>CM033983.1:23372677-25772677 GCA_019706035.1 Raphanus raphanistrum subsp. raphanistrum
GCCGGTTAAAGTTTCGGTTAGAATCAAAGGAGGAACCGGTATGCTACCATCGATCGCTCAACCGGATCGGATCGTTCGTCCTCCGCGACGGAAACCGTTCGAGATGTGCGTTTGCACCATGACGCGAAACGCAGCCGCGGTTCTGAGAGAGTGGGTGATGTACCACGCCGGAATCGGCGTTCAGCGGTGGTTCATCTACGATAACAACAGCGACGACGACATAATCGCAGAGATCAAGGATCTCGAACGACGCGGTTACAACGTCTCACGCCATTTCTGGCCGTGGATCAAGACTCAGGAGGCCGGATTCTCCAATTGCGCGATCCGTGCAAGAAACGATTGCGATTGGATCGCGTTCATCGACGTCGACGAGTTCTACTACATCCGCTCCGGCGAAACCCTAACTAACATCATCAGAAACTACACTGCCTCCGCCGAGATCGGGGAAATCAGAACGCCGTGCCACAGCTTCGGACCGTCGGGTTTGAGAAACCGGCCTCGCGGTGGAGTGACGGAGGGATACACTTGCCGCGTGGTTTTACCGGAGAGGCACAAGAGCATACTCAGGCCGGAAGCAATGAACGCGACGCTGATCAACGTGGTGCACCATTTCCATTTGAAAGATGGATTCACATTTGCTGACGTGGATAAGGAGGTTATGGTAATTAATCACTACAAGTATCAGGTGTGGGAAGTTTTCAAAGAGAAGTTTTATAGGAGAGTCGCGACTTACGTGGCGGATTGGCAGAACGATGAGAATGTCGGGTCGAGAGATCGGGCGCCCGGTTTGGGAACACGACCCGTTGAACCACCTGATTGGCCTGAGAGATTCTGTGAGGTTAATGATACTGGGCTTAGAGATCAGGTGTTGGAGAAATTCATGGACGTTAAAGAGCAGCGTTTGATATGGGAAAAGGACGATAAAATGGGCTCACGGACCTATAATAGGATGACTTGAAAGATAAAACAATAGTTTAATAAAGCCTATTAGTAATAGTTTTTGAATATTTCCTTTGATATTTTTGACCATGCCACATTTTTTTGTGTGGGGCAATTTTGTAGTTTCTTTTTTTTTGTGCGGATCAAAGTGAAAATTTTGTTTATATAACTGTTTCGACTAAATACAAAAAAATTTAGGTAAAGTATGCCTTGTTTTTTTATAGGGTGTTAACATTCTATTTCCCACGAAAACTATCGTATGACATCAGTGTCCACAGTACTAGGACTATTTATACATGAACTAAATATTGTAAATGTATTTCTCTCTGAATTAAAAGTTACAGTTTTATTTCTCTTCAAACTGTTGAACATATATAGATTTCCTCCATTCTTTTTGAAATTTCATTCACTATTTTAGCAAAAACAGAATAAAATGGTCTTCTTTTGTTTTTCAGTTGAAAATAGATGTCTTGAGCAATAAGAGAAGCGCTATGATAAACATATTTTATTTTAACTGACTCAATTACAGGCTAACTTGAACTTACCTTCCCATACTAGTATGACTCTTCGGTCCTGGTCTGTATACCTAGCATCTTTTGCGGTCGAAGGAAGAGGCTATTCAGGCTATTCAGAGAAGCTATTGTTTTTTCTCATGGGTACCTCACTTCAGTATAAACCTGGTTCGGTGTAAACTAGAACATCTCTTCCGCTTTAGCGGTTTGAACCCTTCGATCAAGGTTTCCGAGGTGGTGTGGTCTGCCTCTAACCCTGAGGAATGTCTAGGAGAAGGGTTTTAAAATCCTGTGTTATTCAATGAATAATTTACATTCAGTTTTTAAAATCTAAAAACGTTATTCAACTTTCAAACTTTTTTTTGTATTTTAAATAGATTTCACATTATTTTTATGGAGTCCTATGAACGGATGATTGAACTCGAAATCCAAGACATACTACTTAGATTTTAGAATTTATCAACTTCAACTTTCTTAAAATTTTCAAATTTGATAGATTATAAAACATGAATAAATGATTTTAAATCACTGATTAAATAAGATGGCTGGAGTTCATCTTCAAGCCCTGGAAAAAGGACATTGAAGACTCATCCAAGTTTAGTTGTAAACCAAATAAGAATTTTATTAATCCGAACTGAAAACAAAAAAAAACAATCCGATCATATGATCAGAAGAACAAAAAAAAAGAGGTTTTCAATCTTTCTGAAGGATACATAAAGGGGTAAGAGAGAAAGAAAACTTCGTAAAATTGGTTTTGATTGGTGACATGAATTACTACAATTACCTTAAAAAACGGTTTTAAAGATCGCGATAAAGATGCTCTTAAGAGCTACTAAAATATATTTTTATTATAAACTGGAATATTTGTTTACAAAATTATTGAATAGGTTTAATTTATATTTATTTTTTACAAAAAAAAATTATAGAATAGGTTAAATGTTTTCCTGTTGTTTTCTTTTTAATTACAGAAACATCTTCGAATTTTATTTTCTTGTCTTGTCCTTACCCTATTATACAATTTCTGTCTTTTCTACAAAAGTTATATTCGATAATTTGATCGAGATAGCCTTTTGACTTTCCCTTCATTGCCCACCACGATGAACAATATGATTATATGAATCGCTTTCAAAACTTCCAAAAATATTTCCCAATAGGCAATAGACGACTCTTTCATTTCCAAAAGAAAGTTGACATCTATTTTTTTCCCATTTAAACTAACGTGAAAGCAAAATCTAAATCCAATCAAGAATCTCTTTCTCGATCAAGCCGGCAAACAGACTGATAGGACAAAATTTAATAAATATTTTTCATATATCTGTCACAGCAAATGTTTAGTTCTCACTATATAAACAACCACTCTTCATTGATTGAATATGTTTTTGAAAACAACGTCAAACAAAACGACTGAAGATGATCTTTGCTCAGATGACTTTGGCTTGTCTTGTGTTAGCACTGATGCTTGCCTATGGTCTCGGCTCAATACGACTACGACAATGCAAAGACTCCAAACTCCTCCGTCACTATTGCCAATGATATCTTTATCAGCTTCGCCGTAGCCGCTGTGGCTTTGGTGGCCGGTTTCATCTATTGAGTTCTTCTATAATCTCGTCGTTACTTTTGTTGTTTGTGTTCTTTTGATTCTGTTTGGTTGTATTTTTTTGTGTGTTATAAGAGCTTAATATGATTTCACATTTTGGGGCTTCTAATGAAAAAAGAGTCATGTCAAGTCATTTGTTGACAATTAGATGTAATCTTTCTTTTCAAAATTCATGAACCCGGATTTGAGTTAAAACACACATTAAGCGATACAAACACAACAACACGTGAAATAAAAACGTTACAAACTCAACGAACACAATAATACTCTTCTTGAAGAAGTCTTGAAACCACAATAAAACTTCCCTGGCTCCACTTAAAAATCCTAAGCAACCTACCTGGCCTTTCGAGCTGGGTCGTTGCTTTGGGGCGGTGAAGACCCGAGAGCTGAATCTTTCTATTATAATTCAACTTCAAAACTCAGTTTCTGTGTATCCTACTTTTGGTACGGAAACGAAGGTCGTTTTTGTTCACCTGTGAGATCTTAAGAGCCAAGGAGATGTAGCCTAACGCAGCTATGGCGTAGAAAACTTTGTATGGAGCCAAGTCTAGTCCAGAGAAGAAGCAGCAGTAGCCGGCAAGGAAATACATGTGATGGGGACCGAGTTGGTGTCCCAAGAGAGATGGGAAAGAACGTAGGCTGCTTGACTCTGGTCTCGAGTTCAGTACTCCGTGGAAAATAACAGCCAACACAGAGAGCCGAGTCAGCAAACCAAGGGAAGCTTTGTCCCGTTCCAATCCGCTATTAAAAAAAAAGATGCCATTAGAACCAGTTTCACTAATTGAATTAGAGTCAATAACCTTTCGAATTATTTATTAAGAACGTGGAAAGAGTGAGTTCACTGAGTTGAGTACCTGGAACCAAGCGGCAAGAGAGGGTACAAACATCAAAGCCGCAAGGAGATGCAATATTAGTAGGCCGTGCACTGTGGTTGAAGATGTCTGCTTGGGTCTCCACGAATGATTTTTCAGACGAAGTCTACTGATAAAGATTCCTGTCTGCTTCGAGTTTTACGCTCGGCTTCATTTTTCTGATCGACAGACTCCTTTCTCTTTGATGACATCATGATACTTTCATGAAACAGAAAAAAAAGGAAAACGACCATCAGCTTCTCATTGATTTCCCCGTCTAGGTCAAAATATAGGTTCTTTACAGGTCAAACCATTATCGGTTACTTACCAGCACATTGAGTTATGGCAGCAAAGGGCATGAGAGGCGAGGAGTACAAACAGACCCAAAGCTGGATGAACAAAGGTCACCAAGGTAACCGCGACTAGTGTCATTACAATTGTAGTGTTGAGCTTCAGAATTCGGATTGCCTGCATCAAGAAACATAATCTCAGTAACTTAGTCTGATGATAAGAAACTTAGCCAAGAGAAGATACTAAGTAAGTGCAAAATGTGTTTTCATTTTAAGCAAGGAGTCAGAGAGAGCTTTTGAATTCTTGCATACAGTTAAGATTATGGCTTTACGTAAATGATAGAAGCGAAAAAGCAAACCTTTAAACAGACGAAACTGGAAGCAAGTATAGAAAACCAACGAAGAAAAGCAAAAGAAAACCTGCATTGACACTTATTCAGTTACTTCTGAACAGAGATAAATAGTTTTACATCAAACTAAAAATATGATGAAAGCCAAGCACTTACCTAGATTTAACAGTCGTGTGGACGAGGGCCAACGCTTGCAAGACAAGTTTGGAGACAATAGTTAACACACCGATGAAGGCATTGGCTAACAAATAGCATATCAACGAGACCATTGTGAAGCTTGTGAGTGGAGGAATTGGTTGGGCCATTACGAAGGAGAAGAACAACGAACTCAGAAGAGGGATTGCAGCTAGAATCAGAAATGGGGATGGCATTTCCAAGTTGTACTCTACAGCAGAGAGCAATGGTGGCACAGATAAATTTTGGTCCCACTGATTAGCTTGCCGCATAAGAGCATACAATATACGGCAAACGAGAAGCCAACTATCTGCAATATCAGATGTCACGTGAAGAAAGGTTCAATCACTCGTAAATCACAGAGCTACCTCGTATCCCAAAAAAGGTTATCTAGTTCACAGAGCAAGTCTTGCGGAGAGATAAGCCCATGAATACACTCACAAACACGCGTGCACAGTGATAGTATTATGCAGCACGCTATTTTAACATGCATGATTAATATATTGTGAATGCGTACATCTGATGCATTGGATGTAAAGCTACCTGAGGACCATATAGAAGTACAAATCTGCTGGACATGGCAGGAGCAGAGACATGAACGCTTGCGGTGTATGAGCAATGAGGGTCAACCTGCAGAAAGCCCAGGAAACATTTGAGTTTTATGTTTCAGTGAGGATAAGAGAAATAAGATTTGTGCAAGAGACTTCTGACCAGTAACATAACAGTAGTTTTCTCAGGACTCTGAGAACTCCAAAGAGCTGGTGAAGAATCAATAGTTATCGTCTCACTGTAGAGATTTGGATACACATGAAGTCCAGAAGCAGAATCCCAGGCAAGGGCAACAGGTGGGAAGCAACGCAATTTGCAAAGCTCTGAAAAAATGAACAATATCTGGTGAAAAATAGTAAAAAAGGGCTAACAGAGATTACTTTTTTAATAAAAACGGAGATTGATAATATTGATAGATTTACAGAACTGAAGACTAATGAATTAATCTAACAGAACTGGAAATATGGGAAGAGGGTGACAAGATTATTAATAGCCAAAACTATGAGCACGTAACTACGGAAAGAAAGATCACTTGGATTGAAGAGAGGGATTTGAATTCTTACTATCCTTGTCCAAGTCTCCTGTCTCGCCATCTGGTAGACCAAAAGTTTTAATTCCACATCCAGCAGTTTTCAGGGACAGTGTTATGGGCAGTAGACCTAAGCTGATAGCAAACGATAGATTGTAAGCTAAAGGATGGTCCTCCTTCAGAAATATTTCCTGCAGAAAGTTAGTCCACAGCTGAAATCAGTTAACCAACTGTTTCACTAGCGTAATTCCGAAACACTGAAGATGCAAAGGAAGAGTGTAGCCACTTTTAAGAATGACAACCTTTGCCCAGTAAGCGGATAAGAGCATTGACTGAGATGAGACCTCCATGACCCCTTCTTTAGGGTTAAAGAACTGCCCCACTGCCATAGAAACCGCCACAGGAGGTCTACCGGATACTGCCTGTGGGATAGAAGTTCTCATTTTAGTTACACGCTTATATTCATCTGAAACCTGCTAAGTACTGAAAAAAAAGAAAGGTATCGATGTGAGTAATTACTTCGCGAGGCGCAACTGAGATAGTCAAGAATCTGAATCCGTGCATGTCTTCAGGCTCTAGCTTCAGCACTGCAGATGGGGGAGCTTGCTCAGGTTTGACTCCCTGGCTCGGACTAACAAACACATACATAAAGGAAGAACTGGTTAATGAAAACGATAATCTGCTATATTTCCTCTGAAAATGCGAGGACAATGTGCGCATAGGAAACAAATGTCGAGTGTGTGCTACGGGAAACAGATCCAGTATTATTGTAACTGATCCCATAAAATTACTCTGGCATATGAGAATATAGTATATATCACCTGTTTTGGTGCAGGGCCTGCTGGAATGAGAACCATCTTTGACGTAACTTCGACAACCCTTTCACAAACCGGTAAATCTGAATTTGATTTCTCCTTCTCAGGCCATAGATGGAGTCTTACTCCAGAACAAGGCGCCAGATTTGTAACAAAGATAAAGTGGTTTTTTCCATTTGATCCCTATAGTACAGAAGATATGTCATGGGATATCAATACAGACATCGTAAGCGATATACAAGTCTATAATAGCATCACTAACTGAATTCTATCTGCACAGACCAACAATTCTATGTCCAACCAACGCCTTCTCCCGTCCATTGCCAAAATTGTAACAGTACTTGTTTGTATATACAGATCCCTATCAAGAGCATCATCCCTCCAATTGAGGGGACATGAAATTTGTGATTCAGAGCCTGCAAAGATAGACAGCACAGTATTATGGTCGTGACAAAGAATAACATGTCCGCCCAAGACATATCACCTAGTGAAACTGTTCTCACTATTACAAATTGCCTCAAAAAAATTGTTCCACCAATAAGATACCTCCAGCTTTGTCTATGTGTAATTGTGTTACTTGACAATGTAATTTGATAGAGGTTAATAGCCTTCAAGACCAGACAAGCTTATAACTTCGATGCAAAATCTAACTCCTTTCTTTGAGAACTTCTATTTTGAGAAACCAAGATATGCATGTTTAGGGAAGAGATGGTATTAAATACCCTTTGAGGCTACCATGGGCAACTCATTAGAAATTTTCATAGGTGTCACTCCATTGAAGCTTTGTGCTAATGCACTTTGAAGCATTCTGGTAAAAATCCAAAGCCTCTTCTGAGTACCGGAAAATGGCTGACCAGTTTTTGAGTCCACCAAACTAAGAAGCGTATGTGAAACCTGCATGAAATACAAATATTCAAATTCGTTGAAAATGGCATCTTCCAGATAAGAAACAGGCAACTTTTACCTACTTGAACAACCAGTTGATTACACCAGAGAATAGCTTGATGTTCCATTGACAGCCACACATTTTTCATGCTTGTACTGCTTATCATAAAGCCGTGACTTGCAGGGACAATGCCATCAAGTGACTCTAACTTTGATCGCACCTAAGGCCAAAAGAAAAACCTTAAGCCTTAAGAAAGCAATCAAATCTCATCCCATAGTGACTAAAATACAACCAAAGTAAACAACAGGACATAAAAGACGGAGCAAGCAACAGGCCAAAACCAAAGTAGGTGTGGATATTTTCAGACCTGATAATCATTGTAGCCACCAGCAATGGATACAACAACAACTCCCGAAAGTAATGGGTCAGATACGTAGCTTCCTCCCGGGGATGTTTGTACTTCATACCCTTTTTTCCATTCTTGGTTCACTCGAGCAAAGTAATGCCCCAAGGATGGCTGCAATGCCAGAGGAGGTGATCTGGATGAAATTAGATACATAAACACCTAAACCATGTCTTTTGGCGAGTAAAACTTGTTAATCATGAAGAGAACTTACTGGTGCGGACTTGAGAGTGTTAGAATGGTTTGCACAGCTGATTTCCGCAAACGAGGATGGACTGCAGGCAGCTCTGGCAACAAAACCACCCATAGAGTGGCCAACCAATATTACACTACGAGGTAAGGTACTGGAGGCAGCAGCACCTTCTCTTTCTCTGGTATCATGAGATTCTTATATTGATCTAAGATCTGAACAAAAGTTGACAAGAATAAGGGGTGAAATAGAGATAAAATCACACGGAAACAAGACTTAAAGCAATATGTTAAGTTATCTTAGAGAACTTTGCTTTGTGGAACATGGAAACAAGAAGTTCCCATATATGACAGTATCCATATATGACAGTATACTTACGCTCAGCAATTGACAGTTTAAACAACATGGTTCTTTTTTTAGTTAAGCATGTCATGAAAAGAATGAAGAAAAACTATTAGAAATCCTACCCTATGAATGGCATATACGACATATTCAGTGTGCTCCTCAAGTATGCGACCATCCATTGCAGAATGTTCACCTTCAAGATCCACCGCAAACCAATCAAGTCTGTTAGTGTACTGACTAGACAAATCGTATTCTACAGACTCTGTATCTTCTCCTTCCCCACGGAACAGAGAAGCTTCCTGGTAGAATGTGCGCTCGAAGGGGCCTCCCTGGAATGCTCTATCAGATTCTGCTGCCACAGACCTGACCTGCACGACCACCATAAGAACCAAGGCCAATAAGGAGCCTGGTATATGAAAGCTGAAGATAAACTCCGAACATAAGCAAGACACTGAGGATTTTGCTTTTAGTTACAAACTCAAGAAACGAAATGATGATACTTACCTGCTTGTAGCTACCGGCATTACCCGGAATGAAAAGAACTGGAACTCCGCTAAGTTTACTGACGTGTTCCTTAAAATCAATCTTCCTCCATCCTTCATGGTAAAGATAAAGCCCATATCTCCCAGGAGGAGTTGAACCGTCGGTCACAGAGATAGGGATGTAAGTAGGATACATGTAAGTCATAGTACAACCGTTCTTTATAGGTTTTAGCAGACCAAACAAAGCCGCAAGCCCAATCCATGCAGCTAAAATCACAACGCCAACTATCCTCAGCCTTGGTCGAACGCCTTGACTGCTGCTCATACCAAATCTTACACCACGCATTTTTTTTGACTTTTATGTATACCTCCTTATAAGCATGCCAAATCGCTTCAAAACAAAAAAAAAAGAAACATTCATAAACAAAAGATAGGTAGTAACACTAGTAAAGCACACAAATGAAGAACAATATACAGTAATGTCTCAATGTGCAGTAACATTAAAACAGAGCAAAAAGAAAAAAGAAACTAGGCAATTACAAAAATGGAGCTTAAAATAGTAATAACAATGTTAGCAGAAGTGAAGAAGAGTAATAAATAAGACATGGAGCCAATCAAGCGCATAAAAAGGGGATATTTTTATAGCTGGATCTCGCCATTAATACAGAACCGTGAGCTTAATTTAGTAATATCGATGAGTTATAAAGCATTTCTTTTTTGTTGCTCAGAATCTGTGAGGGGGTGATTCAGATGATGAGGGAGAACTAACCGGGTGAAGATGATGGCGAGAGAAACCACGAGATTGCCGGTGAAAAAATTGAACCGCCGGTTAAGATGGGATCGAGAGTACGGTGCAACGGAGCTCAGATCTTTTCACTGAAATCGAGGAGATGCGAATAAAACGGAGATCCTACGGTAATCGGGTCCGGGTTCGGATAATTAATTACGAGTTGGGTTAAACACTAACTATTGGGCCGTAATTGGACTATGGGCCCAAGTTTACCAACTAGTGATCGACATACATACATTAGTATATGAATACATGCGAATTATGTAAAACACAGACATTAGTATATGAACATGCGAACTATGTAAAACACAGAGAAACTATTTCTTTTAGAAAAAAGTATTTATAGCTGAGTTTATTGAAATTATTACTAGCTATACAATCTACATCAACTATGAATAACAAGGTAAGTAGCAAATAATCAAAGTGGAGATAGGGGATTATGTAAATAACAAAACTTAGGGGTTAAATTGAGATATCCTGAAAGAGAGTGTGATTTTACAAGTAAACCCCTAAAAGCTAGAGAGATGGTGTTTTAGTGTAGAGAGGCGGTGGCAAACAAGTAAAGAATAACTGGAAGGGGTCTGATGATTGTTGATGACCCAACGCTACTGACATTGAAGCGGAGACGACTCTCGATCAACGAAGATCCCATGGAACCTTCTTCTTCTTCATCTCAGGTATGCGTATGCCTTCCTTGCTTCTTCTCCCTTGTTCACTATCATCATTTGCTTTCTCCAGTCCTTCCGTTTCGAATCTTGCTCGATCTGTAACTGAATCTGTCTCGCTAGGGTTTTGCCTCGAATTTGGAAGTTTTGATTTGATTGATTTCGTAAAAATCAGGCTAAGATCGCTGGTATAGTAGAGAAATATGGGAGAGAGATTCGCGTTTTCGAGACTTCGAGCATTTCTCAGAGGCCAAGTCAAGCTTCTTCTGTTGCTCGTAAGTTAGAGGACGGAGATGAATCTCTGATTCTTGCTTAGTATTATTTGCATTCGTCTTTCTTTCTATTGATTCCTCTGGTCTTTTGTTTTTGTGATTTGTGTATTGGACAGAAGAGGAATCTGATGAGTTCTACGAGCTCACACCCACAGATTATTACCGTCTTGTAGCATCTAAGAAAGAAGGTATGACGTTCTGAGGACTCAGTTGATTCTTGGTTTGTGCTTACTTGTTCTGACTTGGTACATTTACATTCTGCAAAAAAAAAGATAAATCTTTGAAGACAAGAAAGCTCCGTGAAGCAGAAGAAGCTGCTCGTCGAGCTAAGCTCACTAAGGTTCTTTATTCACTTGTCTGAAACCTTTTTTTTTTAATCTTTGTAAGTAGTTTTATTAACCCACTGAACATTTATAAATTTGATTCTATTGTAGGCTGTGATACGGGTTCGTTTTCCTGATAACAACACATTGGAGGCGACAGTTTCATCCCTCAGAGAAGATCCAATGCTTGATTGATCTTGTTAAAAGAGTACTTGCGCAGCCAGAGATTCCTTTCTACTTGTGTATGTTTCCTTCCATTGCTCGATTTCATACTTCATATTTCTCAACATTGAAGAAACCTTACAGCGTGCTAGTATATGATGCTTTGCAGACACAACGCCTCCCAAGAAGCAGATTAAGGATTTCTCACAAGACTTCTACTCTGCTGGGTTCATTCCTGGTGCAATTGTCTACTTTGCAAATGATCAACCAAAAGGTTTGTTTGTGTCCAATACCTTCGCATGATACTATAGTCTATAGACTTCTTTTTGGTGTCTGGGAAACTTGTATTGCATTGCAATATGTATTTGAAAAAAAGCTTGCAAATTTAGCATAAAATTAGGTCAATACCATAGTGAACAATAATCTTAGAAGACTGGGTTAAGTGGGTGTGTCAGATTATTTTCATCCCCGAATTGAGCTTTTGTTTACTACTTGAAAAGAGTTTTCTTGGGGAAGAGAATTTGAGATATGAACTTATATCTTTAAACGAACGCTAATGTTCTTTGCAGATGATGGTGCAAGTTCAACTCCTTACCTTAATGAAGAGATCTTGTCACTGAAAGATGTAGAGGACATGGCCAAAGTAGAGGAAACCGCTGAGCCATCATCTTCAGAACCAGCCGCGAGCGATGCTGGTACTGTACCATTTGACCAAGAGCCCAAACCCGTGGAGAAGAAGAGCACAAAGCCTAAGTGGTTTAAAATGTGATTGAACAATGGTTGATAGTTACAGAGGGGAAAGAAAAAGCATGTTGAATTGAAACGTGACAGTAACAATCGTTTTATTTCGGTCTTGGTTTGTTTGGATTTCCTCAGGCCTAAAAGTGATGTCTATCCATAATTTGATGTATCATTTCTTCTTTGATATTTTTCGTGTCTCCTGCTAAGAGTAGAAACTAGAATGGCATCGACTATAGCTAAATCAAAAACATGATATAAAGTTGGAAGGCAAACAACCATACGGGTCGAAATGCATACCAAACAAAAAGTCAGTATTTCCTCTTGTTGACTTATGTTTTTGAGGCATGGATCAATCATGGAATGCGTAAGCTCAACCACTACCACTCTCGATTCTCAAGAAATCATTATATTTCCGTTTAGTTAATTTATATTTTCATTCCTTTGGTAGTTTTACGTAATTATATATCAACGATTCTCCAACTTTGGAGTGAGTTATTTTGCCTCCGTCTTCTCTAGCCGGGCAGCTAACTTCTTCCATAGCAGGTCGAGGAGATCTCTCTTCTCGTTTTCTTCTCTTGTTGTTGTTTACTTAATTATTCGAATCTCGTGTTATTTTGATCCCGTTTGGTTCTCTCTGTGTGACTCTCAACAAACTCCATCCCATTCTGTAAGTGCAAAGATGACACCACAATTAAGTAATGCAAAAGGTAAATCAGAGAGATAAAAATACACAAGCACATTCAATAGCTTTATTAGAAATCGCCTTGTAAACCCTATTACAAGTTCTGCTTAATCAGCCTCGCTAGCCTGTTAACATCCTAACAGCTGCTACTGAACAATTCCTAAGCTACCCGCTTATGTCTCTCCACCGTCAAGTACTTCAGCCCCTGATTCAACACGACCCAGAACACTTCCAAGCGCTTCTCTCTCTCTATAAGATCAGCCTCTGTGTCTCTGTCTCTCTACAGACGACCCATAGCTATCTTATATAGTTCTCCACGTTCCCGAAACCCTAGTCTCCAAGGAACCACAATATGGACATCTTCCATATCAATAAGTGCAACTTTCCTTTTCTTGGAATGCACTTATTCATCTTCTTTTAAGTCATAAACTTGCTCCCCAAGTTTATTCATCTTTGCCTTTTCTTCAAGATACTCCCTTGCTCTCCAAGTCTACACGACTCCAGCTCAGCATCTCGACTCCACATGGTCTTCACCACTCACTACGACGTCTGCTTCATCAACTACGTCAGCGACTACTTCAGGGCGGACATCTTTACATCAACAATCTTCCCCTTTTAGCTTTGTGTGCCGATCAAGCACAACCTTCTTCTGGTTCAACAACCACGTTCCCCACCTGGAAACTTCCACGCCAATTGTGCTTTTCTCCCCCACGAGATGTGCACCACACCATGCTTTTCTCCCCCATGAGACAAGCATCATCTACTTCAGGACGTCCATCACTATGCTTTTCTCCCCCATGAGATATGCACTCCTTGGACCAGAACGTCACCATTCTCCCCCTGCTTGATTGCATACTAAGCTAAAACAGATGCTTAGATGTCAAGCCTTACAGACACACCCGTCTGCTACTCCATGCGTAATCATGATACAGCCTCTGCTGCAGCGGAATAGATTACACGTACTGCATCACGATCTGACGCACTTGTCGAGCTACCTCTCGACCCACTTCTGTTGAGGACCAGGCTTCCTTCATGTGTCGTCTCTTTGACCATGAGCCTCTTCTCAACCACCCCGAGTGCCCTCTGCACTCGTTGCTACTGTTTTGGAGTGATTTCGCTATCACCCTCCTGAAGATCCTCTCGCATCACTTCCTGACGCACTTCGATCTCCTTCCCCTTTGTGCTATGGACAACTCCGTGTCCTAGCTCCAGACTTGATGCTTCTTGATCTTCCTTAAGACCACTCCTACCAGAGCTGCATCCATCTTCTGATGTCTTCTCCTTGATCTCATCAAGTGAGCCATTCTTGGCTACAGACACCTCTTCAACCCTCTTGGGTTTAGTGAACGTCTTGTTCACCCTCTTGGTCATGTTTCTGCTCTTCTCACGAGTAAAACACTCCACCTTCTTGTGTCCAACCTTACCACAGAACCAGCAGCACATCCGATGTTGCTTCTTCTTTGGCCTGACACAGTTACTGATGCACCGATCAGTCTCCTTCCTTGTACCAGCTGCACAACCATGCTTCAGAACCCCCTGTCTGACCTTCATGTTGCTGCACTGACGTACCACTTTCGGCTTGTTACTCACAACCCCGCGCTGTAGAACTTCCTGCTGTACTCCTTGTCGCACGTCCCGACGTACTTCCTGACAAGCTTCTTTGGCTCCACTTTTTGATGTGCTCCCATGCATGAAATGTGACAGCCCCTTCTGTTGTACTTCTCCAGTAACAACTTTCTTCACCTTGCTAACCTTCTGCTCAAGAGACTCATATTTCTCATTCACAGCCGCAAGTTCTTCACGAAGTTCTTCAAGCAGCTCGTTCTGCTTCAGAACCATATCCTCTAATCTCAGATTCTGATCCTTGACCCTCAACCACTTGTTAAGCAGCACGTGATACTCCTCATCATCTGTGCTGAGATCTGAACCAGAGGATTCACTAGATCCCTTCTTGCGTGCACCAAATGCAACAAGGTTCACCTTTCCATCTTCTTCAGACTCTGACTCATCAGACGACTGCAATGGACTACCTTTACCCTTCTTTGAGTTTGGACATTCACGCCGTGTGTGTCCAACACCTCTACACTCAGAGCACTTGAGCTCTCTTCGTTGTACCAACGGACAATTAGCCCTTATATGACCAACTCCTTCACACTCGTAGCACTTGAGACCTTCTCTTCTTCTGCTACTGTCACGATCACCTCTCTGGCGACCAACCTGATTTCTCCCACCTGAGAAATTCATCCTCTTGCCAAAATTCCTAGCCAACACGCCCACGGCATCTTCAAGCTTCTGAATTTTCTCTACATCCTTGTCAACTACAAGGGCTATACTCCCTGGCGTACCTCCTGATGTAGACACCGAGCCACTGTCTGTCTCCATCTCTTCCGCCTTCAGCATACCCACAACCTTGTCAAACTTGAGCTCATCCGTGTTTGCAGTCATATTCAGGACCGCCTTCTGAGCTCCAAACCTTGCTGGAAGACAGCGTAACAACTTCTTCACCAGCTTCTTCTCCTTGTACTTCTTTCCAAGTACACATGCTTCATGCGCCATAGCACTGAGTTTGGCACTGAAGCTCGCCACCGTATCCGCATCTGACCACTTCAGATTCTCAAACTGCGACCCAAGATGATCCAGACGTGTCCTCTTAACACTATCATCTCCTTCAAACGAATTCAGCAGGATCTCCCACGCCTCTTTAGCTGAAGTACTCCCCTGAATCAGCTGGAACTGCTCTACTTCAACAGCTCCGAAAATCGTCGAAAGCGCCTTTGCATTAAACTTTGATGCATTGCGCTCTGCCTCTGACCAATCCTCCTTTGGCTTAGGCTTCTTCCCATCTGCTGTGACTATGGTAGGCTCCTCCCAACCAGTCTCCACAGCTGTCCACGCATCTTCATTGATTCCTCGAATCAACTGCTTCATGCGAGCCTTCCAATGACCATACTGGTCCGCTTTCAACACGATTGCCTTCTGCACAGAAATAGCTGTGTCCATCTTCACCTTGATCTACTCGAAACTAAGTCGTTAACTCTATCGAGCCCCGCTCTGATACCACTTGTAAGTGCAAAGATGACACCACAATTAAGTAATGCAGAAGGTAAATCAGAGAGATAAAATACACAAGCACACTCAATAGCTTTATTAGAAATCGCCTTGTAAACCCTATTACAAGTTCTGCTTAATCAGCCTCGCTAGCCTGTTAACATCCTAACAGCTGCTACTGAACAATTCCTAAGCTACCCGCTTATGTCTCTCCACCGTCAAGTACTTCAGCCCCTGATTCAGCACGACCCAGAACACTTCCAAGCGCTTCTCTCTCTCTATAAGATCAGTCTCTGTGTCTCTGTCTCTCTACAGACGACCCATAGCTATCTTATATAGTTCTCCACGTTCCCGAAACCCTAGTCTCCAAGGAACCACAATATGGACATCTTCCATATCAATAAGTGCAACTTTCCTTTTCTTGGAATGCACTTATTCCTCTTCTTTTAAGTCATAAACTTGCTCCCCAAGTTTATTCATCTTTGCCTTTTCTTCAAGATACTCCCTTGCTCTCCAAGTCTACACGACTCCAGCTCAGCATCTCGACTCCACATGGTCTTCACCACTCACTACGACGTCTGCTTCATCAACTACGTCAGGGACTACTTCAGGGCGGACATTTTTACATCAACACATTCAACTACATAAACACCGTTATCCTTTTTTTTTTTTTTTGACTTTTTTCACGGCTGTAACGTTTAAGATATTATCTATCACAAGTGTTTTGACTCATGTTCGTGATTTGATAGCAGGCAGGGATACAAGTGTTTAAGAGTTTGTATGTGGAATCGGAATAACTTGTCTCTAGGACTTGATAACTTGTCTCATTTTTTATTTTCTGGGCAAACTGAACTTGTCTCAGTTTTGCAGGCTTCTGTTAATTTTGTGGTATCTGCTGCACTTGTGAGAGAGTCACGTTTTCTTTTGTGTAAGATGGGTTCTGGCCAATGGCACGTTGACTGACCCGCACCCATCCCGCTTAAAATAATCTCAACCCGCACTCGCAATCCAAAATTTCCAAATAGTTTGTCCCGCACCCGCTCCGCAGTGGGTCAAACGGGGCGAGACCTGCGGGCAATGATTAAAATTCTCAACTCTAGCTAGAGGATCATTTACTACGTGAACTATTTTCGGTTATGTTTGGTTCATATAGTTTTGGGTTCGGTTCGGTTCGGTTTTGTTGGAATAGTAAAAGTAGGAACCGAAAAATACTCGGAAAAATTTGGTTTTTATTTGGTTCCAGTTCAGTTTGGATAATTAAGTAAAATATTGATTAGTTAGGATAAAATATCAAATAATTAGGATGATTTAGATAAATATTTCAGAAATTATTACTTTAGATATTTTAAATAAATATATATATTCGTATACTTTCAGGTAATTTGGGTACTTTATAATAATTTAGTTATCTTCGATATTTTTAGATACTTTTAACATATTGTTAAATTATAAATATATATTTAGTTATGTCAAATATATATATAATTAATATTTTGATATATTCAGACTTCTATTCGATTCTTGACTTGGTTTTGGTTCGATTTAGTTATTTAAAATATAAAAATATAAAAACCATTCGAATATTTGAGAATTTCAATTTATGGTAATAAATATTTTAGTTTGGTTCAGTTTGTTTTTTTGGTTCCTGTTTTTTGTCCACTCTTAGCTTCTGAGTTCGAGAACATCTATACTATTAAAAGAGAAGCATTCTTAAAAAGTCTACTTATGCAAGGTTGTTGCACTCTTTCATTAAACTTAATTTTTTCTGGTCCTACAATTATTTATTTTAATTATACACAACTAATAACCTTTGTGTTACCATGAAAAATTAAAGAAAGCCCATAATATCGTGGGATTGCAATCATTATGGTGTGTGTGGAATATTAATGTCATTAAGATCACAATCATATTTAAGCTTAAGTAACATTCCATATTCTGTAGATCTATTAATAATATCAATATATTATATCATGATATCTTACATTATATCTATACTATTAAAGCAGATGCATGTTTATGAATATGCTCCTAGAATTTCTAAGTAATTACAAAATTATCTATATTTTTCAGCATTATTTGCAACCAATCAAAAGTCATTATTTTGCAATTACATTAAAAAAATATTTAATATAATTAAATTCTTAACCTTTTTGAAATTTTTGTTTCTTAAATGTTTGCACCATATATTTCCAAAAAATATTTCACATTATTAATTATTTGAAAGCATTTATTAAATAAAACCTCAAAATAAAATCAAGTTGAAATAACAAATGATTAAATCAACAAAATCATAATACGGGTATGAATTATATAACCCCTTAAAAATAGTTTCATTTAAAATAAAAACTAAGTCACATAAACTAAATTTAATAAAATTTTAGAAAATGTTTTGAAACGCACAAATGAATTTTCAATACAAAAGTATTGAAGATATAAAATATTTTATATAAATTAAAAAAATCAGTGTAAAATAAGTTTAACTTTGGTTTAAATAAATAAAATCATATTACGCGTTATAATTATTCAGATTCTTCCAAAATTTAGTCATATTTAAAATAATAAAAATAAGTCATATAAGTAAATTTAAAATAATTTCATAAAAAGTTAAAATATATAATTTATCAGAAATCATAATTTTTATTACATAAAATAAGTTTCCAAAAGAATATATCCGCCCTTTTTAAGGACAGGTCAAAATCTAGTATCATGATTATGGTAATAACAAAACATGAAAGGATCATGTTTACTAGTTTCTAGAAAAAAATAAATATAAAAAAATAACTTATTTGCATTGCTATATAAGATAATCATCTAATTAACCCTTTCCGTTGCTTTGAATAATATGCTTTTCATTTTCAAAATGGATCAATAAGATCAATCCACTCCTGCTTGGACATTCCCCTGAAATAGGATCCCATGACTTTTAGCCTCAAAGGAAGTCTACCAGCAATATCACAAACTTTTCTTGCAAGATCCTCAAAACCTTCTTTAGGAAACTTTTGACCAAAAGCAGCCGTACAAAAAATTTGGAAAGCTTCATAATCTGATGGCAAAGCCACTCTATAAATATAACCAATCCTATGTGCCTCCAAAACGTTTCTATCTTGTACTGCGATTACGACCCTACTTCCAGGACCAAACCACTGACTTTCCTTCATCATTGCATCTAACTGTACCGACATGTCAACGTTATCAACGACTACAAGCACTTTCTTGTGTTTCAGCCTCTCTCGTTCAACTCCTAGGTTAAAAACTTGGTTACCATGTTGGTCTGTTAGTAGAGACATAAACTCCGCATCGTAACAAGCTGGTCTTGTATAAAGTGCTTTGATATCTTTGATATAGAGACTCACGTCAAATCTTTGAGAGAGTTGGTTAAATAGTAATCTTGTAACTGTGCTCTTACCACTCCCAGGAAGACCCCAAATGCCTATCATCCTCACTTCATCTAAATGCAGGCATAACATTTGTCTCATAGTTTCCATGTGAGCCCTCATTCCAACTAAGTCGTTGAACTCAGTTGCTTGAGTCAGCTTTTTTGAAACACTAGTTGCGATATTCTCGACCATGGCTGCTTCATTATCCCTGACAAATGGTGGAGGATCATTGTATGCATCATGAAAATGATTGGGGAAAATATCACATAGACTATGTTTTCTTTGGATGTATGTTATCTAAATAAAAGCTACAAATGTATATGTAATATAAATTGGGAGTATTTGTAAGAGCTAGTAATTTCTCACAAATCATATATAACACATATTCATCAGCCTAGGCCTAGGATAATTAAGGATTTTTAACTAAGAGTATCTCCACCCCATAATTTACTTCAAAAATATAGTAAAAATAGAATATAAACAATAAAATTATTCTATTTATAGATTAATCTTTTATTTTCTGTTGATACTCTATTTTTTTAGTAAATTATAGAGTGGAGATAGAAATATTTTAAGAGTGCAAAAAATTGAATCTAAAGTTTTTTTCAGTAGTTATAATTTTATTAGCTATTATATTCTGTTTTGGTTTACATGTCAATCTAAATTATAATAAAATAATATTTTTTAACTCTCAATACAATGGTCTTTGTAAAAAGAAAAAAAAAATGAAGCATCTAAGGACTACAGAGACAAACCAGTTGTTTGAATGATAACCAGCAATTGTGGCTACTTGTGTCAAAGCTACTCTCCATCTCCTAACTTCCTCTTTAGTTTTACCGACACAAGTTTTTCTGAAGACCTTTCCAAAGTCTCCGGTTTGCTTACGTACATCACACGGCTCCACTTTGTAGAAAATGGCTATCACAATTTGACCAAACTCTCGCCTGCACTTCATAATCTCCACCAGTTCATCCAGACACCATTTAGAAGAAGCATAGTTCCTGGAGAAGAAGACGACCGCGATTCTAGAACCTCTGATGGCCCTTACAAGTTGAGAAGAGATGGATTCTCCTCTCTCTATCTCATGATCGTTAAACTGTCTGATTCCCTTTCTCTCGAAACCTTTTTGAACGTGACTTAAGAAGTCTTTGCGGATATCTTCTCCACGGAAGCTTGGAAAGACATCATGTGTCCAGTTCTGAGACAGAGAAGGTGATGATAGACATAACGAAGAAGTAGAAGAGAAAGGAGAGAAAATATCGTCTTCTTTGTTTTCTTTTTCAAATCTGAGTATTTTATAAAGCTCGAAGAAGCCTACTACAGCTACAAAAATGGTAATGAAAAAGGAAGAAGAATCCATTATTATCTGATGGTGAGAGGATAATGATAGGATGATAGAACAAAAGAGGCTCTCACAGTGTATTGTGCCATATACTATTGACTCCTCCAATACATTGACAGAAAATTTCATGTGAATTGTGGACTTTTTTTGCGAGACAAATCAAAATCATTGACAAAGTTAGATTTGGTGTCTCTCTCAATTATTATGCTTCACTCTGTTAAGGGAAAAAAAAAAGGCCAAACAAATCCATAGTAGAGGGGAGAGGAAACAGTGTTATAACAAAAAAAAAGCTTTAGCCTCGGATTCAAAACAGAAATAACCTAAAAGGCTCAATATAGCAACTTGAAAGTTAATTTTTTTCACATTGTTCATCAGAAAGAAAGGATAAATTCACAACTCCATCGTTTTCCTTGTCACTTAAGCTCTCCTCTTCCCATCTGCAAATACATCAAGGCCAAAGAATTTATCTTAGACAAATCTTAACATAACCAGTGTTCTTACCAAACCATAACCAAAAGCGAACCCTGTCATGAACATAAACAGTGTTCTTACAAAACCATAACCAAAACTAAATTCAACTCAACTGAATAAATTTAAAACAAATGACACAAAATAAAATTTTACCATACCAAAAGTATTATACAATTATACATAACCTATCAATCTATTTATCTCCACCATCAAACCAAAAAGAACGAACGCAGGACTCTAAACTCCGTAAGGATTCCACTCCTAAACCCATTATCATTCACTATACAAAAGAGCAAAGAGTCTAAAACGGCACGTACCACTCGCTTGCTCAACGACCAGCGTTCAAGTTAAAGAGCATGCTTTGTCCACCGGGTAAGTAGGCCACGTTCGGAGACCTAGCCAGTGTAGCTGCAACCTCCCTCGAAGCCTCAATCCTCCTGAGCTCGATCAGCCCCATCCCTGCTTTAGCAGTCGCATCAGATATCAACTGAGCAGCTTCACTCTCACCTTCAGCTCTAATAACCGCGGCTCTCCTCTCCTGATCAGCCTTCATCACCACAAACTTGGACCTCTCCGCTTCCTGCTGAGCCACTTGCTTCGCCTCCACAGCCCTCGAGAACTCCATACCGTATGACAAGTGCGTGATGGCAACATCGTCGAGCTCAATGTTGAAGTCCCTAGCTCTCTTAATGAGAGAGTCACGGACAAGTGCCGACACTTGAGGACGCTCAGTGAGGAGCTGATCAGCATTGAACTGAGCAACCACAGCCTTCAAGACCTCGTTTCCAATGGAGGGAAGAACCTTTTCGTCATACTCGAGACCCAATGTTTGGAAAATGGTAGGGAGACGCGAAACCTTCACCATTGAATAAAACCAAATAAAAAAGATTAATTTTTTCCAAAACAAAGATGATAAACTTAGCTAAATAAGACTGAAGTTTGAAGCTTTATAATGATTCTCTAAAAGGGTAAACCCTAAATTACCCATGAAATCAAAAGCTTTAACCTTTATAACGATTCTCAAATCAAATGCTTACTATATAAGAGTGAAATCAGATCAATCATAAACCCTAGATCTTGAATCGAAATGAAATCACCAACCAACAAATAAAAAAAGCTAAACCCTAAACCAATCAAACACGGCCCAAACTAAATCGAAAGAACACACCTCGGGGCGAGAGAGAACACGAAGGGTGAGATTAACCATCTGGAGATCCTTAGTACCGGACACGGAGGAGAAAGTGTGTGGCTTCGTGCGGATGTCGAAGATGTGAGGCCTCTGGAGAATGGGTATGAGGAAGTGAGTCCCTTCACCGACGGTCTGATCCAACACTCCTCGGAACCGATCGAAGAGCACCGCTCTCTCGCCACCATCGACAGTGTAGAGAGACGAGGACAGAACCGTCGCAGACACTCCGAGACCGAAGGCCGCCTTCGCTAAGTTCGTGAGGAAAGAAACTGCTGCTTGACTTCCCATCTTGCTCCCCAAGAAAAAATTAAGAAATGAGAGAGAGAGAGAGAGAGAGACGAAAGGAGGAGAGGGTTTATGATTTGGGTATAGATGTGAGGGTTTTACTTTAATAAGGCTAATTATACGACCGACAGTCTTAAAGGCCCATCACTAAATGAAAGGAGGGCCAATAGGATTCCAGGAAACAAATTATCAAAGTAACCGATTTATTTTACCGTGATGATCAAACAATCAAAGTGAGTTTTCATTCGTATTTTATTAATTTCAGTAAGTGATAAAAATAATCGTTTAGAAAATAAAATGTAACTATATACTCCTTATTATCCAATCAACATTTGTTAAAAAAATATTTGTCAAATGATGATACTATATATGTTCTTTGCTCAATGTTCTTAGAACATTTATATTTACCATTTATCATATTAATAAAAATTTGTATAATTAATATATTTTTGTTTAATAATATCATGAACTTATGTTGGCATCAAAAAATAATTTTCTATTTTAAAATTAAATTTACTACTCCCTCTGTTTCACAATAAGTGTCACTCTGAGCTCATTTTCTTGTTACACAAAGAATGTCACTTTACAATTCTACTGTAAATTATACTAACTTTCAGCTGAAAATTAATTGCAAACTGCATTGATTTTATAAATAATTTTATTTATCTTAAAATACTATTGGTCAAAGAGGTATAACTAATTACAACTTACATATATTTCAACAATTTTCTTAATCTGTGTGAAAAATGTCACAACGACACTCTTTAAAAAACGGAGGGAGTATTTTTTAAAATAATTTAATAAAAGTATATGAATTTTGCAATGTGCTGCTTCTGCAACATGCTAATTTTATAACATATAACTACTATTTTTATCATCAGTTCTGCCAATCAACATCCCTAGATTTGTTAAAAATAATGTTTTTTTTAGGTAACAATTATTGCTTCATGTTTTGAGATCTCAGCATCGCTTTGCTTAAATTATTACATGTTTCATAGTTACATTATTAGTTTGGTTGATGATGAAGGCAAAATCATCTTCTAAATCACTGAAATTATAAATTTAGCCGATACAGAATTGGTTACTGATCGCTGGTAGTTCCATACCCACATTAGAGAACACTCAACCTCTTGTAGATTAAACGTTTGGAGTAGTGATCTGACAGAAACATTAGACAAGGCTCACTACTGATCATTTCAAAAGGAGTCATCTAGACAAATGTAATGCATAAAATCCTTATACAAACAAGGATCTTGCCTGCTTTTTTTCTCCCTTTTTTTGTTATATCATACACTAAGGACTCCTCATGAAGTTTTAATCGTTTGCTTCTTGTTTTACATATTCACACACCACACTTCAAGAGAAATCCACTCCATAGCTCATAAAAGCCATGGAGTGGGCTTAAACATCTGTTTCTTGTGCGTCCTGTGTACCAGCCTGGCTATTGTTCCATACATATGTTTACACTTAATTTTCTCAATCGATTTCACCTTCTTCCACGTCTGTGGCTAGCTTTGGAACAGCAGGAGGAGCCTCGGGTTCTTCTTCATCATCATCTTCTTTCATGTACAATCCGAGTTGCTCAAGAGGGTTCATTCCTCTGATGTTGAAACTTCCCAGGGCGTCTAAAGTTCTCTCGGGGCTGATTTCATCTACTGAGCTAAGTAACTGCTCCGGCGCACTCGATCTCAGCATCTCTAGGTCCTCTAGGAACCGCGAGTTCTCGTTGATCTCTACAGTTTTCTCCATCTGCATCAAAGTCAAAACATGTGGTGGAACATTTTATTGACTGTTTTCAGAGTTTGTGATCCTTGTAATGCAGAGAGGTTTGTTATGTAATGTACCTTCAATAAAGCTTGGCGAGCGGCTTCTCTTTCAACTTCTCTCTGCCGCTTAGACTCGGCAGCAGCTTCTGCAGCGGCCTCTGCTTCAGCTTGGCGACGAGCATCTTCAGCTGCCTCTGCCTCAGCTTGTAGCCGTGCTCTCTCTGTCAACACAAAATAGAAGGTTTATTCAGTTAGAAGAACATAAAACTAAAAACTCGTTCTCCGTAACAAGGATCAGGTGGCTTTATAATATAAACAACCTTTCTTCTTCTTCAGTTCGAGTTCTTCTCTTTCCTTGCGAAGCTTTTCCGGGTCGCCCTTATTACTATTCTGCTCTCATGCAAAGTTCATATGTAAGCCATATAAATTCCCAGGATCAATAGGAACTTTTTAAACTAATTTCAATAGGGAGTGTAATTCCAGTTAAGTCAAATAAAGATTAGGCTAAACTGAGGACAAGTAAGTAGACAGACCTGTGGAAGTGTTTTCTCGCGTGCTTTTAGAATGATATCTGCAAACTTGTTCTTCAACAGCGCAGCTCTATATTTCTTCTCAGATGAAGCTGGATTTTCCAATGTATTTCCTAAAGCATTAAGTCTGTGAGATACTCACTTCATGACTCAACTAAATAAACTCTGCATCTCACCATCAGGCTGACCATCTCTTTCATCAGAACTAGGCTTTTGCTGAGATGAAATATCCATTTGCTCCGGAGCACCATTAGATTCTGTAATCAATACACTAAAACTGTAAGAAACACTATTTGACAGTAATTTTGCGACCAGCCGCAATCACAACAACATCTATTACACTTCTCCACAGCAGCCAACTATATCGTTCCAGCAAAGTAATATACGATATAACTCATGAAAGAAATGAAATACAGGAAGCTGAGTAACACAGAGCAATCAGAGTAGAAAACCAACAAACAAAACCTCAAGCTTCTGATTTGAAAAGATTTTAAATACTTACCACTTCCATCAAGAAGACCATCAATCCTCGTATCTTCATCTCTTTGAGCCTCAGAATTTGTAGTTTCAGGTATCTGGAAAGTTATCAGTTGCGTGCTTTAGATTCATAACAAACTACACGCCTTGAAAAGCTAACATTGTAGATCATACCTTACAAGCACCTTCTTGGATCATGGGTTTAGCGTCACCAGATTGATCTTCGGAGCTCCCAGACTCGGAATCTGAAAAGTAATACCCAATTCAGTAAACACACAGAACTTGTTATAGCAACTGATACTACAGAAACCTACCAAACTACCTATTGCATGCAAAAAAAAAAAAGATTCTAGGTAAAACCTAATAAAAATATGAAACTTGATAGACAGGAAATATATTTGAGCAACCAAATGATCATATGGTAAAACAAAAACGGAAACGCTACAAATATCATTGATATTAACATGAGAGCGGAGGCACTGTGTAAAGGTTCGGATACAAACATAAGTCAGTGGTATAATGTGCTATCCATAGAGAACCTATAACAAGCAAGTTTTCTAAAGGAGTAGAGAATTTTATATGGATTACGGACTAACCACTGGAGCTCCTTGAGATAGGAGGTTCGTTTCCACCAACATACTCATCAGCCATTTCATTCCCTAGAAAGAAACAGAGAAGCAGAGCGACGGTAAACAATAAAAAATGGTGGACAGAGATCACTGCAAGTAATAATCCAGAACATAATATGTAACGCAGATTCTGAGTTTCACCTCGTTGCAGCAACGAATTGCTAGGTCCTGGTCCATTGAGAAGCTACAAGAAAAGAAATTATGATCCTTCTCAGTAATTTGAGTTTAAAAATTTGTTCAAGTAAAGGTGAGATGACAATTACTACCTCTATTTCGCATGGTTCAACATTTGACTGCTTTGCTTCTTTCTCTTGGATATGTTCATCCAGAAGCTTTTTAAGACTGAACAGTACTTCGTCACTGAGAACATCGATGTCTATCTCGATTTCATCTTCTGCAATCTCTCCTCCATTTGAACTGTGTTTCTTCAAGAAGTCAATGATCTGCGCAGGAAGTTCCTCCAGTAGTGACTCGAGCTGTCTCCCCAATCTATGCCTCTCCTCTGCTGTCATAAGTGGCTTCACTGGTTCAGGAACACTCTCTCTAACAGGTGAAGAAGCCATCTTTCTCTTCTTCGCCGGAGGAACACATACAGCAGTCCTCTTCGCTTCACGAGCTTCCAATGTGGTTGCAGACAGAGTCACTGGTAGTTTCTTCTCAATGAGTTTCCACCGCGCTTCAAACAGTTTACTTAGGATATCCCCCATAATGTGAACGTCATGTCCAGGAGGGTTATATGTCATCGCGTTTGTAAATGTAAGCCTCACATCAGCAGCAAACTCATGTGGGCTTGAGTACACACCAGACGCTAAGTTCTTCTTTATCGTCCCCAAGTCCATGGGACGCTTGATGATAGTGAGATAGTCTGGTATGTTAAGCTTCACTACATCAACCGGCGCCTGAAAAATCCAAGAATGCGGATGGGACCATATCTTTTTCAGCAGCGTGTCACATTGCTTCATCAGTGTCAAGCTAGTAACGCTAGGAATAGACTCTTTCGAGGAAGACTCAAACTTCCCAGTTGAGCCACGGTTCCATCCCCGAGAAGCCGTCCCAGGCTGATGCCTAACATTCTTTCCCGGCCCCATTGCAAAATCAGATGGCCTCTTAGAACTGCGGACTCGGGATGACGGCTTTTGAGCAGAGTTAAACCCAACCCTAGCACTAGTAGACGACACAGAGGGTGTGTTCAACCTCTGCAACTCAGCATTCTTAAGTACTATCTTAGTCTGCTCAAGCTCCAGTTTGAGCCGATGAATCAAATCTTTCCTCTCAGATTGTGACATGTTGTACAAAGAAATGACTTGTCTCTGGACACCGTAAGGATCTTCATCATCAGAACTCAGCTTAACAGACTTTCGTGCAGGAGTGCTTGAATTCTCAGATGCAGTAACCTCGGTATCAATCTGCGCAGAGCTTCCAGAGCCCTCTGATTCATCAGGCGCCTCCTCGAAAGTATTCCGATAATACCCTCCTGGGAACGCAGCAGTTTCAACCATTTTTTTGGACAAGAAAGAACGTCAACAAATATATAAAACCCTTCCCCGCTTCTAAAAGTTCACAATTTGCAAGAGACCTGCATCACATATCAACAGAAACTAATACTTACCCCTCAAAAACTCACAGAGATAGTGTCTATTCCCATTTCAACAGATAAAGTTACTCAAAATTAAGACAGTGGCAACAAACTTGTAATGACACAAACAGCCAGATCTAAACAATGTGTAATCTAGTGTTCTAAAAAATACCACCTAGAGGGCAAATAGGACCTAAACAAAAACGAACTATTTTAAAATCAGGCTAGCCATTCAAAAAAAATCGGTCTAGACACCCGCAAATCGATTTCTTGAACACTGGAATATGACTGGTAAGATGAAACCCCTTGGCAACCCTAATTTCACTTTATATAGTTTCTGGAGCCCTAGTTTGATGCCAAATCAAATAAAAACCTTATTTTCCTGCTTTAATCATTCAATTTAGCAAAAACCCACAACCAAAACAGATTGAATGTTACCATTAGCAGCTTCCAATAGCTGAATCGTTGTCACAAGCCCTCTCCTCAACGGAAATCAACTTCAAATCAAACCAAGACAGGAACTTTGAAAACCTCAATCAACCTCAGATGCGAGCTCTCCACGAAAGAAGCAAATCAAAGGGAAGCAATTATTCCGGGGAAGGAGGGGGGATTTACAGAAACCCTAGAAAAAAAAATTCGCCCCCAAAGATCCGTGAACCAAACCAAACGCGTCACGAAGCAGAAGAAGACTGAAACAACAAACCCTAGAATCTCGAATCTCGACTTACGGAAACAAACCCAGAAACTCTCGAGATCGAATCGTCGGCGATTTTATAAAAATATCAGAGCTTTTTGCGTGAGAAAGAAAAAAAAAATAAGGCTGAAGACGGAACCAAGTCGGGGGTGGACAAAAGCTTATTTTATATTTTATATTTTTAATATAAAATGTAGTTTAAAAATAAAAAAATATTTGGGATATAAACATATTTTATATCTTATTATATAAAGCTTGGTTCTTCAAAGTTACTAATTAACACGATCACGACACGTGGTAATTATAACTTTAAGATTGTGACATGTGTTAAAATATATATAAGTAAATAATATCAATCTTATTTTTTTAAAAGATTAAACCAAAATATTTAAAAGACTGTTTAAAATGCTAATTTTCCTTTATTCAAATCCTAATTTAAAAGGTAATCTAAAAGGTCATAACAAAAAAATTGTCATTTAAAACGATTTACAAAAAAAACAATTATTATTAAACCAAAAAATGTAAAAGACTGATTAATGCTAATTTTCTTTTATTCAAATCTTAGTTAAAAAGGTCATAAACCAAAAAAAATCTTATTATATAAAAAGAAAAATTTTAAAGACTTTTTAACGCTAATTTTCCTGTATTCAAATCACAACTAAGAAGTTCATAACCCAAAAAAAATTATTTACATATGAGAAGATTTTAAAAGTAAAAGTAAATAAAAAGTAAAGATAACTATGAAAGAAATAAAAAAAACAACTGTTAAAAATATTAAATAATGCTAAATTTTCTTTATTCAAATCATAATTTAAAAGATCATAACCAAAAAAAAATTGTCATTTAAAAACGATTTAAAAAACAATTATTATTAAACCAAAAAATGTAAAAGGCTGATTAATGCTAATTTTCTTTTATTCAATCTTAGTTTAAAAGGTCATAAACCAAAAAGAAAATATTATTATATAGAAAAGAAAAATGTAAAAGACTTTTTAATGCTAATTTTCCTGTATTAAAATCCTAATTAAGAAGCTCATAACCCAAAAAACATTATTTACATATAAAAGCGATTTAAAAAAAAAAGTAAAAGTAAATAAAAAGTAAAGATAACTATGAGAGAAATAAATAATAAAAAAAACAACTGTAAAGAAATATTAAATGCTAATTTTCCTTTTTTAAAAAAGTGAAAGAGTGTTTAATGTTAATTTTACTGAATTCAAACCCTAATTAAAAAGATCATAACCCAAGAGGAAAAATGATTATTCACATCTATATATAGAACTAAGCTTATATTTGTTCAGGCAACCAAAAATAAGTGTTGCTTCAAAAAATATACAAGGTTAGGTTTTATATCCCGAACTTGGCATGTTCTTCTTTAATATGTTTAGTTGTGATTATGGTTATTGTTGTGTTCGTCCTATTTTTTATGACTTTTAGTTGTGATTATGCTTATATAATATGTTTATTTATGTTGTGTTGGGTGACGATGTTATGCTTATTATTTCTGTGTGTTTCAACTATGCTTATTTATTATGACTATTTACCAAGAGTTTTCAAAAAAGAATGGTTTCAGCAAGTTATTTAATTCTAGAAAGTGGGAGGCCAGAAATTTAAATAAGAATAATGAGCTTATGGGAATGAATTTTCTCCTACTCAATGAGAAGGTTAATTTTTTTAACTTTTTTAGTTTAAATCTTATATAATTTTATTGAACTTGTCCTAAGCAGCAAATTTATGATAAGCAAATCGTTTCTAGTCGTAAGATATTTTCTGAATAAACAAAAAGAACAAACCGCCATGGATGTTGATGATGATCTTCGTTGTCGCCGGGGAAGAGAGTGATCTAAGATTATGACACATGGTTATATAAAGCTTGTCGTTGATGAACAAACCGACATTTTTATATAAAGCTTGATTATTCAAAGTTACTAATTAACATAATTGTAACACATGTCAATTATATATCTAAAATTATGACATGTGTTAATTTATCTTATAATTAAAAACATATATATTAAGATAATGACAAAAACGAATTTTAATAAAAAGTAACTATAAAAATTATTAATAGTAATTTTTCCATTTTTGAAATCTAAAAAAAAAAGATTATTTGATAGTAATTTTTCTTCAAATAAATTTACATGTGTTTAAATATATAATGATTAAAAATATATATACTTAGATAATAAAAATGAATTTTAAAACGAAAATTACCATATATTTTTATATAATTATTTTGGTTATAATATAAAAGGAAAATTAATATGGAATCATTTATTTTAATTTTTTAAAAATATGTTTTGGTTATATTATAAAAAGAAAAGTACTATTGAATCATTTATTTTATATAATTATAATAATTATTTTTTGTTAAAAATTATTTATATTGACACCTTTTTAATTAAATAAGTTATAATATCATGTTCATTATCAACAAAAAATAAAAAAGGAAAAAAGCTGAAAAATAAGGAAAATTACGTATTTGTTAATTAAATTTTATTATATAAAGCTTGGTTCTTCAAAGTTACTAATTAACATGATTGTGACACATGTTAATTATATATCTAAGATTATGACATGTGTTAATCTATCTCATAATTAAGAACATGTATATTAATATAATGACAAAAACGAATTTTAACAAAAAGTAACTATAAATATTATTAATAGTAATTTTCCATTTTTAAAATCCTAAACAAAAGAGTATTTGATAGTAATTTTTCTTCAAATAAATTTACATGTGTTTAAATATATAATGATTAAAAATATATATACTTAGATGATAAAAATGAAATTTTAAAAACGAAAATTACCATATACTTTTTATATAATTATTTTGGTTATAATATAAAAGGAAAATTATTATGGAATCATTTATTTTATATTTTTAAAAATATTTTTTTGGTTATATTATAAAAAGAAAAGTACTATGGAATTATTTATTTTATATAACTATAATAACTTTTTGTTAATATTATTTGTATTGACACCTTTTTAATTAAATAAGTTATAATATCATGTTCATTATCAACAAAAAAATAAATAAGGAAAATAGCTGAAAATAAGGAAAATTACGTATTTGTTAATTAAATAATTTATAATATCATGTTTATCACCAGATTCTTTCCAAAATCCAAAAAAGATAATTGTAAAAGATTATTTGATATTAATTTTCTTATAAAAAATTTTGACATTTGTTAAAATATCTTATGATTAATAAAATATATAGGAAAATAATAAAAACAATTTGTGTTTTAAAAAGTAATTTTTTTGCAGGATTGATTAAGAAAAATATCTGGTGAGTTTTCTTGCATGTTCTTTCACATCTTCACGTGTTATATGTTTTTTTGGTGTCACATGAGGAAATAATGAGAAGGTTAATTTTTTTTTTTAACTTTTTAATTTTAGTTTACATTCTCTTATTGAAAAGTTTGGAGAATGATTACGCCGTCATTGAAATCTGCAATTTTAATGTGCAAGATTGCAATTGAAACTACAGAGTTTCAGATCATAAATTTCAACAAATACCTCAGATACCGTCTGAAAATTTTTGATTCTGAAATTATTAAGATTTAGACCACGTGAAAGACTCAACATACGATTTATATGGTAAGATTCTTTTGGTCAGTTATTTCTTTATATATCTCCCCTTTTGTATCTTTCTTTCAACCTATTGCCTATTTTTAATTAATTTTTCTTGAAATAATCCTATTATATAACATGATTTTGTTACAAATGTGATCGGATATATCAAGAACATGGAGAAATCAGATGTTCGTAGTCGGACTAAACCTATCCTCCGAAGAGTTATTCTAACTTTATTGTTAGGAAGGTATATTTCAGTTTCAATTGTATTAACCAATTTCAATTCTATTAATCAATTTCGTTTTTTTATTTTTTTATTTCTCGTTTACATTAAATATTCTATCTTAAACAGAGGAATTGAGATACAAGCAACACTATGAGCTGAACAAGCAGAATTATTTGAAGATAAGTATCGTGATGTAGAGAGTAAAAATATTGTTCTTATCATGACAAGTGTTTTGGTGAATACATATATGAAGATGAAATTTATTTGTCGGCATCATCTGGAACAAAATTCTTATTGAACAATGATTTTGATTCAGTTTCCGACTTTCGAACAAGGTATTATCTAATTTTATTAAGTTATTGATGATGACCATGATACTAAAAATTATTAATTTAAAAAAGAAGTGTAAAATTAGTATTGATAGAAATTGTAAAAGAGTAATTTTAAAATTATTTATTAGTAACTAGAGATAATTATTTTATAGCAATTTATTTATTTCTAAAATTCTAAAGACAAGATAATTGTATAGGGTTATATAACAGTAATTTTCTATTTCTAAAATCCTAATCAAAAATGTAAAGGCGAATCAAAAAGGATATTTATAAAATAGAAATTTTTTCCTTTTTAAAAAAATTCTAGCAAAATAAAATTTTAAAAACTTATTTAGTAAAACATTAGATTAGTACATAAAAAAGGAAAATGTTATCATTTACTTGATTGGCGTTATTCTTCGACTTTCAATTTTTCTTATTTTTCATTCAATTTTTTTATTTTAAGTTGGGTTCAATTGAAAAAATTAAATATAATGTTTTTTCTAATCCAAGTAGAAAGTTGATAACAATTCATCTATGTACCATTATTATAAAATACAAATTTTAACTTGAACAAAAATTATTTTTAGTTATAAAATAAATCTCACACAACATATGCAAACAATCATAAAACTATAATAAAATGATTATCATTTTATGTTTTCTATTAAATTAAAACATCAAACAAAACCGTTGCAACGCAACGGGCTCATATCTAGTTTTTAATAAAATAATTTAATTAGGCATGTTTTCTTAATTTTATATATTATAAATATATCCAAATAAAATAGAAAAAAGTAACTTATTCAGAATAAAAATATTAAATAGTATATATTAATTTTCAATACCATGATCATACTACTATAACAATCACTTTATTAAGTAGTATAATAAAAACATATAATTTATGCAATATACTGCCTCTGCAACATACTTACTTTAGTGCATCCCGCTACTATTTTATCATCAGTTCTGCCCATACTGATTTTATTGCAACCGCTACTATTTTAACATCAGTTCTGCCCATCAACATCCTTAGATTTGTTGAAAATAATGTCTTTTTGAGGAATCGTGTGTCTAGAACAATTGCTACATGTTTTGGGATATCAGCATCGCATTTGCTGGAATTGTTACATGTTTCATAGTTACATTATTAATTTGGTTGATGAAGAAGGCAAAATCATCTTCTAACTCACTCGAGTTATAAATTTAGCCGATCCAGAATTGGTAGTTTAAATGTTTGGAATAGTGGTCTAACAGAAACATTAGTCAGAGCTCACTACTGATCATTTCAAAAGGAGTCATCTAGAACAAATGTACTACATAAAATCCTTACACAAACAATGGTCTTGCTTGTTTTTTTTATCCTTTTTTTTTGTTATATCATACACTAAGGACTCCTCCTGAAGTTTTAATCGTTTGCTTCTTGTTTTACATATTCACACACCACACTTTAAGAGAAAACCATTCCATAGCTCATAAAAGCCATGGAGTGGGCTTAAACATCTCTTTCTTGTGTGTCTGTGTACCAGCCCTGGCTATTGTTTCATACATATGTTTACACTTAATTTTTCAATCGATTTCACCTTCTTCCACGTCTGTGGCTAGCTTTGGAACAGCAGGAGGAGCCTCGGGTTCTTCTTCATCATCATCTTCTTTCATGTACAATCCGAGTTGCTCAAGAGGGTTCATTCCTCTGATGTTGAAACTTCCCAGGGCGTCTAAAGTTCTCTCGGGGCTGATTTCATCTACTGAGCTAAGTAACTGCTCCGGCGCACTCGATCTCAGCATCTCTAGGTCCTCCAGGAACCGCGAGTTCTCGTTGATCTCCACAGTTTTCTCCATCTGCACCAAAGTCAAAACATGTGGTGGAACATTTTAACGACTCTTCTCACAGAGTTTGTGATCCTGTAATGCAGAGAGGTTTGCTATGTAATGTACCTTTAATAAAGCTTGGCGAGCGGCTTCTCTTTCAACTTCTCTCTGTCGCTTGGACTCGGCAGCAGCTTCTGCAGCGGCCTCTGCTTCAGCTTGGCGACGAGCATCTTCAGCTGCCTCTGCCTCAGCTTGTAGCCGTGCTCTCTCTGCCAACACAAAATAGAAGTTTTTTTCAGTTAGAAGAACATAAAAACTTGTTACCCGTAACAAGGATCAGGTGACTTTATAATATAAACAACCTTTCTTCTTCTTCAGTTCGAGTTCTTCTCTTTCCTTGCGAAGCTTTTCCGGGTCGCCCTTACTACTATTCTGCTCTCATGCAAAGTTCATATAAATTAATAGAACTCTTAATAAACTAATTTCAATAGGGAGTGTAAATCCAGTTAAGTCAAATAAAGATTAGGCTAAACTGAGGACAAGTAGACAGACCTGTGGTAGTGTTTTCTCGCGTGCTTTTAGAATGATATCTGCAAACTTGTTCTTCAACAGCGCAGCTCTATATTTCTTCTCAGATGAAGCCGGATTTTCCAATGTATTTCCTAAAGCATTAAGTCTGTGAGATACTCACTTCATGACTCAACTAAATAAACTCTGCATCTCACCATCATGCTGACCATCTGTTTCATCAGAACTAGGCTTTTGCTGAGATGTATTATCCATTGGTTCCGGAGCACCATTTGATTCTGTAATAAATGCACCAAATATGCAAACTGTAAGAAAAAACTATTTGACAGTAATTTTGCAACCAGTGGCAATCACCAACATCTATTACATTTCTCCACTGCAGTCAACTATAGTTGTTCTAACTCATGAAAGAAAGAAATATAGGAAGCTGAATAGCCCAGAGCAATAAAGGTAGAAAACCAACAAGCAAAACCTCAAGCTTATGATTTTAAATACTCACCACTTCCATCAAGAAGACCATCAATCCTCGTATCTTCATCTCTTTGAGCCTCAGAATTTGTAGTTTCAGGTATCTGGAAAGTTATCAGTTGCGTCGTTTAGATTCATAACAAACTACTCGCCTTGAAAAGCTAACATTGTATATTATACCTTGGAAGCACCCTCTTGGATCATGGGTTTAGCGTCATCAGACTGATCTTCAGAGCTCCCAGACTCAGAATCTGAAAAAAGCAACACCCAGTTCAATAACACACAGAACTTGATATAGCAACTGATGCTACGAAAACCTATCAAGCTCCCTATTTCATGCAAAACAAGATTCTAGGTTCAAATAAAAATATGAAACTTGATAGACAGGAAATATATTTGAGCAACCAAATGATGGTAAAACAAAAACGAAAACGCTACAAATGATCATTAGTCGGTGATATATTATGCCATCCATAGAAAACCTAGAACAAGCAAGTTTTCTAAAGGAGTTGAGAATTTAATATGGATAACGACTAACCACTGGAGCTCCTTGAGATGGGAGGTTCGTTCCCACCGACATACTCATCAGCCATGTCACTCCCTAGAAAGGAACACAGAAGCAGAGCGAAGGTTAAAAAAATGGCGGACACAGAGATCACTGCAAGTATAAATCCAGAACATAATTTGTTAACAGATTCTGAGTTTCACCTCGTTGCAGCAACGAATTGCTAGGTCCTGATCCATTGAGAAGCTGCAACAAAAGAAATTTGATCCCTCTCAGTAAACTTGAGTTTAAAATTTTGTTCCAGCTGGTGAGATGACAATTACCTCTATTTCGCATGGCTCAACGCTCGACTGCTTCGCTTCTTTCTCTTGGATATGTTCATCCAGCAGCTTTTTTAGACTGAATAGTACTTCATCACTTAGAACATCGATGTCTATCTCGATTTCATCTTCCGCAATTTCTCCTCCATTTGAACTGTGTTTCTTCAAGAAGTCAATGATCTGTGCAGGAAGTTCCTCCAGTAGTGACTCGAGCTGTCTCCCCAATCTATGCCTCTCCTCTGCTGTCATAAGTGGTTTCACTGGTTCAGGAACACTCTCTCTAACAGGAGAAACCATCTTTCTCTTCTTCGCCGGAGGAACAAACACAGCAGTTCTCTTCTCCTCACGAGGTTCCAATGTGGTTGCAGGCAAAGTTTGCATGCTACACACTGGTAGTTTCTTTTCAATAAGTTTCCACCGCGCTTCAAACAGTTTACTTAGGATATCCCCCATAATGTGAACATCATGCCCTGGAGGGTTATATGTCATCGCGTTTGCAAATGTAAGCCTCACATCAGCAGCAAACTCATGTGGACTTGAGTATCCACCAGACGCTAAGTTCTTCTTTATCGTCCCTAAGTCCATGGGATGCTTGATGATAGTGAGATAGTCTGGTATGTTAAGCTTCACTACATCAACCGGCGCCTGAAAAACCCAAGAATGCGGATGAGACCACAGCTTTTTCAGCAGCGTGTCACATTGCTTCATCAGTGTCACGTTAGTAGCGCTAGGGATAGACTCTTTAGCGGAAGACTCAAACTTCCCGGTGGAGCCACGGTTCCATCCACGAGAAGCCGTCCCAGGCTGCTGCCTAACATTCTTTCCAGGCCCCATTGCAAAATCAGATGGCCTCTTCGAATTGCTGACTCGAGATGATGATACCTTTTGAGCAGAGCTAAAACCCATTCTGGCACTAGTGGACGACACGGAGGGTGTGTTCATCCTCTGCAACTCAGCATTCTTAAGAACTACCTTAATCTGCTCTAGCTCCAGTTTGAGCCGATGAATCAAATCTTTCCTCTCGGATTGTGACATGCTATACAAAGAAATGACTCGTCTCTGGACACCGTAAGGATCTTCATCATCAGAACTCAACTTAACACAGTTTCGTGCAGGAGTGCTTGAGTTCTCAGATGCAGTGACCTCAGTATCAATCTGCGCAGGCGCCTCGAAAGTATTCCGATAATACCCTCCAGGGAAAGCAGCACTCTCAACCATTTCCTTTTGGCAAGAAAGAACTTCAACAAATATAAAACCCTTCCTCGCTTCTAAAAATCACAATTTGCAAGAGACCTGCATCACATATATCAACAGAAACTAATAACTCACAGAGACAGTTCCTATTCCCATTTCAACAGATAAAGTTCAAATATTTGCAACATATACTCAAAAAAATTAAGACGTCGTCAACAAACTTGTTATAACACAGACATCAAGATCTAAACAATGTTAACTAATCATTGTCCTAAAAAAATCGGTCTACGGTAGGCAGGCGGCAAATCAAACCTAAACGATTTTTTTCAGGAACGATTTGGTCCAGGCGCCTGCCTAATCAATAATCACTTTAGGTACTGCCTAGCGATTCTCGAACATTGGAATTAATAATATGCCGAAACAACAAAAAAATACTTACCCAATTTCACTTATATAGTTTTTGGAGCCCTAATCAGATGCCAAATCAAATGAAACCTTCTTTTCCAGCTCTAATCATTCAATTTAGCAAAAACCCATAACCAAACCAGATCGAATGTTACCATTAGAAGCTCCAAATAGCTGAATCGTTGTCACGAGCCCTCTCCTCCACGGAAATCAACTTCAAATAAAACCAAGACAGGAACTTTCAAACCTCAATCAACCTCAGATGCGACTTGCGAGCTCCCCACGAAGAACCAATCAAAGGGAAGCAATTATTCCGGGAAAAGGGGGGAATTTTACAGAAACCCTAGAACGAAAAATCGCCCCCAAAGATCCGTGAACCAACCAAACCAAACTAAACCAAACCAAACCAAACGCTTCACGAAGCAGAAGAAGATTGAAACAACAACAAACCCTAGAATGTCGAATCGAATTACGGAAACAAACCTAGAGACTCTCGAGATCGAATCGTCGGCGATTTGTGAAATATCAGAGCTTTTTCGCGTGAGAGAAAAATAAGGTTTGGATACAGAACCAAGTCGGGGAGGATCGACAAAAGCCTAAAAAATTAGTCTGATCGGACGGACTGTGTTGATTGTTGTAATAGCCGCCAGATCTATATCCAACGGCCAGTATGATTATTGTCTGCCGTGAGTTAACGATTACTTAACGTGGTTATTCCTTTTAAGTGTCCTACGTGGCTTTCGTTTTTAACGGTAGACATTCTAGCGTCAGCGTCACGAGCGTCTGACGTTATTAGACAGTGATAGTTGACTTTTTTACTACCGGTCAAGTGGTCATGTGAGTTTGCGTGTTGATTTAACTCACTGTCCCTCCTATCTAGAAGCCACTGGTGAGTTCAGTACGCTAGATTGCTAGAAGAAAACGGAAAGGAGTTTGTTTCTTCAATAACGAAACAACATGAAGTTTGTTGTTGGAAAAAATTAAATGACATGCATGTCATGTGTTTCCTCAGATTATTGATTTGTGTACCACTGTACCGTTTTTGGTTGTTCGAATAAATTTCTAGGATGTGTCTCGAGTGTTTCCAGTTTCATTTGTAGATATATCACATGTATATGTGACTCTGTAGTACAGTGTCACATGTAGATTATATTTCGCGTTGACCTAAATAGCAATATAGTGTTTCTCATAGACTTAGTAGCTCCAAAGTACATTCACGATTCCATAAGAAAATGTTAGAAGAGTTCCCCTAAAATCTTTCTTACATTAGACCCGAGACCATTGCGAGTACGGGAACTCAGTTCGACAGAACACAAAACAAATAATTGGGCTGAGCCCGTATACATCTGTTAAAAAAAATAAGTCCAGCTGAGGATCATCATAAGCTATTTGATTTCTAAAATATAAACTCCGATTGCCCCTCCCGTATACACCATATGGCTCGTGATGTTAATTGTTTATTAGGCTATGTTTGGCTTTTGGACCTTTGGTTCCATTTTTTTTAGTTATTGTTATAGTACGTGATAAGGGTAAGAGAATTTTATGATAATAAACCTGATATAAAACACAGATAGAATACATATGTGGACAGAATACAGAAGGTGTAAACACGGGATTGCTTGAGGAATTTCAGCTACCTTGCCAACAACAACCGGTATTGTAACTCAAATCTATCCCCATGTTTATTAGAAGGAAAAGAAAATTATTGAACTCATATGGTTCGTTCATGCCTTCATTCAACACTGAGCCAGACTCAGGGATGCATAATAAAAGAAAATAAAGAAAAAAAAATAGAGTCGAACTTGGGGTTTTCCTGGTTGCATAAGCTAGCATTTACCATCTAATCCAACAAGTTTTTAATGTTTTCTTTAATAAAAACTGAATTTTGAATATTATTAAGGGTGCATATGACCCTATAGCTCATAAGCTGGTTTCGCCACTGACCATACTCTAGTAATGTTTTAGGGGATTTATTTTAGGTTCTCTTGCTTTAGTTTTTTTTTTAATTTATTTATTTTTTCCACGAAAAATACAACTGCTCTAGAACTATTACAAAAACTCAAAAAACACGAACCAAAGCAAAACAGCCACAAAAAACTTCTCACTATACAAGTCTCTTTCAACTCTTATCTCCACTCAACTAGCTTCTCTCTACACTTCCAACTACCCAAATCCACTCATCCAAGTACCCATAAGGGTAATATCCCTTCTTCTGGATCTGTGTGCTCTCGACAGAGGGTCAAGCTTGGCTTGAATTAGTTGCTTTGTCTCTGTAATTGTTGCCTGAGCTGACCGGAAAGCATGGTTGTGAATTCGACCATTCCTCTTCTTCCAAACATAGTAAACTGTCGCTTGATATAAAAGTCTGACTATCAGCTTCACAAACTCATCTGACAATGGATTTTTCAACCATCTTAGACCCTCTTCAAACATGACCGGAGGCGTTATACTAAAGCCTAGAGCAGAAGAAAGCCCAGATCTCCAAACTGTAAAGACAGTCAAAGAACAAATGCTGTTTCGACTCCTCCGAGGTGTTACATAACACACAAGTCGCAGGGACTTGCATTCCCCAAGCTCTCAGTCTGTCTCTTGTTCCCAATCGGTTTCGAGCTAGGACCCAAGTAATGAAAGCATGTTTTGGTATCATACCTTGAAACCAGACCTGAGGATGCCAAAACACTGGCTCTCCTTGCGGATGCAACGCCTCCCAAGTGTCCTTTTCGTAGAGAAAGAACTCGAGGCCGCTCTGTTTCCTGGCTTCCACAAGTAGGTGTCATCAACCTCTGACGAATAGATCACTTGAGCATCTGGCAGACAATCGTGAATATGAAAACAAGTCGCGTAAATAAAGTACAACATGCAAACTTCCACGAAACGCAATATAAAAAACAAAATTAGAAGTTTTATCACTGATTTTCTCAAAAAAAAAAGTTTTATTAGTGATGCATCCAAATGTTATATACAAGTTTTATTTTAACATCATAGTGGGAGTTACAACATTTGATATTTATTAGACATATTTCACTGTAATGGTAAGTTAAATTTTTGAATAATAATTTTCAAAATAAATGTGATGTTTACAACTCCAGATACCTTTAAGAAAAACTCCGGATACTATTTTCAAAATAGATATGATGTATGAGAAAAGAATCAGCCAGACTATACATGTAATAATTAAACATAATCTCATCCTCCTATATATTAAAAGAGAAGTACAAACGCCACGTGACACTAATAGAATTCTTCTCACGGGAATTCTAGCGTTTCTATTGGTCGAGTTTTTCTAATTTTTCTTTTTTATTTATTTTTTTCATCGACCTTTTAATTGGAAAGTGACATTAATTACCAAACGCACTAATTATTTCTTGCGCAAGAATCGTAATCAATGGCGAAAATTAATCATAGCTTGCAGATTAATTTTAAAAAATGTCAACTAATCATTAAATCTCGTAATGGCAAATTCATTTCATATTTTATTAGGAAACTAATTATTATCAACATACCTTATTTATATTGAAAACTTGCGCAAGTTTCGCATCGTATAAAATGCATATTCGTGATTAATTTTACAAATTTATTAGGTTTCCTTTAATCATTAGTCATTTAATTTACATACCTTATTATACCCAATTACTTGCGCAAGTCTTGCAAGTAATATTTCTTGCGTCGTTAATACTCTACACCATCAAAGGACTATATATAGAGTACAAAGTGGCCTTGAAGCAACTCAGCCATTCTTCTATTTTGAAACGAAAATGGCGATGTTCGCAAAGTCAAAAAATATAGTATCTTTGGTCCGAGAATTAAAACCCCGTAAAGATACGTCCCGTATTGAAGTTAGGATTATTCGGTTGTGGAAGAACTACAACAAAGAATCAGGAAATACTATTGAAATGGTTTTTGCTGATAGAGAAGTAAGTGAAGAACACAGTTTTATGTTAAGATTTTGTTTATTGTTTAATACTATAATTATTTTGACTGGTATTCAGGGGACAAGAATTCATGCTTCAGTTGGAGAACAACTCATAAAAAAATATGGTGAAAAGCTACATGAGGGAGATGCAATTGTCGTCCAGTTGTTCAAGGTCTTCGATGCAATTGGTGAATATCGTACAACTCCACATCTGTACAAAATTGGTTTCTATCCAACCACTTTTGTTGGAAAAGCTTTAGATTTTCCAAGTGAAATTCCTGAAAAGAATTTTGCCGATTTTACCGATATTCTGGAAGGAAAGATTGATAGCAGCTGCTTAGTTGGTGAGTCATTTTAGCACACAATTAATACTCTGTCATGTTATGTTAATTTTGTTCTTATTTTTTTATGTAATAAATTTAGATATAATTGGACAAATCGTCAACTTTGGGTCGCTGGAAAACAAAAGCATTAAAGGCAAAGATAACATGAGGCTTTTGATCGAGCTACGTGACCATAGGTAAGCTGAAATTTCAATTATTATTGGTTATATTTGACAAAGTTAAAAAACTCTACATTTTATCTACGTTTTTCGTTTCAGTAATGTCAAGATCATGTGTACTCTGTGGGGTGGTTATGCTAAACAAGTATACGACTACAGTATGAGTAACATGTCCATTATGATAATTTGTATTATCAGGTTCTGTTCCATTAAAGAGTGGAAAGGTATGTAATTTGATTTGTTAAAGTTTCTAATTATTACTCGCAGACAATATAATATGATGAATGTTCTCCAGGGGTTTACTCCATATCTAGCGGGTTTAATTCCACCCAAATTTTGATAAACCCAACGTGTTCATTGGTTGATGAGTTTAAATTGTGGTACGTAATAAAAAATGCAAGTTTTTTTAAAATATGTTATTAAATTGGACTCTAAAGTAAAATTATGTCTTTTTATCTATGTAGTCTTCCTGATGATTCACTTGCTATAACAAACAAGGATAGTAGCCAATGGAGTGTTGCTAGTGCTACATCTGTTCGTGCCCGGTTTTTTGTTCTTAATGAGAGGCTAACAATAAGAGATATCGTTGACAGTACTCTGGTTAGACGTACACTATTTTTTTTTTTAATGTAAATTATTAATTTTAATACTCCTACTAACATGCTGTTGTCTTGAGTAGGTTGGAACTTTTGTCACCTTGAGGACTATTGAAAACATAGATACTGAGCGTGGTTGGCAATATCTAAGTTGCAAATACCACAACAAAAAAGTTATGCCTACAACCAATGTTGATGATGACAACCGTCCTTTGTTCTACTGTAATACATGTGATAAAGAACACATTGATGTCATTCCGAGGTATTTCATTGAACGCGTACATAATTAAGTATTCTGGTTTTTGTTATATGATGTATAATTATGGTGTACGTTATCCAGTAATTACTAAATATTAAACTTTTATTGGTACCTCAGGTTTAAATTAATTGTCCACGTTAAAGATGATACCGGTGAGGCAAACTTTCTTTTGTTTGATGGCAATGCTCAAGTGCTTGTGCGTCGTTCTGCCGCTGAACTCTATGATGAGGTCCAGTCAAATTTAAATAAAAGAGGAAATTATTACTATATGTATAAATTAGAGTCCTCACTTTTCCATTTTTACTTGTAGAATCTAGATGAAGACTTGTTACCAGAAGCTGTTAGCGACCTTTTTGGCAAAAGAATCCTTTTTGAGGTTTCAGTGGATGCTGATAACATCAAAGGAAAGAGCTCTCATTATGTTGTTCGAATTGCTACTGCTGATCGTGAACTGATTGAGGAATTTGCTGCTTTGCCAGTTAAACAGGTATTGTTCTCATTCGTCTGTATAGTTCATCTAATTCTTACATTATCGTAATACTGATCGGTTAAACTTTTTCCTTATAGGTCCTAATGCTGCAGTCTTCAGATGATATTTCTTCTGGTTCAGGTGGTTTATCAGGAACTCCATTGTCTAAAAGAAAAAGCCAAGATGAACAACAAAGTAGCCTAGATGATCAACATTCCGTGAACAAGAAACTTTTTCTAAAGAAAGTCAAGGGAGAGTAACATAGCTAATGTTACCGATACTTAATCAGACGTATCTTTCTACTATCGTGGCTTTGTTTTTTCTTTTTATTTTTTATGAAACTGTTTTACGAATATTGCATTATATCATTGAAGTTCTTACTATTTTTCTATCCAAGGATTGGATAAATCTTACTATTCATGGTTTAATATTTAGATAGTACGAGATTTAACTTGAAGATTGAAGATTTACAACGCTATTAAAATATGAAATTTTTGAACTTGTGGCCGAATTAATAATGCTATACACGGTTGTTTCAATCTAAGTATCCATTGTTTACACGGATGTGATCAAATAAATGTTTGATGTGAATTATATTTTGCGGTTGATTACATTTGCATATACATGCGTTCAAAAGAAATTTAATCGATTGACATTCATAAAGGTTTAAGAAAAACTTGAACCGGTTTAGTGTGTTCATTTTTCTAATGAACTTAGCCCATGAGTTATATCGCCCTTACTACAAAATAAAGCCCAAATAGTAAAAATGAGAAATGACAAAAAGTAATTTTGATAAAATTTAACGGGGTCCAGTTGTCATGTGAAAAGTCACGACCCTTCGATTCTTCTTCTTCTATATAAACTGTACACTGACCGAGAAACTGTATCATTTCTCTTCTTCGTAAGCTTTTGTCTCGCCAACTATTACTCAAGTGAGTTCTCTTTCTCTTTAGGGTTTCGTTTACTGTCTATGATAAACGATAGATCGATTTTTAAATATAGTGGTTTTGCGTTAGGTTTTGTAGCCATCATTTCATACTACCATTATATTTCGTTATTTATTTTTCGATTATAGGATGTATATATCGTTGGTAATCAATATGAAAAACAGTAGATCGATTCACAAAGAGAAAGGAATTTAGATAGGTTTTGTAGCCACGATATACAGATTTCTTCTCTAGATTATCTATGTTGATCTTGCTAGGGTTATTATAATCGCTATTTGAATCGGTGAAAAATTGGAAAACATCATCCGGTTTATTTGTTATAGTATTTTTTGAATTTTGGATTAGCAAGTAATCAAATGGTTATTATTGGCTGTTTCATTTCTCATCCTTTTATTTTTCTAACCCGTACTCTTTAAACCTAACATGCAGATCAAGATTTATATCATGGCAGGAAACAAGGATCTCAAAATGAAGGCTCCAATGGTGGAAGATTATGGTTCAAGCGTTGAAGACGCTTTCAAGAAAGGGCGTTTGGAGACAACTCAGCATTACCGAGCCAAGCTGTTCATGTACAAGCAACTCCAACAGGGTCTCATGAAGAAACATGATGCAGAGCTTGAGGTCGAAAGGGTTGCAGGGAAATTGGAACTCTTTGAAGAACTCTTCAATGAGTCTGCATTCACCGAACTCAAGGAGAAGTTGGAGTCTGATCTTGTGCTTGCTACGGCCAAGGTGGCTGATGTGGAGGTCCCGTTAATTGATTGGTACAAGTTGGGTGAACCACAGATGTTTGACTAATCTGTGCGGTTCCTCAATCTGTCCAATTTAAAAACTTTTTATGTTGTTTTAATATTATGTTTAAATATTTCTGAACTTATTTACTGGTTTGTTAAACCAGTTTTCCCATCTTTATGGTGGGAAATTAAACTTAAGTACTTATTTATAAATAACCTATTCCGTTTTATATTGTTTGTGTTTGTTATTGCATATATTACTTGTTAGATAGTCTGTTTTCAGTAGAGTTTAGTATAGGTTATTTCTATAGTTAGAAGAATATATATCATTTTAATCATGACTTACCCATAGAAAGGATAAAGATAAGCGTGAATAGTTAGATATAGTAGTTAGACACATTGCTGCAGACTTTCACATTTCTCAAGATTTTAAAGCCAATTAAACTTAATAATTTAATATATTATGAAGTTGATAATTGATTAGAATATATCTTCTAGACATACTATAAAATAGAAATTGGTTAATTATAAGTTTCCGTTTTTAACATATCAAATTTTTAGTTGCATTCGAATGAAAGATTTAATTGTCTTTAGGAAGCCTTCGATAATTGATTATTTTGTCATAATCATAAGTTAATAAATTCTGAGATATTAGAATATAATGCGAACTATAAATACAAAGCTTTCATAGCAATTTTTGTTATCTCAAGTTTCGAGAATCTAGGTGATTGTATTGTCAAATTCTCAATCGAGGTATTGTAATGATGATCTTTTTGAAATTTTTGAACTTTATCTGCAGACATGGTGAAAGACTTTGACATGTCAGTATGGACAATTTTCAAGAGTTATTAATATTTTCCAGATTAAGTCGCATGCAAAAAAACGTCTAAAAATTTGTTCTTCAATACGAAAACTAATTGGAATATTGTATCGTTTTTAACGGGGTGATACTAGAATGTTTTTCAAGGTCCTTTGATTGTATTAAGTAGTCTAATGTGATGGTCAACTTATGAAGGTCAATTTTAAACGGAACAATAAGAATCCGATTGTCAATTTTAAACTATCACTTAATGCGAAGTAAATTTGATCTGGGTCTTAAATATACAAGAGGCCCTTCAAAATATTCATTTCAATGTTACTAATTACTTAATGCGAAGTAAATTTGAACTGGGTCTTAAATATACAATAGGGCCTTCAAATCTGAAAACCCTAAGGTCCCATTAGTGTAAACCTAACTCTATAAATCAAGAAATTGCAAATCCTTAATCAAACGTAGCAATACTTGTTTCTTAGTTTAACATGCAGCCGGGCAAGTATAGTTGGTCAATTTCTACATAGGTTTGCTCTCTCTCTCGAGATCCAAACATTAATGCTGAACATTACTTTTGAAAATTTAAGGATTTATGCTTTATTTTCTGTTATGAACTATGCACATTTGATCAAACTTCACAGTCTTCGTATTGTTATGTAAGTGATTTTTATTTATCACATAAAATATTTACATGACCTTTTACGTTTGAAGTACTTCTAGGGAATAACCTGTGGTATTATATTTGGCAGGTTTACGAAAAAGTAGAGAATCATACAGATATTGAATTCCATCATAGACATCGATATCACAATATCATGACATTTATACACAGAGACCAATTTTCATTCGAAATCAACGAAGACCAAGATAAATCCAAGTTTGTGTATTGGATGGAGAATAACAAACAAATACCTCAGGTAGTAAATGTGAAGTCTGCATTTGACGGTGGTGTTTGTAACTTTGTTTGGGATTCAAAAGCTAAATCATGGGCACCAAATATCCAGATTTGAAGTTTGCTACTATATTAAGACCTAATTTGTACAATTTATTGAATAATTGTTAATATTTTGTTTTATTTTAGAAAAATATTGGAGATTTCTAAGTATATAATTAGAGAATCAGCTACGGTAATATTTGGTTCCACCTCCTCTAATATCTATAAGATTATTGATTTGTCGTTTACAAAGAAGGTGAATAACTTGACCTCTATATTATGTACTTGAAATATTTTGAGTGTTTAAAATAAATGTCTATTCTAACTATTACATGAGATCTTAATAATCATATTTTAAGAAGATTTGATTGCAAATAAATTGCCTGCTAACGTCAATCATATTTATTAACATTCAATCAATATAAAGTAGTTTCATTGTGATAAGTTAATATATAATCTTACCATATGATTGACACCATTTACGGTCTCCGTTTTGTTTTTGGAAGGTGAAGTACTTGACCAGAAAGTAATAGTATGAAATTTAAATGAATTTTATTTCTTTTGTATTTATTACCAAAGATTTTTATCTTCCATTTTAGAAACCCGAGTAATTAGGTTGCCATCGCGACTAAAGTCAATTAATCCGCACAAAAGCATTAACTTTTATATTCAAAGTACAAAAGGAAAAATAGTTGTTATGAATTAATATGATATGAATTTTGGAGATTGTGTCGACCTTCAAATAAAACAAACAAAGTAGCAACTTAGAAAATTGAAGGAAATATATAAATAATCATGTAAAAACATAAGTACTTTTACATGCGTTTATAGATAATATCAGATGAAAACTTGAATCTTTAGTTGTTTTTACTCATAGCAAACTCAACAAATTGATTAAGCATTTCATAGTAGTAACCATGGTTGCATACTCGACCACGTCTTTTCCTTGAGCGGCAACCACAGAGTGTCTCAAGGTTGGCACGAGCTATATAGTAGCCTTGGTTCATGAAGTACGGGATATCAGTCAGAGATTTCTTGACTCTTTCCCAGCATTGATCGGAGGTTGAACGACTTTCCTTCCATCCCAGTTTATCCAAATACTTCTGACCTTTATGAAATCGTTCTACAGCAAGCAGTGACAAACCATAAAGATACGTACCGTCTATATAACCTCCATCCGATGATTGGCGTAAATGATATAGGCCTGCCTGCTCGTCTTCCTTTACGAACAATTGAAGAATGCCCTCAATATAGTGTGCCTCAGGGTTCCCACTCTCAAAGCATAGTTCCTTGAACTCTAAGTGTTTAGACAGCATTTCGGTTGGTTGGGCAGCAAAATATGACAAGGAAATGTTTCTGAAGTAGTTGGTGTGATCTGAGTTGGAGTGATCGTCATTTGAGGACGCAGAATCACCGATGGATATGATGTCATAATTGTTTACCGATGCATCTTCTCCCATCTTCAAAGTAGTGTCTTTCTTCTCGGGAAGTATAATTTTTTAATTAAGGTATTGTTTAGAAACAATTGATAATGAGAATGTTGTGAAAGTAATGTAGGAAGTTGTAGGATAGTTATAAAGAATAATTTTATTTCTTACATGATTTGATTGAACGTGCCAAGAATGCTGTTTACGTGGAAGGAAAAAAATGGTTACCAAGTTGTTATTACCAAGAATGCTAGAAGTACGTGCTAAAAAGGAGAAGGGACGCCACATGCAGAAGGGTCTACATCGTCTAGGCTAAAAGGCTGTGGTATTTGTATTGTCATTTAATAACAGGATATTGTCGTTGATTTTCTTGGCATGCACCAATAGTTAGCATCAAAATAAGTTATGTTAGTAATAAAAAATGTAGAAAGTAAAACATCAATTAGACCAATAATAGTAATCATAATATATTTATGTTTATTATAAATTTGCTTATTTAAATTAAGCTGTCAATTTAGGAAATGCAGTAATGGTTGTGATAGAAATAAATTTAGGAAGGCATATATTTTATGCCATTAAGTATAATAAATGTTTCAGAATTACTTCACCATTACTCCTCGCCAGTCTCATATGTATAAGAATATTTTGTTGCTCAAAGAAAATATTTACTTGACTTATTTATTTCATATATGCTCTTATAAGTATGAAATTAGTTTATATGCTCGACCCTTGTGTAGATCATATTGAGCACAAAGAGGTTATAATATCCACTATATTTATTATCTGTTATTAAGTTTTATAAACTCCATGAATTTTCATATTGCTTTTTTGTATACAGCGAAATGGCAGTGATAACCGTGAAGAAATCCATATCTGAAATGATTGAATCAAATTCGGTAAATATTTCGTCCTTTTGATAAATTGACAAAATGTATTTTTGTATAAGGCAAAAGTAATTCTTAACGAAATTGTTTTTTAATATGATTTGTCTTTCAATGTTGGTTCATAGTCTGGAAAGTTTATGGTTGTTGCTAAAATCGAGGCCATTGATTTGGAGAAACCATGGTATTACACGGCCTGCAAAATTTGCACAAGAAAAATGGATTGACTGTCAAATGGTATTGAGGGAGTCAATCAAAATATTCACCAGAATCCTCAATACAATTGCAAAAGATGTGGAAAGGATTTTGACTATGGTATTAACTGGTAAGTTTATAGTTTTAAATCTTCATACTGGTATACTCTCAATTTGTTATAAGTTCATATACTAATTAGCTTTTATATTCTTAGTTACCACTTGGTTGTACGTGTTAGCGATGAATCAAATGTTGAAGCCAAGTTTGTGCTTTTCAACAATATCGCGGAGAAGCTAATTAGAAGACCTGCGTTTCAGTTGGTCGAAGAGGCTCCTCAGGTATTTGCTTAATTTTTAATAGGGGGATTAAAGAATATATTATTTTGATACTTTACATCGTAAATGAATACTTATGTTTTATAGGAAAATCCACATTTTGTACCACAATCTCTAACTGAATTGATTGGGAGGAAAATTCTATTTATGCTGACAATCGAATCTAATGGTCAAAAAGAACAAAATTCAGCATATGTTGTTGATTCAGTTGTTGACAATGCAGAAATAATCGAACTCTTTCATCCACATGTAAGTTTTGTTTTTACTCTTATATAAACTATTTTTAGTATAGTTACATTTTCTAACAAAATTATTTATTTATGCAGCCACATGTTGTCATATTTCATGATTATGACTCCGATGACGAGTGAGTATTAAAAGAATCATTGCTAATACAAAATGAAGGAAGAAAGTTGAAGTCATTATGCACTTGAAAGTACAAGCGTTTACGCAATTACTCCCTCTGTTTTTAAATAATACATGTTTTGAGATTTTCACATTTTTTAATAAAACATATTAAAATTTAATTATTAGTGCATAGTTTTTTGTTATTTTATATTTCCTATATTTCTAATCCAATAAAATTTCAAGAAATGCAATTAATGTTTTTGATATTCACAGATATTCATAATTAGTTGACAAAAATTACATTGAAAATATGAAAAATACATCTATTTGAAAAAAAAAATTTCAAAAACATACATCTTTAAAAAACAGAGGGAGTATTTGTTATTGGCATTATTTTAAACAATTTCATTATGTTTTCCATTATTTTCCTTGTGCGTTTTTGTTTTTTAACAATGAATAATAAATTGTTTTAATATAATTGGGTTATAAAACAACTACTATACCACTTTGGGAGAGATCATACAACATTTAATCTTTAAATTTTTTTCAAAAGAATAACCCAATCAGTTGCAATTTAGATCCCAAAAATAATTTTATATCTAAGGTGAAAAAATATGGGGGTTCTATATATGGTAAACTTACAGAAATAATCATTTACAATAAATGTACACAGCTAACAACAGATGATTCGTCCAATCAAAAGAAATATCAACTGTTTTCCGAAAAAATATCGTATTCACCTACGCAAGGAATATAAACACGGTAAGAAATTAATACCAACTTTAGAACTGGCAACAATTGATTTTGCATATATTTCAATTGATGGTAAAACTTAATGGTCTTCAATCTATCTTTATTATATTGATTAAATATGTCGTCTTCTGAATTCCATAGTCTTCATTTTCTGTCAAACTATATAAGTTTGTTGAAACCTTTTTTCTAACTGCATTCGGAAAATTCTATAGCTAGAGTCCTGTTCTTACAAAAGACACTAGCAATATCTAAAAAGTCTGACGTATGAAGAGAAGTAATCCACTGGGAACAGACAGTGGGAAGAAACCACCGAAGATTAAAAAAATTGGTATGTTTTCCTTAAAATAAATATAAATCTTTATGAATATATTATAATTTCGTACAACCGTGTATATATAACTGAGTATATGTAACCGATTCGTATTGAAAATTTATACAAAGAAAATAAAATTCTCTAAAACAAATATATTTCATAAGAATTTGGTCGACATTTTTAAGTGACACACTTTTAATAATGATTGTTTTTGCTGCCTACACTTTGATAACATAGGTATCAATGACAAAGAGAATACTCCAAGGAGGAATGTAACACAAAAGTCATCCATCACAAACGTTTCACCAGAAACAACAATTAATCCATTTAGAACCCCCTTTCATAATGTTACAAATCAAGTGTTTCGACCCATTAATCCACAGCCATCGGAGCCTAAACCTGGATTAACACAGCAAGCTAGAAAAGCGAGAAAGGAAATACTGAATAACAAAAGAACAATAGGCCTTACTACCACAAATAGAGGTTACTCTCTTCTCGATTTGATTTTGCGGATGTTGATTTTTGTTAATCTGCCAAAGAACAAAACATTTCTGACCATGATCTACGTTAAATTAAACAGTGACATGGATTTTCAAGCCAACAAAGCCATCAGTTGTACCAAATATCGGTAATACTTTCTTTTCCAGTGCTACTTATGCAAACATTTCTCGATATTGCATGTCTTATTTTCAAAGGTTATTGTACTTACGTCTGCAGGTTCCTGTACTTCAACCCAAACTTCACTAAATCTCTCAAATGGCAGTGGCTCTGTAACCAACATGGACCCATCGAGTATAGAAACCGGTAACTAATCACGGCCGATAACATAAGTTATTTTTGAAGTAGTATTATTTTAAATTAATAGTAAAGATAATAGTAATAATGTACTCTGATTGAGAGAAAGTTTCTTATAATAAAAAATGTTACCTTTTAGCTTCAATTCGTAATCAAAAATCTATTATCGGGAGTACCAACATTTGCTTCAGGAAACGTAAGATAATTGGATCACCTCCATCGGTGAATTCAAAAACTAAACAAAAGAAAGGTAACAACGGGTTTTATATAATAATGAAGTCATATATATTGTATGGTACTATATCTAAAGTGCGACTAAACTTATACTTTTCCAAAAACAGCAAGGCCAGGTTCGAACATTACAGGACCATCGAGTTCTGGTCTTCCACCATTGTTTGAAACAGATTCAAATCCTGAAGGTATTACTGACTCTGTTTTAATCCTAATAATATGATGATTCTCCAGCAATTTAAATGTTGTAGATGTTTACCAATATCAGGAAATTCTAACATACTTACATTCGTTTATATGTTTAAATCAATCTTTTCCAGCTACTCAGTGTCCAAACCAAAACAAAACAAATGAATTCATTCGTCCACCAAGGTTCATCGTACATGACCATCCTGAAGGTATAAAGTCTTTTCCATCTATATACTTAGACATTTATTTATATTCATTGATGATATTCGATTTTATATGTTGTGATTTACTTTTTCACGCAGCTTATAATAATCGATATGAAATGGAGAGTGAGTCTGAAAATGAAGATGAATATGACGACAATCAGACTTACAGTGGCTATCCTGGTGGAGAGTCTTTGATAAACCCATCACCACAACATATCCCACAACAAGAAAATCATACCGTTACTTCATCTATTACTATAGGGTTACAAAAAAACGGTGATGACTTCAAAATTGTACAATCTCTTGATAATAAATAACAATTTATTAGTTATTTGTTATCCTAATGAGAGCATTTTTTATATAGGTTATTACGACGAAGGGGATCCAGTTTGGAATTGTAGGTTTTGTCAAGCATACATGTGGTATGGTGAAAGAATTGGAAAACACCGTCGTAGCAAGAAACCTGTCTTCTCAATGTGTTGTAAACATGGAAAAGTTGTGCTTCTTCGCCTCGCGAATCCTCCAATGGAGTTAATGTATTTGTTATGCAAAAGAGACGAATTAAGTAAACATTATCGAGAGTTTATCCGAGCTTACAATATGATGTTCTCTTTCACATCACTTGGGGGGAAGATAGATCATTCTATTAACAATGGTCGTGGACCATTTGTTTTTCGAATGTCCGGTGAGAACTATCATCGTATTGGTGATATAGTTCCCGAGCCTGGACAAGCTCCAAAATTCTCCCAGCTGTATATCATTGATACTTTAAATGAGATAAAAAATAGACTTGACGCTTATGCCGGGTAATTTTGTAGACTTTCTGAACTTGTTATGACTATATTTTAGGAATTTGCAAGTTTGTCTACAATTTTTGAACTTATTTTTGATTCTTAATATACTGGACAGGTCGGACGGAGCTAGCGCTAAGAAATTAAGAGAACCACTTGTTCTTCTTCTGCAGAATATGTTAGATCAGTATAATCCTCATGTTAAGGCTTTTAGATCTGCAAGAGATAGGTTCGACGTGGAAGGATCAACAGGTTATAGGATGAGGTTGATTGAAAGTCGGCAATCTGATGGACGGACCCATAATCTGCCCACTGCAAATGAAGTTGCTGCTTTGATACCTGGAGATTTTGTTTTAAATATGGAGCCCCGAGATATTGTTCTAGAGAGTACAAGTGGAAAGTTGCAAAGGATAAGTGAATTACATCCGGCGTATTTGCCTCTGCAGTATCCACTATTGTTTCCATATGGAGAGGATGGTTTTCGATTAAATATTCCAATTGGTTTTGAAGACACGGCTGGGAGAAAACGCAAAAATGTAACTATGCGTGAATACTTTGCATTTCGCATTTTAGAGAGGAAGGGGGAAGCACCCACGATTACGAGATCCGGAAGATTGTTTCATCAGTTCCTTGTGGACGCCTACACAATGGTAGAATCGAGTAGATTGCGTTACTTATGGCTGAATCAGAAAAAACTCCAGTCAGTTAGTTATGATGCAATCCAGAAGGTAGCTGCAAAAGGCGGAGCTAAGATGGCTGAGCAAGGGAGCCGAATTTTCATTCCAGCAACTTTCACCGGAGGAAAACGTTATATGAAGCAGCATTACTACGATGCCATGGCTTTGTGCAAGTACTATGGATTTCCAGATCTTTTCATCACTTTTACGTGCAATCCAAAATGGCCTGAAGTTACAAGGTATCTGAAAAAATATAACCTTACCGCCGAAGACAGACCTGAAATTTTGTGTAGAGTTTTCAAGATGAAACTCGATAATCTTATTGAGTTTTTGACAAACAAGGACGGCTCCTTATTTGGCCCAGTTTCTGCAGGTAAATCTCCTAACAAATTTGTAACATTAATGCCGGTTTTTTTTTATTTGTTTTTCAAGGAACTACTTTAGATAGTATTTTCATCAGTTAAAATGTCTGTTCTTGTTTTCTTTTCTGTTTTGTCAGTAATGTACACGATTGAGTTTCAGAAAAGAGGAATGCCACACGCTCATATTCTCGTCTTCATGCAAAATGGAGCCAAATTTCCAACAGCTGATCATATAGACACTATTATATCGGCTGAGATACCTGACAAGACGGTAGATCCAGACCTGTATGCAATCGTTGGGGATTGTATGATGCATGGTCCTTGCGGTCCAGCAAAGAAGGATAATGTATGTATGGTTAACGGTAAATGCTCTAAGATGTTTCCGAAACGGCTGAACATCAGGACATCGATTGACGCAAATGGATTTCCAGCTTACATGCGTCGTATTGATGGTAGGTTCATTGAGAAAAATGGAATCAGATTAGACAATGGATATGTTGTACCTTACAATAGAAACCTCATGCTTAGATATCACGCGCATATGAATGTCGAGTGGTGCATCCAAACGCGTGCTGTTAAGTATCTTTTCAAATATATCCATAAGGGACCTGATTATGCTTCAGCTGCAATGGATAAAGAAGATGAAGATGGCGTCATCGACGAAATCAAAACATATTACGACTGCAGGTATTATTATATTTAATTTTGTTACTTAGTTTCTATGTGTGCATGAACCGAAAATAACTGCATAATCTATTAAAGTATATCCTTAGACAAATATATATACTATCGTATAGAATAGTAATAAAACATTGTTTTTACAATTAAATTATTACATTATTAAAAATTAAATACTACTTTCTTTTACATTTTAAGGTCTACGATTGTTGTTTCTAATTTATGTTTATCGTATTTCTATATTAGATATATAACTGCATGCGAGTCATCGTGGCGGGTTCTTGCTTTTCCTACACATTTTCGTACTACTTCTGTAGAGAAACTTGGATTTCATCTCCCTGATCAGGAGCTGGTGTTTTTTGATGAAGATGAACCTATTGAGAGTATCCTCAAGAAAAAATCTGTCAACCAATCCATGTTTCTGGCGTGGTTCATAGCAAATCAAAAATATCCAGAGGCAAGAGATTTGAAATATGCCGAATTTCCAACAAAATTTGTTTGGAAAGCAAGTATGAGAGAATGGGTACCACGTAAACGAGGCTTTGCGATAGGGAGGATTGCACATATTAATCCAGCACAAGATGAGCTATATTTCTTAAGAGTAATGCTAAATTGGGTAAGAGGGCCGAAATCGTACGAGGATATAAGAACAGTTGATGGTGTTGTATATTCTACATACGAAGATGCTTGCTATGCTTTGGGTTTGATGGATGATGACAAGGAATACATAGAAGCTATCAAAGATTGTAGTGATAATAGTTCTGGCACGTATGCGAGGAAGCTTTTTTCGAGAATGTTGGTATCCAAAACATTATCTCAGCCTCACGTTGTGTGGGAAGCTACTTGGGAGTATCTAACCGACGATATTCTCTACAAGAAACGACGAGAAACTGGAAATCCCGGTGAGATTTTTTCTTATTAAACGAAATATGTTTTAAATCAGGTCTCTCTTATGTAATTAATTTTTCAAATTTTCAGAGTTGAACTTGACCATAGATCATATCAAAAACATTGCTCTAACCGAGATTGAAAATCATTTGCTTAGCAATGGTCGTAGCCTCCAGAAATGGCCCCTAATGCCAAAGCCAGATGATTTTGGTTGTTACAACGGCAATCGCCTTATAGATGATGAGCTTAAGTATGTTGTGGAAGATCAGCTAAAGGAAAATGAAAGACTTATGGCGATGATAACAGATGAGCAAAGAGGGGTTTACAACGAGATTTTGGATGCAGTTTTAAATGATAGCGGTGGAGTGTTCTTTCTTTATGGTTATGGAGGCACAGGTAAAACCTTCGTATATAGAGCACTCTCATCAGCAATCCGATCTAGACGTATGATTGTTCTAAATACCGCATCCAGTGGAATTGCTGCATTATTGTTGGAAGGAGGTAGAACCGCACATTCCAGGTTTGGTATTCCGATAGATGCCGACGAGTTTACTACTTGCAAGAAAATGGAGCCAGGATCAGATCGTGCAGAATTAGTTAAAGCAGCAAAGCTCATTTTATGGGATGAGGCGCCTATGATGAGCAGACACTGTTTCGAGACTTTGGATCGTTCTATGCGTGATATTATAAGATCTTCTGAAGACAAACCTTTTGGAGGTAAAGTAGTTGTTTTCGGTGGATATTTCAGACAGATTTTACCGGTCATACCTGGAGGTGGTAGAGCAGAGACTGTTTTGCAAGCTCATAATTCGTCATATCTTTGGGAGCACTGCAAAGTTCTGAAGCTAACAAAAAACATGAGATTGCTCGCTGGGCTCACTGATGATGCAGCAAAAGACCTTCAATCCTTCTCAAAATGGATTTTGGATGTTGGAGATGGAAAAATAAATTTGCCAAACGACGGTCAGGTTGACATTGACATCCCTTCTGATCTGTTGATCAAAAATATTGGAGAAGATCCGATTCAAACTATTGCAAAGGAGGTTTATGGACAAGCTTTTCAAACCTCAGAAGATAAGGATTTGTATAGACATCGAGCCATTCTCACACCCACAAATGATGAAGTTGATAAAATAAATGATTACATGCTTTCGCAGTTGCCAGGTAACATTTGATTCTGTTTACTCTTATGTTCGACTAACTTTTTACATTATTCTAGAGTAAAGGATTTACACGTGCTTTCAGGTGAATACAAGGTTTACCTTAGCTCTGACAGTATAATCCCATCCGATGTTGATGTAGAAGAAAATGTTACCTATCCAGCAGAGTTTTTGAACAGTGTTAGAGTGGCAGGAATGCCTAGACATAATTTGAAGCTAAAGGTTGGTGCTCCTATTATGTGTCTCCGTAATTTGGATTTGGTAGATGGCTTATGCAATGGTACTAGGCTAATTGTTACTCAGTTGCTCCCACATGTTATAGAAGGTAGAATTATAACTGGAAACAGTACTGCTGGAGACAAAGTCTGGATTCCTAGAATGTATGTCAGTCCACCTGACACAAAGTTTCCCTTCAGGATGCGTCGAAGACAGTTTCCCGTTACACTGGCTTTCGCGATGACCATCAACAAAAGTCAAGGTCAAACACTAGAAAGTGTTGGTTTGTTTTTGCCTAGGCCAGTGTTCTCACATGGTCAGCTCTACGTTGCACTTTCAAGAGTTAAGTCGAGATCTGGATTAAAAATCCTAATAACTGGTAAAGAAAGGAAGGCCGAGAGAAAAACATTGAATGTTGTCTACAAACAAGTTTTTCAAAATATTCCGTAGGAAGGGTACGTGATTGTTACCAGTTTTTTCCAATATCTTTTTTAAAATATATAAATTGTTACAATTGTTTTTTTTTGTATTGGCAGATGGGTGGTGATGACTACGAAGATCGATACTATTTCATTCTCGGAAAAAAGTGTTCTCACTATTTTGATCATGGTATGTTAATTTAATATTGTGCCCGGAGAAGATAAAATTTACAAATTTGTAAATCTTTCAAATTATACAAAAATACCCGTCCAATTTCTTACAAAATGATTTTTTTCAGGTCTCTCCTTGAAGTTGTTTTCTTTATCGAGAATTGTACTGAATACTTTATACAATTTATGGATAATATTTTCAAATTTATTATCTTCTCTTTTAATGTGTCTACTTACATTTTACGCCTAAAATTCATGCATACAAAAATTTTCACCTAAAAAACTCATCATAGCATATATACCATCCAATTCTAATTACTGATAATGTAAAATATGTAGTCATCTCTAAATATATACTATTAATTATCGATTTCGAAATAAAAAATTGATGCCTAAACAAAATATTTTTTCCGAACATTGCAATTATACATATACACAATAACAACCTCTTGAGACCCAAGTTACTTTGTTCCATCTCCTCCTTTTAAAATATTGACTACCATCATATGCACTCAGCCTAATGCTTTATTCCAAAATAGGTGGTCTTATGATATATAATCCGTTACTTCCAACCCCGAGCAGTATTTTGAACATATTTTGAAATTGTACATTGCCCGCACAGGGTGCGGACCGGTCACCTAGTATATATTAATCATGGAACATTACAATATGTTTTGTAGGCACGTGTCATCATTAAAATGATTCTTAGAAATCCTCTGGAAAATAAGTTGGTTCATATAAATATTTATTATACTTTTTATTAAACTAACTATCTCATTGATCAGTAGTCTTAAATTATTTCCATAAATAAAAGCTACGTAAGTTTCTATCCTTAAATAAAAGCTACAAAATTACCTAATATGATTAACGTATATATGATAATTAATGATTATAAATCATACATATTTGATAAAAAAATTGTAACTTCTACATTTTATTTTAATTAATATTATTAAAAATTAAAATCACATTAAGCATATTTTAAAAAATAGATTTTTCATATATGTTATATTTTGAATTTTTTGAAAAGTCTATAAATTACGTAAAATGGTAAGATGTTAAAAGATGTTATTTTTTATAATGGAACCCGATCTGAAACAAAATATTTCGGATATCGAATATATCCAAACCAGATTTATATAATTAAATATATTAATTATTTTTAAATTTAATATCCAAAACAATATACAAAATATATAAAATGTTATTAAGTTGTTTAAAATACTTGGAAATATATACAAATAGTTAAAAATACATGTTTATAACAGTTAAATGATACTCAAAATACCAATACTTCAACTATCTATTGATTTCTTATCCGAATATTGAAAGCTAAACCAAATTTTATGTTAAGTTTAAGTATTTTAGCTTTCATTATACACATTTATATGTTATAAATATCTTTTTGTTTTTATATTTTGAGAAATTTAAAGTATATACTTTTCCATGTATTTGGAATACCTCTAGATTAAGTTAAAACAAAAATCCAAAATAGTAATGTGATAATACAGTATATTAACGAAGGAGCGGGATTTCGGATTGATTGGGTCTAAAAAACTTGGGTTAGTAGTTATCTGATGGATGCTTATATGTTAGCGTATCTATGGTGATGGGACGTCAAGATTATGGTCCCGATCCAACCAAATGCTGGACGAACGAGAGACCTCCATCTATTATACCACTATCGAAAGCGACAGTACACGTGGAGCCTCTCACGCCAATAGAACCCTACTTGAACCACATAAAGAGTACTACAAGTTACTCGATCAATACTTTAGATTATATAAATAAATATAATGTCAGATGCCATCTCTGATTGACTGATTCGTCTCTACTTTCTAGAGATGCTAAAATTCGTTTTTTTATAAAAAAAAAAAATCTTTTCGTACATGATGATTGTGTTGCTCTATAGCTTATTTAAAAAAACTCGAGTGCATCGTTTAGTTGAAAGATTTTTTTCTTTCTAACTCCGTTTGGTTGAAATCTCAAAGACGGAGACCTGTTAAGCCAACCTGTTAAGGAGGTCGGATACAGCTTTAGTATTTCCTTACAACAATGATCAAAACCACCATAAATGTACTTTCTTTCAGGAATTTTGCAGAAACTTAGACCAATCACAGTGCTCGCACAAGTGTTTCTAAATAAATACAATGTTTTTTACTGCTGGTATGCTAAATGATAAGAGATTGGTGGGACTAATTATTGAGTCCTTAGATTGTTTAATTAGAGCATCGTTATTGGTAGTCCTTAGGATTAGGTCCTTAATATACATATATGTATATGTATATATACGCTTATATAATATATACATACACATATATGTGTATCAAGGACCTAATCCTAAGGACTACCAATAATCTTGCTCTTAGTATTTTGATGTTAAGAGAGAAAAACAAGGACATTTCCAAAATGTTAAGATTATTGATAGGACTTTTGTTGAGTCCTTAGGACAAATAATTGTTTTTAGTTTGTTGCAATTCTGAAGGAAAGAAGAATTAACTACCGTAATAGCTCAAGTAAAAACACGTAGTAATATTAGTTACCAACAAGCAACAACTCAATTCAAGGATTTTACTGTATCTAACACGGATGATGAGAACATGTTCATCTGAATAAACTCTCCTAAAAGTTGGTTCACTCTTATTAATTGCATATAACGACAGTTGTGCTGTTATGATCGACATCACTTGTTTCATAGATGGTTGGTGTTGTTGCTGCTGTTGTTGCATCATCCACTGCTTCATTTTCATGGACATTTCAATTCAGTTCTCATTTCAAATATGCAAGAAACAAATGATGTATAGGTTTTAAGATACCTTGCCCTGAGATGCTTTATGCCAACCATTGTCACGATGCCCACCATCATCCATTTGATAATACAGCTTCAACGAAACTGAGCAAACTAATGGAAAAGCCAAAACAAAATATATTTTTTTAAAATTCATGCACATAGCTAATCATTAAAGATTGCCAATAGACCATTTTAATGCAGGCATTACTAGTATTGGTGAACATAAATTGACACTGAAGCAAGAAAGTTTTGAAATTAATGTATCAATTCTCAAGCATATGTTTGCATGTGGCTAAATAGAAACAGGTGATAGAAATCAACAAAAATTGTAAAAGCAGAGTAGATGGAAGTAAGGACAGAGAAAGAATGTCATGATTGACAAGGAGCTGATCCATGAACATCATCTACCATACTTCGTTACAAACAAACAAGACACACACACATGAGCCTAAACTCCTAATCAGTTTGCAGCTCATTCGACAGAACACAACACAAGAAGTTTTTTTAACAAACATTATCTTCCTAATCAAACCCCCTCTGACAGACCAAACATGCAAATAAATAAAAATAGATGTGAAAGTTCAAAAATCGGAGCTATTAATAGTACTACTGAGAAAAACAGAGTCGAAACTCGAAACACACAATCATGTAAAAAAATGCAACAAAAGCTTCAATTAGAAGAAGTAGCTATCGCCAACTTGTGCAAGTTAGACAAGTTCAGATTCTACCCAGAAAAATCATCAAATTTGGTATGAAGAGAAAACAAAAGAGGTAAGAAGAGCAAAACATGCAACTGATATGTTCTCCAGTGGTCAAACACTGCTTCTTAACAAGTTTGAACTCCTTAAAATTCTCTGGATCCAAACACCCTACAAAACCCAACAAAGTCTTTAAAGATCTAAAGAGAAGAGAAAAGAGAAGCAATCAAAACGAAAACAGAGAGAACAGAACAACAAAAACAAGACCCAAAAAGTGTTGGTTGAAAGTGTTGTTGAAATATAGGAAAAAAACAAGATGATTGCTTTGCCGAGCTCTTCCTCCTACAAAATCGAAAGAGAAATTGAAGATTGCTTCGATGATTCCGAAAATAAGGCACAACGGCGAGAATCAAATCGGCGAGAAGCAATAATCAGCTCAGAAAAGTTTGAGAAAGAGCAATTGCAATCGGAAGAAAACAACAACTTCAACCTAACCTCAAATCAACGGCAAAAGAGAAAGGAGAAGAGAAGAAGATGGAGTCGTCGAGATTTCAAGAGAGAGAAAGAGATGGGATGAAAAGGCAACACGTGTCTCATAAGGACGTCTAATTTTGTATCTAAGCTAAGGACGTCCTTCGGTTAATTGCATATTTTTGATTTATTTTTTGACAAATAATGACTTAGGACAAACCTAAGAAGCACCGATAATAGTGCTCCAAGAACTATCCCGTGACTCTGCATTATCTAATACGTGATCATGTTTATTCAATTATATTAATTTGTGGTGGTGCATGAAAACAAATTCTACCAACTATGTTTTAATATAGTATATATTTTTTGATTTAATATAGTATATAGGTAATATATGTTCTTTGCTTTTAAATCTAAAATAAACTTGAACCTGCCCACTAAAACCCTCAATTACTCACAAATATCAGGTACAGAGAATATATATACTTTGATTATAACTCTAACTAGATTTTGATCCGCGCTTAGAAAGCGCGAATTTTTTAAATATAAATAAATAATTTAAGATTGTTATATATTTATGTTATAAAATCGTATTATATTGAAAAAGTGAATATGTTTAAATCTATATATGATTATCTTATTAAAGATTTGTAGATACAGTCTTATTGTGTAACTACTTTTAAACCTGATATATTATCTGGATTCGAAAAACCAAACCAAAATTTATTTGAAAATACATGTTTAGTTCGGATCTGAATCTAGGTAAAATACATATTTGGTATTTTTTTGGACCTGCGGGTCTCAGTTTGAGTCTTGGCCTGGTCTTGGTTCGAGTCTAGGTCATGTTCGAGACCCGAAAGGGTACCTAAAATGTTTCGTAAGTATATATTACTTATATTCATTTGGGTATTGTGGGTCCTGTTTTATGTATTACAAATATTTTAAAAAAAATTAGGTTTGGTTTAGGTATAGTTTTGGGTTTTTAATAAAATTTCAAAATTTTAAAATATATTATGGGTATTGAAGTAAACTTTCGAGCGTGTTTATTGGTTCATGTGTGAGATTCCGGGTAAAATTGGGTGGGAGTTTAGTATTTGAATATTTTCAGATTTTTTTTGGGTTTTCGGGTATTTTTGAGTTTTCAGATCTTTTGATTCTTTTTCGGGTTTTAAATTTTCTGACCAATTGCGTACTTGAAAATTTTGAAATATACCTAGTTGGGTCTAAATGTCTAGGAGCTAAAAGATTTAGACCCGATAGGAATCAATCTGTATTTGATCCAGGATCCGAATGCACATGTCTATTCTCTCTCATTATATTTTCTGTGCATTTTATAAGATTTATATTTTTAAAGTTTATATGATATATTTTTTGCTAGTTTAATAGTATATATTTATATGATTTTTAATATCTTTTAAAAAAATTCTTAGATAACAAATTTTAGTTATAAGTATTGTTTGTAAAATCAATTTAAAATATTTAGAGAAAGAACATTTCACATGAAATGAGGGGTAATAATATAATTCATTTAAAAGTATTTAAAAAATTATATAGTTAAATTAATTAATGATATGAACAAAAAATTATTATGCATGGATTGAACAACTTATATGTGTATGGCGTGGAATATATGTATGTAAAATGATAACTGATGCTTAATTAAATAAAAGAGACAAATTTATAATTAATTTTGTTGTTTACAAAATTAATTTGTTAGATACCAAAATTGTAGGAGTAAGAAATAGGAAATATTATATTTTATTTAAACAGATATATTTGTTACTGATTAAGGTAAATATTGTTAGAGAAATATATGGTAACATATTGTTAGTTTAAATTTAAAGTAACACCAAAACATTAGTAGTCTAACTAATAGGTCCAAACAACTTTCATAAGTAGATTTTTAAAAATTGATTCCCTTTTAATAGTATAGATAGGAGATGTTAATGGGACTAAGATTTATTTAAAGTTTATTAATTTTAGAAATCGAGAGATTTTTTAAATTTGGAAAGAGTTGTAGAAAGTTTTTGTATATTACGAAATTCTATGAAAATAAATTGATACAATGATTCTAACAATCTAAGGTATAGAAGTAGTGTTCTCAAAATCTTATGTTATGAGTTAAATGGTGAAAATACAACTCCCAATAACATTTACTTTAATAGATTTAGAAAATCATTAAAATCTAAATTTTTTTGATTAACAAAAAGATTGTATATAGAATTAATAAATCATCAAATCAATAATACTTGATTTTTAATAAGATGGTAAGAATATATAAATCAATGACACCAGATTCTACAAAGTCTAAGAACATATTTATTGCAGTCTCCTCAAGGGGTTTTTAGAGTAAAAGTAGGTGGTAGGCCCCCACAAAAATGAAGAGATCTGTTACAAAAGTCGCCAGAGAAGAAACGTGTGTTGGTGGTGTGTTGCACTGTTTGCGGACCCCACTGACACGTGGAGGCCCGCGATTGGTGGGTTTTAATTTTTCTTTTTTTAAAAGACAAAAAGTATAAAAAAAAATAAAAAAAAAATTTGAAGAACCCCTTTTGTTGGGTCTATGCGATAATCATGGTCTAACAATCACTAAAAATTCAACTCCCACTAAAATAAACTTGAACCGACCCACTAGCTAAAATTCTCGATCTAATGTTGTGTAAGAATGTAAGATGTTCATTTTCTCTCACTAAATAACTAACACTTTCGAAATCTTTATATTGGTTGGCCATTTAAGATTTGAGTATCTTCAACTACATGTTAAAAGTTGTCGTGTACCAAAAATTCCAACGCACTCGAGAGGACTGTTCAGTTCAATACACGCGAGCACAAAACACATGTCATAACGTACCGCTCGATTGCTCACTGTGATACGTGAACGACCGCACCACCAATCAACGGGTCCTAGAAAATAATGACGTCAGCTTGTCGGAAAGAAAGTATAAGGGAGAAATGTGAAGACGCTGATTGGTTCTATATTTCTCTTATCGAATGCCAAGTGTATGCTCGATCCGTGTGTGAATGTTACAACTTTATTCTCCTTTCTCTTTTTTTTGAACAACTGCGATTTTTAATTAAAGGAGAAGCAAAGGTTCTAGGCCCAACGGCCCAATACAGAAAAATCAAAAGATGAAACAGAAGAGGAGTCGGCCTTAAGGGCCCATTTCGCTAGAGAGTCAGCATCTTCGTTCTGAAAACGGGAGATGTGTTTGAAAGAGATACATGCAAAGGCGGAGGAGAGGGAGGCGATATCAGTGAGAACGCCGTAGATCTCCTTCATCGGAGCCTTGCCGTTGATTGCTCTGATGAGCGTTGAGCAGTCGGAGAGGAAAGTTATGCTTGTAATCTCCGATTTGATTGCCTTCTCGATACCCTGGAGCAGAGCAAGGGCTTCTGCCACGAGCGGGGATGCGACGTTGTCGATCTGCAGGGAAAACGATTCGGGAGATGGAGAGTCGGGGCGGTGTAATACGCAAGCGATTCCTGCCTTTCGTGTTGATGAGTTCCAGGCTGCGTCAGTCTTGCAGAAGATTGGAGTGGAGGTGATCGATAGGGTATTGGCTCGGCGTTCCTGGGAAGTTGCGATTGGTAGGCCTTGCTTGGATTTCCTTGAGAGAGGTTGAGCCTGATCCCATTCTCTTGCGGCGGTTATGCTTCTTGTGGCTACTTCAGCAGCTGATTGATGAAACTGCTCGAAGATAAGTTTGTTTCTTGCAAGCCATAGAGACCAACAAACCCAAGAGATGATGGGATTCTTGAGGCCAGTTGGAGGGAGGCATATGCTTAATCTCAGCCTCACCAGTGCTGTCTTGAAGTCCAAATCCTCAGCTAGGTGAACTGGGTTGAAAAAAGGGATTTGGCTCCACACTTGCTTCGCGAAAGGACAGTTGAAGAAGAGATGCATTGTCGTTTCAATTCCTTTGCAATGGGGGCAAGAGACATTGGTAAGAATCCCACGCTTCTGTAGACTTTCTCCTATTGGTAACGCTCCCTGTGTGATGGACCAAAGAAAAACTTTTAGCTTTGGTGATGTCTTGGTAGTCCAGATGTCTTTTAACCAGTCAAACTCCATGGGGTTTCGCAGGTGAGCTGGTAACTGAGTCGAGGATGGCGCACTTGCGGTAGAAGCCGTGTTGTAGCCTGAGCGAGTAGAGTATACTCCTGATGGAAGCCTATGCCAAATGTAAGTATCTTCTGCTCCTGTTTTACTTGGCCTGAGTGCTTGAATCTGATTGCTAAATTCCGGTAGGAACTCAGCTATTTTCCCTTTGTTCCATTGTAGGTTGTCTGTTAGTAGATCAGAGACACGAAGATCCATAGCCCGTTCGTGGACAGGCCCGTGAGGTTTCATATGCTCTTCCAGATTAATCCAAGAGTCCTTCCATACTCTTGTAGACTGACCGTTTCCAATTGCCTTCCCCAAGTTTTCTTTGAGCAAATCTCTACCGTGGAGAATACTGCGCCAACCGTGGGAGCAAGAAGCAGGTAACTGAGCCTCCATGAAACTTCTCTTATGACAATATTTTCCTTTTAGTACTCGGGCTAGGAGGCTGTTAGGAGCCTGTAGGATTCTCCAGGCCACCTTAGCTAGGAGAGCTTGGTTAAATAGTTGTATATCTCGTAGTCCTAAGCCTCCTGCACCTTTAGGCTTTGTTAGCTTGTCCCAAGAGACCCAACACATACTCTTTTTGTTATCTGTTTTATCCCACCAGAATCTCGTCAGTGCTGACTGGATTCTCTTGCAGAGACTTGTAGGGAGCTGGAAACAAGACATGGTATACGTCGGAATTGCCGTGAGGACTGCCTTCAGCATGGTAAGCTTCCCGGCGCGAGAGAGGAAGCGAGACGACCAGTTAGATGCCCTCTGACGGATTCTATCGACAATAGAGGTAAAGAGATCCTTCTTTCTCCTGCCAAAGTGTTCGGGCAGTCCTAGGTACTTGCCGACACCACCTTCTTTTGATATCCCTAGGATTGCTTTTGCGCTTTCTTTGCTTTCTGGTGTAGTCATCTTTGAGAAAGTGATAGATGACTTCAATATATTGACCTTCTGACCTGATGCTTGTTCATACTTTTGTAGGATTTGGACCAGTGCCCTGCAGCTTTCTTCAGAAGATTCGCAGAACATCATTGTGTCATCGGCAAACAGGAGATGGTTTACTCTCGGGCTTCCACGAGCCACCCGGATTCCACGCAAGGACCCCTTGAGTTCTGCTTTCCTACATAAACCAGAGAGCACTTCTCCACACAGGATGAAGAGATAAGGGGAGATGGGGTCTCCCTGCCTTATGCCACGGTGAGGTTTAATGCTTCCGTAGATTGTGTCGTTGATTAAGATAGAGTAGGAGACCGTAGTTATACATTGCATGATCCAGTTTATCCACTTTTCCTCAAATCCTAGCCTATGTAGAACTTGTGAGACAAACTCCCACTCCACCCTATCATACGCCTTTGACATATCCATTTTCACAGCCATGTAGCATTGCTTTTGAGCTTGAGAGTTCTTTAGGAAGTGAAGCACTTCGTGTGTTATTAATACATTGTCTGTGATGGATCTCCCAGGAATGAAGGCTGACTGGTTCTCAGAGATGATAGCACTGAGGACTGGTTTCAGGCGTAGAGAAAGCAACTTGGATATCACCTTATAGTAGACGTTGCACAACGCTATTGGACGGTAATCCTCAACCTTCTTTGCTCCTAGGGATTTTGGTATGAGTCTTATATGGGTTTCATTCAGTGTAGGTGACAGGATTCCGGTTGCAAAGAAGGATTTTATCTCGGTGATGACTGAAGCCCCGATTACATCCCAGTTTGAGTGGAAGAAGCTTGCTGAAAACCCATCAGGACCAGGGGCTTTATCAGCATGAATGGCGAACAGTGCGTCTTTAATTTCCTCATCAGAGGGGTCTCTGGTAAGAGAATCGTTCCAGGCTCGAGAGACGCAAGGCTTTAAAGCTTCTAATATTGTCTCGTTTTCACTTGGTTGATTTGCAGAGAACAGCTTGTCATAGTAGGAGCAGATGAGAGCAGAGATTTGGTCTTCCTCGTAGACAGGATTGCCTTCGTCATTTTCCAGGACAGTTAGTCTGTTGCGAGCTTTTCTTGCCTTGGTGACCGCGTGGAAATAGCCTGAGTTTGAGTCACCTAAGGTTAGCCACAACTGTCTACTCCTTTGCTTCCAGTAAGCTTCTTCTGAGTTGTATGCTGTAAGGAGGTCTCTGTTAATTTCCTGAATCATGTCTTCATCAGGCGTAGAGGTTGACATTTGTTGGTCTAGTTCTTCTCTGAGTTGCTCGATGACCTTCCTACTATTTTGATGAAAGAGTTTGCACCATTTACAGATAGCTCGTCTGCATAGGGAAAGTCTTGCTTCCACTCCAAGGTATGAACAACGCGTCCAGATTTCAGAGATAAGGTTTTTAACCTCCTGGTTCCCTTTTAGTCTCCTGTCGTACCGAAATATGTTATGACCTTTCTTCTTTTTTGTATCCAGATAGGAGATCAGCGGCCGGTGATCAGAGCCTTCGAATTTGAGGTATTGACAGCGGCCTGAAGGGAACAGATCAGCCCACTCTGGGTTGCTTAGTGATCTATCTAGTCTGCAGTGTACCAGGTGTGTCCCTCTTTTGCCTCTCCAAGAGAATAGGTTGCCCGAATGCTTCACATCAAAGAGGTCGTTTTCTGATAGGAATGTTCTGAAAGCCCCAAAAGAACCTTCAGCCCTTGTAGGTCCACCCTTTTTCTCACTGTTATCTATTAGCTCGTTGAAATCACCAGTAAGAAACCAGGGTTGTGTAGAGTCCAGGTGAAGGTTAGATAGAGTAGACCAGAAGGCATTCCTCTTTGATTGATCAGGTTCCCCATAAGTGAAGGTCGCATAGAATGATTTGCCTTTAGATTGAATCCTTGTATCAATGAAATTATGAGTAGACGATAAGATAGTTACATCCACATCTTTCTTCCAGCTTAGGAAAAGGCCACCTCCACCTGGGCTGTGTGGGGAAACGAAGTAACTTTCTTCGTCTTTTATCCAATTTAGCTCTGTTTTAACCATCTCATCTGTATTCTTGGTTTCCATCAGGAAGGTGATGTCGGGAGAGTTCTTTCTATGCATCTCCCTCAAACGCTGGACTGTTCTGGGGTTTCCCAGCCCACAACAGTTCCAGCTGAGTATGACTAAGGAGCCGGGAGCCGGGGAGCCCGAAAATCCGAGCTCCTCTTCGATATTGCAGGAATTAGCTGAATTGGAGGGCGAAAGGGACCTGCCTGGGAGGAGTTTGTCGCTGCCTCTCCTTGTTTCTGTGTTTTCTTTGCTCTCTTACGGCTGGTGCTCTCTCCTGGTGATGCGTGTGCTCTTCCTGGTGAGTTCTGAAGCCTTGATAAGTTTCTTTTCTTTGAGCTTGTGCCTCTTATGATGTCTGGGGTGATGATAGTAGATTTCAGTTTTACAGGTCTGCCCCTTTTCTTCTTGGTGGTGGCTTCATTCGTCGGAGTGAAGACTTTTGTTGCTTCGTGGCTCCCGTCATCTTCCTGTGAAGGAACAGGAATCGGGTTTATAGGGACTGGAGGCTCCGGGAATAAAGGCCCTTGGGGATGAATGTCTGCTAGTGGTGGTGGAGTTGCAGGGTTGTCATCTTCAGAGGGGAGGACCACTGGGCTCCTGTGGTTGTTTATGGCTGCCGCTATAATAGCATCTGCAGCTTTCTCCATGTCTCCTTGAGCATCACCATATTGGACTCTCTGGCGTCTTGCAGCTGCCTCCACTGGATCCGAACATCTTAAGTACTGACGCGTTGCCTCGTGAAGTTCCTCCATGACTGTCTCCCTGGTAGGTATTATCGTTAGTTGTTTTGCTTGAGGCATAAGATCCTCTGTAGCTGTCTTTTGTGGTTCATTTGTCTGCCTGACTTGCTGGATGGGTCTCCATTGCCGTTGCAGTTCCTTTGTAGGAAATAAGGCTCTCCCTTGGGATTGTGCCTCTCTAGGGTGATCTCTGTTCGTCACAAAAGGAGGAGACGCAAAGCTTGGGCTCTTCTCCGGTTCGTGGCGTCGAACCCAGGAGAGTGATGAGCTGTTTTTGGTAGGAGGTCTGTAGTACTCTGGAGGTGGGTTTCTTGTCTGTTTTGTGCTGACGCGACTACCAAAGCTTCTCCCATGCCTATCAACTCTCTCCTTGAAAGTATCAGTGGGGTAGTCTTTCTTCATCTCTTTGTTATTTCTCAAGCTCAGGGTAGGATCCTCTGTTTGTTGCAGGGGATCGTTTCGTGCCTCATCTGGGAGAGTTGTGTAACGAGGGTATGCTGATGTGAGGTTAGTCTGTCTGGTTGCTGGACCTAACCCTCCTTCTTTGTTGTTTGTGGCTAGTGGTACTAACCCCTCGGTTGATGTTAGGGAGCAGTCATGTTTAAGATGGAGGAGCGAGTAGCAGATGGAACAGTGATTCTCCAGGCGCTCATATTCTAGCGAGATATGTGCTTCTTCTCCTGTGTCAAACTCAACAATAGAGTGTTTGATAAGGGGCTTTAGTCCATCCACTAACACTCTGACTTTTGCAGATGCTCTGGTCAGTTCGAGTTTCTCAAAGGAACCTATCTCACGCCCTATCCTGTGGACCATATCTTCATGCCAGTAATGCAAAGGAAGCCCCTTGATACGGATCCAGAAGGGAATCATGGATGGGAACGTTGGCGAGATGATTGGCTCCCACTTCTGTATTATCACCATCCAGTAGGCGAAGTGGTAAGGACGGTTAGCTAGGACCTTGTTGAGATCATCTTCTCTCTCGAATCGGAATTGGAAGCAATTGTTTCCCAGATCTGAACCTTCAGCACTTCCTTGCAGGTTCCATTTGCGAGAGAGAGCAGGAATGAGAGCCCAGACCCTTTGCTCCTTAGGGTTTGTGAGCCTTCCTATGAGGGTGAGAGAGTTGTCCTTGATAAGTGCTGTTGTGTCCAACCTTGGAGCCTTAATTCTTTTTACGTTTGCAGGGGGTTCTATCAGCGGACCTTTCCCTTTCTCAGCTGCCGTATATCTACTTGCCATCTTGAGGGTTCGAAGTTGCAAGGAGCAGCCACTTATGGGTGAGCTTTCTACAACTGGAGGAGTATTCAGTCGACCCCGAGTTGAAGATAGCTAACGATAGGTAGAGAGGGCGAAGATAGGAAAGCTCGTCGGTAAGTGAGAGTAGCGCTTGGGAGCCGATAGTATGGTTGAGGCAGGGCGGAAGGAGGATGAAGGAAGACGTTACAAGGGGTGAGTTACAGTTGCAGAATCGCGAGATGCTTCAAAAGTGTTGCTTTGCAGATCTTGAATCTTCGTGGAGGATGCTGTTTTGGACAAAGAAATAGGGTTTTCGTTTGGGAGCTGATGAAGGACCGAAAGGAATCTTTCCTTCCAAGGAAAGAAAGTGAGTTGTCACTATCCCGCTAATAACCGATGGTTATTTGGTTGACGCTCGCCTCGTACTCCGTGTCTGGGAGAGAAATCTCGACCAGATCGCCCCTTGCATCCAAATGGCTAAATTTGACACTTTATTCTCCTTTCTCATTAGAAGAACTTTTGGCTTTTTCTTTTTAACTTGTCAACCTTTTTGGCAGCCAATGAGGCTTCTCCACATGCAGAAATAAGCAGAACCCACGAAGCTACTACTTTATAAGAATACAACTTAATTAGATATGGTTAAAATACCGTTCAAGTAACTTTAACATGCGTAAAAATGCACATTTGTGTTGCTTGTATGCAAAGTGTATCTATACAAAGAAAGTGTATATATACATATGTTTCTGACAATCTGAATGATTCAAAATACATACAACGTTCCTAGTTCTTCCATGCATTATATAAGAACAGATGAAAATATATAGAATATGGATCAGTCAAAGCTAGCTATCACATAAAATGAAGCTCAAACTATAGAATTTCAATCTAGAGAAGAAAGAAATTGAAAACCTGGTGATATACGTACTTCGCTTATATATGCAGATACAAACAACATGCATTTGTGTGATGCACGGCTTTGAAGGATGCATGAATACATATTTAAAGAGCTGCAAGAAGGTTGATTATAAGTTAAATTGATGCTGACTACAATTCATTAAGAAACACATATATATATATATATATATATATATAAAAGGTCAAAATTCAAAACCGTAAACATATACATATATACTTTATAAAGAATAAGCTATATACAAGTATTCCAATAGCGAACAGACAAGTGCACGTTAAAAGGACAGAAAAATATGGAGCATGTCGTTTTTCTTAAATCTGATATGATATAGCCTTATATTACACGTAATTGTTTGTATATATGTGTAATGTGGGGAACTCGAAAGCTTAGTGAAGTAGTTTCATTCCAAGTATGACACCTAATAGGGGTCCCCATATATTTCATGTGTTCCATACTAACATATATGTTGGTGTATTTTTCAAAAAAAAAAAAACATATATGTTGGTGTATATATCTATATCAAATCTAAGTTCATGACATATTTATTAGTTAAAAATCAAATTTCTTTTACAATATAGTTAAATCATACTATACAAATCCATTTCACAATAATATATTGTATTTGTGAAATAACTGGCGATATCTCGTAACACACAGATCTGTTATAAATTTAGTAAATCCATGTGAGATATCTCGTACCACACTGATCTATTATAAATTTAGTAGATTCATCAATCTAGAGTATAAACAGAAGCCAAGATTAGTAGGAAAACCATACACATGGCATCTTTTATTTAATCTTTGCCAATAAACATTTGCCATTATTACGGCATGTTCTATATATTTAAGCATTATCAGCTTCCTTATACTTCTCAACATTATCATCACTTGTTTCTTATTCAACCTCTTATATGCCTAAACAAAGTTTGCTAGAGCGATTAAAGGTTGTGATTAGTCGCACTTCCAAATCACATAGCTTAACTTTATCATTCTTACCATCATTTTTCAGGCAGCAATCAGCATCAAAGCCAGAGAGTCAGAGCAGCTGTTGTGTCTAGCCTCCATGCAAAGCCACCAAACTCCATTTTCCATACATCACACGGCACCGTTTTGGTATACTTTGTCTCCTGCCAAGTGTACTGCATCCTCACCCTACACGTGAAAGCTCGGTAGTTACAATACATAGCCACCGTGGAATCCTCCGCCACCAACCACACCGTAACATCCGGCAACGGCAAAGATGACGACCAATCTTCACCGGAAACATTTCTCCGGTAAGCTTCGTTAACCCAAACCACACGGTTTGATGCATCCGATACGAACGCAGGGCACATGTCCTTACCTAGATTATCCACCATCTCAATGTCCGTGCACCCCACCGCAGGGGAACTCGAACTACCGTCATATACGCCTGTGACAGACTCCACTGTCACCCATGTCTCCACCTCCGCCGTCACGCCGCCGTTGAACATAGCCCATGTGTTAGTTTCACGTGTTTCTACTCCGTTTATCGTTTTCACCGACGGATCGAGACTGTCCTGATCTAACGGCGTGAATCCGCCTGAGAGATCGGATTTTTCCGGCAGGAGTTGAAGAGTCACGACTCCAGCTTGTTCCCGCCCATCAGACACGTCAGATCTGCTCTTTCCTCGACACGTGGTTTTATTATTCTTCGAAACCCTAACGTACTTTCGTTTGGTTCGTTTGCTCATACCGTATGAGTTGTCTCCTGTACCGCATGGTTGATCGGTCGTCGGTTTTGGAGCGATCGGACGGTACCGAAGCATGAGACTGTCGACGGAAACTTTATCTTGCACCTTGCCGTCGTATCTTAGCGTATTCAACCACTCATCTTGTTCCATTATCTTTCTCTCACTTTCTCTCTCCCTTTTTATTTAAACAGCTCTCTCACACACTCTCTCTCTTTCTTTCTATAGTTTTTCTGTGTGTCTCTCTCCGGTGAGCCGAAAGATTATCATTCGGGGCAAATCAGGAGAAATGGTATTTCGCCACGTGGCTTAGGGTTAGCGTAAGATACAGTTAAATAAATTGGCTGATTTTTGTGCATCTTCTATGTCATCTTTTGCAGCAAATTTATGTCTCTTTTGCTTCTTTAATTTAATTATTTGTTCTCTTCTGTACGTACCTGAGATAAGAGTAACAAGAATAAATCATTTTATTTGTATTTTGATAACCATTCAGAAACAACTACTAGCTAGTCCTAGGTTTCAGATAACTTCTTGTTAAACTTCCTACTAGGCTTGGGATTTCTGGTACCAGTTCCGTTCGGTTAGTTCGGGTATCACGTAGTTCAGATAATGGGCTAGAAGATCCATTTACTACTTGATTTATTTTCGGTTTGTTTCGGGTAGTTTCGGGTTTGGATCGGATAGTAAAAGTAGGAACCAGAAAACACCTATAAAAGTTCTCATTCGGTTATGGTTCTAATTAGGCTATTTTGGGTAGTTCGAATAATTCGGGTTAAATATCCATATGTTTGGTAAAATATAGGATAGTTATGATAAAATTTTGGATATTTCGGATAAAAATATCCGGATACTTCCAGGTAATTCAAATACTTTCTAATAATTTAGTTTCTTCAAATATTTTTGGATATTTTAATAGATTTTTAAATTATATATAATATTTTTATATATTCGAGTACTTATTCGGTTTCGGTTCGATTTTTTCGAATAAATAAATATATGAACCATTCAAATACTTGAAGGTTTCGGTCCTGTTTCGGGTATTTCGATTCGGTTCCAGTTCGCTTCGGTTCTTTGATTCTAGTTTTTTTGCCCAGACCAAGTTCCTACGATTACAATCTGTTAATTATCGTGCCGATTATTATTTAGTAAAAAAAAGTCATGTTAATCAATCATACAGATGAGTAACGCCAACATATAATATACACAGGTGTGGATCCATATTATATATACATATATCTACAAGAGCTTGTATGTGTGTGTGTGTTTTTATATGTGAGACTTATATATCACCTTTTAAATGGTTAAACTTAAAACAACCAACTTATTATAATTATATATCATATTAATTTTTATATATACAATATATGTTTATTATGATAATAAAACAATGGCATTAGCTTAAATAGTATATGAAACTAGTTTGACTTAAAGATTTTTTTTTTGACAAAAATAAAAAATAGAACGTAATTAAATAGAAAAATGGCACAAAATATATTTACTAGTTGTAAACTGATCTAAAATTTCACAATATAAACAAGAATATATTGTCCTTCTTACGACGTTGTGCCATACAAAGATTAAGGTTTGATTACGATAATAAAACAATGGCCAATACTATTATTAGACAACCTATTAGAGCTATTTAATTCGGGTCACTTAACTTTTGTATTTCAAATTATCAGCAAATGTATGGTTAATATGATTATGCATGGTCCAACACACAATAGTATTTAATTTTCACAGGCCACTATAAACGATGAGGCACACCCGTTGGTTATACAGAAGCAATATGAAATATATGTTTTATCCTTTCAGGTGCATACACATAGGTTTCATGTGATAAATTTAATGGTATGGCTTATCCAAGCCCTCCAATAATGTTGTATATTCGCCCTTTTTTTTATATATTAATGCGTGGGTCCAAATCAAAACGAAATATGCTGTTATACCTTATCTGAGGACTCTTATTGGTCCTTGTAATCTCCGACCAATCATGTTGCATTATGTGTCTTCCATTCATGAGTTGAAAAAGCTGGTATGTCATGACTCATCGCACATTTGAAATATATACATACATATTCTTTTGTTTATATTCATAGGGTACCATATGCAAAATGCATGCCAACATATGTGATTAAACGAATAGGAAATACTCGTGACAATCATATTTTTTTTGAAAGCTGGTTTATTACGATGTTATTCGTAGATATAACAGTTGTAATTTGTAAAAGAAAAAGAAACTAATGTATTATAGTTGATAAAAAAATATTAGTTAATAAAACAGTGCCTTACATTGGACAGTACTTTGTCTTTTCTTTTAAACTAATAAAAATACTTACAAACAAAATAAAGTTTGTCCAGATTTAAGCAAAAAAAATAAAAAATTAAAATAAAGTTTAACTAAAACAAAATAAAACATATCGTTGTTTCGATACGTTTTTAATCAAATAAAGGTTAATTTTTTTCTGTGTTTCCAGTTTTTGTGGATACATACTCGAACTGATTCTAATAGCAGGATTACTGGTAGTTTCTCATAACAAAATTTTTAGAAAAATAATAATAAAATATAATAAAGCATGAAAGAAAAAATAGAAAATGCAACGTGAATCTCTTTAGGAAGAGATGTTGGTCAAGGGGGAAGAGCTGATTTCTATAGATGTCGGGCTTCTATTGCTGTTTTTGTTTTCCAAATATTAAATTTAAATCAGGTAAACAAATTAAATTAAAATATTAATAGAAGTGTTTAGGAATTTGTGTTGAAGAAACCCAGCCGTTGATGATGCTCAAAACTGGCTTCCTTTGCGTCCTACTTTGTTTCTTTTTTTTTTAAATATATTTTTGGTTCCTTTGCTTCCTACTTTATCAATTTCACAAATTTGCTTTATTTTATTATAATTTTAGTGAAGACTCCAAAAAATAATAAAATGGAGAATATTCCTTATCAAAACATTTGTATCATTTCTTAAAAAAACATTTTTGTTACAAAAATCCATTATATTACGGAAGCCAAATATAACTTCTACATGCAATATTTTTTTTGGGTCAAATATCTTTAATGGAGTTCCAAAAAATTCTGCATTGTGTAGAAACAAATGGGGTTGATAAAAAAAAAAGTAGAAACAAATGGGCTTTGGTCAAAAGAATGCAGCAACAAATGGGCTCATGCAATTTGACGTTGGCCCATAGGCCCAAAAACGTAGAACTATCGCGTGTTAGCAGCCTCTTGTGCCATCGTGGAACTCCCATTTTCTCTCGTTTTATCTTTTACTTCTTCTTCGTCCCCTCGGTCGTCTCCGTCGCCGATCTCGTCACTTCATTTCCCCTGGTTAGTATCTCTCTGTAGCCATATCTCTTATTCTAATCGTTCAGTATGTTATCTGACGTTTGATCTATATCGACGGATCTGTAATGTTGACTCAGATTTCTAGGGCTTGTTTATTCTTATCGCATTATCACTGCTTCGTGATTCTGTTTTGATTCGTTTTTTTTGCTCTCCAGCGAGTTGATTTGGTACAAAGCGTCGTCAAATCAAATGGTTGGAGGAGGAGTTTTCCAGCAAATTCTCAGGAGGAAGCTTCACTCCCAATCAGTCGTGAGATGTTTTCCAAATCTCAATTAACCTTTTTTTTAAAGAATTCTAGATCTGTTTTAAAAGAGATTTCTATGTTTATTTGTTTGAGTAAAGCTTCGTGCTTTAGGAGATAAAAGAATCATCTTTTGAATTTTCATTGTGTCATTTGTTACAAAGATATGGTCTGTTGATTTGTGTATAGATGTTGCTTCAGTGTGAACCTAAGTGTAAGAACAATCTTTTTGAAATGGGGTAGCATGTAACTTATTTTCTTAGCACTGGTTTTGTGTTATTCCTGCAGGCAACTCCGGTCCTGTCGTGGTTTTCTTCTAAGAAAGCTCATGTGGACGCTGGTTCTTCTGGCGTAAGAGCATTTGCCCTCTTGGGTGCTGGTGTTACAGGGCTGTTGAGTTTTTCTACAGTAGCCTCGGCTGATGAGGCCGAACATGGACTTGCCTGTCCTGACTACCCTTGGCCTCATGATGGCATTCTCAGCTCATATGACCATGCTTCGTGAGTGTTACTGTACTTTTTTATTAATTGCTGTATTTATTATCCCTTAGATATCTAGACTCTGTTTTTAATACTGTGTTAGCTGATGAAGGTTTGATGTTGTATGTGCAGGATCCGTCGTGGGCATCAAGTTTATCAGCAAGTCTGTGCATCTTGCCATTCAATGTCTCTCATCTCATACCGTGATTTGGTGGGTGTCGCTTACACAGAGGAAGAGGCAAAGGCAATGGCAGCTGAAATCGAGGTTGTTGATGGACCTAATGATGAGGGTGAGATGTTCACCCGTCCTGGTAAACTCAGTGACCGCTTGCCTCAACCTTATGCCAACGAATCAGCTGCAAGGTTCGCTAATGGTGGAGCCTATCCTCCTGATCTAAGTCTTATCACTAAGGTCTGTTACTGTTTTTATTTAATACTGAATATCTGTAGCATAGTCAGTGATCTAAGTATTTCAAATGTTCTACCTGCCAGGCACGTCACAACGGTCAGAACTACGTCTTTGCTCTTCTGACGGGTTACCGTGATCCTCCTGCTGGCATTTCGGTAATTTTTATCTCAGTTTTCTAGATTAGACTTATTCGAATTCAGAGTTGCTGGCTGTGAAAGAGTCTATGATAATTATACAGATAAGAGAAGGGTTACACTACAATCCTTACTTTCCCTGGGGGAGCAATTGCTATGCCGAAAATGCTTAATGATGAAGCTGTTGAGTATGAAGATGGTGTCCCCGCCACAGAGGCACAGGTTAAGTTTCCTTCATTTAAAATATTTGAAACCTTGCTCCGTGTCATGCTTTTAACTTTACTGTTTTTGTCAAGTGCAGATGGGTAAAGACTGTTGTGTCATTCTTGTCTTGGGCAGCTGAACCAGAAATGGAAGAGAGGAAGTTGGTAGGTTTATCTTCCTTTTTTTTTCTCCGGTGCATAATATTGCATTTTGGGTTATATTTTCATTTATCATCGAATTAGGTGACTTGAAGAAGTCTTGTACTACCAAGTGTAGTATCATGCTAACATGTTGATATGCTGCTTACACGTGTTTCACTTACTTTTACGATCCTTACAACACAGCTTCTAGAGAGATTCAAAGAACCAGCTAAACCGGGAGCTAGCTTTCATATATTGAGATGGAGATTAATGTTGGGTTTCATAATAATTTGCAGATGGGTTTCAAGTGGATATTCCTACTATCTCTGGCTCTGCTCCAAGCAGCGTACTACAGGCGACTGAAATGGTCGGTTCTCAAGTCCCGGAAGCTGGTTCTGGACGTGGTGAACTAAAGAAGCACCGCTTACTATAAAGCTTTTGCAGTGGCTGCACACAGTCGTTTTTTCAACAATGGATGTTTAAAAAAAAGGAGTAGAGCCTTTTCTCCGATGGTAATAATGTATCTCCATTTTTCTGTGTCATAAAAATCTTTGAAGGTGGAAAGACCTATCTTGTTTTTCTTTTCTTTGAGTAACTCTAGAGAGTTTTATGAGGATAATAACGAAAAAAGTTTGATCCTCGTAATCAAACATGATTTTAAGATTATACATTTTGTTTTGCTTCCTCTCTCAAACTGCTACAGTTCATCGTTCCGGATTGTTTTCAATAAAGAATACATCTTTGTACTCAGTTTCCTCTTCCACGACACTGATATAGTAATGAAAAATATTGTATTTCTTTTCTTAGTCATAAAGGAGAGTTTTCTGTTTTTTCTTCATACAGATAAAACTTAAAAACTATCTGCTACACCGAATCACCACAATTACATCCAGACAATTATCAGAACGGCCAGACGTAGGCTTGAGTATTGGGCGTGTTATTCTTTCATGGGTCTATATTGGGCCTGGGAAGCCCATATAATCAGGCAAACCTTCTAGCTCGCTCAGAGGGAGAAAAAAAAAAAGGGAAACAGTGAGCGGAGTGATATATGGTAGGGGAAAACCACCGGCGCACATCTTCTCCCGGTAATCAGAAAGTCTCCACCGACGTGAAATCTTTCTTTCTTTCTTTTGTCTCCCTCGTCTTGCTTTAAGTCTATATATATTTCCTTATAACTAGAACTGAGATGTCTCTGCAAAAACACCAATGGCGAACAAACCTGATCATCACCACCACCGATCTTCTAGGAGACTGATGCTTGTATTGTACTTCACTTGTGTTCTCGGGATAGGATTCGCCACAGCTTTTCTCTGTCTGTCTTTCACTAAATCGCCATCCTCCAGCGTTACTTCCATCTGGGTACCTGAAACCCCACCAGAGATTCAAGCTCCGAGCATCGCTTCCCGGGTTGTTCAGAAGGTAAGTTCGAATCAATTGCGTGATAAAAACGATGACTTTCTATCTTACATCCCTCAAAGTTTTCTCCTTTTTTTTTGCAGAGAAGCAACAAGACGGAAGATGAAGAACATGTTAACGTCCGTTTACTATCCGCCACATTTGCCGATTTTCCGGCGCCGGCGTTACAATGGGAGCAAATGCCGTCTGCTCCGGTTCCTCGACTTGACGGATACTCCGTGCAAATCCAAAACCTTCTCTATGTCTTCTCCGGCTACGGTAGTCTCGACTACGTAAGTACTCTCTCGTCTACTTGTTTTGTTTTGTTTTGAAATGTGTGTTGTTAATGATAAAGCTTGATGGCATTTGATTATTCTCCTCCTCTTCCTCAGGTTCATTCTCATGTGGATGTGTTCAATTTCACAGACAACAAGTGGTGTGACAGATTCGACACTCCTAAACAGATGGCCAACTCTCACCTCGGGATCGTGACGGATGGGAGATATGTGTATGTGGTTTCAGGGCAGTTTGGTCCTCAATGCAGAGGGCCCACTTCTCGTTCCTTTGTCTTGGACTCATCCACTAAGACCTGGCTCCAGTTTCCTTCGTTGCCAGCTCCAAGGTAAGGCCTTTAGTTACTTAACATATACTTACAAAGTATATGTCTACTACGCTTTGTAAAACAATGCCTATTGCGGAATGGAGCTGTTGAGGGGAGTCATTAGGGTTTAGTGATTCTAAGATGTATCAATCTTGAATTCAGTCGTGAGTGATTCAGTCTTTGGTATGTTTTGGTAAAATAGTATAAGCAAATGCAGTTATCGAGCTTCTTTTGTTGGATATTAGGTATGCTCCTGCGACTCAGATATGGAGAGGGAGGCTTCATGTGATGGGAGGAAGCAAAGAGAATCGCAACGCCGTTGCTTATGATCATTGGAGCATAGCTGTAAAAGACGGAAAAGCTCTTGACCAGTGGAGGAGAAGAGGTTCAAATCCCTCGAGGTGGACCACACAGGTTTTTTTTTTTTTATAATTCTTGCTCCTGCTTTTACCTTTTGTTTTGGAAGCCTTATGTGTTACTTAACATCGTGGTGTTTAATGGGTTTTGCAGGGCTTGTGTAGGTTGCTAACGACAAGCTACTTGTGATAGGTGGTCAAGAAGGTGACTTCATGGCCAAACCTAACTCACCCATCTTCAAATGCTCACGTCGACGAGAGGTTCACTTCACCCTCTTTTTTGCAATCCACATTTTGAATGTATCCTCAGACAATTCCTAACGTTTTGGTCCCTTTTCAGTTCTTTAATGGTGAGGTGTACATGATGGATGACGAGATGAAGTGGAAGATGTTACCACCGATGCCAAAGAACAATTCCCACATTGAATCAGCGTGGATCATCGTCAATAACTCGATCGTTATCGTCGGTGGGACCACGGATTGGCATCCAGTGACCAAAAGGCTTGTTCTTGTTGGAGAGATCTTCCGGTTTCAGTTAGACACTTTGGTCAGTATTTTTATACTTCCGTCTTTATAATATTTCTAATTCCTTCTCCTAACGCGTTTTTTAAAAAATGTATGATAATAAAAATTCTCAGACGTGGTCTGTGATCGGACGGTTACCGTACCGTGTCAAAACAGCTATGGCTGGTTACTGGAACGGCTATTTGTACTTCACGTCCGGGCAACGCGATAGAGGACCGGACAATCCACAGCCTGGGAAAGTTATTGGAGAAATGTGGAGAACTAAGTTGAAGTTTTGATGTCAATTGTTTTTGTTGTGTGCTTTTGTTATTTGAAAGATATAATATTAGTTAGAGAGCTTTGGAGGAGAAACTCTTATTCTGATATTTTATAAATTACTTAATGTAGATCATCTGTGATGTAGAACTGTTTTGCCGGATGAAAACAGATATGTTGAATCATATACTTGAGGAGGCTCCAGGCTACTTGTAGACTCTTATATCTGAAAATCACCAGACATGAGATGATGAGTCAGTATATATATATGGAGGTCTGTTTACATCCTAGAGTGGTTTGATTATGCATGGCTGTTTAAGACTATTTAACCAGCTGGTATGTATTTGAACTTTGAAGCTACTTTTAAAGAAAGTTGATTTTATAAGAATGTGGAATCAAACGAAGGACTAATCCAATAAAATATCAATTTTGTGAGATCATTTTGTTCATTTTTGTCTGCGTGTGAATCATTTGCAAAGTCATGCTCTGATGTAACTATATAAGAATATAAGGACAAAAATATAAGATAGAGACTTAAAATAGTTATCGTGGTCGGTCCAAGAGAACGACCTGTTCTATTTGTTTGTTTTTTTAGGGTAAAAGTCATTAACCCACATTTTACCTTCTCTTGTTTTATAATTTTTTTTCTGTAATAATGATAGCTAATACAATAACAACTATGTCAAAATTGTATTTACTTTTCAATATTCAAAGACAGCTTAATTAGTTTATATTATTTTAATTTGGTTTAGATTATCAGTTTCTAATAGTTAGGTTAACTATGTTGGTAGCTTTTGCATGTCAATTTGCGGGGTTTTAACTTTGTTTAACCAAACAAATTAAATTGGATTCCTCTAATATCATGAACCATTAGAAGTGGGCATCACACATGACATACCTTCCACTTTTACTGTTCTTCTTTTTGTTTGAATGCTTTCTTGGATCCTTGTGCATTGTCTTTACTCTTGAACCGATAACACACATTGCCCATGCCATCATTTCTTCTCTAAAGATTCCATTTGTTATTAGATTTTGCTTTTAGCTAGTTTTTTTCTTTTTGAACAAAGCTAGAGTTTTATTTCTTTTATTTTTAATCTGGCTCTTTCGAACACGTAGTATCTATGTATTTGTACAACATTAACAAAGTTATTTTTCTTTTCCTGGTAAAAATGTAAAGCAGATAACAAAGTTATAGACGTATGTAACAAACCATGTTCCAGTTACGTTTTAAAACATGACTTCACTTAGGATATTTTCCTCTCGCATCCTGGTTTTACAATCAGCTAACCTATACATAAACTATTACGTTACTTGATTTTCACGAAAAGAATTTCTCAAATTATTTAAACCTCGATCTGAATTTCTACAAAAGCCTATGGGCAAAATAAAAACCAGCACAGCTTGTCAAAGACATAGTAGATGATAATATAGTTTATTTTTCTAAAACTAGACGATAATATAGTTACAACACTTCTACGTTGCAATGGCACTTCCTTCTTCAGATATTTTCTCAATGACTACAAACTTGTTACAAACAATTTAAAGAAAAAAAAACGAACTTTGGAAAATTGGATGCTTAGTGGGCGTTTGTTTATAATTAATTAATAAGAGGTTCAGAAATCCATATATAGATGACCACTCCTGCATAAATCATTATTATTATACTCTGTCTTTTGTATTACTCATTCTCACTCCATTTGTTGTGGTCACGGAAAGAGAAATCTGATGACAATATTATTGGATTCATAAGCATCATAAATGCATTATTAATATTAAAATTAATAACTACGAGTTTGATAAACGTTTGTCGACAAAACAAAAATCGCCGTATGCATCGATCAATCCATGTACAGTCGAATTCGTAAGGGAAAATATTTTATGAGCTAAATGAAAAGTTTAATAAACAAATTTGGCATCCAGTGGATCATACAGGTTTGGACCATCACTAATATTTTATGGGCCAATCTACCAATAACAATAATCCCAAAATATAAACAACGTCTTTTAGACAAATTTATATACTCAACTACATTTAATTACTTGTATTGATATTTGATATACTACACACAAAATCGAAATGTTAGAGAAACTAGCTAGAAAAAAGGACTAGTCAGTTGAAAGTAGAAATTCGAAATGTGAATTTTATCACTGTAGTCTGTAGTGCATATATAGTTTGAGTTTGACCCGACATCACTGATGAAATTATGAAGTTATAACCTAATTTCATAAGTGACACTGTGACACTGATATACAGGTTTGAACTTCATTAATTAGATGTTGGCAGATAGTGTTGCAAAAAAAGATGTTGGCAGAAAAACCCTAGCTAACTTCAAATTCAAAACAATCTTAACGTCGTATGACATTCTAAACTTCATCAATTATACACACTGTATATATGGAAAATCTTTATCTAGTATCGTTAGCAAATTTGAATACAAATCTATAAATTTAAGTATTTAACTAACCATAGAACACTGCCATTACAAACATACTTTAAAATAAAATAACTGAATTACATGGAGCAGCTTTTGTGGCTATCCTAAAGAGGCAATCTGTCCTTTTTGGCAACAGAAAATGTCCTTTTGGAGATCAAAATATTGAATTCGCTGAAGTAAGTCGTGACTAAAATGTTAATGTAAAGAGTCAAAGAATACATTTGTATTTATTAGTTTCCCAACGATAGTTGTTGTTGCATCTAATATCTATTTTATTAAATCAGAAACATTACAACTTCTTCTAGGTGGATTTTAAAAGTGTATCTCATATATTTAAATTAAATGTCTTATTTCTTATATATAATACATACCATATTCTAACTTTGCATTAATATATTTCCTTAAATACAATTCCTCTGTTTGTCCATATTCCATATATGGTTCACATTTATTACATGTCGATTTAAATAAAATAGATTTATTTGTACGAATAAAGAATATTAAAAATATGAATCGTACTAGAATTACCCTATACAATTCATTTTAACAATCAGTATACTTTCATTGGCCATATTGATTTTATTTGTACGAATAATATTAATTAGATAATTCATAGACACATACATAAAGATATGACTATTTTTTAACTACGTTGGGCCTAATCTACTTTCTAAAACAAATAACACATAGCTTTATATGTTGTATAGAATATAGTAATATTGTATAGTATATACATATACAATAATACTAAAAACAAACCAAACTGAAATATAATATATATCGACAAAATGCTTTGAACCATTACACACATAATATATTTGACCTCAGAGATAAAATTTACTTTGAAGTTATATAATAATTATTTTTAAAAATTAAACTTCGTAATGTACAAAAAACATAAGTTTTATATCAAATTTTGTGTTACAATAAAAAAACACAACTCGCGCTTGCAAAGTGTTATTTTTATATACGAAAGACAGTTTTGATATTGTTCTTTAAACACAAAATTGAATTATACAAACTCGATACTACATAAAACTAAACAATATAGAATACATTTTAAAAATAAAATCTGTGCGGGTGCGCATGGCCTTTTACGAAAAATCGTAGATATGTTTATATAATATATAAATATAGTATGATACACATATTTTCTTATAAATAATACTCCAATATAAATTTTGTATGATAAATATTGAAAATACAAAATATATAGCACTATATATTTTAAATAATATATAAAAAATCTACTTTACGTTATCATAAAATTTAAAAATCAAATTTAGTAATTAAAACACATTGCTTATTTAAATACATTAGTACACATTGTTATTTATCAAAATGTTGTATTAATACACATTGCAATCATTTATAATATTTAGTACAAACAAAGATAAAAAAAATTGACTTCCGCTCGGTCGAGCGGGTCATGATCTAGTTTTCGGTTAAAAATTGATATGCTAATCTTCAAAATTCATTTAATTAGCAAACAATAAGAAACTAGTCCAGTATAAATAACATAATATGTCATTACACGCAGTCTTTATCGAATACCATCTTACTAAACGATAAACTTTCCAGCTTTCACTTTTCAGGAAGCAAGTATGTTTCATTTACTGGTAAATATTATACGTTTGACAAAGGGAAGACAATTGTTAGGTCGTCAGATCCTAGACTTTTAAATACTGCAGCCTGCACAGGACCATTGTTATCAAAATATATAAATGGATTTCCGTTACATTTAAAGATAAGTGCAATGCATCTTTATAGTTGTTACAGTACAATCCAAAACTATAAATAAAGTGATGAGAATTCTGATATATCCAAATGTAATCTAACATCAACCGCATGACCTAATCTAAATTCTATTGCTAAAGACATATTAACACCATTGCAAAAAGGATTATCTCTAGTGAATCCAAATTTCACTCTCATCATCATCAGTTACTTTAAATAATGACACTTCTTATCTCTCCAATCTCTGACCGTCAAATTACATTTAATCAACTTAATTATTATTTTTTCAATTTATAACAAGCTAAGTAAAGTTTAAAGGTTTGCACAAAATTACGAAAATTGTCAAATTTTTTTTACTCTTACTTAATATATTTTGTTTGGTTTTAGTAATAATTATTGAATTAAAAATAAAATCAAAATTGGAATTTTTTTCAATATGTGCATTGAAAACATATTAAAATATAAATAGATACTTAATACTGTACTATGAAACGGAGAAAAAACGACTGTATTAACCGGTCTGTTTTATATCTCTTACTAGTGATATTTCGGCGCTACGCGCCGGGTTCGTATGTTATACTTTTACATAAATTTATAAATTATTATATGGTATTAACAAATAAAATATGTTAAATATGAAAATAAAAATAAATAAAAAATAAAAAATTTCTGATCTTTTTTGATAAGTTAGTGACCATACTGCATTACTTTGTTTGAAGTTGTTTAGTTTAGAGTGGAATAGCATAAGTGGTTGTTACTAAGCGATTTATTAAAAATAGAATAAAAAGCCGATAGTCATAACAAAATTAATTTAGTTGGAATTTAAACATAAAACAAAGTTGATGTTTTACATAGAGAACATACTTATATTATTAATTATTAAAATAACTATGTATGAACTATAAAAATTTTACTAATATATTTAGTCCAAATAATAGAAAGATGGAATACATTTCAAATTTTATAAATTTTATAAAAAATAAGGGTGAAGTGTCAATTTTTGGTAAAATAATAGGTGAGTATCTAATATATATTTTTAAAATTACCATGTTGACTTTTAAAATATAGAGGTGTGAGTTGTATGTGTTAGCTTAGTTTCAAAGTCTCTCAAAAAGATGTATCTTAAAATGAGAAACATAAAATTGTTTATATATTAGTTTTGTTATAATGGAAGATTTTTTGTGTGTTCATAACGAAATTCTTGTTTGTCCACCTTTATTTAGAAATATCAACGAATCTTGATATGAATCTAAATATGTTTTTTAGCTAAAAATTATAAATGGTTCATAAACTCCTATATTTAATGGACAACCTCTATTTTAACCGGAATAGAACAATTTCACCAAATTTTCCTAGTAAAAAAAAATCAATTTGTTAATTAGTAAATAAGATGTTAGCATCTATAATGATCATGAGAAAGACAATTTCTAACTATATGTGACATTCGGGCTTTCTGACTTCTTGCATTTAGTAATGGGTTTGACAATAAATGGTTAGTGTGGTGCAAATGATTAATGGTGAGGGTGGAGTGTGGTTTACATCAATTTTAAATAACTTTAGCAACCAGACAACATTTTTAAATTTCTCTCAGATTGGAAGTAATGATTCTTTTTTTAGTTAAGTTTTAAGAGTATATTAATCATGTTCACGGTTTTTAAAATGTAAACACGGATAGCTTGCATCAGGGAAGATATTGGTTTCCTTGCATAGTGTAACATGGAAAGATACCATATAGTTTATGTGTTAATACCAACAGACCAAATTTAGTGTTTTGGACTTGAATTGCCATCAATTACTAAACATTATTAGAGTGAGATGAGTGAAATTTCTAGATTGATTATGTGACGTTAAAGAAGGAGAATCGTAGAGGCTTCATTTTCCATCGTCAACATCAAATACAAAGAAACCCTGTAAACCAGTATTTTGACACCCGATCCGGACACTAAACCGGACGATTTACCGGATTTCTAGATCATTAGGTCAACCGTGGGTGAACCTCGGTTTAGTAAATGAATTAGTTATATTATATAATAATATATTAGCTATGAAAATAAATATATAAAAACTAAAGTTAATATTTTAAATGTTTTCAAACATAAAGTAATAGTTTGGATGTGTATCTATTTTATGTTTTTTTTTTGAAAATACTTAACTTTAGTTTCTATTTTGTATTTTTATTTGATATAAAAATATTAAGAAATAGTTTAAAGTATTTTTAAAAAATATAACATAAGAGTTTTGAAATCTAAAAAAATCAAGACATAAAATTCATAATAAATTAAACTTCCAATCCAAAATTAAAACATCATTGTAATAAATTATTAATAACAAAAATAAACTAACACTTAATCACAATTAACAGCAAAACACATTAATTAAAATTGATAAAATATTTTAATTATTAAAAGGAAAATGTCACATGGCATTTTTCCCTACAAGGAGATAAAAAACTCAACTTTATTATATAAGATAAATGGATTATTTACTACTTGCCCTTTCAAAGACCCTAGTTAAACTTCGAGTAATTCGTGATCACTAATCCGGGGATTTAAACAAAGCGCCACGTTACTCATAAAAAGTCACCCATGGGTCCCACCATGATATTTCACACGATAAAGACGTGGAGTCCATGAAACGACACCGTTGTAACACGAAAACTGAGTGGGCACCGTGTCCGTCTGGGACCCACAAATTAACCTTCTCCGACGAACCAAAAAAAAAAGAAGAAGAATCATATAGTTCCGTCTGTCTTCACATACCATACCATCATCGCCCCTCAATCAAACACTCTCTCTTTTATTCTCTTTCTCTACAAAAGTCTTTTAATTTACTTTTAAAATTCGAGACAAGTGAATGGGCTCATCATCTTCAGTCGTCGTCGCTTAATAAGTCGCCGTTTGGAACAGAACGCATGGTAACACCAGAGTCTCCCACGAAAGATATTAATTCATCTCCGATGACTGTTAAAAACGACGGCGTTACGATCATTTCTAATTCCTTGTACTCGTTGTCTCCTTCTGCCAAGAAAATCTTTGGTATTTTTTTTTCTTTCTCAATTTCTTATAATCGATGGAGAGACCATCTTATCTGTGTGTTTGATCTTCAGGATTAAATATTACTTATTTTGGTAAATCAAGAATGATTAGTTCATGATGATATTGAATCTGACTGGGGGGTAGATGTGGGGTTTCTCAGATATATATTATTTATATTAAAGTTAATACTTTTGGCTTATCATTTTATTTTTTAAATGTTCATCCAATTCAATTCTCATCAGAATCGCCGAGAAAGAGTACAACAACACCGGTTCGTGTGGCGTCTCCGGCTGTCAAATCTCGGTGGTCGTTTTCCTCTTCAAAGAAAAGCTTCGGTATTTAGTACATAAAGATCTCTCCTTTTGAATTAACTCGTGTCCTGATTGGTCTTGGTCTTTGTCTGATGTTTAGTTTAGTTATTGTCCGATCTATTACAACACTTTTTTTTTATTACATAAACGTTTCAACATAATTGCACATGTGGTGGAGGTTCGGTGATAGGAAAAAAAATCAGTATTATCTCAAATTATTATTCCATTAATGGTTTTCTAAATTAATCAATTTGACTAATAGAGAGAGAGACTTTTAGGTGATCTCTTTCCTTATGTGATAAAAGATCATATCTCTGATTCGATTTCTTCCATTCAATAGAATTTAAGTAAAAACTGATTTTATTACCAAAAACAAAAGACTTTCGCGTGACAACAGAGTTTTTTCTTTGTCCTCATAATGAGGAAAAAGGTAACTTAAAAAAGACAGAGAGCTATTCTGGTGAATTGTAATTTTAAAAGTTGTCTACTTTACCTCTGACCCAGATCTGAAATACTGGTGTAAAAGTATGGACACTCTTCTTGATCTTGGGTTCCATTGTTTTTCACGCTTTAATTTGAACCAAGTGGGTTTTTGAAATTTTCTAATTTTTTACCCGGGAACTTTAGTATATTTCATATTTAATCTCTTTTTAGGCATTGCTTTGTAGTTTCCTCAGTTTTCATCTCCTCTGTTTTTAAAAGGGTTTAGTCTTCTCAGTTCTAGTAGTTGTTTGTCTGTTTTGTTTTGTTCTGTCTTAAGATGGTGACTGAATCAAAAGGTTTGATATACACAAGTATGAATCATAAACATTTACTTTCTTGTTCAATAGTTTTGAGTTGTATCTTCTTAATTTTGTTCCACAGGAAGTAAAGATGAAACCTTTTTCGATACGCAGCAATGGCTACAATCTGACTCGGACGAGGATTTCCACAGCGTAAATGGCGGTAATAAAACTTGGATCTTTTGTTTTTATTTTCTTGCCGGTAGTCAAGTTCAAGAATCATGATTTGTATATCCTCTAGATTTCACTCCATCGCGTGGAAACACTCCCAAGAGCAGCTTCTCGGATAGACTTCCTCGTATCAACAACCTTATATTCCACGAGAAGAAGCCTTCTCGAGGCTCTTCTCCAGCTCCAAAACCGAGGAGGAAGAAGCTTGGTGATCTTTTCAGAGAAAGTATAAGAGAAGAACGAGAGGAAAGCTCTGGAGGGTCGTCATCTCTAAGCTCTCCCTATCTCTCTGGTGAAAACTCACGCGAATTCAGCAAGGTCGCCATTGAAGAGGACGCTAGGTGTGAAGGAAGAGAAGAAGTCTAACTGGCAGCATCATCGTTGTCTTCCTGGTTTCTCTGCATGTGGTGGAAGTTTCATGGAGAGGAGGAAGAAGATGAGCTCTGAAACTGGGGCTGTTGCTGTTAAGTGAGATGGCAGAGAGAATAATATTGTGTATATGATAAAATGAGAAAGAGATGTCTCAGAGTAAAAGCTCTTGTCAATTTTTGCAAGTACTACTACTTCACTTGCTGTGATGAGAAGAAAATGAATCTAGATAGTTGAAGAGATTATGTGAATTAAGAAAAAAAGAGATGTTCTGGTGTGTTGATGAAATGATGACTATTGGATCTTTAGCTTGTGAAGTTTCAAAAATCTTACCATGGTTCATTGTTGCTTACACTTTCGTGATATAAAACTTACCATGGTTTATTAACTTACAACAAATAGTTTTCAAATTCAATGGTGAAAAATCTTCATTCTTGGAGTAGTACTCATTAACTTTCCGGTCCAATATTTTCATTTTTTTTTTGATGCCTTAAGCTCACTTAAAACTCTTATGCATTTTTGCATTCAGTTTATAAAAAATTTTGTGTTCTATATACGACTAAAATTTTGCTTAAAATCTGTGATGCCCTAAGCAATCGGTTCTTTTGACCTATACTTTGGACTAGTCCTTGACTTTCAGACTAATCAAAACCAGCTTACTAGCTAGCTTTTTATATGTTAAAATGAAAATGGTTCAAAGAAAAACATAAGAGGAAGTAGAAGCTTTAGGTGAAAGTAGTTGACCCACAAAGGTACAAGCTCTAGTTTCTAGACCGGGTGGTTCTAAAATCTTGCTTGCATGTTAAGGCTTTTTTGGCTCCTTAACTTATTCGGCAATTCTGATGCAAACGTTCTACTTGAACACACATTAAAAATATCAAAAACAAACAGAACACATATACTAATTTAAAGATATGACAACTACTAAAGATCTTAGCTTCGATTCAACTCCAAGTTTGTTTTTGTTTATTTTCTTCCTAACTTTTATAACTTAAGCAACCAATGTCATAGCACTGCCTCGTATATATACAAGTACTAGCTAGCAGCAGGTGAAATAGTATTTTCTAAACTGGGGTTCCAATTCACTAAAACTAATGAAAATGCAAGCAGTTCTCATCATCCTTGGTTTTCTCCGGTTTACTGGCAGTTAAGACGACGTTAGCAGCACAACATGTGATAGGCGGGAGCCAAGGCTGGGAACAATCCGTTGACTTTGATTCTTGGACGTCCGATAAATCTTTCAAAGTCGGAGACCAACTTGGTATGTTTTTTTTCTCCTCAAAATTCAGTTTTCTTACACAAACCAGCCGGTTAATGCTAACCAAACCGTTTTTCTCGTTCCTTGTAGTTTTTAAGTATTCCGGACTACACAGCGTTGTAGAGCTGGGAAGCGAAGCGGCATACAAGAGTTGTGACCTGGGAACACCTGTAAATTCCTTAAGCTCTGGGAACGACGTCGTTAAGCTTTCTAAAACCGGTGCTCGTTATTTCGCATGTGGGACCCCAGGGCATTGCGAATCAGGCATGAAGGTTAAAGTCAACGTTGTCTCTGCTGACTCCACCGCCGTTTCCTCTCCGGGTTCGGATTCAAGCTCCGACTCAGATTCCGGTTCGAACAGCGGCTCATCTCCGGGTTCGGGCTCGAGCTCCGGGTCGAGTTCGAGTTCGGGTCATGGGTTACGTGTTTCCATTGGGTATATATTGGCCGTTGGATCGTTGGTTATTGGTCTTATTTGGGCTTTCTGAGGACTAAGGCTTTTGTATTGTTGCATCGAAGGAATATATTTTGGGAGGGGAGAATATAAATAAACTTTCGAATTATTAATCCGTATTTGTTGTATTTTGCGAATTTGCGTCATTATGTATTTCGAATATTGCATTTCTGATTTTGTTATTGTATCCGTATTTCTCAGTTACTATGGTTTTCTCACCCTCTTGTCCACTTGATTGGTCCGGTTGGAATATTTTTTTTTTTGTAAAAAAGAATATTCTCTATTTTGCCTTTTTAATATGCCCACTTTTTTGTCAACATATGCCCCACTTTTTTTTTTGTCGTCAAACCCACTTTTAATAACATTTTGAAATCTGTCTAGTATATTTATTTGTTCACAATTAAGCTCAGAACAGATAACATAAACCATACATATTGCAGCAAAAACTTTAATTAGTTCTTTATAGTTTTACACTAGTTTCAACTTCAAGCTCACTTAAACCGAATACAACACTAGTTAGACAATCTCCAATCCACCTCTATTTTAAATTTTTATCTCTATATTTTTCTCAAAAATAGAAATTTTTTATTATAGAAGTGAATTTGCTCCAATATATGCTTCTATAATAGAGTTCTTCTATTTATAGGAGAAAATATAGAGATTTGTTATTTTCATCTCTAAATATAAAGACAAAAAGTAGGATTCCTCTATATTTTTCTCTAAAATATAATTTTTTTTATAGAAGCATACATTGAAGCAAATTTAACTCTATAATAGAAATCTTTATTTTATAAAAAAAATATAGAGGTATACATTAGAAAGGCTTTTAGAACAACATTAACAACATATATGGTAAGAGGTTCTAAAAGAAAAAAAACTAATATTTTAATTATTATAATTCTTGAGACATTAATAAAGTGACATTTGTTATTTTAATGTTCCAAGAGGTTCTAAAACTCTTTACTTTAAAAACTTTTGTTCACTTTCTTTAATTTTTTTATGATTTTATCCTTTTCTTTATAAATTAATAACTCCTTCTCACAATAGCACTGGAGCTGCTCTTAGATGTCCCATTTTAAAAAGATAGGAAAAGTCCTCTTTAACAAAACAAATAAATATATTTTAAAATAGAAAATATTTAAATTTAGTATATCCCTTCAATTTTCTCCAAACAAATTATTTATAATTACAGTTTAGTGAATTTATACTATTATTTGAGAAATAAATTTGCTTATTCTTCATATTGTTAAGTTTAAGTAATATTATTATGCAGAATTTTATTTTAATATATATATATATATATATGATATTTAAGATAATTATATACCTATCATGATATTTAAGACATTTAATTAATAAATAGATATTAACAATTAATATTTACAATATATATCGGTAATATCATAATTATGTTTGTCTTATATTTAGTTTATAATTTCAGTTGACTAATATTATAGCTAGTTTCTCTGATTTTTATTGGAAATGTTATCCAAAATAATTGTTACAATATTAAAATTAAAATAAAAGTTAAAACATCATTGAAAATATGTCTTAAAATATAAGTTATATACTTATGTTAAATTTTTATATAATTTTTATATTAAACAATCATATTCCTAACTTACAATAAACTAATTTGTATTTGTACATGTCAAACATCAGAATCACAAATGAATCTATGTTAATAATTAATTTATCCTTAAAATCACAATTATTATCAAAATAATATATTTATAACCAAAGTATCAAATATTATATAAACTACAAAATAAAAATTAACTTAAAAATATTAAAAGTATATAAAAGCATGAAAAACTAGGATTAAAACATTAAATAACATTAAAATTGACAAATAATAAACATAATATAATTATAATCTAAAAGAATAGGAGATAGTATTTTATAATTCATTTTTTGTGTGTTTTGTATTGTTTTCAAAATCTAAATTATAGAAAATATATAATGTTTATTGGATATTGTCATTTTGTTGATGTTTTATGGATTATGATTGTTTATAATTCTTTATTTTGAGTGCCATTGAATTTTTTTTTCAGTCCAAAAATATAATAGGTATATATTAAAAAGTTTTAAATTTCAAATCTAAGTTTTTTAAATTTATTATTAATATAAGAAAAAATTATCAAACATCTACATCTCATAAATAAAGGGAGAATTACCAATTGTGACTCAAAACTTGGAGTCAAACCCAAAAGAGTACCCCAACTTGGGTCAAAGGCAAAAGTAACTTAAAAGGCTATTGAAATTACAACTATCTCCTTGTGAACAAACAAAAAAACGGATTTTTTTTTACGTTTCTACCCCTCGCAAGTCGTCTGTAAACAGACGACTTGAAAATAAGTCGTCCAGACGACTTTAAGTTAAGTCGTCTGGACAGTTATTCTTAAACATAATTTAAAAATTTTGTAAAAAATATTTTGATAAGTGAAAAATTGGAATTATGTAATTAACATATGTCTTAAGAGATATAAATTAATATATAACAAATTTCAATTGTTTTCAGCCCAGATGAGTGAAAGTAGTGAGTCATGATATTCTTTAGTTTATGTTTCATCAACATATGTTGTAGTATTGTATGTGTTCTTAGGGTTAGATTTTGGAAAGCATTAAAACCGTTTTTGAAAATTTTTAAAATTACCTAGGCGTGTTCATTTCTGTGTATAGTAAACACTATTGAAGTATAATTTGATTTTATAACGTGGTTAGTAAGTTAATTTAGTCATTTTAGTTTAGGGGTTCATTTTAGGGTATTGGACGACTTAATATTTAGTCTTCTGTTCCCAGACGACTAAATATTAGGTCGTCTGATGTACATTATCAGCCAGAATAAGTCGTCTAAACCGGACCAAACCTTAAAGTTTACCAATGTACTTTTAAAGCTAACCGGATTATTTACCCAATATATAAGGTGATTTTTTTTTTTTTTTTTCATTTTCCGCGAACAGAAACCCTAACAGTTCTCTCTCACCGGCGATATCAAAGGCGATTCGAATTCCCACTATTTCCGAACAACCATCGTTCTCAACGTCGGCTATCTATCTCACTTCATTCTCACCGTTGTCGCTGCAGCTTCTTCTAACCCTAGCGCCGCCGATTCCTCTAAACCCTAGCGCCCCCGCTTCCACTATTTCCGAACAAACCGTCGCCCTCGCCACCGTGCTCACCAACGTTCTCACCGCCGCTTACTCTAAACACTAGCTAGCACCGCCGTTTCTTCTAAACCCTAGCGCCGCCGCTTCTTCTAAACCCTAGCGCCGCCGCTTCTTCTCTGTAAACCGTAGCGCCGTTTCTCTGTAAACCCTAACGCCGGTAAGTCATCAAACTCGTGGAAAAGATGAACATAAAACGTTGTCTCTTTCAATTTACTCATTCTCACCGTTTCACGTTTATTTTTTCAGATCTATAACCACAATGACGAGTACTCGAACTCCTTCTGCGACTAATCAGGTCCGCTTGAAATTTTTCTACTGGAAGACTTGTAAGTAAGTCGTCTGGAAAGTCTTCAACCTGGACGACTTAGTACGTCCATTTGGAAGACTTTCCAGACGACTTAAATATAAGTCGTCAACTAAGTCGTCCAGTTGGACGACTTTCTAGACGACTTATATTTAAGTCGTCTACTAAGTCGTCTGGAGTAACAATTAAGGCGTGATTGATTTAGCTTGTGTTCTGACTTCTATTGTTGTCTTTGATTATTTTGCAGACAAAAAGGATGGATATTCCAGAACTCCCCCGTAGGTTATACACATTAGGGGAAGAGCCAGAACCCCACAATAGCATTTCGTATCATACGGATAACACGAAGTTGCATACTGCTCTTAGGGAAGCTCTCACTGATGCTGAATTTGAAGAGCTCAAGGAGTCGAGATTGGGAGTTTTCATCAAGTTCAAGGAGCAGGGATTTGGTTGGGCTTCAAGGCTGGTTCACCACTTGCTCGGTTTAAAGCTGGACATTAAGAAGAAGTACGAGATGTGGTGTCTCGTTGGTCCAGAACCTGCGAGGTTTTCACTGTTAGAGTTTGAAAACATCACTGGTCTAAACTGCGACTACATCGAGGACCTTGAGACACCAGAATGTGAAGTTACCCCACAGATGGTTTCTTTCTGGGAGATGATGGGAGTTCATCGGGAAGCTGGGCCAAGTACTGATCAGATAATAGCAGCACTGAAGAGATGCGGGGATTGGTCCAGGGAAGATCGCAAGCGACTCGCGTACCTTTCCATCTTCACTGGATTCATTGAAGGGAAAAAGTTCTCAAGCGCTACACGAGCTACTCTCGCAAGGCTAGTGATGGATTTAGAAAGGTTTGAGAATTATCCATGGGGGAGAGTCGCGTTTAAGGTGCTGATGGACTCTTTGTGGAACAAAGATATTACTGGCTGTTACACCGTGGATGGCTTTATACAAGTTCTTCAGGTCTGGGCGTACGAAGCTATTCCGGGATTGGGTGCTAGTATTGGTCTACCCAGAGCAAACAGTCCGTCTCCACCGATTCTGGCTTACGACGGCAGCAGAGGCCGCAGATTCATGAAAGCTGCTATCTTGAGTCAGGTACCTTTCCATCTTCACTTAATTAAGTCGTCCGGAAGGTCTTCCAGCTGGACGACTTAGTAGACGACTTATTATAAGTCGTCTGGAAGGTCTTCCAGCTGGACGACTTAGTAGACGACTTATTATAAGTCGTCTGGAAGGTCTTCCAGCTGGACGACTTAGTAGACGACTTATTATAAGTCGTCTGGAAGGTCTTCCAACTGGACGACTTAGTAGACGACTTATTATAAGTCGTCTGGAAGGTCTTCCAGCTGGACGACTTAGTAGACGACTTATTATAAGTCGTCTGGAAGGTCGTCCAGCTGGACGACTTAGTAGACGACTTATAATAAGTCGTCTGGAAGGTCGTCCAGCTGGACGACTTAGTTGACGACTTATAATTAAGTCGTCTATTTAGTATTTTGTTTCAAATATCTAACTCGATTCTTCTTCTATTTACTGCAGACCCGCGTGATCAACTTTGTTGAGAAGGACATTAGTGAAATGTGGCCAAAATGGGACTCTGAGGTTGATGACGTGCCCGCGGAGAACATCATTAAAGTGATGTATGATCGGAGACCGTGGAAGTGGACCATGGATTGCTGGGAAGTCACTGGTACAAAACCCAAGTTTGTGACTCCATCGAAAAGAGCCAAAGAGATGGTTGTGGAGGAGGTGGAGGAAGACAATCAGAGACCTCGGAAGAAAGCTCGTAAAGAGGCTCCTAAAGAGGCTCCTAAAGAGGCTAGAGAAGAGGCTCCTACAGAGGCTACAGAAGAGGCTACAGAAGAGGCTAGAGAAGAGGCTAGTTGGGTGACCAGAGAGGAGTTAGAAAACATGTTCAAGGACTTAGGTGACATGATGAAAGAGGGGTTTAAGAAGTGCATCAGGGAGATTAGGAAGATCTCCGATAGATTGGAAGCTGTGGAGAAGAAGGTTGGTGTCACCAATCAGGCTACCCCTCAAGCCCCAGAAACCGGGGTTAGTAAAAAACACCCTACCCCACAAGCCCCAGAAACCGGGGCTAGTAACAAACAGACTACTCCTCAAAAGGATCAGCCTCCACTTCAAACCAATCATCCTACTCCTCCCACCAGACAGCCTGCTCCTCAAAAGGCAAAGCCTACTCCTCAAAAGGCGAAACAGCCTGCTCCTCAAACTAAACAGCCTGCTCCTCAAACTAAACAGCCTGCTCCTCAAACGAAACAGCCTGCTCCTCAAACTAAACAGCCTGCTCCTCAGACGAAACAGCCTGCTCCTCAAACGAAAAAGCCTTCTCCACAAAAGAAACAGCCTTCTCCTCTGCCCAAAGAGGTTAGTATCAAATCTTTAAGTCGTCTGGTCTTTGTATAGATTTGTAAATATATAAGTCGTCTGGAAGGTTTTCCAGCTGGACGACTTACAAATAAGTCGTCTGGAAGGTTTTCCAGCTGGAAAACCTTCCAGACGACTTATTTGTAAGTCGTCCAGCTGGAAAACCTTCCAGAAGACTTACAAATAAGTCGTCTGAACTCCAGCAGGAACCAAATCCTCTCCCAACTTTTATTTAAGTCGTCCAGGGTTAACTTGTTCTCTTTTATTGCAGAGATTGTTGCCGGAGGATACAGCAGATGAGGCGATCTCGGTATATAAGATCTTGCCGGAGGATAAAGCAGATGGTGTCACCTCCAAAGAGATTGTTCCTCTCACTTCCACTGACCAACCGAGCTTCGCTTCCAACGATCAACAACCGAGCTTCGCTTCCACCGATCCAGCTTCAGCTTCAGAACCGAGCCTGGTTGTATTGGACCAAACAGCTCCCACTGCTTCTGTGCGTGCAAGGAGTGAACGAACGAAGAAACCTGCTCCCACGCAGATATCTCCTTATACGGCAGAGAGAAGGAAACTCCTTAGAGTGGGAAAGTATAATCCATTTCCCACACTAAACAGACCTAAGATGAAGGAGCTCGCTGATTGGTTGAAAACTGATCCGTAAGTGATTGCTTTACCCATAATAGCTTGATTTAGTCTACCAAAACTGATTGCTTTTTTGTTTGCAGTGATTATTTCACTAAGGAAGAGGACAAACCACGTACATCACCAACTTGGTGGTATCAAAAACTCCGGACATCCAAAGCATGGCTGGAAGACGTAGTAAGTCTTCTGCTTATCTTTAAGTCGTCTGGTAACTTGTCTTTGTATAGATTTGTAAATATATAAGTCGTCTGGAAGGTTTTCCAGCTGGACGACTTATTTGTAAGTCGTCCAGCTGGAAAACCTTCCAGAAGACTTACAAATAAGTCGTCTGGTAACTTGTCTTTGTATAGATTTGTAAATATATAAGTCGTCTGGAAGGTTTTCCAGCTGGACGACTTACAAATAAGTCGTCTGGAAGGTTTTCGAGCTGGAAAACCTTCCAGACGACTTATTTGTAAGTCGTCCAGCTGGAAAACCTTCCAGACGACTTATTTGTAAGTCGTCTGGAAGGTTCTAACTTGTATTATTTTATATGCAGCATATAGATGCTTGGATGAATGTGCTGAGGCAGAGGTATAAGGAGAACCCACAATGTTTCCGGAGCGAGCGAATGTGCTTCCTGGATCACAACTTTACCCAGTCTTGGAGAGAACAGTATCTGGTCTTCAAAACATCGTCGTCTGATCACAATGGTTTAGGAAAAATGCTACCTAGTGGGGCGGCGAGTTTGTATGACGGATCAATGCCTTCATTTTGCCAATCAAACAAGAAGTGGGGGGAGGACATTGATGATATCTATGCGCCACTGAACTTGGACAACAAACATTGGGTGGCTATTTGGATATCGATCCCTAAGAGGCACATAGTCGTCTGGGACAGCATACCTTCAACTACCATACCAGAAAGATGGGATGAGATAATGGAGCCTTTTCTCGAGATGGTCCCTTATCTGATTGTGGAGTGCGGAGACCAGATGCATGGGTTGGAGCGATACACTTATGAGAGACTCCTCAAAGATGTACCCACGGCCAACAATGGTGATTGTGGCGTGTACGCTGCAAAGTACATTGAATGTCATGCTCTTGGGGTCCCCTTTAGCCCTAAAGACTTTGCTAGGTCCAATGCGAAGACTATGAGGGATACTATGGCTTTGGCTATATGGACGGAGCTTGTTGATCAGCATCTGAAAGATAATGAGGATGGTGGTATGTTTGTAGGCATGTATGATTAGATACACAAATCAATTTGTATAGATTTTTTAACTTGTATAGATTTTTTAACTTGTATAGATTTTTTAACTTGTATAGATACACAAATCAATTTGTATATTTGAACTATTTGTATACACAAATCTATTTGTATATTTGAACTATTTGTTTACACAAATCTATTTGTATGTTTGTGGGCATGTATGATTTATTTGATTTTCTAACTTGTATAGATTTTCTAACTTACAAATAAGTCGTCTGGAAGGTTTTCCAGCTGGACGACTTACAAATAAGTCGTCTGGAAGGTTTTCCAGCTGGACGACTTACAAATAAGTCGTCTGGAAGGTTTTCCAGCTGGACGACTTACAAATAAGTCGTCTGGAAGGTTTTCCAGCTGGACGACTTACAAATAAGTCGTCTGGAAGGTTTTCCAGCTGGACGACTTACAAATAAGGTCGTCTAAAAAAAATAAGGTAGTCTAAAAATAAAATACACTGGACGACTTACAAATAAGGTCGTCTAAAAAAAATAAGGTAGTCTAAAAATAAAATACACTGGACGACTTCGTAAAAGGTCGTCTAAAAAAAAATACACTTGAAGGGATAGTAGAAGGTAGTCTAAACACTGGACGACTTAAATACACTGGACGACTTAAATACACTGGACGACTTCGTAAAAGGTCGTCTAAAAAAAATACACTTGAAGGGATAGTAGAAGGTAGTCTAATACACTGGACGACTTCGTAGAAGGTAGACGAAACACTGGACGACTTAGAAATTAGTCGTCTGGACGGGTAATCAAGACTGGACGACTTATATTTAGGTCGTCTGGACAACTAGTCAACTGGTTGTGTACATTGTGGTTTCGTATGGCCAGTTTCCTTGCAGTTTGAGCATCTCCGTGCCCTGTGTTTCTTCCTGGGTTTGTGTCCCCTCATCCTAGATAGCTCCAACCAAGATTGCCATCTTGATTTCTTCTGTCTCCCCGGACCACGCTTTACGTTTGGAGGAAAGCATTCTCGTTCCTCAATATGTTGTGACACGATAGGATATATATTCTCTGAGTATCCTGCATACAGATGATTCTTTGAGTAAAGTGGACATACAAGTGTGTCGATATGCACACCAGCATGTGTTCCAGCTGCTATAGCATGAGAGCAAGGTATTTTCTCCACTCCATAGACACCACAACCACACTTTACATGTTCCAAATCAACCGCACAGTCCATTTTGCCACCTTTGACAAAGAAACGCCATCCATCAATTGGTTCGACCGTCATCGTATCCGCTATCTCTGATCGAACAGCAAGCAAGTATTCAACACCCCGGCTATGTACAGTTGGGAGACTCAAAGCATCTTGTCTCCTTTTCCAATACCATTTTCCTAACTTCTGCCTTATGAACTCCAGCAGGAACGGAATCGGAAATCCTCTTGCTCGCTTCAGTGCGGAATTAATAGATTCAGCGATGTTGCTTGTTTTTATGTTGAACCTGTTCCCCTTACAATAAACCCTTGACCATAGCTTGGCGTCGGCCTTCTCCAAATACGTTGCAAGTTCCGGGTTTGCACTCCGTATCTCAGCCATGTACCGGTTAAAATCGTGAACCGTGTGCGCATAAGCAGCCCCTTTCACCAAGTACATGAGATGTTTCCCTTTAAACTTTTTGACAATGTTATCTTGAAGGTGATAATAACATATTCCTCGGGTTGCCCAAGGAAACACCTTCTCACACGCACTTTTAATGGCCGCGTGCCGGTCAGAGACTATCACCAGAGGCTTGTCATGAGATATACAACTAGCCAATTTTGTGAAAAACCATTCCCAAGAAGGTTCATCTTCAGCATCCACGATCCCAAAAGCCAATGGGAATATCTGAAAATTGCCATCTTGTGCGGCTGCAACTAACATAACACCTCCATACTTTCCACTTAGGTGAGTTCCATCCACCACAATGACCCTTCTCTGATACTTAAAACCTTTGATAGAAGCTCCAAAAGAGAGAAATAGATACTTAAATCTTTTCTCAGAATCAAGTTCTATAGCCGTGATAGAATCAGGATTTGCAATGGAGATTTGCTCGAGATATGAAGGCAGACGCGAATACCCTTCTTCTGCTGATCCTCTCACCAATTTCTGTGCATATAACAGTGCTCTGTATGAAGTGGTGTAATCAAGCGTCATGCCAAACATGTTCTTCATTGCATCAGTGATATGCTGTGGAGTTATCCCATCAATGATCCCAACACGATCAATGAAAAGACTACCAACATACTTTGGAGTACAGTGTCTCCGCTGAGCGATTCGGTCTCCAATTGAGCATAAATGTTTTTCCACATACTTTGTTACCCAAAACGTGTTTGACCCATGTTTCACACTCGCTCTGATCTTCCATCCACAACCGCTAACCCGACATATTGCCACAAGGAGAGTTTTTGTTGATTTGTATATTCTGAAAGAAAACCTACCCCTCACTGCTGTCAACCGCAGCTCTGAAAGCAGTGCATCCTTGCTAACAAAACTCTGGTTGACATAGATGCTGGTACAATCCGATTTTCCTCCTTCAATAGCATTTGTCTTAGCATATGTCTTTTCAATTTCTTCAAAACAAATATTATCATCATCTTCCTCGTCCTCATCTAGAACCTTTCCATAAAGACTGTAATCCCCACCATTCTGATCCGTTTCACCAACAATAGTGTTATCAGCATCCTCCTCCCCATTTTCCTCCTCCCCATTTTCCTCCTCCCCATCTTGATTTTCATCTTCAACAGACTCATTATCACCAACATCTTCAAAACATTCATCAGCCTCATCATTATCACCAACATCTTCTTCCCATTCACCAGCTTCATCATTATCACCAACATCTTCTTCCCATTCACCAGCTTCATCATTATCACCAGCTTCTTCTCTTTTCTCTGAAACCGTTTCCACCTTGCTGCGGCTTGATACACAAAGACATACTCTATGCGTTTTGAGTATCTCGAGCAAGTTTCGAACTTGTCTATCACTTGTAACATGAATGGGAGGACTGCTTGGAGTCATCATCATTTCTGCTGGTAATGAGTAGCTAATCTCCACAGTCACTGATCTCATGTCCAGGTTATAATCTTCTTGAGCCATTGCAACAAGTTCAGCATGTGTTGAATCTTCATTCAATAAAAACAATCTTGCTCCTTTGAGATCATCAACCACAAAATCCCAACGGAAATCTCTCAACAACCATTCTCCATACACTGCATGTAACTTAAAAATCATCTGCAAATATTCAAAATAAAACACATTAGTAAACATAGAGAAAATGAAGAAGTTCAACAAACATTATCGCAGACGACTTAGATTTAAGTCGTCCAGAAGACTTAAAGGTAAGTCGTCTAAAGAGGTCACTTTTGCAATTGAAAATTAAAAGGGACGACTTAATTCTAAGTCGTCCGGCTTTGTTTGTTAAAAAAAAAATTTCAGACGACTTATATATAAGTCGTCTACGAAAAACGGGCTAGTTTTGCATTTGACCGAATCGTGTCAGATCTTTGACTATTTCTGGACGACTTATAAATCAGTCGTCTCTGGAAAGTAAAAATTTCAATATTTTATTCAAACTAGACGACTTACACGTAAGTCGTCCCAGGTTAGTTTTGTAATTGAAAAATAAAACTTGAAATTTAACTTTCTCCAGACGACTTAACTAAAAGTCGTCCAGCTAGACGACTTAATTTAAGGTCGTCCGGGATAAGCAAGGTTTGGACGACTTAATTGGGAAAAATTCTGGACGACTTTGCTTTCCCCGGACGACTTTAAATTAAGTCTTCTGACGGGACGACTTTATATTATGTCGTCTGGTAAAAGTTAAATTATGAAGTTTTATTTTTCAACTACAAAACTAACCTAAGACGACTTACACGTAAGTCGTCTAGTTTAATAAAATATTGAAATTTTAACTTTCCGAGAGACGACTGAATTATAAGTCGTCCAGAAATAGTCAAAGATCTGACACGATTCGGTCAAATGCAAAACTAGCCTGTTTCTCATAGACGACTTATATATAAGTCGTCTGGACTGTTTTTTTTCACCAAACAAAGCTGGACGACTTAGTTTAAGTCGTCCGTTTGACCAGAAGACTCATCAGTAAGTCTTCTACATACAGATGACTTACTTGTAAGTCTTCTACGCGAACAGATTTTGAAAAAAATTCAAATTCGTACCTTCAACTAGGTGAGATGACTTTGTTTGCACACAGGGTCTTCTCCAACCACCCAGAACCTCAAACGAAAGCAACCGTAAGTCAAAACGAAAGAAATATGGCTCCAAACAATTTTGAATCAAAAGCTTCAGTTTTTTGGATGAATATGGAGAGAAAGTGAAAGAAATGTTGTTTTTAGTTCATAACAATTGAAACAGAGAGAGTGTAAAGAGATTTACGTGCATTAAAGGGCATTAAAAGCTCCAAACAGTTCGTACAAGGTTGTTCCCACTATTCATGGCAGTGGCAATATTGTAAATACTTGAAGAAAATGAGGTTGAGACAGTAAAGAAGCCATTTTCGAAAAAAAAAAAAAAGGGTTAATGGCATTTTCGTAGATAAAATGCAGATGTGGGGTTAAAAACTCAAAAAAAAAATGAGTCAAAAGAAAAGGTTAGTTTTCTGTTTGAATTCAAGTTTTGAGTCACTTTTGCAATAAGCCCCATAAATAAAACTATGAAACAAAAGAGTAAACTTAATACATTGATTACCATAATGATTATTAAAGTTTTATAATGTATAAATATTACTCTCAAATTTGTAGCTAATTTAATAATTTAAACTTTCTATGAAAGTAGATATTATAATTAAGATTGTTAGGTAAATTTTATGTTAGTCCATCAAGTAGTACAACAGTAATTGTTCAATTTAAAGGTCTCACATAAATCCAATTGAAAATAGATTAAGATTTTAATTTAGCAGTCTCCTTCACGTTTTCTGTCAATAAATATTTTTTAAAAGGCGGAGGGAGCGAGAGAGACAAGTGGGGCTGCCGTATTGTTGCATGTGCAGAATCGTCTCGTCACTGATCACTACCGAACTTTTTTTTTCCTCTTCCCCCGAATCTTCTCCTCTCGTTTCGTTCCCCGGAGACCTAATCTGAAAATTTCACCGGAAAAAATCTAATGCCGGAAGACTCTTCATCGATTGACTACGTCATGGAGAAGGCATCGGGGCCTCACTTCTCCGGTCTTCGCCTCGACGGTGGCCTTCTCTCTTCCCCGTCCAAATCCGCCAACTCTTCCCCTTCTCCCTTCCGGTCAGGCGTTCCATCGTTCTCCCCGATTTCCGATCCGGCTGCGCCTAATCAGCCTTTCGTCATCGGTGATTTTCCGATTCTCCTTAGCGCCTTTGCTTACTCTGATCATCGAGTATTATCTCTTTGTTTATTTCAGTTTAGCGCTTCTACTGCATTATATTGATCTTATCTTAGGGTTTTAGCATTTTGTGGCTCCAATTTTAGAGATATCTGGATCAATCTCAGTTTCTAGGGATTGATTTTGTTTTTGTTTTTGTTTTAGGAGTTACTGGTGGTACAGCTTCTGGTAAGACAACGGTATGTGACATGATCATCCAGCAACTTCATGATCATCGCATTGTGCTTGTTAACCAGGTTTTGATTCTGAAGCCCTCCATGTCCTTCAGTTACTCATGTATCACTCACTCTCTACCTTTGGGAATATGATGTATACTGTTTATTTGATTAGGATTCATTTTACCGTGGTCTCACATCTGAAGAACTGGCGCGTGTCCAAGAATACAATTTCGATCATCCTGGTATATTTTTTTCTTGCTGCTTCTCTCTTTGATTGTTATTTATTTGTTTGAGAACAATGATATTCAGCTCATGATACATTGGTGAAATTTTAGATGTCTGTTTTTGTTTATTATTCTCCAGATGCATTTGACACTGAGCAGCTTTTGCATTGCATTGATACACTCAAGAGTGGGCAACCCTATCAAATTCCAATTTACGACTTCAAGACCCATCAACGTAAATCTGATGCTTTTCGCCAGGTGCATGCTTTTCTGTCTATTTTTTTCTAAGATGTATCTCCTTTTCTTTGACCTCCTTAAATATAATATTTCTGCGGTTTTATGGTTTAACTTCTACCTCCAAGTGGTGGATCTTCGGATATTGTGTTTTGAAATGTTTAACAATACCCCATGTTTGCATCTTTTAAGTATATTTTAGGCGTTGAGTTTATGAGGATTATCGTTTGTTAAACCAAATCAGTGGGTTACTTTTGTCAGGTCAATGCTTGTGATGTCATAATTTTGGAAGGGATTCTAGTTTTTCATGACTCACGTGTTCGGGATCTGATGAATATGAAGATCTTCGTTGACACAGGTTGCCAACTTATCTCCAGGATAACTAGTTGCAGTATATTTGTTTCTTTTCCTTTATTTGACCTTAGTTTCTGTGACAACTCGAAATGATATAGTGAGTACTGTATATTGTGATGGAAGTTGTCCACTTCCTTTTCTGTTGCTGATGATGCCCTTGACGGATTAACTCAGTTTCGCAAATTCATTACTTGTTGACCTTTAAAGACAGACTTGATTGCCTTTGGGGCTATATAACTAGCGAACTTTGATTCTCCTTATAGTGCGTATAATCCTATCAAAGTTAAAAGTCCTGATCTTAGCTATTAATTGGTTACAGATGCTGATGTGAGGCTTGCTCGCAGAATCAGACGCGACACGGTTGAGAGGGGTAGGGATGTTGATTCTGTGCTTGAACAGGTTAGTCTTTGTCTCAAATTTTGGTGTAAATCTTGTCAGACAGGTCAAAATATCTAAGTTAGTGCTCTAATTCTGTTGAATACGAGACCAGGAACCACCACATTATGGTTTTTGTTCAGTACTGAACAATTCAGTGTTCCCGACTCTGAACTCTTTAGTTCCACTCTTTAGACTATTCGTCTAAATAACACTGCCATCTTCCTAGCTTCTTTTATTTCTCAACTTTCTTGGTTTGAGGGTGTTGTGTTCATTTGCAGTATGCAAAGTTTGTGAAGCCTGCGTTTGATGATTTTGTGCTCCCTTCAAAGAAATATGCCGATGTAATCATTCCTCGAGGAGGTGACAATCACGTTGCAGTTGATTTGATTGTGCAACATATCCACACAAAACTTGGGCAACATGATCTCTGCAAAATCTACCCAAATCTTTTTGTTATCCAATCAACATTTCAGGTAACTTCTGCCACTTTCCAGATATTTGATGCTTGATTCTGACGATAAGGCTGAAAACCATTTTCTCACTCTGAAATCATAATTGCAGATAAGAGGCATGCATACACTTATTCGGGAGAAGGACATATCAAAACATGACTTTGTGTTTTACTCAGATCGCCTCATTCGTCTGGTACCTTTTTAATTCGTGATTTCCTTTCAATGTATCAGCTTTCAAGTTTGTTATTTTGATTCTTAGTGGATTCATTTCAGGTTGTAGAGCATGGTCTTGGCCATTTGCCATTTACGGAGAAACAAGTAATTACTCCAACAGGTATAAGAGGCGAATGGCTTGAGCTGTAGCTAATATACTATATGAATTTTTTACTTTAGATATTCATGGTTCTGAAAACTCGACCTAACTAGTTCTTGAGATCCATTATCATCTCTTTCGTTACGTATCTAGAAAGATTGTTTGTGCATTATGGAAGTCAAAAGAGAAAACCTAATGCTTTATGTGGCATTTACTGCTGCTCGATTGCAGTCTCCACGATTTTAATTTCTTAATTTTCCCAAACCAGGATCTGTGTATAGCGGTGTTGATTTCTGCAAGAAACTTTGTGGGGTCTCAATCATTCGAAGGTGAGCGTTGAAAGGTTTTACATGTTTTGAAGTTCTTGATAGATTGAAATTGCACCCTTTGGGTCTCTAGTTTGTTTACACCTTCGAAATGCGGGATAAAAGAAACGTGTGTAACATCGGAAGCACACAATTATTTGTTTGCTCAAATGTTGAGTGAGTTCATTTCACGTTCTATTCTCTTGGCTAAGGTTTTCTGTTTTGTACGCTCTACTAGTGGTGAAAGCATGGAAAACGCGTTACGTGCATGTTGCAAAGGAATTAAAATTGGGAAGATTCTTATTCATCGAGAAGGCGACAACGGAATGCAGGTTTGTTTGTGTGTTTTTCTTTCTTAACACCTTTGACAGTTTACAAAGATAGATATCTCTTTTTTTCCAAACAAAGAAACTGAGAAAAAAGTCATTCCTTGCATATTCATCAGCTTATATATGAGAAGCTTCCAAGTGATATCTCCGACCGCCATGTCCTGCTTCTAGATCCCGTTTTAGGCACAGGTACTTTCAGTTAGTTTCTTTCTCATGGTTTGAACTTTGAAGTGTACATTCTCTTAAAGAAGGTTCATTGGATTTCTTGAAGGTAACTGTGCAAGTCAGGCGATAGAACTACTCATACGTAAAGGAGTCCCTGAATCTCACATAATATTCCTCAATCTTATCTCGGTGAGTGTTTAATCAGCCAAATGATACTTCATCACATAACTTGTTCTTACTCTTATCTCCCAGTCACAAACTCACAATTGATTCTGCGTTCTGCAGGCTCCGGAAGGAATCCATTGCGTCTGCAAACGGTTTCCACTGTTGAAGATTGTGACATCGGAAATAGATCAGTGTCTGAATGAAGACTTTCGGGTTATACCAGGCTTGGGTGAGTATGGCGATCGCTACTTTGGTACCGACGAGTAAAACTAGTTACTAATCTCTGGTTTCAAAACCCGGCGTAATGTTTGTGTGAGCATAAAATTGCGACAATGTTATTAAAACATGAACCACAAAGGGAACTATTGTTTGTTTTTTTTTCTCTGTCAGAAAAATCATTTGAAGTTTCTTGGTTTTGTACATAGCTTGATTTCTTTACTAAAACTATCATTCTGAATGTTTAGTCACAATCGACACAGTGTATTTCAAGCGTTACACAAGGAAATTTTACAGCTAAAAGTGTGACTTAGGCGTCATCCAAGGAAGTTCATCCCCAACCAAACTATCGGCAATCATCTCCTCCGCCTCCGTAGTCATATGTATCTTCAGCAAAGGCCTCTTTGCCGGAAGGACTGGCAACGGTGCCTCCCCACGTATAATCCTCACAGACTCTTCACCCTAGGCCGCTTCTCGCAATCAGGATGCGAACATACCATCCCAACCATCAGCATTCTTTCCATTTCCTCTGCATCAAACTCTTCTTTCAGCATAACATCAACACCATCCAGTACCTTCCCTTTCTCCCAGAGACTCCACATCAGGTCTATAAGTATTGACCCATCATCTCCAACCGGTCTACGCCCCGTACACACTTCAAGAATCACCACACCGAAGCTGTAAACGTCTGTTTTCTCGGAAGGTACACCCTTGTAAACGTATTCGGGTGCTAAGTAACCCATGGTACCTGCTGGGAGAGTAGCGTTGCGTCCAGCTAACATGGCACTATGCTCGTAAACCTCAGCTAGCCCGAAATCACCTAACTTTGCGTTGAACTCAGCGTCAAGCATTATGTTACAGGTCTTGACATCACGGTGGATGATCTGTCTCTCGCATTCTTCATGAAGATAATTAAGCGCAGAGGCCACGCCGAGAATGATGTTTCACCCTCTGCTTCCAAGAGAGGACTATGAATTCTTCTGACGGATCCGATGAAGGTTTCTTGTGAAGGAAGTCACTCAAGCTTCCATTAGGCAAAGTACTCGAACACTAGAGCCGTCTCTGTTCCTTCACTACACCAACCCTGGAACTGAACTAGATTCTTGTGCCGCAAGTGACCCGTCATTGTAGCAAACTCCGTGGTGAAAGGGTTGCGGTTGCACTGTGGCCAGTGAGCCCGATCAAAGCGCTTAACAGCCACGGATCCAACAGGTAGGGAATGGAGCCTCTGTACACAGTAGCTGTAGCTCCGTGACCCACGATTGTGTTCTCAGTTGAACCCCAAAGTTGCAGACTTTATCTCAGCCAAGGATAATCTTCCCGGGACCCTGTTCAGCCCTCCTTCTTCACAAACAGTCCCTTCTTGCCTCGAATCAATGAGTAAGCAATAAACGCGGTGAGAGCAACAACAGCAGCCAAACCAGGTAAGAGACTCCAGAAAGGGATCCTTAACCCAACAACCTGAAACCCTAACATCCAAACCATAACGGTGACTGAGTGTTCCTTGGATTCTCAAAGCAGACCAACCAGTCATCATCATCTTCTTGAACCGCGTCAGGGTGAGAGCCAAAGGTTCTAAATTTCCACCGCTCGACGATATGAAAAGCCGAACCAAGTGCGTTCGAAGCAGAGAAGCCGACGTGCATGTACTCTTTAAACTTTCCTGCGAGATCAATCCCGTGCTGATAAAACAGGACTCTTGGGCTTAACCCGTGAGTACCCAACCCAAACTCTGATGAGTTTGAGAACGTCGCTATACTCAATCCACACCATCATCTCTCTCCCGCTCTTGAGATCAATCCCTTTGGAAGATCGCGTCGACGGAAGCGACGGAGACGATGGAGTTCACAGTCGATTCCGACGTGGTTATCGTTGATATCGCCGTGGAATCGGGTCGAAACCTGTATCGAACTCGACGGCGATGAAGGAGCCGTGCGGGTCTAGAGCCGGGTCGGGGAGACCCAAGAAGCCGTTGGAGAAGGATAAAGAAGTCTGCGTTGGAGGTGATCAAGAAGGCGAAGCCGTCGCCGAAGGGGCAAGGAGGGGAGGCGATGATGGTGAAGGAGAAGCGGCAGGAGAAAGAAGCGGTGGTGTTGGTGGAGGGTTCTAGGAACTTGATCGGGTAGACGTAGAGGGCGCGTCCGATGCCGGAGGAGGAGCAGTTTCGCGGCGAGGGTGATGGGAAACAGGGCTGCTGCTGGGTGAGGGAGATGGTGTGGCCGCGGAAGAAGGCGTCGCCGTAGAGGGTTAAGTTGGGCTGCGACGGGAGAGAAACGGAGGGAAAGGGCGGGAGAATCTTGGGTTAGAAGGAGGATGAGGTAGAAGAAGAGGAGGAAGGGAAGAGAGGGATTCATCTCTGTTCTTGAGACGGTGTGAGGCTCCTCTGTTTCGGAGGGAAGTAGCGAGAGTGAGTGTGTTATTCTACTGGGTCGGATTGTGTAATAACCGGGTCGGGTCCTTTAAATTTGGTTTAATACGAACCGGGCAGAGATTGTTTATTTATTTATTTATTTTTACTTTATCCATTCCCGGCAACGACAGTGAAGCAGCGATGCATTCGTCGACGCTTTTCTCGTTCGGCGCTCGTTATCCAATCATAACCTGCCGCGTGTCTCCTCCTGCTTCTCCCCTCGTTGCTTCTGTTTCTTTCCCGTCGAGCTCCTCCGACTCGCTAGCTTGCTCCCTCCAGTGCCCTCATTTCCAGTCGTACGCTCTTCTCGCCGATGCTCTCCTAATTTTCAATTGAATTTTAGTGATAATTGATTCGAATTGAGCTTAAAATTCGTGACTCTTGCGTTTTGCAGGTGCTCAGGTTGCACGCATGAGTTCAATCTCCAGCGTCCGCCTGTCGTGGACGAAGCTTCAGGCTTCTTCAAGCGCTACGGCGTTGAAGATTTCACTTTCGATAGTTGTAGACTGGTTAGTTTCACCTTCTCTAGGTTTCTCATCGTCATGAGGTTCTTTTAGTTTCTGGTGAAAATGTTCTTTGAATATGGGCGTGCTTCTTGTGTGGCAGTGGGGATGGAGGTGCAGAGCAAAACTAGCGGTTCGTGGCACGTCGGATAATGCATTGATCGGGTTGTACCAAGAGGGAACTCATTCCGTTGTAGATATCCCTGAATGTAAAGGTAAATTTCAACTAGGCTGGAAACGAGTTCCGTACTGTTGTCATGATGGTTTTGATTAGGTTGAGTTCTGATTTTTTTTTTGCAGCTCATCATCCTAATATTAATGCTGCCATCGAGTTACTGAGAGAAGGTATTAGTTTCTTATTTGTTCTGTGATTCAGAAGATTTGGAGATTGATTATATTGTTTACTTCACTTTTAAGGTATTAAGGTGTTCGATGTCGTGCCATTTGATGAGGATCAGGGCACTGGGGACTTGCGATATGTTCAGGTGATTACTAGTGTGTAACGTTTAGTGTATATAATTATTTTGCTCTCCAGTCTGGTGATGAGGTTTTTCTATAGATGGCTGTTACGACGCACAGTACATCACTACGTACCCCTGAGAGATACAAAAATGGTTCGGACAGTTTTCTTTTTAGTATCTTTGCACTGATCTGATTCAATTAGATTGAAAGAAGAGTTGCTGAGTATGAATCTTGGTTTCAGGAAAAGTGCAGGTGTCCTTGGTCTGGAACTCGAGAAATGAGAGATCTCATAACGCAGATAAGTTGCAAGCTTTGTCCAGCGTGAGTTTTTTCGTAATTTTTGTGATTCCTTTCTCTCGATTGTTCTGCTAGTTTCACTTATATATTTCTCATTTGCAGTTCCTGTGGAGAAAGGGTGGACCCAATTGCAAGTTTCATCTGATCCATTCTGTATGGGCTAACTTTCAGACATCAACCAACAATGTGAGTCAGAACAACGTTTCTTATGCTTGGGTCAAAGATTCAGGGAATATCATCAGTGTTAGCTCATAGAATTTTTTGCTGTCAGCGTGTTGTGAACTGGAGGATTTCTGTTCAAATTTGGCCATTTCTCTTTTGTTCAGTTGCTTAACCTCAAACATAATCATTCCGTTTTTTCTTTAGATAATCTTTGGAAACAGATGGAGGCATCTTTTAGGTGAGAGAGATTTCTGGGAACACGTTGGAGGAATTGACATATCCTTAGATCCTTCCAGTTTTGGCCAAGCAAATACACGGGTAAGCATGCAGATAGTAAGCTTTAAGATTTATGAGAGGCGAGTAGAGTAGATTAGCGGCATATTTGATCTCTGCTAGTTTGAACTGAATTTAATGATGGCTGTAGTTAATGTTGTATGAATTCTAATATATATGCTTTGGGTCAGGCTTTTGATAGCTTGCTCTGGAAACTGCATAAATATGTTCCTGGCGGATCATCTGTCGCTGATCTATATGCAGGAGCCGGGGTAATTGGGCTATCGTTAGCTACATCGAGGAAAATGCAGGCAAGAACAGAGATTGTTCATATCTGTCATGCATTTAATAAGATTTGTGTATATATGTTCATATTGACGAAAATAATTGACCCGAATTATAAACTTTATCCTGATCGCAGTTCTGTCAAATGCATTGAGGTTAACAAAGAAGCTAGGCTGTCTTTTGAAAAGACAATCCAGAGGTTGCCGAACTCATTGAATTGCAGCATCACTTGGCACCATGCAGATGCTTCAGTTGTAAGTAGTGTTTTGCATTTAGCAAAATATAAAATTCAAAATTTTCTAGGAATTGTTTTTAACACTTTTAATGAGGTGTTGTATTCAAAATTTCAACAGAACCCGCTATCGTGGATTATAGGAACAGATGTAGTCGTCGTGGATCCTCCAAGGAGAGGTCTGGATGCTTCTCTCCGTCAGATTTTGGAGTCATGCCCCCTCCATTGAGAAAAGAATGAGGTCTTCAGTCACAGAGGTTGTTCAACTTCTTCTGAATAAATTATTTTGAATTTGCTTCCAAAGAGCCATCAACAAAACTCCAAAGCTAGATCTTTATGGGTCTGTCAAATTGTCTCTAATTTCAGTACAAGCTCGAATGCAAAAGAGGAGAAGAGGCCGTGGATACTAAGAGCAAGAGAACTTTCAGTTCAAGCTGGCAACAAGCTGACCACCCCAGAGGAGAATAATACTCTACCGCAAAGACTCATTTATATAAGCTGTGGTTGGGAAAGCTTTAAGGAGGTACTAGAGACAAATCACTGATTTCACCTCTATACTACGAACAAACTCTGCCTCTTTTGGTTCTTTCTAACTTCTAAACAATTGTTTAGGACTGCAAGTCATTGTTATCTAGCAGAGCATGGGAGCTGGAAAAAGCACATGGCTTCAACTTCTTTCCCGGAACTGACAGGTAATCCAGTTCATAAGTAGCAACTACTTTCATGTTTTATACTTCCAATAAGTGCTTACTTTTACAATTGGTGTTTTCAGCATTGAAGTCTTGGCCGTATTCAAGAGAAGGGTTGTAATGAAGAAAAAGAAGAAATCGGGAAGTAAGAAAGTTGGATTAAAGAAAGTGCAGTGCTAACGTAGAATCATAAGGATTCTTATTAGTTGGTCTCTGCAAGCAGATTGAACTTCGAAGTCCAGGAGACCATGTAGTGGATGAGAAAACAATTTTGATATGTTCCTTTTAAACAGGAGATATGGTTCCTCCCTCAGTTGTGAATTTACAAGTATCAAATAGAGATCTGTGCAATATTTTTAACATTCTGTTTGGTATGAAAAAAAAGGTTGCAAAACTGGACAGAAACATCTTCAAGAATGGGAAGAAAACAACATAGCTGCAAAGCCATTTTTACAGACAACAGGTAAAAAAAAACAAATTAAGTAGCAATTCAGTGTGCTGGAAGAGAATATGTTTCTGACAGCATCATCGTTGGTGGTGAGAAGCAGAGTAGCTAGAAGCAGAGTAGCTAGATCACTGTAGTAGCCAAAAACCCAAACCCTAGTCACTAAATCCTAAAACCTAAACTCTAAACCTATTAGTAACCCCAAAATCCAAACCCTAGTTATTAAAGCCTAAATTCAATACTAAACCATAAACCCAATAAAAAATCCTGAAACCAAACCTTCACATAAGTGTAATATTAATAACCCCAAAACCCAAACCCTAGTTATTAAAGCCTAAATTCAATACTAAACCATAAACCCAATAAAAAATCCTGAAACCAAACCTTCACATAAGTGTAATCAAATTATATAGAAAACTGATTTCTTATACAGTTTTGTATTTTGTTAACCGGATAATTTGTCCTCTAGTAATTGGAAGCTATTTATAGAAGAAAAAGAACGAAATATAAGATATGAAAGAGGAAGAAAGGTGAACATTAATTTAGAATAGTTGGTAAAGTAATGTAATATTAATATTTCTGATTTGACGATATTGTATTAGAGTAGCTATAGGGATAACAGAGTCATAAATGATTATATATAGTGTCTTAATAGTGTTTACAGAAGAAAAAGAACGAAATATAAGATATGAAAGAGGAAGGAAGGTGAACATTAATTTGAAATAGTTGGTAAAGTAATGTAATATTAATATTTCTGATTTGACGATATTGTATTAGAGTAGCTATAGGGATAACAGAGTCATAAATGATTATATACAGTGTCTTAATAGTGTCAATTGGTATATACCTAAATAGACTAAAGAGCTTAGGTAGTAGTCCTAATTTCCCTTAAAATAATGTAAACCAAGCAGCCAGAGGTAAATACTATCGATTGTCTATGACGTGGCATTACTATAGCGGCTTTTTTTTAACAACGGTAGAACTCGAGTTGCAAAGAGCAAAATATTTAAAAATCAAAAATGTTAGACCGGTCGTAGCTCATCTTTTTGATAGTTTAACCTCCTCCATCCATTTTTTTTCCACCTCCACCGTTAAAAACATTGTTTGTTTTCCCTCGTTTGATCAAAGCACCCTATAGTACGACGTTAACATGATATGCTATTTCGATGCGCGACAAAACAGGGAAATTAAGGCAACCTCGTCTCCTAACTTTATTTCAAACTTTATTTTCTTTTTTTACGGAAGATCATTAATGCATGCAGGACGTCACTTATTCCCGGCATATACGACAAGCAAAAGTTACGGTTAACTTCTCTCTTATTACTAAGCTCTCTCCTACACATACGTCCAAGAAGATCACATAGTCTTTTTTCTTACAGAGGAAAGGCATTTTAGTCATCTCAAATTTTCTTCTCTTGACTTAATATTAACGCCGCATCTCTGCAACCTTTTTTCCCAAAGTTAAGAAATCTCACTTGGCAACACTCTCTCTCTCTCTCTCTCTCAACTCTCAATCATGCCTCTCCACACCGTCCTTGCCCTTCTCATACCACAGATCAACTTTCTCCATGTATTACTCACCTTTTTGGACAAACTTGAGATGGTTGTTGGAGTTATCCTTCGTTCCTACCCACTACAAGAAAACAGCGTAATTCTGACGGACGTTCCGATGGAAAATGAACTTTTCGGAATATTTCGAAAAATTTCTGAGGAAATTCCGAGGAACTCACTATCCGTCGGTGTTTTCTGATGAAATGCCGAGGAAAACATATTCTTCGGAATAGGATTTAAAGATTTGATTATAAGGTTTGTGTTCTTCGGAAAAGCCTCGGAAAATTCCGAGGAAATTGTGAGGAAAAACAAGTTTTGATTATAGGTTTTGTGTTCTTCGGAATTTCCTCGGAATATTCTGAGGAAATTATGAGGAAATTCTGAGGAAAAATAAGTTGTCCTCGGAATTTTCTTGAAATATTCCGAGGAAATTCCGATGAAGTAGGGTTTTTAACCAAAAATAACGTTTTGCGGTTTGAATAACATTTATATAAGCCTTATTTAGTGTATTAAACTGATTATGAAGTCAAAAATTGGTGTGTTACTGATGCGTGCAAAATTTGTGCAAAAACGGATTTATGAAGATTCAAGTTACAAACAGATCCGTGCAAAAATCGTGCAAAACATGATATTGAAAATTCGAGGAAGAGTTTTTATTGGAAAACGTTTTGGATTCGAAGACTACGATCAAGATTCGAGGACGAATCTTCTCCAACCCGGAGAGAATGATGCAGATAAATATTTGGAATATTTCCAAATATCTATCTACATCAGTTACCCTATAATAGATATTTTTTCGGTTGTATGAACGAAATCCCCACAACATAAGAAAAACACTTATACACTTTAATGAACGGTAAAGAGAATACTTACAATTCATTTTGGAATTTTGTTAACATTCTGTTTGGTATGAAGAAAAAAGTTGCAAAACTGGACAGAAACATCTTCAAGAATGGGAAGAAAACAACACAGCTGCATAGCCATTTTTACAGACAACAGGTAAAAACAAATTAAGTAGCAATTCAGTGTGCTTTTCTACCTTTGGATTTTTCCAAGTGCGGAAAAGCTTGTAGAATGTTGTATGCCCTTAGGTCCTGCCTGGTTAAGATCCCAATGACAGGAGACCTCTGCAAACGATTTAGTTAGTGTCATTAGGTTTGTTAATAGGCTTTTATTGCAAGTATATGAAAGCAAAAGAGAGTCAAAAAAGCATATAGGCTCACTCCTAAGGCTTGAATCCTGGGAACAATAAGCAAGTGTCGGAGTCCCACTTGCCGGAACAGCACCAAAGCCTTGGCCACAGACATGTTCTCCATGACTGTGTAAGGAGTTGTGTTGGTGAGAGGATGAAGATCAACATACATTTGCATTTCAGAAGCTTGTGATAGGCCACATCGTCAAAGTTGTCTTCTCTCTCAGCCAATTCATCCCATGGAAACTTCTCCCTGACCTCCCACTCCTCAGTTCTTCTTTTCTCTGTCAAGAACCATCTCTTTTTCAGCACTTTAACTAGGTGAGCTCTCAGTATCAGCCCGTGGAGCTCTATAGCCCCAGCTCCTAGACCCACTTGAGGAGGTACTTCTCCCTCATCTAAAACAGGGAATGCATTATGCGTAGTGTTCTTTAGCACATCAACTATCTTAGCAACCTTTTCTACACCTTGCAGGGTTACAACCGGAGGCTTAGCATCACCAAGCTCACCAACGGAGAGGTTCCTCATCCACGGCTCCGGATTTGCTTCTAAGAAAGGTAAGCCCTTAAGATGCAGTATGATATCATAGATACTTGGGTTAAAGCTGTCTCCCACAGTTTTGGCAATCAGAAGCACAATCATTGTAATGGGAAGCAAAAGAAGGTTGTTGGTGAGTTCAAGGAATATAACACAGAGTGACACAGTCATTCTCATGGAACCAGCCATGAGTGAAGCTGCACCAAGGACAGCGTAAAGCCCTTGGTCAATGCTAGTGTAAGATCCCATCATCCCACCAAGCATTCTGCCATACGCAGAACCCATGAGGATGATAGGGAGGAAGAGACCGGATGGTGTTGCAATACCAAACGTGAACAGCCCCAAGATGCAGTAGAGCACAAAGAATATCCAAAGGGAGCCCATGCTAAACTCATTGGGAGTGTTGGAAGAGAAAATGTTTCTGACAGCATCATCGTTGGTGGTGAGAAGCAGAGTAGCTAGATCACTGTAGTAGCCTTTTGGGCAATGGAACTGTTTGAAGTTTCCTGATCTACCATTCGTTGGGCATCTCTCTTCTATCGAGGGGTCACAAGGCGTGCATTTGGCCAAGAAAGGAAGACCGTAGAGGCAAACCGATGTGAAGAGAGATACAGTAAGAGCGAGAAGCACCTTATGGATCTTACCCTTCCTGCAAAAAGACCAAACAAGGGTAAGTAACCATCTTGCATAACATAACAAGAGTTTGTAGCATTCAAAACTTAACTGGTTGATGAGATTGTAAAGCCTGAGAACTTTATGGAGAAAGTGATTGTAGAGGCTCCCAAGAACTCCACCAATGACACCAATCAACGTGACAGGGATTATATCAGTCACATGGTAAGTATAAGTTACATGACTGACATCAAACATGATAAGCCCTCCCTCTTCCAAACAGTCCACACTTGCCTGAGTTGCATATCTCTATGAACTCCCTTAGTACAACCACAACAACCGCTGTGCTGAAGAAAGTACGCCACAACAAGGCGCTTCTCCACCAAGTGGCGACTTCTTCAAGGGCGAAAAGCACACCTCCAACAGGTGACCTGAAGGCTGCACACACTCCAGCTGCTGAGCCACACGTTATTAAGATCCCTTCGGTCTCTGTCGTTGTTGAAGTAACGAAGCCACCTCCACTTTAACCGGTGGTTGTCTGGTCCGCCTTGTCCAAGCAATGAAGCTATGCAGGTTCCTAATGTGAACTAGAGGACCTTCTTTACCTAGATCAAGTCCAGCTGCAACCGCTCCAATGCTTCCAATGATCTATCGAAACCGTGTGAGTCAATAGTCAAACTTAACACATGAATCTCCTTAAAATGTTCAGAAACAAACCTTAACGATCATAGTGGTAGCACCAAACATGTTGGGAGTGTCGATGCCATTAAGATAAGCTTTGATCTCAGGAATGCCAGGCCCAGCAGCCGTGGGAGCAAAGCATACACAAAGCACAGACGCAACCAACGTCAGCCCTAGATTCCCCCCAGCAAAGATCATCAAACCTGTTACATATCTGTTTCCCCACAAGACTTTGTCATTATTAAGTTAGTACACTCCAGATGAAAGTTTTTGGAGGTGGATGGACTACCTTTCTTGGGCGAGGAAGTGGCCAACTGCTAAAAGCTTGTAGCCAGCGATGTTTTCAACGGCTAAGTTGATAAGAGTGGCGATAAGACCAGTGAATAGACCGATAAGACAAGCGAATGTCCATTTCAAGAATATATATTGAAGCACTTGTGTCTTTGATCTTTTTCTCCAATCATGCTTAAACAAATCGTTCTCGTTTATTCTGTCAAATATATTACATTAAAACATTAGAAAAAAAAAACTGAGACCAGGAAATCAAAATTGTGCAAAGAAGGAGAAGAAGACATACTCATAGTCCAAGCTCTCGATGTGAGAAACCTTTGTACCGACCAAAGCAAGTGGAGTTGAAGATAGTGTTCGGTTAGCTTTAACAAGAGGCTGGTTCAGCGTGTTGCTCTCTGGATCTCCTTGCTCTTCTTCTCCATTGTAATTGCAACTATTAACAATCTGGTTCAAATCTTCTTCCATGCGTTTCTCTTTCTCTATATCAGATAAAGAAGAAACTGGCTTTTGGTCGGAAACTCTGGAACAGAACTGTTTTAAGGTTCTTGAAGAGCTTTCTCTGTTAAAGAAAGCACTTCTTGGTGGTTTTCTTTTGTTTCAGTTATTTATTTTTTTCCATGCAATTTTGTTTTTCGGCTTTTTCTTTGTTTTTTTTTGCTTTCTACAAAGTTTTATACTTGTACATGTTTACATACGCATATGTAGATATACAATCATGTGATGAATCTTTGTTTATATGAGCGTTTATTAATTATTCTTTGTGAAAGGGCAACGAATAGATATATGTTACTCATACATATGCTACACAACAAGATAAGAAAATGATTGGCAACTTAAATATTCTGTGTACAAATAAATTACAAGGAAAAGCTAAGCAGACGGGTAAGTTTGTACGTAACGTATATGTTTACAAAACAAAAACAAGATTTATTTTGGGCTAGTTTGTATATCCATAGACATTATCAGCTTATCTTTTTCATTTTACAACAAAAATGGCTAGCTAAATATTTTTATTAAAATTAGCAGTTTATCAGCTTTCTTATTAGATAAAAGAATATAAGATTTATTTTGACTAGATGTATAATACTTTCTATGTTCAATAGTAATACTTTTATTTATTTTATAAGATTTTTACAAGTTTCTATACATATGAAATTGATATTATTGAATCTTTAATTTTCTTAGTTGAATTATGTATTTAACTAATCTATACTATTATTTATGAAGTGATTTTGCTTACTTGTCATGTTCTCCATGATTTTAGCTAATTTTGCTTATTTGTCATATTTTTATTAAGTTTAAGTTAAATTATCATTGTTGTATTATTTGTTTTGAGCTGAGTCACTAAATCATTAATTTAAAATAATAGCCTTAATGAATATTCTATATAAATAAAAACAAATTTTATTTTATTTTATTAATATTAAATTTATATGTTATATTAGCTTTTCTTATTTGTCATATTTTTATTAGGTTTTAGACTTTTAGATAGTTATTAATTTATTATTAGTTTCTAACTATTCACTAATTTATTTTAATGATATAAAGTTTATATGTTATATGCTATATTAAATAATTGATTACAAAATAATATTTTAGAATTATCAAAAAAAAAAGATAATTCTTCTATATATATTCTTTTTCTTGTGCCTATCTGAAAACAATATTTTTATTATAAAAATTTAAAAAATAAGATACAAAACAATTTATTACTAAATATTAGTCAACCAAAAAATATAAATATATTTTCTAAACTATCTCTAAGATATGAGTGTTTTAAAAAAACTTAACACAATAATAAGTATATATTTTGATTAAAAGTATTTGACATATATAAATATTTTGATGTTTGATTTAACTATTTAAAAACATAATTAATAATTTATTATGCTGGTTTTAGATTAATAAGACATAAACTAATAAGTATTTATAAGAAATTTATGCCCGCATGTGCGGGCAAAACACCTAGTTATATAATAATCTAAAATTTCAAGTTTTTATTTAGAACGTATTTGTACTTTGGAAAAAAGAGTAATAGTTATGATCCAGACGGTTTTGTTTTTGGTTAAAGACAATTGACAACTGTTAGTGTGCTGCAAGTGGATTAGATTCCTCAGCCGATACATGATCCGATGGATCAGCAGTATTTTTGAACACATCAATGTGGACACATGTAACAGTTCAAATGTATCAAGCCTTCTTGAGATCTAACGGTTATAAAACCTTCAACTCTTGAGGTGATCAAACAGACTCTTTTAGATAGATTACTAATCAGTTTTTCTTCCTTCGCCCAAATGATTAATTCGAGACACAGACTTCTAACCAAAACGAGCTATTGACCAAAAATAGATCGGACCCAGTAGGTAACAATGTGCAGAGTAACAACAAAACAATAATAATAGGGAAAGAAAATGTATTGTGCAAACTAGACCACAAAATTTATTCGCGGAAGAAGCCAACATGTACATGTGATATATATCGCAAGAAGAGTATCGAGCGGCGATCTTGTGTCGCTATGGGGCAACTAAGAATACTTGTCTTATCGAAGACCACTCTGCTCCGATTGGCTGTCTCTGCACCCGACACGTGTCCTCTCGTGGTTCATGTGATTTTTGCTCTCCCAATTATTTTACGAGAAAATAAAATTTAAACAATACTACTATTTTAGCTTAGTTGTCGTTTTGGAGTTAAAATTTTGTTTCAATTTACTCATCGTTGTATATTTTGAAACATTTTTTTTTAGTTTTATCTTTATTCTTTTAATTCATTAATTAATATAGTCTAATAAAACAATAATTATAAAAGATAAAACATAAATTTAATAACTTTTAGTTTGTGTTAAAAACCTAGAACGATAAATTAAATGAAACAAAATAAATATTATTCAACTTTTTTTTTATTTGTCAATATTGTTCAATTAATTTATTCTGTTTGTCTTTCTCACATTCATAATTTTTACCGCATTATCTATCCAAAAGCAGTATCACTGATCTATCATCTACTAGTCAATAATTGTTGTAAGGAATTTGAGAGAAGCCATCAGATTTTCATTTTTTGCTCCCCATTTTAAAATGTATTATTGTTTGTGGATGATTCTAAGACAAAAAAAAATTAAAAGCATTTCCAAGATTACTGCATAATTTGTTTCAAAATAAAGTTTAAAATAAGAATTATTCCAGTTTCATTTCATTTGCCACTCCACTCCACAATTATAGAGTAATCATTTTATCTTTTCATTTTATTCCATTTTTATTACAAAACTAGAGTAAAGTTAAAACAAATTCAACTCTATTATAGAATTATCTATATTATTAAAACTGAAGTATATTTTGGTATTGTTTAGAAACTTGGATAAAAGATTAAATAAGAATTGTTTAGAAACAAGGATATAATATTAAATATATTTTTATTTACATATTTAGCAATTGCATTTCTTTCTTATCTACAGATTCTACCGTTTGGAAATTTGGATAACATATTATATGAGATTTGTTTCGAAACACGAATAGCAGATTAAATATTTCTTTTATTTACATATTTAGCCATTACATTTTTTTCTTATTTACACAATCTCGAAATATATAGTATATGTTATATAAAACTATTTATAAATATAGTATTGCTTTATTTATTTTATTCATATATAAAAATTTTGAGATTTCAATTTTCAAGAAAACTTGTATTATGTATTTTAATCAAACCGGTATTATGCTGTTTGGGAGTTTATGATACGTGGAGTTATCATGTTATTCTTTTTTTTATAGAAAAATAATGCAAAAAGTTAAAATTTTTAGTATTTTGTTTCATTTTAAAATAAATTAGCAAAAACAACAGACTAATGTATAAATAGTACAATCACATAAATTGCATCAAGTTGTAATTTTTTAGTATAATATTATGTACAAATAAAAAAATTATCAAATATCTATGTTATAAAATAATATATTATACTCTATATGTAATTACAAATATAAAAATATATATGAGATTATTTTTAACCAACGGTCGAGATTTCACGTTGAACACAAATTAATTCAAATACTTATACGGGAGTGCGGGTCAAGTTTTAGTTTTATTTTGTAGAAGAAAATTGAGTTTTACATTAGATATGCATTAAATATCCATAACATTTGAGATGCTGTTATTCGATATCCAGTTTGAACGTACAAGAATTATATATCAATTCTTAACATTTGCACCAAAAAAAAAGAATTACTATATCAATACAAAATGGTTTTAAAATGTTATTGTATTTCGGGTGATGGAAAAAATAGACATTGTGTTTCGTGTCATAGTTGAGAGGGCCACCTCAATAGTTGAGAAAGCTGGCATATACTAATATTTCACCACATATATATAATATAGCTCTTTTTTAAAACTCATTTTACTATTTAAATTATAAATATAGCTCTTTCGGGAAGATTTTTTAAACAACAGCCGAGAATTAAGGGTTTATTATTTTATGGTATACTAGATGTTTTGCCCGCACCTGCGGGCTTAATAGTTTAAAAAAAAATTATAAACAAATCTACTATAAATTAAAAACCTTATTGAAAAATTATTCTCATGCTTTTGAAATATTTAATAATTAACTAAATATTAATTTTTATATTCAATATTTTTTTTTATTTTAATAAAATATCCATATATACATACATTATATTTATTTTTAAAATATATGATGTAAAATATTTTAAATAATATAATATAGAATCTTTTAGATAATGATGAATACCATGATTTTTTTTATTTATGGGTAAATATATATTAAAAATATACCCTAATTATTTATTAAGAATAATAACAAATTTAACGTTTTAAATTTAAACGTGAGAGCGTACAAATTATTTTGTAAATAATAGTATAAATAATTTTGAATCTTCCGCTAATTTTTTCGGAAATTATCACAATGATTTTAAACATATAATAATAAATTATTATATGTATTTATTATTATATATAGTAATAAATTATTGTTGTATCAATGCTTTTGATATTTGTATTATTATAAGTGATTTTAAACATATAATAATAGTATACATAAGTAATTTTATCTAAGTTTATAATTATTTATGGGTAATTATAAACATATATGTAATACTTTAATATTACTAAATTATATGTATAAGTTTAGCTATGATATTATCTTTAGCATATTTTAATTATTTTTAAGATAATGACCAATTATCGGTTAAATCACTAAAATTATTTATTAATTAATATTAATAATTAAGCAAAAAATATGAGTAAATGTATAATTATGAATAGCATCACAAATAAGCAAATTCACTTCTCAAATAATAGTTTAGATAGATAGATTGTTTAATATATTAATTTTTAACTTTTATAATATATGAGAATTATCTTATTTTTAAAAAAATTATCAATATTATTATTTTGGTTAAAATATTTTTAGATTTTGGATAAATCTTACTATTATTAATTTTAATCAATTATTAATCAAATAAATTAATTTTCGTTTTTATTTTTAGCTTAATTATATATATTTTTAGTCACTTAATATTTTCTCTTTTCAATTAAATAAAATTAATAATATCATTTAATTATATTTAGTTATATACTTTATGTTTTCAACTTTATTTTAAAAAATTCAGATAACAACACAACATACATATAGGAATTATATTTATATTTTAAAATATTTTTAGATTTTGGATAAATCTTACTATTACTAAATTTAATCAATTATATAATCAAATAAAGTAATTTTCGTTTTTATTTTTACCTTAATTATATATTTTATTCATTAAGGGTAATATCGATATTAACCACTCTAACTTTTAACGTGAGAGCTCCGTCGCGAAAAATTACTTCGCAAATAATAGTATAGATAATGAAAATAAAACAATTATAGACAAAATTCGTGTAGTCTGTTTGTGTACATATAAGCAAATGAATTGGATAAGATTATTGTGGAGAGATTTATACGATATTATGGAAGATGACATTGACTCTGCGCTTATGATGGACGACGACTAGCTAGACAACTTCAACGTTTTATGTTTTCTCCAATAATTCTGAAAAAAAAAATTCCAAATAGAGAACGATAGATGCGAGAGGAGCAAATGGGTCAGTGATTCAGTGGTCGCACCACCTCTGCTGCCATCTCACCAAGCCAGGTTTCGAACCCTGCACTTACCTCTAATAAAAAGAATAACTATGTTACCATTGTGCCACATGAAAAATAAGACAGAATAATAGATGTAGGATAATTTAGTTTTTTTTTTAATTGTCTGATATGTCGTGGGTGTTCTCAGTGATATTGATAAAAACCTAAACGGGATAAGTGAGAAAATAATATATAGAAAGGTATTAAGTCAGATCTTAATATGTAACATATAGATTGATCCATATGTATAATTTATCTTTTGTACGAATATCATATACTTTCATAACTTTGAATAGTCAATTTCACTTTTCCTCATTCACTCTTTTATAATTTTGTTTGTCTACGACTCCAACCAGTGTACGTTTTCTTTATATCAAACCGTTGATTACCTGCTTCTTTTCTTTGTTGTAAAACATATTGTTATACCTACAAAAGCATCCTATCGCAAGACATTTAAACATGCATCACGTAACAAATACAAACACAGAAAAAAAACAAGGGTAAAAAAAAAAGAGAAATTTGCACCAAAAAGAAAAAACAGTTTTGAATCATTCCTTGGTAACAATCAAGGTTTACATACATAACGTACATACTATTAAGAGCAGGACCACTAACTATAATTCATATCAAACTTTAAAAACATTCAATGATTCGATGAAAAGAGTTGACAACTTGCTAATCTAGTTGTATTTAAAAGATTCCGAAATCTTCACTTGGTGCCAGTTTTAGCATTAAAAAAACAAAAGGTCCAACATCTAAACTATTTTACAAATCCTTTGAATTAAATTAACAAAGAGGTCCAACAGCATAATAAAAAATTGCAAATTTTCGGAAATAAATTACACCAACATAACTATCTATGATGTACATCTATTTAAAAATTAAGTTATATTTATCATATGTTTGTTTTTTTGCTCTTTTGGTAGAACAACTGCTTTTAACGTTTTACCTTATATATTTTTGCACGAGTTTTGATTTGTGTTTGCACTTAAATACGACTGTCAAGAAAGAAACGACTGTCTTAATATTTAGTATTAAACTTACAATCATATAAAAGCAGTACTAAAGTATAGATAAATAATATGTAGTTGACAAAAAAATATAATATGTTAAGTTGAAGATGTATAATTTTAAAACGCAAGTATGAAATGTATATCTAACAAAACTCTATGGTAGAACGGGTTTTATGGTGAAGTGACAGTGGACGGGCGTAGAACGCTAATACGTTTCAGGTTCGATTTTTCTTCTATGCAAAACTAAGTCACATTGTTTTGTTCACTTAACGCGGATATGAGTTCATGCTTTAGGATTCATTTGAATATCAGGAGAAAGAGTCCATCCGCGCGCTTGCGATTCCTTTGGATTCAATCATAGGGGTGGACAAAAAATCTAAACCGAACCAAACCAGCCAAAACCGAAATTAAACTGAACCAAATCAAACCGTGCTCTTTATGTAATCCAATTGGTTTATGTTTTACTCAACCCGAACGGTTTGGTTTGGTTTGGGTTTAAACCGAACCAAACCGATAGTCCAATATATATATATATATATATATATATAGTAAAAATATATATGATATATATATATATATATATATATATGTGTGTGTATTAACATATTGTAAATTTTAGTTAAAGTTTCGTTTTTCATTTTCTCACAACTTCCATATCTTTAAAAAAAATTATAAATATGATTCAAATAATACTATTATATATAAAATCATGTAGCATAAGTTTTTATATTTTCACTCTATCGTTTATGAGTTGATTATTTTTTAATAAAAATATAAAACTGATGCCTTCATATTTTATAACCAACCCAAACTACACCGAATAAAACTAGACCATAATAATATAAACCGAACTAAATCTAAACCAAACCGAACTGAACCGAACCAAATTAAACCCAAACCAAACCTAAACCAAAGCTACTTTGGTTTTAATTGGTTTGAGTTTTATAAAACCCAAATTATCCAAACCAAATCGAACCCAAACCGAACCCGAAACTAAACCGAAATGCCCACATCAATCAGGTTAAAAAAATTTAGGAAAAAAAACAAAAATATGGTATGTACGTGTTCAGACTTTCAATGATGTTCCAAAAACAAATGTGCCTTTGCGTTTGTTGCCACGTAAACCAATTTGTGTAATTTTGAGTAAGTTCGTTCAAAACAATCATATAACGATGGAATGTATTTTAAAGATTGCTGACGCGTGAATTCTTATCTTAATTGGTTGCTTCTTACCTAATCAAAAGATTAATTAGTGGAACATAATAATTCATCGATTAAAATGTAATTTCTTTATCTACAAGTGATTGGTTAATTCCACCCACTGGCAATAGATTCCTATCAGTCACTCACTTTCTCTACAAATTGAAATTTAATAAGGAGATTTTATTATTAAGTGAAAGAACACGTATGCATTACTTTACGTCCCTTCATTTTGATTCGTCGATAAAAAGTTGGAAACATATAGAATCTGATAATATACTGAAAGACTCAAATATCATGATGCAATCAAATGTACATTAAGCTTAACCCCTGGAGTCTCGGGTAATGAAATTTTCATATTTTTTTGTTGTTGTTACTTGTTGCTATGATATTTGTTACGTGATCCTTTGTGATTGTTAAAGAATAAAATATATATAATTCTTACACCAAAAATATATATAATTCAGTACTTAAAGTATATACCTTATGTGAACAAAAAATGTCCATATAGCTTATGTCGTTTTCTCAGAAATCAATTTTAGTGAACATAACGGCATGTTTTGGTCTGAAAGAAGAGTTTTAGTATTATTGTAAAGAATATTAGCTCGAAGGTTTGAGTTGCAATCATAATCAGCGGCACTGAGAGTTCAAAAGTAGGTTATAATACTCGATCCCAGTGCCGGGACAGAAAGTCATGGGCTTTACTGCAGCCCACGAAACCCAACAAAGAAATCGAAATGTCGCCCCCTAAAGCAACGCTACTTAAATCTGGTTCCAAGTATTCGCTCGTTTCATATTAATTGTTGTTGTCATATTAATTGTTGTTGTCATATTAATTGTTGTTTTGATATTAATTGTTGTTGTAAGAGAAAAAGATTATTTCAAAATAAGTATTTTATGATTTCAATGTAAAATTTAATGATAATTTTTTTCTATTTATATTTTCTATTGTTTAAAATATGGTTAAATGTATGGATAATGATATTTTTATTTTAAAAATATACAAAATTAAATATTTTTTTAATATGTATGTATGAATTTAAAACAACAAGGAAATGGAAACGGACTGAGTAGTAATTAGTAAGTAACCAAAAAAGGATGGAGACCTCTTTACTGAAACCGTGTTCAAGAAGGTACATATCCATCAAGTATGTCCCAGTTATCTTTTTCTGCATCCTTTTTCTTACTCTTGGTTGCTGCTATTTTTTCTCTAGTTTCTTATTTTTTGGTAAAAAAAGGTGGTTTCACCTCTTTGCCGGGAATCCAAATGATAGAAAGCGGAAGCTATATAACCTAAAGATCAAGAGTTTGATCAATAGATAAGTAACGTATTCTCGAAGTTTAATTCGAAAACAGGATAAGGACGCGAATACTCTTTGCAGTGTTCGTGAGAACTCTTAGGGTCGCGAATATTCTTCGCAATGCTTTGAGAATCTCAAAGCTCTTTAAAATAACTAGAAATCTTATTAATCAAATTTATCTTACAAAAGCCATAGAAGAGTTCTTTATATAGAACTCTTAAACCGTCACTAAAATCTTTAACCTAATAGAAAATACTTATAGTTGTCTAAAACCAGCCATAGAAGAGTTCTTTATAGTTTTTTATAATTTGTCTAGGTGTTTTACCCGCACATGCATGCATAAATTTCTTATAAATACTTATTAGTTTATGTTTTACTAGGTGTTTTCCTGCACCATGTGCAGTAAAAAAAGTTTAAAATATTTTTAATAGATAAATATAAATTATATTTAACTTTTATTAATATTATAAATTTTCTTTTTTCTTATCAATATTTTAATATAAATTTGATTTAATTGAACATTAAAATTAAGATAAAAATAATTTTGTTTATTTTGAATTATATTTAAGAATGTGCATGTATATATTTAAAATTATAATATGAGGTAGATTTTTCTATCTATTTATTTTAATTAACTATATTAAATAAATATGTAAAATTGCATAATTGTCAAAAATTAAAATTAAACAATATTTATAAAATCTGTAGATATATATAAAAAACTAATAATTTTACGATTTAATCTGATTTTATGATTTAATTTTTATAATTTTCTAAAAATATGTATATATTTTTGAAATATGTTTAATTTAAATGATATTTTGAAATTTGAAATGCTTATGAATATATTTATTTTAACTGATGATTTATGAGTTATTACCATATTTTAAAAAAATCCAAAAATATAAATCGACAATAAATGTAATATATGAGTTATTACCATATTTTAAAAAGTTTACCAAAATTATAGATTAACATTAAATATAATTGTCTATGTCATATTAATCTATAAGACATGTCATCAATTTTAGTAGCCATGTCACAACTATTAATCTAGGTGTTTTCATGCACCATGTGTAGTGATGAATTTTTTAAAAGTAAAATTTTATATTTTAAAATGTAATTTATTAATAATATATATTTAATTTTTACCAATAATAATATAAATATCATTAATTAAGCATAAAATTAAGAGAAAACTATTTTTTTTTTTTTGAATTATATTTAAGAATATATATGATATATATAAAGTTAAAATCTTAGATTAAAAAAATATTTATTTAATTTGGTTAAATGTATTAAATCAACTTGTACAAAATTACTAAAAATCATATAAAATTGTATAGTTATCGAAAATTAAAACTAAATAATATTTACATAATTTGTAGATATCTAAAAGAAACTAATGATATTACGATTTTTTTTTAAATTCAAAAAATTAGAAAACTTTAGATAATAAAAATTTTATAATTATAAAAATAAATTATATAATATTTCGAAATTCAAAATGTCATACTTATATATATATTTATTTTAGTGATGATTTATGACTTATTACCATATTCCATAAAGTTTACCAAAAATATAAATCAACATTAAGTCTAATATATGAGTTATTGCCATATTCCTAAAAAGATTTCCAAAAAAATATATCAGCATTAAATGTAATTGTCCATGTCATATTTAACCATATGACATGTCATCAATCTTAATAGCCACGTCATAATTGTTTTTGTGAAAACGATTGTAGAGAAGACATGTGGCAAATCACTTCTCAAATATAGACTAGGGGATTAATCTAAAACCAGCATAATAAATTATTATTTATGTTTTTAAATAGTTAAATCAAACATCAAAATATTTATATATGTTAAATACTTTTAATCAAAATACATACTTATTATTGTGTTAAGTTTTTTTAAAACACTCATGTCTTAGAGATAGTTTAAAAAATATATTTATATTTTTTGGTTGACTAATATTTAATAATAAATTGTTTTGTATCTTAATTTTTTTTTAACTTTTATAATAAAAATATTGTTTTCAGATAGGCACAAAAAAGAATATATATAGAAGAATTATCTTTTTGATAATTCTAAAATATTATTTTGTAATCAATTATTTAATATAGCATATAACATATAAACTTTATATCATTAAAATAAATTAGTGAATAGTTAGAAACTAATAATAAATTAATAACCTATCTAAAAGTCTAAAACCTAATAAAAATATGACAAATAAGAAAAGCTAATATAACATATAAATTTAATATTAATAAAATAAAATTCGTTTTTATTTATATAGAATATTCATCAAGGCTATTATTTTAAATTAATGATTTAGTGACTCAGCTCAAAACAAATAATACATCAATGATTAGCTTAACTTAATAAAATATGACAAATAAGCAAAATTAGCTAAAATCATGGAAAACATGACAAGTAAGCAAAATCACTTCATAAATAATAGTCTAGATTTCTGTAAAATTTCAGTTTGTAATATATAATAGTGTATGTTGAAAAGTTTAAAAGGGTTGATTTGACCATTTTATATAGTAAAATACAATTGTTTTTTCAGTCAAATATCTAAGAATAATTTCAAAATTAAACATGTTAAAAGTTGATTCGCCATATCGTATAATGCAGGAAAAAGTGGTGTAGCAATTGAGAAGTTTTTTTTTTTTTTAATTGAAAAGTTAAATGGGCTATTTCAGCTTTGGGCGAAAACATTTCCTCAGGCCGATTACTGGATTAATTTGTTGTTTTTTGTTTATCTTGTTTTATTTATAGCTTTAATTACAGTATTATTATAGGGGTATTTTGTAAATTACTCCAATAACAGTTTGATTTTTGATAAATACATTTTCTATTTTGATTTTTGAAAAATACACGTTCTTAATTATGAATTGACATTTTTGCTCAAATTAGAGATTTATATAATTAATATATAAATTCGAAATTAATAAACTAATATCATTAAAATATGTTTAAGATAAATATGTGTTGATGAGATAAACATGTTATTTTAACATTTAAATTTTACGACTGAACATATGGCTATATCAAAATTATAATCATAGGAAAAAAATCATATATCCGTTGCTGACGTTTCTGTTGCAGTTATTTGTTTGAATTGGAAAGAAAAAAACAGTATCTTGTTGAGGAAGCAACATGGTGTTTGAAGAAGGTGGTGTAGATTGCGACTGTTCTTTATGTCTATCATTGTTGACGAAAACAGGAGGCGTATCCTTAGTCATATCTCTAAACATTGATTCCGGTAGTGCATAACTAAGTTCTAACTCATTACCCAACCTATTAATATTGAAATCTTCATGAACCATCTAAACCATCTCCTCAAATTTCAAGCCTTTTTTAATGGTAAATAATTTACCTCATGCTCTTGTATTCACCATGAATTTTTATGATTCATTATTCAGCTTCCACCTCTTAAAACTCCAGGTAAATGAGACATGATTTTCCTAAAAGAAAAAAATATAGAACTATTGTCAATTGTCAGATAAAATAGAATCCGATTAGAAGCTAAATTTGATTCATGAATCAACAAACCTTTCTTAATGAGATGAGAGAAAGAATCTATGAAAAGAAATTTTTTTTCAGAAATGGAGAAGATAGCAGAAACTAGAAAACGATGCTTATTTTTTTTTTCAAAATAATTAAATAATTTAAGATATTATTAAAAAGATATCCCAAGATATTGTGTAGCTATATTAAAGGGTATTTTTAAATTATCTAACGATTTTTTTATAAAAAAAAATCAATTTTCAAACAATATATTAGAAATAGAGAAATATTAAGAGTGGGAAATTATGTAAATTTTATATATATAAGTGTATTTTTCAAAAAACTTAAATAAGATTGTAATTTTCAAATTTTATTTTTATTGGAGTGCGTTTCTCCAAATTTTCTCATTATTATATCCGTGTTATTATTATTTTAATATTTCATTGTCTGCTCTATCTTAAATAAAATATTCTCTATGGGAAGCGATAATGGTGGTGACTGTCTACGTGAACTTCCTCTTTATTAAATCAAAAGGAATTGTATACTTTGGCAATAAATATTATATTAAGGTGACATAAAGGTATTATTGGTTGCACAATATAATAGAAGCGTCCATGATTTAAAAAAAAAAAGATTTGATGCAACGAAAGAAGCCTTAAGATTGGCTGTTCGGGCAGTTGTCGATCTCACGTGGATCTTACACAAAAGTATGTATAAGTTGTTCTTAGTGTATGATATAGATGTGGAAATTCGTTATACTTTCCAAATACATTATTTGAGAAAAATACCATAAAACCACATCGTTTGAGTGTCCTAATTGATCTCTTATCATTTTTAAAATCACTTTAATTCTTTAGTTGTTTTTTTTTTTTTTCCCTCAAGGTAAATATTATAAAAGAAAGGCCCGAAGCCCAATACAAATTACATAAACCCATATACAAACCGGGCCACAAACTAAACTCTCAATTGGGTCTAAAGGCCAACTTGAGAAAACCCTAGCTTCACACAAGCTACTCACGCGGACAAGTCGACGCCTCACAGATCTCAACTTTGAAGGGTTGGGACACGTGTCGCCATCTTCGCCATCGAAGGGAACGTGTCGCAAGATCAGCTCGTCACCACCACTTCACGTCAACACCGGAGATCCGACACACGGATCACCGGACCACACCGGAGCCCATAGCTCCGTCTAACTTCCACACTTAGCCACCAAAAGCTCTACGGGTCTCAAGCTCGGAGAGAGTCAATCGAATTGACTAGGTCTCATCCGTAGTCTTTCATCACCACCAACCCCGAGAGAGCTTCAAACTCCAAGATCTCAAACCACCGGAGAGCTTCCACCGTCACCGACGGGATCTCCTCCAAAAGAAACCAGACACTAAATCACAAAAAAGCCAAGAAACAAAGCCGAGAAAGATGAAATAAAAACCCTAAAAATTCTAGGGACCTAAAAGCCGGCGACGCAAGGTTGTGAGAACCTTCACCTCCCGGAAGCAAGATCGACGGCGGCGGAGCCAGAAGAAGCCTCCTCCCCTCGGGAACAAGGACCGGCGGCAACGGAACTGTGGGAGCTTCCGTCTCCCGGAATTAAAACATCACTTAGAAAAAACGGTTTCACCACGCACTCTTATCCCCGACCGCGCCTTTACTCCATAAGTGGAACCACCGCCGGCGGAGCCAAACAGAGCTTAGACAAGGCGGAGGGGGAAGATGACGCAAGAGAAACAAGGACCATACATCTTTAAAGGGGGTTCGAGGGGATCCGGCGACGGCGCGCTCGCTCACGCGGCGGCCGTACACCGGACCCGATTTTAGATCTGTTTTCTCTCTCTAACTTTCTCTCGAACTTTTTTGGTCAACTTATTCAAAACAATTCACGAAAAATAGTTTTTTTGATAATTCTTTAGTTGTTTAAAGTCTAAAAGAAATCTTATAGGTTTAAAAACGGCCCATTGTAACGTTAGAGCAAATAATGATTTCCTTTAATGTTAGGATTGATATTCACTTTCTTGATTTTTCTATAGTTTTTCTCTTATAGTTTTTCGGCAAAATTCCAATCCGACTGATTAGCGTCTACCAACATCAAATGTTATTAGAATCAACACAATCTGTTGCCGCACCTGCACCGAGTACGACTTATGGCTTTGTGTTTGGTGATAACTTACTATTAGCATTTAATTTCTCTAGTGGACTAACTTTGAGAATTAGTTATATGTTGATGGCGACTTCTTCTTGTTATCATCCAAATTTTCATATTAAATTGTGTATGTATAATGATTCAGAAAATCATATTTATGTAAAATAATTTATAAAAAATGTTTATGTAAAATAATACATAGTACATTTGTCCATTGATGGTCGTTCTCTATTTGGGAGGTATAGGACCACAACTCTACACGTTGAAAGACTATTTTTTATTAGAAAAATATTTGTATTTGTATGTATGAGCAATAAAATTATTTAAAAGAATAGAAGGACCAACTATTTCAAATATAATTAAACCATCAGTGTGTCCAATGTTACTCTACTACTAGATCTATTTTTCTCTACGGCTAACGTTCACCATTCAATCTTTTATTTAAACTTTTATGTGGTGTTTCACTAAATTCTGAAATCACGTAATCATTCAAGATTTAAATTGCTTATGCCATTCTACCTGTACTTGTATCTTTATTACTATATTTTGTACTTCTTTGTATACTCTACTTGTATTTTTCATGTATTTTAGTCAGCACTAGCAGGCTGCAGGCTATATCGATATTTGTGGGCATGACTAGTCCCATGTTTGAAATCCTAACCAAATTTTAGTACTCTTAAATATTATATGGGACTTTTGATGTTAATTGTTTGGTCAAATTCTCAGATCTCACACACGGTTCAATTTGTTTGTCGTATGAGAACCACAGTTATATTGAACTTGCCAGAAAATATAGGGTAGGAGATTCATCACTGGAAAGGTAGGTTCAGTGCCGGCTCAAACCACAAGGACGAGCAGTGCGACCGCCCCAGGATCTATGATATTTGGGATCCAATTTTTTTGAAAAAATTGTTTTTTTAGGAAAAAACTAATTTTTGTTAAGTATAAAAATAAATTTAGATGTATTTCTAATTTTTTTATTTTATATATTTTCATATCTAAATTTAATAACATTTTAAACAATATATTTTTATGAAAACATGGTAAAATTGTAACTTTAACTATTAAAGGGTCTTAAAAACTTTTTTTTGCCCAAGGGCCCTTATAATCTATGAGCCGGTCCTGAGTAGGTTCCTGCCAATATTTGGTGGACTATATATTCTCTAATCCCTTTTGACCTTATTTCAGTAATAATGGTGTATGAGTTCTGTGACTTTATGATTCTTAAGGGAATTCTATAGAAAAATTATCTTCTATAATCTATCCACAAATCTTGATATATCGAGAGACTTCCCTACCTTTTAAAGGTTTTCTTTTTGTGAGACTGTAATTTCGTTGATGATGTAAAGTTGAATTGAATACAGAAAGAACTTTGAATGGCAAGCGGGGTAGTTATAAAGATTACCTAACCCATATTAGAAGACTATGTGGTCAGGTCAGCCTAGCTAATGGTAGCTCAAAATATAGTGATGGTTGTGCGTTATAGGCGGGAATGAGGTGAAGGTGGTTCCACTATCTCGTACAGCATGTTTAAGTTTTGAGTTGATAGCATCTTGGTCCCCAAAGTGACAATTTCGTCACTTTTTCTTTTCTTTTGAACAATCGGTCTATATATCATGATTTCGTAAACTGTCTTTTTTTCTTTCTAGTGTTTGTCAACTACAGTCTTTCTAGTCGGATTGATTGAAGTCATCGAACCAATAAGAAACATATCAAAAGGTAGGAGGAATAGAGATTAATTGGTTGTCAAAAAAAATTGATGGATTGTTTTTGTTTTGATACTACGGTGTATAGAATAGTAACATGAGCTTGAGACGGATCAAGAAAAAGCCTCTCCACTTAAAATCTAGTGGATAGCCAACACATAAGACGTGACACCTGGATTAATCTATTGATTAGGTAACGCTAATGTTAAAAGGGTAGAGGCCGAAAATGTTACGATGACATTTTTTATACAAGTGACACGCAGCACACGCTAGCATAGCTAAAGGTTGAGCCGAAGGATAATACGGCGGTGATCATGGTGGTACTACTCTTATAAAAAATGGTGGTATTAGTAAAAACCATTGGCTAAATGCCCACACTTATTTTGTAAACTCGTTTTCTCCAATGAACAATAACTAATCAGTGGGTGAAGAAAAATACTTGAAACACACATTTAAATCTCATTCAACGTGGACATATATTTCATGAATTATGGATTAGGAAACTCATAGCAGATTGGATGAATGATGATATCATTTCCATTTGCTAAGAAAATAAATGCTATTTCTAAATAAGATGCGCGTATATGTTTTATCAAATATCACCACATACAGTTAACGTAAAATGACTACAAATATACATAATAAATACACATATTTATATATAAAGGCAAAATATGAATAGATCACAACTGGATGCAGGAAAGTACACTAGTAGTGTGGAATATTCCAGTAGATATGCCGACTAATTTTATATGTTTTCATGATATTAAAGCTTCCTTTCTGCCATTTTCTGATTTAAGAAAGCTTTAAGTTGCAAGATTAGCTTTAAATAATTTTGTCTTATCTTCTTCTTGGATTTGAAAATCCATTTTCTTTCTTTTTTCTCTAAGCATATTCTCACTCTCTCGCACACAGTCACACACACATACACACACTTCAGGATATATAATATCATAAACCATAGCTTTTTTGCCTTTTTCGAGTTTTTACCGGCGATTTCGTGAATATGAGTCGTGTATGGTTTTGTCGTTGCTCGCTCATAGCAGAAAAAAATAACAATAAGTCACTGCCTTTACTGCTCCAATATTTTTATAAAAATAGTATTTTCTTCTGGCATATTCTAAATTAAGCTTGAATTTTCCCTGCAACTCAGGGTGGGTTACCTTCCTCTCTTTGAAAAAGATTCTGATTATTATACATTTTTACTTTTCATAAATTTTCTTTTAATTTTATATTAAGTCCATCGTCATCTCTTTTTGTATTTTTCGTTTATAGTTTTCTTATTTACAGATGAAGAAGATCAAGAAGAAGAAGAAGCAAAAGGAAAGAGAAGCGAGCTTACTATCATATTTTCTAGGGTTTGTCTTCCCCTGTAAGTTTCTTGATTTCTCTTCTTTGACTTCTTGACCTAGTTTACTTCAGGTATATTATTACCATAGACACACCTAGTTTTCTTCAGGTATATTATTACCATAGATACACATACACACACCTTTTCTACTAGTTTTCTCTTGTAGACAGTTGACCAGTTTCAGTCTCCACTTAACCGTCTTGATTTAATCAAATCTGTTTTTTTTTTTTTTTTGGCTAAAGTCCTGTTTAGTTCCTTGTTAGAACCAGTAGTGGTTTACTTGCAAGTTACAAATCAAGATTGTTAGATCTAGTAAGTCCAAGATTGGATCATTTGTCTATTTTATTTTTGCTCTTCCAACTATAATAGTGTGAATCTTTGTTGTTTTTATACAAAAAATGATTAAAACTTGGTAACCACTTCTATAATTGATTCTCTGATTGTTTAGGTTTGCGCTGTTTGATTCAGTTTAATTTTTTTGCTGAAAATTTACAGAGAGGGAATGTCAAAGGCGTACATGGTAGCAGAAGAGCGGGACTTTTACCAAGAAATGTTGACGTTAGGACAAGACCACACCGGTCGTATCCGAGCAAGCTCGAGCAGGTCCAGGCCGAGAAAGGTTCGGATTCGTGAATACAAGATTCCGGATCTAAACGCAGATCCTTGTTTGGATATGGATGAAGAAGTAGAAACAGGAGTGGTGGTAGTAGGATTAAAACCCCAGGATGCAGATTATTATTCACTAAACGTTCCTCAGCTTCCTTACGAGCTAGAGGTCGAGATACTCGCACGCCTCCCGCGTTTCGAGTATTGGAAACTAAAGTTCCTAAGCACACGTTTCTCGCGTTTGCTCAAGGAAGGTGAGATATTCAAGGTGAGGCGAGACCGCGGTCTGGTCGAACCGTCTGTCTTTATGCGGTCCAACGGCGACAAGAGCTGGACCATGTTCGATAAGGACTTCGAGAATTACCAAGAGGTCCCGGAACTTCCTTCCGACGTGTGCTTCTCCCTTGGAGATAAAGAATCGCTTTGCGCCGGAACGCATTTGATCGTCACTGGGAGAGAGGAGAAGAGCGTTGCTCTGTGGAGGTACGAGCTGGAGACTAGCAAGTGGTTCAAGGGTCCTGCGATGATCACGCCTCGGATCTTGTTCGCTTCCGCTACGCGTGGGACCGTTGCGTTCGTGGCTGGAGGGTTGAAAGTGTATGGAGACGCGTCTAAGGAGGTCGTGAGCGGAGCCGAGAAGTACGACTCGGTGACGAAAACGTGGACGAGTCTCCGTGGAATGCACAAGAGGCGGCAGTTCTGCTCGGGATGTTACTTGCGCGGCAAGTTTTACGTCCTCGGTGGTAAGGATGAGAACGATAAGAACTTGACTTGCGGAGAACGTTACGACGAGGGAACAGACAGTTGGGAACTAATACCTGACGTTCTTAGAGACGCGTCTTTCTCGTCTATTCAGTCTCCACCGCTCATCGCCGTGGTGAATGACAATCTTTACTCTCTGGAAACATCTGCGAATGAGCTCCGCGTTTACGATACAAACGCAAACGTTTGGAAGAAGCTCGGGGATGTCCCTGTGAGAGCTAAGTCTAGTGGAGGATGGGGAGTTGCGTTTAAGTCGCTCGGGGACAAGCTGCTTGTGATGGGAGAATCGGTGGGACCTTCTCGGACGGAGACCATGTCTGTTTACACGTGTCGCCCTTCGGCTAATCCTGAGGAGAAGCTGGTTTGGGAGGAGTCTAAACGCTGCTGTGATGTTCGGCTCAGCCATTTTATCTTGAATTGTTGTGTGATGATTGCTTAAAAGGGTCTTCTCTCTGAAGCAAAGCTAAACTGTGGTGGTAACTTTTGGTTTTTTTGTGTGTTTTGAATAATGGAAGGTGTAGCGGTCACCAAACGCTTAAACTTAATTACTGTTGTGTGGATTGTCTTTCTTGTTCGGCGTTTTAATTTGCGTCTTGTGTGTTTCAGTAAACGCCGGTGTGTGTGTGTTCTTTGTTTTGTGTAATATTATAAGCTCTAAGCATCTGTGTGATTCAACTGATTGTGTGTAAAAAAAATAACAAGCTTGTTTAAACAGAGTAATCCTACCTTAGCAAAGAGTTATTATTAAACAGAGTAATCCTACCTTAGCAAAGAGTTATTACTATGGCCCATTGGTATGAACCTTGGAAAAAGTTTTTATGGCCCGTTTTAATGTTCAAAGACAACTACACGCCGTTTTGTAAGTAGGCTATTAAACTGCAGGACGTTTTAACGTCAATCAAAGGCATGGTCGGTTCTACCAAAAAGAAACTTATGTTTCTGCCACTGTTTCATAAATTTAAAGGACTTTAAAGACACATTGCAAGATGTACGGCCTTCAGTTTCTCACAACGAACTTAGAATCTACAACAACTGGAACAATCAGTTTGGTAGAAAAAGCCTTTAAGAATGAGACTGGTGAGTTAATACAATCGTATCATATATACTATCACTGATCCATTTGTTTGTCTTCAATATACATTTGCGTTTATCTATCACAATAATAAGATATACAATACAAATACAAGAGTATTTTTTTTACAGTACCTGTTTAGACCTAAGAATCCAGTCTCTTTTTTCTTATGTATTGTCCCTGTCAACGCATTAAAGAGAGAGACATTTGAACGATCCACAAAAGCAAAAAAACTTGAACTAACATTTCTATGTAACTTACCTATACATATTTGCTATATTTGTATTTCCCCCTTTTTGAATGTTTTACACCACTAAACATTCTCCAACGTGCTTATTCGATTTGCCCGTTTCAGGAGACTCCTGTACTCAAGACTCCTAGACCATTCATCAACCTCACGTGCACGAAGAACCGGCAATGGATGTGATAATTGACTCGTCTGAGCATTTCTGTAAAACAAACAAGAAATGACCACAAGTAACAATATTTTTTTTAAAAAATCACTTTAGACTCTCTTACCTTATGTACCAGCCCAAGGGGGATGAAGAAGCTTTGTCATATGAACGGGCCTGTTCTAAAAATGCATCAACATTTAGCTGATCAGCCATTGATGGACATCCTCCAGCTAACTTCATCAGAACGGATACAACAACCTCTTGGAAGAAGAGAAACAAATCACTAGGTATTTTTTGTACGTCTAATTTTTAAGCCATTCAGGTTGTTTGATTGTTTTAGAACTGGTACCTTTGGATCTTGAGCGACGAGAAGTGCTGCACGGTCACAAGTCAGCTCTGCTGAACGTAGCCAACGAAGCATCTGTTCTTCCAAAGTTCGAGCTATCATTTGCCCAAAAGCTACAAAACAACAGAACTCAACTTAGTCACTACAATTTCGTCAGACCGACACAGAAGAGTGAAGCACCACCTACCGGGAACTGTATAAGCCCCAAGAGTAAGAATATTAGCAAACGTGAGCCACACGCCGTGATCACACTTGAGATGGCCTAGCTCATGAGCCAAGACAGCCTAGTTTTCAGGTAAAACTATCAGACTGTTTTAATTAAATGATACGTCCTGATCTGACCAATATCAGAGAATCCATTAAGAAAAAGCATGGAACTTGAGTATGGAACCTGTAGCTCCTGGCGAGTGAGAAGCTCGATGAGGCTGGTATGAACGACAATGAAAGGCTTTTTACCGCTAATCGCAAGTGTATACGCATTAGGAACAGGACTCTGTCGAACATAGAGATCAGGTGCCTCTATGTTCAAAATCTCAGCAGCTTCGACCAACAAACCGTGAAGATCAGAAAGCTGAGACAGCAAAAAGCCATCATGTCTCATTATTGGCAGACACCAAAAGAAAAAGAAAAAGAGTGTATTAAAAGGCCCAAAGAAAAGCTAAGACCTGGTTCTTGGAGACAAGAACAGAAGTACCAATGTTCTCAAGAAGCATGATCTGTTCCGTCATTGAGCCTAACATAGCTTTCCCGAACTCGTTCAACCCCGGAATCGCTCTTAGTAACAAGGTGTTCTGTATGTAAGTTAAAACATTCCAAAAAAACATCGAATCAAAAAGCTTTGCATAGTAAACTAACTATACAGGAGAAGTTGTAAAACCAAAAAAACCTGCTTATCCAAAGGATGTCGAAAATCATCGGCATCGAGATCTTTGAACAAGAGAGGAGGCACGGCTCTGCAAACCGGAACCCTAACCCTCGACGACTTCCTCACCTTCTCCGCACCGAAACCGATGGAGCTCCGTGAATTACGACCAGAACTTAATCTCCTCTGTTTTATGTAACTGAAAAGACTGCTTTGTTCGCCTGTTCGATGGAAACAGAGGGAGAAGACCGGAGCTGAGACTGAGACAGCCATGAGAGGAGCGAGGAGAAGAAGCGACGGAGGTGCGTATTGTACGCCGCTTTTAATTTGTGGAAGAGAGGATAAATAAAGAAATAATTATTTTTTTTGGTCTCTCTGCGGTTTCGTTTCGGAGACGAACACTGTTTGCCGACCACAACCGTACTTTAATGGTTAGTATTTGTCGCGCCTTCGTTTTCCCGTTGACCGTTATTTTCCTTCCTTCCTCACTATACGTCGTCGTTTGTTGTATGACCACGTTCATTCCTGGGCCCTTCTTAATGGGCTTAATTTATAGATTGGTGGAGTCTGGTTGGAAAGATGAGATAAGAATTGCTTCCACTGCAGGTGTTGTTATTATCATTACTTTTCTTTGAAACATAGCTTTGAATTTAATTCTGTCTTTCAAGTTGGTTGATGTTGTTGGTGAAACGTTAAGAATTAACTTTTCGTTTGGTTCTCATAACTCAACAAAGTGAACTATCTTTGGTCTAGAAAATGGGGAGTATGGTTGAAGGTTGTCTTTTTCTGACTGCAGGGAGCATGTAAAGAAGAAAGGGAGAAAAGATGTTACAGTCGATGAACTAATACGAGTGATCACTCCTCAAGGTAGAGGTAAGATGACACCGGATCATCAGAGAAACTAGCTTTTTTTATCCCTCAACTCGTTATTACAAAAGTTAGTTGGAGTTTTGTTTGTTTCAGTGGATGTGCAGCTTCGGTACCAGATGCTGTGAAGCAAGAGCTGTTGAACAGAATTCAAAACTTCATTGGATCAGAAGCTGCTCCTTGGTGATCTTGTCTCTATGGTGTGGTGGTTTCTACTTGTAGCTTATACTTAACTAGAGAGAACTTCTAGATCATCTTTGCTGTTGTAGAATTAGTTATTTCCTATTCCAACTCCTTTCTATACCAAATGAAATGATGCAGTCATTTTAAGATATCAATTGCGATGATTTACATATATTCAAAGAAATTCTACTTGTTTTCTCTTCTTCTAGTACCATACTGGATCAGATCTGCTAGATCCCTGCAGAACCAGCCTGGTTTAGATCAGCATACTTATGTTTAAAAGTTAAACTTGCCATTTAGAACATTTGTTTTTCCCTTACACAAAGCAAACCACAAACAGAGTAGCTCATACCATTGGTTTTTGGCTCTGTTACTTTCTCTCTACATAAATCTTTTGTTTCAAATCTCTCACAAACACACAAACAAACTCACACATTAGACACAACAATAACAAGGGTAGTCGCTTATTCGGCAGAGCTTCTTCACCCTTTTGCTCGACTCTTAGCTAACTCCCAAAAGCTTACGCTCTTATGGTAATATGCATACATATATATAGATAGATAGATTTCACATCACTTCCCTAAGCAACGTGGTATTGCAAGGTTGATCGGCTTATGCAGAACCAGCTTGTTCGCAGAGATCTAGAAGATCCAACGTCTGCAACAAAACATCATAATGTAAATAATACATAATCAGCTCACAAGTCCCTCTCCATCTACATCTTAATAAAGTTAAGGGACTAATTAATAAAGTTAAGGGACTACGCACCTCAGGAACAGAGAGCTCAAGACGGAATTTTGGTCCATCATAGTGGTGAAGAACAGGCCTGAAGGAATCCTCTTCCAAGGCTTTGCAGATCTTCCTCACTCTGATCCTTACCTGTTACATTTGAGACAGAGAAGTCGAATTGGTTTATAATTGATCAAAATTAAGCCTAAAGGAAGCAACTATTGTGATTGTGAATCTCACCTGAGCCGGAAATCTCGACTCTCCTTTGCACTTTTTGTCTTCCCAAGCAGTTGCATCAATATTGGTACCTCCAAAAGTTGTTGCCTACACCAGGGATAATATCACAGAATAAAAGGAAATCAAATCATCAATGAAGGGTAAAGCCAAAACCATTTTATGATAGGGGGGACATAAGAAAGAAGAGAACAAACCTCAAAGATACCATGCAGCTGGTGAGTAGTGTAGTTGTACAGAAACAGAGGCAATCCAGGTGTTATCGCCCGAACAGAGTCCCTGTATCTTGGAGGTAAACCTGAAAAATGACACAAGAATTATTTGGAATGTACGGAAGAAAATTATTTAACTCTGTTTTAGCAATCCGAGTTTCAATAGAAGACATGAGATGGTGTATTGGAATTTTACCAAAGAGGTGACGTTTCAAGTCCTCCTGCATGGTATCATTGTTGCAAACAAAGATGTAGCCGCCAAGAACTTCATTCCTCGGAAGCATCTCCGAAGCAGGCAGGGTCTTAAACCTCTTGTCAACAGCCAGATTATCATTATTGTTGTGCTTGTTGTTGTTGCTCAGCTCCTTGTTAGCAACAACATTGCCACTGTACTTGTTAACCTTCATGTTACCTCCTCCGCTCTTGAAGTCGTTCTTCTGGAAAACATTGTTCAAGTTGTTGTTGTAAACATTGCTGCTCTGCATCGGAGCCTTGCCCATGCCTTGCACAAATTTGCCGTCAAAGTTCAACATGTTGAAGTTAAGGTGGTTGTTGTTGTCCTGGAAACTAAACTTGTCGGTGGTTGTAGGCGGCCTGAACTCAGAGTAGGGTTTGGAGAGATCAAGGTTGTTCATCCTTTCTCCTTTCATCCTAGTCTGCTCAGCGAGCTTGGTAGCAACAGTGGACCATTTGTGATCCTCGGAGGCTCGTGACTGATGACCTCGGAGCTCATCACCCAATTGCCAGAAGCTGTCCATAGTTCCTAAACCTAATACAAACACAGAGATTAGTGTTAATACTCATTATATAGTTTCCTTTCACATTTTTACCATTAATGTAAAAAATCTATATATTACATTAGACAATGGTTGAAAATGAAAGTTTTAAGCTTTCACTCTTATTTGATCAATTCACAACACAAATCGAAGCTAATTCAAAAAAAAAAAATCTAAGAATCAAAAACCCTAAATTATCTAATTAACACGCAAAGTTCCGTCAAATTTCAATCATTTCCCAAATTAATAATCGAAAGTCTCAATAGCTCGGAACTGATCGGAGTGTTTAACCAAAAAAAGAAGACCCAGAGATTTCGGAGGAGAATCTTAAGCGATAATAAACATCAATAATCGGAAATAAAATAAGATAACAACAACACTAGACTTAGGGGATTATACAGAGAATAGGAGTCGAGAGAGACCTTGAGCTTCGCTTCCTCGAAAGTCGCCGGAGATGAAGGGAAACACGTCAGAGAAGAGAAAGAGAGAGATGGTCCCTGAATGGGTGTGGAGGATCTGTAGATTTATCAGACCTACTCTCCCAAATAGCCCTTTATTTTCGCGACTAATTACGACATTCTGCCATTTTCCGTATAAGCCACGCGTCACTGCTTAAGTAGCTCCCAAGTTTGAATTTTTTTGGATCCATGTTTACTCTTTCTCGACCGTCTGATTCAGTTGAACATTTAAAAAAGAAAAAGAAAAAGAAAAAGAAAATTAATATGTTTTGTTTTTTATGAAGTCTCTTTTGTCACGAGATGAACAAATATCCCATTTTACAATAATAAAAAATATAAAATATCCAAAATCCTTTCGGGAACAACTTATAAATCAGAACTTAGGTGTTTTTTGAATAAAGAAAAAAAAAACAGAATGAATGGTATTCGTTGTAACTCAATTATATATTTGAAATTCTGAAATTGCACGTGTCTCCAGAGTAAGCTGACAGCGACAAAAGACGAGTGAAAAAATGCTAAAGAATACGAATAATAACATGTTGAAAAAAATACGTATAATACATGGAATATAGAATACTAACTCATAGTCTTGAAGTTGAGGAAATAAAAATTGAATTACTAGAGTAAGCCCACATGGTAAAAGTATTTACCAACCAGAGTTGGTTATTATTTTTGCAATATTGTATGTCACGATAAATATTGCTTTCTTTATTTTCAAAATCATAGGTCACATGTGAGAATCATTATTACTATATTAAAATATATCATTTCTTTCACCAACAACCTACAATTTGCGCTCTTTTTTTATAACTAGATTCATTCGTAAACGAAATATATAAAAATATGAATCAGTCCAACATTTTTTAATTCCCAAAGTAAAAAATAAACTAATACTAAATATTTGAGTTTTCTTTTTCCAAATTATATAAAGTTTTTTCAGAAAATGCAAGTAAATAAAATAAACAAAAAATAACTAAATCCACAATCTGGCTATTTTAAAACCATTAATCGATTTATTTAATGTAACAAATATGTCTTTTATATCTTATCTAACTCACACTAAAACTTTAAAACAGAATTACGGATGTATAATCATAACTCTATCAAGCTGACATTAATATTAATCAATGTTATCATACACATTTCGTTTATTTATGCAAATTCAATAGTTTAAAATAATTATTATTTAATAATACACTTATTTAATATATTTATCGGTAAGAATAAAAATTCTTACAAATATAATTATTAACAGAATAATTATAAATTATATTTATATATAAATATTAATATGAAAAAATAATAATAATATAATATAATCTCTAGAATTATATGTCTTAAGCCATTGTTTGGGTAGATTTCTTTCTGGACCGGTCATGCGTCTAGATTAATTTATAAACACATCACTCTTATATAAACAAAACATATAAAAATAGTATATGGAATTCAATCTTCTTAGCTTCGGCTATAAAAAAGAGATCAATCATTAGACCAATATTATAGTTGATTAACCATCATTAAATTTGAATATGCATGTACAAATTTATACATTTATCATGTTAAAAAGACACATAGTTTTCAAATTTAGAAACCTATATCTACTTTTTTTTTTTGGCATCGAACCTATATCTACTTGCGTTTATGTTTTCAAAATAGCGAAACATACTTTTAGTGGAACATCTTAATCTTGTTTCATGTGATGCTCTACCTTTTTGCGAGCCTCTTTTCATACTTTTTATACAAGGGATTGATTTACTAATAATATATGATTTATTCTCTGAGAGTTTACATGGGGCAGGTGAGATTAGTCACATGACTCACATAACAAGCTCACATAGTCGTTGGACTTAACATTCATCAATCATCAATACATATTTGTTTGTTCCTATTCCACAAATTATACCACCATTTTGTAGAATAAAATCTGATAACGATTTTGGCAACTGGCATGGTGCCGGAAAAGAAGTCGAAGCTATATAAAAGTAGTTCACTAAAAAATAATGGGAAATTTTTTTTAAAACCAAAATTGATAACTATGTCTTATTAGGTTAATCTCTTTTTGTACCATTTTTTCTAATATCCTTTAGTATTTTCTAAAATAAATCAAATTAAATAGTTTTACAAAAAAAAAAATCAAATATAGTAAATTTTGATGAAATACCTATATTTATGTATTGATATTTTTCAGTTCTAAAAATGTTTAAATCATAATTTTATATTTTGTTCTAAAAAAGTAGAATTGACATTCTACATAGTAGAAAACGTAGTCCACTTTTTTCATTGAATCTACTACGTTTAGATATGTGTCCTACATAAATAATAGTAATCTAAAAAGATTTGGAAAACACATTCTGCTCTTAACCTATCATTCTAAAATCTGTAGAAATCGGAATCTACACTTTACTATAAATCTAAAACTTGTACAAATCAGAATTTACACATTACTGTAAATCTAAAACTAGTAGAAATCAATTTCAAACATGTATAATGTATTCTACACTCTACGGATAAGGCTAATCAGTTCCAAAAATATGGAAAGTGAATATTTGGAAATATTTTGTTTCCTTAAACTTATTAATTAAATCATTTTTTTTTAAAAATCGTTTTTAATAGAAAATTGGTTTACAAAAAATAGAAATCTATTTTCTTTTAAAATAAATAGAAAATCGGTTTTCAAATAAAAATTTGATTTATAAAAATAGAAAAATCAATTTATAAAAAAATAGAAAATCGATTTTCTTTTAAAAAATAGAAAATCGTGAGTTATGAAATCAGTTTTTAAAAAAAAATCAAATTTAAAATAAAATTAAAAAATTAAAGTTTAGGATTTTAGGATTTTTAATATTTTTAATTACTTTAGTTAAAAATTATATTTTAATATTTAACAATTTTTTTAATTGTAATTTCGATTTTTTAATTGAAATTAGGGGCAGTATTACCATTTTGAAAAAAAATTAACCTAATAAGACATAAAGTATATGAGATTAGTCTAGTAAGACATAGTTATCATTTTTTGGCCTTAAAAAACAAATTTCCAAAAATAATTATTAGTTGATATTTCTCTAAAACCCTCTATCTCTAAAAGAAAATAAAATTATACTTTCCTGTTTCTCAGCACCAATTTGTGAATATAATCCATCAAAGTAGCTATTTTTTTTAAAATGTTTCTTTTTTACGAGATTGACACTAACGAGCATTGTGACTAAGGACTTTTGTTTAGCCTGTAACGGCTGAGCTACAGAAAAAGAACACAACTTCCTAGCTTTATCCATGCTACCATCTCAGCACAAATATACTAAAGCTACAAAACCAATTTTCTATTTTTAATAGGGCGTGCATGTCAAAATGGTGACGAGGAATCATATACATAACGCTGCAAAGGCCAAAGGGGATCCCAAAGGGCCAAAACGTAGAAGAAGTTACCGGGGAATCCAACGCTTGTCAGATCCATCACATTCATAGATCGAAAGAGAAGGTAAATGAGTTGTTTCATCCATTCAACCAACTGTTGCTGGACCTGTCATAATTAACACGATAAATGAACCATACAACCCTACTCTTGGACAAAAGATGTCCGTAACATGGCTGCAAGTGAAGAACCGATCGACCAACTAACATTACGACCCAACCAGTGAATAATGCAGATGCTTTAAGTAAGCTAGTTCGGCAAACCAGGAAACACTTGCAAAAAAAGAAATAAACAGTCGGACATACTAGCAGGTGAACTGTTATATTAATATTTAGAGATTTTGTTTTCTTTCAAAATCCTTACCAAATCTGTCTCTAATAGCTACGGGAATCCAAGCTGATCTACCTCCACAAATATTCCCGAAACAATCAAACATAAGTAATCACAACCAACTAAAACACATATTTACCTCTCCGTATAAACGACTAAACCAACCAAAGCCATGATTTTCAAAGAATCGATTCTTCTTCAACCACACCTCATAAATAATTAAACCTTTTTCTATTATCATGTATGACATTTTCAAGCAAATACATGGTCAATCACACCACATAGCATCATACATAGGAACATTGGCAATATCCTGATGAGTAACGAACTTGGATGATTCAATTGATTAGTAGGGCTTTGCTCTTATATGTCGGTAGTTATAGTTAAGTTAAGACAATACTGAAACATAATTACAGACAATATGAACGTTCAGATATATTTTTGGACCACATTACAAGATCCATTCGGATATTTACTGCATTTCGGATCGAGTTTTGTGGTTGAGGTTTGGTTTGGATTTTGGATTACGGATTTTATGCCCAGATCTAACTCTAATAGTGACAAATTCTTGCATTTTTCAGTTGATTTGAAAACATCTTCAGCAATTATCAGATTTGTTTCTTCTTCCTTTTGAACACCGTCGAAATCACCGGGAGCTGTGGAGAGAACACCAAGGGAATAGACAAGCAATAGCCAACTCAATGATCTGGACACCACACCATGATTTTCAAGGAATTGATTCTTCTTCAACCACACCTCATAAATAATTAGACATTTTTCTATTATCACGAATGAAATTTTAAAGCAAATACATGGTTAATCACACCACATAGCATCTTACATAGGAACGTTGGCAATATCCTGATGAGTAATGAACTTGGATGATTGAATTGATTAGTAGAGCTTTGCTCTTATATGTACATCAGTAGTTATAGTTAAGGGAAGACAACATTGGAACATAATTACAGACAATACGAACGTTCAGATATGTTTTGTACCACATTACAAGACTCATTCAGATATTTACTGCATTTCAGATTGGGTTTTGTGGTTCAGGTTCGGTTTGGATTTTGGATTACGGATTACGGATTACGGATTTTATCCCCAGCTCTAACTCCAATAGTGACAAATTTGTGCATTCTTCGGTTGATTGAAAACATCTTCAAATATTATCAGATTTGTTTCGTCTTTCTTTAGAATACCGTCGAGATCACCGGGAACTGTGGAGAGAACACCGAGGGAATAAACCAGCAATAGCCTTCTTAACTCACGGTCAAACTCAATGATCTGGACACCACAAAAGGATCACCGAGCGACCCCACGCCGCTAGATCCCAATTCTTAAACTCCTCCACATCTTCCCTGCCGTCCTCGAACAGATCATCACATCGAAGGAGAAATGCAGGCTCTCGGTTCTGTGTGGTGACCACCCTATACCGCAGCTCGCTGGATCTACCGCTCATCAACACAGCCTCAAAGAGAAAATGAGTATTCATCTCGACCTGCAACTCACTAACAAAAATTTTATATATGATAAATTATGTTTTAATATTGAATAAAATTCAAAGTTAAAAATTGTTGCATGCGATCTTACTGATTTACCATTTTTTATTAATACTACTGATTTAGATAAAATATTAGTATACATAATAAATGTTCACGAATTATAAATTATATAATTCAAAATTCTCAAACTATTGCGGTGCTGGACAGTAAAGTCGAAATTTTATTTTCTACCACTAAAAAATTTGGAAATTTCTACTTTGAAAACTAATTAGATTAAATATTGTATGTGTGTGTGTTTTTAGTTTTATTTTCTTTAGTTCTTTGTGGTCAATACTAATTTCCATGTTTAATTTATTTGTTCTGATTTTATTTGATTCACCTTATTTCTCGACCTCAAATGCTTTTCCGACCACAAATTTGATTGGTTCTTATGTATGTACAATTTTAGCCATTACTTTTTAATATATAATAAGATATTAAAGCATTTTTACAAAAATATATAAATATATTCCACTTAATGATATTTACCAACAAATATTTTAGATAAAAAAATATGAACTATCTCATATTTATGCTAGTTATTTCAATGCATTTTAGATTGAATGAAGGTTATGCATGTAATCTGAACACATTAGAGTTTCAAAATAAACTCAATCCAGGAAGCATTCTCAAAGTTAATTGCTCATCCAACACAGACGTAATTGAGAATCTCCGTGAATTAAAAGTCAATGATTCATATAAAATTCCAGTTAGAGAATTTGGACGAGGAAACAGAATTGTATGGCGTTGCCTCTTAAGACATGGAGATAAAGTGGAATATTCTCAAATTCTATGGCGCGCATATAGAGGTGCCAGTTTGTATCGATGTGGTGAAATACGTTCATGGATTGCTAGAGTTGATGGAATTTATTTAGAAAAAAATAATGAAACAAAGGGGCTTCAACATCATTGGATTGTTACTAAAAAATGAGTTCTATCTTCTTAAAAATTATGTACATATGATGGTAAGACTAGTTTTGCAATATAACTAAATATTTTATTTTCATTTGAAAAAATAATGTACAAAGACATGCATGATAAATATAAGTTTATAATTTATTCAGTCTAGAATGAGAATGACTGGTAACCTTCATGAGTTAATTTTTATTTTATTTTATAAAAGCTACATGTTAAACTTTTGTTGTTGTAGTGTTTACCGTGTGAGAAAGTGAAAATAAAATTCATAGTAATTATCATGCTTATCACTACATTTATATATGATGCGGATAAATAAATATCTCTTTCATATATCTATAAAAGGATGTAGCGAGCAAAATTATTCAAAATTCATCATTAGGCATCACGGTTAAAATCGCTTTAACATGACAAAATATGTCGTCAAGATGACCGGTTCAGAATCACTCCTGATTTATTTATCATTACATGTTTTTAACATACATGTCAGAAAGAAAAAAGATCATATGATCCTGTAGATTATGAATCTATCAAAAACAGTTTTTGATTGTTGAAGAAGAAGAACCTAGCTGAGGTTGAGTATAATGAATTCTAGAATGTTATTGCAAAAAGAAGTACAACATCCCAAAGATGATGAAGAAACGAATCCATAAAATCTTAAGGGTATTTTTCAAAATTTTGTTGAACTCACTGATTTTTAACATATATAATATCAACAAAATTATTTTACTTATGATTTTTAGATTTTGATGAAGAATTTACAATACCACCTAAAGAAAACGAGGTGAACCATGATATAGAGAACCAAAATTAATTAAGGCTATTTTTTCAAAAACAACTCATTTTTCAAGTCAAACCTTAACCATTTTTTGCCAGTACTATTCACCTATCAGTTTTCCATACTCTCTTTATGTTTTTGAATTAATTACAAAATTGCTATTATTACTTAATTTCTTATTAATTTTGAAATTAACAAGAAACTAAATACACCCTAAAAGTTAGTTCTTATTTATAACAATGTCATTATCATCAATTTTTAACCACCATGAACCACTATTTTAATCTCTTAAGACTCTAGAATTCAATTTCTAACCATTTTTTTCTTATTCCAAACCAACAAATCTTCATTTCCTCTCTATTTTCATCAGAAAAACTTTCATAACTTTCATTTTCATATGCACAAACTTCATATTTCGAGTTTCTTCGTTAGTGAATTTTAAATTTTAAATTTACGTTTAAACATAGAATTATATTATTTTGTGTTTTCTGTTTTTGTTTAATTTTTTTAAAATAAGCTTATGTGTATAGTGATATTTTATATTTTATTATTTTAAAAGTAAAAACCAAAAACCAAATACATCAATCATGTTTAAAAAAAAACTAAAGTCTACTGCAAATCAAAAATAAAAATTCGAAATCTAAAATCCAAAAACCAAAAAGTATAATCCAAAATCTAGAAACTAAACAAAACAATCATTAACTGAGTAGAATGAAAGAGCAATCGGGTTATTCAGAAAATTGCACAGATCACAAAACTCCAACTTCTTTCTTTCCCATACACTAAACGGTTTCAACTATACATTACCTATTTCTGGAAGATGTGCTTTGTTTTACGATTTTGTTTGAATATGATGATATTTATAGTGATTATTAGGCTTGTAAAAAAAATTGCTGCGAGTATTTTCAATATTTAGTTAATTTGTAATGAGAAATATATATTGGATTATTTCCATATCCCACATAATTTGAATATTCCTTTTTAATAGTTTAAGAAATTTTGTATTAGTTACGGTTCAAATCACGTACCATAATTTAATAGTTTAGATTTGAAAATATATTTATATGACAGAGATCTTCACAATCAGAAACGCTATTCTTCACACGACTAAACTCAACATCAACCACATCTGTCTACACTCCGATTCTCAAGTGCTCATCAGAACTTTATCATCGGAACACCGACCGATTGAACTCCACGTGATGCTTTCAGATATCGCATCAATCTCCTTTTTCATTTCATGTCTTTTTTCTTTTATCGGAAGATAACTAAATACTAAATAGGCCTACAGACTTGCATGCTCAAGCCTGTTTACGTTCTGTCCCAAAAGAAAATGATTTGAAATATATCTAGATAAATATATAGTTACTGTAGATTTGCAAAGAGATATCTTTTGCTATATTTTAGTTAATCTTTAGATTATGTAATTGTTAAGATGGAATTTTTGACTTTTATTTCTTGGTTTACAGTTTTTTATAATTTGTTATTTGTTCTATAATGTGATTGCTACATAAAAACTTTTTATTACGATTGGTTGAATTTATTGGTTGGAAATTATTCAAAGAATTCAAATAAAGGGAATGATATAGCAATGCAAATAACTCCAAAATATTATTTTAAAAAATCCAAATAAAAATATGGCATAGTAATGTAGATAACTCTAAAAACAGGGACATAGTCTTAATAGAGATTTTGTTTTAGTAGTATAGACGTAAATAACTCTGAAAACAATGATAAAACTAGGTGGTTTACCCGCATATGCGGGCAAATCTTCTTATCAATATTATTAGTTTATATTTTATCAATTAAAAACTCAGAATATTAAATATTTTAAAAAACTTAAAACTTAAATATATTTTAGATGATATATTTATACAAATGTTTTTGCTTGATTATTGTTTAACTACACAATGTATTATATCTTAATTTTTAAATTTTATATTCAAAAATATTATTTTCATACAATAACACAGTAAAATCTAAGGATAATCTTTAAAATATAGTTTTGGTAATTTATTATATGAAATTATAATTAATTATCTAATATAGCAGATAAATATAATATTAGTAATATAAAATTCGTCTTAATTATATAATAAATGTAACTTTAACATGAAATTTTATAATAGAATTTTTTTTTCAGATTATAACACAATATATTATTAAAAATTAATTTCGTTTTTAATTATATATAAAAATTTATTAAGGGTATTATCAATATTAACCACTCTAACTTTTAACGTGAGAGCTCCGTTGCGAAAAATCACTTCGCAAATAATAGTATAGATCTTAACAGATATCTAATTTATTAAAACTGAAATATACGTTAGATTGACCCTGACTTTTCCTAAATAATTACAGTTTCATGCCACGAGTTAATATCTATTGATTAACATAATTATCTATTTTTTCTTTTTAAAACAACCTATAGGAACCTACAATTAATTTATGTTCAATATTTCATAATAACCACATTCTGAACTATTTAGCATTTTATTAAAATTACATCAAAAATCATATACTTTATACAATACGTTTTAGAAAGTCATTATAAAATCACTATAAGTTGAAGATTTGTTCTCATATCTCTTATTAGACAACCGGATCTGAATTGAATTACATGATGCATATAACTAAAACATTTTCTTTTCTTTTTCCTTACCAAAAAAACTAAAGATTTTTTAAAAAAAATATACATGAAACAGTTGGTGGTTATATATTTAGCAAATTGTGCTGGCAAATTGTTTTTAGCAAATTTTTGAAAAAATCTTCCATGATATGAATTCACTACAGCAACAACATAAAATATAGATATAAATTCTGAACTTAACTTCCACGTTAAAACAACCATAAACCATATCTCAACTGGTTTTCAAACATGTCCAAAATAATAGTTTTAATAAACTTTCTAATTAGTTGTGACAAAACGAATATTCTTTTAAAAATATCACAACACCTAAAATACAAAAAATAGTATATGCTAAATGTTCAAATAACAAAAATAATTCCAAAAATAAGCTAGATCAAAACTTCAACTACATTAATAGTATTTCTTAATCGTGAATCACAATAGTCTAAGCCCATTGTTATATAAAAATATTATTGGCATTTAATAAATGTTACTTTCGGAGATTTTTCTATTTGATTAATTTTCAAAAAAAATTAAGATCATTTAAAATATTCAATTAACTATATGTTCCACATTAAGCAAATAGAGAATATTGTTCAATAAATATTATTTGTTGTATTTTAATATTCATCATCATTGTTACTAATATATAAGACTTTCGAAACCCATATAAATAATCATCTTTCTAAAATATATGTTAAATAAAAAGGACTTTAAATATGTTATTTTATTCATATTTTTATAGAACTATTAGTCCAATACAAATAAAATAAGACAAATGTATAAACAAATGACTAATGTAACTTGATGGTTAATAAATAAGACTACTCATATAAAAAATAATATTTTGTGTGTAAATGTTATATTATACAAAAATTTAATACAGATAACTGTTGAAAATTTATACTATCAAAAAGTTAAATATAAATATCCGTTTATATATAACTATTAAACAAAACCCGCACGGACGTGCTGGTTAAACTCTAGTTTTGTTTTAATAGTGTAATTACATATTTCATCTGTTTCATAATAAGTGTTACTATATGCTTTTTATTTTGTTAAAATAAATGTCATTCTACAATTTAAATGTAAGTTTTGTACATAAAATTTAGTTTTATCTTTTTAAATAATCAATAAATTTTTATTTAAATTATTATTATTTAACTAATTATATATTAAATAGAAATATACTAGTCAATTAAACATTTTTTCTAAGTTTCTGTGAAATATGTAAAAGTGACTAATCTAGAAACAGAGGGAATACGAGTTTTTTTTGTCAACAGGGAGGGAGTATGAGTTTAACTAGCAAAACAGTTCCAATCTTGGGCTCAAAATGGACCTCACGCGAGCCAATTTATAAGCACATTTTAAATAGAATTTTAATCGTAAAATCACGTGAAGGCACGTGTGACTCACAGCATGACACGCGAACGACAGACGTCGTTCGCGTCATTCCTTGTACTTCGCCCGCCGAATTTATCAAAATGTTAGCGCCAACTTTACTACTTCCCTCGCTTAATTACATCCCTCAAACATAATTTACAATAATACCCTTCATCTTCCCCAACAAGCCTCTCTCGAAAGAGTGAAAATTTTTTCAAAACGTTTCGACGGGTTCCCTCCACGCCTCTTCCCTCTCTCTCTCCAAAACATTTGAAACCCCTAAAACCCTCTCACCCCCCCCCTTTATAAATATTCGGCTCTCGACTCAAAGGATAACCATCCAAATCACATCTCTACATCAATATCTCAACAATCCCTTCCATTAAAACCATCATTCCAAAGGAATGCCTTCCATGGCAGAAGAAGCCGCTTCTTACTCCAACCCCAGACAGATTCTGCATGTTCCCGATCCAATACCCTCAGATCTGGGAGATGTACAAGAAGGCCGAAGGCCTCCTTCTGGACCGCCGAGGAAGTCGATCTCTCCGGAGACACCCGCGACTGGGAGAATCTCAACGACGGCGAGCGCCACTTCATCAAACACGTCCTCGCCTTCTTCGCCGCCTCCTGACGGAATCGTCCTCGAGAATCTCGCCTCCCGGTTCATGTCCGACGTCCAGGTCTCCGAGGCGCGTGCCTTCTACGGCTTCCAGATCGCGATTGAGAACATCCACTCAGAGATGTATAGTCCTCCTGCTCGGACACCTTACATCAAGGACAACAAGGAGAGGGACCACCTCTTCCGGGCCATCGAGACCATCCCCTGCGTCGCGAAGAAGGCCCAATGGGCCATGAAGTGGATCGACGGATCTCAGACTTTCGCGGAGAGGATCGTCGCGTTCGCCTTGCGTGGAAGGGATCTTCTTCTCCGGAAGCTTCTGCTCGATCTTCTGGCTCAAGAAGCGTGGGCTCATGCCTGGTCTGACCTTCTCCAACGAGCTCATCTCGAGAGACGAGGGGCTTCCACTGCGATTTCGCCTGCCTGATCTATACCTTATTGAGGACGAAGCTCCCGGAGGAGCGCGTGAAGTCGATCGTGTGCGACGCGGTGGAGATCGAGAGGGAGTTTGTGTGCGACGCGCTTCCGTGCGCGTTGGTGGGGATGAATCGTGATCTGATGAGTCAGTATATCGAGTTTGTGGCGGATAGGCTTTTGGGCGCGCTTGGGTACGGGAAGGTGTACGGTGTGGCGAATCCGTTTGATTGGATGGAGTTGATCTCGCTTCAGGGGAAGACCAACTTCTTTGAGAAGAGGGTTGGTGATTACCAGAAGGCGTCTGTTATGTCGAGCGTTAGTGGAGGCGGCGCGTTTGATAATCATGTCTTCTCTCTCGATGAAGACTTTTAGATTTGATATAATAATAATATTTGCTGTGACGATTATATCATTGTATTATTCCGTGTATTATCGAGTTTTTGATTAATGGAAAACTATAAGCTTTTTAACTACTTTTCCCCTGCTTATTCTCCATGATTTATGGTATAGTTCCTTGACTATTGTCGTTTTCAGATTGTAGTTAAACCACTAATTTGAAGCTTTGATTCTAAGAATTTTCATTTCTGCAGAACCAAATATCAGTTTATGGATTTTTAGAGGAAAAAAAATCAATTAAGGGGCAAATTTCATCGGGATTTTTTCAAAGGATGTGTGTTTTGATGTACCTTAATGATTAGGAAGTAGAGAAAACTACATTGAAACTATTCTTAAACATGAGGTGACGAACGGCCTCTACAAGTTGCTCGCTCAGAGATAACTCAGTTTTTTCTCTCTTCTTTTTTTTTGTCTACAGTCTTCGTAATAAGATTAAAATTTTATTTAATTATTTGAGACTAAATCACAAGGGTCAATACACCAGTTTAATATGGAAAAGTTAGCATGTAAAGCAGCTGAACTTGGACCAGATAGATTTGAACATAATATGAAAGGACAAATATCAATTACATGAACAGGGAATGTCAGCTTGGTTACTAAATAATATGAATCCGTTAAAGTTCATTATCGAGGTATGCAACTGTGATTAGTGCAGCATTTGAAAATGCTGAAGCATCTGAGTTAATTTTTTTAGTGACCAATGTACTATCCTCTAAAAGGTAAATAGAGAAGCGTCATAACACTTTCTTGTCGATACCACTTAATGATTAGATAATTCATATGAGAACTAACAGAACAAGTTGTTCAGCGTTAAACTTATTCAAAAGGACAATGGGCTTTTGGAATTATGACATTATCCACAGGAGTGATTCAGCTGCAACTTGACCTCTGAAAGATCACAAATAGTTCTAGCATTCTTTGTATCTTTTTTTCGATCACAACAGCTTCAGAATCAACTAGAATGTGTCTGTGTGGATTTCAAAATATGAGGCATTGATTTTGTCAGGAGACGAATTGGAAGGTGCAAGAAGAAGGAGTTTCACCACTTTGGGAAGCAGAGTTCTCACAGGCTACTTCGATTTGTAAACTGAATCTCTATTTTTTTTTTTTTTGAATAAACTGAGTCTCTTTCTCTATTCACTGCCATAAACTTAAACAAAGTATGAAAGTTCATGCACTAATCTTTCCAAGTGGAAGTGTTCTCTTGGTCCTTTAAGTTCTTCCAACTATATCATGAGCAAAATCCTTTTAAGGAAAGGATAGTATTTATAGTCGTTGATAACTTTGTCAACAAGTTGATATGGCCGAGTTGGTCTAAGGCGCAGGATTAAGGTTCCTGTCCGAAAGGGCGTGGGTTCAAATCCCACTGTCAACAATATGAAATTTTTTTTGCTGTGCTTTTAGTACGCCGAAGTGTCAGAGTGACATCACAGTCCAGTAAAAGTTGAAATAACAGTAAACCATCAAATAAAGTGGCCCGACGACCATTTTGTATTTTGTTTCCTTTGATACTAAGCAAATCCCATGTGACATCACAGTCTAGTGAACACATGAATCCTTGCACAACTTGATGATCATAATCTCTATTTTTCTCTCTAAAACATACTTTTCTTAACATCACTTTATATCCTTCCATGTCACAGAAGTTTGTCCGTTCCTCCTAAAGCACTCTTTCTTCCCTGTCACAAAAGAACCCTTATCTTCTAATTTTCACCTGCCATTATCGACCCATTATACTCCCCCACTCAACACACATATAAGTACACAGGCTATGCATTTGCATGCATCGATCAACTATATCTCTCTTATAGATACATAACAAGAGAGATAAAGATGCCTGATTGGGGACCAGTTTTTGTGGCGGTGGCGCTCTTCGTGTTGCTAACTCCGGGAGTACTGATTCAGATTCCGGGGAAAAACAGAGTGGTTGAGTTTGGAACATTTCAGACAAGTGGTCTTTCAGTTATAGTTCATACGCTCATCTACTTCACTCTTGTTTGTATTCTCTTGCTCGCTATTCAAATTCACATGTACATCGCCTAATCTAATCAAATAAATAAATCTCTCCATTTTTGCATTAGTGTATTCTATATAAGTCAAAATTCGCAGTTTGTTTGATATAAGAAACAAAATCGTTCCATAAACAACGTGATCTCTCAGATACACCGTTTCAATATAGTTCTGGATTTTTTTTTGAATTGTATAGTTCTGGATTTTGAATACAGTTTACAATTTCTTTCTTAAGGTAAAACATAAATTTAAATAAAAGTTTACTTGTCAATTCTGTATAATCTAGTTAAGTCACCATTTATGCATGTGGGCTCATTCATATGTTTGCTTTGCGATATATTGGGCGTGACTTATGTGATTATAAATTAAATTGTTTCAGCCAAAAATGATTTTGAGTGGTATATACTATAAGAAATGACATATCAAAAGCATCCGGATTGTTCTCCTGACCAAGAATACTTGCTGGATTTGGATTATATCCTCATTAATTTCTATAATATTTCATATGAAAATAGAACTTGTATTATTAATCTTTACAGTTCGGAATACATAGTAAGAGTAAGAATATGATAAACTTTTATTGCTTTGATGGTAGGTACTATATACTATGGAAATGAATACTAATAAAGTTAACTGTATAAATGTTAAAAGAAAAAAAATGTAAATATTAATCAGATGACAAAAGAAAAATAGTTTTGAGGACTGTGCGGTCGGTCGGTCCACTACCAGCTAAAAGATTAAATAATATTCGGTTTTAAAAGGTTACAAGAATTCAATGAAAAAGTTAGACGATTAAATTAGCATTAATCATGGATATTAGTAACTTTCGCGCACATCCTAAGTTCATTAAATTAGTGATAACCACAAGATTATTCAAATAAAAACTAAAACATCCCATTTCATAACTTTCAGTCTTCCAGCTCTCCTCCTGTCCTTTTCTTATACTCACCGCTCTCTCTAAAAGGTGTCACCCTTTTCACTTTTACACGGCAACAATGGCGGATTGGGCTCCAGGTTATCGTCGGCGTCAGTCCTCTTCGTGATCCTCTTCGCCGGGTACTTCTCTTCTCACTTCCCGGAACCAACCGAGGAGTAGATTTCGGTAAACCTCAAAACAAACGGAAAAGCCATAGCTGTTCACACTCTCATCTTCTTCGCCATTTACTCCATTTTGATCATCGCCGTTAATCTCCACATCTACACCGGTTGATCTCTGTTCTGTGTGTAAGGATGTAATAAAGGTGGACCCTTTATGTAAACTAGGGCTCTTAAATCTACAGTTCTTCTTCTTCTGATGTTCACTGTCACAAACAGATTTGGTTAAAAGGACTATGTTACTTGTACTTGTGTTGTTTGTATCGTTACTTCAGTTTGTTTTTCTTACTTTATGGTCTCTTTAACTCTGTTTATTCACTCAAATTCAGACAAAAGTTGCTTACTTTCTATCGCACGGTGAAGCCAAACTGTTAAAAAATAGAAATGTGTACATTATTACATTAGAGTTCAATAAACCTTTCTTCTTTTTTTTTTTTTACTTACATTTACATGATATAAGAGATCAGAAATGGATGTGAACTTGTATAGCAACCACTAAGATCGTGAGAATACAAAAGTATATAACCGCGTGAACCAAAATAGCGATACCGCTCGTGGTCATGTTCCCGAACTCAACCACTCTCGTCCTCGCTGGAATCTGAAACAACAGTCCTGGTGACAGTAGGATGAATAGAGACACCGCTACAATCACTGGTCCCCAATCCGTGCTCATATATGTAACAACGGTTTTTTTTATCTCTTTGCTTCTTAGTGTTTGTATTGAAAACGCTTCTTGTGAAGTTGTGAAGTGTGTGTGTCCTGTGTAAAAAGAGTGTTTGTTCTTTTGCTGATGAAGATGGAGGCAAGTGGGAATTTATGTAGAAGGTGATTGACTACACTTTCGTGGCTTTTCTTGGTGGCTAAGTAGAGAAGGAAGAAGAGGTTAGGATTTAAAAAGCTTAGTGATAGGTTACAAGGTGAAAGGTATTGTATTTCTATATTGGCTTTAGCTTTAGCTTTTTCTTTTGTGAACTTTGGTGATGACTGATCAATCAAATTGTTTCAGGGCCCTTTTGGTAGTGTTTGCTTTTTGTTAAAGAATCTGCAACAAAGTAGTTTACTACATAAAACATGATATGATATGTGTCTACTTTGATAGTTTTCTTAGTAGTTTAGGTTTTCTTTTTGTTTGTTTCTCTCTTTATCAGTGACAATGAAACCATTGAATCTGGTGTGGTCTAAGAAACATCAAGTTGAACACCCCTGTTTCTAGTGATTTCTCTATGTTGAGTTTCATAGGTCCTAATCTTTTAGAAACAAAGTGGGTCGTATCATCAGTTAGGCATTTTAGTTGCAGGAGTGATTCGTTTGAAGCAGAGATGTGACAGTTATGAGCAGTTTAACACGTGTGGCTACTTTGAACTGTAAAAGTTGAGTAATATAGAAGATTTATTACTAATTGCCTTAAACTAGACTACATAACATTTTGACAACACAATAATAGATAGTAATTTTATAGATTACATACTACATTTGATATAAGACTACTTTTCTTGTAACATCAATGTAGGTTTGTTGCGCAATGTATGTTGATCATCAAAATTCCAGAACAAGATCTGCAAAAAAGAGACATGAAAACTCTTGGAAAGACAGAAACAGAATCGAATAGTGGTCAATGTTGTGTATATAGGATCTTGACTTACACTCTGCGTCAATCTTGATCCATTTTTCTCTTTTCCTGTTCGCCTTCGAGATGGAGCTTGAAACAAGAAGCCCTCCGTTAAGAGGAGGATCCTTGAGGTTGGTGCAGCTTCTGCTGTCATCTATCTCCTTATCAGTCTCTTGCAGGTGCACAGAGAACAGGATGGACATTTACTTCTGAAAGATCTTGAACATTCTATAACCAAAACAAAAAAAAAAAGCCACATTAACTTTCATAATACCTTTGACCAATCTAGATTTGAAAAATGCTTGAAGATTAAAAAAAAAAACAGAACCTTTCTGATGTCTTTCTTCTTGTGCATATAATCATCATTGTCCTCTTTTATTGTCTTTGAAGAAGACCTGTGGAGCTTATCGAACACCCTTTTCATCAAATCTTCTGTGCCATGTTTCTCCGTAGAGTTACACTCTCCTTCTACTGTCTTTCTTCTCTTGAAGAGACTTGTAAGTAAACCCTCTCTCTTCTTTGCTTCTTTGCTTCTCGTTGTGAACTCAATACAATCATAACCACCTTGTGAAGGACATACATGGTCTGGTTCTCTGTCTCTTTCTGCATTCGATCTCTCAACCCGCTTACTGCTACTATCCTCTGGATATTCCTCAAGAAGCTTGTCTAGCTTCTTAGTTAAGATCCTTTGCAATATCTCTTCTTTGTGCTCCGGTTACATCTTCTTCTGCAACCGAAGTGAATCTTGGTGTTTCCGGTTCTCTACCAAGCGTCCCGATCGTTAGAAATCCACTGAACACGTCTTCATGATCAAACCGAACGAGTTTGTACGGATGTCTTGGACTTCAGACGAAAACGGAGCTCTTAGACAACATAAATTACCTGAAAGATTGGTTGTTTCAAAAAGAATATCATTTAACCAAAAACCATATGTAAAATATTGTATGAAGATGAAGATTGAAAAGGTTATATCATGTAATCAAACCTTTGAACTCCTTTGATTGGTCTGAGCCGTTTTGCTTTACAGTTCGAATCCAACTTAGCAGCTGCAAGAGTTCGAATAAACACAATTAAAGGAGAAAATATTTTTGATTAGGCTTGGAAAAATGGAATACGTATACACACCCTCATGTTTTCTTCTCTTCCTTGCTTCTTTGTTTTTCTGTAAGTTTTCTTTAGGGTTTTTAACTATATATATATAGCCTTATAGGTTGTTAATAATAAGCTTGCATATCGAGCTTAGTATATACTGTGAACTAGATGATAATAAATAATTATATTTGATGAGTATAAATTTTACTATACATTTTTTTACATTTTAATAATAGCTAACAAATATATACATGTTGAATATTGTGTAAGATAAACATTGTATATACAAATTATTTTATATACCATTACTTGTTTTACGTTATTTTACATTATGTAATAACAAATATATTAAATAATTGAGAAATATTAATTATTAAGTATATAACTAAATTCGTACAAACAAATAAATCAGACAAATCATTTTATTTATTTACTATCAATTTACTGGTCTGGTCTAAGAAACATCAAGTTCAACACCTCTGTTTCTAGTGATTTCTCTATGTTGAGTAACTTGAGTTTCACAGGTTCTAATCGCTCAAGCTTAAGAAACAGAGTGGGTCATATCGTATATCATTGGTTAGGCATTTTAGTTGCAGCAGTGATTCGTTTTGAAGCAGAGATGTGACAATTATGAGCAGTTTAACACACGTGGCTACTTTGAACTGTAAAATTTGAGTAATATAGAAGATTTATAATTAATTGGCTCAAACTAGAATACATAACATGTTAACAACACAATCATAGATAGTAATTTTATAGATTACATGTAAATTTGATTGGAGACTAATGTTTTAATTCAGTGTAGTTTCAGTAATAAAATAAAAAATATGGTAATTATTATGTAATATGTAAATTATACTCCACTTGTTCCTAAAAGATAATATTTCTAGTGTTTTCACACATATTAAAAAAATATTAAATCAATATAATAAATTTATTTTTTTCGTAATTTTCAATTTTAAACAATTTTTGATCAATAATAATCCAATAAAACCAATTAATTTTCTTAAAGTTAGCAAATTTTTCATAGAAAACATAAAACAATCATTTTTAAAAAACAATTTCTTCAAACAATTGTTCGTAGATGTTTTGCTCAAGTATATACAAACAAAATGGCTGCCTATTATTGCTCATAAGCACACCCTTTAAAAATTGCGTCAGACGTTACAAATGATTAGAATAGGTTAATCCATTGGGAAAAAGGTTTCAAATAAAAAAAAAGCTTGAAGATATTCCCTACACGGTGTCAACCAATTAAACTCTAAAGTTTTGCCATGTCATATCCAAATCTCCTCTTCCAAATTCCACGAACAAATCCAACTTCCAACTTAATCAAACTCTATAATTCATTATGTCATTATTTTGAGCCCCTTTGAAAGCCCATCAAAACTATGAAGTTTCTGCTCTGTAGTCTTCTGTACTAAGTACTAACGCTACGTATCTCTTGCTCTTCCTATTCCTCTTCCGAAGTCTCCTCCGTTTTTTTATCTGCAAGTCGCCAAACACGATTCGTCTCAGTTGTGCAGCTGAAATCTCCGAACATTTTTGGGAGTATGAATCCTGCGAATTACCAGCCTCCGTACCACTGGGCTCCGATGCTACCTCCGATCCGCCTCGCTGTGGTGTGTTTTGGAATACGAAGAACATAAGCGATCAGCTCAAACAACTCCAAGATACTCTTCACCTCGCAAAATCAATGTAAGCAAAGACAACACACACAATAATATCTATATGATAGTGAATCGATTGAGAGTGTTGATGTATTGATTGATTCTGGGGTTTAGTTACAAAAAGTGTTGAATCGGTTAGTGATTTTAGGGTTTAGTTACAAGAATCTTATTAAGTTGTATGCAATTTCATAGGGAGAAGGAACTGGATGCGTTGAGGATGATCAAAGATGGTAAATGTTCAATGGAAGAAGAAGGGTCAGGAGGAGCAGTGTGTTTGGGGAGATATCTAGAAACTGTGAAGATTGATTTGGAAGAGCAGGAGAAACTTTCAGTGGAAGCTGCTAACTCCTTGATGTATACCTTGAGAGCACAGCTTGAGCCTTTTAGGTTTGTTGTCGACGAGAATTCTCCCTGGGAGGAGAAATCTGCAGCGGCGAGATTGGCTTGCAGGATGAACAAGTCTAAAAGGAACAAACTTTGGAAGAAGAAGAAGAGACGGTGCGTTGCAGAGATGCGTGCTAAGGTGGTTGGGGGTTTGAAAGCTCTGTTTTAGGTTTTATATTGTGTTTGAGTTGTTGACTCTGTCGTCTTGGATTGATAATACAGGAGCCTGAAAGGTTTGAACAAGCTGATCGAGAAGCTGATGAATGGAGGGAGAAGGAAATGGCGAAGGACATGGCTAACAGAAAGGTGAAAGTGGTGAAGCAATCAAATATATATTCCTCCTCGTGTTGGTAGTATCTGACGTGTTTCTGTCTGTTTTCGGGTTGATGAGATGAAGGCAATTTAGAACCCGAGGTGAGTGAGACTTCTAATGCTCTATCTTATAAATCATTATAGTGGTAACTCGAGATAGGTTAATAGGAATTCATGTAAAACAGTCTCATGGTTTCAATGTTTCAGCTTGAACTAGCGCTAATAGTCGAGGAAATGCAAGAGTTGCGTTCACTAAAAGAATCGAAAAACTGAAGAAGCAAGGTATGTTGTCAATAATCTGAAGTTGTACAATGCTTTCTGTAACTAGAGTCTGACCGAATGAATGAAGTAACCTGGTTATTTGGACGCACTATGCAGGGCATTTTCTTCCGGAAGAAGATGACAAGTTCTTCGAGAGCGTTCGAGCTGCGGTGGAGCAAGAGAAGAATCAAGCTCAGTCCGTAACCCAACACAGAGGTCGAAGAGAATGTCATGGCCTCTGTGGAAGACACTACTCTAACAACCGATAACAAGATCATCAACATAGACACGGATAAAGAAAGCAATACTGTCGCAGCAGCGTCTTGTGAAGAGACAACAGAAGCTCCTCTTGACAGTGGTTGCGACAATGTATCAAATTCACCGGTAGAATGTTATCACTACTACTACGGAAGCAATTTGGACATGGGTAGACTTATCGAGGTGTGTTTTCTTTTATTTCTCAAATTAAAGGTTTCCAGAAGTTAAGGTGGAAAAGAGATATTTGAACTATTGACTAAATTTTTCTCAAATTCCTATAATAACATCATGTTATTTATTTTCTTACTATCTTATAAAATCTTCATTATAATTCTGTAGTGGCAAGTTGTTGATTGTTTTAAGCCATCCTGGATATTACTATAGTATTCGATGAAATTAAAATATATAAACATATTAACTCAACTTGATATAAATAAAGCCATACTTCACAAAATTGAACTTTAAATAAAATAAATACACATACGTAGTAAATTAGTAATTATGACATATTTAAAACCACCACTTAAACATGTCATGATAAAGTAGTTTAAACGAAACAATTACATGAATAAATTCAAAATTTCATATTATTCAATCTATAAAAATAAATACATTTTCATACAAAAAATTACATATGAAATTAAATTATATATATATATATATATATATATATATATATATATATATATATATATATATATATTAGAACTTAAGGAAAATTAAAGGCAAAATTAAAAGTAAATTAAATTAATCTACATGAGAGTTAAGTGGAGTTGAAGATAAATAGAAAAAAACTTCAATCCACTATTCTCATTTTTTTCTTAGTCCTCCTCATATAATTTTCTTCATTCAAAATATCATCCTATTCTAAAACAATAAAAAATTCGTTCTAACCAAAAATATATTTGTATTTATTAGAAATTTATGGAAAATTAAGATAATAGTTTTTCAGAAATTAATACAAAAGTAATTCACCTAATTTTCAAAAATAAGATGTAAAAAATAAATTAAAATTTATAATAGGAACTAGTTATATAGAGAGTGTGATAAATATTAAATAAGGAAATATGATCATCAAATCAACGAAGTGTAGTAGATATAATTTCTTATATACATTGTATAAAATAAAGATAACAGATTTGTTTGATTTTTTTTTTTTTTTTGAACACACACATTTGATTACATTAAACTTTTAGGCCACTTGCGTGGGCTTTTCGAACGGAAATATATACACACATTAGCCCTAAATATTGAAAAGCCCCAAGTCCATCACCAAATCGTTCGCAGCCCAACCATCGACGGTTTTCTCTGAGGTTCCGTCGTCGGTTTTCTCTCCGTGCCGGCTTCGAACCGTCGTCGCATTTCTCTCCGGCGCCGTCGTCGCATTTCTCTCCGGCGCCGTCGTCGCACTTCTCTCCGGTGCCGTCGTCGCACTTCACTCCGGTTCGTCGCACTTCACTCCGGTTCGTCGCATTTCAATCCGGTGACGTCTTCGTATTTCCTCCTCCGGTGCTTAGATTTGAGTAAGATTTTCGATCCTTTTCGTTGTGATTCTCTTTCTGAGGGAAGAAAGAATAGTTAGGTTTAGAGATTTCTTGAGTTATTGGTACTCTGTTATGTGTTGGAATGTTCGATTCGATTGTTTCTTGTGATTCCATGGATGATCGAAGAACAGTTAGAGTCAGAGATTTCTTGAATTGTGGATGGGAGAATAGTTAGGGTTAGAGATTTCTGGAACTATTGGTACTGTGTTATGCGTTGGATCACTCTGTTTGATTGGATTCCTTGTGTTGGAAGAATAGCTATGGTTTAGAGCTTTTGGAACTGTGTAATTTGTTGAAATAGATTTAAATTGTATTAAATCAATCGATTCTTTTTTCTATCTTGTCACTGAATTGAAACTCCTCTACACAGAAACCTAAGAGCATCAATGGAAGAGGCAACTGGAAGGTTAAGGCAATTTCTCTTGACATCAGCAAACAATCTCGGGTTAAGTGACCATTGGACAACTCCAATTGGTCTTTTACTGGAAGAAGTTGCTAAAGAACGAGATGGTCTTCACAAATATCTCAAATTCAAGTGTGTTGCAACTTCAGATGGTCCAAGGTACAAACTATATTTGCAAAACTATATATTTTTTTTTTATATAAGAAATGTTTTCTTATATAGTCTTCTTTTAATGATTGAATGCAGCACAAAATTTGATGGTTTGGTGTTTACCAAAGCATCGGTTCATGAACAAATGCCACGCCTTATAAGTCCAAAAAAAGGTTTACTATGGAAAGGCTCATTGGACATGGAGAAGGTAAATTGGATTTTCTCTATTTGCAAATGGTAATCTTACTTTTGTGTGTGTTAAAAAATGTTTATTGTCATGCTATTTAGGAGGACAAGAACAGTGTTGATCATCAAACTTACAAGTTTCTCGAGCTTGCCGACATAAATATAGTGCTGGTGGAAGATCCCATATCTCACGAGTATCAAAGCTACTTCATCTCAAGGGGGGTATTACAGCCTTTCAACATATGCAACATCGATTGCAGAGACTTTGTAACGTGGCATATACATGCACATCACTTGAGTGTGAAAATATAATTGAAAATCTCAATGATTTCAATGTGAAGCCACTAATTTTTCTTGGAGGTTGTGAAAGCTTTACGGTAATGAAACACTTAATAAGTTATACATTATTATTATATATTACTGTGCTTCTTACTTTTCTCACTGGAAATTTTCTTGTTTTCGTTTCAGATTTTGCTAAAAGGTCGCTCCACCGCCCAATTAAAACTGATGAAACAGATCCTCAAAACAGGGTACAATCTGTTTAGAAACGAGCTCCTTTCATCCAACTATTTCATAGTCACGTTGCCACCTTTAAAGATCATACCATGGGAAATGGATGGAGGCCAAGACGAAGTAGTAACAATCCGTGAAGAAGAAGTATCAAGCTACATCGCTTATTCCCTTCAACAAGTTGAAGTTCACGATGAATCTTCAGAGTCCAGGTCCAAGAATCCCGTCTTCTGTCAACATCGAGAAAGCTTTCTTGAGCTTAGGAGAGACTGCAACATGACAGAACCTCATTACATTTCCTCACTCAGCCGATGCTAAAGGTGAGAAGAGCGGAGCTATTTTTTCCAAAAGCAGAGACACAAGGTTGATCATCAAAGAGATCAACCAAGCTGAGTTTAATTCATTTGACAACTTTGGCCCAATGTATTTCAAATACATGAAGGAAGCCAAGAAGACATTTCTGGCCAAAATCTATGGCTTATACAAGGTATAAATTTACTTTCTTGGTTGTTTCTCTGTCTGTTATAGGAAGTTAGAAATGTGATAATGCTTTTGCAGGTGGCTTTGGGTCAGACAAAGTTCATAATGGTGATGGAGAACTTGAACTTTAACCGGGTCATAGCTATGCAGTACGATCTCAAAGGATTGGTTCATGGTCGTTTTGCACCACACTCAGCTCAAGTACTTTTAGATCAGAATTTCTTGAGTGATATGGAGAGATTAAGACTCCATATCAACCCATACTCGAAACAACAAGACTTGGAAACAGCTATTAGGAAGGACACAGAATTCCTAAGTGTGAGTTTTGGTTTATTCCCTGACATTGATTTCATTCTTTTTGATTATCGAAACTATTAAACTTTTCATCAATAGGGGATAAACGTGATGGACTACTCGTTGTTGGTGGGATTTGATATGGACAAGCGTGAAATCGTTTGTGGCATCATTGATTACCTGGCACCATACTCGCTGAAGAAGAAGCTCGAGACGGTTGGTAAATCATTGCTTTTGCTTGGTAAAGAGACGCGACCAACCGTGATAAGGCCGAGAGAATACAAAAAGAGATTTGTGGATTTCATGGTTAAGCACTTTTTGGTAACTTCTGAGTTCTGTTCTGATAGTCATAGCTGGGAATTTCTGATATCCATTATATCATATAACATCTCTGAAATCTTTTTGCTTAGGGGGAGATTAGCCTGAGAGAAATAGTGAAGGAGCTGGAGCAGCTACTGCGTAAAGAGCGAGATGCAAGGTTAGATGCCGAGAAAAGGTTGGAATTATTGACCAAGAAGCAACCCATAGGAAGATGGAGAAGCATCTGACAGGAGAGCTGCAACTCAACTCCATTCTTTTCATGGAAAGCTGTGAATATGATTCTTTTCTGTGGCTCCACGATCTATGTGAGGATTTAGCATTGTGCTATGTGTAGTGGAAGGTACTCCCTTTAGTGCTGCAGCTTTGGTAAATGAGGTGTATATCTCATTCCAGTTACAAACGTTGCTTACTCATTCCAGTTACAAACGTTGCTTACTGTTTCAAATCTCCGAAAATTTGTATAGATAGCAGTTGAAACATTGACCTGCTTTAGGAGCCTTTGCAATGAGCTCCATTGTCTTTGACCGAGAAGAGTATACTGTGATTAAGTTCTAGCAGAAGCAGGTTGTCATGTCTCTGCAAACTGTCAAAAATATATGTCCATTGCGAGACAGAAATTCAAAAAAAAAACAAGTGGATTTGAAGTGGGGAATATATGCCTGTAAACTCCTGAACAGAAACTGAACCAATTTTTTTAAAAAATCTTCTTCGTTGAGTACATCTCTAGGAAGCGTAAGATCTTATTAGAAGGCTCTACACCAAAACCGAAAATATACGTGGGCAGCAAAAAAAGGCAATGCTCAATTTCTTCTTGGGTACAACTCAAAAACCATTCTCTCTATTTTTCTTATTTTAGTATAAGTACATATAAGCATTGATCCATGGTTTTGATTTCATTAGCATTGGAAGTTGCCATTTATGAGACCACAGTTTTAATTTTTCCGATGAAACAGCTACTAAACAAGTAAAGGAGAAGTGAGTATCTAACTATTTTCTTGTGCAGCAAGACTTACTGGCTCGTTAACTTACTATTAGCTTGAAACTGAGAGATTAATTTTGAAGCAAACAAGATCGCCAAGCAAAGGTAAAAATTTTATCAATCCAAAGATAACAGATTAAAATTTTAAAAGAGTTATAATGTTACTACAAAATAATAATAAATATATAAATCAAATAAATAGACGAGTATTTATGGCATCCTCTGCGGAGAGGATGGGAAAATCAAAGATAGAGAAGTTGTGGGGGGGCTGAATCCAGACGCCATCCTTCGGATACTGATGATTGGTGGGGCGATACTCAAAGTAATACCCATCAGGGTCTTCACATAGACTCCTGCTATATAAGGAATACTTGTAGGGCCGATTCTTTTTGAAAGTATAGTCCGGGTACTTGGTGGGACTGGGACGCCTGTCGTTGATATTAGTGTTCCAGAAATACAAAATGTTACTAGTCATTGACCCACAAGTCATCACACATGATCCATCGCTCACAAAAATGGAACAACCATCCAATGTTTCTTTCTTTTCCCAAAGCGACTTGTTCCAGTTAAGCCTGTACACCACCGGAGACGACGATGATGCATCTACAAGAAATATTTCTCCTTTATATTCAGTAATCCACCTCAGTGTGTACCTCTGAAATCTTGGGATGGGTTGCACAGGAACAAGATTCCAAGTACGTGCAGATGGATCGAATACCCCTAGCGCATTCCCCAATGAGATATAGAAGAGACCATCATCCCTTGCGTATAAGACGTTCATTGTGTCCACAACAAGGTCAGAACAAGCAAACGACGGGTTTGGGAAGTAGTCTTTTACCCATGTAGCTGCACCAGGATGCCAAGTGCTGATTTGGATTTGCGGATGAGAGACAGTAGATTTAGCAATACCAAACACCACACAAGCTTGTTTCTTTGTGGGAGCGCAAGAGAAAGCAAAAGAATCTTGGTACAACAAAACAGTCTCAAATACCGGCAGGTCTATGCGCTCTCGGGTAAAAGGATTGAAGAAGAAAAGTCTAACACCTGAAATTTCCCCCCTGACTCCCATGAGTAACCACCCATCATTGGAATAACGGATATAGCAAGAAGACTCGGGTAGATCCCCCATCATCATCATCGCCTTTGTCTTCTTCTTCTCTACTGGGTCGAAGAACGCATACGAGTTACGATGTGGATCAAGATACATAAGCCAGCAAGGTGGATCTCTAACCCGAACAGATGCAGCTATTTCACCCCATGTCTTGCAAACAGCAGAAGACCGTATGTTGTCTTTCAAATCTAGACGGGACAATATCACAACTAAAAGATCCGGGGGAAGACAAAACTCGGGTCCGCTCTTGTTTTCCAAGATTCTTCTCAACCTGACAGACGACGGAAAAAAACACCCCCCTACCCTAATAAATCATCATCTCTTCATCTATACATTGAAACAAAACAAAAGAACAAAAGAACAAACCTATTGACTTCTGCCTCAAACCATTTGCGCTTTGCCTCAACATTTTTTAACTGTGTTTTAAACCTACAAACAAACAAACGCCAATCATAATAGAGTTAACACACACACACACACCTCTGTGAATCACACACAACTAAGGCATTATTGAAAGAAGAACAAAACCTCAATTCCTCTGCTTCTGAGATTGTTCTCGACCTGTCCAACCAATAAGAAGATATTTGTAAATAAGATATTATATATATATATATATATATATATATATATATATATATATATATATATATATATATATATATATATATATATATATATATATATATTCATTCCCATCGAAAGAAAGTAAGAAAGAACCAAACCTCTGGAGCTCTGCCTCAAACCTCTGGAGCCCTGCCTCAAACCTCTTGCGTTCTGCCTCTGCTCGAGCTTCCGCGATTTCTTCACTTTTGGGATTACAAATCCTATAGAAAATTAACGATAGAAATTCCGCCATTAGGGCCGCCGCCACAAGGTAGGTTGGATAATCGAGAGAGATTGGAAAACAAACGGGGAGGGAGGCCAAGGTAGGAATCTGGCTTTTGCTATTTGTACGGTTCAGATTACTACCCAACATATAATCATCTTTTTTCTTTTTGGGTCACGACCGAACATAATAAAAAATCTTTATTATCCAAAATGTTTATTGAGATATATATCTCTCTTTTTTTTTAAATCCACAGAAAGTTTTCAACTTTAATTTTGTTTGAAAATTACCCATAAGTTAAATTTCTTGTTACCCCATAAAGTTCATCCAAAATAAATAATATTTTGGTTACCCCATAAATAAATAATATTAAAATTAAGTTACAATAGATCTAATTATTCAGTAAAAATCACGTAGAAGAAATTTGTAGATTTATTTGGTATATATATTTGATGTAGATTTATTAGTTAGCATTCTTGTCACAAAATCACTGACTGACTGATTTTTTTTTATATGTTGCAATATGCATTTATAAAATAAAATATTCATATAACTCAAATTTGTTACTAAACTAATTTATATATTAATACGAATTTATAAAAGGCTAACTGAAAACATAATATCTAAAATAGATAAACTAAAATAATAGTAAATAAAAATTATTTAAATAAAATAATAATATTTAAATATAAAACAAATGAAATAATACTAACTAGAAACATAAAATCTAAAATAGATAAAATAAAATAAATTATATATTAATACAAACTTAAAACGTTAACTAAAAAATCTAAAATAGATAAAATAAAATAATACTATCTAAATATAAAATAAATGATCGTCCACCGGAACTAGCCGGGGAGTCCGCCGAGAATCATCCAGAAAAGCTGGTGAGCCTCATGTTATAGCACCAGTGGCCACGCGCAAACTGGACTTCTCTTTATTGGACTCAAATATTCCTCAAGATAATCACCTATTGTCATACGGTGCACTCGAACCCTGGAAGCGAGATTGTTCAACCTCACTAGATCACTAACACGTGGTAAAGTGATGATTTTGTCCCCCAATCGGCCACAAATATATAACATACGGATTTTATTTTGTCTAATTCAAAAAATTGTTTGTTTGTCATTTTACTCTCCTTTTATTGCTACTGATCAAACATATATAACAGAACGTACATGGCCGGCTTAGCATGGAGGGCGGTCAGTGCGATCGCCCCAAGGCCCACCCTAATTTCTTTTTTTTTTTAGTTTTTTTAATGGTATATAGTATACTAAATTTAAATTTATGTAGTATTATAAAATGTGAGTACAAAAATTTAATAAAAACATGCATATTAGTTAATTTATATAAAAATAACTTAAATATATTTCAAATTAGTCATTTTATAGAGCTTTATTTTCTTTTTCTTTTTTTAATATAGGGTCTAATTTTTTTTTTCTGCCCTAAGGCCCTTAATAATGTTGAGCCGGTTCTGATAACGTATAGGTTTTTCTAACAAGAAAGAGAGACAGAAACATAACACATAGAGAGTTGTTCAAGTATAAGTCTCTTCTCCATGTGAACACCGATTCTTTAGTCGGAAAACTTTCTCCAACATTCATCAGTCGACGGTAACATTATTATCTTCTCTTTACACTCTCATTAAATATAAGGGAAAATTCCATAAAAATATCCGAACTAAATTTTGTTAAGCTTTTTAATACCCAAACTTTTTCACTACCCAGTTTAATACCCCAACTAATTATTTTGCTCATTTTAATACTCAAACTTTTAACATTGTACCTACTTTAATACCCAAACTTTATTTATTTAAATAAAAATACTAATAAGTTTCAAACAAAACTTAATAAAATCTCAAAAATCAAAGAAAAAATTATTAAAAATTCTAATTTTATTTTAAGATTTAGAAAAGAAGGTAGATAAACCATGGAAAATTTATTTTTTCAAAAAATAAATGAATTTGAATGAAAAAAATAAATTTCGTATTTTATTTCAGAAAACAAACTAAATACAATATTTAAAACTTAGAAATTTTATTACAAAATTTAATATTTTACACTATTTAGTTATTTTTATTTCTCAGACACCAAAAAAATTAGAATTTTCTGAGTTTATTTTGTAAATTTTAGAGATTTTTTAAAATTTTATTTGAAACTTATTAGTATTTTTATTAAAATAAATAAAGTTCGGGTATTAAAGTGGGTACAGTTTTAAAAGTTTGGATATTAAAATGAGCAAAATAATTAGTTGGGGTATTAAACTGGGTAGTAAAAAAGTTTGGGTATTAAAAAGCTTAACAAAATTTAGTTCGGGTATTTTTATGGAATTTTCCCTAAATATAACATGTGCTAATAGGCAACAAGAATGACAACTAGCTAAGACAAGTTGATTACTAAGATGCTTAAAGGAATTTCATATAACATGCTAATAGACAATTCGTTTGCATATTTTTTAAATACACAGGCTTATGCATTTGCATGCATCGATCAACTATATTTCTCTTATAGATACATAACAAGAGAGAAGAAGATGCCTGATTGGGGACCCGTTTTTGTGGCGGTGGCGCTTTTCGTATTGCTAACTCCGGGAGTGCTGATTCAGATTCCGGGGAAAAACCGAGTGGTTTGAGTTGGAACATTTCAGACAAGTGGTCTTTCGGTTATAGTTCATACGCTCATCTACTTCACTCTTGTTTGTATTCTCTTGCTCGCTATTCAAATTCACATGTACATCGCCTAATCTAATAAAATGTCTCCATTTTTTGTATCAGTGTATTCTAGAAGTTATATAGTCAAAATTCGCAGTTTGTTTGATATAAGAAACTAAGTTGTTCCATAAACAACGTGGTTTCTCATATACACCGTTTCGATATAGTTCTGGATTTTTATTACAGTTTACAATGACTTCCTTAAGGTAAAACATAAATTTAAATAAAAGTTTACTTGACAATTCGGTTTGATCTAGTTAAATCATCATTTATGCGGGCTCCTTGCCTCCTTCATATGTTCTTGCTTAGCGATATATTGGGTGTGGTATTTGACAAAAAGAAAAAAAAAATAGTGGGCGTGGCTTATGTGATTATAGATATTGTTTCAACCAAAAAAAGATTTTACGTGGTATATACTGTCAGAAAATGATATATCAAAAGCATCCAGATTGTTCTCCTGACCAAGAATACGTACTGGATTTGAAAATAGAATTTCTATTATTAATCTTTACAATTCTCCATACATAGTAGGAGTAAGAATATGATAAACAACCGAGGAGTGGACTTCGGTAACCTCAAAACCAACGGAAAAGCCATTGCTGTTCACACTCTCATCTTCTTCGCCATTTACTCCATTTTGATCATCGCCGTCAATCTCCACATCTACACTGGTTGATCTCTGTTCTGTGTCTCTCTCTCTGTTTTCTTTGTAAGAATGTAATAAAGGTGTACCCTTTATGTAAACTATGGCTTAAATCTGTAGTTCTTCTTCTGATGTTGTACTGTCACAAAGAGATTTGGTTAAAAGGACTATGTTTGTACTTGTGTTGTATATGGTTACTTCAGTTTGTTTTCTTACTTTATGGTCTCTTTAACTCTGTTTATTCGCTCAAATTCAGACAAAAGTTGCTTACTTTCTGTCGCACGGTGAAGCCAAAGAAAAAAGACAATTAAGAGAACATTACATTTCAGTTTCCAGTGAACTCTCTTCTTTTTTGTTACTTATATTTACGTGATATGAAGAGAGCAGAGAGATCAGAAATGGATGTGAACTTGTATAGCAATCACTAAGATTGTGAGTATGCAAAAGCATATAACTGCGTGGACCAAGATAGCGATACCACTCGTGCTCATGTTCCCGAACTCAACCACTCTCGTCCTTGCTGGAATTTGAAACAGCCTGGTGATAGTAGAATGAACAGAGACACCGCTACAATCACCGGTCCCCAATCCGCACTCATAGCGGGGTTTTATCTCCTTCTTAGTGTTTCTATTGAAACCGCTCCTTGTGAAGTGTGTGTGTCTTGTGTAAAAAGAGTGTTTGTTCTTTTGCTGATGAAGATGGAGGCAAGTGGAGATTTATGTAGAAGGTGATTGACTACTCTTTCGTGGCTTTTCTTGGTGGCTAAGTAGAGAAGGAAGAAGAGGTTAAGGTTTAAAAAGCTTAGTGATAGGTTACAAGGAAAGGTATTGTATTTCTATATTGGATTTAGCTTTTTTTTGTGAACTTTGGTGATGATTGATCAATCAATTGTTTCAGTGCCCTTTTGGTAGTGTTTTTTTTTTGTTAAAGAATTTGCAATAAAGTAGTCTACATAAAAGATGATATGATATGTGTCTACTTTGATAGTTTTCTTAGTAGTTTAGGTTTCCTTTTTGTTTGTTTCTCTCTTGATCAGTGACACTGGAACCATTGAATCTGGTCTGGTCTAAGAAACATCAAGTTCAACACCTCTGTTTCTAGTGATTTCTCTATGTTGAGTTTCATAGGTTCTAATCCTTATTAGAGCTCAAACTCAAGAAAAACAGAGTTGGTCATATCGTATATCATTGGTTAGGGATTTTAGTAGCAGCAGTGATTCGTTTTGAAGCAGAGATGTGACAATTATGAGCAGTTTAACACATGTGGCTACTTTGAACTGTAAAATTTAAGTAATATAGAAGATTTATTATTAAATGGCTTAAACTAGACTACATAACATTTTGACAACACAATAATAGATAGTAATTTTATAGATTACATGTAAGTTTGATTGGAGACTACTTTGATTGTGTAACATCAATAGAGGTTTGCTGCAATTTTGTGTTGTTGTTGTTCATCAAAATTCCAGAACAAGATCTGCAAAAAAAAAAAGAAAATACACGACATGAAAACTCTTGCAAGACATAAATAAAATCGAATAGTGTTCAATGTTGTGTCTATAGGATCTTGACTTACACTCTGCGTCAGTCTTGATCCATTTTTCTTTTTCATGTTGGTTTCCGAGATGGAGCTTGAAACAAGAAACCCTCCGTTAAGAGGAGGATCCTTGAGGTTGGTGCAGCTTTTGCTGTCATCTATATCCTTATCGTCTCTTGCAGTTGTACAGAGAAGAGGATGGACTCTTCTCCGGAAGATTTGAACATTCTATAACCAAAACAAAAACCACATTAACTTTCATAATACTTTTGACCAATCTAGATTTGAAGACGCTTGAAAGATAAAAAAAAAAAAGATAAAAAAGACAGAACCTTTATGATGTCTTTCTTCTTTGAAGAAGACCTGCGGAGCTTCTCGAACACACTTTTAATCAAATCTCCTGTGCCATGTTTCTCCATGGCATTACACTCTCCTTCTACTGCCTCTCTTCTTTTGAAGAGCCTTGCAAGTAAATCCTTTCTCGTCCTTACTTCTTTGCTTCTCTTTGTAAAGGCAATACGATCATAACCTTGTGAAGGACATACGTCAACCGGTTCTCCATCTCCTTCTGCATTCGATCTCTCAACTTGCTTACTGCTACTATCCTCAGGATATTCCTCAAGAAGCATGTCTAGCTTCTTAGTTAAGAGCTTTGCAATATCTTTTTGTGCTTCGGTTACTTCTTCTTCTGCCACCGAAGTGAATCTTGGTGTTTCAGGTTCTCTACCAAGCGTCCCGATCGTTAGAAATCCACTGAACACGTCTTCATGATCAAACCGGAGGTCCTCATCAGCTTCTGGTGGTTTCGGGTCACGAGATGGTTCATAGAAGGCGAAGGAGTTTGTACGGATGTCTTGGACTTGAGAAGAAACCTGAGCTCTTAGACAACAGAAATTACCTGCAACATTGGTTGCTTTTATTAAATATAACTTAATTAAAAACATATATATTATGTACAACATTGTATGAAGATATTGAAAAACATTGATTAATTGTATGAAGATGAAATTGAAAAGGTTTTATCGTGTAACCAAACATTTGAACTCCTTTGAATGGTCTAAGCCGCTTTGCTTTATAGTTCGAATCCAACTTAGCAGCTGCAAGAGATGGAATTAAGCTCAAAAAGAGAGAAAATATTTTTGATTATGCTTGGAAAATGTATACACACCTTCATGTTTGTCTTCGCTTCTGCTTCTTTTGTTTTTCTTCAATAAGTTTTCTTTAGTGTTTTGTAACTACACACATATATATATAGGTCGTTGATATATGCTTGCATATCGAGCTTAGTATATACTGTGAATATTTGGTGTATATATGTTTAGGATGATTTACATTATTGTATATGGTGATCGGATAAAGTAAGTTTTATCTTATTAAAGCAAAATGGTAATAATATTATTTATATGTGTGATCACGATTTATTTCACTTATTTACATATTTGATCATTTTAACATAATGCATCACCACAAATGAAAATATTTTACCTTTACATAATTTTAAAAATTTATACTTTCTATTTTTACTATAACAATTTTGTTTTAAAAATTATTATTTACATAATTTATTAAAAATATACATAAATATTAACTCAGTTTTAGCCTTAAAATAAAAATAAAAATCAATTAGTATATATTCTGTAACTCCAACAATTTTAACTTAAAACAAAATAAATATTTTATCACAAAACAAAAATTAAACCCGTTTTGCGTATATAAACAAAAACAAAAACAAATATAAATTTAATTTTTTAGAATATATTTTTTACTAAGCTAAATTTTGTAGAAAATATAATTTCACGTTTTTAAATGTGTGGGTAAGAATGTACTCAGTTTGTTGTTATTGTCTGTCTTCTCGTGTCGTATGTGTTGATGAGAATCTAATAAACGACACAGGTGTAAAAGAGTATCGATAAGGACCATAACAGTGATCGTGTGATTTGCATTCATCGTGAATTTCTTACGTGGGCAACGTCTGAAAATGTATTAAGCACGTAAGATGGGACGTTACAAAAGTAATGAAATGTTGTTTTCAAGCTAAAAGTTATGATTAATACGGAAGTGTCTAGCTGAGGTCGAGACTAAAGAGAGTCATCAGCCACTAGTTCGCCTCTCTTTTGTTCGGACATGTTTGCGAACTTCTCTCACAAACACCCACGTGTTTGATCATATGACATGACAAGACACGACACGATACGGTACAATCGTAACTAATTGAGTTATCAGAGTGTGTACTGTTCATTCTTGCATGCTTCTTTCCTCCAAAAGGAAAGTGATATATCTTTAAGAGGAATGCTTTCCATGTTCAAGTAAAAGGCGTGCAAGCAATGGAACTCTCTAGTTCTTCGAGAGAGTCCCACTTGCCACCAGGTTTTTGTCCTCGCCCTGCCACGTCTCAGACATTGGCTAGATTTTTTTCCTTTTTTTTTGGGTTCAAATGGCTAGAATGTGTAGAATCTCAAGGGAAAATGAATAATGATAGATCTGACCCCAAAAAGATAAATATAACCCAATGATAAATGGATAGACATATGGTACAGGATACTATATATAGACAAGACGGACGTACCAACTAGAATATGTTTAAACCTCCCAAGCTTATATAAGTTTCGCTAAAGAAAAATAAAAGAGATGAAAGGGGTCCTTTCGATTTTCATTCAGTTCCTGAATTAGATAAAATATTGTGCTGTAAACTTATAATGTATCTTTAACACTCTGGTACGTTGTGTGTAGTAAACAAAAGAAGAAAGAGCTATTTCAATGTAAGCTTTTATTTAGATCTTTCTTCTTCTTCTTTTATATCTTTCTGATCGATACACATGGGCATTGATTTGTTCCCTACGCTCATTTATCATTGCACTATATTGCACAAGCGAAAATCTGACAAATGAAATAGTTAATCAAAACGTGCTTAACAGATCCCTTCTTGGTCCTGTTTTTATGTTTGTATTTTCTTAATACATTTCTTGAAGTTGTAGGTTTGCAAAGTATAGGTGCCTCAGTGCCTGTGCCACCAAATACTTCTGATCGATGAATTTGCTAAGACGTTAAACTTCATGAACACTTTTGTTGGTTAAGTTTTATAATCTTTCAACGAATCCTATTAAGTCCAACACAAATTCAATCCAAAATAATTATGTAAGAAAATACTCATTCTGATATTTTCTTATCGAATTTCAACCTATTACATGACCTGTAACTGGAGCTTGAGATGTTACTAGCATGGCCTAGTCCAACAATAATCTTGGGCCCAACAAACAGAATTGTTATGAAGTTTAGTTTGGCAAAAGAAAATAACAGAGTACATCTTTATAATTAAACTTGAGCTCAAGAAACAAAATAGTGTAACATGAAACCGTCATTGCAATAAATTTAAGTCCAACTACACAAAATCTTGGTGGCATCTACCACATTGAGTAGCTAAACATGGGAATGGAGATCCCTAGATCAGCGGCGATATCAGATGCATTGTTGCCGGAATCTGAGAAGACCACGACGGTTTTAGGTCATGACAAGCATGAACCGGAGTGAAAAGAGCAAATATGCGACCTTTTTCCTTTGGTCAGTCTCCATGAGGAGTATATTGATCCAATATCAGATATATTGAAGTGGAAGGTTCTCTTTTTTTTTTTCGTTTTTTTTGAACAAGTGGAAGGTTCAAACTTAGAATTAAACTGAAAAGGCTTCAAACATTACATAGCATGTTGTTGACACAAGTACTGTGGTTAAATTATGTCGGGGACACATAACTGACAAATAGTCACACAGAATATATTAGAGTTACTAATACCGGTTATGTATATATGATTAAACCGGTTGCATGACAAGAAACTATACTGTACAGAGTTAGTTAAGGTATTAATAACTCTAATAATGAAAAAGTCGGCAATTAATCTGAAAAATTGTTAAGGAACTGTAAACTTTGTAATGATGAAACTTCACACCCATTTGAATCGACCATAATTGGGGCACGATTGGTGGAGAAATTGTGGCAGAAACTCTTGAGATTGAGTAATGTCAAATAATTCAATGATTGAGGAAGAAAATAGTTATATGAAATAAAGGTGAAAGGTAAACATAAACAAAGGATATGGACTTGGGTTGAATAAATTGGATGAAAGTAACCTCGATTGAGACTAATCAATCAGATTCCACCAGTTTCGAATTAAAAAAAAAGAAGTATAATTATATTTGATTTATGCACTTTTTCATCCGAAACTGTTTTATCCAATAAAAATCTATCAAAAACAATTATAAAAAGGTTGATAGAATACACTGAATCGATAAAACAATTCTTTTGAGAAACACGTTTAAAATATTAAAAATAATATGAAAATACAATTTCAAAAGAAATTAATGATGAAATAAATCCACATTGAAATTAAATTAGGTTTTATCAATATATTTGATACTATAATGATTGTGTTCCAAGTTTTTTAATAATCACATTTTTTTTGCATCACAATATGCTGTAGAATCATGTTTACATAATAAAATTTTCTAGATAAAAATAGCTATTTTCCTTTGATTAAATATGTTTTACGAAAAACTATTGTAATGAATTTTGCTTTTCAACCCGTCGAATGATAATCTTTGAAAAAATTATTGAATCAAAACGTATATATTTTCGATTACAAAAAAATAGCGCAGAACAAAAATATTTTCATAAATTTTGGAAAAAAGCCATAATAAAATTATTATATTAAAAACAAAGAGGAAGACACTACTATAACAAAATTCTCAACATCTATCCTACAAAAGCCATTTGCGCAGACAAAAAAAAATCTTCTTTTCTTCTATCTAGCTGATGATAAGGGCAACCACCACTGTATAATATATCAACTAGTTGATTTTATGCACTTACGAACGATTGAGATAAACACCCATTTTTTCCACAGTGTTTTTTTTCCTTCAACCTGTTCACATATATAGAAACAAGGGAAGAAAATGAATGTGTAGCAAGTCGGTGGTTATACAAAAAAAAAAGAGATTTTCGTATCATTTATAGTGGACTTGTGTATAGAGAAGTGATTCGACTCAATTGCTAGATGCAAGACGCCATAGACGAAAGCTCTCCCTATTATATTTGGAGATGGAAGTATGAAACTTGTTAGTATGCTATGAAAACAATACTTGCGAGTTACTTACTATGAAGTCTCAAGATCAGTCGTGGAAGGTGGACTGATTCGTGTTTACTTTTTTTTGCTCAGATCATCTTCAAATTAATTGTAGAATATTATAATACTATATGGTGAAATTAGAGGTAAAAACTAAAAAGCATCTAGGAAAAAAGATAAAGCAACTGAGAATTGAAGGAAAAAGACTAAGGCGATGGCATATATGGGCCCTTGTGTGTCTCTTACTTTTGGAGCATAATTCAATCGGAAATTTCACATGCACCAACTAAAATTCTATATTTACTTTACTCCACCTGTCCACCAAGAATGAGCCATGCTGACTATTAGTTATGAAATTATCAATTATTTATATATACTTATAAATATGAACGACTAAAGTGATAAATTATAGGATAGGATTTATTGTGTTTAAAAATGCAATATAGACTACAGTGATAGATTTACCACCTCTCAAAGTCTTCATTTTAAGTGTGTAAATGTTTGTCTGAATATTGACCTATTAAGTCAATGTGTATAAAGTCGGTCATACTGAAAAGTATGGCTATATAATGTGGTAAATCTGCATATAAATATAAATTTGTAACGACATTGTAAAATATTGTTTTAGACTGTATTACTTGTAGAAATTCTTGGGGATGGAGAGTCGGTCATTAGAAAGTCTTCAAACATAACACATTTTTTAGTTAATTATTACTCCTCAAAGATTAGGCAAGAGACCATTTAATAAAACGTGATTATGAGCGCCATTAATATTAGATTCATGCCTTTGATCATAAAGAGTAGTTAACTCAGTTAAGATTAATTGAACTCCAAGACTTATGTGAATGATGATACGAGAGGTGCGCAGGTAAATGATGTTGTCGGTCCATAAATGATGGAACCTCAAAGTCATTCAATCTCTTTAGGGCTTGCCCTACAAGCTAACCAAACCCTCTGTCACTGTGGATCTGCCAATTGTCAAATATCCCATCGATCCACTTGATAGACTAGTTACTTCCTTCTTTGAGAAGACGTTGACTATGACTATTGTTTTAGGTAAGGTACGTATGTATCAGTGTATCACTATGTAAATTGTTTCTTCTTTTTCTTTCTTTGTTTTCTTATGGTAAAAGGAGACTATTTACCATGCAATTTTTACCATGCAATCTTTTTTTTCTGTAAACCGGCTTTCATAAAAAGTAATATTTTTACCATGCAATCTTGTATTCTAGTATATAAAAAGTAATATTTTTAACAACGTAGTGAAAACAAATAATTCTGCAACATTTTTTTTTGGCAATTCTATTATCAATTAAGTGTTTTATTTTCTTCAACTTACTCATTTGTAGTTTCAAAAAAAAAACTTATTCATTTGTATTTGTGTTTCTTTTAACATAATCAGCAGTTTATTTCTCTCTTTTTTACTTACTGTGTTTAATCATATGATTAAGCAACAATGAGTAGTGTTAGATATGTTAGAATTACCCCATATATATGTGATATATCTTCATATCTAACTGGCCTCAGAGAAAGAGTCAACATAATGAAAAATAATTATTAATATATATTCATTGACTGAATGACATTCTTAATTACTATGGCTTTTATGATGTTAACTAAGAGGCATATAATGTTTGTCAAAAGAAAAAAAAAACTAAGAGGCATATAATACCGTATTCACTAAAATATCAGTTACAAGAACGTTTATCATTAAGATCTACTTTTTCTTCCACTAAGAAGTCCTAACCAAATTAGTTACTGGACTAGACAAAAGACATTGAAGAAGTGGGGGCATGACGTGGCATTTCTTAGATTCTCAATTACTTTTGTATCAAAGGGATTAAATGTGAAACGGTCACACTACTTTTTCTTTTATAGGGTTTAATTGTTTGGTTACTTTGCTGGTTATGGTCTTAAAAAAGACAGTGTTTGGTGAGAAACCTAAGCAACTCAGTCTCTCGCTGTTATCATGTCTATGCAACAAACCACACACACACCCAACCAAAAAAGAAAAAGGTTAAAGAAAGAAGAAAAAGACAAAACTAAAGTCTTGTGCTTTTTAATGTTTTCTCATTTCTTTTTTGACCCATTTTAAGATCGAAAGATGATAACTTTTCCTTTTATTCTCCTCCATTCTGCATCGGGATCTTACGGGGTCTCATTGGATTTATAAAAAAAAAAACTTTCAATTAAAAAAAAAAAAAAAAACACAGTAAAAATATTATCAAAGTCGATACCTTTTTCTCATCGAAGTCACACACCACAAATTCTCCACAAACCCTTTTTAATTGAATCCGAGAGAAGAAGAAGAGGAGGTAGTCTGGACCCTCTAAAGTCCCCACACACAGTTCTCTTTTGATATGGATCCCAAGAACCCAAATCGTCACCAAGTACCAAACTTCTTGAACCCACCACCAAGAAGCTTAGGAGATGCTTCCAAGGACGACGACGACCATCATCATCATCATTCCAAACCGGCCGAGGTTAAGGATTTTCAGATCGTGGTCGCTTCCGACAACAACAGCAGTAAGAAGCAGCAGAACCAGCAGCTTGGTCCTAAGAGAAGCTCTAACAAAGACAGACACATCAAAGTGGAAGGCAGGGGTCGGAGGATCAGGATGCCTGCGCTCTGCGCCGCTAGGATCTTCCAATTGACTAGAGAATTGGGTCACAAATCCGACGGCGAGACGATCCAGTGGCTGCTTCAACAGGCTGAGCCGTCGATTATCGCAGCCACCGGTTCGGGAACCATACCGGCCTCTGCTTTGGCCTCAGCCGCTGCTGCTGCTGTCTCTAACCACCACCACCATCATCATCTTCAAGGTGGGTCTCTCACTGCTGGTTTGATGATCAGTCATGAGTTAGTAGACTCTGGTGGTGGGTCTAGTAGTGGTAGGCCAAATTGGGGAGATGGAGTAGGAGGAGGTTCTAGGTCGAAGTTTACCAACAGGGTTGTGGCCAAATGTAGCTGGGTTTGGAGCTGGTGTGCAGACCACCGGGCTGGTGAGTGATGGAGCTGGTTACAGAATTGGGTTTCCTGCTTTTGATTATCCTGCAGGAGCTATGAGTTTTGCATCCATTCTTGGTGGTGGTGGTAATAACAATCAGATGCCTGGGCTTGAGCTAGGGTTGGCTCAGGAAGGGAATGTTGGTGTCTTGAATCCACAGTCTTTTGCACAGATGTATCAGCAGCAGATGGGTCAGGCTCAGGCTCAAGGTCAGGGTAGGGTTCTTCACCATACTCTTCAGCATAACCCATCACATGAAGAGCATCAGCAAGAGAGTGGGGGTGAGAAAGATGATTCTCAAAGTTCAGGGCGTTAAATTATGTTTTTTTTATAAAACATTTGATTTTCTCTTGTGGATTTGAAAAGCTTTTTGGCTTTTTTTTTTGTTTTTGTTTTTGTGATAATATTGTGTTGTAAACTAGCATGGAGAAGAAAAGAAAAAAGGTTAATACTGAGTGAGAGTGAATGTCTATGCTTTTTGAAACCTCTGATATCTTCTTCAGTTTGATACTTTCAGAGGATGATGATGAATGAGGCAAGAGAGACTCGAAGAGCTTTTTTTGAGTGTTTGTGGCATTTCTTTTTTTGGCAGTTGTTGGTTGAAACTTGCAGGTGGGAGGGGGGAGGGTTGTTAATAGACTCAGCCAGAGATTGTTTGTGCCTTTATTGAAGCTTTGGTGTCTCTAAGTTTGATCCCATATAGGCTTGTTTTTCACTTGTTCTGTGTGTTGTTACTTCTTTTAAAGAACCGGCATTTTGATAGTACAATGGTAATGTATATTACAGTTTTTTTACAAGGATGGAAGAAACTACTATAGCTCTTCTCTGTGCTCTTCTATAGCATATATCCAGTGGTCTTCCTTTTTCAACTCGATATCTGTGAATCAGCTACGACTACGTTTTATGTTCTGGATTCATTGTCTCTGAGGCTTCAGTGGAGTTAACTGCTCTCACAGAGTATCCTTTGGTCCATGCAAAGCGCTAGAGAGAAACATAACCCACACGCTTGGAAAAGGCCTCGTGTCAAGGCCCATGAAGAGTTTCATATATAGCCCAAAAAGAGACGCCGTTTTTGTATTGATCATTTGAACTACAAGCCGTCTTTGTTTTGCAGAGTAAACGACGCGCATGCTTATAGAGAAACTGAAGGAAACAATGGTGAAAGATCGATCGCGACCAGTTACCTTACTCGGTCATGTCAGAGCAAAGCGGAAACCAAGTAGAGAGAAGAGTAGTGGGTGATTCATTCGCTTCTATTATATTCCAAGACAAGTTCTCATCTTTTCTAAAGATCGAAACAAGATGGACAACAAAAACGTCGTCGTTTGCGACAACGGCACCGGCGTATGCTTCTTCTCATTCTCATTTTCTTGACTCTGTTTTTTTTCGTGATCCTCCTCCTCTTATATCTATTATGCCGTTGTCTCTGATAATCTGATGTTGTTTTCTCTGTCGATTTTTCAGTATGTGAAATGCGGATTCGCTGGAGAGAATTTCCCGACATCTGTTTTCCCTTGTGTCGTGGGAAGGCCGTTGCTTCGTTATGATGAATCACTCATCGAGCAGCAACTCAAGGTTGGTTTTGTGACTTTTGATGATAAAAAGTTTACATCTTTTACTTTGCATAACATTTTTGTTTCATTTTTTTTAGGATATAGTGGTGGGGGAGACTTGCGCTGAGCTGAGGCATCAATTGGATATAAACTATCCTGTACACAATGGTATTGTCCAGAACTGGGAAGACATGGAACATGTTTGGGATCATGCTTTCTACAACGAGTTGAAAGTAAATATTCCTTCTCTTCCTTCCTTCTTCGGGAAATTTGGTTTTAAACGAATCTTAAAAATCCTCTCTTTTGTTGTTATTGACAGATCAATCCATCAGATTGTAAGATATTGCTCACGGATCCACCTCTTAACCCCTCCAAGAACCGCGAAAAAATGGTAAAAGTCTTGGTGGTGCCCAGTTGTTGGAGTAGTAAGGTAACTGATTCGAGCTGTGTCACACAGATTGAGACAATGTTTGAGAAGTACAATTTCGCCGGCGTTTTCATTCAAATCCAAGCCGTTTTGACTCTCTATGCTCAAGGTGCTTAATGGAGATTCTTCTTCTTCTTCAAGGTTTATATTTTCTTTGCTGTGTTTGTATAGTCACCTGTATAGAAAGATTTATTTAATATAAATATTTCTATGTTTAATTATTGGTTTTAGGTTTGCTAACTGGTTTGGTTATTGATTCTGGTGATGGTGTTACTCATGTGGTAAGCTACAAAAATCTCTACCTTTTTGGTTCGAATGTCGCTTATAAAGGCCGCACTTAAACCGTTGTGGCCTCAAATCTTAGGTTCCGGTGGTTGATGGTTACTCTTTCCCTCATCTTACCAAAAGAATGAATGTAGCTGGCAGACACATTACAGCTTATCTTGTTGATCTCCTTTCTCGACGAGGGTGAGATTCGGATTCACTCATTCAAATGTTGGAACTTGATTAACAACATTTTTGATGATATATAATGTAAGCTCAATAAATATTATTGTCTGTTCAACAGATATGCAATGAATAAGACGGCTGACTTTGAGACTGTTAGGGAAATTAAAGAGAAGCTCTGCTATATAGGGCATGTGACCTCCTCTTCACAGACAGTTTTCCTCTTAATATCTGAGTAGCAATGCATTACAAGAACTGTGGAAATAAAAATCTATTTGTTTGCAGTTATGATTACAAGAGAGAGTATCAGCTTGGACTTGAGACAACCATCCTTGTTAAGAATTATACTGTGAGTTCTCCCTGTTCTAGAGTATTAACCTGTCCCATAAAGAAACTTGCTTATGTCAAGCTAATAGAATCTTAGATTCAAAGACATTAATCTCACAGTTAACTAATCTGTGATCAGCTTCCAGATGGGAGGGTCATCAAAGTAGGCACTGAAAGATTCCAAGCACCTGAAGCGCTTTTTACACCTGTATACCTTAATCTCCAGCTTTTTGCCAATTGTTCTTTCTTGAGGCTGATCACAGAACATAATCTTTTCCTCTTTTAATTGTTTTAAGGAACTCATTGATGTTGAAGGTGATGGAATGGCAGACATGGTTTTCCGCTGTATTCAAGAAATGGATATTGATAACCGCATGACGGTACTTGCGTCTCTCACGCTTGCTTCTTATTTCAAAACAAAGATTCAACAACTAAGTCTTAGTTTTTTTTCTCAAACCGTTTGCTCTTCTTTATTTTCAACAGCTCTATCAACACATAGTTTTAAGCGGAGGAAGCACCATGTATCCAGGATTACCTAGCCGGTTTGTCTCTTCTTCCTTTGTCTCTGTGTGTGTTTTTCATAATCCAACAAGAAGCTCAATGGCTTACTTTTAATGTGTTCTGTCTTCTCTTTGTTTCAAGTCTCGAGAAAGAAATCCAGGATCGGTATCTCGATACTGTTCTAAAAGGAAACAGAGATGGCTTGAAGGTAAAAAACATCCCGTTAAGTTCATGATCAGTGTCACTTTCCATGTTTTCTAACATATCCTTTTGTTCTTGGGTCAAATCAGAAACTCAGATTGCGGATAGAGGATCCACCTAGAAGGAAACACATGGTATATCTCGGCGGCGCTGTTCTTGCAGGGATCATGAAGGTTAAAAAAAATGCTCTCTCTCTTTCACAACACGAAACTCTGTATGTGAAATGATTGTTTAATAGAAATGTTGTTGAATGGTTTTTATGTTGCAGGACGCACCAGAGTTCTGGATCAATAGAGAGGACTATATGGAAGAAGGGATTGGTTGCTTAAATAAGATGAGTCAAGCTTGATGATACACTCTAAACATCAACTCTTAAGCTTAACTTGTGAGGACTGTTATTGTCTCTTAAATTTTTTGTTATTTGTTTTTGGCTTAATCAGAAACGCATTTTCAGTTATTTGATTAAATAAAAACGATATCTTATTCGTGCTGCTAGACAATATCTCTGAGTAGAAGCAACTTGGTCAATAACAATCGAAGATAATTGTTTTAAAACCCTCTATTTCTTGCCACACAAGGCAAGATCTCTCTTGAAGGGTCTGAAATTCAAAGCATTGAAACCATAGATGCAGAGATTAGACCGTTTAGACTTAAACACGACTTGATCCGTGGTGGTTCTATAACCAGGCACGTTGCAAGAAAGATCCGAAGAGCTTCTTCTCCCGACCAAACTCGCTTGACAAGAACTCGCTAGACTGTCCACGTCAGCGCAAGTCTAGAGAAGTTATGGCTACCTTGTAGAGTCCGAAACTCGTTAGTGGTTCTGTTTGCAGAGAATGTTACCATCTCGTTTGTTCTCGACTGAAGCTGATTTGAATCTGCAGACTATTCTCACCTTCCACGCCTGCATCAGGAAAACGTTAGAACCAGAGTTCTTTTTTTTTGCAAGAGAATTAAAAGAGATATTCTTAGTGATGGTTTTGCTTTTTTCAATTACCGGACATGAAGTAACTGTGTGTGGAGAAAGTGTTGTTGGAGCAGACATCGCAGTAAACAAAACCCATTACAGTCACTTCTGCCTTTGGCTTGGCTGGTGAATGTTTGGGAGAAAGAGAGTTTACTACTAACAGAAGTTGCAGAAGAACAAACAAACACATTATCAGTTTCTTCTCCATCTTGAAAACAAGTTTGCTTTTTGCTTATGTTGTTGTTGTAAGAAGGATAACGGAACAGTGTGTTTCTGAAGAATCAGACAAGAAGAGATGGGAGTAGCTCCACAAAACTAGCTTCAAGCTTCAGTGATATTCACTTATTCCTTTATATACACAGATTCACGCAGACGTGTATCTTAGGCATTAATTTGAGGAAGTTGTGGTGGGGGTCCAAAGAGAGGGCGCATTTTGAGTGAAGATCATAAATGAGAGGAGAGGAATAGAATTGAATGCAGAAGCAGAGAAGATAGTGGAAACAATACTAACTGAAAGTGAAGGTTATAAATGAGAGCATTAAGTGGAAGATAGTGAAAACACAGTGAGAAGTTAGGCTGAGATGACAGTTAATGAGACCTCATGCTCTTTGTTTGTTCTGGAGTTTTGTATATAATTCCCAAATATTGGCTCTCTGTAAAAGAGAAAGTGCAGAGAAAGGTAATGCCACTTATGTCTTATGCATGGACCATATACTTTACACATCAAAGTGTTTGTACCGGTTTATTACTGGTCTTTTGGTTAGTGATGGACCGGATAAAGATTTGTTGAGACGAGGTTTGGTCAGATACTGATGGAGAAAGAAAATGAACAGGTCTTAAGGTGAACAGGAACCATAGAACAAAATATGTAGCAGAGATGATATACTATAGAATTCTTGGAAACAAAAAAAAAATTCTACTCTTTATATTAATGTTGCTCCAAACAAGAGTTTTCATCACAATGCAAGAGAAAAAATACTTCAATAGACGCCAATGATGAAAGCTTTCTTTGAACTTCTGATGAATACAAAGTATGAAGAGTGAAAAATGGTAATTCAATGACCACAATGAAACAAGACTTCAAATATGCTTTTAAAGGCTTCTCTTTCAGATTTGAGGTTTGGGACTTATTCTCTCACATTATGGTACATGAGCAAAAGCTTCTTTGTTGAGCTTCTTCTTCCTCTTCAATTTTCTTCTCTGCAATGGATGAAAAAGAAAAACAAAAACAACCCCAATGATATTAGGAGTTTTGCACTGCTAACTTTCAACAACTTCTTCTAAGCATTCATTTCACAAAGAAGATGTCAGAGATAAGAAATCAAGAAGAGAACAAGACCTGGTCTTGTTTTTGTTGGAGACGGTTGCACGACAACGTGCATTGTAATGACGGATTTAGGGAGGATCATCGAATGGAGCTTTACACTGCGCAACAGTTTTACCATTCTCCAAAATCTTACCAGCATTTATCAACTTAATGTCACTAGCTCCTTTTGGAACAATCTTCTTGTCTAGAAAACAACACAATTCAAAAAAAAAACCCAAATTAGATTATTAGTCAATCAACTACCAATAGTAGAATAAAAAGTTTCGAGATATGAAACTGTATTCACCCTAGAGAGTCTTTAAAGAGATGTTTGGTAGGTAAGGCTAAGTGATTAGTAATACAGTCAGATCTATTACTACTACTAGCCTACATTTTTCTCTGATCTTTGTCTGTCGAGCCAAAACTGAAGAAATTGTTCAATAAATGGATGAAGCAAAACATCGTAAACTTATTCTGACACTAAGAACTAAAGCAATCAAGAGAACATGGTACTATAAAGACCTCTAACTAAGCTCACCTTTAGGCCATTCAGAGACGAGTCTCTCTTTGAGCATTGCGACAGTGGCGGTTGGAGAGTAGTGAAACGGACCAACATCTGAACCGTCATATAACCGGAATTTAAGCTCTACCAAATCTTCCTCCGGCATTTGATTTCTCTTTACTCCCACCCAAATACACACACAAAACTCTCAAGATGATTTCAGAAGAAATAATTCAAACCCAAATGAGACCTCAGCTTTCCCTGTAATAATAATGAGCAAAGAGAGATTGTCAAATTCTAAAGGATCAATTTTGAAACTTCAGTTACTGTCGAAAGCAAGAACTTTAAACTACTACTACTACAAGGAATAAAAAAGATCAAAACTTTAAACTCAAAACTCTCACAACACAGAAATGTAACTCGAACTAAACAAACATTCAAATCAATCTCCCAAGTCTGTTAAATTTCTCATTCAATCAAGTCGAAAAAGGGAAGATTTGTAGAGTTTATTAGACAACAAGATCCTATAAAGAGAATGTTTTGAGAAAGAAAGATAAACAAAAGGAGAATGAGACACTAAACCTTAGGGTGAGAGACAGAGAGATCTAACAAGTAGCAGAGTCTTCTGGGTTTGCGTCTTGAGACTTGGGAGATCGAGAGGTAGGAGACAAACCCTTTAAAGGGTTATGACAACCTGCAAAGTCTTTGGTCGTATTGCTCTCTCTGCTTTTGTGATGTTTCTTCTTCAGGATTGCCGCGTTACAGGGAATCCCTGACGAGTAGAAGGAAAGATAAAGACAAACAACTTTGTGGAAAAAAAGTATGCTTTTTTTATTAGTCAAAAAGAAAAATCTTGGTGGCTTTTTGACCAAATTTGAAAAGAAGAGTAAACTTTGGTCCAATCTGGCTTTTACTTTTTGTAATGACCGCCATGTTATAAGAACCTTCCAAAATTTCAGAAAGAAACTGTTGAAAATCTCACAGTAAATGACAAATATGTGCAGAAAACATATAGTTAGAGAGAGGTGCGCAGTGTTTGAAGAAAGCATACACAAAGCGAATTCCAATAGCGCAAATCCTATCAAACGCTCATTATAACTGTACTTTAAACAACAACAAAAAGTGAGCCTTTTTGGCTCTATATAAACCCTACAGGAATGGATTCCTTCTACTGCCGAGAGACAGGTGTCATAGAGACGGATGGGTTGATGCCATAGAAACCATCTTGTCCCTGAAACTTCTGGTATGAATTATCTGATGGTGCAGAGGTTGTTGGAAGTGGGGTGAGCCCAGGACCCCAATGACCTTGCTTGTTGTTGTTGTTGAGTGGGTGCAGAAGTGGTTGCTATAGTGTAGTTGAATGGTTTCTGGTTTACAGGACCAGGAGGCTGTAACGGCTGCAAGTACTGAGGTTGAAGCTGGTATGGTGGTGGTGGTGGAGGCGGAAGCAGTAGAGGACTGGTGGTGGCTGTGGATGTTGTTGCAGCGTTCTGTTGTTGTTGTTGCAGCTGCTGCTGGAGATAGGACTGGTCATGGTTTTGAAGCTTGGGCCTTTTCTCTGGCGGGTACTCGTCGGATGATGGAGTTCCTGTTACAGCAGCAGGTGGGTTGTTTCCGATGATGCCTTCCGAGGCTAAGGAGGAGAGGAACGTGGGAGAGCATTTCCGCTGAGGAGGTTGATGCGGTTAGCCTAGCTACCACCTGCGGCGGCTGCGGTTTTTCTCGGGTCTACCACTGATTGAGTTGGTGGGTTCGAGGCAAACATGAGCGGAGCAGATTGTTCCACATCGACTGTGTGTGAAGCTTTGTGGTGCTGATGCAAGCCGGTGAGACTTTGATAGGCTTCTTCTTTTGTAGGAGGAGGCTGTGAACTACTAACATGGTCTAGAAGCTGTTTGCAGAGATCACCAGTTCGGTCTGATTGAAACCGAGCAATCTGAAATTAATTGTAGCAGGATTAATATTTAACTAACCATCATACAGACAAGATAACATTTTGCTTGTTAAAATCAAGTAAGAAGACCCCTATTCAGATTTGGATCTCTATCTGCCCTGAGAAAGCACACAAACCTAGCTCGAAAGCTAGACCCGTGTGTCTCGGAAAGTACTGCTGATAAAGTTGTGATGTTTTGTGTGAACTGAAATATATGGAACGTGTGAAAATCAATATCATGTTTGTTAGTATGAATTTAAACCTGAAGCTGGTTACGGACTTGCTCCAGCTTGAGTTCCTGGAAAAGAAGAAAAAAAAAACAAGGTGAGGTCTTTCTTTCATCTTTGGCAGGAGTAACCAAAGATGATAATTTTGTTAGCAGTTGTATAAATAAGAAACCTGTTCTTGTAAAGCTTCTCTTAAATGAGAGATAAGACTTGTTCTGGATGTCTCCACTACACTTAGCTGTTCGATGCAGTTTCTCAGTATGGCATGTTGTCCCTGCACCTCCTTTACCACCGCGGGGCCAGGGGTGTGTCCTGTTTAAAGCAACACTCAAGAAGTAAGATAACAAAAAGAACGCATGGCTGATGAACGTGTGAACAAGAATTCGCTTTTCTCTATCCAAAAAGTCATTGTAATCAGAACTGTAATAAAATTTATTTAGGATCCAAAATTAACCAAAATGTGCGAGAGTTATAAATATATCATGGATTCTTACAAGTTTGTGGATTCTCTTCCTAATGGTGGGAGTAAATTCCCTCAAAATTAAATGATCTAGCTTATTAAAAAGTAAGATTCACCACCATACAAACACAATGATGTGGAAAAAGCTATTTGGAAACTATTAAAGATTCCGGTTCTAGTACCAAAGGGTATGTTCTTTAAAACAGACGACGTTTGTGGCTTGTCACTTGATAAATAAAGCATATGGACACATCTGAAGTAATGGACGGTGATACCTGAACTAAGATCTTTCTCAACCTCCTGCGTTGCTCTCTCAAGGTAACCAGCAGCATTAGTACATTTCCCAATAATGACATCCTCATCAATCTGAACGCCATGAAGAGCTTCAACAGCAGACACTACTCTCTCCAAGGGAGTTCCATTTGCCTGTTTCTGTTCAACAGACATCAAATAAATAGCAAAAGCTTATCATGCTGCTAACTTGGAAGAACTACAAAGCAAATGACCAGTGGATCTTATTGACAAATGAACTCAAAAGGTTCGCAAATGGTTTTATAAGAAACTCTTGACTTACAAGTTTAAGTGGCACAAGTGCTCCGTTCCTGGCTCCATTTTCAGGCTGCTTTCCCAGAATCTCTTCTTTGAGAATTTGTCCATGAGATCCAAAAACTTTCCTTTCTTCCCATATATTAACCTTGAAGAGAAAATTTATAACAATTAGCATAGCAGTTCTTATGCCAAATTACTCAAATACAATTTCAGTAACTACTAGCCTTTTCATCTTCACCCAAAGGCAAGACACGGATAAAAATTCAGAGAAAATGGTTAGATAAAAAGTTAAAACTCGGACGTACCAGTCGACGTGACAGCTTTTCTTGCAAAGTCATCACCGTTTTCAATCACATCACGAAGAGCATCGGGGAGTACTTTCCAGAACTCACCTACAAACTCTGAACCTTTCCTCCTACTATTCTGCAAGATATCATTCGCGAGGTACAAATACGCCAACCGTTGCTCACGCGGGGAACAGTGAAACTGCCTGCCCCATGTTTCCACAACATGTTTCGCCTTGTTCATGTGAAAGATACACCAATGCGACAAAGCTGGATACTTACTGTCAAGGAAGAGACACACCATGATAGTATATACAATGCAAAGTCGGTAAAGAAACCACAACACATGTGAAAACTATCTCTAGTCCACAATATCACATCAGACGCAAAAAAAACACAAAAAGCCTCATAATTATCTTCCGAGCACCCATTTAACCACAAGAAACCAATCAAAGTACAAAGCTTTACCACAACCAAAGAGTATTAGATAAACTAGGACCCCATTTAACTACAGGAAACGAATAAAAGTAGAGAGCTTTTTACCACAACTAATATCAGTAGATAAACCAGAAACCAATAAAAAGAAAAACAGTTTACAAATTTTTTGGAAAGGATACTCTCAATGCTAGCTTGAGAATTGTTGAGTTTAGAAAGCTTCTCAACTAATATCTGAGCATTAAATGAACTAGCCATTGTTTCCACCAGCTCCAACAACCAGTGAGTGACGCCTTTCTCGAGTCTACAGAGAAACATACACAAAAGAAACAAGCTTTAAGCATAATCAAAGCATATAACCAAATTTTGTATACTATTATTAGAAGAAAAGAACATGCTTTTAAACAATAGAGAGAGAGAGTAAAACCAATTCTCAAGTAGGCGCAGACAAAAATAGAAAGTGAGTTTAAACATCAAAACCAGTCTAAACCCTAATGTCCGAGAGATTTAACCGGAAACCTATCTCAGGCTCTCAGCAGAAAGCAAATACGACAAAAAAAAAACAACGAGCGCGAGAGTTTGAGTGAGGAAAATACAGAGGAGCAGGAGACTATTGTTGCGATGATGAGGCTCGAAGCTAGGCGATAAAACGGCGGCGTTCTATCTGATGACTTGCTCCTAGAAACCGCCGGCGAAGTCGAGCAGTTGGAAGAGAAAACTTGGAAACAAACAACCAATAACAATCTTCGTCGTTGTGGTTGATGTTAGATGACCACAACCACCGTGGTGGGCCGTTCATAGCACTAGTAAGGCCTAGGCCCATTAAATAATACGATGCCGTTATGAATAAAGTTAACTGCCACCGACAAGTAATGACGTGTCGATCGCATCGAAAGCTCTCTCTCTCTCTCTCTATTAATCAGACCAGACCAGTGTGGCTTTGAGTTAAACGATGTGGAAGAAGAAGAAGAGATGAAGCGCGGTGGAATCAGACGGAAGTGATTGTTCGGGAGGACGGTTCTCTTGACGTCGTTTGTTTTCTTGATCGGTTTCGGTTTGCTTCTGTTAACGCTCCGCTCCGTGGATGATCGTAACTCCTTCATCGATGACGACGACGACGACAACGACGCCGTTTCGGATGAGGATACCGCGAGATGGATCAACTCTTCTTCCTCCTCCGTGGTAGGAAGCCAAGGTCGACGGCGGTAGGCTCTGCGCGACGGTGGAGGAGATGGGGAGCGAGTTCGATGGTGGTGGTGGTGGTGGTTTCGTGGATCAGAGCCTCAGAGTTCGTGATGTCATCCGTCGCCATTTTCACCTCAACGGTGAGAGAGAGAATATTATATTATTTGATTCTTGATTTTCTTGATTAGCAAGATCTTGAGTTCGGGATAGAGCTCAGAGTTTTCTTGGATTTGTTTTTTTTCAAGGGGCTGGAGCAGTTCGTGAGCTAGCTCCGGAGGAGTTTTGTAGACGTGGTTATGTACTTGGGAAGACGGCAGAGGCTGGTTTCGGGAACGAGATGTACAAGATCTTGACTTCGGGAGCGTTGAGCATAATGTTGAACAGATCCTTGATCATTGGCCAGACCAGGCATATACTGGTTCTTTCCTCAATCCTTTTTCTCTTGCCTTTTTTGAGAAACTGTTTTTTGCAACTCTCTCAACTGTAGTTTAATTTTTTTTATAGATTGTGTTATCTGTCTGTTTGTTTATACCTTTCTCTCTCTCTCTCTCTGTGTGTGTGTGTGTTTCCTCAGGGGCAAATATCCCGTTCGGTGATTACATTGCTTACTCTAATGCTACATTTACATTAGCTGAAGTGAAGCATCTGTGGCGACAAAAAGGCTGCGTGAAGAAGTATGGAAGGCGGCTTGTAATGAGGTTGGATGATTTTGAGAAGCCGGCTAAGAGTAATGTCTTATGTAGCAATTGGAAGAATTGGGAGGAAGCTATCATATGGTTTGTGAGCAAATATACAAGATACAACACTTTTTGTGAAGTCATTACTGAGCTGAGCATTTGGTTTTTTATTATTTCAGGTTTCAAGGCACAACAGACGCAGTGGCATCTCAGTTTTTCCTAAAGAACGTGCATCCAGAGATGAGAGCTGCTGCAGTCGAGCTGTTTGGAGAGCAAGGAAGCTCAGCACCAGGAGCCAATGTGTTTGGAGAGTTGATGATGAGTCTCATATCTCCCACTAAAGATGTGAAAGATGCAGTGGACTGGGTTCTACGTGAGACTGGAGATCCTGATATTTCATTACACATGAGGATGCTCATGAGCAAGTATGTTTTAATAACACACATCTTCTTTTTTTTTTGAGGTGTCTGATAAATATTCCTTCTTCGTGATTTCTTCCAGATCTGTTAGACCTCTGCGTGCAGCAGTGAACTGCCTAGGGAAAGCAGTTAACAGGCTTGGCGTATCGAAACCGAGAGTGGTTATAGTCTCTGACACGCCATCTGTAGTTAAAAATCTCGAACTAAATATCAGCTCAATCGCTGAGGTATCATATCAATGATCCATTAAACTAAAACTCTGTCTAATCTTTCCAACAAAAATTGAAGTCAATTAAATATAAACTCTTGTCTATACAGGTTCTGCATTTTGACTATAAGCTATTCAGAGGTGGTATAGCTCAGCGTGGTCGTGGCTTACCAATGTTAGACTTCAGAATAAAAGATTGGGGTCCTGCACCGAGATGGGTTGCAGTTTGTAGACTTCTTCCTCGCCTGCCGTGCAAAACACGCTGTCATCTCAGGTGCTCACAGACGAGTCGGGACTACTTATGCTCAGTTGGTTGCTGCACTAGCCGCCGCTAACAGTCTCAGTTAAGACCTTTACTTTGTTTCTTCTGTCTTCTTTCTTTTTACATAACTCTGTTACTGACATTGGTTAACTTTTTCGCAGAGGATGGTTCGGGCAACTCCAGCTTTAGCATTCTTGAGTAGTTTCCAGAGTAATCTGTTAGCAGATGGTCTAAAGAACCAGGTGGGGTGGGGACATGTCTGGAACCGGTACGCTGGTCCGCTTGAGCTGTCCAAAGCAGCCAAACCAGTGCGCCTTCACGCCTCTAGCACCTCCTGGTTGGTGGGACGGTTTATGGCAGTCGCCAATACCAAGGGACGCTCGTAAGCTTGCGGCTTATGGCGTTGAGCTTTCCGGTTTTGGTACGGTTAATGATGACCGTCTCCTTGCCTTTTGTAACGCCAAGAAAGCCTACTTAAGCACTGTAACGATCGTTTAGTAACTTTTTGGCCTCTTTGGTTTTAATGTGTAGCTGTCACTGGTTTTATTTCTCGGTCTACATTTTTTCCCTTACTAAATCGAACCGGCCAATTTACAAAACCGAACCAAAACCGAGATATAATTAAACTTGGAACAAGTCTTTAGTTTAATCCAAACACTGATGTTATTCCTCAATCGGATATAGGCTTACGGCAAAAAAAAAATAATTCACGGAAAATTTTAAAATTTGTGGAATTGTATAATACATATTAGTAATAATTAAATTAACAATTACAAAATGTAAAATTTTTAGTTCTTACTAGAGATATCTATTTTATATTTCAATATGTTTAACAATGTATTAACATTTTAAAATAATAGAATTTTATTTACAACATAACTATTTATCATTAAAAATTATTAGTATGTATTTTAAATTTAAAGATAAAATAGTTAACATATAATTTATAATATGAAAATGTTAATTTTTTAAAAAAATTTCACCATGATCTACTAAAAATTATTTTTGCACTTAATAAAATTTTTCTTTATATTTTTTTTCCAGTAAAAACATGTATTTTTGCATTTTTTTTATTCCACGTCCGCTATTTCACACAACTGCTTCGATTGGTAACTATTGTGGTAATCGTGGAATCGCAGAAAAATAGTTAAGATGTAGAAAAAAATTAATTAAAGCTGCTGAAAAAATTAAAATTTACAAAATAATAGGAATACATGTTAAATTAATCAAAATATTTATATGGTATTCACTTTGTTATATAGAAAAAAAAATGTGAAAATAACTAAATTTATTAAAATACTTTAGTTTTTATTATAAATATTCAGTTTATCTTTCAATATGTTTTAATAATAGTTTGATATTTTATAATACTACAAAAAATACAGTATAACTTTATTTACAACATAATTATTTATCATTACAAAATTATTACTATTTACTAATATTTTAAAATGTTATTAGCATATAATTTAATAATATAAAAATGTTAATTTTGTAAATTTTTCATGAGAATCTACTAAAAAAAAGAATCTACTAAAATTCACTTTTTCATTTAACAAAAATTTCTTTATATTTTCGTCAGCAAAAACGTAAATTTAGATTTTCACGTGTTTTTTTTTATTTTTCAAATTATAGCGATTGGTAAAATATTTGCGGAATCAAATATGATTCCGTCATTCCGCATAGTTACCAATGCATTTATTCTGATTTCCCTTCTTGAACTTAACCGACCGTCTAAATAACTAGAGCTAAACCGAAATCTCGTTAACACACAGCTCATAAGATAGACTTTTGATGTTATTATTAGGATGAGTTCTTAAGTGCTAAGAGAGGAATAAAGCAGTTGTCAGGACTTAAAGATGGAACATGATCTCGTGAAATCAAACTTTCCCTAATATTCAATTTGATTCCCAATTTGTTTTAATTTTAGTTTATTTCAACGATTGCAGATTCACGACATTTTTGGTAGCTATTCTTCTCGTCGTTCGTAATTTGCTGTTTAGAAATGCAAGGTACTGTGCCTAGCCGAGAATTTAAAATGGACAAAAGAAACAAAGTATGGATGCGTACTGAGTATTTTATGTTCATATTCAAAAATGGGTCATGTTCATATTTAAATAAAAAAAAGTAGTTTAATTGAACAAAAGAACCACTTCGTATGGGGTCATAATAAAAATATTTTTTTGGCAGAAAACATATATCAAAGTTTTGAGAAAAACATAATCACATTTTAGAAAAATACATTATTATATTCTGGTTGAAAAAACATGAATCGAATTTTGTGGTACAATGTTAAAACTATATTTCTTATAGGAAAATATAATCAGATAATCAGTATTTTTTATTTAAAAAAAAACATTTCTTAGAAAAACGTAAATCATAGTTCTTTTAGAGAAAAGGTAAAATCACTTTAAAAAGTAAAATGTGAAATCATACTTCTTATAGAAAAACATAAATCCTATAATCTTTGCGATCGCTCAACGTATTTTTGTCCACAAGTTATTTCCATATAATCACATAATTCCAACAATCACATTTTAGATTTATAATCATCTCTTCGTATGAACACGGTTGATAACAACACAGAAGACTTTATATACATATTTTTCTTTAAAAAAAACAATGAATCATTCAAGATATTAATACAGTGTAATAGTAGAATAAAATTCCATAAAAGTAAGAATACGTGGCTGCTGCGGGTTTCGTGGGATTAGTCGATTGACTTCGGTCGTCGATCCCTACGGTTATAAAAAAAAAATTCAATAAAAGAAAGAATATAATTTTGTAATAGTTGTGTAAGAAAGGAACTTAGGAAAGAAGGAAATGGGGTGTAACGTACCATTTTTGAAGCATTCCATGCTTGGCTCTTCCTTTCCATCCCTCTCTCTATGTATAGATTACGTGTCTTTCATTCCCCTCAAACAACAAAAAACCCTTCAATTCCCTTTTCATCTCTAAATCTTCTCCTAATCCTAATACCTAAATCCCTCTCTAAATCCTCCTCCTTCTCAAGTCTCAACACAAAACATTTCTCTTAAAGTTATCGCCTTTTCGTGTTTTTCTGCTCCCATGAAAACTTGAATCTCTTCCGTTGATCTCTGATTGTGTGTGTTTGATCGGCGTTTCGTGAGTGAAGATCACCGTAAAGATCGAATTTTTTTGGGAGACAATGGTGTGTTGTTTTGGGCAGAGGAGAAAACGAGACGTGGTGAAGAATCCAAAGCTCATCAAAGGCGTTTCTGATCACAATTCTAGACCTGACCAACCTTCTTCTTCTTCTTCTGGTTTGCATCTCACTTTCCATTGTTTTTTTTTCATTCATGCATCATCATCTGAATCTAGTTAAATCAAATCAAAACGTCTCTCCCTTTTATCTCTTGAACGGATCACAGAATTGATTGTCTTGTTATTAGTCTGTGTGTCACATGTAAAGGTTTATGCTTTATAGATCAAAGTCTCTCCCTTTGTATACTTGATGATCACAGTGTAACATGTGACACAGACTCTTATTATTGTGTGTGTGCGTGTGTGTGTTTTGAATTTGGTTCTTCGTGTAGCCCAATGCAGCAAGAGCTTCAGTGGATTCTGGAACACAGCAAGATCCTAGCAAGCCAACTCAATGTTTCACATACCGAGAACTCGCCACCGCTACTAACAACTTCAGGCTCGAATCTATGATCGGACGTGGTGGTTTCGGTTCTGTTTTCAAAGGAATGTTAGAGTTTCCTCCTGGACAGGTTAACCCCTCAATATCATCTACATTCTACAGTTGTGATTTTTTTTTTCTTTTTTAAACTGTGATATATGTCTGATTTAAACCGAATCTTTGTCTGTTTTTATTTGGTCTTAAAAGTTCAAGAATGTGGCTGTTAAGAAGCTTGATACAACTAGTCATCAAGGAGACAAAGAGTTTCTTGTGGAAGTCCTAATGCTCTCCCTCTTGCGCCACTGAACACCTCGTGACATTGTTCGGTTACTCCGCTGAAGGAGACCAAAGACTCCTCGTCTATGAATACATGCCTCTTGGATCCGTAGAAGATCATATCCACGGTAAAGATATAATTATGCCTTTATTCATATTGAAGTATAAATCTTGAACACTGTTTTATTTTTCTTATGGTCAGGTTACGGATCTGTTGAAGAGGTATTAGATTTGAGCACGAGGATGCAGATAGCTTTAGGATCAGCTAAAGGCTTAGCGTATCTTCACAATGTAGCACAGCCTCCTGTGATCTACAGAGACTTGAAAACCGCAAACATATTGCTAGACCATGGCTACAAACCCAAGCTCTCTGACTTTGGGCTTGCAAAGTTTGGTCCCAGTGGTGACATGTCTCATGTCTCCACTAGAGTCATGGGAACTCACGGGTATTGCGCACCGGAGTACGCAAGCACCGGGAAACTGACGATGAAATCTGATATCTATAGCTTTGGAGTTGTGATGCTTGGAGCTTATCACTGGACGCAAACCTATTGGGGACTCATGCTTGGGTGCAAGACGACTGCTTGTCAACTGGGTAATGAATAAATGCTTCTGAATCTGATTTGTACTTTTTAAGCAAAAAAACATAAAGAGATGGTTTTTTATGATGACCCTTTATATTTAGCTTGACAGGCACTGCCATTGTTCAGGGAACAAGACATAAGAAAGATTGCAGATCCGATGTTGTCAATAGAAGATCATTATTACATGGAAGAAGCTGTGGGAAGAGCGCTTGAGTTGGCGTATATGTGTTTGAGAGAAGATGCAAACGCTAGGCCAACGGTCAAGGAAGTAGTGGTGGCTTTAGATAACATAGTGAGGTTCATAGCGCGGAAGAAGAAGAAAGAGAGCATTGGGTATGGAAGAGGAGTGGAGATTGGAGAAGAAAGGTGCGGTGGCGGTGAGCTCACCGAATGAGACGACGAGGATGTTGAGTGTTAAAGAAATAGAAGTAGAAGTAGAAGAAGAAGAAGATTTGGAGAGAGAAAGAGCTGTTGCTGATGCTAAGAACTGGGCTGAGACTATGAGAGCGTTGAGGAGACAGAGCAATGAGACACCAAAGCCAACTCCTTAGTCCTCTCTGCTTATGTTAGGAATTGGTCACAGTGATTTTATCCCAAAATGGTGCATATGTAAACTATGAATGAACTTGTGAACAAAAGAGATTAATACAGAGAAAACTCACATTTTGCATTGGTTGAAATGTGGAGAGAACTATTCTTAAATCACATGGTTTTCTAAATGAAATTATTTAGATCCTAAGAACTTTTCTAATTCATCTAAAAACTTTTTGAAATCAAATTATTTTAAATCTTTCTAAATAAAATATTGAAAATGCCCAATTAGTCTTTTACAAAAAAAATTTATATAAAATCTTATGATCTGTGTTTTACAAAAATCTTATAAAGGGACATAAGATTAGGTCTACTTGCTTATAAACTCAGATTTCAAGGCTCCAAAACAAGTAATTGTATTATTCATGTAGTTCGTCTGAAAAATTGTGATTTATATTTTAATATAATAGATTTAACAACATCATATATAACATGATAAACCAAAGCCTTGTATGAATGAAAATCATACATAATAAAACATAATCATATTTAATTAACAACTACCAACTCTATAAATCTAGAAAACACTCTTTAACTAAACTTGAAAAACAAACTTAGTCATAATTGAATTTCAAATGCAATTGTTAGAATATAAATGTGTTGTTAATCTTTGAATTGTTTTGAAGATAACATGGTTTACATTACTTTAAAATCTGATTTGGCTAAGACGAAAAAAATCAAAGAGAAATTGTCAACTCATTATGGATGATAAACTTTTCACTCGAGCCATAAAGAACAAGAATGTGATGATTTAGCTCATCGTTGCGGCTGATGATAAAGTCTATTTTTATTCAAAAGAAAATCTTAAATCAAACATATTATATACTTCTTCCGTTTCTTTATATAAGTCGTTTTAGAGAAGTTCATTTGTTCCAAATTATAAGTCGTTTTCGTTTTTCTATGTAAAATTTATTTACACTTAATGCAGTATGACCAATGATAAAATATCTTCTATTTTTGTATTGGTTGAATTGTGATTAGATAAACAATTAATGATGTTTTTGTCTAGAAAATCTAAGAAATTATTGATTTTCTTAATCCATGTGCATAGTTCTAAAACGACTTATAATAAAAAACGGAGGGAATATTATTAAAAATTTATTTGCTGTGAAAATATTGTTTTCTTCTAACAACGAAAATTGTGCACTACATCAAAGCAAATAGCAAATAATGTTTATGTTTTATTCTTGTATTGTATCTCTCTGTTTGATCCGACAAGAAGCATAAGACAATATTGTATCTCTTTTTCCATGTTTGATTCTTTTATTTCTCTTTCCTTGTTTCTTTATTTTTGTATATACTATCACTATGTTATATGTTTTTTTTGTAGGATTCTTGTGTTGCTCATGTTGCCTATGCAACTGAGCACAACATCCCCGTCATCGTCTTGCCTTCCCGAATGGAGGTTGGAGAGTTCATTGACGGGCGGCTGCAAGGTTGTTGTTTGCTGTGCTCTTGTCTCTTTTGCAGGACACAAAGAGATGCTAGCGAAGCTTCTTCTTCTTGGTTGAAGACCCATCAATGTTTATATTTCTGTTGAACATATCTGTTTTTGTTGAATTTGCTTATTTCTGACTTTGCATGTTGAATTTGAAAACTTAAATCCAATGACTATTTTGGTCTCCTAAACTCAACAAATTAGCAACTTCACTTCAACTTGTGTTTTAATATCTGTTATATCACTGAGGTACTCAGCAATCATCTCCCACGTTTCTAAACCTCGTTGCTATTCTTTCTCGCATGTACCTCTTTGTATGACTCCTGAACCAGTCTGACCTCTATAATGCTTCTCACTTGACTCATCCCAACACTTTTCTTCTTATTCCTGAGAACCCACCCCAAATCTGATACCTCATTCACACCAACCTTTCATTTCATTTTCTCTTCAAAACAATGATCCTCACTTCTTTCCCAACAAAAACCACATCTCCACCATTATGAGTTTTCAAGTTTCAAACTTTCTTTCACTTTAACCTTGGTATATATCCACAAGTATTGGCTTGAATGAAACCGTTCCAGCTAGACTTCGCGGAACCATCTCTAAAAAACCCTTGTGAAATCTTGCAAGCTGCTCCAAAACCAAAAGCTTTAAGCGTTACAAGAAATATGAATCTTCATCATCTTCTCCAAATATCTTCTTCTTCTTCAGAGTCTATTGGCCCAATCTTCATCCATTGAACCAATCTATTAGGACAGCACAAACATATGCTACTGAATTTAAACACGTAGAGAGGCACACGAAACAATTGTTCAATCTAGAATTTTGATTCAGGCCAATTGCATGCAATTATATACTCCTTTTCGTCAAAGACTTTGATTTTGTATGGTACTTGAATCAGTGGGCTGAAAGCCTTATCGCATCCATTGGTTCATAACTATAATCAATTTCATAATATAAATGCTGTATTAATAATTTAGTGATTTTTAGTGACCATTTTTTTTCTATTTTTGTAGCCGGTATAAGACGAGATCTAAATTATGCAATCTTTTGCACATGTGACTTCTAAAATTCATATTACATATTACTAGATAGTATCCATGCACAAGTATAAATATTTCTAAAATAAATATATTAAAATAATTAATTATTATTTACTTTTAGTTTTTAATTAATTTATAATTTGTATACATAATTTATTTTAATAATATTATATTACTTTAATTAGACATATGATTTTAGATATGTTATATGTGGTTGGTTTTGTTGCTTTTACAATCAAATTAGTTATCATTTGGGTATATTGAATTGCATTTATTTCTCTGAATTCAACTATAATATTTTTATTTTAAATATATTAAAATTATAATTAATTTTTTATTTTCATTTATTTTGGTTGTAAATATATTTGAGGAAGATATATAATATTATTGTAAACTAAATATATGAAAAATAAATAAAACATTTCAACAATACTAATGATAAACTATTTTAGACAACTTAGCAATTTTCAAAATAAAATCAAGGATTGGCCTGATTTTTTTTATTACCAATGAAGAAGACAAGTCTCAAAAGAACTAAATATGTTGTTTATAATAAAGTTTTTCAGAACAAAATAATTATTGACTAATAATATTTTATATTAGAAAATAAAGCGATTATCAATAGAAAGTTACATACATAAGTAACTAACAAAATTTTTGGAAATTGATAAACACATATCAATATTTACAATAATTAAATATTTATAAATTCAAAATAATTTATAAAATAACTTAATATTTATGGCTATAAAATTCCATAAACATAAAACATAAAATTTAAAATCAAATTTAATATTTAAAAATGGTAAAATGTAATATGTTATTTTAAAATATTTTGTAATTATTTTATCAAAAAGTAGTGTATTGTTCATTTTTTATTTTTAATATATCTTTAAAATAATCAGTTTAAAAATTGTGTGATTGTATTTTAGAAATCATATAATATAAGTAAAATATAATTTATAAATTTTTTGCTGTAATTGAAAGATATTATAGTAAACTAAATATATGAAAAATAAATAAAACATTTTATAATACAAACGTTCCACCTTAACTGCATAACCCATTTGCATACTATATGAAATAGTTGCATCACTGGCATATATTGGCTGTCATCATTTTTTACTTTCCACCTTTTTCTCTCGAGATTTAAAAGATAAAAAAAAAACATTATACTCTTAAGAGGTTTCTTTATACTAACCAATCATGCAGTGACAGGTCAGCCTAGTCTTAGTTAATGTCCAATTTAGGCTGTCAAAAGAAAGAAAGACAGACTGACTAAAGGAACGGTGAGAGTAGCTAACAGTCAGTCACGCACAGTTTCACGCACCATTAGCATTGCTGGGAGAAGAAGCAAAAAAAAAAAGCCCTTCTTTTTAGCTGGCTTACTATTGCCCTTTCTCGGCTTACTTGGCCGGACTCTGAAGATTCATTTGCCAGAGACTATCACTATATTCTTCTTCTTGTTTTTATTTTATGACTTGTGGAGAAAAAAAACGGCGTTGAAGCTCAGAGCTCTTGGTGACGCGGTCGAGAGATAGAAAATTAGAAAATTGAGGTTAGAGGAGATGTATGTAGTGCCTCCGCCTGAACGATCTGGTTCGGGATCCAATGGTGATTTAAGGGTTTACCAAACTTGGAAAGGCAGCAATGTTAGTTCCTCTTTCTCATCTTTATTATGGTTTTCTCTTGTTCTGCTTAATCACTCTTCCCTCTGGATTAGCTCTGTCCTAATTTCAACCAAATTCAAAAGTGGAACTTTGTTTCTTGTAAGGAATCCTAGGTTTTGATGTTGTTTCAGTTCAGTGTGGTGTGGTATAAGCTTTAGAAGCTTATCTACCCTTTGGATTATTTAAAGCCACTTTTGACTTTTGTCTAATATGATTACCAAATAGCTCAATGATTAATGCTAAACAGGTTTTTGGTATTTGAGATTATATATAGAGCTTATCCCTATTTATAGTGATTTTAAAAAAAAATTGAATACCCTTCCCATCTGCTTCACAACATTAGTTGAAGACTCTCAGTAATTGTTGAATGTCATTTTCAGTATTGTTATTATGATACCATAAACTTGTTATTATTCCTGGCTTCTTCTCTTGTAGATATTAAACACTACTTCTAGTTGGTGCTTCATCACTCACTGCTGACATGTTTTCTTTGAGATGATTCTTGCTATTGAGTCATACTTTATTGCTTTCTAAACTTTGATTGTTTTTTCCTGTTTTTTTTCTTTTTCAGATATTCTTTCTTCAGGGAAGATTTGTATTCGGGCCAGACGTGAGATCACTGGCGCTGACAATATGTCTTATTGCCGTCCCCGTTACAATTTTCTGCATCTTTGTCGCGAGGAAGCTAATGTATGACTTCTCTGATAGCTGCTGGGGAGTATCTATACTAGCTGTTGCCATCGTCTTCACCATTTATGTAAGTATTTAGTTTGTGTTGCACTTGCACAAGTTCTAATGACCGAGCCATGTCCCTAATGATATAAAATGCATGGTGTCATTTCGTTTTGTATCCACAGCTCTTTTGTTTATTCCTGCAACTTGTTTCCTCAGGATTTAGCTCTTCTGCTGGTTACATCCGGGAAAGATCCAGGAATCATCCCTAGAAACGCTCATCCTCCAGAGCCTGAAGCCCTTGACACCAACATGGACGCAGGAGCTGGCCAGACTCCTCAGTTGCGACTGCCTCGCGTTAAGGAAGTAGAGGTCAATGGAATCACATTCAAGGTCAAGTACTGCGACACTTGCATGCTCTATAGGCCTCCTCGCTGTTCCCATTGCTCCATTTGCAACAACTGCGTTGAAAAGTTTGACCATCACTGCCCTTGGGTTGGCCAATGTATCGGTCTGGTAGTCACAATCCAACAACTATTCTCATAAAACCATACTTTTTAGCTAAAACATCTTCATATAGTCTCTCATGGTTGTTCGCAGAGGAACTACAGATTCTTCTTCATGTTTGTCTTCTCCACTACCCTTCTCTGTATATACTGTTCACGCCTTCTGCTGGGTGTATATAAGGAAGATCACTGAATCAGAGCATACGAAACTATTTGGAAGGCAATGCTCAAAACTCCTGCCTCTATTGTTCTGATAATCTACACGTTCATAACGATGTGGTTTGTTGGTGGCTTAACAGCTTTCCATCTATATCTCATCAGCACAAACCAGGTAACAACACTGCTACATCATCATCCTTTTTTTATAAATCAATGAGTAACCGTTGATTATTTTCATTTGTCCTTTTCAGACTACATATGAGAATTTTCGATACAGATATGATAGGGGAAGCAACCCACACAACAAGGGAGTGGTTAACAACTTCAAAGAAACGTTTTGTTCTGCAATCCCTCCTTCAAAGAACTGACTTTAGAGCATTAGTTCCATCGTGAACCTCCGTTGCCTCCTAGATCTGTAGCGGGTGGGTTTCATGAGTCCAAACATGGGTAAAGCCAACGATGATATTGAGATGGGGAGGAAAGCTGTTTGGGCAGACATGGGTCCAGCAATGTCAGAGCATGGTGACTGGGAAACATGGTAACAATGAGCGGTTGCATGTGAAGGATGGTGAGTTAGGCGAGCTATCTCCTGACGTTAGGACAACAGTTGATGAGCAGAGGGATAGGCCTGGTGTGCACACAAGGCGCGCAAGCTGGGGAAGGAGAAGCGGGAGCTGGGATATATCGCCAGAAGTTATGGCCTTAGCAGGCAGAGTAGGAGGAGAGCAAAACCAGAACCGTGGAGGAAGCAGCGGCGGAAGTGGTTTAGTGACTGAGAACCGGCATAGCTAGTCAGAAACAACGGTTTAATTGGGAAGGAAGAAAGAACTGAGCCGACGTTCAGTATGGTAAATACAGGTTTAGAGGGAATCGGAATGGTGTTTTTTTTTTTCTTTTTCTTTTGGATTATTCTTGCTTTAAAAAAATCAGTTTATGCAAGCTTGTGGAGGAAAAGAAAAGAAGCTCTTCTTTTAGTGTGGAAAGTGTTTGTGTTGGGTTGGTGTTGGCTTTGTTGTGGTAAGCAAAAAGGTTGGATTGATGTGTTGTTTTACTTGTTTCTTTTCTTAGCTGTAGTCACTTTAAACACTTGACCAGATATATGTATATATATATATATGTTTAAGGTAAAATAAAACAAAAATAAACAAATAAATAAATAATAAGGTTTCTCTGTTATCATCACCAAGCTGACATTGAATTATCAAAGACATGTGGAGCAAGAAGACGGAACACTTTTGTAGTTGTTCATTGAAGGTTTAACAAAGGTTTAGAGAGAGAAAAAGTTAACCCAACTGCTTAGGTTTAGATCGTGGTGTTGTCCGAAAGTAGTAAATAAAAATGAACTCCAAAATCTGTCTATATGTAAATAAAAAAAGTTTGGGTAACGTTTTGTAATATGTCAAATAAACAATAGGGAGGAAGCAAGAAGCAGTTGGAATGAAAATGAGAAGAAGGTTTCACACCTCCACGGTTACCTCCTTTGAAACTTCTGTTAAAGAGTTTAGAAATCTTTGTGTTGAATCCACAACACTAACACAAAGTATGTTAGGTTTACATGTACTGGTCGCAAACTGTGGACATCTTTGTGGTTTTATTCTACCATTCTTAGTTTCTTCTTACTCATCAAATCCATTTCTGGTGACTCTTGTCACAAATTCCAACAAAAAAAATTCAATGAAATGGAATGCAACATCTTGAGAAACGGTTAACATATATGAATTAATGCCCTCAACTAAATCACAACGTAGTAAGCTTGTAGGACTCCCATGTGACATCAGTTTCTTTGAGCACAAGCTGGCATGAGTTCGAAGCCCTGACCACACTCGCCAGTTCCTTGAAACATCTCAAGGTTCTTGTACTGGATGAAGTGTCATGTTCTGGAGAAAGTTGCTGTTTTCAAACGACTTGCGTTCCTTAGGATGTACTGGGCCACCTCTTTCGCACCTTCCATTTCCCCTTGGTAATTTTCCCAAAATAATGTTTCGAGACAGTTCAACAAACATTCAGGAGCATAATTTGGTGGCGTCCATCTCTTATAGGCCACACGATCTCTGTCCAGACCGTCCCTAACCCAATACTAAAACACAAACTGATATCAGTTGGGAAATAAAAATACGAAAGATGGAAAACTTGTAAATAATGCTTACACTAAAGAGCTCGAGGACTTGCAAATTAGGAGAACTATCGAGCATGAACATAAGCAGATACCACCACTCTGGTTTATATGTATGTAGCTCCAAATACACCAGCTGCTTAAAGATTCTATTATTGGGAAACTTGGTCTTACACATGGAAGAGGCAGTATTTTAGTACAAAAGAAAAAAAATAATGTAATAATAATAGTAAGCAAATGAAATTGCAAAATAAACAAACATTACCAGGTCCAAGGGTGATGCGATCTTCAGAGAAAGGCGTTTGACTGAAGTGAGAGACCCATGAACTGTTCTCATAGATTACACCACACACATTAATATATGCCTCCACCAGATCAGGCATATTCTCAATCAGACAAGCAGAGTGAATCTTCCATTACTCCGTTAATCTCCAGGTGTTTCAAACGAGGAGTATTTATCACATATTCCGTAAACCTATTATCACATTCATCTTGAGAATCAAGTGTTAGCCTCTGCAAAGAAGGCACATCAATAGTGAAAGTCTTCACATCAGAGAGTGAATAATGCCGCATAACCTCCAGATTTTCGAGACTAGAGCACCCCGATAAAAGGTTAACAACAGATTCATCGTCTTGGAATCTCACTTGGTGAAGGCGTAGAGTTCTAAGGGACTTGAGGCAAACCGGAAACGGGACGTCTAAAAGGATACAATAATCGAGTTTCAAGGTCTCAAGTGTCGCACAGTTGAGCAAGCTTGTAGGAAACCTATACGGCTCATCACCAGCGTAAACTTCGAGTTTCCAACTCACGCACACGGAGTCCAAACGCAACCCCAATCATCACTCCGGTTTCCACACTAAAATCAGTTACAAAATTCATCTCGAGATGCAAACTCTGAAGCACAGGAGCCTGATGTGAGAGCAAACACCTACAAACATTATCTGAAAACCTCACGATACCTTTGGTGCCACGGTAACAAAACTCGAGATTCGGCATCATCTTATAAAGAGACCGCCACCGTTTTGACAAAACACTAGTGGCTACGGCAGCTTCTGTCTGAATGCAAGACAAGATCTGCAGAAGCAGAGCGTCCGGAAGCTCACTGATCATGTCTCCGTTACTCAAAGTTTGACTAGGCAAAAAACAAACAACAAAAAGAGTTACGATCGAGTTGGTTCGGAGCTTAAGGATAAGAAAACTACGGAACGGTTAAGAAACATACCATCGTTTCATCTCCGATAGGCAGAGAAAAAAGGCTGAGTGTTATACGGCTGACATTAGGGCTTCAAAGGCGAACACGGAGGGTATAAGTAAACCAGTATTAAGGGCATGATTAACCCCAATCTCTTAACGGGTTTTAACTCATGATTTGACTAAAAATATAAATAATTTTTAGTTAGTTTATTTATATATTGCAAAAAAAAATTATAATTAAAATTTATAGCCAATCAAATTGACAAATCACCTCCCCTACTCTATGCATCACTAATTGACCCATTGAATACCGTAACAGCTACATGCAGAGCCTGTATTCAGTTTATCCCCATACTCTATATAAGTGATGCTCTCCACGTACAGGTTGTCCTTTCATACCACCAACACCAAGGCTCTAGAAAAGTTTTGAGAAAGCATCGAGTGACGTCAGAGAAAACGGTGGAGAGAAACAGATGGAGATTTTGCTTCTTCGTCTTTTTCTTTGGGCTTTTTGTTTTTGATTTTGGGATTTATGAGCGAGGTTTTCTCTACGGATATTGGTTTTGGTTTCAGTTCTAGAGATTTTGGTGACTTATTTTAGTTTAATTAGTTTCGTAAAGATGATTGCCTTTGATATGGATTAATAATCTACCCTACTTTCTTTTGTTAACAGATTTGACCTTTTCATGATTCTTGTTCACTCAAGGTATAGCTTAACCTTTATATTTTTGCTGCATTGTCTCTTTTTTACTACTTCATTAGGCAACGTTTCTATCATGACTTTCAGGGGGATGTTTAATGCAATGTTTAGTGGGAAGGTAGCAGATCTCATCGTTTGAAAATGGAATCTTCTAGACTTACTATCTCTGCTTTCAATAGGTTTTAGTGTATGCGGTGCGCTAGCCTAAAAACTGCATGCTAATGCTGATTTTCTCTTGGTTCTTCGAAAACAATAACAGACAATGTAGTTTGCTCACGTTTTATATATTGCTGGTTGGCTTGCAAGAGCCTTTCCACAGACCAGGATTGGCTAGCTGCTGGAAGATTTTCCAACAGGCTTCCAACAGCCCTGCAGTTGGTTTGTTCTGCTATGTGGTAATTGTGCTTCTACAAACTTTTTCATTTATATATGGGACCCTTTATATATAAATAAATACCTTAGGTTTTCTTAGGAAAACATGCGAAGTAATGATTTCAATTTGATCTAAGTTTTATATAGGAAAAATGGGAATGTGAAAAAGAATGTAGAGCTTCATTGCAGACTCTCCCTGGAAATGATGTTGAAGTCCTTAAGCAACCAACACTATCAAAGTATTATTTACTATTTACCGGTGTATATGAAGCTCTTTTTTTTTCAGTTTTCACAAGATATTTTAGATGCACGCTCAAAATAACAATAAAAAGCTTGCTAATCATCTTTATTCTAAGTCTCTGCAATCTTATTTTTCAAATCACCATCCACTTGAAAAACGTCAAAGTGATGCTCATATTCATGTTTTTCTTTTCAATCAATCTGAGTGTATCCCACTGGAGAAACATCAAAGTGAAGCTATACTCATGTTCATGTTATTCACTTCCCTTTAGATTGTTTATCAAGTTTGTGCTCAAAAAAATCATGAGCTTGAGGACTTGCAAAAAAAAACTCAAGCTCATTAGGTTTGTGTTAAAAAAAACAATTCATTTTTTGACATCCTCTTGTTTTTCTTTTACCATAACTATTATACATAATATATGTTCTGCCATTCATCAATCATTCCAAATACAACAATCTACGGCTAGATTAAAAAAAAACAAATCACAAACAAAAATTGTATCAACTTAACCGTACTGACCAAGTTCATAATTCTAAAACGGTTAGCCATACTATAAGTCAACATATGAATGGAAAACCAATACAAACTCTTTATAAGCCGAGTAATATAATAAGCTTGTAGGACTTCCATGTGATATCACAGTTTATTTGAACACAAGCTGGCATGAGTTGGAAGCCCTGACCACACTCGCCAATTCCTTGAACATCTCGAGATTCTTGTCTGGATGAATATCTCTTCTGGAGAAAGTTGCTGTTTTCAAAAGACTTGCATTCCTTAGGATGTATTGGGCCACCTCTTTCTCATCTTCTATTTCCCCTTTGTAATTTTTCCAAACTAATGTCTCCGAGACGGTTCACCAAACAGTCTGGAACATAGTTCGGTTGACTCCATCTCTTACAAGCAAGGAGTTGATCTTTCTCCGTACACCATTTCTAAACCCAACACAATGTGTATATATCATCATTGAACCTTGAAACTTGGAAAATATAACGAAAGATAGGAACCTTGAAAAATAACGCTTACATTAATAAGCTTGAGGACTTGCAAATTAGGAGAACTATGGAGCATGAGCGTAAATAGATTCCACCACTCTGGTTCATCTGTATGTATCTCCAAAGACACCAGCTGGTTGAAGATTCTATCAGCGGGAAACTTGGTCCTACACAAAAATAGATGTGGGAGTATTATAGTACACACACAATGTTCTCAAATGAAATTGAAAAAATAAAACATTACCAGGTCCAAGGGTGATGCAATCTCCAAAGAAAGGCTTTTCACTGAAGTGAGAGATCCATGAATTTTCTCATAGATAACACTAGACACATCAGTAATATTCGCCTCCACCAGCTCAGGAGTATTCTCAATCACACAAGAGTCATCTTCTGTTAGCCCAACAACATTACAACCTCCAGATTTTCAAGAATAGAGCAGCCAGATAAAAGGTTAGCAAGCGACCCGTCGTCCTTGAAGCTCACTTCGTTAAGTCCTAGAGTTCTAAGGGACTTGAGACAAACCGGAGACGGGAGGTCTAAAAGGACACGAGGACCGAGTTTCAAGGTCTCAAGTGTCCCACAGTTTAACAACAAGCTTGTAGGAAACCTATACCGCACATCATATAAGAGTAATTCGAGCTCCAACTCACGCACACGGAGTCCAAAAGTAACCCCCATTATTAGATTCATTACTCCGGTATCCATAGTGGAGTCATTTTCAAATACCATATCGAGATGCAAACCCTGAAGAACCGGAGCCTGATGTGAGAGCAAACACCTGCAGACGTTTTCTGAAAACCTCTCCAGATCATTTGTTTCTTCGTAAATAAACCTGAGATTCGGCGTCATCTTACAAAGAAACCACCACCGTTTAGACAGAACACTGGTTGCTACGGCATCTTTTGTCGGAATTAAAGACAAGATCTGCACAAGCAGAGCGTCCTGGAAGCTCACTGATTCATGTCTCCGTTACTCAATGTTTGACTAATCAAGTTCAAACGACAAAAGGAGTCAAGAGTTGGTTCGGACATCTCCAGTTGGCACAGAAAAGCTTGGCTCGGCATCAGGGTTTCAACAGCGGAGGAGACGGACGGAAACGGGATTGGTCTGTCTGACGTTATCTATAAGTTAAACCAGTACAAACCGGATATAAAAATTGAAACACCCTTCGGTTCGGTCTTGTATTTCGAGAAACCGTGACTAATTCATTCATGTAACCCGGTTTTAACCGACTTTGAGTTTAGATAACTCTCTGGATATTTAATTAACTCCCTGGATATTTAACAGAGACATACACTCAAATAGAATAGAACAACATTTGTTAACAAAAAAAAAAGAATTTTGAGCATAGGAATTTTTTTTCAAAATAGTGCTAGAGTTAGAGTTTGAATCCGCACATATGTGCGGATATTTTTTTATTTTATAAATGTATAATTTTGATACCATTACTAGTGTTTTAAATATTTGATTTGCATTTAGTATTATATATTTACATAATTCTATAATCTTATTGTTTAAGTTTATTCGTCATGATTAATATACAGTGATTTATTTTATACACATTATTTTCTCTTTTTATGATAATTTTTTAATTAATTACTAATTATGATATTATTTAATGTATTTTTATAAAAAAAACATTTAAAATGCTCGGTAGGATTTTGTAGATTTTTCTAACAGATTTAGTTATCACATCAAATAATTAATTAAGTGATTCTAGATAAATCAATTAGATATACTAAAAGTTTATATGGATTTTATCTATAATATTTGAGTTTAGATTTAGTGATTAGAATTTATTATTCAGGGGGGCTATTAAAAGTGTAAATGTCTAGTTTCACTGAGATTAGTTCAGAGCTTGGCTTTACTTGAAACATATGTTGACTTTCTTTTGTGTAGATTCCTTGCGATTAAGTATAAGAGAACTCTGCTAACCAGTTCAATGGGACAGGATTGTAATATCAATTCATGCTCTCAACTAAATGTCTAAATCAAACATCTTCGGTCAGAGATTTGACGGCCTCTCTGTTTTTCAACATACCCTGTAAACATAATTACATGTTATGTCATTCTGAAGCAATACTTCCATATGCAAAAAGCTATGGCTAGATAAAAACAAATCACAAAACGAAAAATTGTATCACCTTTACATACTAAATCTATACTATTAAAATCTATACTATTAAAACAGAATCCCTAATAAAATTCTGCCTATATTTTTCTATCAATATTACAACATATGCCATTCATATATTTAAGTAACAACATTAATTATTTCTTGCCTAAAAACTATATATATCTATTTCTGCCAAATCATTATTATAATATAAGTCATACTAGATTTTGATCCGCGCTTCGGAACTGCGGGTATTATTTTTCACTTTTATGAAAAATATTATTTGTTTGTAATTATTGAATGTATTTATCTTATTAAATTTTTTTTTTATAATAAATTCGACATATTAGAGTGTCTCTGATAAATTATATGTTTCTCTGACTTTATTTTATTCTCTTTTCAATCAATATATTTTTTTGGCTTATTGTTAAAATAAATGATTTTAGAATATAACTGTACAATACTTTTACGTTGATATTTTGTTTAAACAATGTGATATATTTCTATATTAATTAAATATTTACATTGTAATTTGTATACAATTCAATATATTTGTCTAGTTTGTTGTTAAAAGAAATGATTTTGAATTCAAATGTACAGTACTTTTATATTGTTTTTTCTTCAGTTCATATAATTTTTAAAATAAATTTCTTTCAATATAAGCTATATCAAAAATTAGTCAACTAAAGAATCTATAAACAATTATTTACATAGCAATATAACATATTTATATATTAATTCAGTTTAATATATAAATTATTTATTACTACATTTTTAAAATAAAAGTTTATTGATATACTTTTAGGTTGCTACAAACCAACCCGGACCGAAAATGATCCAACTCGAACCTCCTACGTATTTATAATATTCGAATGATATTTATTTAATTTAAAAATCTAGGGGAAAAATATTGTGTATCACGAAAACATATATGATTAATTAGTGGTTTCCTAAAATGTAGGAAGTTTAAATGGATTTGCTGATTTTATTTGGATAGAGATATTTTTTTAATAAAAATACAATTCAAGTTTCCAAATAATTTTTTTAAACTACAATTCAAGTTTCCAAACAAACTTATTCTTTATAAATGCTATCCAAGTAACCAAACACTGATTTTGAATTCAAATGTACAATACTTTTATATTGTTTTTTCTTCAGTTCATATAATTTTTTTAAACAAATTTCTTTTAATATAAGCTATATCAAAAATTAGTCAACTAAAGAATCTATAAACAATTATTTACATAGCAATATAACAGATTTATATATTAATTCAGTTTAATATATAAATTATTTATTACTGCCATATTTAAAATGAAAGTTTATTGATATATTTTTAGGTGCTACAAACCAACCCGGACCGAAAATGATCCAACTTGAATCTCCTACGATATTTATAATATTCGAATGATATTTATTTAATTTAAAAATCTAGTGGAAAAATATTGTGTATCACGAAAACATATATGATCAATTAGTGGTTTCCTAAAATGTAGGACATTTAAATGGATTTATTGATTTTATTTGGATAGAGATATTTTTTTAATAAAAATACAATTCAAGTTTCCAAACAATTTTTTTAACTACAATCCAAGTTTCCAAACAAACTTATTCTTTATAAATGTTATCCAAGTAATCAAACACACCAAATTTTTTTAATATTCTTATCCAAGTATCCAAACACACCGAAATTGTACTTCAACTTTAATAAGATAGATACATAAATAGTTCCTATATACTTGCCAAAGAAATATTTTATTACATATTAAATAAAAAGACTATATGATAAATAGGTAGAAAGTGGTTAAAAAAAAGATAAATAGGTAGAATATTTTAGTCATATACACGATTTGTTTTGTTCTATTATTTAATAGGTAGAATATTTACAGTATGTTCAAAAATAAATTATATGATAGAGACTATACATTGTTTTAATTTTTAATAGGTCAGTCCATTTAATTAACTAATCAAAATTGAATTATAATAGTTTAAAATTAATTCACAAGATCAAATATAATTAAAATAATTAATCATATAACAAAAATCCAAATTATAGGCAACCCACATATGGGAGAAAATATTTTATATGAAACTTATCATATTTACAATAATATAATATTTGTTTACAAAATTAATTTATATTTTTAAACTGAAAATTCCCGCGTTTTGAAAACGTGGGTCATAATCTAGTAGCTCTTAATTCTGAAACGGTTAAACATAACTCCATACTGCAACTCAACATCTGAGAAACAATACAACACCCTTATAAACCGAGTGATGTAATAAGTTTGTAGGACCTCCATGTGATATCAGTTTCTTTGAACACAAGCGAGCTGGCATGAGTTCGAAGCCCTGACAACACGAGCCAATTCCTTGAACATCTCGAGATTCTTTACTGGATGAATGTCTGTTCTGGAGAAAGTTGCTGTTTTCAAACGACATGCATTCCTTAGGATGTAAAGGGCCAGCTCTTTCTCATCTTCGATTTCCCCTTCGTAATTATTCCAAACTAATGTCTCGAGACAGTTTAACAAACATTCAGGAACATAATTAGGTTGCGTCCATCTCTTATAGGCCGCACGATCTCCGTCCCCACCCCAATACTAAACACAGCATGGAGGTACACAAAACTGATAAGTTAGGAAATTTTTTACGCAAATGCTTTTTTCATTTTGGATTATTCAGTTTTAAAAATCAGTTTATGCAAAGCTTGTGGAGGAAAAGACCTCTTCTTTTAGTGTGGAAAGTGTCTGTGTTGGCTGTGGTAAGCAAAAAAGGTTGGATTGATGTGTTGTTTTACTTGTTTCTTTTCTTAGCTGTGTTCACTTCAAACACTTGACCAGATATATATTATATGTTTTAAGGTAAAAAAAACAAAAAATAAATAAACAAATAAACAATAAGGTTTCTCTGTTATCATCACGAAGCTGACATTGAATTATCAAAGACATGTGGATCAGAAGACAGAACATTTTTGTAGTTGTTCATTGAAGGTTTAGAGAGAAAAAAGTTAACCCAACTGCTTAGGTTTAGATCGTGGTGTTGTCCGAAAGTAGTAAATAAAAATGAACTCCAAAATCTGTCTATATGTAACCTTTATGTTCTTTCTCAAGGAGCAGAAAGGGAGGAAGCAAGAAGCCGTTGGAATGAAAATGAGAAGAAGGCTTCACAATGTCAAGGACTCGAGAATCATCTAACCCCTCCACCATTACCTCCTGAGAAACTTCTGTTAAAAAAGAGTTGCAGGAATCTTTGAGTTGAATCCACAACACTATCACAAATTATGTTAGGCTACATGTACTGGTAGCAAACTGTGACATCTTTGTGGTGAATACGTTCGTTTTCTAAACCAAATCATGACACAGATCATAGGTCTAGTAGATAGCTGACATCTCTGTGGTGTTTTAAGATTCTTAGTTTCTTACTCATCAAATTCATTTCTGGTGACTCTTGTCCCAAATGCCAACATCAAAGTTCAATGAAATGGAATGCAACATCTTGAGAAACGGTTAACATATATCATATATGTATATGTTGAGATCTTGGGTCAGAAATTTTGACAATCTTTCTGCTTTTTCTAGCATACCTAATAAACATAATACATGTTCTGCCATTCATCAAATCGGTTTTGTGAAGCTATTCTTCCAGACAGCATCAAGCTACAGCTTAGACAAAAACAAATCACAAACAAAATGCATCAACTTAATAATACCTGCTAAAGTTCATAATTCTGGAACGGTTGAACAGAGCGACAAGCCGCCAGCAACAGAAAACCCTTATAAGCCGAGTAACGTAGTAAGGTTCTAGGACTCCCATGTGACATCACAGTTTATTTGAACACAAGCCGGCATGCGTTGGAAGCCCTGACCACACTCTCCAGATCCTTTAACCATCCAAGTCTCTTCTCCGGTTGAATGTTACATTTGGAGAAGGTTGCCGTTTCCAAACGACTTGCACTCCTTAGGATGTATTGGGCCACCTCTCTATGATCTTCTATTTCCCCATCGTAATTTTTCCAAACTAATGTCTCCAGACGGTTCACCAAACATTCAGCAACATATATCGGTTGACTCCATCTCTTATAGGTGAGACGATGTGGGTACCTAAACCATTCCTAAACACAACAACGGAGAGACACAGCGTCTATACATCTTTAAAAACCTAAAACTGATCATTTTGAAAATTGGAAAAACGATGAAAACTTGTAATAATGCTTACACTAAAGAGCTTGAGGACTTGCAAATTAGGAGAGCTATGGAGCATGAGCATCAATAGATTCCACCACTCTGGTTCATATGTATGTATCTCCAAACACACCAGCTGGTTGAAGATTCTATCAAACTTACTCTACACATACATGAGGCAGTAATTTAGTACACATACAATTTAATAATAACAAGAAACTCAAATGATATTGAAATTTAAACATTACCAGCTTCGAGGGTGATGTAATCTTCAAAGAAAGGCGTTTGACAGAAGTGAGAGATCCAAGAATGGTCTCATAGACTACACTACACACACTAGTAATATGTGCCTCCACCAGCTCATGTGTATTCTCAATCAGACAAGAGGAGTCATCTTGTATTAATCCTTCAATCTTCAGGTATTTCAAAGAAGGAGCATTTATCAAAAATACCGTAAAACATTCAAAATCATCATTTTCAGAAATAAGTGTTAGACTCCGCAAGGATGGCGTAGCAATAGTGACAGTCTTGACATTAAAATGCGAATACAGCATAACCTCCAGGTTTTCAAGACTAGAACATCCAGATAAAAGGTTAACAAGAGATCCATCGTCCTTGTAGGTCACATCAAGAAGGCTTAGAGTTCGAAGGGCCCTGAGACAAACCGGGAATGGGAGGTCTAAAAGGACACGAGGACCGAGTTTCAAGGTCTCAAGTGTCCCACAGTTTAACAAGCTTGTAGGAAACCTATACGGTTCATTACGAGAGTAAACTTGGAGTTCCAACTCACGCACATGGAGTCCAAACGCAATCCCCAACAGTACTCCGACATCAATAGTGGAGTTAACAATTTCGAAATGCAAACTCTGAAGAACCGGAGCCTGATGTGAAAGCAAAAACCTACAGACACTATCTGAAAACCTCTCTAGATCGTAGCCACTGGAACAGAACGTGAGACTCGGCATCATCTTACAAAGAGACCGCCATCGTTTGGACAAAACACTAGTGGCTACGGCATCTTTTGTCGGAACTAAAGATAGAATCTGCAGAAGCAGGGCGTCGGGCAGCTCACTGATCCTGTCGTCGTTTCTCAAACTTCGACTAGGCAAGATTCAAACAGCAAAATGAGTCACAATGACTTGGTTCGGAGTTAAGAAACCATAGAAATAAGCAAAACATAGAAGAAACATACCGTGGTTTCATTTCCGATTGGCAGAGAAAAGTTCAGTGTTTTTCCGCCAACATTAGGGTTTCATAAGCGGAGAGTGAGACAGTGAGGGATTAAGATGATCCACTGGCGTTTTTATAAGTAAACCAGTACAAATCGGATAGAATTGAAACATCGTTTGGTTCGGTTCGGTTTTTTTTTTTTTTTTGTTCAACTAAAGCTTCGGTTCGGTTTTGTATTACGAGAAAACATTCATGAAGGCCGGCTAGAACCGTGTTTTTTGTAGTTTAATTAACTTAAGATATATGGGAAAATCTATTATATTAATTCTTCAGCATGACCTATTGATATTTGTTGTGTCCAACTTAAAATATAATACATATAAATAATTATCCAAATAATATGACCATTTTAATAAAATAGTTTTGTAACTTCCACTTTTGTTCCGATAATTGTAGTAACCGTCTTCTGACTAAAAATGTTTAACTGCCTACGATAATTACAAAGCCCACATGATGAGCCAACAATTCATTCCAACTACAATCATATCGAGCAACATATATGATCATATATTAATCGGATGTATTGAATTATATATTGTGGATGTAACCATAACTTCAGCATAATAATCGGATGCACATTTTCTATTTACATCTAAATATTTTTATTTAGTCAAACAAAAACTAAAATTAACTAAAGATGAGAAAAGTGCGGGATAGCATCAAAATCGTCAGTTACTAATTACTTCAATCAACATATTTTGAAACTGCTTCTAAATTCTCTAGAGGATAGCATCTAAAAATATAAGGTAAACATCTTCTATTTGATACTTAATTATATGGCCAATATCTAATTTAAATTTTGAGTATATTTTGAATGTGTATTTGATATTGTTATGGAAGTTTATAAAGATATATTTTCAGGTTTTAGTTTAACGGGTGTGACCACACTAGCCAATTCCTTGAACATCTCGAGATTCTTTACTGGATGAATGTCTGTTCTGGAGAAAGTTGCTGTTTTCAAACGACATGCATTCCTTAGGATGTAATGGGCCAGCTCTTTCTCATCTTCGATTTCCCCTTCGTAATTATTCCAAACTAATGTCTCGAGACAGTTCAACAAACATTCAGGAACATAATTAGGTTGCGTCCATCTCTTATAGGCCGCACGATCTCCGTCCCCACCCGAATACTAAACACAGCAAGGAGGTACACAAATTCGTTTTCTCAACCAAATCGTGACAGAGATCTTCGGTCTAGTAGATAGTTGACATCTTTGTGGTTTTTTTACCATTATTAGTTTCTTCTTACTCATCAAATCCATTTCTGGTGACTCTTGTCACAAATTCCAACAAAAAATTTCAATGAAATGGAATGCAACATTTTGAGAAACGGTTAACATATATGTACATGTCGAGATCTTGGGTCAGAAATTTTGACAATCTTTCTGCTTTTTGTAGCATACCTAATAAACATAATACATGTTCTGCCATTCATCAAATCGGTTTTGTGAAGCTATTCTTCCAGACAGCATCAAGCTACAGCTTAGACAAAAACAAATCACAAACAAAATGCATCAACTTAATAATACTTGCTAAAGTTCATAATTCTGGAACGGTTGAACATAGCGACAAGCCGCCAGCAATAGAAAACCCTTATAAACCGAGTAATATAATAAGCTTGTAGGACTCCCATGTGACATCACAGTTTATTTGAAAACAAGCTGGCATGAGTTGGAAGCCCTGACCACACTATCCAGTTCCTTTAACCTCTCGAGTCTCTGCTTCGGATGAATGTCTGTTTTGGAGAAGGTTGCCGTTTCCAAACGACTTGCATGTCTTAGGATGTATTGAGCCACCTCTCTTTCATCTTCTACGTCTCCATCGTAATTTTTCCAAACTAATGTCTCGAGACGGTTCACCAAACATTCAGCAACATATCTCGGTTGACTCCATCTCATATTTCCCTTCCTAAAGCAATGCTACACCCAACAATGGGGAGACACAGAGTGCATATATAATTAAAAACTATAAACTGATCAGTTAGTACGAAAGATGGATAATGGAACCTTGAAAATAACACTTACACTAATGAGCTTGAGGACTTGCAAATTAGGAGAACTATCGAGCATGAGCATCAATAGATTCCACCACCCTGGTTCGTATGCACGTAGTTCCAAAGACACCAGCTGGTTGAAGATTCTATTAGTGGGAAACTTTGTCTACACATAGACGAGGCAGTATTTTAGTACAGAAACAATTTTAACTAAAACAAGAAACTCAAATGAAATTGCAAAATAAAACATTACTAGGTCCAAACCGTCCAATGGTGTAAAAATCTTCAAAGAAAGGCGTTTGACAGAAGTGAGAGATCCATGAATGTTATTTGCATAGATTACACCACAAGCATTAATATGTGCCTCCACCAGATCCGGCATATTCTCAATCAGAATAGAAGAGTCATCATCTTTTAACCTTTGAATGGTCAGATATTTCAAAGAAGGAGCATTTATCACAAAAGACGAAAAAAACTCATATTCATCCTTTCCAGAAGAAAGTGTTAGACTCTGCAAGGATGGCACATCAATAGTGAAAGTCTCCACATCAGGATGCGAGTACACCACAACCTCCAGATTTTCAAGAATAGAACAGCCAGACAGAAGGTTAACAACAGATCCAGCGTCTTTGTATCTCACTGCGTAAAGGCGTAGAGTTCTAAGGGCCTTGAGACAAACCGGAAACGGTACGTCTAAAAGGATACTAAAATCGAGTTTCAAGGTCTCGAGTGTCCCACAGTTGAACAAGCTTGAAGGAAACCTGTACGGCTCATCAGAGCAAACTTGGAGTTCCAACTCACGCACATGGCGTCCGAACGCAATCCCCAGAAGTACTCCGATATCAATAGCGGAGTCATTTATAAAAATCATTTTGAGATGCAAACTCTGAAGAACAGGAGCCTGATGTGAAAGCAAACACCTACAGACATTATCAGAAAACCTCACGATATCTTTGGTGCCACGGCAATAAAACCTGAGATTCGGCCTCATCTTACAAAGAAACCGCCATCTTTTCGACAGAACACTAGTGGCTACGGCATCTTTAGTCGGAATTAAAGACAAGATCTGCAGAAGCAGAGCGTCCGGAAGCCCACTGATCATGTCTTCGTTACTCAAAGTTTGACTAGGCAAAAATTCAAACAACAAAAAGAGTCAAGATTTTAAGAAAAATCTACAGAACGTTTTTATACAGAGAAGCACATATAGAAAACACATACCGTTGTTCCATTTCCAATTGGCAGAGAAAACCACATTAGGGTTTCAAAAGCGGGAGAGAGACGGACGCTGAACTGGTCTGTTATGATTCACTGGCCCGGCGTCTTTTATAAGTTAAACGAGTACTAACCGGATAATAATTGAACCATCCTTCGGTTGGGTCTTGTATTCCGATAAACCGTGACTATTCATGTAACCCGGTTTTAACCGACTTTGAGTTTAATCAACTCTCTGGGTATTTAATTGAGACATACCCTCAAATAGAATAAAGAGAGAATGTGCAGAATATCCCTAACGCATGCCTAAATTTGAGACATGCCCATGATTGTACATAACTCAAAAAGAAATAACCTTTTGATACTGTGCGGACAAAAATACCCCTCCTTTATTGAATACAGCTCAGACTGCAGAAAAAGTGTGTGTCAGACTGAAGAGAAAGCGTGTGTCAGACTGCAGAGATGGACAGCGGTACAGACGACGAACTGTTGGATAAAGCAGCGAAGATCAAATCGAGATTACATTATCGATAAAATATTCTATAGCAGCTAATATGTTGTGTTATATATCAAATATATATATTAACGGTTAATTTTGTTGTTACACAGTTTGTAACTTTAAATTTTAACAGGTACACATTATTTTAGCTGAAAACTAACTTTTGGTCAAATTATAATTAGTGTAATGTATAACCTCTAAACTATAGCAGTATATATATATCATCTAACATGTATGGAATAACTTATCAAAATATGTATATATAAAAATAGTATTAGACGCTAACGACGAAAATACACCATGTACTTTGATAGTTTGCATAAAGTGATCTATATATATTTATGTTTACTTCAATTTTTAGATGTATAAATAACAATTTCTCTTAAACAAATACATAAACTGAAAACGTCGTTGATCAAGAACCAATCCGATAAAACTTGGTTCCTCTACATAAATACGTCACCATCAACTTTCTTTCACGTTCTTTCAGCTGTCACCAATTACGGTTCCAGAAAATTAAGAAACACTTAACAAAATTTGTATCAGATAACAAATAATGTATCAGATAACAACTTATTAATCAACACCATGTATCAATCAATTTGTCAGCTAACGAAGTAAATATAAAAAATGTACAAGCTCACAAATTATTTATTCAATCATTTATCATCTACACAAATTATGTATCAATGAACATCAAGTCTCTTGTAATATCATACAAACCAATTATCAATTATTTGGTATCATATAATGTATCAGTTAACAATACATGTACCAAGTAACAAATTGGTTAACGGATAACAACCAATTTATCATGTAACTTATTAATTCATAGACATGTATCAATCCGTTTGTGAGGTAATAAACCAAGAATCAGCTAAACAAATCAAGTACCAGTTAACGTAAAGACTTCTGTAACATCATGTTAAACAGTTATGAATTCTTCGGTATCAAACTAGGTGTCAGATACTAAAACATGTAAGAAATCATTTATCATATAAAACTTGTATCAGATAACAAATATGATAGTTATGAATTCTTTTGTATCAAACTATGTGTCAGATAAAACAATTAAGAATTCTTCGGTATCAAACTATGTGTCAGATACCAAAACATATAAGAAATCATTTATCATACAAAATTTGTATCAGATAACAAATAATGTATCAGATAACAACTTATTAATCAACACCATGTATCAATTCATTTGTCAGGTAACAAACTAAATATAAAAAATATACAAGTTCACAAGTTATTTATTCAATTATTTATCCTCTACACAAATTATGTATCAATGAACATCAAGTGTCTTGTAATATCATACAAACCAATTATCAATTATTTGGTATCATATAATGTATCAGCTAACAATACATGTACCAAGTAACAAATCGGTTAACGGACAACAACCCACTTATCATGTAACTTATTAATTCAAAGACATGTATCAATCTGTTTGTGAACTATTTATCATGTAACTTATTACATTGTATTTTATTATAATACATTAAAAAATCAATAACATAATAATACACTATATAATTCAGTATCATTTACCAAAATTAACCCACTATGAATTTGACTATTAAGGTTGTTACAAATTTTGTTAGCGAGTTAACAGACTGTATTACATGTTACGCATTATGTTAACGTTGAATACTACTTATTAACATGTTACAAATTATGTTATCGAGGTAATCAGATATAACTGACCGAAGTTAATAAAATAGAAGAAAAAGTTGATAATCAGAAGTAATCAGATATTTGAAACCATGAATTTGGTTTGTAAGTGATGAGAGATGAAAGAAAAAAAGAAAGAAAATGGAGGAAAAAAAAGAAAGAAGACAAAAATAAAGAGAAAAAATAAAAAAAAATTAAAAGAGAATGAGAATTGTCCAATGAATAGAAGAAGGAGACTGACACACGACTGACACGCGCCAGAGCAACTGCAGCCCTAAGAGAGTAGCCTGCAAGGGCAAAATGGTCATCCGAAATAGTTTGTGTGATAAAGGATATATTGCCAATTAAGGGGCTGATTAGGGACAATCTCACCAATTTCTCTAGAATAAAAGAATTGGACAAAAACATTGCTTGATAAATTTTCAAAATAGCATTTACTAAAAATTAAAATGGATTTTTTTTTTAATATTTGAGTTTAGGTTTATCTATTAAAATTTAGTATTTAGAAGGTTGGAATTAGAGTAAAGTTTAGGATCTGTATCAATTCAATCATTTTATTTATTAATAAATATATAATAATTGAAACTTTTATTTATGAAGATGTTTTAAATGTACTCTTTTGGAGATTTGTTCTGTTAATTTCTAATCTTATTAAATTATACGTCTGATTCAAAAGAAACAACTAATCATACTTGTCAAAAATAAGACAGTCCTGAAGTGAACTTGGCTTTAATCTTACTCCGTCTACTTTCAGGGATAAAAGATGCCATGTACGGTACATGTCTACATGATGTACCTAATTGGGCTTCACTTGAGGTTAGTTTTGAATTAGGCTTTATAGGAAACAAATGTCGACCTTTTTTGTGCGCAAGAGATTCCTTGCAATATAAGTATATAAGAGAACTATGATAGTCAGTTCAATAGATTGGATTGCAATATCTCGAAAACCTGTTAACTTTTATGTTTATCAATTCATGCTCTCAACTATCCTTGCGGTTTTTTTGTTCAAATCAATCAAACCGAACCAACCGAAATGAAGCGACAAACCCGAATTTATCCAAAAAAATTAACTTTTTATGAAAATTATACTGAATTTTAATCGAAAACTAAAAACATATCGGTGGAACTCAGTTAATTTCAAAAAACCCAGTTGGTTCGGTTTAGGAAAACCGAAATCACATGGCTATTCTCAACTAAATGTCTAAATCAGACATCTTGGTTCAGAAATTTGACTGCCTCTGTCTAGTAAACATAATTACATGTTCTGTCATTCTGGCAATTCTCCCAAATACAAGAAGCTATGGCTAGAAAAAAACAAATCACAAACACACAAAAATTGTATCACATTACGGTACTAAATAAATTTCTTACTTCGGAAACGGTTAAACATAGGCTACATAGTAAAACTCAGCATCTGAAAAACAATACAACACCCTTATAAACCTAGAAATGTAATAAGTTTGTAGTACTTCCGTAAGATATCAGTTTCTTTGAACACAAGCTGGCATGAGTTGGAAGCCCTGACCACACTCGCCAATTCCCTGAACATCTCGAGATTCTTTACTGGATGAACGTCAGTTCTGGAGAAAGTTGCTGTTTTCAAACGACTTGCGTTCCTTAGGACGTACTGGGCCACCTCTTTCTCATCTTCCATTTCCCCTTGGTAATTTTCCCAAACTAATGTTTCGAGACAGTTCCACAAACATTCAGGAGCATAATTCGGTGGCGTCCATCTCTTATAGGCCACACGATCTCTGTCCGGACCGTCCCTAACCCAAAACTAAACCCAACACAAAACTGATAAGTTGGAAGATTTTACGAAAGAAGGAACCTTGTAATAATGCTTACACTAAAAAGCTTGAGGACTTGCAAATTAGGAGAACTATCGAGCATGAGCATAAACAGATACCACCACTCTGGTTCATATGTATGTAGCTCCAAATACACCAGCTGCTTGAAGATTCTATTATTGGGAAACTTGGTCTTACACATGGAAGAGGCAGTATTTAGTACAAAAGAAAAAAAAATGTAATAGTAAGCAAATGAAATTGCAAAATAAATAAACATTACCAGGTCCAAGGGTGATGTGATCTCCAAAAAAAGGCGTTTGACTGAAGTGAGAGATCCATGAATGTTCTCATAGATTACACCACACACATTAATATGTGCCTCCACCAGATCAGGCATATTCTCAATCAGAATAGAAGAGTCATCTTCTATTAATCCGTTAATCTCCAGATGTTTCAAAGAAGGAGCATTTATCACATATTCCGTAAAACAATTATCACTTTCATTTTCAGAAGTAAGTGTTAACCTCTGCAAAGAAGGCACGTCAACAGTGAAAGACTTCAAATCAGAGAATGAATGCCCCCGAACCTCCAGATTTTCAAGACTAGAGCAGCCGGATAAAAGGTTAACAACAGATTCATCGTCTTGGAATCTCACTTCGTAAAGGAATAGAGTTCTAAGGGACTTGAGGCAAACCGGAAACGGGACGTCGACAAGGACATCACAGTAGAGTTTCAAGGTCTCAAGTGTCGCACAGTTGTACAAGCTTGTGGGAAACGTATACTGCTCATGACCATCGTAAACTTCGAGTTTCAACTCACGCACACGGAGTCCAAACGCAACCCCAATCATCACTCCGATATCCATACTGGAATCCTTTTCAAAATTCATTTCGAGATGCAAACTCTGAAGAACAGGAGCCTGGTGCGAGAACAAACACCTACAGACATTGTCTGAAAACCTCTCGACACCGCTGCCACGGTAGCAAAACTCGAGATTCGGCATCATCTTGCAAAGAGACCGCCACCGTTTGGACAAAACACTGGTGGCGAAAGCATCTTTTGTCGGAATCGAAGACAATATCTGCAGAAGCAGAGCGTCCGGAAGGTCACTGATCCTGTCCTCATGTCGACTAATCAAATTCAAACAAGAAAAGGAATCACAATGAGTTGGTTCGGAGCTAAGATTTTAAGAAACCATAGAAATAAGCAACACGTAGAAGAAACATTACCACCGTTTCATCTCCGATTGGGAGAGAAAAAAAGCTCAGTGTTATACGGCTGACATTAGGGCTTCAAAGGCGGAGACGGAGGTAGAATTGGTTTGATCTTTTATAAGTAAACCAGTACTAACCGATACAAAATTGAACATCCTTCGGTTCGGTTTTGTATTTTCCTGGCCTTTCCATTTCTTGGAAAGCCCAATGGGCACTTGTTTTCAAACAGAACAAACTTTAACTATTACAATATATTATACGCCCAAGAAAAGCCCAAAACTAAAGATAGACATCATGTATCTAATCCGAACAAAATATTTAGGATGTCTAAGTATATTCGAACCAGATTTATATATTTAATTATAATTTTTTTTAAAGTTTAATATCAAAAAGAATATACAAAATATATAAGATGTTTTGAAGTTGTCCAAAATACTTGGAAATATATACAAATAATGTATATGTGTAAAATAGCTCAGAAATACTCAAAATACCAAAAATACTTAAACGATTGATTTTCTATCCAAATATTTAAGTTAAACTAATTTTTATGATAATTTAAAGTATTTTGATATACATTATTCAAATTTATATATTACATATATATATATATATTTTTTAGATTTTTAGAAATTAAAAGTATATATGAACATTAATTTAAAAAAAAATTTAAATGAGTTATCAAAACTCAAACCGAACCCACAAAGATCTAAAACCGAACTAAATCTGTAAAAGTCCGAACTGTATAGAATGAAATCGAACCAAATGATACCCCAACGTGAATCTTTAATCAAATGTAAAAGAATTATCGATAGCAAAATAAATATTGTTTATAATATTCATAGTCATAGTCATGTGTATAATTCTCAAACAGTTAAACACGGCGCCGAACTATAACTCAAATCTGAAAATCCTAATAAACCGAGTAATATAGTAAGCTTGCAGGACTCCCATGTGACATAACAGTTTATTTGAAAACAAGCTGGCATGAGTTCGAAGCCAAGACCACACTCTCCAGTTCCTTTAACCTCTCGAGTCTCTGCTTCGGAAGAATGTCTGTTTTGGAGAAGGTTGCCCTTTCCAAACGACTTGCATTCCTAAGGATGTACTGGGCCACCTGTCTCTCATCTTCTATTTCCCCTTTGTAATTTTTCCAAACTAATGTCTCGAGACGGTTCACCAAACATTCAGGAACATATCTCGGTTGACTCCATCTCTTATAGGGGGGACGATCTCGCTTCCTAAACCATTCCTAAACCCAACAAGGGAGAGACACAGTGTGTATATATCATTAAAAACCCCGAAACCGACCAGTATGAAAATTTTAAGTAAGATGAAATCTTGTAATAATATCTTACACCAATGAGCTTGAGGCTTTGCAAATTAGGAGAACTATCGAGCATGAGAATAAATAGATTCCACCACTCATGGTCATATGCATGTAGCTCCAAATTCACCAGCTGGTTGAAGATTCTATCAGTAGGAAATGTACTCTATATATATACATACACGAGGCACTATTTAGTACACAAACTATATGTAATAACATCAAGGAACTCAAATGAAACTACAAAAAGAAGAAAAAAAACCTTACCAGCTTCAAAGGTGATGGAATCTTCAAAGAAAGGCTTTTGACTGAAGTGAGAGATCCAAGAATTTTCTCATAGACTACACTAGACACATCAGTAATATTTGCCTCCACCAGCACAGGTGTATTCTCAATCAGACAAGAGTCACCTTCGGTTAGCCCTTGAAGTCTAAGATATTTCAAATGAGGAGCATTGATCACATATACCGAAATATCTACAAAATCTTCATCGTCAAAAATAAGTGTTAGACTCTGCAAGGAAGGTACAGTAATAGTGAAAGTCTCCACATCAGGATGCGAATACGTCTTAACCTCCAGATTTTCAAGACTAGAACAGCCAGATAGAAGGTTAACAACGGATGCAGCGTCTTTGAAGCTCACTGCGTAAAGGCGTAGAGTTCTAAGGGCCTTGAGACACACCGGAAATGGGACGTCTACAAAGACATTAGGACCGAGCTTCAAGGTCTCGAGTGTCCGAGTCCCACAGTTGAACAAGCTTGTAGGAAACCTATACGGCTCATCAGGACAGCAAACTTGGAATTCCAACTCACGCACATGCCGTCCAAACGCAATCCCCAGCAGTACTCCAACATCAACAGTGGGGTCATCAATTCCGAAATTAATCTCGAGATGCAAACTCTGAAGAACAGGAGCCTGATGTGAAAGCAAACACCTACAGACATTATCTGAAAACCTCACGATATCTTTGGTGCCACGGTCACCGTAACAGAACCTGAGAGTCGGCGTCATCTTACAAAGAAACCGCCATCGTTTCGACAGAACACTAGTGGCTACGGCATCTTTAGTCGGAATTGAAGACAAAATCTGCAGAAGCAGAGCGTCCGGCAGCTCACCGATCATGTCTCTGTTACTCAAAGTTCGACTAGGCAAAATTCAAACAACAAAAAGGAATCACGAGTTGGTTTGGAGTTTGCAGTTTAAGCAAAACCATAGAACGGTTCACAAAAATAAGCAGACATAAAAAAAAAAGAGAAATACATAGGAGAAACATACCATCCATTCATCTTCGTTGGGAGAGAAAAGTTCAGTGTTATACGGCTAGGGTTTCCACATATGATGATCCATTGGCGTGTTTTATAAGTTAAACAAGTACATACCGTATAAAAATTGAAACATCCTTGGGTTCGGTTTTGTATTCCCGGAAACCGTGACTATTCATGTAACCCGGTTTGATTTTCATATTTTAGATTTTCTGTATTTATTTAATTTTACATAAATATGATGATTTATTTAAAAGCAGTAAAAAAAACATATACATAAATCAACATCTGAAAAACAATACAAATACCCTTATAAACGGAATAAAGTCAGTTTGAAGGACTTAGATCAGTTTATTTGAACACAAGCCGGCAAGCGTTCGAAGCCCTCACCACACTCTCCAGATCCTTTAACCATCCAAGTCTCTTCTCCGGTTGAATGTCACATTTGGAGAAAGTTGCCGTTTCCAAACGACTTGCACTCCTTAGCATGTATTGAGCCACCTCTCTATCATCTTGTATTTCCCCATTGTAATTTTTCCAAATTAATGTCTCCAGACGGTTCACCAAACATTCAGCAACATATATCGGTTGACTCCATCTCTTATAGGTGAGACGATCTCGGATCCTAAACCATTCCTAAACACAACAAGGGAGAGACACAGCGTCTATACATCTTTAAAAACCTGAAACTGATCAGTTTGAGAAATATGAATACTTGTAATAATGCTTACACTAAAGAGCTTGAGGACTTGCAAATTAGGAGAGCTATGGAGCATGAGCATCAATAGATTCCACCACTCTGGTTCATATGTATGTATCTCCAAACACACCAGCTGGTTGAAGATTCTATTAAACTTACTCTACACGTACACGAGGCAGTAATTTAGTACACATACAATTTAATAATAACAAGAAAATCAAATGAAATTGCAATTTAAACATTACCAGCTTCAAGGGTGATGTAATCTTCAGAGAAAGGCTTTTGACTGAAGTGAGAGATCCAAGAATTTTCTCATAGATAACACCAGGCACATCAATAATATTCGCCTCCACCAGCTCAGGAGTATTCTCAATCACACAAGAGTCATCTTCTGTTAACCCTTGAAGGGTCAGATATTTCAAATGAGGAGCATTGATCACATATACCACATAATCCATGAAATCTTCATTGTCAGAAATAAGTGTTAGACTCTGCAAGGATGGCACAACAACAGTGAAAGTCTTCACCTTATAAGGTGAATACATCATAACCTCCAGATTTTCAAGACTAGAACAGCCAGATAAAAGGTTAATAATAGACCCCTCGTCCTTGTAGGTCATATCAAAAAGGCTTAGAGTTCGAAGGGCCTCGAGACAAACCGGAAACGGGAGGTCTAAAAGGACACGAGGACCGAGTTTCAAGGTCTCAAGTGTCCCGCAGTTGAACAAGCTTGTAGGAAACCTATACGGCTCATCAGAGTAAACTTCGAGCCCCAACTCACGCACATTGCGTCCAAACGCAATCCCAAGCAGTACTCCGATATCCATAGTGGAATCATTTTCAAAATCCATCTCGAGATGTAAACTCTGAAGAACCGGAGCCTGGTGTGAAAGCATAAACCTGCAGACGTTATCTGAAAACCTCTCTAGATCGCAGCCACTGGAACAGAACGTGAGACTCGGCATCATCTTACAAAGATACCGCCATCGTTTAGACAACACACTAGTGGCTACGACATCTTTTGTCGGAATAAGAGACAGTATCTGCAGAAGCAGAGCATCCGGCAGCTCACTGATCATGTCTCCATTTCTCAAACATGGACTGTGAAAAAACCAAACAACAACAGGAATCACGAGTTGGTTCGGAGCTAACATTTTAAAAAACCATAGAAGTAAACAGCATAGAAGAAACATACCGTGGTTGCAAATCCATTAGCAGAGAAAACTTCAGTGTTATAACCCCAACATTAGGGTTTCAAGAGAGGAGACGGAGACGGAGACGGAGCGGTGAAGATGAAGTTGACCCACTGGCGTTTTTTATAAGTAAACCAGTGCAAACCGGATAATAATTGAAACATCATTCGGTTCGGTTTTGTATCACGAGAAACCGTGATAGGCCCGGCTAGAACCGGGTTTTGTAGTTTAAATAAAAATCCAGATAATAATATTTAATAGATCTCATAATCGTATTAAATACCTTGTCTGAATCGAAAGAAACAATTAATCAAACTTGTCAAAATAAGACAAGAGGTGTTTGACCATCTCACTGGCGGTCAAACCCAAAAAATGAGAATCGCTTTCTTTCCCTGTCATCCATCTTTGACTTTTGACTCTTCTTCCCCCGTTCCACTCTTTTATCCGTTACGATCTCGCCACGTGTCATCCTATTTCTCTCGTATAAATTCGCCACGAGAGATACCCGCCGTTGGATCGTTCTGGGTTCCGTCTCCGTCTCTCTGTTTCGTTTCGATCTGTTGTTTTTTGACCAAAAACCTTTTCTTTTGTCTGCCTTCCTTGAATGTTGGTTGAACACATCCGTACGATACTTGAATCTCACTCTTCCTTTGTTTCTCCGATTTTGTCTCTAAAATCGTTTCACTTGTTTAGAGATTTTTCGATCCCGAGTTTGAGGAGGAGGAAGAAGAACAGTCTGTATTTTGATAATTAGGGTTGATTTTAAAGTGTGGGGGTGACTATGATGAAAGCTTCGATTGGGAGGTTAAGGAAACTAACATCGCATAAGGTCGATGCCAAGGAGAAAGGAGAGCTCGTTGCTACGGCACTGGTTGACGAACTCGCTCGAGCCGGGAAGGTAAATTTTCAAAAAAAAAAAAAAAATCGTCGCAAATTTTACTGTGGTTTTGAGGAGTCATGGAGATTTTACTAGGGTTTATGCTGTTGATAGTTAGTTTTGGAAGAGAAAAATATTCCTTGTTTGATCGAGTGAAGACTAAATTTAGAAACTTTTTTTTTGTTTCTGGTTTAGGAGTGAAAACAAATTTAGAAACTCTCGAATTGGTGTAGTTCCATGAACACATTTTTTTAAGGAAGTATTTAGCTGTTTGGTTATTTAATGGAAGAAACACTATTTAAGCTCAGATACATTCACTTGTGATGATGTCTCAGGATATGCAAGATATGAGAGACTGCTACGATAGACTACTCGCTGCTGCTGCTGTAACTGCAAATAGTGCTTATGGTAAAACAAACATCCATTTTCATTTCTTTTTTTGATGAACATAAAAAAATGGTCTTACACTCCATGGCAATTTTTTTTAGAGTTCTCTGAGTCACTGGGAGAGATGGGTTCTTGTTTGGAGCAAATTGCGCCTCATAACGACGAAGAAAGCAGTAAGAGCTTAAGACTGTCCTATTGTACGAATTATACTTCCCCTATGCTGTATTGTAACATTTGTTTCTTTTGTAGGTAGAATCTTGTTTATGTTGGGTAAAGTTCAGTTTGATCTTCAGAAACTTCTTGACACATATGTAAGTTGTTCATTGCAAACACAAATCTCTGTTCTTGACTCTGAAAACTTACTTTTTTGTTTTCTGTTTTCTGTTTTTACTCTTCAGCGTAGTCATATATTCAAGACGATTACATCCCCATCAGAATCACTTCTCAGTGACCTTAGAACTGTTGAGGTATATATATACCATTGTTTGCTACTTTTTGTGCTTTACTTGTTTCACTCATCCTTTTCTCTTTATAAAAAAAATGGGCAGGATATGAAACAACAATGCGACGAGAAGAGGTTTGTTCTTTTTATTTTCTCACTAGTGAAGTTTTTGATTTTGCTGTTTGATAAACTCTGTTTTGAACATTTTCTATTATTCTTTTAAACTACTCAGAAATGTGTTTGAGATGGCGGTTGTGAAAGATAAAGGAAGGGCTAAAAGCAGTAAAGGAGAGAGGCATATTTCTGCTGAGTCTCGACCTGCTTACAATGAGTTTCATGAAGAAGCAACAATGTGCATTTTTCGATTGAAATCTCTGAAGGAAGGACAAGCTCGTAGTCTCCTCACACAAGCAGTCCGTCACCACACTGCTCAGGTAAAAAGATCAAACTCAAATTTCTTATTTATATTGAAATTTGTCATGGAATATTTGTCTTCTTCTTATGTGTTCTTGACTTTTTTTTTTTGTTCTTTATGATTATTTTAGATGCGTCTGTTCTACACTGGAATGAAATCTCTCGATGCAGTAGAGCGTCACGTAAGAGTTTCTGCAGAGAAACAACACATTGACTGTGATCTCTCTGTTCATGAGAACGAAGTGGAAGATAGTGAGGATAATAATGATGATGATGATGATGGCCAAGACATTAACAAAGAAGGAGAACTAAGTTTTGCGTACAAAGAAAATGAGCAGAGGGTAGAAGCTGCTTCTATCTCTCCAACATGGGGTTCAATGAATGTAAGTTAGTATTTTTGAAAATAACAAGGAACATGACTCTGCGGAATGATCTTTATACTCTATTGTTTTTCCTCCAGATAGATGATGATACAGACCTCTCGTTTCCTCGTCCTTCTGTAACAAGAACTTCAGCGGTATATTTTTTCTTCCTTCCTATCTCGGTAACCATTTTTTGTAACCAAACTTGCTTCAACTGTTATAGTTTCATTGGTCAACTCTAGGTAAATGCTGATCATAGAGAAGAATACCACCCTCACAAGATGACCAGCTATTCAGCTCCGTTGTTCCCGGAAAAGAAAACAAAGACGAATCCATCTTCCAACGCTTACGTGTTACCCACGCCAAGCGATTCAAGGTACTCAAAACCGGCTTTAAACCCGAGGCCAGCAAACCACAGCGTTGGAAACATATGGCACTCATCTCCGTTAGAACCGATCAAAAGCGGGAAAGATGCTGAGAACAACAACAGCATCTACGTACGCCTCCCTCGCCCTTCTACAACAGACAAGCATCATCAACAACAACAACAGCAAGCAGCAGCAGCTGTAAGATACGCATTTTCCGGACCGATCAAACCCTCATCATCAAAACCTGTCACCACCGCCACAGACACGTTTCGTCCTCTGCCGACTCCTCCTCCTCCTGTACCCCAGTCTCATTCTCCGAGAGCCTCCCCTACAGCTTCACCTCCTCCTCCTGCCTCTTCTTCTTCCCCGAGGTGTAACGAGCTTCACGAGCTTCCGAGACCACCAGGCCACTTTGCACCACCGCCAAGACGAGCCAAATCCCCTGTTCTTGTTGGTCACTCGGCGCCTTTACCTTTAACCGGATTGAACCAAGAAAGAAACAAAACTTTTACTCTTGCTCCTCCTTCAACCACCAACATTGTGGCATCGCCACTTCCAGTTCCTCCATTGGTCATTCCTCGAAGCTATTCTATACCTTCAAATAACCATAGAGCCGTTGCTCAACGAGCGGTCGGAAGGAACGAAGATAGAGTCGCATCCCCACCGTTAACACCAATGAGTCTGTCTCGGCCGCTTGAGTCTACTGGAGTTGCTCAGACCAGTCAAATCAGAGGTAACACGCAACATACAAATATTTACGTGTTTTTCATTGTTTCAAACGTCATTTCTGCGTTTACAAAAAAATAAAAAAACATATTTGAACTGCATAATTTATCACAAGTGTATTTACTTGCTGTTGATTTATTGAAACCTCCATAGGTTATTAATTATTTTGCAGGAGTAGGAGAGTTGATAGAACGATGAAGCTTTGACCAAAAGGAGAATCAGAGATCAGCATAAGTGAATATACTACTAGTCAGTATATGTATAATTCTTTAGTTGGTTAATTTCATATCCTCTAATTTTTTGTTTTCTTTTTGCCTCTTTTCCATTGTAAATCTGAAGCCTTTGTTCTTTCTTTATCACCTTTTCATTTTTCATCCCTTTAATATTTTCTCTACTAAATACTACTGTGGTTTGAGGTTAATATAATAAAAAGCAACACAAGCGTAACGCATACATTTTTAAATTTATTTTAATTTAAATTTAATTTAAAATCCGGAAAATATGGTAAAAGAAAATTATCACGTTGAGCTGATTCGATAGACATACGTGGCGGATATCTAGAGAGACTAGAGAGAGAGAGAGAGAGGAGAAGGAGGAGTTTGGTCGTTCGTCAATGGAGATCTCTGCTTCTCTAACTTTCTCTGGACTCGTTCCTCGACTTCTCCCTCCCTTGTTCTATCCTCCTCAAGCTCGAACTACTTCCTGTGCACCATTTTCCTCTGTTAAACTCATTTCTCCTCCTCACAGACGTATACCTCCCTCTCCCTGTCTCGCTGATCAGTCTGCCTCCACCGGTTAGTTTTTTTTCGACCTTTCGTCACTCTCCTCAATTGCATAACAAGTGTTCGAGTATATGTCTGATGCTGAACTAGTTATGTTTTATGCTGCTTTTATTATGTCCTGTATTTCTCTCACAATTAGTACTGTGTATGCTCGTGGAACGATGACGTTTTACTTACCCTTTTATTGGATTTGGTTGGTGTAGGGGTCAATGTTGTTGATTCAGATCCCATTGATGCTGTTAAGGTGAGAGTTTTATACTTCTACTGATGTAATCTAATCAGCTTTGCTTCCTCTTTACTCTCTTTAACCGTTTTCCGTCTAAAAAAACTCAGAGGAAAGCTATGGACGTATCCTCTCAACTCAAAGGAGCTTCAATATTTCTGGTTGGTAAGGCCCCGGCTTGGCTTTGATTCAAACTCCACGCTCCCTGGTAGGGATGAATACTGACTGATGTGTGACGCTTTAACAATCTGGTGTAGGGATTAATAACCACATTAAAACCAACTTGGGGAAGCTTTTGGCTGAGTCTTTACGATATTACTACTTTGATAGGTAATCCACTCGTAACTTCAGTAAAACCTCTCTCTGCTTCCATTGTTTGTTTTTTGTTTTGGAACCTATTTAGCTCTTGAGAGTCCCTGGAATAATTTGACATTCTTGTTACTTGTATTTGTTTTAAACCCAATTTACAATGCGTATGAGGTGCTTGTGAAATCCATTGTCTTAGCTTATCCCATGACTAGTGTTAAGGTTTAAGCTCTCTTTGTTTGTCCTTTACAGAGGGAATGTTGCCACTTTAATTCTGCTTGTCTTTTTCATAAGCTCTCACGTTATATACATACTATATATATATATATATATATATATATATATATATATATATATATATATATATATTCTTTTAAGTACTTTGGCACTATCCTTAGCTTCATTTCACTCTTTTGTGTAGTGATAAGTTGATCGCAGAGGCGGCTGGTGGAAATGCATCCGTTCAAGCTTTGAAGGAGGCTGATGAGAAGGCTTTTAAGGAATCTGAGGTATATTCGATCGTCTGATGAAATGCATCCTTGGTCCAGTTTCTGAAAGAGGATTTGATCCCACTTAGTCACTTACAAAATTGAAATGAGATACTCAACACCAATCTAAATGCCCACATAAATGGTTTCCTCTTGATATGTTCCTACAGACTGAAGTGCTGAAGCAGCTATCATCTATGGGTCGGCTTGTAGTTTGCGCTGGAGATGGTGCAGTCCAGAACCTGACAAATCTGTATGTTCTATTTATAAGTCGCAGTAGTTTCTCTCGTTTTAGAAGACATACACACTCAGCTTAAAGTTTTTAAAGTTTCTCCCGTCTGTTCTCTTTTCTGATCGTGTAAGTATTTGAACAGTGCACTTCTAAGACACGGGATCTCGATATGGATCGATGTTCCTCTAGAAATCGCAGCTAAAGGAGATGATCCATTCAGCTCAGAACCTTCCCCTGAGGTCTTTCTTCTTTCTTTCTCTCTCTCTGACCTGCTTAAAGTTTCTGTCGGTGTTATTACAGAGAAACTGTGTTTCATGATGGAAGCAGTTGTACGACGCAGTAAAAGCGAGTTACGAAAAATCAAGAAAGGGTTACGATACAGCAGATGCAGTTATTTCCCTTGAGAGTGAGGATTTTATTAATAAGTCCATCCTCCTAATATTATCCTTGACCGTTGCATTTTTTATGAGTGATGCTACTTTTTGTTAATTGGAATCAGGAATAGCTACAAAGCTGGGATGGGAAGACTTGGAAACAGTAACTTCTGAAGAGCTTGCTTTGGAGGCAAGTCTTATGCTTTTTGATTTTTTTTTTTTTTTCATTTTGACATATGGTTACAACTGTGAGAGAAGCTTCTGAAAGAATTATGTTGTTGTTGTTCAGGTCTTGAAAGAAATAGAGAAGTTGACGAGAGTGAAGAAAATGATGGAGGAAGCTTCTCGACCTTTCTAGGTTGATATTTTACTCACTCAATCATGCATCGGAAAATCTGTGAAGTTTTTTTCAGGGTTGCTATCAGTGTTGTATATCATGTCACATGTTATTTTCATCGTTATCACGGACACTATATTAGGCATTTTTGCATAAAATGTTCGGCATTGGGTGGAGGAGAAACATGTAGCGTCTCTATCACGTGAGTTCACGTGTAGGACTTATTCTGTTGATGAGCTGATCCACTAGTACGTGGGCCTAATATTTGTGGCCCACTAAGGGATAAGAGCGTGAAAAGAGAAAGTACAAAAACAAAAGCTCATCTCAGTTCCCAACAGCTTTCGACGTCCTTTTTTAATTGTCTTAAGAAAAACATATATTTGTGTCTGTTCGTTGTAGACGCAATATTTGGTGTCGGTAAAACAATAAAAACGGTAATAATGGGTAAATACAAAAGTAGAAGTAGAAGAAATGCGGATATTTTTTCATGCCAAACTTGTACTTGTAGTACTTTTCTTCTTTTAATCAAAAAGAATCGGAAAATGTATAAAAATCGTATCTCGAGAAATACAAAACGTAATGAGGAAATGTTAATGGCGACTGAGTTAATTGGGATTTGTTTATAAACAGACGCAAAGATAAGGGGAACAAACCTCTGTCTGCCTCTTTCTCTCTCTATCTCTCTCACCTCTTCCTCCTCAGATTCTTTCTCGTCTTTCAAAACCTTTTTATTTTTAATCTCTTCTGGGTTCATCTTCTTGGTTTTGGATTTCCAGTTTGATTCTTCTGATCAATCGATCCATGTGAATGATTCCATCTGAAACGTTCTCTTGAACAGATTGTATTGGTGCGTCTTGCTTGTTATTATTTCCAACTTTTTCTGGATTTCTGTCTTTTTTTTTTCCTGTTTTGATTAGTTTGAGTTATGTGGTTGCATCGGGTTTACGGTATTTGTTTTCTATAATGATGATGATAATGATGGATGATGATGATGAGCTGCTTTGTTTTCTGGGGATTTGTCTTATGCGAGAAGCTTTTTGAAGTATATATATATATTTGATTAGATTGATTTGATCGCAATTTTTTTTTGGTGGTTCATCGTGTTGCGTTCATGATCATGATCATGATATGTTTGATCACTTTTGTTTTCTTGGAAGATTGTGATTAGCTAATGTTATTATGTTCTTTTTTATATATTTGTCCGAATGGCAGCTATTGTTTGATCTCCTTTTCTTTCCTAAAACTTTAAAACATTCATTAAAATAATTACTTTGGCTATTATAGGTGAACGTTTCCGGATCTTTAATTTGTTTTATCGTTTCTTATACTTTCTTTAAAATCTGGAATCTGTCAGCCTTATACGTCTGTAGTTGTGCTATAACTATGCTTTAAGCTTTTTAATAGTCTGTCTGACCAACTTTGGCTATGTCCTTTTATTGTTTTTTGATATGTAATTGATTCTGTCTTATTCGTTTTCAGGAAAGTGTAACTGCACTGCAATGAAATCTGTATCCGTCACCCTCAAATTCCATATACCTCCGGAACGATCTTCTGATATAAACAACTGTCGAATAAATATCAAGTGCTTGGTTTCTTCTAGTCAAGCAATGCACGTGTTGTGGATGCCTGTCACTGATACCTAGGTTCTAGGTTCTAGATTCAATTCAATTTGTTTCACTAGAGATAGAAAAATAGTCAGTGTTGTTTTTTGCAAGGATTTGGTAGGATTAAACAAAGGTATCACAATATGGGTCTACCACAGACTGCTTCAAGTGAACAAACCCATGAAGCATCATCATCGTCTGCTCCAAGTTCCAGCCTTTCGCAAAGTCTGCCTTTGCATTCCACTTCTCATCATTCAGATAGCCTTAACATAGGAAGCGATGAAGGCATTTGCTCCTCCATTGGAGAATTTGATAGGAAAACATCATTGGAGCCTCAGGAGTTCACAGATGATAAGCATAGGTTCCATGCTACCACCTCATCTAGTACTGCTCATGGGTCGGCTAGCTACACTGCGGATAAAGTTAGTTCAAGTCTAACTGGAGCTAGAAGGATAGTTGGTTTTGCATCAAGCGAAACTACCTCACTGGACAAGGAACAAGCGAGTGTCGCTGTTGAAAACTCTCTATCATCCACTGTTGGAGCAGATGTTGGTGGAGCGTTGGTCAGGAAACGTGTACTCTCCCCTCTCAACACTCTCTTCCCTGTGAAATTCAGAGGAGACCTGCTTGATATCAGCTGTGCTACTTATTCTGGTCTTGCTAATGGATTCTCCAATTCTGTCGCACAAGATCACACCAAGGTTAACCTCGCTGGTAGGCTGCACCTCTCCACCACTCCTACGGCCACATCTACTCGTTGGGAATGGAAGAACGCCTCGAACAGTAGCAGACTCTCCTCCATGGTCTTCACTGATGGTCCATTGCTTGACTCTGCAGACCTCCACAGGCCCACAAAAGGTGAGGTTTGCTTATATTCACCAGTGTACGGTACCTTACCTTGTGATAAGGATATATCTGCCTCTCCACCGCTCTCTCTCTCACCGCTTGGTCCTAAGTTTTCTGAGAGGATGAAAAGTAGCCAAAACGGGAAGATAGTTGAAGAGTTGAGGAATATCAGTGAAGAAGCAGAACTAAGAATCGACCGTAGGTTGTTTGATGATGCATATGCTCTAAGGAGAGCATTTTCAATGGAGAGAGGTGTTGAACCAGCTCCTTTGTCTCCATGCAGAAGGTTCACTAGAAGCTTGAGTGGGCGCCCCATACAGAGGTCATTGGTTGGTTCTTTCGAGGAGTCACTGTTGACAGGAAGATTGTCATGCGGGACAACTAATCAGGTTTACATGCTTAAAACATATATAAAGCTCTTTGAGTGAAAAAAAAGAGTTAACTCATGACTTCTGCTGTTTCTTTCCGTGCAGAAGATTGATGGTTTTCTTGCGGTTCTTAGTGTAGCTGGGGGAGACATATCTCCAAAATCACAGAAGCTTCCATTCTCAGTAACAAGCGTTGGTGATGATTGCGTATTGCTATATTATGCCTCCATAGATCTTGGTGGAGGATCTAAATCGAACAAGTTCTGGAGCCAGAAGTTGAAAACAAGTCAAATAAACTTTGATGCTCAGAGCTCCTCCAAGAGCCAACTGCGGATCCCCATGAAGGGTCGGATTCAACTGGTATTGATACTATTTCATTATAAATGTTGTGGTTAAAAACATCTTCTGAGTGATGGTGGTTGAAAGGTTCTAGATACTCATGGTATGAATTGCTCTTTGTGCAGGTTCTTAGTAATCCTGAGAAAACACCTCTTCACACCTTCCTATGTAACTATGACTTAACTGATATGCCAGCCGGAACAAAGGTAATATTGAACATAAAACATTTTACACAGTAGCCCTTCAAAGCAAACACTCTTCTTTTTAGGTTGTATAAAAGAAAATTATATATTTTTGTGTTGAAGAAAGAAGAATCATATAGTGTACTTGCTATAGCCTTAAGAGTAATAGTATAGCATCAGTGGTGGTTTCATTTCCACTAGTTGATCCACCTTTTAACTTCATTGTTGCATATGTTCTGTTGTATGTAAAAAACAAAATAAAAAAAGTTTGAACATTAGTTTTTATTTTTTTAACTGGGTTACTGTGGGTATTGTACAGACTTTCTTGCGCCAAAAGGTTACTCTGGGATCATCTAATCCAACCAGTGAAGCAACGCAAGAGAACACTAGAAAAGCCAAAAGCTGTGCAAAAGAGAACAAAACAGAATGCGAAGGAGATGAATCAGTGGAAGGAGATGAGAAACTTGATGGGTTACAAGAAAGTGAGAAAAGATGTTTGAAAGCTTCCAAAGAATGTAACGCTGGTTCTGGTGCTCTACGGTACGCACTACATCTGAGGTTTATTTGCCCATTACCCAAGAAACCTTCAAAGAAACCTGATAATGACGACACCACGGGGCAAAAGAAAAACTTGGATTCAGATGGGAAGAGGAGATTCTATCTGTACAACGACTTGAGAGTCGTGTTTCCACAACGCCACACAGATTCAGATGAAGGAAAGGTACCGTTTGAGATTTTGCCTTATGATTCTTGACCTACGTTTATGTATCACATCGTTTTTATAATCATTCTTTTTTTGTTCGTCTTTGTGTTGTCGCAGTTGAATGTGGAGTACCATTACCCAGAAAACCCAAGATACTTCAACATCACAGACTAAGTTTTTCACTGGTTTTATTTCGTTTTCTTGTTTAAGAAGAAATCAGTGGACTTATTTGTACATAACCATGGCTTTGACACGACGTTGTACAGATTCAGGCCTTACGTTAAACTCTTACTCTTGTCCTTTTTTTCAACACATAGGATCGGATCAATGTTCATGGCCTCGTGAGCAGTAACATTTAGTATAGAAATTGTGATATAAAAATCTAAAATGATATGCATCAGCTGACCTAATAATTACTAGGTAGTAATCCATGCTGTGCACAGAGTTAGATTATTTATTTTAAGTTGTACTAAAAGATATGTCGTATATCTGTTTGAATTTAGTTGAAATATTCGGAATTTGATTTTTAGGATTAAAAATTTAAATATAATTTAGATATTTATAATTTCTGGTTTGAATGTGGTTTGGATTCAGTTCGAAGCATTGCATGTTCAGTTTGGGTTCGAGTTTGTGTATACTTTTTTAAGTATGTAATTTTTTTAAAAAATATACTTCATCTTCAAAATCTAAAATAAAAATAATATAAAACTAAAAAATTTAAATAATATAAGATCAACAATGTTCATCAGCTGACATAATTCTTTGGTAATTATTTTTTTTTGGTGGCCTTTGGTAATTATTTGTGAAGTGATTTTTTGAATTTTGCTTATTTGTCATAACCACATTTATTTTCATAGTTTAGTAAAAATGATGACATGGTTTGAAGGTAACTATGACATAGACATTTATATTTAATGTTAATTTATAGTTTTGGTAAGTTTTTGAAAATAAGGCAATAACTCATTTATCATAATTAATATAACATTAAATAATATAGTAGTATAAATAAAAAAATAAAAATATTTTACAAAATTCGAAATATTATTTAATTTTGTTTTTTTACAATTATTATTTTTATTACTAAATAAATCTTCAAAAATTTATACAGTTTTTTTAAATTGTAATTATTTTAATCCTTATACAATTAGTTTCCTCTTTATATCTAAAAACTAAAAATATGATTTAGTTTTATGTTTTGATAATCATATATCTTACAAATTTTCTCTTAATTTTATACAATTCGATTTAATATTTTAACTGAATAAATAGATAAAATAAAATTATTCAAGATATAATTTTAAGTATACACATATATATTCTTAAATATTAATTTTAAATAAAAATATTTCTTTTGACTTTATTTTAGTATTTCTTTTATATTTATTTTAACGTTTAGTAAATAAAATTAAAATATTGGTAAGCAAATAATAAAATCTAAAAGATAAATTTTATTTTAAAATATAATTTAAATCTAAAACTTGTATTTTCTACGGATAGTGCAGAAAAACACCTAATAATCATTAAGTTACAATGATTGCTACCTAATACTCTTATCAAAACACAGGTTTATATTTGAAATTAAAAAAAAAATCATTTTATATGAGATATGTATGGTTTGGACACATTTATCTGAAATTGCAGAATTGAACCGTACTAAACTGAAAAAAAAAGACTAAAACTGAGTCTAATTTCACAAATAACCGAGTGCATCTTATATCTCCGGAGTCAATAAACTGAAAACCAATTGAAAATTGAAAGGGTATCCGAACTTTGAAAATATAAACTATATATTTACAAATCTTTGAAAATATAAGTTATTAACAAGTTTGACATTATTTATGTGTCACCTAGTGAGAGGTATGTTATGAAAGCCTTCGAAAGCAAAAAGGAAAATCAGGTTTCAAGGCACATAAATATGGGTTTTAAATTTGTAGAAAATAATTCATTTATTAATAAAGAAACTTTAAAACATATATTTGTCTTAATCTAGTTTTCTCTGTAATTCGTTTAGCATTTTCAAAGTTTAGATAATAGCTTTTCAAAACAAGACCTATTGGTGAGGAACTGAGGACTCATTTCCTGCGTATAGAGTTCTTGCTTGCTGATTTGCTAAACGGTAGAAATGAGTAGAGCTTATGAAACTCGATCACATGATTGACTAGAGAGGAAGGCTTACCTTGCAGATGTCGTCTTCTCCAACAACACCAAAAGGGACCTTTTAATGACGACACCATGGGGCTAAAGAACAACTTGGATTCAGATGGGAAGAGGAGATTCTATTCTATCTGTACAACGACTTGAGAGTCGTGTTTCCTCAACGCCACACATTCAGATGAAGGAAAGGTACCGTTTGAGATTTTGCCTTCTGATTCTTGACCAACGCTTTTTTATCACAGCGTTTTTATAATCATTTTTTTTGTTCGTCTTTGTGTTGTCGCAGTTGAATGTGGAGTACCATTACCCAGAAAACCCAAGATACTTCAACATCACAGACTAAGTTTTTCATTGGTTGTATTTCGTTTTCTTATTATTTTTTTTTTTAACGTCTGAATTTGATATTAATCAAAGAGGGGAAAATACATGAAAGTAATAATCAAGGTACAGCCTTCTACTATAAGGTAGTAAACATGAAGGACAACTCGCAATACCCTAAATAAGAGTCAAATGCCGCTTCCATTCCTTTCTCTCGTAAGCCTGTCATGCAACCATGATGAACCTCCCAATGCTAAATAAGACTGGAATCTTCCATCTCTTAAAACACTTTTCGTTATGTCTCTTGCTATTCCATTTGCAGTGACTCCTTCAGATTCAAAAGCCACCATCGCAAACTTATCTTGGAGCTTTAAAACTTGCTGTATTAAGTCCCTGTATCTTGGCCATTGTCGAGGAGATTTTAAAGCTTCCATGACCTCCTTGTAGTCTGACGCAATGACCACCTTTGTCACTCCAAGATCCGATAAACTGTTAAGAGCCCAGCTCACACACCGTAGCTCTGCAATTAGACGATTAGGTGTGTTGATGATCGCATCTCGTGCATGGTGTAGCACATTCCCCGACTCATCTCTTGCTATCCACGCTACTCCGCTGTGAAGGACTGCATTACGCCAGTTTGCGTGAATATTACACTTTATAACCCCCTCCTCTGGTGGAAGCCATATCCCTCCATTGCTCCTCTCTCCCGTGTTCTGTACTTCAGGATAATTAAGAACAAACCATTGATCTACTTCATCCGTCATATCTTTTAAGGCTTTATCTTTGGAGACTTGAGTATCAGCGTATAAGATAGAGTTTCTACTCTTCCAGATTAGCCATAAGACCCACGGTATGGCTCGTGTTATCGCATGAGGTCGGCTCTTGTCCTCCATAATATCGAAAAATGTAGGTCATGTTTTCCTCAAGGGATCGGTGCAGAGTGTTAGCATGAAGAAGACTTCCTGACGCGGACCATAGAGAAGCAGTTGACGGGCATTGAAACAGAACGTGATTAATCGATTATGTTCCTCCATTACACAGTTTGCAGGTAAGACTCTGCAGCTGAGACGTTCAGCAACCGCAACTGCTCCTGAAACTGCTCTCCATAGGAACATTCGGATCTTAGGCAATGTTGACATCTTCCATATCCGTTTCTTCAAACCGTTACGAATCTGTTCCTGCTGTGTGATCTCACCTGATAATGCTGCTTTCTCTCGCATCAACATCTCATATCCAGTTTTCACAGTATACGCTCCATAGCGTGAAAATGCCCATATATAGCAGTCATCAGTTTCACCTGGCCTCATTTGCTATATTCTATGGATCTCGTTAGGGGGAAATAACTCCGCAAGTTTGTCATTATCCCAACCCCCTGAGCCATCTGTTAATGCCGACACCTTAAGCATTACGTCAAAGAGGAGTTGACGATTAATAGGTCTCCGAGGTACCTCATCTAGAATCCATTTCTCTCCCCAAACATATGTATCTCGTCCATTCCCAATCGATTTGATGAGCCCCTTCTGTAGTAGTTCACGTCCAAACAAAATGCTTCGCCAAGTATAAGAAGGTCTATAACCTTGCCCACAGTCGAGAAAGTCTTTGTTAGCGTAGTATCTCCCTTTAAACACTTGCGCAAGAAGACTTTGTGGTTCGTTTAACAACTTCCAAGCCTGTTTAGCCAGCAGGGCTTGATTGAAATCCTCTATGTCACGAAAGCCTAGACCACCAAGTTCCTTTGGAAGACAGAGTTTTGGCCAAGAAACCCAGTGTATCTTCTGCTTATCACTGAACGCATTCCACCAAAAGGCTGACATTGCACTCATAATTTTCTGACAATGGTGCTTCGTCAGTCTGAAACAGGACATAGCATATACAGGCAGAGCCATGGCAATAGACTTTAGTAACACCTCCTTCCCACCAAGTGAAAGGGTTTTGGAATACCATCCACTAAGTCTTTTACCTAGTTTCTCACCTATAAAGGCTAACAGTTTTTGCTTTGAGCCACTAAAGCATTCCGGAAGACCCAGGTAAGTATCAGCTCCCCCCTCGTTATCAATCTCTAACAACTCCGCTATAAGGCGTTTCATTACTGGATCAATGTCAGCGCCAAAAGTAATAGATGATTTGTGGAAATTGATCTCTTGACCCGATGCGTTGCCATATAACTTCAGGCAGTGCAGGAAGCTTGTACATTCTTTCAACGTTGCTTTGCATAGAAACAAACTGTCGTCGGCAAAGAGCAGATGTTGGATAGGAGGACAGTTCTTCGTCAAGCGCATCCCAGTGATGTTACCTTCAATCTCAGCTCGATTCATAACGTGGACTAATGCTTCTGCACACAATATGAATAAGAATGGTGAGAGAGGGTCTCATTGCCTGATGCCACGTTCCGGAGTGATCCTTCCATAAGGTTGTCCATTGATGAGTACAATATAAGTAACCGAACTGATGCACATCATGATCTACGGGATCCATTTGCTGTCGAATCCCATTCTCTGGAGCAAAACCTCTAGGAAACCTCATTCTACTCGATCGTAAGCCTTGGACATATCAGTTTTGATTGCAATGAAATCTCCTTTGCAGTTCGGGTTGGTCTTTAAACCATGCACCATCTCATGTGCTATCAGTAGGTTATCAGAGATCAATCTACCCGCCACAAAAGCACCCTGAGTCGGTGATACTAGAGAGGGAAGTATACCCTTCAGGCGTGCACATAAGATGTTGGAAACAATCTTGTAAGATAGGCTTATTGGTCTCAAGTCCATCATGTAAGTAAGATTCGGCTTCTTTGGGAGTAGGCATAGTTGAGTGAAGTTCCAGTCTTGAGGGATCGCTCCTTCGATGAAAAATCTCTTGACTTCTGCTACCACCTGCGGACCAGTAATCTCCCAAAACTTTTGAAAGAAGTGTCCAGACATCCCATCAGCTCGAGGTGAGCTATCACTCTTTATGGCTTTGACCGCTTTCTTTATCTCTGCGTCCGTAACCGGCTTGATTAAGCTTTCATTCATCCTGGGAGTAACCGTCGGCTCAAAGTCTCGGAGGAGATCAGCAGCATCCGTGGGATTAGAAGACTTGAAGAGCTCAGAGAAGTATTTGATTGCTATGTCTCCTTTTGCTTCCTTAGTTGTGTGCTCTATCCCACCAGAATCAATGAGGCTTGAGATGTTATTCTTCATCTTTCTGGTTTTAGCCCAACCATGAAACACTTTTGTGTTTTTGTCTCCTAACTGTAACCAGTTATTCTTGCTTCTAAGCTTCCAATACTCCTCTTCTTCTTGAAAAAGCTTTCCTAGTTCCAGCTTCAAGTACACGATTCTTGACATGGAAGGTACCAGCTTCATCTCTTCCTGCTCTAACTCCACTCGTAGTTTCACAATCATCTTCTTAGAGTTGCTCACTTCAGAGCGCTTCCACTTCGATAATAACTTCCTTCAAGTTTCAATGCGTTCTGAAACTGAGGCCACTCTAGTCATCTTATGGGAGTTCCATCCTTTGCGTATGATCTCCACTACTTCAGGTTTATTGCTCCATCTCTTATCATATAAGAAACGTCCCGCACGCTTAGAAACAATACCTCTGATGTTTGTTAGTATCGGCCTATGATCAGAGCCAAGCCGCTCCATGTACGTCGTGTGTGAGCGAGGGAACATTCTGAACCACTCTGAGTTCCCGAAAGCTCTATCCAGTCTACATTGAACACGACACATCTCCTCCAGACGTCGAACTGTCAGGATGCTCCTCAAACCCCGACAGTTCCAACTGAGCGTCGTCATTGAGGATTGGATGGTTTCTGGTGAACCACCAAACCTCCAGTAGATTTTGACAACTTAGATGTAACCTCAGCTTCTACATCTGCTTTTCTCTTCAAAACTCCATCGACTACATTCTCCAGAGCCAGTTTATTATTCGCTTGTGTAGTACGTTTTCCCTGTCTTGTCCATGAAGACGCCTTCCTTGCAGAGCTTTTAGAACCACCACTCTTTAAAGTCGTATCAGCACCTCCACTTCCCATCTCAAAACCTTCAAAGACTGTAGTTTTTGTTAGGCCAAAGGTGTCACCTTCATCCTGTTGTGTATCATGTTGATGATCACTACTCTTCTCACTGTCTCCATTGAGCTTCATCGCAGGCATTGATCTCTGTTGATGATCAGTAACCAGAGCGAGAGAATTGCCAGTATTCATACGCTTCCTGTGACCACCATTATGACTAGATGATTCGGACGTGTTGTCGAGATCATCCTCTGCAGCTCTACTGAAGTCAAAGACCAAACCCTTGTCTTTGTTTACAGCTTTGGAGATAACCGGAGCATCCTCCATTCTCAAACCTGCTCTTTGCGAAAGTGGATCTTTCGATAACTCATCAAGCGCCTTCTTCATTCTGAACTCTCTGATTCTTCTCTCTTCAGGGTCTATACAGTTCATGTATAACTGCATTTGTTCAAAGACTTCCGGAGCTATCAATCCTGTTGGAGGTTCGAAACCTGGTGGAACTGAAGGAGCGAGCAGTGGCATGATGTCTTTTGATAACGTATAGTTATGTTGACGTTGAGACAATCTCTGAAGACTGGCTGAAATCTGCGTCTCCTTCCCTTTGCTTCCTCCCGCTCTGTTACCATTGAAAATAGGACATGCTTTTTTCTCATGTGATAATCTGAAGCAATGGAAGCACTTCTTCCGGACCCTCTCATATTCAATGTCAATCATTGCAGTGCCACCTCCTTTTGGTAGTTAAGCTCTTCTTCTCTTTTCCGGACCCTCTCATATTCAATGTCAATCATTTCGTTTTCTTGTTTAAGAATTTCTTTTCTGATAACCGAGAGATCTCAAAAATTTTCTAGACCCGAAAACTAATCCCACGAAATTAGTAAAGATTCAGGCCTTAGTTAATATTTTTTTTTCTTAGTTAAAATCTTACTTTTGTCCTTTTTTTTACACATAGGATCGGATCAATGTTCATAGCCTCATGAGTTCCTTGAGCAGTAACATTTAGTATAGAAATTGTGATATAAAAATCTAAAATGATATGCATCAGCTGACATAATAATCATTAAGTTACGATAATTGCTATCTTATTAACATACTGCATAAAAGCTCGGATTATTTGTAGAATTAAATAAATCCTTATCAAAACACAGGTTCTATTTTTGGAATTAAATAAACTTCCTTTTATATAAGATATGTATGGTTTAGACACACTTATCCGAAATTGTAGAATTGAATTGTATCAAATTGAAAAAAAAACAAATTTAAATTGAGTTTAATTTCATAAATAACCGAGTGCATTTTATACTTTTAGAGTCAATAAACTGAAAATCAATTGAAAACTGAATGGGTATCCGAATTTTTAAAATATAAATTATATATTTACAAATATTAATTATATTTAATATTTAAATAACCAAATATCTTTAAAATATTATTTATAAACCGAATTATCCAAAAAACAAATTATTTATAATATATTAAAAATTATCCAAGTTATATGAGAGAGTTTTTTCAAATTGGATCCCGGAGAAAAAAACTCAATCTCTTAACAAAACTGCTAATCAGAATTAAGTTATTTTTTGTCAACCTTTTTTCATTAGACCCAAATGGGTTTTGTTTAAAGGTACAAAACATTAAAGAGCATACCCAAACATAAAATTACAAGATAAGATCAAAGATTAGAGGGAAACACATGAAATAAACAGAATGAAATATGGAATAAACAGAATGAAATAAAAATATCCCCTATTGAAAGGAAGAAAATATCTCATTAAATTTCCGTGATTATTTTCCATTAGGGGATCCCTCCCTAATAAGATGTGTATAAATATAATCTGAACCACAGAAGGTGTAAAACATCATATCAGTATCCTAAGAAAAAAAAATGAACAATCTCTCAATCTTTATATGTGTTGTCTTCTGCATGATTAGCCATGTATACGGCGACATCAGGATTGCGAACGAACTCAAATTCAATAAAAATCTCTGGATAAGCTGTTTCTCCGGAGACGACCGAATGGAGCCAGTGGTAAAAAAACCAGGAGAACAATATCGTATTTCCTTCAGCACCAACTATTGGGGGACTACGCAATTCATGTGTACGTTGAGACAAGGACCTAACTATAGACACTCTCAGAGCTTCACAGCTTTCAAACAGGTAAGTCCCAGTGATTGGGGGGCCTTGTGGGATTGGAGAGCCAGAGAAGATGGTATCTATTTGGAAGTGTGGGAGGACCATAATTCTCAAGGCGGGACCAATATGCATAAGGCGTTTGATTGGATCAACTAGTTTGTAATATTCTTTTTTTTTTTTTTTTTTGAGAAAGGGCTTTTGTAATATTCTTATTACACATATGAAAATCAAAGTTCTACATGAGATTTGACTCGCAAGTAAAGCTCTTGGGCCTTTGCTTTGTCTCTTAGCTCTTGTTCTTACCTGCCAAGAAAAAAAAAACAAAACAAAACCATTGTCGTATTCAGATCATGATCTACAGTACGTAGACCAAAGCACATTTAACATGTATACCAGCTGTTTCTATTTTTTCAAAGTAATAATAGCAGTTTTTAACAGAATTTCAAGCTGTAGAATTGCGAGGATTATCTATAGCTTATTTAGAGCATCTACAACTCATCCTATTTGTCTCTCTACAATAGTATTTATAAACTAAAATACTATATTTAGCAATATAGATGTGTATATATAATCTAAACCACACAAAGAAGTAAACATCATCTGTATCCTAAAACTAAATATGAAAAATCTCTCAGTCTTTCTATGTGTGGTTAGCTTCTGCATGATTAGCCATGTATACGGCAGCATCAGGATTTCCAACGAACTCAAATTCAAGAAAAAACTCTCTGTAAGCTGTTACTCGAAAGACAACCGAATGAAGACAGAGATATTAGAACCAGGAGCACGATATGAAAAATACTTCAACACCAACATTTTCGGGACAACGCGTTTCATGTGTACGTTGAGACAAGGGCCTAACTATAGGCACATTCAGAGCTTCACAGCATTCAAACAGGTAAGTCCCAGTGATAATGGAGCTTTGTGGGATTGGAGAGCCAGAGAAAATGGTATCTATTTAAAAGTGTGGGCGGGCAAACATCAACAAGGTGGGGCCTATATGCATAAGGCGTTTGATTGGATTTACTAATTAAGATACAAGCTTATACACATATTAAAATCAAAGTTTGTAATATTTTTTCATTTATTAATACGAGAGAATAATTATTTTTAACACCGAGTAAAATCACCAATTACATCATATGAAAAGAGAATAAAATCATTAGAAAGACTACCATTTAACACAAAAAGTTTTATTTTGCTGCTAATATTTATCTATGCTACTTTTAAAAACAATTAGCTGTTTAATCCACGATTTGAAAAAAATAAAATATATAAAGTCGTGTAAATGATCAAAAGGAAGATCATTTCAGAGATCAAACGTTGGAATTTCAGAAGAAAAACCATGTGAAGCCTGATACAACATCCTTGGCAGCAAGTTTCTGTAGGGATCACTCTCTCTTTTCAATTTTCAAATAGGCAATGCATTGTTCTACCTGAGACTTGACTTGCAAGTAAAGCTCTTGGGCTTTTTCTTTGTCTCTTAGCTCGTGTTCCTTACCTGCCAAAAAAAAAAGCCATTGCAAGTATTCAGATCAGTGATCTAGAGTAGATCAAAGCAACAGTAGTTTGTATACCTGCGGTTTCTATTGGTTTTCCAAAGTAATAATAGAACCTCCCTGGAACCTTAGGTACAAGTCCTGGTATATAAAAATCTTGGTTTCCCAATTCGCTCTCGTTGCCTTTCCTGAAAGTTATGACAGCTCAAAGTCAGTGGTTATATGACCTTTTACGTGAAGAGTGTACATGAGAAAACAATATATATACATATATATATATAGTGTAGTGATGAAACACCTTAGGTTGCCAGCTTCCTTTGTTGCCCTTTCAATTAAATCATTCAGGATCGGTATGTTCCTTTGATCATAGGAGTCCAGAACAATCTGAGAGTCATCCAATGTCCCAACCAAAGTTACTTTAAAACCGAGGTTCGGGTGAACACAAAGTAGGGCACTATTTTCATAACTTCCGAGCTAATCACTAAAAGAACAAAACTAATATGTGGAACACAGTAATCTGTAGAATATAGGTAGAAGCTGAGAATGTCAAGTAATGTAGAAATTGAAATGCAGACTTGTTGTTTCAATTATTGACTTAAACCTCGTTGCACTAGTAGTGAAATACAGACTTGTTGTTTACACAATAGTTGCAGATGGCTTTCTATCAAAGTTGACGTCCAGTATATTTTTTTGTAGATTTAGGAAAGCTATCTTAAGTTTAAAAAAAATCAAGTTTTAAAGCATATAAAACAGGTCTTGAATTTGTAAATTGTAAATTGTTTATTAACACAATTAATAAACAAACTTTAAAATATATATTTCTAGTTTTTTCTCTAATTTGTTTGGCATTTTTCAAAGTTTAGTTTGAGGCTTTTCAAAAATAGACCCATTGGTGAGTCGTATGATATGACTCATATCCTGCATAGAGAGCTCTTGCTTGCTGATTTTCTAGACAGTAGAATTGACTAAAGCTTATGAATATGAAACTTAAGATCACATGATTGACTAGAGAAAGCTTACCTTGCAGATGTCGTCTTCTCCAACAACAGCCAAAAGGTACGATTGTGGCTCCAAATTTAGATGCAACTCTCACAAACTCAGGTTGCTCTGGCCAGAACAACTTGTACTCTTCACCCTGCAAAGTCTCACTGTACATGTAAGCCTGTACTAATATAACCTCCAAGAATGCAGAAACTGTAGGAAAAAGTATTATGTTTCCATGTACACCTTTCTATGGAGAGCTTCACGGACACCACCAGGATACAAAAGCACATGACACTTTAAACGCAGTAACTTGTAGATATTGGCATGAGAGACAGGAGCTCCACCCGTTATCTTATATTTGTCAAATATCTGCGGGTCGAGTATGTCGTGTACTATCCACTTGTTCATAAAAACAATCGGATGCGTCAACCCACGCAAGTGAATGTTCCTTTCTTTCAAGGAGTTGAGCTATCATTGGAGGTAACTCAAATCCCATTATCATGTGATAGCCAACGTACAGAACAGGTCCTTCTGAAGGTAACCCTTCGAGGCTCCTTACAATCTTACCGTTTTCAAGAGTTGACAGCATTACAGGGGAAGTAGCATATATTAGTAATCTGCAACGTAGAAAATGTTCATTTAGTATTTGCTATAGTTAAGATACATAGAGAGAAACTAGTGAGGAATTTTACCTGTGTTCCTCTAGTTGTTTTCTTAACTCAAATGGGGTAGGCATAATGTAATCTGAAATGTAATCATGAGACCTCCCACGGCGAAAGAAACAAGTACACTTGAGGATAGTAACAAGATCTACATCATCCTCCTAACATTTGATGTAAAAAGGAGAGAGATATTTTAAATGTAGCTTATGAATATACTCTCAAATGCAAGAACCTACCGAAAACTAGAATATCTTTCTTGCGACTGGATGAAGAGAGATTACTTACCAAAAGGAGAAATGGTCCAGTGTCGTTGAACTTACGGACGAATGCAGTTTGGCAATGTGCGCTGACAACCTGTTGATATCCTCCATGTTCAGCAGCCATTTATCACGTCCACTGCAATAGTAATAACCATATAATTCACATCTTACACCTAAGCTCTTAGTTAGGACATCTCTTTGCAAGTAGAAGAGATTCAGTATTTGACCTCAAGAGTATCAGTGATTCAGCTCTGACCGCGTATATATTAGACTTGGCAGATGAAATAGCAGACTTGAGCATTTCCAGCTTCCAAAGAAGTGTGTCCTTCGAGAAGATCATACTTAAACTCTGCAGTAATGTTTTGATATGTTGAGCACGTTACTATTTATTTATTTTTGTGCGTCGTTGAGCACCTTATTAGATGAATACTAAAACTACATTGCAAATACATAGATCATTCATGAGTTTCTAATAAATAATGAGTTCTTACATGGAGATTAGCTGAAACTGCAAACAGATCTCTTAGCATCATTCCACCGATTTGATGGACAGCAAATTCATTTGAAAATGCGTCTAACATTTCAGTCAATGGACCGCCTGTGTAATGAAAACCTCGGGAATGTTTTAAATAAGTAAAATTAAGCTAGAATATTGAGGCAAAACAAGCTTGGAGACACATTGAGAATTCTTGAGAAAAAAAAAATCAAAATTTCATGAAGTAAAGATAATTAGAAAAAAAATGAGAAGAGAAGAGCCAAGTGTACTACCTTGCTTAAAACCAAATATGTCATCCAACAGTGTAGGGGATCTCATCTGGTAACACATTAAGCATTCTTGATAGAGGCTGCGACATGAGGTTGTTGACATGTGTGGCTGCAACAAAACGTTGTATAAGATGACCAAAGATGTACTTACCGACAATATAAGAGAACCTTGCAGACCGAGGTTTTGTACCTGGATTAGCCAAGATGAGAGCAATATCGATGTTAGGATTCCTGCCTGCGACTTCTAACGCAAGACAAGCTCCAACAGATTCTCCAACTAAATATATAGGTCTGTCTGGAAAAAGTTTGTTCTCTGACTTAAGTGTCTTCTCAATAAGCTTCACCAAGTCTGTAATCCACAACAAAACAAAAGTCATTAATCCGCATTCAAGCTATCTTCTTGGTTAGAGAGCAATTTTTGATAGACAACAACAAAAGGTACCTTTAGCAGGAAGTACGATCCCTGGCTGGAATATGAAGGCACCATATATCAAATAGCCTACTCAACCACATCAGAAATGAAGATTCAATTGCATGTCAATACTTCAAAAACTAGAAAAAAAAAATGAGGAATATATACAGTAACAGAGAAACCATATAGTCTTGTTTTTTTTTAGTTTACGTACTCTCCAAGTTTCTTGTGTTGGCGAATAAGACCTAGTCCAGTACCATCTATACCTGCAAGTTTTTTTTAGTTTCATTAACTTCAACAGAAAATAAAAAACTTGGTCATTTTCAGAGTTCCATGGAGATTATTGGAAGGCGTACCAGGTATAAAAAGGAGGAGAGGAGAGCCTTGAGCTTGAGCGGCACTCTCCAGCGGAGAGAACCAACGAGGTGGACCTTCGCCTTCCGACAAAACCTCTCACTTCTTCCAAAAAGTGCAACAAACTCTTCCGAGAGTCAGGCCGCTCCTCTTCTACATTCGCATACGGACTCTTCTCAACCACCTTTTTATCCTGATTCATCCATCTTCGTTTTATACCTCCTTTAGTCGTAGTCGATGATTCAAGTCTGATAGCCGTGAGTCTATACTTCGAGGTAGAGCTTTGTTTCGAACAGAAGAAACCAGCGTTGCGGAATGTTTCTCTTGAGTGAGACGATACACAAGAGAGACCGGAGTTGGTGCCAAGTACTAATGTACCTTTCATGGTAATAATCTCAAGACTAGTCTTCGTTTTCCCAAAATGTTGAGAAAATAAAAACCCCGGAAAAAAATAAATTGGTATAATATGGACGCATGAACATTGTGTGAAGCTTAAATTATGGCGGAAAACGCATCTCACGAGTTACATATGAAGAACAACCTTAAGACTTAATTCAGAAAAAAAACAAACCTTAAAACATCTAAAAATTATCATTATCATAATTCATAACCTTGTCGATGCCATAATTGAATGTCTACTTACAACATAGTCACAGTATTCTATAATGTAAACAATTGGAAAAAAAAAAAGAGAATCTAGAGATCAAACGTTGGAATTTCAGAAGAGAAACCATGTGAGGCCTGATACAACATCCTTGGCAACAAGTTTCTGTAGGGATCACTCTCTCTTTTCATTTTCAAATAGGCAATGCACTCTTCGACCTCTGACTTGACTTGCAAGTAAAGCTCCTGAGCCTTCTCTTTGTCTTTTAGCTCTTGTTCCCTACCTGCAGTTTCTATTGGTTTCCCAAAATAGTAGTAGAACCTCCCCGGAATCTTAGGTAATAGTCCCGGGAAATAGGCTTCTTGGTTTCCCAGTTCGCTCTCATCGCCTTCCCTAATGATTGATTACAACAGTTCAAAAACCAATGTTCGTATTAGTTTCACTTGATGATCGTATTACATGAGAACTAGATGAAATAAAACACCTTAAGTTGCCAGCTTGTTTTGTTGCCTCTTCCATCAAATCCTTTAGGATAGGTATGTTCTTTTGATCATTAGCATCCAGTACAATCTGAGATTCATCATCCATTATGTCCTAACCAAAGTTAGTAACTTGAAAACCAAAAAGCTTCATGTGATACATAATGTAACCATTATATATATATATAGTATATATCATATCTATATATATATAGTTTATCAGAGAGACAATGCTTCTTTCTAACACCCTGAGACAAAAGGTTACAGAGAATTTAGTAGAGAAATTAAAGATTACGTCAAAGATGTCATCTTCTCCAACAACACCAAAAGGGACTATTTTCGCTCCAAATTTGGATGCAACTCTCACAAACTCAGGTTGCTCTGGCCAGAACAACTTGTATTCTTCACCCTGAAAAATCTCCATGTACATATGTTTATTATGCCTCGTTACAAAAAAAAAAACTCTTTTAAGAAAAATAAATAAAAGCACCTTCTATGGAGAGCTTCGCGGACACCTCCAGGGTACAAAAGCACATGAGACTTTAAACGCAGTAACTTGTAGATATTGAAGTTGGAGACAGGAACTCCACCCATTATTTTATATTTGTCAAACATCTGTGTGTCGACTAACGCATCTTGGTTGTTCGTAAAAAGCATGGGATGTGCCAAACCTCGCAAGTGAATGTTTCTCTCTTTCAAGATCTGTGATACCATTGGAGGTAGCTCAAATCCCAGTAACATGTGATATCCAACGTACAGAACAGGTCCTTCAGAAGGCAAACCTTCAAGGCTCCTTACAACTTTACCGTTTTCTAGAGTTGATAGCATCACAGGAGAAGTAGCATCTATTAGCAATCTGCAACGTCGCAAAATCATCATTAAGTGTTCGCTATAATAACCTCTTAATTGATAGACTGATTTGTTTTGCTAAGCGTTTTTTTACTTGTGGTCGTCTATTTGTTGTTTTAAGCTCAAATGTGGTAGGCATGATGTAATCTGAAAGGTGGTCATGAGACTTCCCACGGCGATAGAAACAGGTACATTTGATGATAGTAACCAGATCCACACCGTCCTCCTAACGTGAGCATGTAGTAAAAGAGATGATTGAAGTGTAGTTAGTATCAATGTTTTTGACCCAAAGTAGAAAGAGAGATCACTTACAAAAAACAGAAACTGTCCATTGTCTTTCATCTTTCGGACAATGCATTTTGGCAATGTGACCGCCAAGTCTGTCAATGTCTTCCACGTTCAGCAGCCATTGATCGCGTCCACTGTAATGGCCATAATAACCAGATTACATCTAAGCTTTAAGCTAGAAAAACTATTTGCAAGTAAAAAAAAAGAGATTGAGTGTTAAGACCTCAGAAGTATCAGTGTTTCAGCTCTGACCGCGTGTACGTGAGAATTGGCAGATGCAACAGCAGACTTGAGCAGTTCCAGCTTCCAAAGAAGTGTCTCCTTAGGGAATATCCTACTCAACGTCTGCAATTTTTTTTTTTTTTGAGATGTTGAAATAGCAAAATGCATTTGACTATAAACTGAAATACTTATAGATCATGAGTTTGTCTAAGTAGGAAGAATGGTTACAGGAAGATTAGCTGAAACTGCAAAGATATCTCTTAGTATTCCTCCGCTAACTCCACCCATTTGATGAACAGAAAATTCATTCGTCAAAGCGTCTAACATTGCAGTCAATGGATGGCCTACATAACAAAGAAACAACATTCGTGTCATGTTTTTTGTGTGTTATGATTCGCTTCGAGACACTTAAGAATCCTTTTGAGCGAACATCAACTACAAGAAGTTAAAATTATAAAATGACAAGAGAACAGCCAAGTGTACTACTACTACCTTGCGTAAAACCAAATATTTCTTCCAATAGTGTGGGAACTCCATCTGGTAAAACATTCAGCATTCCTGATAGAGGTTGCGACATGAGGTTGTCGACATGTGTGGCTGCAACAAACAACGTCTACAATGAGCAAAAACATACATAGACGTATTTCTTAAAGTTTACCGACCCTAAAATGAACCTTACAGACCGACGTTTGTGTACCTGGATTAGCCAAGATGAGCGCAAGGTCGATATTGGGATTCCTGGCTGCAACATCTAACGCAAGACATGCTCCAATAGATTCACCAACTAAATATATAGGTCTATTTGGGAAACGACGATTCTCTGACTTAACTGTCCTCTCAATAAGGTTCACCAAATCTGTAAACACACATAAACAAAAGTCATTAATCTGCATTAAGCTGTCTTCGTGGTTAGAATTTTTTTTTTTTTTTTTTGTGTATTCAAAACAACGCACCTTTAGCTGGAGTGCGATCCCTAACTGGAATGTGAAGGCACCATACATCAAAAATCCTACTCAGAAGGCCACAAAAAATATCAGAAATGAGGAACTTCCAAAAACAGAGAAATCATATTCTTGATTGCAGTCTAGGTTTCTCTCTTTTCTTTTCTTTCTTTTTTTTTTTGAGAATAGGTTTCTCTCTTTCTCATTTCATTCTTCCAATAGACGCATGAGATGAATGTTATAAAAAAGGGAAGTCGTGTTCAAAAATAAAGGGAAGCAAAAAGAAAACTAATGCAAAGTTGCAAACTTCAAAAGAAAAATGAAGATGCATATAATAAAGAATTTGAAAGTTTACTCACTCCCCGAGTTTCTTGTGGTGTCTAATGAGCCCAAGTCCAGTACCATCGATACCTGCAAGGTTTCTAGTTTCTCAGTTAAGTCTTAAAATAGTGTAGAAACTACTAACTAGGGATGAGCTAAAATAATTCATTATTTGTTTATGTTTGATCTTTAAGAAGGATTATCTTAAACTCTATGAAGTAAGCAAATACTACTTCTTCGGTACCGCTTTAAGTGGTTTTTAAGATTTTTGCAAATGGATTAAGAAAATAAAAATTTATATACAATTTATCTTGATTGTATAAAAATCATTAAATGAAACTACTTCGACCAATAAAAAAACTCAGTATTTTGTAATTGTTCAAAAAAATTAAATGTTGTTAAATTCTATCTAGAATAGTGAGAACATCAACTATTTTGAAATAAAAAAAAATCTTTTGAACACATTAAAATGATATGTAAGGAGTATAATTTATTATCCGCTAAACATAAATCAAATTACAACTATATATAAGGGATATATCGGATATGCTTTTGTGTTTATTTCTTAAGAAACTTAAAATTAAAGGAAAAATTTAAGAAATATTATTATTACTGGGTCAATTTTGTTGTCTGAAATTTTCTTTAGTTTTCTTTTAAAAGACAAAGTAGAGTGAATATCTAGGTAAAATCTAGATTTCATCAAGATGTTCCGACACCGGGATGATCTGGGCAAAACGGTGGATATCAAAATTGAGGACATTTGAGTTATGACCCCTAGTAGAAACTGAGTACAACTCTAACCAAAAGAAAGCGTTGGTATGATGGTATCACCAGCTTAGCTACCTTTTCTATCACCCATAAAGCTTCATTTATGTTGCCAATAATTATAAACGATTTGATTTGACTGCTCTGGTGACGATCAGCCCACCATGTGGGTCAACGCCACAAATCAAATCCCACCATCCACGTCTATCATTGGACACCTCTCGTTAACCAATGTAAAATGTTTTAAAATGGCAAAACAAAACAACATCGGTCTTTTTGTTAACAGGTTTTTTAACGGTCTTTTTTTAACAGTTTCAGTCCAAGATCTACTAGACGGTTAATAAAAACTGGAAAAGTTTAACTAGAGAACGAACCAGGTATGAAAAGGAGAAGAGGCGAGCCTGGAGCCTGAGTGCTACACTCCAACGGAGAGAACCAACGTGGCGGACCACCATCATCTCCGACCAAATCTCTCGCTTCCACCATAAAATCCGACAACCTCTTCCTCAAATCTGGACGCGCCGCCTCCACTTTCGAATACGGGCTCTCCACTAACTCAGTCAACTTCCCTCCGTCTTCATCCTTGTTCTTGTGTACTCGTCGAACACCTCCGTGATTCGTCCGCGTTACAGATTTGATAGCCTGCGTCCTTCCTCGTAGGTATGACTTCGTACGTTTGACTCTTTCTGTTGATGGAGATGAGACGGGAGAGATACCAAAGACGGAGCCAAGTACTGTAGCCGCCATTGGAGAGAAGCTCTAGAGATCGTTGAGTCTACTCGGAAGAGTTCTTTCCGTTTTTCTATTTGTTGAAAGTGAGGATGTGACGAACTTGTCCCATACTAAGAGCCAAGATAGTGCGCGGAGAAGACAACTTTAATATTTCTCTTTTCGAAAATAATAATGATATTAACAATAATACATAAGAGAAGGTACATGTGTTTTGATTTATAATTGAAAGTGGGTCATAATTGGTTGAATGATTAGATTCTTAAAGAAACAAATCTCGTGCTAAATCATGTGACTAAAGTTGTAATACAAATCTTAAACAATGATACAATTGTTTAGTCCTAGAAAACAGGATAATTATGAAGTTAGAATAAGTTTAGCAAGAATAACTAGAAACAAGAAGAAATGGCCAAAAAGTTTTGACTGAACAAATTTTAATCAACTGACACAAGTCACTAATAAATGGTTAATCAATGTTATTTACATCTGCAAATTGATTGGTTGGTCAAAAACAAGTTTTAGAATGGGATTTTGTTTTGTTTGGTAAAAAATGGGATTTTTTCCATCTTTTTGTATCTAAGAGTTGTTTTTTCACACAAGTTTTAGAATGGGATTTTGTTTTGTTTGGTAAAAATGGAATTTTTTCCATCTTTTTTGTATCTAAGAGTTGTTTTTTCACCTGATCACCTCTAAAAGAAAAAAATAAAAACTAGGAAAAGTATATGCTTTTGGGTATAAACCAACATCAGTGATTTTTTTGGATTTTGTTATAAACGTACATACGTGCAAGGTTCCTCTTCTAAGCTTCATACAAAACAAAGTTTATTGAACTTTCAATTGGCAGGAAGAGAGACAAGTCTCCATATCCCAGAGGCGGTGTTCATATCACGTGTTCTCATTATATGATACGATTATTTTAGTCAAAATATAATATCTATCTCTATTTTCTTTTTCTTTTTTTTTTATCTCTATTTTCTTTTTGGCGAAATAACATAAGATTTTGATTAACAGATGTGGACATTTAACTTCAAGATGGGTATGGGCCGAACGGAATTTGGCATCAGATTCTCTTGGACCCAAACTAAAAGCCCAATAGCCTTGACAACCGAATCTTACCGCTAAGCCGACGCACACGCACATATGGAACTGATGTACTAATCTAAACAAATAAAAAGTCGATAGATTTTAAGAATTGATTGATTTTAGGTAGATTTGATTGATTCTAAGAATAAATTAGATCTCGACCCGCATAACCGTGCGGGTATTTGTTTCGCGAAGTTTTAGTAGTTCTTCCGCTTTTCATTTATTCTATATCAATATTTTATTTTCATTTCTAAATTAGTATATATATTATTAATATATATGATGTGTGTATATAAAATTTTAAAAGATAATAATTTTAGTGATAAATAAATGATAACTTATTTTTAATGAATATTTAAAAAAAAAATATAAAACATCAATCAAAGTTGTGACTTTCATTTTAATACAATAGATATCTAATTAAGAGATGTATTGACTCGCACAACCGCAGAGTTTTAGTAAAATTTAGTTATAGAGTGGTTTAAAATTTTGGAGATTCATCATAATTATAAAACATTGTATAGATGTAGTTCAGAAAATAATAATTTGAAATCTATCTTATTAAAACAGAAGTACACATATAACATACCCCTTAATTTTCAGTGTTATTTACAATTTCATGCCACTGAGAATTAAATTGAATTTCTTATTTTAATGCTTGTATTTTTCAATTATATTAATGTGTTTCTTTTTCTTTCCTATTTTAATGTTTGTCTTTTTCAGTTAGATTAATGTGTTTTTTCTTTCCTATTTTAATGTTTGTCTTTTTAGTTAGATTAATGTATTTTGTTTTTTGTTCTTCAACAATTAATGATATTTTAAAGTTGTCTTTTTTTGTCAACTTAAAAGTGTCTAAACTATTTGAAAATATAAAAAATAGTCAAAAGTAACCGTATAAGTAGATAAACAATAATCAAACACCAAAAATATTTAAAATATATATTTATTCTCCATCCAAATATTGAAGTTCAACCTATTTTTTAATTTTTAATTTAGGTATTTTGGCTTACAATACTCAAATTTATAGGTTTTGAGAAATTTAAGATATATATAAATTTTGAAAATTTTAAAATAATTCAAATGGGTTATCCGTATCCGAACCGAACCCAAAAATACCCGAGTCAAACCGAAACCAAAATTTATAAATATTTGAATGTTGCTGAAATCTTTAAATTCGGAAATCTCAAATCCAAATAGATTTTAACCGAATCAGTGGGTATCCAAATACACATCTCTAACATAGTCAATGTAAAACGATCAAGTATTACAAATACATCATTTAGTACAAATAAATAAAAACTAAAACAGAAAATTAATATCCGTGCGGTTGCACGGGTCAAGATCTAGTGAGTGATTAATTAACGAGACTAAAATATATTTCTTAATTTAACCTATATTTTAGGCAAGTAAATAGATGTAGTTCAGAAAATATTAATTTGAAATAAATAAAACATAACTTTCTGAGGGTCCATTAAAAAAAAAAAATCACATATGAAAGAAGTCACGACTTCTGTTTTAATATAATAGATAGATTTGTTAAATTTATAAAAAGTTTAGTAAAATTATCTAAAGAGTCTATATATGAAACCATTAATTACTATGATTTAAAGAATCTTGAGTATAAATGTAATATTTTGAAACTTTGTTTTATAAGTTAAAATATTAAGAATTCAAGTTCCAATGTAACTACACTAGATTTTGATAGAATTATGAAATCATAAAAACTCAAACTTTTTGAATAATAATTGTATATGTTATTAAAAAATCATTAAACTAATAACACTTAATTTTTATAAAAAAAGTTAGAATCCACTAGCCATTAACTATAAAATTTTAAATTCTAACGATCATAATAAATTTATCTCCAACTAACATCCCTTAAAACACAAGTCTAAGAAATATTTTAATAGAAACTACAACTCAACTAATTTACCATAACATATAGACTTTAAATGGTGGGTAAGGTGGACTTTTGTAGTAGTGTAAAGCAAGACTCTCAAAAACCCAAATAACAAGTTATTTAATGGATTTTCTAATAAAATAAAATTAATATTGAATAAGCCGATGATCCAAGTATCATGGCATATTAAATTTATAAGAACAAATAGTATCCTTGAGTTTTTCTATTTATGTACCAGATTTCTTACAGAATAGTTTTTGTGGGATTTAGAACGAAGATTCATTCATTTAAGTGAAGTTATGCAGGGTTTGACTGGTGACATGAGTTAAACTTGATTAAATTTGAGTTAAAAACATAACTCAAAATGTTACCAATCATGAGTTAGTTTTAGTCTTTTCAGTTAATAATGTGCTATCATTGAATTACAATTTTGAGTTACTCATTTGAAAAAATTGATAACTCAATTCTTAACTCAACATCAAACAAAATCAATGTATTATAGGTTGAGTTACTATTTTTCTATATCGTGTTAGTTTTTGTAGGTTATATTTGTTATATTTTAGTTTTTAGCAACTTATATTTTTTAATACCCATTATCTCACATTTAGCTTTTGGAATTGATAAAATATTTCAAAAAACTTAGATACCTATTTATTCATTAGTGAAAGATGGTTAAACAATTATTTTCATTTGAGTTACTTAAACAAATATGCTCCTATAATTTTAGCTGTTAATTATGTTTAATAGCTAAAAATGGTAAAAACATAAAATATTATATATAAATATATGTAGGTATCTTTTAGAATATACACAAAGTATATTTACTTAATTTTAATTTCATTATTTAATATAATATTTTTGTAAATTATTTAATTAATTATTATTTTATATATTATTCTAAAAATTATAAATACAATAACTTATACATCAAAATGTTACCAGTCAATAATTTTAAAAATAAAGTAACTCATATTTTTACAGCGAACTCACTACATAATTCTACAGTTTTTTGACTTTTTCACATAATTTTTACTATGAGTTACATCAAGTTATAACTTTTATTGTAAATCAACTCTAATACAACATATCACCGGTCGGAGCTGTAATTGCCCAGGACAAAATTGCCCATACTTCTTTTAGTTTTTGGGTATGAAAATAAAGGTTTTCTCCAACAAATCTATACGAAAATGACTCATTTTTAGATTCTACTAAACATGTTTTTTAGTGTACCAACTGATCTGCTGGTAATGACGGAGCTAGACATCGATTTCATAGGGATCATAATTAATTTATCACAAATAAAAGAATTATATCTGAGTTTTGAAATCAATACATGAAGTCAATAACACATATTCTAACCAGTTTACCACAGCAAAAACTTTGATCATTAGCCCAAATGTTTAATTTTATATATTTCATAGGAGTCAGTTGCCATCCTACCTACAATGTGACATCGTCACTGTTGCTGGTGAACATATTGTTATGCAGTCTATGCAACTGAGTATAACATTTGTGAAAATTTACCTGATGACATGATGTTAATGATAATGACTTCCAAACCAAATAAAATCTCAACAATCGGTAATCAAAAATAAATGAATGATAGAAAAGGAAATCAACTACTTTAAAATGGACTAGACTTTGGGGTGGATATTTATTTTATATTTTTATTTTTTGTTTATATTAAATGATGTATTTGTAACATTTAAAAATAAATCTAGATCGAAAATTAACCATACAGTTATAATAAAAATTAAAATTAAAAGTTTAATAAAATATTTTGATATAACTTTTAAATTTCCTAATAAAAGTAATATAAGAATCAATCATCTTTTTTTCGAATTCCAAAATCTTAGCATCCTTTAAAAGCAAATAAAATTAATTTATAAATATATAAACATATTTGGAACTATAATTTCTATTAAAATAAAATTGTTAAAAACAAATCTTTGTGAAAATTTTCACAAGTGACTATAACATGTGTGAAGATTTACCTGATGACATGATGTTAATGATGATGACATCCGAACCAAATCAAATCTCAACAATCGGCAATGAAAAAGATATGGACGATAGAAAAGGGAATCTACTACTTTAAAATTAATGGTATTCTGATTCTTTAAGTCTAAAAAGCATTTCGATTCTCCTTCTTTTTCACGGTCAAACCATTTTTATTTCCGAAAGAGGTGATATCTTTACATGTAACATAGAGTGAAATTTTCCTATTTTGGAATTTTAGAGAAATAAATTTGAAGTGACATTTCTAAAAGAAAAAAAAAAGAGTCAAAGGCCAACTTGTCCATACCAGAAAGCATAAGCATCAATTCAAAGGACCATGTTTTTTAGAATGCGGAGGAACCACATGACTTCATGTATATGTTTACATAGTTTAGGCCCAATTAAGAAAACTTAAATGACCGAGAGCATATATATGAATTAATAAACCTCTAAATTTCCATAGAATGTATGAAATATTTCCTGTTACCAAAACTTATACATGTGTTTAAGAAAAAGAATAGTAAGGAATACAATGTTCCACCTAATTCCTGATCGTTGAATTCTCTGTATCCTTCCCCGCCGTCTCTCAACTTTCATGCAGTCTCTCCGGTGACTGGCGGTCTTCGCTGGCGCCGGAGAAGCTTTCTTCTTCTATTGCTTGTTCTCTTGCTTTTCTTTCTCGGATCTGGGCGGCTTGTGGAATGGTTTCATCACAGTTTTTGTGCGGTTTGTTCATGTCTCAATCGTGGCAGATCTATGGCGTTGGTTGTGTTGGTTTTGATTTGTATGACCTTGTTTAATGGTGTTAGTTTCTTCATAGCAGTGATTTTGAAGCATATGTATTTTAGCAACGGGTTTGCTTATGAGTACCTCATGTGCACCGGCTTAGGTTACGTTTTTTATTGTGTCCTTATGATATGTCATGGCTACATGTTGCTTTTCTTTAAAGCAATTTGGTTTTCAGTAATTATTACTCCTACTTTCTACAATATAATATGTTTTGGAGATTTTTTGATGTTTCAAAATATAAGATGTTTTGATACTTTTAAAATACTTTAACTTTATTGAAAATTGGTCAACCAATAGTATTTTATTATATTATTTATGATTAGATGATTTATATTTAATCTATACTATTTAATGGCATTATATTCTAAAAGGTAAATTTCTTAATTATTATGTATTCAAGTAAAACATTTTATATTATGAAACAGATGGAGTAATATTGTAGTGTTTTGGTCCTTCTTTCTCTTACGTGGAATTGGATCTAGTTTTATTTTGGGAATTGGTATGGTTTTCATTGTTTTTTGGGGTCTGTGTTTCTGCATCGGCCATAGTGGATCTGAACACAATTGAGACTATCCATCTGATTTTTACTTTGCATTTCAAGTTTGTACGATAGCTTAGTTGAAGCTAATTCTCGACAAATTTGATAAAGGCAGTGAAGAAGAAGACTTATGTAGACGATAAAAATTATTGTTATGTTTTCATCAAAGTTATTAGAAGTCCGTCTACTATTGTGGGAACGGAAACATCTAATCTACTTTATTCTGAAACAAGACTGGTTTGGTATCTCGCTAATGTGGCATCTGTGATGTTCGTGCTTGCTAGTTTTTGGTCTGGATCTATTATTAGTTTCTCTTTATCGTTTTGTAGATGTTTTTCTGTGATATAACATGTTATGAATCAGATATAATAAAATAAAAGTGTTAAAAAAATTCCTGATCGTTTTACTAGTTGTAAGGAAATTTTATTATTTGTAGTTCTTTTACGTTCCTTGTCTCATGAGGAACTATCGTTTAAGTCTATTTCATATCAAATTAGCTAAGGAATCAAAAAGAAAACTACTAAAATTGGTAAAATATATTAATATGTTAATATATCAAATAAATTTATAGAAAATTGACATTTTGATTGAACTTCTCAATTTATGTATTTATCTCTATATATAATATTTTTTCATCAAAAAAAAATTATATAACCCTAATACATCCAGAAACAAGAGAAAGAAGTAAACTATACTTTTAAGATTAACTATTACTCCCTCTGTTTTTTAAAGATGTATGTTTTGATGTTTTTACACATATTAAGAAAACACATTAACTATACATCATTTTTAGAAATTATCAAATTCCAATGCATTTTAACCAATAGTCTTTCAATAAATTCAATCAATTTTATTGAAATTTGCAATTTTTGTATAGGAAACATAAAATATACATCTTTGTGAAACAATTTATTTTTCTAAAACATCTATCTTTAAAAAACAGAGGGAGTATATATGTGTAAAAGAAAAAAAAACATACTCTCTGAATGATGGTTAATAATAAAATTTGTATCATGTGTTTCTGTTACAGATCCAAGAAATAGCAGTGGAGCACGTCATAGACATAAGTCAAGCAATTTTTGAAAATTTGTTCCTTGTTTTCGAGAGTAAATTATCAAATTATTTATTGTTTGAAATTTTTTTATTTTATTTTAGTTACTACTCACTATGAAGGTTTGTTACATTCATTCACTACAACTTTTTCTTCTAATTAATTTCATATGATATTCTTGGATTTTTTTTTGTAGTTCCTATCATTTTTAAAGTGGTCATCAGTTAGACCTTTGATAAACTATATATATTAGCACATTTTTAATCCAATCCCAAAAACAGAAACACACCTGGTTAACTTTTTTTCTTTTACATCAATTCTGGCATATTTGTATCTCTTTATTTATATCATGGTCGAATCCTTTTTCACTATATCACATACTCGCATACATTTTAAAATTCCATATCATTTTTAAAACCAGCTCAATTATGAGATGGTTGTCTTTCTTTGAGCCTATTTCATTCAATTCATGATTCCATTTCTCTTAATGCTTTCTTCGGACTCTTGATTTTTCAAATGATTTAATTATGATCATTACTGTATTTGTATATACTTCAATATGTGATTTGAATTTTGGTCTTACGCCTATAATATTATGGGATTATTATTCACTTGTTTATGGTAAAGATACACTAGCAAACTAAAGTAAAGTCAGCCCTTTTTCAAAAGAAAAAAAAACTAAAGTGAAATGAAGTCTATTTTCTCTGAACTTTCAAGCCATTAATTATGTCTTTGCTAAACGTCATTGATCATAATTTGGTAATATATAGCAAATTCTACGAACTGGTTATTCTGAAACTCCACATCAACGAGCTCGGAAGCAAAGGCATGCCACTCTTGTGAACTGGTAATAATAATATTCAAACTATTCCAAGCTATGTATGTCGAGTTTTTAACCAAGTACAAACAAACTAACTATGTCTTCGCAGATTCTGCATAGCTCGTACTAGGCTCCCAACTATAGACTAAGCGACCACAAGTCACTTTGGATTTTCCGAAACCCTAATAAATCTACCGTCTTGGAACTCTAAAACCCAGTCGACTCTACTAGCTAGTCTATATAGTACATTATAACCATTTCCTGTTAGTGTTCATATATCTTACGGTCTATATATATCTTAAATCATCATATTCAAACTTAGCTAATGTTCTATTCAAATCCATTTTCATAACGAACTAAAACATAACTTTTAAAAATTTATTGAAGCAACCGCCTCTAAATTCCCATTTATCCATCGACCTAATCAAAAGTAAAATCGTACATGTTGTTTGATTAAAACAGCTATTTGTTTTGACAAAGTAAAGTTTATACGTGTTACAAAGAAAAAAAAGTAAAGTTTATACAATGTGGATACCCTTATACCCACCAACGAAATATGATAGATAATTGTAAATTGTGTGAATGAAACGACAACAAACAATAGGATTATCTTAGTGACCGGAAAATGGTCCATTAAAGGGAACATATTCCAGTGATGGAGAATACGTACAAAGTTGACCATATTTAGCCCATGCAGAAAGAAGATATCATTTTAGAAATCAATAAGCATATATTCTTTATTAAGGGTTATAAAAAGATAGCAGAGTCATGTGAGGAATGAATAAGTACAAACATATAGAGAGTGTGGTGAATGTGTAAAGAGGAAGAAAATGTCTTCTTCTTTTTGTTGTACACCAGGAAGAGAGGTCTAACATGGCGAAAAGAGTCGTGTTTAGTAGCCAAGGATGACTTGCCTGCTCTTTTTCCCCTCCACGATTCAACTTTACGTTGAATGGTTTTGGATTATTATGCATTCAACATGTATAATAATTCAAAATCATGTTGAATCTTTGTGGGTTAGGTTTCAGGCAGTCTCCTTGGCTATTTTGACATACTTTTTTCATCCATGTTATACTTGTTCTTCTTTCTATCTTTTAGAATTCATATAAATACTAAAAAGATCAATCGTTTGATCAATCTCATGAGCGTTATTCGAAACACATTATTTGCTACAAATATATGGTGGTGAGTGTGTGAACTGTTTAGAAGGAGATGTGAAAGATGAATAGGAGAATTCTATTTGGTAGCCAAGGATGACTTGCCTACTTCTTTGCGAAGGAAAATGGTCAAGTGTCATGTTGGAAGTGAATATACATATATATGAGTATATCAATTAGTGACCACTTTGCGGATTAAAAGATATTAGGCAGTCTCCTGGGCTATCCTAATATGTTCTTCGTTCTCATCTCAGACATTTATCTTCATCCGTATAAGAAAAAAAAGACACGACATGGATTTCACGGAAAGGTAACGTATGTTGCTGACATTACATTTTTATATATATGCTTAGATTTTTTTATTTATATAAAACATATTTTCATTGATTTTTCAAAAGGGAGTTTTACAACAGCATTACAACTTAAATTTGAGTAAAATTAGTACAACCAAACTTAATGGCTACGAATCAGAAAGGCGACACAGTCAGGTTGTGGTTAGCAACCCCGGACCAAACACCAACTTCACCACTTCAGCAGGTTAATCCAGGTTTGGCGCTCACGCAACTAACCTATAATCCTTGTAGTACTGCTGTCAATGTGAAACTCTCAATGGACAAAGGGATAAGGAGCATATTGGAGAAGCCGAATCTCTGACAAAAGTTAGGTTGCAGTGGAAACCGCTTTGACAAGAAGAAAGAGTACATGCAATAAAGAAAAGGAGACATCCTGGCCGAGCAATCATCAAACGCTAAACCACTGGGATGGATGAACACCCAAATACACCACTACCAAGGAGCTTTACTACCCGCGAAGCTAGACAAGACTCCACACGTATTCCACACGTGTATGCTTGGATTTTGTTTATACGTCATATATAATATTAGCACTTTAGGCATTCTTTTCCATAATATAAAACTGCACGTTGAATAAGATCATTTACGCATGAAAAAAAATCACAATATCGTCCAAAAACTAAACAAAAAGACATAGTATATCTAGGTACAACCTTATATCTTTATTGGAAACGCACAAATATGTTGTGAAAATAATTGTACAACTAAACTAAAATTTTCAAAAGTCCTAATTTTTAAAAAATTGTTGAATTAAACATTAAATAACTTATGATGACAAAGATTATGATAAATAATTTGTATATTCAGTTATTTATTTTAGAGAAAATAATTTTCTTATTTTCCCTAAAATATCATGATAAATAATTTTGTATTATGATAAATAATTCACCAAACATTTGCTTATTGGACTGTCTTATACAAGTATCAAGTGATCATTCACCCAGTCATTATTTGTCACGTGTTTAGAAATGATTGGTGAACTGTCGGCAGATCTTCTCTGACAGACCTCATAGTATTTTATCATTTCTTCGTTAATCCCGAGTCTGATTCTCCCTCAGACCAAGCAACAAGTTTTCTCAAAGAAGATATCATAATGAGCTACGACTACGGGAAGGTTCCGCCTGAAACGTATCCTCCTCCAGGTTTGTAACATCCTTATCCCTTCTGTGATTCCGTTGCGTTAGAATAACGAATCCTTTTGATCGACTCTTAATCTTCCTTCTCGTGGTGATCAAAATCGGTTAGGTTACCAATCTCAGTATCCTCCCCCGCCTCCGGTGTATCCTCCGTCGCACAATCCCGAAGGATATCCTCAACACCCACATGGATATCCATCGTATCCACCACCACGACCGCCTTCACGTCCTCCTTACGAAGGCGGCTATCAGGAGTACTTCTCCGGTGGCTTTCCTCCTCCTACTCCTCCACCTCCGCCGCAGCAATACAATCAGTGTCATCATGATCATCACTATTACCAGGACTCTAACTCTGGTTGCACCTCTTTCCTCCGTGGCTGGTTCGTCCCTTCTTTTTCGATCCACCATGATTTTTTTCTTAGATCACCGTTTCGTTACTTCCGTTTTACGCGTTAACATCTCTTCTTGAATTAAATGCGCATTACCATAAGATCCCTTTAATGTGTTTAGAGTTTGTATAACTGTGATATATATTGCTTTGCTCCTCTTAGTGTCTTTCGAAAAGACATCAGTTGATAGTTCTGACTTGATAATGTTAAAACGCTGTGGAAGTGTTGAGTTGCTGTCGGTCGTTAGGACAGCATCTTCTTTTGTTAAAGAAAGTCAACACCATCTTTTTCTTTTTCTTGAAAAAGGGCATAAGTCAACACCATCCCTTTTGTTGTTCTATCTAGCTGTGAGAAGTAATGCAGCTTCTTCACTTGTTATGTACATTTCATGTTTTGTTACCGTGACTCAATTAACCAATTCGTTTTTGTTTGTTTTTTGTTGTGTGTGTCAGTCTCGCTACTCTCTGTTGCTGCTGTCTGTTAGACGATATCTTCGTCTAAGATTGGAGAGTTACTCAATTCTCATAAAAAACTTATATGATTTGGTGTATGTTTCTTTCTCGAAGCTGTCAATCTATACTTAAAAGATTACTCCATTGGGTGTTGGAATGAGCTTACAAAGCCATGATACCAAAACCATAGCTTATTGGCATTCATTTATAGTTTGTATGCTTTATTTGAACACAAGCAGCTTGAGTATTGATAACAACTTTAATCTACATGCTAATTTTCCAAAAAAAAATAGCAATTAATATATTCGTAATCAGTTGAGCACCTATACTATTCTCTTATCAATACAAATTGGATTAGAGAATCTGCTCATTCTGAACCATAATTACTTGAGTCTATTTGTATTATGTACAGTTTTCTTCTTCTTTATTTGTATATATTCCTAGAAATGTAAAAACTAATTTAATCTAAGCTAGCAAACTTATCAAAGAAAAGAGGTAAAACCTAATTTCAAGGGAATGTGGCGAAATTGTGATTTGAAAAAATCTGTATTCCATGGTGCAGCCTTGGGTTGTTCAGTGAACCGATTGATTAAATTACTGCACTTGATCTTCCAACTCCAAAACGAATAAAACAGATCAATTGACAGATTATGCTAGTCCAAGTGAAAGCAAAATCGAAGCCCAATAAGGCTCAAATCATGCGTCTCATATCCACGAATATCTATCTTTTTTTTTTTGTCAACCCATCGAATATCTATCTATACCACTGATGCGTCATCTAAAGCCTAATAAGTAATAAGACACAAAGCAACGTCATCCTGGGGCTGGCAAAAAACCCGATCCGAAAAACTGAACCGGACCTGATGTGAAAAAGTAGTTTCGAACCCGCACCAACATTCATCAAATGTCCGAACGAATTCAAAAATTTAGTATTTATAACTGAAACTCAACCTAAACCGAATTAAAGTATTTCAGGTACCCGAATGTATTTGAAAAATAATTTTATATACTTAAATATATTAATTTTTTTCAAATTTAATGTATATTAAAAATATCCAAAATATATAAGATACTTTTAAGTTTTCCAAAATACTTGAAATTATATACAAATAGTTAAAAGTAAATGTCTAAAATAACTAAATTATACTCAAACGACCAAAATACTTAAACAATCTATTGATTCTCTATTCAAATGTTCAAAACTAATTTATATGTTAATTTAGGTATTTTGACATATGTTATTTATATTTATTTGTAATATATTATTTTATTTATATTGTTTAATAAATTTTAAGTATATAATAAATTTTTAAAATAATTTGAAAGGATTATCCGAACTGAACCGAACCCCAAAAATTCCGAACTAAAAATGTCTACTCTTATTTAGAAATATTTAAATAGAACTAAAAATTTTAACTCAGAAAATCCGAAATCTAAATAGATCTGAACCCAAATGGGTATCCGAACGCTCAATCCTACGTCATCCTGTCATATGTCTACTCTTATAATAGCTCTGATGCGTCATTGTGTCACATGTCAAAATTGTTTTACTCATATATTTTTTATATTACATGTTTCTTCTTGATATTTTCTTAGTTTTTATTTTTTTTGCAAATTTTAGTTTTAATTGAAATTATCTTATGTAGTTATGTACTCTTTAAATTATATCTTTCATTGACTAATTTGTCTATGGTTTTTATAATCTCTATAATATTATTTGAGAAGTCAGTTTCCTATGTGTCGCGCTCACGTTAACTCTCACGATGGTTGATTACGCTGATACCCTTAATGAATTAAAAAAAATACATTTAGATACTATTATTGAAATTTTTATTTAGTTTTCTTTTAAATTTTTCCAAATAACATATATAATAAAAAGGAAACATTTATAAAGTTTTTTTAAAAAATAAAAAACGAAAATATATATTTATATAATATAATTTCATTAAAAAAAGGAAATTTCACAAAATAGAAATATTCCATTTAAGACTATTTTAAATAACATAAAATATACTTTTGAAGTAATAAAATATTTATTTATATCTATATTTTCTTATATGAAAATATATATTTGTATATAATGTGATTTCGTAATCTATAAATTATATTTTACTTATATAATATGATTTCTAAAATACAATCACAAAAAATTAAACTGTTTATTTTAAAGAGATATTAAAAATAAAGTAAAATTAACTTTTGATCAAATAATTAAAATATTTTAAATTAACATAACACTATATAATTTAACAAGGTAGATATATTATATATTATCATTATTAAAAATGTTTTTTAATATTAAATTTTATGTTTTATGTTTGTCACAGTTAATATAACCATAATCAAAATACCAACGCAAATATGAATTCTCATTTTTAGGATTATTTGCATAAATTTCAGTTTACCATTTAATATATATAAGACATAAAATTATTTAAATATTTTAGTTATTGTAAATATTGATGTGTTCATGAGCTTCCAAAAAGTATTAGTTACTTATGTAAGTAACTTCCAATTGATTATCGTTTTACTTTCTAATATTTTATTTTAAAAATCAACATATAGTTTAATTTTTGTAATTTGGAATCAAACATTTAGTTTATTTTTACTTCATTCTAAGCACAATATATCTTAAGTTATACATAATCTTCCTCAAATATATTTACATATCTAAGATAACAACCAAAGTAAAAGCAAATAATCATAATTTTCATATATTTAAAATAAAAAATATTAGTTGAATTTAGTGAAATTGATTGATGCAATCCAATATACCCAAATGATAACTTATTTAAAATCATATGTCTGATTAACATAATATAATATTATTAGTATAAATTATGCATACAAATTATAAATTAATTCAAAATTAAAATTAAATAACAATCAACTATTGTAACATATTTAATTTAAATATTTGTATCCGTGCATGAGCACGGGAAAATCACCTAGTTTCTTTTATTTGCTGTCTTTTTTCTTTTTACTATTTTATTATTTTGCATTTTAATACATCTATATTCACTTAAATACACTTTAAATTTTACATTTTGTTTACTTATTTGTATAATTTTCTTCTTTTACTTTTGATAATTTTAAAATTTTGCAATCTATTTTACTTTTTTCTTATATGAACTTCAGTTTAGTTAAAAATATATTTTACACATGTTTAAGTCTACAAAGAAAATTATATTTAAAACGACAGTATTAGTTTTAAAATAATGTCCAAACGATAATATTATATATTGTATGTAACGGTTGATTCCGTACGACTTTACTTGTGGTTATGATTCATGAACGGAACTAGTAAAAACCACTTTATTTTCAAAAAAAAAAACTACTAAAAACCACTTTGATCAGAAAAACTAGTAAAAAGCACAAGTTGACAAATTAATGGGAAGAATTTGTTTTCATATATTTTGAGTTTTTGGTGTAAAATATGTTATATTTTGAATTTGCTATTTTATTTTTTTTTGCTATCTTCTTAATTTAATCGTTTTCAAAATTTTCATTATAGTATGGAAGTATGTCATTTTAGTTTTACACTCCAGATTATATATTTTATTGTTATCTATAGTTTTTCATATTTTTCCCAATTTTTTTTTTGTTTTACTGTTTTATTATTTTTTGCTTTCTTCCAATTTTTTGTCTTAGTAAAATGCATCCTTTTATATTATATTTTGTTTACTTATTTGCGTAGTTTTTCTTGACTAAATTATTTCAGTAGTTTTTCTTCTTCATTTATTTTTTCTTCTAAATTTATACAATCTAATTATTTTTATCTTTTATAATTTTTCCTTTGGTTGAAATAGATGTATTTACACATGTTTAAATCTAAAAAGAAACAAAAAATAATATTATGTATGTAACGCCTGTTTTCGTACGACTTTACTTGTTTTATGATTCATGAACGGAACTAGTAAAAAGCACAAATTGACAAATTAATGGGAAGAATCCATTAACAAAAGTGCGTAAAGGAAGGAAAGAAGGATTCTGTTATTAGGTTTAAAGGAAGGGACATGCATGGTTGCCACTTGTCCATGCATCTTCTTCAACAAAATACGTATTCAACTCCAGCTACGTACTGCTTCTCTCCCCTACTGACTACTATCACAAAATACCCGTATGTACAAAACCCCACAAAAACTCGTATAGTAATACGTGTATTCAATATATTACTATACGTACACAAAAACTCGTATATATATACTTAGTTATATTCAAATTATTATCAATTTAGTAAATATAATAATAATAATTAATCAATCAATTTTTAAAAAAAAAATCAATCAAAACTTTATAAGAAATAACCCGGACCTCGTAGTCCAGTGGTACACCCCAGGCTACGGCCACTGAGGGGCAACCCGAGTTCGACTCGCGGGGAGGGAAGGCGTGTCCATGGCCTTAAACGGTACAAACACAGGCTGGCGCCGGGCCTAGGTGGGGGGGGGGGGGGTCCCGAAGGGGTCAACCACCTGGTTAATCAAAAAAAAAAAAAAAAAAACTTTATAAGAAATATAAAAAGAGTTTCTTTAAATGAGCTAAACAATCAATATTAATGTTATTTTTTTAACAAATACTACTTACTTATTTAATAATCTTAAAGATAAATAACTCGGATGATAGTAAGATTTTACATTTTGTCGTAATCGATAACATACAAACAACAGATCCGTTATGCGTTTGAATTAGTATGATATTTTCGTAAATTTTTGCCGACATAATTATATAAGTTGTACAAAATTAGAAATTTATGTTTTTGTCGTTAATCGCAAATCATAACAACGGATTATTCCTTTCCGAGATTGTAGGTGTTCGAAGTGATGTAAAATTAGAAATAGCGACGCCGTCAAATGTTTTATATTTTATTAGTTTTTTTATTTTTGTAAACTAAATTAATATCGATTTAAACTTTTAATTTGGAAATTTGATTATAAATTTATATTTATTTTTATCTGTTTTTCTAAAAAAATGCTTTATGTTGTAAGAAAAATCAATACATATTATTTATTTAAAATAAAAACGGATTATAGATGTAAAATCATATTATATAATTAGTTATATTATGATTATGTGCTTTTAGCAACCTCAAATAGTATTTGATCGATGAAGATATTATTTTGTTCTATGAGCTACATGGGTTTCTCGATCGGAACTACATGGTTAATTCTATTATTTAAGATTTATGTCTTTACCTATTGATATTGAAATTTGGTCTGAAATGGGTATGTTATATAATCTATGCTCTAAACTCCTGTTTGATATTAAAACCGAAATCAAGTAAGCAAGCATAATGTGATTTGCTCTTCCAAAGGAACTATACATATACAGTCAGCCCCCTGTGTTGCTTGTATTTGTATCTATACTGGCTCACGTTTATTTCCCTTGATAGATCGTATACACTAATACACGTACGAAAATATACGAAAATTAACAAATCACATACATATTGACCACTAAATAATAAGAGTAAATACTATCTTGACTTAATCTAGAATTTCAATGTTCTAGAGAGAAAAATAAGAAGAGGAGAGAGAAGGTGAGAAAGAATACGCCATTGAATTCTGGAAAAGAGGGAGAAACAGAACTTTTGCAACATCTGTTCACCATTCACCTTCCACTCGTCTCCTTCCTCTTGGTTCCTCCTTCTAACTTAACCTCTCTTCAAACTATGGTTGAGTTTATCTATAATGAACGTTCATTTAGTGGCACTAGATCTCGCTCTGAACGTTACTATCATCATAATCTTTTTATCAATCCTTTTGAATCTCCTTCTCCAAAACCCTAGATCATGAATGTGAGTTATACAAATGTCACCCTCTTACCATAAATAGAAGATAAAATAAAGAAAATCAAAATTATGTGTTTGGAAAACCCAAACCTCTGATTGCCCAGCGTCCTTATAAGCCACTGCTTCGATCTGCACAACACACAACACACACAAAGCCTCTCTCTCTTCTCTCTCTTTCTCCATCACTGAAACCCAAAGCCTATCCACCATTTGTTATTTTTTACTTCCTTTTTACTAGGCAGTTTTTATCAACCAATTGAGTTAAAAAGTGATGGATGAAGCTGGTTATGCTCATGATGTGGAAACCAAGGTCTCTGCTCTAATGGCAAGTGTTGATCATCTTCCAATGTTTGGATCTGGGCCTGGTCATGATAATGGGTACTTATCGGCGTCTGTGCCTCTTCTGGGTGTTAACTGGAAGAAGAGAAGGATGCCTAGGCAGAGACGCTCGTCTTCTTCCTTTAACCTTCTCTCTTTTCCTACTTTGCCTCCTTCCCACGTGCCGACTCATCTTCCCGCACGTGTAAGCTCCTCTTGTTTTTTTTCAGTCATTTTTCACCTCACTCACTCTCTCTCAATATTATCTATTACATTTTTTTCTAAGAGTCTCAATATTATTATTAGTCAACAAAATAAATTGAGCTTTTTATGATTCTCTCAAGATCCGTGTGGATCTTAATAAAAATATTGATTTTGTGTATATGAACTATTTATATTTCCATTTGAGTGATCTTTTTAAAAGATCTGTGCTGATGTTAGCAAAAAAATATTGTGATAATGTCAGAAAATAGACACAGGAAAGCTAAAATTCCTCTTCCAAAAGGAACTGAAGAACAGTGACGTCAGTTCCCTCCGACGAATGATACTCCCCAAGGTACCAATATCTCTGATGATGATGACGATGATGATATATGATATGATGATGGTTGATGCAGAAAGCAGCGGAGGCTCACTTGCCGGCGTTAGAATACAAGGAAGGGATACCTTTAGAAATGGAAGATCTGGATGGTCTTCACGTTTGGACCTTTAAGTACAGGTATAGAACTTTTCTATGTAACGGATCATTTTACTATATAGTCTAATCAGGTGTTCAATCTCATATTACACTTGGTACAGCCAGAATCTATCGATGTTGGAAATCTATTGATATTCTTGGTAGATCAACAAATTTTGATAGTGTATTCACCTTTTCAAGTCGATCTAAAGATCTTTAACATGTATATATATATGTGGTATCTATATACTACTAGCACTAGGATTTTGTTCATTAAATTTAATTTAATTTAGGTAGACCTCCACGGTCTCTTAACAAGAAACTGTATCTTGAGTCTTTGTCTGATGCTGTAATCTTTAGGTTTTGGCCTAACAACAATAGCAGAATGTACGTGCTCGAAAACACAGGTGAGCTTACTTGTAACCAGGAATTATAATCAGATTTCTGTTTTATTTATATTCCAAATGTTTATGTTTCGTTGATTAGATTAAATCATGGTTAACATACTCTATTCGAGGGGTTTTTTATATGTCCAGGGGACTTTGTGAATACTCATCGTGTGCAGCCTGGTGACTTCATCATACTCTACCAATATCTAGACTCTTACAATTACGTATGTAACACGATACTTTAAATATCCAAAATCTAATGTCATATATATATATACACTAATTTATGTATATTCAATTTAGGTGATAGAAGCAAAAAAGGCTTATGAAGAGGAAGAAGACATAACTAACGTGGAAGAAGATGACGTTTACACAAATTTAACAAGGATTGAAAACACTGTGCTTAACGATCGTCCCCTCCAAGATTATAATCATCATTACAACAACAACAGCGGAAAATGTTCTTACGTTTACCCCGCCTTCGATGATGTCACCGCCACAACCACCAACGCACCTTTCGTTTACGACACGACGGCTCTCAGCTCGAACGACACTCCTCTCGATTATTTGGGTGGGCTCGCGACGACGACATCGACTAATAGTTATTACTCCGAGTTCGGACCATTCGAGGGTTTTGGCTCAGTCGAGAATATCTCCCTCGATGACTTCTAGTAAATAGGATTTATCGGTGGACTCGTGATGGTGATCAGCCTTTTTTACTAAAAAGTTCATTTTCATATTACCAAGTCTTATATTTTAAAAGTGTTTTATATTACAGTTTACATGGATATCATATGGGAGTCGTGGAAGTGTGTTTGTATTTGATGAATAAATGTAATTATGTGTCGTGGCTTTAACTTATTAGCCCTTGCCCGACATAGAAAACAAAACAAATTAAGTTATCATTCTGTGAATTTCTGTTTCTTCTATATATGTGTAACACCGTCATATATGAACTGGTATTTTGATTTCGTGTTAACTCTAACCTAGATAATGTTTTCATTATAAATTAATTTGCTTACTATTAGCAAATAATTTTGCGGTAGACTTCTACAACATTTGCTATCGTTATTAAAAATCTGTAGCGATGATTTATGATGGATTACGAATGATACAAATTGTTGTAAATATCACCGCACTTGAGACATTCAGGGGAATGGAAATGGACGCGCACGCCCTTGGCTGTTTCTAAGCAAGGGACTCTCTTCTTCCATGACTGTAAGAAGAGGTTTTAACAAATATGATCCAGAGATGGACTTCCTTTGTTGCCTCTCTTCAGGTATTTGTGTTATCTCTCCTTATGTCGAAAATTTGGTCAGTTTACCACCATCACGATGTGATCTGAATCAGGCACCGGGCTCCCAGTTATCTAGTATTGCTAGACGGTTCAAACTGCTGATCCCAAATATTTTACTTACCTCTACTCTAGTGTCTCTAATTTGTTTTGGTTACACTACTTATAAGTATCGTACTTGAAAAACCGGGTCTTTGTTTACATCTTACTGTTTTAAGAACATTATAAAGTTCCAAGTATTATGCCCAAAACCCCTATTTCCAAATCAATATCTACCTGTATTTTTCTTTTCTCCGATCCATAAAACAAGTCGAAAGATCCTTATCAATCTGTAAGATCAGGTCGGCTTGCTGGTCATATCAGATACATGAGAGAGTAATGGTGTTTTCTCATGATGTTCTTTATGTGCTAGTGGAAGCAAAGACAATGTGGTTTGTTGTAGAATTTGCCAAAAGGAAAGAAGCTTTGCTCGCTTGAAGCTTTCTTGTGATCCACACACGTTTCTCCAGTCCCGACAGTTATAAGGTAATTTTCCTTAAATTTCAATATTTTTTTATATTATTTCTGTGTAAAATTTATATAAATAATATTATATTTTTGAATTATATAAGTGGTATTATCAGAGTTATATAGGTTTAGAAATCAACTAAAAGAAGCTATACGGCTATACCTATTTAAAAGGCTTATAAACAATTTATAAGGGTATGAAAATAATTTATAAGGATTTATAAGGGTATGTAAATAATTTATAATTGTTTATAAAAACAGTTTTTATAAAAGTTTATACACCATTATAAAGGATTATAAAACAATTTATAAGGTATGTAAAATTATTTGTAAGAGTCTATAAACCATTATAAAACAAGTTATAAAATCTATAAACCATGTATAAATGTTTATAAGAAGTTATATAAGTGTAGAAACCAATTACAAAGTTTATAAATAATCTATAAGGGGTATGTATACTACTAATAAAGGTTTATATAGGTGTAGAAACCAATAATAAGATCTCTATATTATTTATAAGAATATATATAAGAGTTTATAAAGGCTTGTAAAACAATTGATAAGAGTATGTAAAATAATTTATAAGAACTTATAAGGGTATGTAAATAATTAATAAGGATTCATAAATCATTTATAAAAGTTTATAAAAAATATAGAAATTTTATAAACCATTTATAGGGGTTTATAAATTATTTATAACGAATCTAGATCTTTCAACGTCAACCTAACCAAGTTTGATTTCTATTACAAGAAACAAAATGAAGTAAAATGAAGTAGTTTCAATTACTTACCGCATAATAACAAGTCATTTCATGGAAATAGCAAGACTATGAGTTGAAATGATTATATAAGGCTCTCATCTGAACATTAGAGAACATCAAGGTTTCTCCACATATAACACTCTTCTCTGCTAACAATAGCAGCCAAACTCACTTAGATGTCAAACTAAACTCTTCAACTCTGCAAGTCTTAGGAGATATATACGATTGTTTTAGCACAAGCTTATATACATACATAATAGGAGTAGAGAGAAAGCCAAGAATCCTATGCTATCAATACAGAGAGAGATTATATAAAGTAAAGATATTGACACAATCAAATCTAAGATATATGGTATATACTAACAGAGATGTCTGAAGAAGATGAGAGAGAAGATTGTGTTAAGAAGCCAACTCTGCAACTTTTATAAAGCTTCAAAAATCTGTAATTCTTTGCATAAACCAAGTTCTTGTTCAGAGTCCTTCTTACTTCTTCAAACAGCTCACCAACCTCGTCGATATTCAAAATCTGAACACAAGCCAGTCACATATTATTCCTATGCATAAGCATTCACTTCCAAAAACAAGATTCACTATAACTTAACTCAGGAAAAATTGAAGGTGAGACATAGCTAAGATTTACACTGTTTTTTGGTCATCGATTCCAAAATCTTCTAAAACAACCCCAATCAAATCATTGTAGCTGCTATCTTCATGAATTATACTGAAAGAAGATCCATGTTCAACATCAATTATGAAAACCCACTGAATTCCATTTATTAGCTTCCATTCTTCACAGACAGAACAAACTTCAATCATCATAACCTGATTATAAGAAATATAGGGATCAAAGAAGGAATAGAAAATATAGAAAATATTCAACACAAAAAGTCAAAACAAGAAGGATAAAAGACATATCAAAAACGAAAATACATAAGCACTACGTTCAATGATAAATATTTATAAGGTTTTATAAATCTGAGATTTGAAAACTTCATGGGAAAAAACTTCGTCTCCCTTCCCAGAAACCGATCGATTTTGAGAAACCAAACTACAATTACAGAAAGAGACGAAAATCACAGTCTATTATCCTCTGACCTTTGTTACGCGTTCGTGGTGAGAGATTGTTCTGTTTGTTTGAGCTTGTAGTCTTCGTCAAATCTCGTTGGACGTCATCATCGTCAAATCTCGTCGGAGCCTTCGAATCTCGCTGGAGTCATTGAATCTCGCCGGACGAAAATTTAGAAATTGTGGGAGAATAGAGAATAGGTTTATGTTTGATTAGTTAGGGGTACAATGGTACTTTACCTATTAAAATTTTAATGGTAAAGTTGGTTAATGTATAAATGAAATGTGATATTAGAAAAGTGGTATTTTTGGCAATTTCCATTATACACTTTATTTGATACCATTATTCAACTTTACCACCAACCAAAGTGAATTTTCATAAATACCACATTCATTAATGTAAAAAAAAAACAAAATTACCATAACTTAATCTTTTTCTTTTTTTTGTCGCTTGAATTGTATTATTAAGTCCTTGAAGACAAAGAATTGTAAATAATGAGAACCACAAAACAACATAGAAAATGGATACACCAGTAGGGATCCAAAATAAACTAACTCATCTATTTTGCGTATGGATGACTAAAGATTTTTCATATAAAAACTTCATATTTGCTTCTAGAATAGATGAATCTCAAGAGAGATAATTTTCGTATTAATCCAAAATCACCACGCTTCAGAGTGAGTTGAAAACGAGATAAGACAACTCTCTATTTTGCTCTACTAGCAGAGTCAAAGAGATTATCGTTCCATAGAACTTCATGCTGTCTTTCGAAGTAACTTAATCTTCTTCTCCATCGCGTTTTTTTGTTTTTTCTCTATTGAGACCCATCGCCCCTCTTCGTTGAAATCGGTTTCTCTCAGTCGAGATCCATCTCTCTCCGAAGATCCGTCGTTCCTCTTCGTTGAGATCCATCGTCCTTCTCCTTCGAGATTCATCGTCAAAACCTATGGCATTTGATCATCTTTGATCACTTCACAGGTTTGAGGAGATTGTAGAATCTGGGGTTTTAACATTCAAATCTATTTCGGTTTATGGATTATGATTTGTTGCAACATTTGTATTCAGAATATTCATCAATCTGAAGAGGATAAATAGTTGATTAGAGATGAGTATGTAATGTGATTTTGTGTTTTGAGATTTTATGAATTTGGTTTACTAGTTTATTAAAGACTCTGGGTATTGAGACTTTAGTACTGAAATCATTTATAAGAATTTATTAGATGATTTATAAGGGTTTGTAAAATTCAATTGCTATTTAGAGTCGAAGCTTAGTCTAAGTACTAGTCAAGAGAGATATGACATAGTGATAGTGGTTGCTAAAGAATTGTATTGTCAAGATTCTCTTGCTATAATAGTGAACCGGTAATTTTCATTCTCTTTTCAAAAAGCGAAGCTTTTAGATATTGTCTTAGTCTGCCTCTCTTTACGGGTGGTTCCAAAAAAGTCACATTTGTCGGATACATTTTCATGGTAGTTTATATCAATTGAGAAGAGACTACTGACTCATAAGGATTCACATTGCAACGTAATGCCAGAAGTTTGATTTTTTGTAATGAAACTTGATAGATTCTTTGTTACCAAGTATACTTTAGATATGAGCTCTGTTATTGTGCAGTCTTCAGAAGATTTGAAGACTGCACAATATTTGAAGACTGCACAAGACTTCAGAAGATTTGATGACTTGAAACTTTTCAAGTCATCACAACCTCCAAGAAATCAATTTTGGGTTGCAATGATGATTTTCGAGATCTTTCTTTTTCAATGGGATTGTGCCTAAGTATTACTGTGGGGTTATCCTGCGAGTAGCAACTATCTTTGCACTCCATCCTGGTAAACATCACTTATCATGTTGTATTTGCCTTTATTGAGTTCATGATTGAGTATATGGCTCTTGATTGTTCTTTGTTGCTGTCAACCACTGGTTCTAATTTCCTTGAGTGCTTATGTTACTAATTAATTTAATAAAAATAGAATAAAAAGCTGATAGTCGTAATAAAGTTAATTTAGTTAGAAATAAAGAAAAGTTGATATTTTATTTAGAGAACATACTTATATTATTAATTATTAGAATACTTATGAACTATTAAACTTGTACTAATATATGTAGTTCAAAGAATAGAAAGATAGAATAAGTTTCATATTTTATAAATTTTATAAAAAAATAATTGTGAAGTATCAATTTTTGGTAAAGTAATTGATGAGTATTAATATATATTTTCAGATTACCACGTTTATTTTTTAAATATGGAGGTGCGAGTTGTATGTGTTAGTTTAGTTTGAAGGCTTCTAAAAATATGCATTTTAAAATAAGAAACATAAATTTGTTTTCTATATTAGTTTTGTTCTAATGGAAGATTATGTCCGTCTGTTAACGAAATTCTTGTTTGTCTACCCTTATTTGCAAATATCAAATAATCTTGATAAATTTAAATATATTTTTTTAGCTAAAAAATATAAATGTTTGGTAAACTCTTTTATTTAATGGACAGATTCTATTTTAACCGGAGTGGAACATTTCACCAAATCTTCTTACCTTTCCATCAATCAACAACATATCAACCCCAACAGCTTGTCTCTTTCTTAACATTTTAGATTTGCTAAAATTGTTGTATCCTAGTCTTAACAACATCTTTATACTGGCTTGTCTTTAACTCTGAGCAATGAAACTGAAACTTCGACATGATCTGAAATGGGAAAAGTAAAGGGATTCCCACCCGGGCTATCACACCGTCTATACATATGCAATGAAGCTGAGGAAGCATGAATTAAATAAGTATTCAATATGAGAGAGTGGGATGAGTGGGATTTCTGGATTCATGAACGGTTACGTCGATTGTGTTAAAGAAGGAGAATCGTAGAGGTCCTATTCTCCATCGTCAACATCAAATTCTAAGAAACCCTATGAAGCAATGTTTTGAAATTTGATTTGGATACTGAACCAGACGATTTACCGGATCGTTGGATCAAATGATCAACCACTGATTAATATGAATTAAATTTATTATATAATAATATATTAGCAATGAAAATAAATATATAAAACTAAAGTTAATATTATAAAATGTTTTCTAAACATCAAAATAATAGTTTTATAAAATACTACAATTCCATCAAATATTTTTTCTTTGGTTCTTAAATTTTAGATTTTTTACAAAACCTAAATCCGATTAATATGAATTGAATTTTACTGTAAAAAAAAATCCGATTTACATTGGGTCACCAAATCTACCGGTTCAACCGCGGATCCGGATCGGATTCAAAACACTGTTATAAACTCGTGGACATTTATGAAAGAAAGTTTGAAAATTCAATGCCTTTCACAATTAACACCAACTAAAACCCATTAAATATAAATTGAAAAAATATTTAATGGTTAAAAAAAGAATGCTACATGGCATTTTTTCCCCAAAGAGATAAAAAAAAGTCTACTTTTTATATTATATATAAAGATCTCGTCCTCTTTAACCTTTTGCATGTATTTTCCATTAAAGTATAAGCCTCTATTTGGGCCTAATTAAAAAGGAAAGCATATAATCCCAACTTTCTTCCCAATTAATTGAACTTGACAGTTGTCTCTAACACCTACAAGTTTAAGATCAGCTCTGGTTTTTCTTAACGAGACATTCGTCGTCAGTGTCTGAGGACATAGAAAATGGAGAAAACATTCTCTTTCTTCAAACCCGTAGAAAATAGGGAAGGGCTTCGCCGCTTCGGTAGTATATAACCCACACCACCGATGGACGTCCATGTGTGCACAAAACTTTAAACACACAAAATAATGAAACGAATCAATTGAGATTCTAGTACTAATCGGCGCTTTTCATTTTATTTCCAATATTGGCAGCATAAGTCATATTAAAGTGGCTGTTATTTAGCTCAAGACAGATGAAGAAATAGACATGTTAAGGTTAAAGTTTAAACATCATTTAAAATATGTCGTACAATATAAACTGTATATATACGTATTTTTAAATATTATATAAATAATACTAAAAATCATATTCCTAACCTAAATGAATTAATTTTACTTTTAAATGAAGAACATCAAAATCAAAAATGAATTTATCCTTAAAATCAAATGTTATCAAAATAATATATTTAGTCAAACTATTTTAGAAATATTAATACAGTACAGATATTAATATTATATTACTGAAAAACTTAAATAGATATCTTGAAGTTAAAATCTAGGTATAGTTTTCAAAACTAGATAATAGTAATTAACAACAAAAATTAATGTTATCATAATCAAAATAACAATAGTTATTTTAAGAATGTTGACGCTCAAACACCTTCTAATATAAGTAATATATATTCTTCAGACACACGAGAAAACAAATTCAGCAAATATTGTACCGCCACTAATGTACTTACCATTTTGTTAGAATTACAAAATGTTGTTGTTTAGGAGTTGCTTTAACACAGACCCTGGTAGAATAGAGGCTCAGATTTTGAACAATCGATAGAATCATTAAGTGATTTATATAATGATTTTTTTTTGCCAAAGAGATTTATATAATGATAAAAATAGTTCGTAACAGGGCATTAATTTCACACACACTAATTAACTATAGCACTAGAGAGGTACGAACGGATGAGGAATACACTAATAATAACAACAGACACTAATAATAACAACAGATGAGGAATATATAATAAAAACAATTTCAATTGAGAATAAACGAAATATTATTTTAGATCTTCATTTATAAGTTATGTTTTTGCTTCACTCTAACCTCTTCCAATAAATTATTTGATATGAATTGGTATGTAACTAAAGTAAAAATTTGCTATAAAGTATACTATTTCATTTATATATTAAATACTATTTAAAACAGTATTTCAAAATATCCTGAAACAAATTCCTAACAAATGATTTTGTTACTAAACAGAGTTCAACAAAAGCTATAGTAAGTTACGAAACATAACCAGTAAAACACTAAACTTCACTAATAGTCCATTGCAGATAAAATGATGATCTGAAACAAATATGAAATATATTCTGAACATCATTTTCCTGTTAAACTAGAAAATATTAACCAATTTCCAGTTAGCTGAAACCATCATATAGACACATCTTCAAAAAGACTATAGACACATTTGAAACAGGAGGAAAGAGATTCTAGACACACTAGAATTGAAACACACGGTAACTACATCCAACAGTTGCTGGAGAAAGACTACAAAAGTACTCAGTGATTACCGTATTACTCTAGAAGAATGTTATACTACTTTTTAAGGGTTCAGATCTCAAATCTCCAAGAAGCTGCAATCTCCACAAAAAAGAAATATCTGTGCAACAAATGTTACAACTTTTTAAAGATTTAGATTTTTGTGGATTATATTGCTTATAAAAAATAAATTATAACAACCAATGTTTATTATACGTATACTTTAATTGTTGAAATAAGTTTGTAATTCACATCCTCCCATAGGACGGGCCGACCCTAGTATTCTGTATTTGGATGCACTAAAAAGTTATCATCTCACTAAGGACCAATCTTTAGAAGCATCCGTGATTATTTGTATTATTAACATATTAAGATTTGACTAGAACGGAAGCTTAGCTAACACGGCTTTACATTTAAAAAGATGTATATACTTTACAATCTAGAAAGAGATACAAACTCCGAAGAGAAGCTAGCTCCATAATACCAACCATATCATAGCCGATAATTATTCTTAACCAGTTTTAATTAACAATATGGGAATACAAATAAACTACTTCAGTTAGACCGAACTTTAAGGGAAAGGGAGATTAAGAGACTTGAAACAAGTAAATCCACCATCAACAACAAGGTTATGCCCCGTCACAAACTTAGCATCATCAGATGCCAAATACAAAGCTGCTTTAGCCACATCCCTCTCTTCACACTTCTCTCCTTTTAACTCTCCCGTCGCGTTCACAATCGCCATAAGATGCTCCTCCGGAATGTTGTGACCTGCCAATGCTTCTTGAAACATCGTTAGCTGTTAAAGGCGTTGGGATGCTTGCAGGCGATATACAGTTAATCCTTAAGCCATGCTTGCACAGCTCACCAGCAACCGTCTTGACCACACCCGGTATTGTGAATTTAGACATTGAGTATGCGTATGGGCCCAAACCGCCCATCAAGCCGCTGATGCTAGAGAGGCAAAGGATGGAGCCCGAGCCAGTCGGGATCATGGCTCGAGCCGCATGCTTTATCCCTAAGACGGTACCTCGTACGTTGAGACGCATTACTTTGTCGTACATGTCCATGTCTAGATCTGCTATGCTTGGTGGTGATATGGAGCCTGCATTGTATGATATAATATAATTTACTTCTCAATAAATAAATAACATTCCACTGCATTAAGAATATGTACTAAAAGCATCTCTATCTCCGCTCCATATTTTACTCCATTTATTATATAAATGGAGTAAGAAAAGAGTAATGAACAAAAAATAATAGCATTACTTTATAAATGGAGTAATGCATTTATTTTTTGTTCATTACTCAATTTCCCACTCCTATTTACTATATAAATGTAGTAAAATATGAATGTAGATGGATGTGTCCTAAACAACCAAATTCTTTTGCTAACTGCATATTGTCAAAAATCTAATGTAAATATCTGTAACAAAATAGTTTAATTATGATTAAATACATCAGAAAATTGAAAATATTTGACCTAACGACTATGTTATGATTAAATAAAGGGAAATTTGTAAATATAGAACAAAAAGTTAGTATATCATCCCTTTAACATAATTTGAGGTATAAATTGTTCACTTAGTATACTTTTTTCTATAGTAGGATATAGTAATATAGGATATAGTGATATAGGATATAGTAATCCGTCTATAGTAGGGTATAGTAATTCCGTCTATAGTAATATAGTAATATAGACGGATTACTATAGTAATATAGTAGGATATAGTAATATAGTAATATAGTAATCCGTCTATAGTAGGATATAGTATGATATAGGATATAGTAATCCGTCTATAGTAGGATATATTAGGATATAGTAACCCGTCTATAGTAGGATATAGTATTCTAGCAGATAACGAAATATTATCTTCGTAGATTATTGGTACATATGCATATTTTATGATTCTGTGTAAGTAGATATATAGGAAACTTAGTTCATAAAATCTACCGTGGTTCATATCTTAAGGAAAATCGTTGCCCGTTCATTCTGCGGTGGTGGAATAATTACCACTAGGTAGATTACAAGGTTTACGAACAATATATATCTATGTAGTTAACCGAAACTACAATCTACATGCTCATAGATAGTAGATTTTGTTTTCTGTTTTCCTTAGATCAAAAAATAAAATTATGCTCCACTAATATTTAGTCAACCAAATTATTTTTCATATGATTGTTTCTTGTTAATGTACATTTTGTATAATATTATATTTTCTGACTTTTAAAATAATTGATATGATTTTTAAAACTGGCTAGGAATATATATATATATATATGAGTCTAAAAATACCAAAAAATATTTATGACAAAGAAACAATGTAGTTGTTTTTCTGTTACGTTGTAACATTTTCTTTTAAAATAAGTGATGGATTTCTGTCGAATATGTTATTTTATTCTTTCTACCGTAAAATACAAAAACAAATTTTATCACATTAAGAAACCCTGTTAAAACCAAAACGTTTTGTACTATATATTTTGCAGATTCTTATACAAAACGAGATATTTATAATTATAATTCTTATTAAAACCTTTTTAAAAATAAAAAGAGGTATTTTTGCATTAAAAATAGTTCTTACACGATATTCCGGCACTATTAAGCATTACGTCAAGCTTCCCATGGCGAGCCACGACAGTTTCCAGGGTTTTAGCGACTTGTTCCTCCTCAGTGACATCACATCTTATGAAATGTGCAGTTGAGCCAAGTTCAGTCGTGACCGTACGACCAGCCTTCTCATTTATATCAACAATAATGACTTGAGCACCTTGACTTACGAATTCCTCCGCCGTGGCCTTCCCTAGGCCGCTTGCTCCGCCTGTTATAACGGCGACCTTGCCTTCCAACCTTCTAATATATTTTTGGGGGTAAAGATTTAGAAGATGCACGTGTTTAAAATCAGATTAGGAGATAAACCTTTGTTGATAACTAAAGAACATTGAAATAGAATCGACCTTGTAGAAGACGTTGAATATAGGAGAGTTGAGATAACTGGTTTGGAGACCGAACCATTTACTACAACGAGCTTGAAGTTTCTGCGAAGAGAAGCCACGGAGAAAATTGAAACGAAGACTAAGTATTTAATTAGATAACTGAGAATTGACTATAATCATCTCTTGTACCTTGTGAATACCCTCAACATTTTTCTTCTTCCTCTTTTCTTTTATCACTATGTGAACGTGAATTTGAGATCTTTTTGATGCCAGGGGCTTGAGCTTTTTATCATGCCAAACAACGAGACAAAAGGTTGCGAGAAGTTGAGAGAATATCTACCAAGATCACATTTCATTAAAATATTTTCTTCTTTTTTTGTGTTCCCTCTTTTTACTATTTTATATTGTTCAATCGTTAGTGTTTAAACTTAAAAGTAACATTCCGCTTTCCACATAGCGAACCTATGTGCATGTCTTTAGATAATTTTGTTTTGGTAAAATTTTTTACCATCTCTTGATGTTTTAAAATGTTAAATAATGTCTTTCGATATGATTCAGGTAGATTTTAATTATTTTGTAGAAGTTCATTTGGAATATTTTTAGATCAAAGAAAATGAATAAATGTAATTTATGATGTCATAATACTTATCATACTATATATTTCTCTCAATGTGACGCTTTAGATAGTAACTCCTCAGTTACATCAGAATTTCAAGGTATCAATAATATTATAGCTTCCAAACATTTTTAGACGATCAGCTATATAAACTCGGGTCTGCATACACTTCACAGTTTTTCACTATTGTACATTTTTCATATATAAATAATTAAATACAATAAATCTTGAACTAATTTTTTTTTTGGTCAAAATGTTAAAATCTTGAACTAACTTAAACCCAAATGACCGAGTGATTGTGGTCGAGTGGTAAGAAGACGGGATTTGGATGCTAACACGTTTCAGATTCAATTCACCTGCTACGCGAAACTAAGTCACAATTATCTTAGTCATCTTACATCGATATGAATTTATGTTTTAAGGGTCCATTTGAATACCTGGAGAGAGAGTTTATCCGTGTGCTGCACCTCTCATTTAGGAATTAGTCTGGGTCTTTCCATAGGTCTGGGATACCTTCAAGTTAATAAAAAAAAAAAAACTTAAACCCAAATAATGGAACTACAACTCTATACTTTCATTCGACCAATGTACTAAGAATTAAAAACAACAAAATAAAAAAGAAGATGAGAGAATCTTGGATAAGACAGAGATCCTCAAAAAGCTAAAATCACTTGAAAGTTGAAAGTGGTTGACCCGAAAACCGAAAGATAAAAAAAGAACTCATGTTAGTGGCCACTAACTTTGGTTGGGTAGGTTTTAAATAGTAGTATGTAATAAAAATGGAGAGGTTTGTCTAGATTTCAAGGGACAGTAAAGGCGATAACGACACCGTATCGCAGGCTTTACTTACTCCACAACTCAAACCCCTCTTCATCCCTGGGTTTTAATAACGATTAAGATAACTAATCGATGTCAAATTATTGGGTAACTGATACAATTATTAATTACATAAATGCAGAAGAGAAACTCAAAAACAACTTTTGTTTTGTCATCTTGCGTATGGAAAGGAGACCATCTCCAGACAAAGCAAGCGTTGTCACTCCTGTCAATCTTTACTCTTCATTTTTTTTTGTCGTCACGTGGTTGCACGTGATTTTCGATTCTTCATGGGCCCATCTGATAAGTGTAAACCCAAATAAATATTCTTACTGGGCTTTTCTTACAAAGCCCATTCACTTATCGTATACCGAGAGAGAAGTTCGAAACAGAGGAGTTCTCCCAAAAACTTCAATGGAGCAAAACCCTAAAACAGAGAGGAAGAAATGGCGGTACACGTGGGAAGCTCAGTCTCACTCTCCGAACCTCCGTCTCTTTCTTTTCGACTCCGAAACCAACCCTAAGAGCCACTGCAAGAGCCTCAATGTCTCTGTTCTCCTCGAAAAATCTCAACTTCTCGTCACATGGATCGGTTGTTCCGAAGCAGAGGATGGTGTTTCTCTCCGTGTTCCTGTTCCTAGAGTGTTGCTAGACGCTGAATCCTCTGTAAAGTTCAGAGCTTTGGATGATCACATCGAGGTTAGACTTGTTCTGTTACTCCCCGTTGATCATCCTCTGGTCTCCGGTTTGGTGACTGGAGATAGAGAAAAGTCTGCTCCTTTAGTGATGGACTGTGATGTGAAGACTCTGACTTTGATGGGAGGAGTTCATCTACACTGTAGAAAATGTTCGGTTAGGTTAACAAAGAGAGTTCTTTTTGAGTTCTCGGAGATGCCGTCTGTTAACTGGCGGGAATCAGCTGATAACTGGTTTGGTACTTGCTGTTGTTCGTTTGGAGGGATTAGTGAGAAGATGGTAGTTAAGTACACTAACTCATATGCATGCTCTAGTGGGTTGTGTCTGCTTAGTGCCTGCAACTGTTTTGCTTCAGCGAGGATGATCTCGTAGAGTGTGTCTTGTCTGATAAAGTTGGAATGGGTCCGGGATTGTGATCTTGGTGGAGTTGGGATTCGGGTTCTAGAAGAAGTGAAGTGGATACTGAGAGCCTACATGAGGTTGATGACTCGAGAGACAAGGCATCATCAGTTCCTGAATGTTGTGTACATGACTCATCATGGCTCTAGGTGAGAGTTTTCAGTTCGGACCAGAAACTTACACTTGATAAGAAGCTTCTTCTTGATGGGTTTCTTGAGGATGTTTTTATGGCAAAGGCATCGAATGTATCCAAGAACGTCGAGTGGATTGAACTGGCTTGTCCAGAGTGTTCGTCTCCTCTTGGAGCCTATCCTTCCGGCAGTGGTAGCGAACGATAAACCCTATAGACTGGTGGAGTTAGACTCTTCAAGTGCTACGTCTCCACATCCTCTGCCACCGGTGAATCCTCTGATGTTTTCAGGAAATACACATTGGAGAGAATGTTTACAAATCAGCTAGTGGAATGCGCCAAAGAAGAGTTATCCGTTTCATGTGTTGGTCAAAGACTTGACAACCAAATCGTCCTCTGTTCCAGATTATTGTCCTGAATCCAAACTCTTGGTCCTTGACTGGTCTGTGCGCTCGAGTGAAGATGAAGGAGGTTCCACACTAGAGTTAAGTCCTATTGTGAAGGTTCTGTTTTCCCCAGATTGCAAGAGCTCACTGGTGAAGAAGGTTGATGAAGAAGTTTACATTTTGAAGGGACAAGGAGAGGAGTTGATAGAGCTGCTTACACGTGCAAGCAAATTTCTTCCATCTTCATGTGCATATCTTCAGGGCTCCCTTGTCTCATCTATGCATCTATGATAGAGCGAATCTTTCTTCACTTATCTTATTCGTTCTTTTATAATGATTTACTGATGAACATTGATATAAGTTCTTGTAAAAGAATCGTCTTATTTACTATGTTTTGCTAACCTTTTGTCTTGTTTATTTATGTTTTCATTGGTCAGGAATTCAAGTTAGAAACCCATATCCCTTGTTCAGTTCTCCATAATTGTATGTTTTCTATTAACAAATATTTTGCTTGCTTTATAGAGAAAGAATTTGATTTAGAACATGAATTAATATTATTGAAAAAGAAATGATCCCGTATAGCTAGAAAAGTGCCCAGACTTTTTTTGGAGCTTTCTAAAATTTTAGGACGTTTTTAACGTTTCTAAATTAAAAATAATAATAATAACAACTTTATGATGCGTTACCATTTATTTCAAACATGAACTATTTAAAAATTCAAATAAAATTTTCTTTTTGCAAAATCTTTATCTTACTCTTAACAGATTAACAATGTATTAAATTTGATTAAGAAGTATGAGTATTAAATTTTAAGTTGATTAAGAAGTATGAGTAATAAATTTTAAGTGAATGACAATAAAACGAGTTAATCCAACTAACTTGCTAGCTAATGATTAGGTAATAACATCCGTTACATAAGTGCATGGAGGACACGCGTTGCATGGATTAGTACATAAAGCCTAACGTCATTAGTTGATGCTAATACACATGACTTTAATCATCATCATCATTAGTAGTACAATTTGCACACTGTCTCTATATAAACAGAGAGACAGTGACACATAAGAGAGAGAGAGAGAGAGAAGCAAACCTAACAAGGATGAAGCAGTGACGGTGAGACGACGGTAACGAAGAAGCAAAAGAAGTCACGAGAGATCTGAGGTAATAACTCTTGAATGCAAAAGAAATAAAATTTAGTTTTTTCTTCCTTCAAATTGAAGCTCTGAATCTATCATTCTCTCTCTCTAGAATCCATCTTTTATCTGATAAGCCCATCTCATGGATTCCTCGTGATTCCACTTTAATGCCCCTTTTCATTTATCTTTATTACTCTCTTAAAAATTCAAACTTTTCTTCTCCTCTGTAAGAATTGTCTTCACACTTTTTTTTTTTGCGAAATTCAGGTTTAAAGCTCTCAACTTTACGATGGTTCTCGACGGAAACGGCGGTGGTGTATGGTTAGGCGGCGGCGGCGGAGGCGGGGGAGAACGGGTTCAGGAGGAGGAGAACGAGGAAGCTTCGTGGGGTAGGAATCAAGAAGACGGTGGTGGGGGCGGCTCTCTGTCTCATCAGTTCAAGCCTATGCTTGAAAGTGGTGGTGGAGATTGGTTTAGTAGTAACCAACCACATCCACAAGATCTCCAGATGCTACAGAGCCAGCAAGATTTCAGATTCCTCGGCGGGTTTGGTTTCAACCCCAACGACAATCTTCTCCTTCTTCAACACTCCATGGACTCCTCTTCCTCTTGCTCTCCCTCTCAGGCTTTTACCCTCGACCCCTCTCAAGTCTTCCTTCTTGGCCGCCGCAGCTAACAACAAGTCTTGTCTCCTCAACGTTCCTTCCTCCACCAAACCCTTTTGACAATGCTTTTGAGTTCGGGTCGGATTCTGGTTTCCTGGGGCAAATCCAAGCTCCGGTTTCCATGGGGTTCGGTTCGTTGACACAGTTAGGAAGCTCTGTCCCTGACTTCTTGTCTGCTCGGTCGCTTCTCCCGCCGGAGAAACAACAACACAACGCCCTTATGCGGCGGAGGAGGTGGAGGTGGTTTCACTCCGTTGGAGCTGGAAGGGTTTGGGAGTCCTGCGAGTTTTGTTGGGAAGCAGAGCGAAAGTTCTGAAGCCTTTGGAGGTGTTGGCATCGTCTGGTGCGCAGCCTACTCTGTTCCAGAAACGTGCAGGCCATGCGTCAGAGCTCTGGAAGCAAGATGGGGAACTCGGAGAGCTCAGGGATGATGAGGAGGCTGAGTGATGATGGAGAGATGGATGAGACTGGGATTGAGGTTTCAGGGCTGAACTATGAGTCTGATGAGCTGAACGAGAGCGGTAAAGCTTCTGAGAGTGTTCAGAACGGAGGGAGGAGGAGGAGGTAAAGGGAAGAAGAAAGGAATGCCTGCTAAGAATCTGATGGCTGAGAGGAGAAGGAGGAAGAAGCTTAATGATAGGCTCTACATGCTTAGATCAGTTGTCCCTAAGATCAGCAAAGTAAAACATTTACTTACTTTCTCTCTTATCTGATTATTATAGCATTTGTTATGAATGTAGTTGCCTGTGGTATGATTTGGTTTGGTTTTGATGTGCATTTGCAGATGGATAGAGCATCAATACTTGGAGATGCAATTGATTATCTCAAGGAGCTTTTACAAGAGGATCAATGATCTTCACAACGAACTTGAGTCAACTCCAAATGGATCTTTGCCTCCAACTTCATCAAGCTTCCATCCGTTAACACCTACACCTCAGACTCTTTCTTGCCGTGTTAAGGAAGAGTTATGTCCCTCTTCTTTGCCAAGCCCTAAAGGCCAGCAAGCAAGAGTAAGGCTTAAACATAGCTTCATGGAGGTTTTGTTTCTTTGGTTAACATATTTACTGTGTGTTTTTGTAAACTCCACAGGTTGAGGTTAGACTAAGGGAAGGAAGAGCAGTGAACATTCACATGTTTTGTGGTCGTAGACCTGGTCTTTTGCTAGCTACCATGAAGGCCTTGGATAATCTTGGATTAGATGTTCAGCAAGCCGTGATCAGCTGTTTCAACGGGTTTGCCTTGGATGTTTTCCGGGCTGAGGTGAGAACAATATATATATCATCTACCTTTCACTTCAAACATTTGAGAGTTGTAGTAACATTGTTTTCTTTTGTGTGTGTGTGTGAATATCAGCAATGCCAAGAAGGACAGGAGATATTGCCTGATCAAATCAAAGCAGTGCTTTTCGATACAGCGGGTTACGCCGGTATGATCTGAGCTGATCCTGAGTCAAGGTCCTTAAGCATCTGATGAAGCAGGAGGCTAGAAGAACTAAAAGCCTTCAAAATCTGCAATTTTCTTCTATGTTTTCTTTTTATTTACTAAACCTGTTTGAACTAAGCATGACTTCAAACCCTTTTTTTAGCAATGTTAACTTTATTATGTTTCATCTCCTCAAGTTATGACCAATAATTTTCTTTTTAGTTAAGCTATAGCTTTTGCACATATACGGTTTTCTGGCAGAGAATCTAACGTGAGTTCAGCAGACAAAACAGTCTGAGGTTTAAAGGAGGTAGCTTTGGTTTCAGCAGATAAAAAGCTTGTAGCTCTTTATTCGGTAATGATGATGATGTAAGAAAGAAGTACTCAATTCAGATTTGAAGAATGAACAGAGAAAAGAAAAGGAAAGAGGCAGAGAGCAAAAGAAAAGGCCCCCACCATTTTTTGTCTTTTCTTTTTCCTTAAATGCTCAAAAAATCAAAATTTTGTAGTATATCCGTTGTATCCGTACATAAATGTAAAGGTAGACAGGAGACAGAGTTAATGGCGGTTAGTGACAGAAGAGAGAGATCGTCACGAGAACCTAGAGGATGTTATGAATGATGATGATGAAATACGTAGTTAAGTCGTGGGGCCTTCTAAATTGAATCTTTCAAAAAATTAAAAACCTAAGCTTTTACTCCGTAGTGTTTTGATTTGAGCTCCGAATGAGTTTCTATCTCTCTCTCTGTACTCTCTTGTATGATTAATGAAGTCCTCGTGACTCCAGCTGCTTATGTTCTCTTTTTGATGATTCAAACGGTTTCGTACTTTTCTTATCGTTTTCTCTCCAAAAGTCTTTATTATTTTCGAGGTTTTAAACTTTTCAATCCTCATTATGATGTCATCATCTCTTGATTCTTCAGAACATTAAATTAAAATCAACTTAATACGTAACTTCTCTTATAAACCTAACAGACTACTGCTACTTTTAGTCGTAGAGTTTCTCATCCAAAGCAAAAGGAGATTTGCCGACCGACGGGGGTGTCTTGGTTTCTCCCAGCATCAAACAGGAACCATGTTCACATCAACATGAGTTAATGCCTTTTTTAGCTACTCAATAGCAACTTTTAACTCAACACACACACACACATACTACTGATGAAATAGCTAGAGGATCTCAATATTTATTAATCCACATTGGAATTTTTTTAAAAAAAGTTCAGTGAAGACTTTTCTTTTCTTAAAAAAGACCACAACGTGTGTTACTTGAAAATCTATGTTGCTGCTCTCTTTTCACCAACTATGTCAATGTGATCATCAAACCTGATTAAGAAGGTTCGGATTTCCATCGGGGCAAGCTCAACCACTAGCTCTTCCTCGTCCACAGCTTCTCCTCTCTTCACCTCCTCCCCGGCAGAGCCTTCTACTTTCCACACTAGCCTTCTCTTCTCCATTTCCGCTTTCTCTTGGTTCCCTGAGAGACTTGTCTCTATCACTTTGCGTATCTGTTCAGAAAAAAAGTAAAAGAACATAACAACAATTGTTTTTTGTTAGGACACAGATAGGAGATCAATTAAGTTGTCGGTCTCTTTTTTGCGTACCTTTTTGTTGTTGAATAGTTTCTTTAGCTCTACTTTTGTCATGACTGAGTACTCACTATCCTCCCCAACCTTCACAAGGGTTAAAAAGACAGAAACAGAAAAGCACAATCAGCTAACAATTACTAAAAGCTGATGGGATTATAGAGCCAATTAATAGATTGGTCCATACTTCTTATTTAAACATGTAATTCCTAACAAAAACCAACATAATCGTCCAGAGAAATAGCATAGCACTGAGGATTAATGGCATAGTCAGCTTTTCAGGAGCATACATACATTCAATCAAAGGTTCGTTGGCACTGCAGTGCAGGCTTTAGTTTTCCTTTCTGCTGTGTAACGCAAGTTTGCCAATTTCTCTAATTATTTGCTATCCTAATCAGAACCTTGGGCTCAGAGTTACACTACAAGACTACAACTACAACTAAAAAGCATATAGATATATCTTATTAACGTTGCAAACGCATATAGAGGACTGAGTAAGAACCTCGAATAAGTGAGCAAGCCTTAAAAGAACTTCACCATTTTCCAACTCCTGAAAAGTTTACGATTGAACATTAACGTAGTCAATAAATAAAAACACATGGCATATTTACAATTTACAATCCAACTAACCTGGAGGGTGAGTAATGCGACGTTATTTGGTAACGCGTATGACGGCTCGAGCGCTGAAAATGTCGTCTTATGTGAATTAATCCAATGATCTCCTTCCTACAAGCACAATGTCTTATGTCACTTCGCTATCTCAAAGAAGTGAAGGTAGTACGTATTGTTTTATCTTAATTTTAGAGCAACCTGTTCCGTGAATGCCAGAAGAAGTGGAGAATATATTTCTTGACCAAATGTTCGACGCCATCTTGCACCATCTCCAGGCTTGTCTATCTGTACGTAAAACTTTCCTTTTATCTGCAAAACAACTCAACGGAAAGCAAACTGATTCAGGCTAAAAGGAGACGATCTGGTTCTTCTACCTTGGAAACAAACTGTCAGATTTTCCCTTAAAAGCTGAGATACTTTTGCAACTCAGACGGCTATAAATGAGATGAGAACTTAAGATTACCGTCAATCCTTTGCATCCATCAGGGAGACAGACTGTTTCATTAAGAATCTCGCCAACACCTCTGATGTCATCATGAAGCATTCTCCTGCAGAATGAGGAAAAGAAGGTAAAACACAAGCAAAACCACATATGCTTTTTCTTGGTAATATAGAGAATGTTAGTCAACAGACCGATGAAGCATCAACTCGATCTGGCCGTCCTCTAAGCTGGATCCGCCCACAGCGCGATCCACCAACACCGATAGCTCTGAAGTTTTATCTTGCATGTATATCCCGAGATTTATCTGGAGGAAAATAATAAGTTAAACAAAAGGCAGATATAGTTGCAGATGTATCATGAGAAGGAACCCCAGATGGAGTTGATGCCTTACAGGATAATAGTTCCCAGCAACTGGTTGGTACACTTGCAAGTCCCAATCTGATCTGAAGTCCCGAATCTGCAAGAGTTTATAACGAAGTATGCCACATGAAAACAATACGGTTGTTACAAGTAAAAGATAAACACTACAGTCTACAAGGATGAAATTTGCATCTATACCCGTTTGATGAAGTCGCGTCCGTTAGAGTCTGTGTAAAATGTTCCATTTGTCTTCATGGTGGTTGTAAGTTTAGTGATAACCTCCTTGCTATTACCATCATCAGCTGGTATGGGCCCAACCTAGAAAGCAGGAAATAGTAAGACTGCAATTGTGAATTGTCTCCATCAGTTTAAAACGAAGATATGTGAAGCTAGAGAGAGATCGGCTCACAGTGAACTCAATTTCAGCATGGTCTTTTCCCTTGTACACTCTGGTAATCTGCACATGAACATACCCATGACAAGTAGATCAAGCAGTTATAGCTATATAACATAATGAAAAATGTTAGAAAGCAATACATAATTGCAAGAGAAATCACCTGTGATATCCAGGAGTTAAATTCTTGGTGCACTTCATCAAACAGAGGTCCCCTAACAACAGTCAATTGAGCCTGAGCCAGGCAAGACAATTAGTTTACACAAGGTCAGATATTAAGGTTACAAATGCAGTCATATGTCTTACCTGTCCTTCAGATTTAATTGGACGTGCACCATCTGGTCGAAAAACGTAAGCTCCAGAAGCCTTAAAAGTATATGAAAACGGTTTAAAACATGATACGAATATAACGAAGCAAACGAGATTGTATCTGTTAGAGAGCTGAACCTGTGGATCCTTGTCAGTTCCATTGCTTCCAATGTAATAAGCATATGTTTGTTCTGCAGTAACCTTGAAATTTACCGCAAATCATCATCAGATCGTGACTACATATTCGAATGGAAAAGTAGGGACGTCTAGATTTAAAAAAAAACAAAAGGCACACGCACCTGATTTTTGGTACTTAAATAACGAGTCATTTTCACACCCTCTTCTGAATAGAGTAACTTCAGATTTCCTTGGCCAACCTCTACATCTTGATTCAAGCTTCCAGAAGTAACATATGACGCAGATAGTCCACGCCCTTAGAAACAAAGACGCAAATAAAATATAAAATGACTGTTGGAACCAGTGAACACCATTCTGGAACTAAATTTACCACACAATTTTACACATTCTGGAACATAACTAACCTGTTCGTCCAGTGTCTGAGATGACATACGTGCTGAACCCAAGAGGTGGTACTGAAGCTGTAAATGCAAGCACATGTTTTGCAGTATCCTTTGGTGATCTTCCAAGATATGCTTTGACATGCTCCTTTCTTATCCTCAATGTGATGTCTGAAAGAGGTAGAATCTGCGACACTAGTTCTTTCCCAGATGCATCTTTCACGATAACATATTCAGACGACACCTAGTATAAGTTATCACGTACACTAGGTAAAATGCTTGAATGAGTGGGACATAATATTGGATAATAACCAATGATAAAGTGAGAGCTTCACCGCTCAATCAAAGAGATTGAAAAGTACTTACAGGAACTCGGACAACTTCCTCCCGTTTCCATCCTAGAGAGTTGTAAACAACAACCACCTACAAGGGTAGATTAATGTAAACAGAAGATACAACAACTAACCAAGAGGTTCAAGACTTCATATACTGAATGTACATCACCTTGGCAGACTTACCAGGCTTTTGCCGCTGGACAAACGAGCTTCAGATGCTGGACAGTAACTAATATTAAGCAAGGGACACTGCCAATATGATACACAAGACAGGAATCAGCTTAGCCCATTAGAATACTGTACGTCTTTAGTCATTAAAGTGTTCATGAAAAATGCTATAAAGTAGCTTGCTAAAAATTTGCCTGAAGCAAAGGCATCTTTTGCAGAAAAGAAAAGATAATAAAATCGATCTCAAAGTCTTCTAAATTCTTATAGTTCGGCCATAGTAATTATTGGAATCCTAGAAAAACGCTAAACAAGCACATTACCTGCTCAAATTTCGTGTCGGAATTCTTTTCGTCAGTACTTGATTTTGATGCTGATAAAAAAGAAAGGGAAGATGCAACCAACTTCTCGGCCTAATAATGATCATAAAGAAAATCTTAAACAGCTGAACAAGCTAGAGAAATTGGTTGCCTAAAAACACAAGAGTTGCCTGCTAACTAAAAAACACCTGCAGGTAACCCATTGAGAGTCTAAGAGCATAATCTGCAGCCACATGCTGTCTTTGTGTACCACTAACTGCATCATGGTGTTGCGCAATTGCCAAAGCATCAGCTAACATATCAGTTGTTGGTCCTGAACTGCTCCTACCTCTCAAGAATTCCAATTGTCGAGCTGCCTGTTTAAAAACAGACGAGGCCACGTAAGAATGGAGCTAAAAGAAACCACAAATCTATGAACTTTTACAAAAATAATAAGCCATACCAGATAGTAACCGCTTAGATCCCTCACATATTTTTTAAAGGCTGGTCTGCTCGTAAAGTACCCTGTCCAATATGCATTAGGTTTGTCCGCATACCTGCCACAAGTAAATGTAGCAATTTTATATAATCAACACGCATATGAATATTTAGAGAGTTAAACCCGAGGCTATCAAAACTCACGGGAAGAAATCATCAGTCTTTAGGGGCCACGACTCGTTTGCAGCATATTTTGCATCTGTGTAGATAGATGGTGTTGAATACAGAACATTGACACGCCCATCCTGGATTGCGCAAACGACAAGGGCAGAAAAGATTGGTATCTATTTTACCTTTGAAATTTGTGAAATCCAACTAATTTGAATTTGCTTAGTGTAAAAAAGCCAATGTACCTTGTTAACATAATGAATAAACTTGTCCATCTGTCTGTACCATGAATATGCATACTGGTAACGGAAGTCAGTTTCCATTAACCACATGATATGGTTTGTCCTGGTCACATTAACCTTGACAAGATAAATCCAACCAAAACATTATAAGACATATCACATAAACTTCTTTATTTTTGCTGATTTCAGTGAAAAAAAATATAATACTTACTTGTGTAAGGGCTGCAGCTACAAAGTCGTTGACACGCTCTTGAACATTGTAGTCAAAAAGGAGAGGATCATCCTATATTCAAGATAGATCCTTTATCAGTGCACGTTCAAGCAAAGTTAAAACACAGAACATCAGGTTCGATTGCTTTTTACCTGGATAGGAGGTGATACATCATTTATTTCAAATGTGAAACCATCAGGAGGGTCATAATGCCTTGGGAATACACCAGTGAATATCTACAAGTAACATGAAATATCAGTGAGACAAAGCCAGCTAAAAATGAAAACAACGGAACCATAATGTGAGCTTTAACAGGTTTAACCTGAGAAGATGAGCCAAGGGACTTGGAACTTTGCCAAATAACCTCAAGTGTCTTCTCTCTTAATCTCTTTGCACGATCTTGGTAGTCAATTCTAGCGAAAAACAGCGAGTCAAAGCCTAACTGTAGAAGAAACAAAAGCGTTGTCCAATCAAATTTACTTGAGCTGATACATGCTAATCATTCACGTACACTCATTCTGAAGCAAAAGTAACCAAACGATGAAAAAATTATACCTCTGCACCAAGCAAGTAAGCTTGTACTGCAGAATGTCCAAAGGGATCGATTTGCCAACCGACTCTAGGAACCTGACCAAACTCCCTTTTAATAAACTGATGGCCTAGTGTTGTCTGATCAATCATGTCAATATAATGTGGAGTCGCCTCATCGTGCATACACATTCCACCATTTCTGCAATAACCACACATCAATATACATACAAGACACTAAAAAAAACAAAAAGGTGATCAAATCAAACGCACATGAACTCAAGTTGACCAGAGTCAACAAGTTTCTTGACCTTAACCTTCTTGGCATTGCTTTGTTGCCTCCACCATCTTTCAAAGAACGCCTAAAACAACACTCACCATCAGCTAATTTCATCACCAAACGAAAACAAAAAACAAAAAAAATAACATCTGTATATCTGAGAATCTCACCATCTCAACATATATGAACTTTCTATTTTGATCATCCAGCAACGAAGCGATGACAGATTCGATTACATTCTCAACACAAGCTCCCTGCTCAATCAAATCCACACCAAAATCAAACCCTAAATTCGCAGAATCCAATCCTTCTCCCACTTCCATAGATAAGAGAGAGAGAGAGAGAGAGAGAGAGAGAGAGAGAGAGAGAGAGAGAGAGAGAGAGAGAGAGAGAGAGAGAGAGAGAGAGAGAGAGAGTGAAGAGAGTACCCTAATGGAGTTATTGGCGCCGACGTAGTACTGGTCAACGGTCTTGAGCCAGCCAACGTCGTCGTGGGAGTGAGGAACCAAGTGTACATTGATTTTCTCAGGGACGATTCTCGGTGTTGTGTTGTACTCTATGTACTCGGAGTTGACGCCGCCGATCACGATCACGATCGTCACTAGAAGCAGATGGAGAGCAAAGGAGTGGAAACATTTGACCGCCATAGACGCGAGAGAGCTCAGAGAGGGAGAGGAGCGTGAAGATCAATGTACAGAGAGACGAGTGTTTTTGTAAAGGACGACGCGCGTGAAGAATCGAAAGTGACGTTGTTCTCTCAGATAATTTAATTTAATTTAATTTCTTTATATTTTAAACTTGTTAATCATTTAGCTTTATCCACTTCCTACCAATAAGAGACAATAAAATGCACATTTAAGAAATAACTAGATTTTGATCCGCACTTTTATTTTAATAAAATTAAATTAAATTTGTAATTTTGCTTTAGAGAATAAATAATTATAAAGTTTTCTATTTGTGTTTCAAAAAAAGTGTTATATTATAATAATTGATTTTCAAGCGGTATTTTCATATCCAACTCAGACCTATGATTGAACCGATAAATCCAGTGATATGGGTATAATTCAGTTCAGTTTAATAAAAATAATTATAATTATAATCTTAGAAAACCTAGTAAAAATCTAAAAATCTGCTATCAACCTAAGATCCGATATGAGATGACCCGCAGAAAACCAAAAAAATAAATGATTTTTTTCAAATGTTTATTAAATAATTCATACTTCTTAATATTATATAAAATTGAAAAAGTAAATATTTATACTTTAATGAGATTTATATTATGTCATTTGAAGAAAATGAAAGCAATGGTAATAGAAAACTTTATTATTGATATGAAAATATTTTTTTTTTGTTACTATGATAAGTTTGTATTTTAATTTATATTTAGATCTAAAACTTAATTTTAAGATAATTTTTTAAAAAATTGAACACTCAAAATTGACATATCATTATTATGTAAAAATTGCATAATAATATATATTTTTAATTTGCATGTATATATTCATATTCGATCTTTAAATAATATTATAGATGAAAAAATGATATTTAAATTAAATGGAAAGTATATACTGCATAAAAATTAAAATTATTATCATTCACAAAATATGGAAAGTATTAATTACCATAGTTATAGAAAATATTTTATTTTTAGTTTAAATTAAATGGCAATAGAAAGACTTGTAAATATTTTAAAATGTAGGGACAAAATCTTAAATTTTTAAAATAGGATCCTACTTTAATAGTATAGATAAAAGTCTATTTCAGTTTGATCAAAGAAAAAGAGAGTCTATTTCAGTAATGTGTTAATTAGTAGAGTACTGAAGAGTTGCTTGTAGGAGAAGTGATAACAAATTAACAATGGTCCATTCAGCTGCTTTGATGAGAAATTGAATTATTGCGCAAGCCAAATCGAATGATTGCTGATAATTTTTTGCAACAAAGAAAAATGAATGCTGACTTATTTAATTTTGTCTAATCGAAGGTAGTAAAATACGAAAATACATATACAAATTAACGGAGAGTGGGACCGGACCACCTGTTGATTTCTAGTGGGCTGAGTTACGCTGAGAGCAATCCAAATCGAGCAAAAGCCCATTTGTCTGATTTAAACCTACCCGCCGCTTCAATTGACAACTACTAGACTATGCATTGCTGCATCGATCATATTAATGGACAAAGACTCAGTTTCCAACTTTCCATTTGAAAAAAAAATCGACTAAAAGGTTTTTGGTATAAAAGTTTAAGAGACTTTAGAGAGATTCTAGATATGAATGACTGAGAGGTTTTAAGTTTAAATCCCTGGATTTTGTAAAGGAGGTACATGCCATATGTACTTTAACTCTCTTTTGAAAAGTATACATTTTCAAATCAACTTAAATGTGTAATTTATGAAGATTTCTACTAGATAATTTAGGAGTTTAACCCATAGGCAAAAGAAAAAAAAAGTTGCTCAAGCAATTGAACTAACAACAATCCATTCTCATGACTCAGTATATAGATCTTTTAATGTAAACCAATTAGCTTACTACTCCTATGAAATATGGACACTATGAAATTGAGTCAAATGGTCATTTTAGTCTCATACTAGAAACAGATGTATAAACCACATTCTCCCCCGATCTCAAAAGGAAAAGCAAAAATGGGATATGAATGTGTTTTGTGTTCATGATCTCTCAAAGAGACCTTTAACATAAACCATGTCTTTCTCACTAAGCTGAAGGTCCTTCCTCATTTCTTCAACCTGTACATCATCTCCCTGAACCACAACCTCGCTCAGTGTCCCATTTTCTCCCACCATCATCTTCACCTTTATCTCCTCTTTCCTCGACGCCTTCTTCCAGTAATACGCTCCTCTGCAACACATACATCCATTTTCATCAATCATTCACAACACACTTCCAAAGAGAGAGAGAGAGAGAGAGAGTTTGTGTAAAAAACTTACGCGAGTGGACTAAGAATGGTAATGAAGAACCAATTGTTTCCAAAATCAGGCAATGTAATGGTTAAGACAAGACCCACACTTGCTAAACTTATACATGTACAGAACGTCAGCAGAGCAGCTTGTCCTCTACTCGGAACCATTGTTCCTTCAAACCTTTATTCACTCACAATCAAACAACAATATCAGTAACTAAAAGTAAAAACTCTAAACTATATCTTCAGAATGAGAGAGCTTACGTGATCGTTTCTCCTCGATCAGTGATGTTAAAATTCTTCCTTGTGAAGAAAGAGAGAATCTCTCCAGCAACTTGCTTTGGCTCCTTCTTGACTGATTCCTTCTCCTTCGCTAACAACGAACGTCTTCCTCACTATCTGCAAAAAAAAAACAAAAAAAAATACAAACTTCGGTTTCGAGGGTTTGAAGGTGGAAACAAGAGAGAGAGAGAGAGAGACAAAAGTTTGAACGAACCTTTGATTTAACAGAGCGTTTGATGAGAGACCAAAGACCTGGAACTGAAATAACGAACAAACCCAACTGACGTGTAGTAGCTAGCCAACGAGTAACCACCACCAGTCTCCGCCAACTAACAGTAACGAACTAGGGTTCTGTTCCCACCACTGATGAATCTGAACCGCCGATGAAGAAACAGCACTGAGAGGCTCCACAACCATGGCGGTAACAGGGGAGACTCTGTTTCGTTTCGTCACACAGTCCCGGAGTCTCCTCCGCCCTTTGATTATTACTACATCTCTTGAAGTCTTCATCCATGGACAAGACAGCGACGGAGAAAACAGCTTCGTCGTCGCCATTGTCGAGAGAGTCTCTATGGCTTCAAAGACTTTACATGATCGTGTCGTGTGTGTAAATGAGTCTATCCACAAAATCGAGTGGTTCTCATTTTTTCTCAATTTAAATTAAAAATAATAATTTGAATATATGAATGACGTAGGTCGTTGCAATAACAGAACCTCTGTTTCTCTGTGAGAGGTCATCAAGATCTGGAAGGTAGGTAAAAGAGACCCACTAGCCATCATTTTTAACAAGTTCACCCATCTACAGAGAGAGGAGTCTTTATCATTGAGATCTTTCTTCCCGACACAAAATCAGACCCAAACATGATTTTGATTTCTTTTTTTTTTTTCTTTTGGAACCTGTTCAATGACTACTGTTTATAGTTTTGTGTGCCCACAAAGGTTTTTTTTTAGCAAAACTAGGGACAGTAATTAATACAAGAAAACAGGAACAGTGAGTAAATTTTGCAATGAGTTACTTAGAAAGCAAAGAATCTTATTAGAGACAAAAGAAAAAACAGAGTTGCTTGACAACAATTCACAGCCAGTTTTGTAATTGGAATCTTTTTGATCAAAGTTTTTTTTGTTGGACCAACTTGGTTGTCATCTCTACTTTGGCAATAAAGGCTATAAATCATAGGTGGGTTGAAGCTATCAAATTGTTTTCCCAAAGTTGCTACTTTATAGGAAATAAAAAGTAACTCTGAATCTTTGTGGGTCTAAACTGCTAAACATAATAATAAGTAGTAGGGTGTTCTTGAAACAGAGGAATACATCTTCTTCTGCTAGTTCCACAGGGAGGTCCAAAACTTTATATCTACTGTAACAGCTAGTGCTGAAAGATGGATTTGTGACATCACCAACAACAAAAGAAAAAGAAATCACACAACATTCCACTCTTTGCTTCCTTTTATATCATCAATAAATAATGTTTTTTTTTACAAAGTTATATTTTCTGCACTCATTTAAAAAAAAATTGCTGAAAATAACCTCCAAAGGAAGTAGAAAAAAGGAGGAAAAAAAAAAACAAACAAATAATAATAGCTCAGCTGTTCTTTATACACTTAACAGAAACAGCTGATCAGTCTTCTCTCCTTCATCCTCCTCTTAAAATATATAAATATATGTATACTTTTTGATCATTTAAAAAGCTGACTTCCAAGAGTAACAGTTGGAGTACCTTCACCCATGACTGTTGTTAAGCTCACTTCTTTATCCAATATCCTCTCCAGTTCTGTCACAACATAACTCATTGTTGGTCTCTTCTCACTTGAAACATCAAGACATGTTAATGTCAGTGTAATAACCTCCTCCACTCCTTCTGCTGTGTATGTACCACCTAGTCTCTCATCAATCATTTCTGGTATCTCAGTGTAATCCGTTATGCTTTGCATCTGCATTCAATAAAGATCACTCCAGTTCATTACAAGTCAGATTCAAAATACACTAACATTAACAACATTTCTCTATGATTACCCATTCGACAAGAGTTTGTGTTGAGCTTGAAGGGGATGGTTCTGATGCTTCTCTCCCACTTACTAATTCCAAAAGGAATACCCCAAAAGCATATACATCACTTTTCTCCTGAAAATCTTCTGAACTCTTGAACCCTGCCAAAAAGCAGAAACATCTGAGAAACTTGGATACAAACAAGTAATCAGATGTGAAAGCCTCAGAGGTGAGAGAAGTTAGATTACTCAGGAGAGAGGAAGATCTGGTCTGCAACAACGTTAGAAGATGTACCAACATCCTCTCTTCCCAAGAAATTGCGGACTCCTGCATCCGCAACTTTGGCAATAAAGTTCTCATCCACAAGAACATTAGCGGTTTTGAAGTCCTTGTGTATCAGCCTAGGACTCAGAGAGTGGAGATGCGCCAAGCCTAGAGATATATGCATAGCAAAGATCAGTACACAATAAAGAACTCATATGATTCATTCAAGAAGCATATAAGTTTTACCTTTAGCTGCTCCTATAGATATTGCAAGCCTGTTTCTGAATTCTAGTCTGTTTCCAGGTACTTTACCACCAGCACCTAATCAAAAGAAAAGATCCAAAAATGTTGACTACATTGTCTACTAAAACACAAGTTCTGAAAAAAACACTGACTAGTTTACCAAATCTCTAATAAAGGACAGAGAGTTACCGTACAGGTGACTGGAAACACTTCCATTAGGAACATACTCGTAGACAAGAAACTGCGTGTTGCTTTCTTGGCAATACCCCAAAAGATGTTACAAGGTTACGGTGATTGATAGACGATAGATAACGAACCTGATTAAAAAAAAAAAAATCTCAAAACACTGAAGTTCTCGATAGTTCATACTAAAGCAATTGAACAAGGAGTACCTCGTTGACGAATTCTTGGGTAGGCAAGCCGGGTCTTTTCTTGATGGCGACAAGAACACCGTCTTGAAGGAGACCTTTGTAAACCTCACCGAACTTGCCGATACCGATAAGGCTTTTGTTGGTGAAACTCTTGGTGGCTTGAGCAAGTTCCTCCATCTCAAACCTTCTAGCTTCTCTCATTGACAACTCAATCGCAACGTTTCTTCCTTCATTTCGATTCCCAAGAAAAGTCAACATATTGATAAAGAGAGAGAGAGAGAGAGAGAGAGTGATGGGACTTGTGATATATATATATGTATGCAAATAATAACCTTGAGTTGATGGATCAGAGGAGCCTGTCTCATCAGAAGTTCTTGAAGCATTCTTGCGGCGAAAGATGCAAAACCATAGGAGAAAACACAAAAGAGCAATCAAGACGAGAGCTCCAACAGCACCTCCAATGGCTGTTGCTCTAGGAATTGCTGACATTTGGAAACAAAGATAAGTTATCTCCGATGCTTTCCAAGCTGCTGCTACTACTACCATGCGATAGCCCTGTGGAAAAGAAAAATAAAACACACGAGAATGTCGGCGAAGAAAAAGAAGATACGATTTGATTATAAAGCAGCAGAAGAAGAAGAAGACAAAACTAAAAGCAAACAAAGCTACATACATCCTTCTTTTTTTTTGTTGAGAGGGAACGAAGAAGTAAAAAAAGTTGTCAACTTGTAAAAAAACTGAATCAATCAACCAAACATGCAGTAATAATAAATAAGAATTTTAAAGAGGGAAGAGATGAATGATTTTTTTTCATTTAAAAACCTTTAGACAGATCTCTCTCCAGGAAAAGAAACTCTCTACTCTACTTCATCGGCGAATAAGTGCTTGATTGCTTCCCCCACAACAACAACATTCAATGTGAGAGAGTGTGGGAAAGATTAAATCTTTTTTTTGTGAGCAGATTCAATAGTCAAAACCCAGAAAAATGAAAAAAGAAAAAAGGTTTGGTGTGAAAATGGAAGAAGAAGAAAGAGGTTTTGAAACATCAAATCTTTGCAGCAACTTCTAGAACTAAGTAATGTGTTGGAACGCAGACAATGCCGACAGAAAGTGACATCGTTCAGACAACAACTCCCTCTCTCTCTCTCTCTCTCTCTCTCTCTCTCTCTCTCTCTCTCTCTCTCTCTCTCTCTCTCTCTCTCTCTCTCTCTCTCTCTCTCTCTCTCTCTCTCTCTCTCTCTTAAGACTGAAGCTTTTACTTACTGTGAACCAACAACAACAACAACAACAAGAATCAAACTGTTTACTACTGTTTCTTTCTTTCAGATATGCCTTTGCGAAGTGACAATTTTTAGAGAGTTTTTACTCTTCTTGTACAACCACCACACACCACACCACACCCATTTGTTTAATTTTTGTTGGGAATTATAAAAGAGAACCCCTTTGAAGACAAGTGGGTCACTTCGCCAGTTTGCAATTCCAACCAGAGGAATTTTATTTTGTTTTGTTTTATTTTGTTTTGGGTCTGGCAAAAAAAAAAAGAAACTTGAACCGCCGTGTAACTCAGTTTCAGTCGCCGCAAATATAAAAGAGACGAACACTCACTCCCACTCTGTTTCTGCCTCCTCCCTCTTTTATTTACTCCGCAAATCTCTGTGTTTTTTTTCTCTATTTCAGTATTTCCTTTTTCGCATGTTTTTATTTCCTTTTATTGATTTTTTTTATTTACACTAACTAATAAATGAGTCTAGAGATTGATTTTTTTTACTTGAATGTCAATAGTACAGGTAAAATCTTGCTCATTTATTAATAAGCAACCATTGACTGATGTGAATTTATATCCAAAAATAATTAAATAATTTTTGTATTGGTAATTTGCGATTGTTATTATAAAATAAAATACTCTCTCTGTTTCAAAATGTTACATATTCTATAGGTTTTTCACACATTTTAATAAAACAGATTACATTTACATAAATTTTTGTGATTATTTTTTTCTATAATTTTAAGCTAATAAAAATTCAATAAGTACAATTCATTTTTTTGAAGTTTGCAATTAGCTAATGAAATATGCATTGAAAATGTAAAATATAAATAATTTTGAAACAAAATTTTTTCTCTGTGATATGTAACTTTGTGAAACGGAGGAAGTATTATGTTTTACACTTTTCAGTCCAATCAAACTTTTTTGCTTCACAATTTTACAATTTATGTTCCTATAACTATTTGACTATTTGTACAGTTCTGCGTAATATTTTTTGTTTTACATTTTGGAGTGTTACTAATTGTGAAACTTGAACCGCAACCACTATAATCGAAAAAGACAGCATTTTACTGTATTTTAAAAGTAGGAGCAAAGTGTTGTTTTATCTGGCACTAATTGTAAAATGCTGTTTGAAAAAGCAAATTATAAAATTAACGTTGTTATTAATGATAAATAGATATCCAGCGAACAAACATTCATAAAATATTCTTTTAAATAATAAACAATTCAACAAACTCGCTTTTTTATCTATTTAAATAATTAGGAGTAGGACCACATTCTACATCGACAGAGTAAAAAGGTGGGGTCAAAGGACCCACAAGCCAGCTGTATAGACATTTGCTTCTACTCTTTCTTATACACTACTATATAGACCCGTTAGTTAGTGACGATAACGTTTCAACCCACATTTCCGCGATCTGCGTTTCGCGTTTAACATTTGTTTTGACTTTTTATTGAATCTTATTTCTCTAATTTCCCATTCAAAAGAAAAAAATACTACTATATATCAAAATTTGAAACGAGACCTAATGATTGAAACGGCGGTCGTGGCCATCATGAATAAATGATACAAACTGGAAATGATTGAAAAGTGACTGAAAAATTAAATAAAAGCATTGATCATGTTCTGCACCAACCGTCTTATCACTTTTTCAAAAGGCCCAATAAAAGTTTAATTAACGACCATATACATGATACATGGGCTTTATAGCATAACTTTTTGGCCCGCTCAGTATTCCGGGTTTGATTGTGGATTCACCGGTTTATGTGAGCTACTGCCTACTAAAAAAGACAAGATACCAACCAATTAAACCGGATAAACTTGGTTTTGGTATGGCGTTTGGTCTAGTTGACTAGTTGATCGTTATTTCTATTTTCTACGCATAACATAAATCGTTATTTCTACGCATAACATAGACTCAAAAGATCCCCCCCATTGAATGGTAAGAAGAGTTGTGTTATTATAACACACACGCAATCTAGGCTTGTGTTTCTTTCTGTACTTTTTCTTGTCTTTATATGAACGTTCAGAAAACATATCGGCGTTGTTCATAGATACGCTTCCATGTAGTACGTTTCATGTTTCTTCCTCCTTTATATGATCTAGTCAACGAGAGCATTTTTGAGCTCTAATCCAAGTTTATGATTTGATAATATCTTTTGGTGGGGTTTGAAAAATTATGGAAATATAAAAAAAAATAGAAACGTGAAGCAAAAGGAGATGAGTGGTTAATAAAGAATTGAAGAATGCTCTCTCTCTCTCACACACACTTTCGTCAGCGTCTTCCTTTTACTATAGATAGCAAACTAAACCAAAACCGTTCTTTCTTTTCCATTTTTTCCGTCTGGGTTTCAGTTTCTTTTACTCTCTCTCTCTCTCTCTCTCTCTCTCTCTCTCTCTCTCTCTCTCTCTCTCTCTCTCCTCTTCTGGTTGGTTCTGGGAGAAAAAAAAAAGAACTTGGTTGAACAAGATGATTCGTAATGGAATCTATGTTGATGTTTCTTGCTGACAACAACAGCAGATTTTGTTTTGTTTTGCTTCAAAGCATAGAAGCTGCATTTTCCTTCGTAATTAGTTTTCTTCTCTCGTTTTTTTTTTTTCAAAGCTTTGTGTTCTTGTAGTTTGCGGTTTAATTTTGGTCTTCTTGGCAGGTTTTATAAAAAAAAATGTCGAATCTTTCAGCACGAACAGGAAGAGACCGTCAACGTTATGACAACAACTTCCGTCTCGTTTCTGGGTACACACACACATTCCTTTTTTTTTTTTGTAGTTTAATTAGGTGTTGATATGATGTGATGGGATCTGAGTCTCGTGTGTTGGATAGGTGCATTCCGTATAGGGTGGTGAAAGATGAAGAGGAGTCGGATGTTGTTGACCTTGAAAACAAGCTTCAAGTGCTTATGGTTTCATCTCCTAACCGACACGATCTTGTCTTCCCAAAGGTTTGTTTGTTCCCATGAATTAACTCTCTTCATTTTTATTCTGCTTTTTGAAACTTATCACACTTTGTGGGTATTAATTGGTTCAGGGAGGATGGGAAGATGATGAAACTGTTCTTGAAGCTGCTTCTCGTGAAGCTATGGAAGAAGCAGGAGTTAAAGGAATACTAAGAGTATCTTTCTTCTTCTTCAAAAGCTCTTCTTTATATAGATTTTGCTTGGACTGATGAATTGTGTTTTTTTTTTTTAATATTTTCTCTATAGGAAGATCCATTAGGAGTTTGGGAATTTAGAAGCAAGAGTAGTTGTGAAGAAGCTGAATGTTGTGGTGGATGCAAAGGTTATATGTTTGCATTAGAGGTTAAGGAAGAACTTACGGCATGGCCAGAGCAAGAAAACCGCTGAGAGGAAATGGGTAAGCAAAGCACCACACTTGTTTCTGTATATTCTTTATATATATATATATATATACAAATTAACTGATTAGGAGTTTGTGTATAAATGCACAGCTGAATGTTAAAGAAGCTTTGGAACTGTGTCGGTATGAGTGGATGCAGAGTGCTCTTGAAGAGTTTTTAAGAGTAATGACAGAAGATGATGGAAGGGCAAAAGAAGAAGAAGAGACTCTTTCCCCTTCCACCATTTCAAATCCTGGAGAACGTCAATTAGATTCTCGCTACTGCTTTGTAGTTAACTAGTTTCAGCTTTTGCAGTGAGGTTAATTCCTTCTTTAAATTGTCTACTCTTGTGAGAGCTGCACAATCGCAGTTTGATGCTAATCATTCTTCTAGGTAAAGACAAGTAAATGTAAAATATAGAATGGTTTGTTTCTCTGAAACCTTTTCTTTACCAATCATCAATCATAACTCAAAAGAAATAGCCAGTTGAGAGTATACAAAATACAAGATTACAAGAGTAATAATCAAGACATCACTTAAAACTCTACGGTTGCAATATCCAGGATGATGTTATAGAAGCATCAAGCATCCCTACAAAGCTTCAGCTGAGAACACACATTGCGATGCAGAAACTGCAAATAAAAGATAAATATTATTAATTAGATAGAACGGCCCCAAGTTATTAGTTCTCTTAACAATAACTAGATTCTGACCCGCCCTTTTTAAGGGCGGATATTTTTTCTGTTGTTTTTTCAATATAAAAAATTGATAATTCTTCGTTTTATTATATAAACTGTGACATGATCAAGTTTTAATTATGCGGGTTTGTTATAGTGTGTACAGTATGACGAAATTTAAAATGCGCCACAGCTGTTTTATGTTTGTAAATAAATTAAACAATAGTTTTATCTAGTATTTTGAAATCCGACCCGGACCCGCAGTTGAACCGGAAAACCCGTTGACCCAAAATAAATTCGGGTACAAAACCCAAAATTTAAAAACCCGCAAAAACCCGCTCAAACCCACTAAAACCCAAAACCCGGTACCAGTCGAACTATCGGTTGAACCAGTAGAATATTTTTTTTAGTTGTATTGTATATCAAATGAAAATAAAAATATAAAAAGTTAGTTAAGTATTCTAAATGTTTATTAAACATAAAATATATACATATCCAAACTATTATTTTATGTTTTAAATATATTTAGAAAGTAGTAACTTTAGTTTTATATATTTTTATTTTTTTATTTTATTAGTTACTATATTATTATATAATAAAATTAATTCATTTAGTAACATGCGGTTTACCCGCGGTTTACCTGCAGTCGACTCAATGATCTAGTAATCCGGTAAATTGTCCGGTTCAGTGTTCGGGTCAGTTTTCAAAACATTGTTATCCGAAATTTTTATTTGGGCTATTATATAATTTTAAAGATTTATAATTTATATAAAATATTGCTAAACATATAAACTGGCCAATAATATTTTTGATTAAGTCTTATCCCGTGTAGTTACAAAATTTCAATCTCTAATATCAACTTATTAAAATTATTGCAGACTTTAATTTGTGGTATTGATATTAAAAAGTTTATAGAATTTGAATTTGATTATATAAAAACATAACCCATTTAATTAATTAGCAAGTCCATCTAAATATTGAAATAGGCCCATAAAATCAAAAGACAGTAATGCCATTAATGATTTTTTTTGTTTGTTCATGTCATTAAGGATATTTTTGGAAAAATTTAAAACATTCATTAAGGGCATAATTCAGGAATGATCCTGTTTTAATGGTATTGATAGGAAGCAATTATGAATCAAACCTAGAGTTGAATCTCAGCGTCTGAGCCATTCTCTAAAACATGACTGCATTTTCTCGCGGCTCTCAGCATTTGAGATATTCACTGTGGGAATAATCTTATCTGGCCTTAAAAACTGTGTCGAAAACGAAACCAGTGTTAAACTCTGCAAGTGTTACAAACACGAACAGAGATAACAACAACAACATTCACGGTAACGCACTTGAACAAACTCACGAAGTTCTGTGAAGCTTGAATGCTCGCTATATGGAACCCCTACAAAAGATCAATCAATTAACTACAGACATTCAGACAAATCCATTATTTGTAAGCTATAGAGAATGTGCATTAATTACAACAATGGAGCTCACCATAAATGGTAACTTTTCCCCTAGAAGTTGGCTTTATCAGATCAAGGTGTTCACCTACCTTCTCCGAGTAAGTCCAACCTGAAAACCCAACCTTCACTTTTCGTACCAAATGGTTTAATCAAAAAACTGCAAGGCCAAAAAAAATTCACCTGTGGGCCTAAATGCCAAAACTGCTCCATACAGTTCTCTATAAACCTGCAAGTGTTCTTCAAGTCTCTTCAGAGAAATTATCAGAACAGAGATAAGATCATGAGAAGCTATAAAACAAATACATGAAATAAACATCTTGGTTTTTCAGAGACATACTTCAACTTTCAATGCTGACATAGGCAGAACATGAAGACATGTGGCTTTCCCATCTGTACAAAGATTCTTCGAAATATCATCCCATCCAAAAGATTCCAGTATCCTTCTTCTTGAAGCGTTTGCAAATATCTTAACCTGAAAAACCCCCACGAGGTTAGAAATTTACAAGTCCAGAAAAGATGTCTAAGAATGGCTAAAGCAACTTATTATTACCCCAAGTGCTTTGGCAATAGCTAGATAAACACATTCTTTCCCAATGCTATAAGAACCAACCACAATCAGAGTCCTTGGTTGCTTCCTGAGAAACTCCTTTGTAATTCTCACAACATAACTTAACACATCTTCTTTAGAGGGGAATCTGAACAAAAAAAACATTAAAAAGAATAATGGATCAAACTTCACTCCCTATTATTATTTGAAAATGCTTGATCTCTCACTTGTATCTGGGATTGCAATAGGTTGTATCCAAATACAGCACATGAACTCGTCGGTTAAAGAGGAGAGGATGAGTTTGCATCTGCTTAGAAGCCCTGAAATCTCCAGTATGCAGATAACATGTTCCATCCAAGAGACGAAAGTGAATGAGGGCAGCACCAGGGCAATGATTAGCTTCGATTAAAGTGACTTTGACTCCATTAATAGTGTACTCAACATCTAGCTCCAACGGATGGATAAACCTACAAACACGCAGAGAATCAACTAAAGACACAAAGTTGAAAGGATAAATGATAGGAAAAAGAACTCACGAGGGATTAACAGAGAGACTAAGTCTGAGAAGACGACTAGTGAGGGAAGAGCAGTAAATGGGGCCATGAGACCAGGCTTTAGTGAGGCCAATGTAATGATCAGCGTGAAAGTGAGTAAGGAAGTAAGCAGAACAGCCTTGAACACAACCGTAGCGAAACGCATCCACAGTAAACGGTGTTCCTGGCAGATAATCACACAGATTGGCAAAGAGAGAAGCAGACTTGTGCAAATGAATGAGGAAGAAGAGTAAGAGGACCTGGAAGTTTCTTGTAAAAAGGGCACTGTCGAGGCGTGTCATTGGCCCATGGAGAGTCTCTAAGTCTCTTTCCTGAAGCAGTAGTCGTTGTCTTTTTGGACGAAGAGGAAGAAGAAGGTGAGGTGGTGGAAGGAGAGGGCTTTTGTAAACCCCAGACCTGAAACAAGTCAGTTTGTTTCGTTGTCTTATTCTTCATCTTAGTCTCAGGAGGAGTAGACTTCTGCAAACCCCAAACCTGAAACAAGCAGTCATCTTTTTCTTACTCTCAGGAGTAATAATCTCTTCAACTTCTTCCAACAAACAAGACCAATCAGAACCAGCCTTGTAGAAATCAGAAGCAAAACCCTCTTCATCTTCTTCAATAACACCATCTTCATAGAAACTAAACCCCTCTTCTTCCTCTTCTTCTCGAATACCGTCGTCAAAACGAGAACCGAAACCGTCGTCTTCATCAAAAGCATCCATTTTTTTATTAATGTTTGTGAGATGAGATAAAGAAAGGTCAAAAGGGTCAAACTTTGCGTTTTTTAACGGGAAAATTGTCTTTTAAATCACGAACTTTCAAATTTGGTTGAAAAAAAGCCTGAACTTTCCCTTAGACCATTTAAAGCACCAATTTAATTTGACTAGCCATTTTAAACATCAATTTAATTTGACTTAACCAAATTAAGCACGACGTTAACTCGGATAACAGAATGATTAAACAGAGTTAAATGTCGTCTCTAATCTCCGTTAAGTCCAAAACGACGTCGTTTAAAAATCTTTTAAAAATATGCATTTGGGTGGAATCGAACCCATGACAATAGACACACACATGTAAGGCTCAAACCACTAGACCACTTAATTTTTTTTAACATGATTGACTAGTAATTATTATACTCACAAAATTTCAAATAACTAATAAGCTGTTTACAAGTTTTAATATTTATAAAATCATTTAGGGATTTAGAGTGGAAGATAATGATTTGGAGGTTTCACAATAATAGGTATTAGTAGTCAATAAAGTTCAAAACGTGCAAGTAGTCTAGTGGTTTGCGCGTTACATGTGTGTGTCTTTGGTCACAGGTTCGATCCACCCAGATGCTATTTTTTAAAAGATTTCTAAACGACGTCGTTTTGAATTTAACGGAGATTAGAGACGGCATTTAACTCTGTTTAATCATTCTGTTATCCGAGTTAACGTCGTGCTTAATTTGGTTTAGTCAAACTAAATTGATGTTTAAAATGACTAGTCAAATTAAATTGGTGCTTTAAATGGTCCAAGGTAAAATTCAGGTTTTTTTTCAACCAAATTTGAAAGTTCGTGATTTAAAAGACAATTTTCCCGTTTTTTAACCCGCCCAAACCCAAAGGATGCTACTTTTGGCGATTGAGTGTCGGCTAGAGAGAGGAGAGAGAGAGTGAGTGTAATAAAAATGGTAAAAAAGAAAAGCCCAACAAAACGTGAGGAGCAGAAACAAGACAGATAATAAACACACACACACAAAGGGGGAGGGGGGCCCAAACCATAGATCGAATTCGAATCTCATCCTCCATCGTCCTCGTCTTCTTGCTTGAACCCGTCACCGTCGTTGGGAAATTTCTCTCGGCGATTGGGACCTTCCTTCCCCTTACGAAAAGATCCAATTTTTATTCTTCCTTCTGCTCGACGCCTTTCTGTTTGGTCAAAGGCTAAATCTAAAACCATTTTTTTTTTTTAAATAGTTTCATTTTCTTGTTGGGAGAGGAGGACTTGTAATCTGCTCTGCTTTTAGAGAACCAATCTGGATCTGAAGAAGAAGAAGAAGCTCTTCTCTACCCGTCTCCTCGCAGGTGTTAGCCTCTTCAAATGTATGCTAAATCCCCGACAAGTCTTTGTTTATTGTTTGATCTCTGTCAACGAATCAAGAAAACACCTGATCTCTTTTCTTGCAGATTTCGAAGGCTTAAGATCACATGAGAGCCTGAGCTTTGTGTTTGCTCCAAAGTTTGCAGCTTTTTAGATGATCCTTTAATTGATTCATTAAAAACATTATGGGAGAGTGGGTCATCGGAGCTTTCATCAATATTTTTGGAAGCGTTGCTATTAATTTCGGCACTAACCTTCTCAAATTGGGTCATAATGAGGTCTCCATTTCCCCCCCTCACCCCCAATTTATACTCTTTCCTCTTTTACATTTTCACCTTACTTTGTTGTGTATTTGTCAGAGAGAGAGGTTAGCTTTACAGGATGGTGGTGGAGGAAAGACTCCCTTGAAGCCCATCATTCATTTTCAGACATGGAGAGTTGGTATTGCTTTGGTCTCTTTAAACCTTTTTCCCTCCCCCTTAGAAGGAAGCTAGTTCTGAGCCTTAATTGTTGTTGTTGTTGGAAACTTGACAGGGATCCTTGTCTTTCTTCTTGGGAACTGCCTCAATTTCATTTCCTTTGGTTATGCTGCTCAGGTAGAGACTCATTTGTTCCACACTCCCTTACTTTCATTACGCTTTCTCTTTTGGTTTTCTTACCTTTACGCACTCTCTTTGCAGTCTCTTCTAGCAGCGCTTGGATCCATTCAGTTTGTATCCAACATAGCGTTTGCTTATGTTGTATTGAACAAAATGGTGACCGTCAAGTGCGTCACCACAACTTTAACAATACTAATTTACTTAATGCCTCTCTCTTCTAATATCTCTGGTATGCCTTTTGTCACAGAGTACTTGTTGCTACAGCCTTTATAGTTCTTGGAAACGTTTTCCTGGTAGCATTTGGTAATCATCAATCACCAGGTAACTCTATTCTTTGAAACCGGGAGTTTTTTTTTTTTTAATCACAAGGCGTGACCCTAATATGCAAGTATTCTGTGCTCAGTTTTCACACCGGAACAGTTGGCAGAAAAATACAGCAACGTGACATTCTTAGTATACTGTGGGATTTTGATTCTAATCGTAGCTGTAAACCATTTCCTCTATAGGTGAGTGAGTATTGCATTTGAAACTCTACTCTTGCACTATCTTTCAACTGTCTGCTCTCTTTCTTGATATCTCTTCTTTAATCGGAATATATTTCAGGAAGGGAGAAGTTTTGTTATCTATACGTGGACAAGAGATAAGCTCTTACTGGAAAATGTTGCTTCCCTTCTCATATGCTGTTGTCTCTGGCGCTATAGGATCATGTTCGGTTTTATTCGCCAAGTCCCTGTGAGTTTGCTGACTTTTCTCGAAACAAACTGATAAGTTAATGCCCATGACTTCAAGTGCTTCAAGTGCTAATATGAAATTTTCATCTTGCAGCTCAAACTTGCTGAGATTGGCCATGTCTAGTAGCTATCAGTTGCACAGCTGGTTCACATACTCAATGCTTCTTTTGTTCCTCAGTACAGCTGGATTCTGGGTAAAAAGCCTTCAAGCTGATGAAATTTGTGTGTCTGCTTTGTTGTGCCTTTTGATGGATTGTAGTACTAAAGTAAAAATGCCTTTTGTTTGTTTGTGCTGCAGATGACAAGATTAAATGAAGGATTGTCTCTATATGATGCAATTCTCATAGTTCCAATGTTTCAGATTGCTTGGACTTTCTTCTCCATCTGTACAGGATTCATCTACTTTCAAGAGTTTCAGGTTCATCTATTTACTTAAATTTTGATGCTATTCCTCTCTTTTCTTTGTCTTGGGGCTAAGAAGGGATCTTATGTGATAGTTTGGTCATCTTGTATCATCATCACCCTTATTATTTTCTTCTTCTTCAAACAGGTTTTCGATGCGTTGAGAACGACAATGTTCATATCAGGAATGCTGTGCGTATTCATAGGCATATCTTTACTAGCACCTGATGATACAAGAGGCAACGAGTCAAAAGACAGCACCTCATCTCTTGACTCAATTGTGTCTTCTGACGTGCCATCCGAGGAGGACAGGTTGGTAACGCCTACTTGTTAGATCCGTTAATTCATAAAGTTAGAGCTATATTTGACATTTTGATGTTTTTTCTCAACAGGTTGATATCACAATCGTCTGAAGATGGACATAGCAAAGACACAAGAGTAGTTGTACAAGGAATGTATATGAAAGCAACTGATCTATTTGCCAAGACGAAGGTATCCCACAAAGCCAAAACATCTTCACTACAACAGTTACTAAAACAAAAAGTTTTGAAACTCTTCTTCTTTGTTTTGTGTTGTGTTGTGTTGTGTTGCAGACTGCTTGTTTAGCGGCATTGGGCTTTGGGGAAGACTCCATAAACGCATCAGCTATTCTCGTGATGCCAATGGTGTCTTCGAAGATAACAGGGTTTAGAGGAAACGGACTCGAACGGGCGAAGATTCTGTCCATGAGAGGATCAGGATGGAGCAAACTAGCCATGGAAGAAGAAGGAACAAGAATGCTTGAAAAGACATCTCATCATCACCCTTCAAAGGCTTAAAGTAGATTTAGTAAAAAGAAAAAAAAAACAGAGAGCTATTGAAACAGTTTCTCAGGTACATTCTTTCTCTTTATCATATTATATGGCTTTAGTAGCAAAAACCATTACACGCTTTTGTATTCTTGCAACAAAGAAAAAACAAAACCAAAATGTATAACATTACATCTCTGTATATTATTATCATTATTATTTGTTGTTTTGAGACCTGTTAATTATAAAGAGTTTTGATTTGAAAAGTGATACAAATCACTTCCAGTTGTTGGCAACAATGTCAGCCAAATCAACAACTCTCTGTGAGTAACCCCATTCATTATCATACCAAGCAATCACCTTAATCATATCATCTCCCATCACCATAGTGAGTGAAGAATCAATGGTGGACGACACATCTGAGCATCTGAAATCAACTGACACAAGCGGCTCATCACAGACTTCGAGTATACCTTTAAGCTCTTTCTCTGCGGAGTCTCTGAAAGCAGCGTTAACTTCCTCAGCGAAAGTCTTCTTGGTCACCTGCACAACGAGATCAACCACTGACACGTTCGGTGTCGGTACACGGAGAGCGATTCCGTTGAGTTTTCCTTTGAGGTTAGGGAGCACGAGAGCCACTGCTTTAGCTGCTCCTGTGGATGTGGGAACAATGTTTAAAGCAGCTGCTCTTGCTCTCCTTAGGTCACGGTGGCTAGCGTCTAGTAACCTCTGATCACCGGTGTAGGAGTGAGTAGTTGTCATTGTACCCTTTATGATACCAAACTTCTGGTCTAGAACTTTGACAAAGGGAGCAAGACAGTTAGTAGTGCAAGATGCATTGCTGATGATCGGCTCGTCGGGGTTGTAAGCATCGGCATTGACACCAACAACGTAAGTTGGGATGTCTCCTTTGCCTGGAGCAGTAATGATAACCTTCTTGGCTCCAGCTTCAATGTGTTTCCCTGCACCTTCTCTGTCCACAAACACTCCTGTTCCTTCAATGACAATGTCGATTCCTAACTCCCTAAGAAACCACCAGCACAAAGACATTCAAATGATTATCAGACTGATCAAGTTTGGAGACACAGAAGTGCATTGTTGACTTACTTCCAGGGGAGAAGAGAGGGGTTGCGGTTAGACACAACCTTGATGATCTTTCCATCTACAGAGAGGGCAGCGTCTCCGGAAGGTTTCACGTCAGCGTCGAAGATTCCGAGAGTTGAGTCGTACTTAAGGAGATGAGAAGCCTGCTTGACACCACCAGTGTCGTTAATGGCAATGACATCAAAAGGAGAGTCCTTACGGCCATGCCAGCATCTCAAGAAGTTCCTCCCTATCCTACCGAATCCATTGATGGCTACTTTAAGTTTAGCCTCGGTGACAACTTTCCTGTATCCACCACTGCTTCCCATCTAGCAACATGCACAGAAAAAACATCTAAATGGTTTACAAAAGATCGAAACAGATGCAAAAAGACAACGTCTGATCTCAGGACTCGTCTGATCTATCAACATACATTATGTTTTCTTGGTATAAACATGTCATAATACATAACATGAAAGCTACATATAATGATATAGGAAAACAGAGAACTCACTGCAGAAGTCTGGAAAGAGACAGCGGAAACAAACTCATCGGAAGAAAGTTTCTTGCCGAAGGGAAGTGAAGCAGAGGAGCTTCTCAATCCTGAGAACTCAGTGAAACCCTGAAGATAAAAAAAAAAAAACACAAACACGTTTACTTAACTTGTGAAATGCCACTAAGAGAGATTTTCACCATCATCAGAAGAAGAAGAAAGGTACCTGAAGAGATGGTTTGGGGACAGAGAAAGTAGCTGAAGCCATGGTTGACCAGACAGGATCAAAGTTAAGGTTGTAACAGCAGCAGATGAAAGAAGGAAGATGTGAAGGAGAGAGGTGGTAATATATATAGTAAAAGGAAATGATGAAGAGTTGGAAAGGCAAAGAAGATTAGATTGTGGATAGCTTTTGTTACTCATTTGTATGGTTGTGGTGATTATCAAATATCACTCTCTTTGTACTCTTCTCACGTTTGTATGATCACATTTTCACAAGTCTCTTCAACGTGTCTGTGTGGTCATGGTCAAATATAGATAAGGCTTTTAATTGACATTTACTACTTTATATAGTATATTTTTTTAAGATACAGTAACATTTTATAAATTGATACATAATATATCAATAATTTGTTTTTTTAATCAATTCAGACCACTGTAAAATATAACAAATTTTAATTTTAAGATAATTTTATTAATATCATATAGTAGTTTCTTCATAAAATATATCTAAACAAAAATAATAATTATATTTTCAAAGTGATTTTTTCTAACTTTATTATATTCCCTTAAAACATTTTAGTATTATTTGTAGAATTGCATTTAAAATGCATTTACATATTTAAATATATATCTATAATATACTCTCTCTTTTTTTGTTCAAAATCTATAATATACTAGAAACAGAAATAAACAAAAGGATGAAAATCAAATATATAGATTTAAATAATATATAAATTGTGGAAGATTTGAAAATTCCCCTTATTTTAAATAATAATTAAAATGTATAAATTTAGAGACGAATTTTTAATTGAAAATCAAATTTATAAAATTATTCATTAAATATAAATTTTAAAAGTAATAATTTTAAAATTTAATATTTGTAGAATTTTTTACTGTAAATGTTTTCTCTGAAACGACGTAGTTTACATCCGAGTCTCCTCTCCTGCTTCAGGACCATCCACAGACGATCAATCGAGGAGAGAGGGAGTGAGAGAAACCGGTGGATACCCATCAACCCCATGGCGGCTCCGTCGCCGTCTCCCCCACCAAACCTCCCCTCTCCTCCTCCCCACTTCCTCCCCGACAAAGCCTCCTTCCTCCTCAAAACATGCTCAAACTTCCCCCAACTCAAACAAATCCACGCCAAAATCATCCGCCACCACCTCTCCAACGACCAGCTCCTCGCTCGCCACCTCATCTCCCTCTCTTCCTCCTTCGGACAAACCAACTACGCCTCCCTCGTCTTCCGCCACCTCCCCTCCCCTTCCACCTTCACCTGGAACCTCACGATAAGATCCCTCTCCCTCAACAACGAGCCCCGCGAAGCTCTCCTCCTCTTCCTCCTCATGCTCACTATCCATCCCCACCTCGATAAATTCACGCTCCCGTTCGTAATCAAAGCTTGCCTCGCTGAATCCTCGCTCCGGTTCGGTACGCAAGTCCACGGTTTGGCTATCAAAACCGGTTTGGTAACGGACGTGTTCTTGCAAAACACTCTAATGGATCTTTACTTCAAGTCTCGGAGACCTGATTGTGGCCGCAAGGTGTTCGACGAAATGCCTGGGAGAAACATCGTTTCCTGGACCACCATGCTTTACGGTCTTGTCTCGAACGAACGGTTAGATGACGCGGAGGTCGTGTTCAGACGAATGCCGACGAGGAACGTTGTCTCGTGGACCGCGATGATCGCCGCTTACGTCAAGAACCGAAGACCCGACGAGGCGTTCCAGCTTTTCAGGAGGATGCAGGTTGATGACGTGGAGCCTAATGAGTTTACGTTGGTTAGTATGCTGCAAGCTTCGACTCAGCTTGGGAGCTTGTCTATGGGGAGATGGGTTCATGACTATGCTTATAAAAACGGGTTCTCGCAGCTTGATTGTTTCCTTGGGACTGCTTTGATTGATATGTATAGTAAATGTGGGAGCTTGGAGGACGCGAGGAGAGTGTTTGATGTGATGGAGAGTAGGAGTTTAGCGACTTGGAACTCGATGATTACGAGCTTGGGGGTTCATGGTTTGGGGGAACGAGGCTTTGTCTCTGTTTGAGGAGATGGAAGATGAAGAAGGTGTTGAACCAGATGCTATCACTTTTGTTGGTGTGTTGTCTGCTTGCGCAAACACTGCGAATGTGAAAGATGGTTTGAGGTACTTTATACGCATGATCTATGTTTACGGTATCACGCCTATTCAAGAACATAGTTCCTGTATGATCCAACTGTTGGAGCAAGCCCTGGAAGTGAACAAAGTTGATTCTATGGATTCTGATCCAAACATCAACACTTCATTTGAAGTCGAAAGCACGGATAGAGTGAACGAAAGGCTTGATAGTTGGAGCCAACATCACATTACGTTCTCCAAGTGGGATGTAGACTGATTTTTGAAGGTTTTTCGTTTTGTTTTGTGCAAACTGATTTTGAAGTTTAATGTGTCTCTTGTCATATAATTTTTTTTCATATTTTAAACAGATTCATATGCAATCTTTGTAACTATACAAATATAGTTCATGTCTTAGCTCTCTCATGTTTACTTGAAAATGTTCCATAATTGTAGAACGTAGAAAAATGAAGTTGTATTTGGAGTTTTATGGTCTTAAATATAGACAGGTTATTATGAGTTTGGTTAGTGTATTTCTCAAGACAATCATTAACTTTGCAACTTTACATTGAAGTCTTATTTGAAACTTCCTGAGACCAGCATTGTTTTAACAACAGGCATACAAAGATAATAGAATCAATCAGAAACAGAGATTTTTATTCGAAAAATTATAGATGAAACTGCGATAGATAGTATTACATAAATTCAGAGATTTGTGTTTGGCTATGTTTGGCTTGAGCAACAGCAATCTGAGCTTGAGTTCTGGCCAAAAGAGTTTGGGTTTTCTGAATTTGAGTTTGGAGTAAAGAAATAATCCCAACACATCCATAAACAGGATCTTCTACTCTGCATTTTGCCTTCAAAAGACAAAGATTCCACTGCTTCAGCTCTTGTCTGAACAGGAAGTTGCTGTCAAAAGATCCACCATCAATATTTTAATACATTATTGTTATCTTAGATAGGGATTTAGAACAGATACAAATACACACAAAGAGTTTATATACCTGAAGCATTTTGGAAACGTTTCCAGCACCATAGATTCTGTGGATACATGCAAATTTATCAGGATCACTTGGAGGGAAATAAGGTGAGAAAATGCAATCTTTTGGACATCTTCTTCTCAGATATTTGCAAGCAGCACATCTTTTAGGATTCATTACAGATTTTCTGTCGAGAGAGAAGAAAGATACCAAAAGATTATGAAAATCTAAGAACAAGGATTTGGCTTATTTGTATTCTTCTTAGTTTCCTTCTCTTTTCCAATGATTCAACGGCTACTTTCCAGTTTATGAAAATTTTGAGGACATTTACTGATTTACATAAGGTAAGATTATTAATGTTGATTTCTCATTGTGACTAATTAGTAGAATGTTACCGTTGAGTGTTTTTGTTAAAACTTAAGAGGAAAAATCGTTGGTGCATTAATTCTCTTGACTAATCTCCTCGAAGTACTTCTCAGTCAGTTTCTTCTCCTGCATGAACTTCACATCAGAGAGCTCAATCGCTTGGTTGAAACATGAAACCATTCTTTCACAACCCTCTTTGTTTATTTCATCAAATCCACACCATCAATATTACGTATGAAATAAATATTACATGCATTTATAAAGCAAAACTTTATTGTAAGCGATATATGTATATCATGCATGTAATATGGATTGTTCATAACTAGTTAAATTGATTAGGTCTTTGGAAGAATGATGGGCCTTTTAGTTTTCTATGTGAGTTAAGTGGGCTTTCTCTTAGGTTCTTCAGCCTTCTATTTTTCTATGATTTTGTACTCACTAAAAAGGAATAAAGGGAAAGAAAAAACGGATTAAAAAGAGATGCCACATGCGCGTGCGGCATAGATTTTGATTAAAGAGAGCCGAAATGGACGGTGAAGACACTCTATCACTCTCATCTTCAGCCTCACATCACTTATGACTTTTGTAGAGATTCTCACTTCAAATATTTATTTTTACATTATCTCTACAATCTTGTATCGATGGATGATCATTGTTATATTAAAAGTTAGGTTTCGTGGTTAGTAGCCATAAAATTATAGGAGGGAATGTGGTCTTTCCACCAAAGCCAAAGTATTATCACTCGGTTCTACCTCCACTAACAAATTATTCTAAAGTCTAAACCTCCTTTTTGTTTGTAGCTTTTAAGGAAATTAAAGGTCTTTGTGTAATTGTTTTTGCGAATATTCTTTCAGTTCTGTGTTCTGAAGCCTTTTTTCTTTTGCCATTTCAATTTATTCACATTTTACCTGGAAAATCGCATAAAAAACCTTGAAAGTGTCACTTACTCGCACTTTAAACCCTGAAGTTTTTTCACTAACACTTTTAACCTTGAAAGTGACATTTGTGTCGTAAAAAACCTTCAAACTAAAAAATTGACCTGTTTAACAGGTAAAAATGGTGATGTGTCGGTTTTTTTTTAAAAAATATTTATTTAATTCATAAAATAAATAAAAATTAAAGAAAAAAATCAGAAAATTAAATTAAAATTCATAAAATTAAATAAAAATTCAGAAAATTAAATAAAATTCAAAAAAATAAATAAAAATTCAGGAAATTAACTAAAAATTCATAACATTAAATAGAAATTCAAAATTAGTAAAAATCATAAAAATAAAATAAAATTCAGAAAATTAAAAAATAATCATAAAACTAAATAAATATCAGAAGTTAAATAAAGTTTCAAAATAAATAAATAACTAATATTAAACCAAAAGACATAAATTAAATAAAAGATCATAAAATTAAATAAAAATTCATGAATTCACAAATAACAATGTTTTTAACAACCATTAAATTGACATTTTGTAATACAAGAATTATGCGATTTTCACTATTAAAATGCCAATTTGATGGTTGTTAAAAACATTGTTATTTGTGAAATTCATGAATTTTTATTTAATTTTGTGATGTTTTATTTAATTTATGTCTTTTGATTCAATATTAGTTATTTATTTATTTGAAACTTTATTTAACTTCTGATATTTAGTTAGTTTTATGATTATTTTTAAATTTTCTGAATTTTATTTGATTTTTATGATTTTTTACTAATTTTTGAGTTTTAATTAGTTTTATGAATTTTTATTTAATTTTATGAATTTTTATTTAATTTTCTGATTTTATTTAATTTTTTAAATTTTATTAAAGTTTCTGAATTTTGTTTATTTTTTTGAATTTCTATTTAATTTTCTGAATTTTATTTAATTTTTTGAATTTTATTTAATTTTCTGAATATTCATTTAATTTTATGAATTTATATTTAATTTTATATTTTTTTCTTTAATTTTTATTTATTTTATGAATTAAATAAATATTTTTTGAATAAAAATTGACAAATCATCTTTTTACCTGTTAAACAGGTCATCTTTTTAGGTTAGAGGTTTTTTATAACACAAATGTCACTTTGAAGGTTAAAAGTGTAAGTGAAAAAACTTCAAAGTTTAAAATGCGAGAAAGTGACACTTCAGAGTTTTTTATGCGATTTTCTCTATTTTACCTTAAAGCATTCTCTAGTCTACTTCTCTTCATACATAATCTCAACCTTCTAATTTAAATGTGTTATATGAAAAAGTTTCAAATTCACTTCACAGTTAGGTGTATTTTGATATACCAACTAGTTCATTAACATATAATAAAAGACGGCTATCTTAATCGACATATTACAAATTATGGACAGTATTTTGGACAATTAAACATGCTATCTTTAGTTTACCTTTATATCTCCATAAAATTATTATTGATGGTGAATTAGTAATATACTAGTAAAAACTACTTCTACTTTTTTGTTAAAAAGTTCATGCAACCATAAAAATTAAAATTTGTAAGAAAATAATGTTAAATGTTTATTACAAGCAATAAGTAATACTATCAAACCTTCCGAAATTGCAATCATACATCATAACACTACAGAGAAAAAAAAGCTGAAACAAAAGCCATCACCTTCTCACATCCACAAAAAGGTGGAGAAGGGAAGCAAAAAGAAACATCATGATCTCCCAAAATAACACAATTTAAAATAAAACATATGCCAAACACAGGTACCTATAGGGATAGAACCGGTGGCATAACTGATCTAAAAAATCTTATCATCTCAAGCACAAAAAGATATATAACATCTTTTGGGATAGTGGAATAACCCTTAATTTCTATTAAGGGTTTTGTAAAGGGCAAAGCTTTTCTTGGGAAGAAGCTATAAATCTCTTGGGATAATAACCATCAATATTACTCTTCTTCAAGCAATAACCAATGCTTGAAGGAACCAAAGGCCCTTGTGTTTTGCCGTATGAGTTCCAACACAAAGCGTGTTGCTGTTGATGAGTTTGTAACCCTCTAATTCCCTCTGGAAGGTCTTAACCTTATATCCATTAGATCGACGTCCATACATGGTACGTTGTTGCTGCACGCAATACGTACCGGTTGTGCCGTGAAACTACCAACGATGTTGTTGTATTTGACGTCCGAAATTGATACTGCGCCCGTCTGATTCTTACACTTGGACTTATCGCAGTAATATTGGTCTATTACTATCGGTACTTGCACGTCTTTTACTTGTATGTTTGAGAATGTTAGGTTCTTGACCACCCCTAGTCCTCCCTGTGGATAGAAATTCCACGTCATTCACCGAAAACTTAAATGTAATTTTGTTTTTATATATGAAATTTTGTTGATAATTGAACTAAAAATGAACTAAACCATATATACACAAACATGAATGTTCAATTATAATGTGATACATATCTTTGTGATATAAATATAACAGACGTACCTGCCAAGTCTTGATTCGAACACCAGCAAGAGTGTTCTGTATTGAGATATCCTCAACAATGATATCAGACACACATGCAACAGTTTCATCTCTTCCCAGACTTCCTATGCTGTGATAACAAAAAAAAATCAGTAAGGCTGAAAGGAAAACAAAATATTTTGTATATATAGATATATATATATATATTTTTTGTGTGTAAACCTGATGCCATGGCCAGGGCCACAACTAATGTGGTGAATATGTACATTGGAGGAGCCAGTTTGAATGGATACACAGTCATCTCCTGTAGAATAAAAGGCATTGCTTATTATACAAAATTCGGAATTTTTAACTCTAGAACCAATGTTTACCCGTGTATATGCATATGTAATAGTATATAACTAATAATTTATTTTAAAGGTTATTTAATTATGATTTGGGTTTAGCATTTAAGTACATTTAGAATCTCTGGTGTTTACACATTTAGAATCTTCGGTCCACGCATATATCTTAATATGTCTATAATTCTTTTGGGGTCTAAATGTCTATAAATTTTTACAATAAATTAAAGAAAAGAGAGCTTTTTCGTTCTGCATGCTTGCTTGTTTGCATAAAAAGTTAGTTTGGGTGACAGTTATACCGTTAAGTGTTGTTGCCAATGATGTCTTTTCCTGTTTTGTGTCTTTATTTTATAGTAATTCTTTTAAAAAGTTTTTACATTACTTAACTCTTTTTTTTACTAATATTCATTTCACTTTGGCGATACAACGTGGCGACCACTATGTTCAATCATTTTATTTTTAGTTATTTATGTAATTCAAAATTTCAACTGCATAATGAGTCGCATAATATTGGAGCAATGCCACGCTAGAAGGCAGATCAAACTCCAATTCATATATCATTCCATATGCAATAAGATATATGTCTATTATGTAGATTATCAATCATAATCACTAATCAAAAAAACTAAAAGGTATCTATAATTAGCATATTGTATAAGTAATTGCTTAAGCTTAAGTGGACAAAAATACATCAAGATCTGTAATCTGATCCAGCTAATTTATTTGGTATAGAAAGATCATATGAAAGCTTCTCAATTTTGTATTTTTTTGGTTAGATAAAAAGATGAAATCTGTATTAAAGGAATATTAGTTACGTACCACAAGCGATGTTGGAGTGTTGAATCTCGACATTACGTGTGTTCTGGAGGTGGATGCCGTCGGTGTTAGGGCTATTCTCCGGCGAAGAGATCGTTATGTTGTTGACTTTGACTCCATCGGAATCATCAAACTTCAGGTGACACAATGGGCTGTTCACGATGCTTATGTCCCGGACCGTCACGTTACCACTTGAATAAAACCTAAGCGCCTATGCGTATAAAATAAGCCAGTCAACAGGCTTACCAGTTTTACTTTTATATAAAATGTTACAATTAGTCTGATATATACTCACCGTTGGTTTCATTGGTGGGATATACTTATTTCTCTTCTGAAAACGAAGAAAAAAGCAACAAACAGTCATAAAGACGTCTAAAGATACTTTTCATTTAAATTAAACTTAATAATTTGGATTATTTAAGACATAAAATCTTAACTATATTTAAAAGTAAGGCTGGAATCTCTTGGTTTGAACCTCGTATCCGGGTTTTAAGTCCAATAATCTACTATGCTGTTTTAATACTGAAAATAAAAACGTACTTGAGTTTGATAATTGTCTAAGTTCCACCAGTTATAGCCACGAGCATCAAGAGTCCCTGAGCCTTGGAGGGTGACGTGACTGACCCATTTGAAGTTAAGCCATTGAAACAAGCTTGACTTAGGCCATGAGCCTATCTTAGCCGGAGCCAATAAGGTTCCTTCTATCTGAAGCACCGTTTCCTCCTTGCACGGTCCTTGCAGCGTCACCGCCTTCACCATAAACTCTTTCCCTGCCGGAATCTCCACCTTCCCTCCGACCACTTTACAAGCCGCCTTCCACGCTCCGACCAATGCCTGGCAGCTCCTCAATAATACAAATGTCATAATCAATAAAGAAAATGTCTATACATATACATATATTCTAAAAAAAAAATGTCTACATATCTCTAAAACCAAAAAGATCTGAATGCATCTGGTCCGGCAAGTATTTTAGATATATTTTAAAATTGGTAAAAAAAGAAGAAGAAGTATTTTTAGATAGCAGTGTAACAAGGATGTAAATCTACCTTAGTTTTGATAATCATTTGTTGAAGTCTACGACCAAATAATTTTTTTTTTTTTTTTTGTGAAACACCTACGACCAAATAAATTAAACCGAATAGATTGTGTACCAACTAGGATTGGGCGTTCAGGTACCCATTCGGGTTTCGGTTCAGTCTATTCGGGTTTTGGGTTTTCGGGGTTAAAGATTTCAGTTCCATTCGGATATATCTAAATTTCGGTTCAGGTTCGGTTCGGATCTTTGCGGGTTCGATTCGGGTTCGGATAACCCATTTAAAATGTTTTTAAATTTTCAAAATTCCTTATATACTTTAAATTTTCAAAATCTATAAGAAAGATAATATATTACATATAAATTTTCATAATATATATGTCAAAATAACTTAATTTAACATATAAATTGGTTTTCTTTGAATATTTGGATAAAGAATCAATAGATATTTAACTATTTTGGTGTTTTCAGTATACTTTAGTTATTTTAAACATTTACTTTTGACTATTTGCATATATTTTTTGAGTATTTTAGAAAACTTAAAGAGATCTTATATATTTTTAATATACATTATATATAAAATAATGTATATATTTAAGTATATAAATTTATTTCGGGTACCCAAAATATTTCGGTTCGGATCGGGTTCGGTTTCGGTTCTTTAAATACCGAAATTTTGAACCCGTTCAAATATTTAATCAATTTTGGTTCGGGTTCGGTGCTACTTTTTCGGATCGGGTTCGGTTCGGTTTTTCGGTTCGGATTTTTTGCCCAGTCCTAGTACCAACAAGTGAAAACGACTACAAGGAATTTTTAAGTTACTATCGAACTCAAAAATACGTAAGCCTTAACGGTAGAAGCCCAATTTCTCCATTTGCGTTCTGATGATGAAGATATTGTTCTTTTATAATTGTTTTGGGGAATATAGTTCATTTTCAAATTTCATAAGATATTTTTTCAAAATGAAAACACCAATGCTAAATAGTTCTCCTTCCGCCTATGTTTTGTTTATATTTACAATTAACAAAAACTGTTTCGTTTATGTAATAGTGTATATATACTTAAGTAATCATTTTTTTTTGAAATATTTAGTATTTTTCAAGATTTTAAAAGTAACCCACAAACGCAAATGCAACGTCTGACTAATATGTCTCTTGCTTTGAAATTAAATCGTTGGTATTAAAATATATATGAACGTACTTTTGAGTCGTCGGAGACTCCATCTCCCTTGGCACCGAAGGAGAGGATGTCGAAAACACCATCATGGGTGGACGGATAAGGGGCGGGTGCAGGAGAGTCGATAGGGGTATCTTTAGAATGACGGCGGTGTTTGGGTTTGATCCTCTTGACGTGATGTTTACGACCCTCAACGGAGATGGTGGAGATTGCGGCTGCTATGATAATGAAGCCGATCAGCATAGCTAAAAGAGGTGAACTCTTTATTATCTTCATATTTCCTTATGCTTTTGTTATTGGTGGGAAAGGCGATGGTTATAAGAGATGTAGTTGCTGGACGAGTTATATAGCAATATTTTTTCAAAATGACCCTTTCTTTTGAACTATTTTCAGAAGTGCCCTTTTAAACTTTAAAAGAGAAAAGTTTTTGGAAGTTGTATAACCCATACAGAAATGGTTGTGTAGTGGCATACTGTTATTGGATTTAGGGGTGAATGGACGTAAATACGATTCCATTGAGTGTGCCAAGAACGTAGAGTGATTTACCTATAAGTCTTTCGGAAAAGTATTGTTTTCGTTATACCAAAAAATTCATACCCTACATAAACCATAAACATATGACCTATATATATATATATATATATATATATATTCATCCTCAGAAGTCCCTTAAATCTAAGTCTACATGCGGTAAGGTTTTAAATTTCCACACACACATATATATATACTAGATCCAGTTTTCTTACCAGTCATTTCTTCGGGGTGGATCTTTACAGTACTCATCACAGCATCCACACATATTTATTCTGTTTAAGTTTCTTTTTAAGCCATTATTTACAAAACTGAGAAATTTAAAGTAAATTCTTTCCAAAACATGATTGATGTTGGCACATTGTAACACTCTCTGTATCTACAGACAACTGCAACCTAGACACTTATGGGGATGTATTCAACTAAGAATTTCAGGTGATTTGCATTAAAATGACAAATCCACTGTTATTCAAATATGAATTTTAAAAACTCATTTAAAATCCACTGTTATTGAACTTGACATTTCGTAAAGTACTCTGAAATCCACTGTTATTGAAAATATTTTAAGTTGTGAGATTTTAAAGTTTTGAGGTGATTTTAGGGTGTTTGGGTGGGGTTTCTTAGTTAAAAAAAATAAAACTCAAATCCCATTGTTTTAGGTGATATTCTAGAGTAGTTTAACAAAAATCACCTAAATCTCTGCAACTTATTAAAATCATCTAAAACTCTATTAAAAATCAAATCAACTAATTTCTGTCTTTCTACACTTTTTTCATAGGTTTAAAATACTTTCTTTCCGTCCATTGTTGATTAATAATTCAGTGAACAATAATTTAAGCCTGTTTGTTAATTCATGAAAAGGTTCCAGTTAATAGAAAGATGAAGCTATAATGTAAATTAATAACAGTATTTTAATGTGCTACTCCACAAAATACAAATGGAAACACAAATTCCAACCAAAAAAGCGTTGTACAGTATTATAAAATAAATGACCATACATTTACAATGCCGTATTAGATATGTCTATACATCAGAAAGATGCATGAAACATCTTAGTTATTAATTTACTTTGTATGCAGAAAGGTGGCTGCATATTTAAAGAAGAAGAAAAAACTAAATGAGCTGATAATTAATAATAAGACATATTATGCCATGGATAATATTTCATAAGACCCTGACAGAAAAGGTGATTAATTGTTATAGTTATTAAAATTAGTTAATGGGCAATGATCTGTATTTTTTTTTTTGACAAGACAATGATCTGTAATTTAACCATTGTTCCTCAATCATAAGCAACGGTTATGCACTCTTGCATTATAAAAGCAAAAGGACCTTATCCAAAACTTACATTATTACCTATAATTAGTTAGTTCCAAAAGCTTGTTAAATGATTTCAGTGTACTTCACTAATACAACTAAGGCCTTGATTGGTACAGCAGATGAAGAAGCAGTAGCAGTATGCTGTAGAAGCAGTATGTTGCAGAAGCTGTATGCTCTCATTAAAATTTTTAATAAAATGATTGGTAGAGCAGTAGCAGTATACAATTTTAATTTTTTTTTATAAAAGTTAGTATATAATATATTTATTTAAAAATAATATATATTAAATTATAATATATATATATATATATTTATTTAATTAATATATATATATATAAATAATATATTTGTTATTAAAATAATGAATCTTAATTAATAACATAAATTAAATTAAATTTTAAATGTGAAATATTATTATTTTAAAAATAAATGTAATTTTTAAAAATATAAATTTATTTTTGGTTGTAAAATAATTTTGAATATTATTAAATAAAATAAATAAAATATAAATTTATTTTTGGATATATATTAATATATAAAAGAGATTTAATTAATTTATTTTATTTACTAATTTCAAAAATTATGTTTATATAGAAAATTTTGTTTAAAAAAATAAAATTTATAATTAAAATATCTATTTAAAAAATATTTTCGCATTTAAAATATAATATAATTTATATAATTATATTATATTTTAAATGTGAAATGCTATTTTAAAAAAAATATTTATATTGTAAATTTATTTTAGAAATGAAACTTCATTTTCTGGATATAAAAATTATTTTATAATATTATTAAATCAAATAAATGAACTAATTATATTTATTTCATAAATATATAAATTATAAATGCAAATGCTTTTCCAAAAGCTTCATATGGGAGCATTTGCTAGAGAGCATTTAGAGAGCATTAGCATTTAGTAAATGTTTTCCTAAATGCTTTTGTAACAAATGTTGATTGGATAATGTAGAGCATAATGCTAATGCTAATGCTCTACCAATCAAGGCCTAAGAGTTATTCTTAGGTTCACCCCCTAGGATGAATCTCAAGGTTCACCAACCAATAGTGTTTGAGTATTTGATATTTGATATCTTTTAAAAAAGGTAACAAAATTTAATTTCCAAACTATATTATATTTGAAAAATAAAAAATATAAATATATATAAAATAGTAATAGTTAAAAAAAATTAATATTATTAAGCTTTTAGTAAAATATTAAACCCTATACCCTAAATCCTAAACTCTAAAATCTTAGGTAAATCCTAAACCCAAAAAATTTAGATAAACCTAAGTTTTTTGATAAATCCTAAACCCTAAATCACAAATATTAAAAACTAAATCATAAAAACACTAAACCCTAAATCCTAATCACTAAACCCTAAACTCTTGGGTAAACCCCGAACCCTTGGATAAATCATAAACTCAAACATTATATATTGGTCGGTGAACCTACATATTCATGAATTATCCAAGGGTTCGGGGTGTACCCAAGGGTTTAGGGTTTAGTGATTAGAATTTAGGGTTTAGTGTTTTTATGATTTAGTTTTTAATATTTATGATTTAGGGTTTAGGGTTTACCTAAAATTTTTGGGTTTAGAATTTAGGGTATATGTTTTAGGATTTAGGGTATAGGATTTAGTATTTTAGTGAAGGCTTAATAATATTAATTTATTTATTTTTTGTAACTATTACTATTTTTATGTATTTAATATTTTTTATTTTAATCTAATTTGGAAATTCAATTATGTTTCCTTTTTTAAAAGATATCAAATATTAAATACTCAAACACTATTGGTTGGTGAACCTTTAGGTTCACCCTAGGGGGTGAACCCAAGAATAAGTCTACAACTAATACATATGAGACTAGTTTGCTTAATTAGGGACATAATGTATTAGATACAGGTTAAGTACAATAGGAAACTTTACATTTTGTACGTATAAGAAAATTATTTCTCTATATATAAATATTTCGACGAAAATATGATCTGAAATTTGTAATCTAATTGTTTTTGTATTATTGTGGATCAGTCTGATCTATATGGCATATATTAATTTTTTACAAAGTATTAAAATAAAATAAAAAACTTTCTGAAAAGGTATTTTAATAACTATATATCGAGAGACAAAGAGGAACTATAGAAAGCAACAATAGTTATCTAAGTTAACAAATAATTATTATCATCCTTTATATATGAATGCAGGAAGTTTAATACTAATTTGCCAAAAGAAGACAAAAACCAAAGTTGGGTGTTTGGTGAATTAAAAGCTTATGAGTTTAGGACAAACTTAAGTTGGCAATACACCACTATTCAAGCCTTTTTCAAAAAAAGAAAAAAATACACCACTATTCCCTACTAATTATAAGACATAATTTAGAGTATATGCAAAATAGTGATCAAGATGGTATTCATCAGTTCAAATATACTTTTTTTTTTATCAAACCTTCCATTAAAACCTTAAAAGAATTTACATAAGAGTGTTTTCAACCTCGTGGAGATTGTTAGACAAAACAAACAAAGCGTTTTTCGCTAGCTTATCCGCAGGATCATTACAAGAACGAACAATAAAGCAGAAAGAGATAGAGGAGAAGGATGCACTCAACACGCAGAAGTCGTGAAGCAATCTTCGGAGCGATTTCACAGTCGTGGTACCTGTGATTGCATCAATAAGACACTTAGCATCTGAACAGCAGATGACGTCTTTAATACCAGAGGAGATGGCCTTCAAGAGGCCAGCATTCATCGCTAACGCTTCTGCTACCAGGGCTGAAGCAATGTAGCATTGTTTTTCGGTTCCTTGGAAGACAAGATTGCCTAGTGAGTCATTACAGACCCATCCAAGTCCACCTGCAAAGGTAGAGCAATTCCAAGCAGCATCGGAGCATAATAAGTATGTATTAGCTGGAACCTGTGGAAGAGAGTTCGATAGTGGAGAGTCTTTAGTTGAAACAGAGACATGCTTTCGGATTGGTAGAGAGAACTGCCATTCCTTAGCTGCTTTTATAGCTTTCGCTAGCATCTCTGATTCCAGGAAAGACTTATCTTCGAACAGGAGTTGATTTCTACTCGTCCACAATACCCATAAGATCCAGGGATATAACGGAGTAGTCAGACCAATAGGCAGGAGATTAACCATTCGGGTACAGGCTACAAGTAATTCCTCCACCGAGTGGCAAGAGGTGATGAGGGGTTTGTTCTTTGCAGGCACCAGCTCCCAGATCTTCTGAGCCGTTGTGGAAGCTAACATCACATGTAGCAGCGTCTCCGGTTCACCGCATCGCTTACATTTACCCTCTACATGTATACCCCTTTTTGCCAACGTCTCTCCTACTGCTAGCGCTTTGCTTTTAATTTCCAGAGAAAGTGGCGTAGCTTAGGAGAGCATTGAACATTCCATATACATTTCTTCCAATTGAACTCATCAAGGGAGTTGCCATTGTGGATCTTTACCAAAGCATACCCTGACTTGGTAGTGTACTTCCCCGAATTCTCATGGAGCCAGATTAATTCATCAGCAAGTAGGGAGTCGCTTGGTGACAGCTTTCTGATGTGGACTTCAAAAAATCCATACCCTACATAAAACCATAAACATATGACCTATATATATATATATATATATATATATATATATATATATATATATATTCATCCACATAAGTCCCTTAAATCTAAGTTTACATGCGGTAAGGTTTTTAATTTCTACACATATATATATATATATACTAGATCTAGTTTTCTTACCGTTTTTTACAGTTTTAAGCAGGGTCCATAACGGACCTGACTCTATTATAAAGGGAATAACTGTTTTTTTCCCAAAAAAAAGAGAAGATGAATTATCGGAGAAATTGGAAGTCTCTTTGGTCTAGTGGTTTGACTAAGAGTTTAATTGTTTCTACACCCGAGGTTTGAGGTTCAAACCCCAGAAAATACCAGATTATGCAGATTATGGAAAAAACAGGTTACAGGAGATCTTCTACTTGGTACAGGGCGTACCATCGAACATGGATCTCATAGGACGGCTGAGAGTAATGCAGTCAGACGTGTATTCTCATATGGCGGTAGAATTGTCGGCTGTAGAATTGTCTTTGTAATATTTTCATCATTATAATAACATAATTAATCGATAATAATCGATTCAGACGTTAAAAAAAAATTGTCGGAGAAAAACAACTTTATAATTGACGTTCGTTTGTGTGTTTTTAATCCTACTGCATTTGTGACTTTAATTCATTATTTACCAGTCAAAACGAAAGAGTACACTAATTTTACAAACTAGATAAGACTATGTACAAGTTATTAAACTATGTGGTTTTGAACATTGTTGAAAAGCAGTATCATGCAAAAGCAGAGATTTGAACTTATGGTTCCAAGATAAAACCACATACACACTGCTCCATGTTTGGAAGTAATGTTTCATTGTTTTCTTTTTTTCTTTGCAGCAAATGTGTTCTGGACTGGGCCACATAACATACAGCTTCGTTATGACACTGTAAGGCCCATTTCTACTTTTCTTTATTTAGAAAAGAAAGACAGGACCAGAATAAATAACGTCTGGAGGTAACAGAGCTTCGTTATGACACTGTAAAAGTAGAAATGGGCCTTAAAGAAAGACGGGACCAAATTCTGCAGACTCGCCAACCGTCCTGCTCCTTCTAGCACACCTTGGCCTGTTCCAACAGCTCACGGTTACTAGCTTTCATGGAAAGGTAACAGAGCAGAACAAGGCACTGTAACTACTCTTTCTGCTCAAAGTTTCATTTTCATCAGTAACGAGATCGCGCCTTACTTGACTATGTTCTTGAAGTGTTCCACGCAGAGGGAATTCTCTGGACAGACGAACTTCTGCTGCAAAATCACAGCTGTTAACGCCACTTCCTGGCTGCTTACTACCGACTTTTCTCCACCAAAGGCTAGATCATTCTAGTCTCTCTTGCAGGGAACGTCGTAGCCAATGAACCGATGGACTGAATCGCAGGGACTTTTAGTACCGGACAATGGACTTCTTTGATTATCCATAACATCTGGTTGATAACAGCTTTAGCAGCTGGTGAATTAGTCTTGAAAGCTGCTGGTCTAAGGTCAGCATTTGACTCTGCAGCAGCGGTTAGAGTCATCAAACAATTGTATTGCAATTCTCCACAATCTTGGCCATAGAAAGCAACCCTTTGACGACCTTAAGCTGACCTTAAGCTCATGTTTCACTTCAGTATTCTCATTATCCCTCCTCTCCTTCCTTTCTCCAACACTTCCAGTACCACCAATTTCACTACTATGCTTACTCGACTCAAGATCATACACAAAGAGGTCAAGCAGAAGCAGAGCCGTACTTATTGTGCATCTGGAAAGGCATTGGCCCCATGCCCCCAAATATACTAAAAACTTTAGGGCCCCAAAATTACTGAAATGCAGTGTGTCAAAGTAGTTTCTGAGTTGAAGCATTAGCATGTGTGTTTTTTTCTGACAAAAACTTATATAGAAAAAAAATTAGATTCTAAATATCAGAAACCGAAAAAGATGTTTCCAAATCAAAAAGGAATATGATATATATATATATATATATATTTTTTTTTTTTGATCAAAGGAATATGATATATTTGTTTCCAAAAAAACAGAAAACATAAATTAAATCTTAATTAGAGTTGAGATCTATTTTCCATTGGATTATTTTCTTTCAAAAAATTTCTGATGTTTCAGTTACCGTGATGTCCCTCGTTTGACTCGTTTTGTTTCAATGGCTACACAATGATAAATCTTCTTCTCCTTTGTATTATACAGTGATAATTCTTCTTCTCCTTTGTTCGTATAGTTTTTACAGATTATGGTTTTACAGTATTTTCATTATACTTTCAAAACTATACTAGCTAATAACTATATTAAAGGGCCCCAGTTTTTAATCTGCTCCAAGCCTCTTTAGACCCTCGCACGGCACTGAGCAGAAGGCAAAGTAACTAGAGGCTTAATCACACATCATGTTCGGCCATTCTAGCCACCAATGTAGCTACCTTAATCTGAACCCTAACCGGAGAATCATCAAGAACATGTACTATAACCGGAACACCTAACTCTTTAACTTGACACCTAATCTTACCCTCATCACAACCCAAAACCCCTAACATCCTACCAGCCGAGACTTACGCCTCCACAGCCACAACAGGTGAGCTCTCTGCTCTCTTTAAGTATCTTTAGCAACGGAGCAGAGCAACACCTCCTTTCTCAAGCAAGGGAAACCAAGCTGAGTCGCGGCGGCGTCTGATCTTATCCAACAACAACCAGTAGGATGAAAAAGCGTCCACCTTTCTCTGTTTTGGATATCTCAAATCAATCGAAACTTTCGATTTTTCAAGGTGGAACTATTGGTATCTAGTGTCTTCGTCTTCGCCATGAAAACTAGTCACGTTCCGTTTCTTTTTTAATTTTATTTTTGCTTTTCTCTATTTTTTCTACAGTTCTGACTGGACCGGCGCATGAAATAAGCTTACGAGTGTGATTTTTAAATAATTACTACATTGATCTTGATCGGCTCTTGCGTTTATAATGAAAAAATTTACTGTAACTTAAACAAATATTTTGTTTATTTTAACATTTTGACCCAAAAAAAAAATATTTTGTTTATTTGTAATTTTTTTTATGTATTTAAAATATTTTCACATTTAAATTGGTTTTTCTTAAAATTCGGCCCGAACCATGATTCTTCTGTCTATCAGTAACCGCGTGCATTGTACGGTGGATATGAAGACGTAGACTATTATCTCGGTAATAATGAGCCAAACTAGTATTTGCGGTGAATCCTCTGTCAGAGAATTGAGAATTCCTATCGTAATGCATGACTACTTAACAGGGGAATTCACTTATCCCAAATAAACTAAAAGAAAATCATGTACTGGTCCAAGCAAATCCATTATATTATTAAAAAAGGAAAAAATAGAAATCTTTTTCATTTGAATTCAAAAAAGTCATGAATTCAAGAAAGTCATTTTAATAGTTCTGATTTGTACTAGATTCTATATTTTGTGACTAACCCACCTACACAAGAAAATTGTTGATAAAATTCCAAAATAGCATTTTCTTTTGACCCAATTTTTCTTTCTCTTTATCGGTTAAGAAGGTTAAGAAAAACTAAAGCTCTTATTTTCGGTTGAGTCATTTCCCATCTCATGGAAAACCTTTTTCGCTCTGCTTAACCCTATCTCTTTCTAGGAATATTTTAGTGATAGGTTCTGAATCTTCTACTGGTACATGGACAACTAACTGTGTGGACCGATGGGCTTACCAGCCTTGACCGTTATAAAGACCGAAGCTACCACATCGAACCCGTTTCAGGAAAAGAATTCCTATAAAAATGGGAAAATGTCATACCTTTGAGTGCGATTTGAACTATTTGATTTACGTAATTAGAAGTAACCAATTAAGTTTACGCGTTCTTGAACCGATAACCATCTTTCGGCTAATCTAGCCTCCTCCGTCCCTCGGGACCACCAATGATTCGGTTATTAGATTTATATTTTAAAAATATCCATATATTCTAAAAAAAGTTAATAAAATCCAAAACTAACTGATTCAACCGATGGAACACTGATATATAATTTGATTTGATTTAAATCAGGATATATTCATCATATGTCACTTTTTAATCTAAATTTTAATTAACATTCAATGTTTTGTGATTTTTTGAAATTAGGAGTTTTACAAAATTTTGACAGAAAAAATTGGTAGATATAAAATAATTAACAACTATAAAAATTGTGATTTTTTTAGTTTAGTTTTTGTTATTTTTTTAAAATGATTGTAGATAGGACATGTGACAAAATCACTTCTCAAATAATGTACAGGGGATTGAAAACTTTTGACTTTTGATCAATTCAGCAGTTCGGCACTTTATGATTCTTCTCCTTTTTTTACAATAATAATAAAAACTAAACTAAAAAAAAAGACATTTTGGATTTTCGGTGGTTGTTATGTTTCTTAGTATACAATTAGTAGGTGTTTTTCTGGAACATGTGCAATGGAAAAAATTAAAATATTGTTTAACAGATAAATATAAATTATATAATAATAAAATTTTATTATTTGTCATCAATATTTTAATATGAATTTGATTTAATTAAACAAAAAATTAAGATAAAAATAATTTTGTTATTTAAAATTATAGTTAATAATATGCATGTATATATTTAAAATTATAATATTAGATAAATTTTTCTATTTATTTATTTTAATTAAATATATTAAATAAATTTGTAAAATATTGCATAATTATCAAAAAATTAAAATTAAATATTTATAAAATTGGTAGATATATAAGAAACTAATAATTTTACGATTAAATTTTTATAATTTTCTAAAAAAATTGTATACATTTTTGAAAAAAAAATGTAATAAAATTGTATAATTTAAAAATATATAATTAAATGATATTTCGAAATTTGTAGTGCCATATTAGAATATATTTATTTTTATGATGATTTATGAGTTATTAATTACCATATTCTTAAAAACTTTCCTAAAATATAAATTGACATTAAATGTAATATATGAGTTACTACTATATTTTAAAAAGTTTACCAAAAATATAAAATAACATTAAATGTAATTGTCAATGTCATATTAAAATATAAGTCAAGTCATCAATTTTATTAACCATGTCATATTATTTTTTTGAAAATGATTATAGATAGAATATGTGGTAAAATCACTTTTCAAATAATGTAGAGAGGATTGAGGACCTTGACTTTTGATCGACTCAACAGTTCGGCACTTTATGATTCTTCTCCTTTTCTATATATCTTAATTAATTTTATTATAACTGTTTTCTGTAATTTATTAACAATCTGGTTCATATTATAATTGATTTAAATTTTTTGTTAACAATCAGTGTTAAACATTTTCTAGATAACCTATATATTTTAAATATTTTTTATAATTGTTTTTGTTATTATATTTATTGTACAATGTGTAGTGTTTATACACACACAAAAAAAAATATAGATATTATGTAATGGCTATTACTAATTATTAGGTTATCTAAATATATGATATAAACACTATTTAGGGAAAAAATAATCTGTTAATTTAATCGATTTATTATTTTTAGAATTTTTTGTAGTATTTAACCTGTAAAATAATTTATATTTATTTATCTTTGTTTATAAATTACTTGAATTATTCAATTATTTAATTTATCTAATTAATTTGAATTTTTTTTAGAAATTATTAAAAAGATGATATCTAATGTTTTATATTGTTTGGACACAACATTAATTATATTTTTGTTTGGACATATGGATAATATTATAAACAAATAAATATATCGTTTAGAAGTATAAATATTAGTATAAAGAAATGAACTAGATTTGAACCGACATTGACCGAGGCGTACTCCGGCCGATAATGTAGGCTGATACGGACACTCGCCGCTAGTCTGGATCCACTTCGGTGGATGCCAGGATACACCGGGTTATTCAAAAAAAAAAAAAAAAAAAAAAAAAAAATGAACTAGATTTGAACCGACATTTTTTGCGGATAAATTTATATTTCTAAAATAAAAGTTAAAATATAAAATCATTTATAAATATTATTTCGAAAATTTATATTTTTGAAATTTTTTTGATGAATTGTAAAAATCATATATTAATGTAACATCATATTAGTAGTTTAATTTTAAACATTGGTTTTATAGGAATAATACAAATTTTATCAATTTTTTGTTTGGAAATTTGTATTCTCGAAATTTTTGTATGTGACTAAATTTCATTAGTTTATATTATATTTTAAAAATATTATTCTATTTAATATATTATATTTTAGTTTAATGTTTTATTTTTACTACAAAAATCAAATATAAAAGCTTACAACCAAGAAAATATTATTTATTTTGTTTTACATAAAACTTAATTTGATAATCTTAAAAAAATTGGGCTATACTTTTAATTTTAAAATTAATTACTGAAATATATAAAATGTTGTTTAGATTAAATATGATAAACAATCAAACGATAATTGTCTAATAGAAATAAATTTCTCCTTTCTTAGGAAAGTTATTTTTAGATATTTTTTTTGTTAGGAAAATATCATATATGAGTAAATTTAGGATGTTTAGTTAAATTTCTAATGAATTGTAACATATACTTTTGTATAGTAGATAAAAAAATAAGATCCTGAAATAGAATAGATATTTGTAATTTAGCGTAAGTTTCAATATAAAGTAGAAATGTGTGGTTAATTTAAAAACTTATAAAAGAAATATTAGGTCCAAAGATATGAATCATATGATTATGTTCTAATAAGAGAGATGCGGAAAGAGAAAAAGAAAGCGTTGAAATTGAAATTAGTGAACTCCTCCCCTGGCCCGTGGGTTTTTGGTGGGAAAAAGAATGAGTAGTTTAAACCCCTATGACATGAATAAATCATGCGATTTAAAACTAAAATACGTTAGTACTGTATAAGTCATTATTGTTTCATGTTCTTTGGAATTTTCTCCATGTGTAGGGTTTTGTAAGTTTTGGGATTCCGTAAAACGATTGGAATAGCCAACCAAATTGAAGCTCGAATTGACAACGATGATTGAATTGTAGGTATGATCTCTAGTTAAGCAAATCGAAGTTTGAAATGAAAAAAGAAAAGATGAACGATAAAAATCTTGTGGAAAGAGGAATGATTGGCTCTGATACCCTAACAATTTCCAAAAAATTATAGAACGCTTATTTTCAATTTACTGTAGAAGGGAGTTTACAAGCTTGCTTATATTATTGGGACTATACAACCGTCTTTAATCATACACTTAGGACCTGACTGGTGTAACCGCAGCGGTTGCGGTTGCGGTTGCGGAAGTTTGCGGGTGCGGGTGGTTGCGGTTTTAAGCGTTTTCTAGAGATTTGTACGACTGGTACAGCTGTTAGAAATTGTTGCGTTTGCGGGACTCTTATGACTGGTAAACTACCAAACGCAACATCTGTTAAATAATAATTTAACAATATTTACATTTTATGTAATTATAAAAATATTAAAAATCATAATAATATGATAAATATAAAATTTATATTTATAAAATCATATTATTCAATTTTAAAAATTTATAGAAAATAATTTAGTTTTGAATTTTTATAATATAAATTGAAATATAATATGAATACATTTTACAATTTCTATTATTTCAATTGAAAATTTTTATTGGATATTTTTAGTATTATTTTTATTTATTCTGTTTTTTTTTTAAAAAAAATTACCTTCCCGCAACCGCCCGCAACCGCAAACGCTAGCTGGAACCAGCTTTTGATTTTAAGAAGTTCGGAGCGGTTTGAAGCGATTTGTAGCGTTTTCTGTGATTGTTTCGAAACGCCAACAACCACTATGAACCGCAAAAGCTGCGTTTGCGGGTGGTAGCGGGAAAACCAGTCAGCACCTTAACCGATTGGTTTAAGTATTGTTAATAGACACCAAATGTTAATTTTCCTGGGAGCATATATAGTTTAGTTTTATTCAAATAGATGGTACCATGCTCTGATACCATGAAATTGTAGAGAAACGTAAAGATAGAATATTTGTGTTATCTTATTAACAAGGCAATAGCCACCTTATATACATACGAGAGTTGAAGTAGATAAAGACTAGAAACTAAATACATCATTATCTACAAAGATATAGTAGTTATCTCCAATATCGTCTCTGAAAAATTTATGCTAGCAAAGTGGGCAGATCTCGATTGGATCTCAAAGAAGGTGAAGCTAGGACACTGATAACGGGTTTCAAGAGCCATCAGTGAAGTTCATTACCACTACATTCGAAGCTGGAGGCATTAGGAAATGCAGTGTAAGCGTAGTGTTATTTTGTTAACAACTATTTATTGTGTTACACACTTATAGGTTGTAAAGAGGACGTCGTCCCTCTTGGGATTGGACTCGTGACTTGGCTACTTTTGCCAAAGTTTAGATGATTTTTATCCTCTTAGATATTGTAAACCCTGTTCTTTGTCCAAAAAAAGATAGATATTGTAAACCCTGTTCTTGTTGCTTATATGTTAACCCTAAAACCAATTGTTTGATCCGTGGTACTACACACCAAAACGGACTGTTTTTCTTCTGAAGATTCTTTCGTACCAATTTGTTTAGCCGCCAGGTCTATTAAATTTAACACATAACCTGACCATCGCAGTTCAATAAACATGTTGCGAATAACAAATTTATATTCTCGGGTTCTGTGAAGCACCGTCACTTTCAATTTCTTACTACAAAATTGAAAAAAAAATGAACATAAAATGTAACTACGAACAATTTTGCTTAGTAAGAGACTGTTATTAGTATTATATTAACTTGACCAAAACTTTAACCAAAGAGCACATGTCATTTTGTATGGTAGCCAAAATACATTTGAATTCGTCCTATATCATAATAATAATTTTACTACACAACAATCTTTTTTCCACATTTGGCAATTAATTTATTGAATGCTAGTTGCTAAATAGTTACTTTCTCTTCATTTGAATATGTATATACTATTTACATATATGCAAATTTTTTGTCAATAAATAACACATTCTCTATATAATTCATGAATGATTAATCCCAAGATCCTCATTCTTTGGTCCTTGTCTTTCGCTTCCTTTAAACTATCCATCTCTCTCTCCGACATGGGAAAAGACAAAAATCTAACGGATGCGCTTCTCTCTGCGGCGGAAAACTCCAACCCGACGACCCATCTTTCCTTCTCACCCGCCAATGATATTCCTCCGATCACAACCATCGGCGGATTCGTCAAGGAGTTTAACGTGGAGGCCAAAAAGCTATGGTACCTGGCTGGTCCCGCCATTTTCACGTCCGTGAACCAATATTCTCTTGGCGCCGTTACTCAGGTATTCGCCGGCCACGTCAGCACCATAGCCCTCGCCGCCGTCTCCGTGGAAAACTCTGTTATCGCCGGGTTCTCCTTCGGCATCATGGTAAATTACATCACACCCCTTATAACATTTGCGAGTTTGCGTTTATCATTCACGTACAATAATTTTGTTTACATTTTGATTTATAAAAAAATCGAACATTATATTTTATTTTGATGTTTTTCACCCCAAAAAAAATCACAGATATACATAGAGGAAGTAGTCATAAATTGAGCACGGGATAATTTTGGTTTTTTGGATATTTTGTACCTTTCTAAGATTTTGTTCTGTTGCATTTTTTGTCCAAAATAAGAAAGAATATTTACAAATATACGATGTTGACGTTAGGACATTTAGTAAGCACGCTGGCCACACAGAAAAAAATTGTCATCCTTTTATCAACGGATTTGGTTAAATATCGTTTCTGAAATATAAATCCAAAGGCAACAAAATGTATTGTTATTTTCTTTTCTAGTCAAACATATGTGAATTGACAAAAACAAAAGTCAAATATATATATATATATATATACAATAGCTTGACACATGTGGAAAAGATGCAAATGCAAAAAAAAATGACTTTATAAACCAATGGTATATCTATGAAAATCAATACCATTAAAAATGGATCATTTTCATTTTATGTCTTTAATGAAAATTTCAATTTTTTCTATATTTTTATTTTTGCAAAGAATTAATAAAATTCATTAATGGTGTTTGAGTCTTTTGGTTTTAGGTTTGCAGATTATATTTTAAATGGAACAATAAATAATGGGCTTACACATACTTATGAGATATATTACTTTTATTTTATATAAACATTTTAAGTTTAAATTTTAGACTTATATATTATGAAACTAAATTAATCAACAAACATAATAACATCATAATATTATTTTCTTAAATCTATATATCATAAAATTAAATTTCAAATCTAAAATAAAAAATTCAAAGTTTATAATAGGTTATCAGAAACAAAAATAAACAAATATTGTCATATCAATAAGTTTTTTATATTATTATTTTTTATTTGGATGACATAATAAAAATATCAAAGTTTAAAAATCACAAGTTTACGTAATATTAAAAAGTATATGATAAAATTAATAAAAAAACTTAAAATATTATCAGATATTTTTTGTTTTTAACGGATCATTAGTATCAAATCACATGTTAATAACGAATTTTTGGGTTTGGGTTTTTACTGATTTCTATAAACTTTTAATTAACAAATTTTTCATTGAATACGAACTGGATTATATATAAGTCACATGTCTACCAGTTCAACCACGGATCTGACTTAGATATGAAAACAATTTTTACGACTCAAACATTATTTTAAAAAACTTTAAAATTATATGTTCTCTAATAAAAAGTTATAAATTCATCCAAATCATTTTTGAAAAATATTTGTTCTATTTCCTTTTACTTTGAAAAGAAAAACATAAAACCTCAATTGTTGTGATTTGAAACAAAAATAATGGTAATATGTAAATTAATTCTGGGTCAATAATTGAAAAAAACCGCGCTTTTTATATTACTAGTACTTATTGAAATAAAAAAATTACATTTGATATTATTATAGACTTTTATTTTGTTTTGTTTTGTCATAACTTATAATATGGGTGCGATTTTGAACATGATTAGCTTGGCATGGGAAGTGCGTTAGAAACGCTATGTGGGCAAGCGTTTGGAGCGGGGAAATTGTCTATGCTTGGCGTCTACCTGCAGCGATCATGGGTGATCCTAAACGTGACGGCTCTTATCCTTACACTCCTTTACATCTTCGCCGCCCCAATCCTCGCGTCCATCGGCCAAACACCGGCGATCTCTAGCGCCGCCGGAGTCTTTTCCATCTACATGATCCCTCAAATCTTCGCTTACGCCGTTAACTTCCCAACCGCTAAATTCCTCCAATCGCAAAGCAAGATAATGGTCATGGCCGCCATTTCCGCGGCTGCGCTTGTTCTCCACGTGCCCCTCACGTGGTTTGTTATGGAGAAGCTCAAGTGGGGCATGGCGGGTCTAGCCGTCGTGCTTAACGGCTCGTGGTGGTTCATTGACGTGGCGCAGCTCGTGTACATATTTAGTGGCACGTGCGGTGAAGCTTGGTCTGGATTATCATGGGAAGCTTTTCATAACTTGTGGGGTTTCGTTAGATTGTCATTGGCTTCTGCTGTTATGCTCTGGTGAGTCGATGCCCGACCCGTCTCACGTCTTAATATTGTTATTAATTATCATTGTTAATTTACTTCTTTTTTTTTTGAATAAAATTGTTAATTTACTTGGTTGTTTTACTTATGAAAGTTTGGAGGTTTGGTATTTTATGGCAATCATATTATTTGCTGGATATTTGAAGAATGCTGAAGTATCAGTTGCCGCACTCTCCATCTGGTAAATATTAAAATTTATCAGTATTTTTACTATACACGTTAATTCAACGTCATCCTTTGTTTAAAAATCATTTACGCACTACTTGATGTTCAGTTTCTTCCTTTTTAAATTTATCATCAATCAAGATCTTCTTTAAGAAATTTATATTTAATACATCGTGCATAGACCATGCAGCATGGCAGACTTAAGTGTACGTTTATCTTTTAGTCGTTGCTTTCTTGGGCAGTGAATCCCCTACTAGTTAAATAGTTTGATTAGATAATTATTAAACTTTTTCATTTCTTTCTTTAAAGTTTTAAATTTTCGGTCATATTGTACTATATAAATATACACATCAAAGGACCAATATAAAAACTAAAACCGGCTGTCGAATATCAGAATATGTCCATCTGCTCATTATTTTTTATGTCGGCATATAATCGATATGATCATAAAAATATTGTATAGTAAAAACGATTATTCTTTGAATCTATGCATCTAATCATTTAAAAAAATAAATTGAAACTTTAGCATGAACATTTTGGGATGGACCGCCATGGTTGCAATTGGGATGAACACAGCCGTCAGGTAAAACCACGTATCTTTCACACATGGACAAATAAAAATAAAAATTTCATTGAAATTCTCTGGCCTGTAACTTTTAAGAATATTAACATATGAAGTGATCTCAAACTGGTGTAGTGTGAGAGTGTCAAACGAATTAGGAGCAAACCATCCAAGAACCGCCAAGTTCTCACTAGTAGTAGCAGTGATAACATCCACGTTGATTGGAGTCATTATATCGACCGTGCTACTCTTCTTTCGAAACCAATATCCATCATTATTTGTGGGGGATGAAGAAGTCATCATTCTTGTTAAAGAACTCACTACCAATACTTGCACTCTCCATTGTCATCAATAATGTGCAACCAGTCTTATCAGGTAATCCGTCTAACTATCTCAAAATCAAAACTTAATTCATTTCAGTTTGATTCAGTTTCTGGTTTCTTAGTCTTAGTTATATCATATACGGTTTCTCTTTTAGATTAATAAGTTAAGGTTTCTTTTCTAGCTTGACTTATGGATTTAGGCTTGGACATTAGTGTTCTTGGGTGACGGTTCTTGTTTTGGGATTGCGGTTTTCGTTTATGAATAGCATGTCCGAACTACAAATTTTTGTTTCGATTTGAGTCTACTAAAACAACTAACATTGTCTTTTGTTCTGTTTTTTAGTTACTTTTTTTTATTATTATTCAGTTAATTTTAGTCAGTTTCTTTTAACTTTCATCCGTGTTTTGTGAATTTAAATATGTTCGGTAATGTAATCACTAGATATACGGAAGCATACATCTAACAAACTACAATGGGTCATGCCTTTGGTTACGTGAGAAACTTATTCAATAAATTATATGGCAATATGATGATGAAATGGAAAAATCAGGGGTGGCTGTGGGAGCTGGATGGCAAGCTGTGGTGGCGTACGTTAACATTGCATGCTATTACTTGTTTGGAATCCCATTTGGTCTATTGTTAGGATACAAGCTCGACTTTGGTGTAAAGGTAAAAATGATACCCAAAGTCCACTATTATCTCATTAGTTTATACAACTTTTCAAAAACGTTAAAGTTCAGAACTCAAAAAGACTGATCTTGAACAATCTTTTATATTATTAGGGAATCTGGTGTGGGATGTTGACGGGAACCGTGGTTCAGACAATAGTCTTAACGTGGATGATCTGCAAAACAAATTGGGACAAAGAGGTAAACTCACAGCACTGAAAAAACTCTATACTTTTTTGTTTCAAAATAAAACACTTCCATGTTCTAGCTGAATGGACCAATATGTTTTGTTATGTAGGCTGCGATGGCTGATGATAGGATAAGAGAGTGGGGAGGAGAAGTATCAGACACAGAGCAACTCTTAAACTAAAAAGACAGTAAGTAAAGTACTATTCATATCACAGAAACTCAGTCGAGTTTGGGTCAACGGCACCTTGTATCTTAGTAAGAAGACAGTTTTCATTCACTGTTTTTCGCAGTTCGATAGAGATGACCAGTAAAAAGTACTAAAAAAGTACTATATATTTTGTAACGGAATGCTAAAAGTTATTCATACAAGTGTGGGTTGTTGTTGCTTTTCGGAATGGTACGTTCATTTGATATCATAATTGAATTGTGATAATTCTAAAACTAAAAGTAATAAGGCTTTAAATTGGAAATCCTTGTTCCTTGAAGCTAATTGTGAAGGCAAAAATCAACAAGTATATACATATATAGGCGTCATAAGTCAAGTCATCGAACAAGTAGGACTGTAGGACCTGTATATCGAGTTGGAAATCGTATAGATCTACAAGAAGCATGTTCTATATAGTACATATAAATACATACAAGCTTAGCATAAGACATCATATTCATTCATCGGTTTAGCGGATTCCGAAAACCATGCACGAGATCTACATATGGCAAGCTGCGTTGAATGACGAGTTCTAGAATAACACTTATTTTGTAGAAATGATTGATTAAATTCAAAAGAAAAACATTATTGTTTAGCAAAGGTTTGTTAAGAAAAGTCTTTAAAAAGAGAATAACAAAGTTTATATCAGATGATTCACATACCATAAACACTGGGTACGACAAAAAGACACCTCTTGATGCTTGTAATATATGACGTCGTCGCAACGTTTGCCACAGCAACAGCAAATCTTTCGACTGTTACTACTATTACGAACAACTTCCAGACTTTTATCACCACCATAGTAGATGAATGTAGAGCCATGCTTCATATACATAGAGGATCCTAATATGCATTTAATGTGTACCGTAATGCAACCTTCTGTGCTTGTGTAGAACCATCTCGTAGGGTCTATTTTTTTCTCACAAGTCTCGCACCAATAGGTGCCATCCACGTTTTCACCATAGCAAAGGGAGAGCGGAAGTTCAGCATGTTTGTAGTACACCTCATCTGGAAGGGTAGCGCAGCAATAACACAGTTTAAATTCGCATTGAGCACATTCTAGACGTGAGATTACCTCTCGACATGACCTCTTGCAACCGTCGCAGCAAAAGGTATCGTCCTTGCTAAAGCATGTGTTGATGAATAGGGGATGCACATGACATTTATAAGTGGAAACATCGGGAACCAAAATGCATCGAATATCCACCTTGAAAGTGGCCGAGTTCATATAACAATCATCTCTAGAGCATTTGTACTGAAAACCGCTAAACTCACGCCAACAAGTTGAACAATTCTTCTTGTCGTTTGGAAGAGATGGTTCTAAGAAAAGAGGATGCTGATGTGATGCATGACACAGTTTCCGAGGAAGATTAGCACATACCTCATGGAGATAGAAATCACATTGCATACAAGTGTAGAAATGACGAGAATCCATGGGAAAGATGCACGCCTCACATTGCTTATCTGCATCTCTAACCTTCTCATACCTCTGGAGCTTCAGATGATGTTCATGACAAAAATATTTGATCAGACCCACACCCACTTTTTCGAATGGCGCAATATCTTCAGTTTCGTTGGTTTCTTCCGGTTCCCATTCGAGTTCATTTCCATCCCATACTTTCACATGCGTTGCACATTTAGAGTGAGCTACATATGAACACCCCTCGTGATTGCAAGAATATTGGCCATACTTGGTATCAACTGTCTTGTAGCAGATCTGACATGCCAAAATATTAAGTTGAAAGAATGGAGTGTACGAGAGACGATGAGGATGACGTGTGATCTTTATTTCGCGTGGCAATTCAATACAACTTCGATGGACCACGTAATGACACTGGAAGCAAGTATAAACCGGCTCCGAGATGTTGACCAACCCACAAGCATCACATGGGAGTAAAAATGGTCGAGGGAAGAAAACGAGTGGATGGTGATGACATTTTGGATTTGTGATGGTTAGAGGTGGAGAGGTGAGCGAGCATTCAAGATCCAAGCAAAAGCCACAGATAGAGCAACGGTAGAACATATTGTTGAGATCTCCTCCACACCAGTTGCACTTACCTTGCTCTAGTATTGCGATCCCAGTTTCATCACTACGGTTAATGAGAGTGAGAGGATGTTGGGAGTGATATATGTGTCTAACTCTCCTTGGATAATGGTGGGAACATGGCTCAAACTTATCACCACAATTAGCGCAACCAGACCGAGGGTCCTCACCAACTAGTTCGTGGGATTGAGGGTTAGATGGATCAGACACTCGACATCTCGCTTCTTTACAAAACGTTGTGCCCATTTCTAAGCCACTTAAATTAGTTCTGTAGCTTACTCTCCCACTCTTTTGTGTTCATCTAGCTGAAAACATGTAAGATAAGCATGTCCCGTACATTTCTATGCTACACAGCGATCAATGTACCATTTTAATACTATAAATTATTATTGACAGATCTATAAACAACAACTTGTCGATAAAATTACCATATTTCTTTCACTTTACACAAGACATTGGCACCACCCCAGGCAAGTTTGTAATATACTGATGATTTAGTACTATGAATAACCCATACAAGCACGTGAATTGGTGCTTTTCTCAAGACACGTCGACGTGAGTTTTCAAACTTCTTAAAGCGTGCGTTAATTAGTATTTTACCTTTAAACTCCCCAAAACTTTTGTAAATCACTGAATAAACAATTTTTTTTTCTGAATAAACAATTACAGTACAATACTAATACAGAACAAAGTGATATAGTTCCAGACATCCAACACTTTTTTTATCTACAATGAGATATGATTACATCTACTTGCAAGTTTATACATCCGTATTTAAATATAATTACAAGACAGTGAGAGAGAGAGAGATGAAACAGTACCACACCTGGGACGAAAGAGTCTTTTCCTCCTCTTTCACTTATCTTTGTAGCAAAAGTGCTGCTCCAACTAAACCAAACCACAGCGTCAAAGAAAGCCAAAAGACTTTGTTCTTCTCCATCCCGACAGGTGGTCGCCAAACCAAGAGCTTTCCTAGAAAGTCTTCACTCGAGTTGAGCTGATTCGTAGTCGATTCATTCATTCTCCTGTCCTTGTCCCTCTCCTTGTCACTCCATGTCACTGCATAGCTGTGTGCAACATAAACATCAAACACCATTTTTTTGAAAAAGTGATGTCGATATGCATGAGCCAATAGGACACATACCTGTCGTAGCTTGAACCGATCATGGGTATGGTAACCATTTCCTCCTGAGAGATCTTGAGCTTAGGAGCTTGCAAGATATACCTAAGCTCAGAGGCTTGACGACGGATACCAGGACTCGGGTGTCTCTTCTCTAGTTGCTGATAAAGATCAATGCAATCAGCGTGGCGATTATTGGCCTCATATGCCATAGCTAACCAAATTTGAATCTGGCAAATCAATATATCATTAGCAAACCGGTTCTTATTCAAAAACCGGTAAAAAGAGTACCTAAATGGTGTTTTTTTTTACAAACCAACCTCACCACCAAAGAGCGTTGGCCTTGGGATAATAGTAAGAGCTCCTTCAAGAAACTCAATCGCTCGTCCATACATGCCTTTACCATAAGCCTTTTGTCCCAACTCAAACATCAATTCCGCAGTTGCTCTCCTCTCTGCTTGCTCTTGAGCTACCTGCTCTCACCAATCTCTTCAAAATTGCATTTTTTAACTAAACTAATCTTAAAAGCTTCATGAGCAAGTAACATAACCCTAGAAAGAACGCACCTTTTCGAGCTCTCTTTTCACCCTCATCCTCTTCTTCTCCTCTGAATCATCATCACCTTCTTCATCAATCTTATACTGCAACTCCTCTGCTTTCCTCTCAAGCTCATTCATATCCTGCAACTCCTTAGCTCTCCTCTTCATCTCCTTCTCCACATCGTACGCTTCTTCATCCTCGTCGTCGCTCTCCTTCCCGTCACCACCGCCGCTCTCCTCGTCGCTGGATCCGGCCTCGTCGTAATCCACGGCGTTAGCCCTTGATTTCGCCTTTCCGCGAGTCAGAAACCTTCGACTCCGAGCCTCTGCGTCCGATTCAAGAGGCTTGTTTGATGAGAGAGACGCGTAGTGAGAAGAAACGTAACCGTGCGATGAGTCTCTCTTCGGTAGATTCAGGACGACGTCGACGACCGCCAAGCGAATTCTCCGATCAGTGACCACCGTGCGAGGAGAGTTAACGTCGAGTAACAGCGCCACGTTTCCGATAACCGCCGCCATGGAAACGCTAAGTGGAAAACGAGGAAGAAACAGAACCAAGAGAAGCAAAGAGATAGCTTTGGTCGGGAGATATCTCTAATTCGTGGTGAGTGTTTAGTGATGTGACTACTGTGCCCTCGGATTTCTAATTTGAGATCGCTGAAGGGGACTAGGCGTGTGAGGGTGGTTTCGTCATTAGAGTAGCAAGTCATGTCGATTTTCTAACGGGACGCGTGTACGCAAAGTAAGAGATGCGCGCGTCTCACGAAAACAACATGACATATGCGACTTGACGTTCTTCGATCAGCAAACAAACACCGAGACGTTTTCAATGGCAATTAAACGACATACACTCTAACTCGATTTTATCAGGACGACGAGACGAACAGTGGATTTAGTTAACATGGAAGGAGTTTTTTATTTAGAAATTTTAGTATGGTTTAATAAAAATATAGTGAATTCTTATTTCACCTACTATAATCTAAAAACTTAATAAAAATCAAATCATTTAAACTATGTATTAGATACACTTTCAATGTTAGAATATTTAAACGATTGAAAAAGCATCTCTCTCGTACAATTTTAAAGACGAGAAGTCACAACCAGCGTTTCACAACTGTTTTTCGTTTTTCGCCGGTTTTGGTTATCAGATTTTTTATTATTTTTAATTCTTACTTCTCATAGTCGTTTTATTCATGTCCAAAATGTGGTTTTTGGTATTAATCTTGAGATTTGGTTTAATGCTTATACGATGTCTTCATCCACCAATATGCGGTTTATGCTCTCAGCCTTTTATCAGGCCACTGTACTTTTGGCTTCTCCTCTGGTCCATCTTTGTGTTACTGGAAAGAAGAAGAGCCTCTGAATTAGGTATATGGGTTTGGTTCTTCCTTTGGTGAGTGGTGTTCTCCTATTGATTAACCATGGAACAATTTAGTCTTGTCGAGATATTTCTGGTGCATTTGTTGCATGGTTTCTTTCTTCATCTGGACAATTCTACCGGTGATCGCTTACTGATTACAGAGAATCGAAGATTCTTATTGTTTAATGTCCAATCTCTTTTTATTAGTTATGGTGTGTTAGCATGGATGTTTATGATCCACAACAAACTCGTCATTTCGTGAAAAATCTGTTGATTTTTCATGAGATCAAAGTACACAATCCCAGTTCATAAATGGGATTGAGTATACATTTATAAGATATGTGTGGTACATTGATTGCGTATTTGGTATCCATGCACAACTTATTTAATGATAATTCAATGGTTCGGGGTTGGAGGTTTATTCTCTTTGTTGTATGGCGATATTTTGATATTCGTTTAATAGTTAAAAATTAGCGGTCTCCTATATATATGTCAGATGAATCAATAGACTGGATTCTAATCCCAGGAAAATTTATAGATCTGATTTGATATTTGACCAATGTTATATATAAAAAAAAGGAAGTTGGAGTCTATAATGTGATATAAACTAGAAGATCACAAGAATTAAGAGTATTGTTCCTTTGTTGATTAGGATAACCTCTCAAGAATTTTTTTTTTTTTGCGTATTTTTTATATTTTCTGTTTTCGTTTTATTGTCCTTTTTTAGTTTTAAACAATGAATGACTGGTGAACAAAAAAATAACGAATGACTATTCTATTACTTAAAAGTGATCGGACATAAAACAACCAATAACAAAGCTCTCTATGAAAAGATCTTGCAGTAATTCAACTTAAAAGGTGTTTAATATATACAAACTAAACGCATATAAATCAAATTTTTTTTTTAAGAAAAATATTAAGTTTCTAAAATCTAACCTTAAAAATACATACAATATTATAGCACATGTTATCAATCCATAAACCAAAAAATATCATGATTCACTACATTTACTCATCTACATTGAAAACAATTAAATTTTACTATATCTTAATTTATATCATTTAAAAATGGTTATAATTACATGATTTCAATTTTCCTGCAACAAAATAGTTTTTTTATAAAATTTATAAATTTCTTTAAGATATAATATTCGTAAAAATAAATTCTGATTTTTTGTTTGGTCATAAGACGGTTATAGTTTTACAAGAATTTTAGATTAATTTTTTATTTGGTTGAAGTTTGAGTATACTATTATATTTAAAATCAAGTTTTTGAGTTGTATCCGACAAATTTACTTTGGGCATTTACTTTTATTTTATTCAAAAATACGTTTTAAAAGGAATATTATTATTTTTCAAAATTACTGTATGATCTAAAAGGCAATATCCTTAATATAAATAAATATATAAATGAATTCCCTTTTATATATCAAAAAGGAAATTTAATATAAAGAATAAAGAATAAAGAATAAAGAATAAAATTTTAACATCTATATATATATAAAGAATAAAGAATAATGTAACCTTAAAACTCTGCGTTTGGGAGGAGTCGGCTACTAGACAGAAGAAACCAAAGAAAAAAAATCAGAGTAAAAAGAAAACCCTAGAAATCGATAGAAACCAACTTGTTCTTCGCGATTTCATCAACACACTGCCAATGGAGAAGAAGGAGCTGAACAAATTGAACCATCTGTCTCTCGTCTCCAACATCTGCAACGAGTTGGAGACGCATCTAGGTCAAGCGCCCAAGGAGTTGGCCGAGTACATCATCCATCTCGGCCGCAACTCCGAGACCGCCGATGAACTCGACAAGAAGCTGAAGAAGGACGGCGCAGAGCTTCCTGATTACTTCGTCCGCTCGCTGCTAACCGTAATCCACGGGATCTACCCTCCGCGGCCCAAGTCCGACGATGTAGAGGAAGATGGAGGAGGGAAGGGGAGATTCAAAGGCTTGGCGATTGGGGATACTAAGGATAAGGTGAAGGAGCTCGAGAAGGAGATTGAGAGGGAGGCTCAGGAGAGGCAGAGAGAGGAGGATCGGAATAGAGGGAGGGATCGGAGAGATTCCGGTAGGGATAGGGATAGGGATCGGCATAGAGATAGGAATCGTGGAGATGGAGATGGTGAAGATAGAAGAGGTGGTAGGCATGATAGAGAAAGAGGCCGTGGAGATGATAGGCATAGGGGAAGAGACCGTAGAGATGATGAAGGAGGCGATAGGCATAGGGGAGGAGGATCACGTGGTGATGATGAAGGTGGAAGAAGTGATAGGCGTAGAGATCGTGGTGTGCAGGATGAGTACACTGGTGCGAACGAGCCTGAGTTGTATCAGGTTTACAAAGGTAGAGTGACTAGGGTGATGGACTCTGGCTGCTTTGTTCAGTTTGATAGGTTTAGAGGCAAAGAAGGTTTGGTACATGTTTCTCAGATGGCTACGAGAAGGGTTGATAGGGCAGAGAGTGTGGTGAAGCGGGATATGGAGGTGTATGTCAAAGTTGTATCTATTAAAGAGGGTGGTAAGTACAGTCTTTCCATGAAGGATGTTGATCAGAACACTGGGAGAGACTTGATCCCGTTGAAGAAGCCTTCAGATGATGATGATTTAGGGAGGAGTAATCCATCGTATAGAACAAAGGATGGGCACGTCACCAAGACTGGGATTTCAGGGATCCGGATTGTTGAGGAGAGTAATGTCGCGCCTTCACGTAGGCCACTGAAGAAGATGAGCTCCCCTGAGAGATGGGAAGCGAAGCAGCTCATTGCTGCTGGTGCCTTGAAAGCATCTGAGTTTCCAGATTATGATGAGGATGGAGATGGGATGCTTTATCAGGAGGAAGGTGCTGAAGAAGAGCTTGAGATTGAGATGAATGAAGAAGAACCTGCTTTCTTGCAAGGGCAAACCAGGTACTCTGTTGACATGTCTCCTGTTAAGATTTTCAAAAACCCGGAAGGTTCCTTGAGCCGTGCTGCTGCACTTCAGTCTGCGCTCACCAAGGAGAGGAGAGAAATGAGGGAACAGCAGCAAAGAACAATGCTTGACTCCATCCCTAAGGATCTGAATCGTCCTTGGGAAGACCCTATGCCTGAAACTGGTGAAAGACATCTTGCACAGGAGCTGAGAGGTGTCGGTTTATCTGCTTATGACATGCCTGAGTGGAAGAAGGATGCTTTCGGGAAAACTCCAACTTTTGGACAAAGATCAAAGCTTTCTATCCAGGAGCAAAGAGAGAGTCTTCCTATATACAAGCTGAAAAAGGAGCTGATACAAGCTGTGCACGACAATCAAGTGTTGGTGGTTATTGGTGAGACTGGGTCAGGGAAGACAACACAGGTTACTCAGTATCTTGCAGAAGCAGGTTACACAACGAAAGGAAAGATTGGGTGTACTCAGCCTCGTAGGGTCGCTGCAATGTCTGTTGCAAAGAGAGTAGCTGAGGAGTTTGGTTGTCGTTTGGGAGAGGAAGTAGGATATGCAATTCGGTTTGAAGATTGCACTGGACCAGATACGGTAATCAAGTACATGACTGATGGTATGCTTCTTAGGGAGATTCTGATTGATGAAAACCTCGCCCAGTACTCTGTTATTATGCTTGATGAAGCTCATGAGCGGACAATTCACACTGATGTGTTGTTTGGTCTTCTAAAGAAGCTGTTGAAACGCAGGCTTGACCTTCGTCTGATAGTCACATCGGCCACATTGGATGCAGAGAAATTTTCTGGGTATTTCTTCAACTGCAACATCTTTACAATTCCCGGAAGAACATTCCCTGTAGAGATTCTGTATACCAAACAGCCAGAAAGCGATTACTTGGATGCAGCTCTGATCACAGTTCTTCAGATTCACTTGACTGAGCCAGAGGGTGACATTCTTCTCTTTTTGACGGGACAGGAAGAAATTGATTCTGCATGTCAGTCTCTGTACGAGAGAATGAAAAATCTTGGTAAAAACGTTCCTGAACTCATCATACTTCCTGTTTACAGTGCCCTTCCTAGTGAAATGCAGTCCAGAATATTTGATCCTCCCCCTCCTGGTACCCGGAAAGTTGTTGTAGCTACAAATATTGCAGAAGCTTCTTTGACAATAGATGGAATTTATTATGTTGTTGATCCTGGGTTTGCAAAGCAGAATGTGTATAATCCAAAGCAAGGACTGGAATCGCTTGTCATTACTCCAATCTCACAGGCATCAGCGAAGCAGAGAGCTGGACGTGCTGGTCGTACTGGTCCGGGGAAATGTTACCGTCTCTACACAGAGAGCGCTTACCGCAATGAGATGCCTCCTACATCAATCCCTGAAATCCAGAGAATTAATCTTGGAATGACAACCCTGACCATGAAAGCAATGGGTATCAATGACCTGTTGTCGTTTGACTTCATGGATCCACCCCAACCGCAAGCATTGATCTCTGCTATGGAACAGTTGTACAGTTTGGGAGCTTTGGATGAGGAAGGACTGTTGACAAAGCTCGGTAGAAAAATGGCTGAGTTTCCTCTTGAGCCACCGCTCTCTAAGATGTTGCTAGCGAGTGTGGATCTTGGGTGCAGCGATGAGATTTTAACAATGATTGCTATGATCCAGACGGGCAACATATTTTATAGACCTAGAGAGAAGCAAGCTCAAGCAGACCAGAAGAGGGCTAAGTTTTTCCAACCCGAAGGTGACCACTTGACTTTGCTTGCTGTATATGAAGCTTGGAAGGCTAAGAACTTCTCAGGTCCATGGTGTTTTGAGAACTTCATACAGTCGAGGTCACTACGACGTGCACAAGACGTGAGGAAACAGCTTCTCAGCATTATGGACAAGTAAGTAACTAAACTAGCATTAATCGTAATTTTGTTAGTGTGTGACAAGTCGAGCCTCTTACTGTTGTCTGATTTTTATTGAGTAACTAAACTAAACTAGCACTGACCTTAAGTTTGTAGATTTGTGACTAGTCGAGTTTTTAAAGTCTGGTTTTGATTTAAGTAACCATCCCAAACTAGTGTGTTAGCGTGTGACAAAGTCTAGAATCTTAGCGTGTGATTTTGTTTTAAGTAACTAAACTAGCATTGACGTTGAGTTTGTTAGCGTGTGACAAGTCCAGTCTCTTAACGTGTGACTTTTGATGTTTACAGATATAAACTAGACGTGGTAAGTGCGGGAAAGAATTTCACGAAGATAAGGAAAGCGATCACAGCAGGATTCTTCTTCCATGGAGCAAGAAAAGATCCGCAGGAAGGTTACAGGACGCTGGTGGAGAATCAACCGGTGTACATTCACCCGAGCAGTGCATTGTTCCAGAGACAACCAGATTGGGTGATATACCATGACCTTGTGATGACGACCAAAGAGTACATGAGAGAAGTGACCGTGATTGACCCCAAGTGGCTTGTGGAGCTAGCTCCAAGGTTTTTCAAAGTGGCTGATCCAACCCATATGAGCAAGCGTAAGCGCCAGGAACGCATAGAGCCTCTGTATGATCGTTATCACGAGCCTAACTCATGGCGTCTCAGCAAAAGACGTGCTTGAGAGAGACTTCAAGTTTCATTCTTCTTTGGTTTATTACGCAAACAAAATGTACTCTTTGTTCTTTCCACCTTTTTCATGTATTCAAAGCTAAAAACTAACAGTAATGATGGATGAGTAAGAGATTGCAGCTGGCATCTTCATGTTTTTCTTTTGACATGTATGTGATTTTGCAAGACAATTCATATTTGTCACACGAGAGCTAGAAATACAATATTATATGCTTGTTCAGAATGTCTGCTCAGGTATTTCATGTAGTGATTTGCGGCTATGTGAATTTTGGTTTCTTTCTTAGTATCTTCGATCTGTAATTCCCATTCAGTGATAAATCTGATGATTGAAGTTTTTATTTTACGTTCTCATGACTTGAAACGAGTTTAAGACTATTCTGCTGGGATTGGATGACTCCTGTTTCTTGTTTATTAGTGTTGGTGAAGACACTCCATAATATTTTTTTTTGTTTCAGAATCCTGATTCTCTCCATTATCAGTATGTATTGTACCATGACTTTTTATCACTGATGGTATTAATGAATGAGTCTGTTTTGCTTCTCAAAATCATAACAATTTTCACATTAAAACTCAGGTCAAAGGATGTTTCGCTTTGCAAGTGTTAGACTCGACAATGGTCAAGTCTTTCTTTGTTTTTATACAACATACAATATAGATGCTTATTTCTGGTTAGAAGTTTCATGCGAGGTTTTCATATCTCTATGATCAATTATTAGATATGTCAAACCATCCCCTGGCCGGGCTGGCCCTGGACCATGCAGCTTTCCATAACTGGGAGTTAATCTCATCTATCACTCTTTCGTGTGCAATCTCTGTATTGCAGTTTTCAGAGTTTAGGATTTTAAGATATTAAAACTATCAATGCGATGTCACTTTAAGTTAACGCAGAACCATTTGTTAAAACGAATGTGATTTTCATCTATTTTTTTAATTTTTTTTTTGACTAAAGGCTTTCAAGATTTTCATCTATTTTACTTTTTGATAAACAAAAAAATTGTAATTCAAGTTGTTGTTTTTTTCTTAGCAACAAGTTGTAGTGTTATCAATATTATGTGTTTGTTTTGTTCGTATAGTAGTGTGAAGGCAAGGCATGTTTAATAGGTTAACTTAATAATCTAATTACTTTTAGTAAAAAGAATTTGAGAAAAAAAATATGCAAAAAGCAATTCAAAAACAGAAAACAGACGTGGTCCAGGATGACAGACGCACGAGATGTTGCATATAGTCTTTGGATGAGTACAAGAATATTAATTAAACTAATTGTTCTCAATATTTTAGAACAAGAATATTAATCTATTTGATGTTTCAGAACTTTTTTTGTAAATTAATTGTTCTCAATATTTTAGATAAAAAAATTAATACTGTTTGACACTTATAACTAATTACTACATATTACTATATTAGGCTGACAAAAACATAATACTATATTATTAATTAAACTAATTTTATTTAATGATAACTTTATATAACCAAGATAAATTTATAAAAATTGTCATTTTTAATCTTTGTCCATTCACTTTAAATATCAAATAAAATGAAACAGAAAAATAGTATTACTCAATTAATTAATAGAAAGAGGATGAAACTTACGCATATAAAAATACAAAAGGAGTAATCATGTAGAATTGGTCATCGCCGGTTCGTGATTTTAAAATGCGAAGTGACACTTACATAGGAACCATTTATTTTGGACCAATGCTGTTAATATAATAGTCCCATTGTCAATCCCTATTAAAAGTCATTCTCTCAATTATTTTTCCACTAAGTATACTTAAAATATAAAACGTTATCTCTTTGCTAGTATTCTAATCTTATTTCGTTGTCTTACTCTTATTTCTTCTAAAATAAGACTTTTTGTCAATCAAAAAGAATTTATTAGTTAAGATGTTACTCAAACTATTGTGAATGGTCGAGTGGCGGAACATAAATTATACTATAATTTTAGCGAAAACATTAAAGTTATGTTTAACAAGCAAATACAACTATCTTACAGTAATTTCAATGCATTATTCCATTTTCTAAAATATAGTGCATTTGAATCTCACTCTAATCATACTGCATTTAAAGTAAATAATGAACAAGACATAGAATTATCGCTCTTTGGAACAATCTTATTTATTCCAGTAGAAAATAAAGGAAGAACAATTTTTTTTAATTTCAAATTCTTTTTTTTTTGGACAACATTTCAAATTCTATTTTAAATAAAAATGTAGTGGAGTTAGAAATGTTCTTATATGCAATATCGGTTTCAATATGTTTTTAAATTGGTTTTAATGTCTTTATATTATTGTTTATTGTAATTGTGATTTAAAAAAAATAGGTACGTTAACTAGAAATGCTTTTGAGACATTTCTAATATTTTGATTGATGAACTTAATTCTAAATCATGAAAATACACGAAACAAAGTAAACAATAATCATATCTTTTTATTTGACAAAAATAATTATAATTTTATGGAGTTTCTTTATAGATTGTTGTAGTCCATCACATCATTGGAGCAACATTATCCACAGAAACCCATAGAGTTCCTTTAATTTAAAAAAAAAAAATTACATCAATCGCAAACCGTCACGTGTCATAAGGCCCTGCAAAATAGTAAAAGAAACAGACAAAACCAGTTTTTCTATCTGAACTTTTTTTCCCTTTTCTTCCCCTTTTCTCTGTTTTTGGTGGACTTCTCTCCTCTTAAAAACCCTATGAAAAATTGCAATAAAAGTGCTCTTATGTTCATTAGAATCTTTTACCATCTTATCAATTACCTCCACATATAGTTTGTTCAATTCAAACTGATCCACGATTTTATAAGCAAGTAATTCTAATTAAGCACGAGCATGAGCCCACAAAACAAGAGCACTTCGACACTATTTATCATGTTTTAATTGTAAATAGATAAATAATTTTAGATTTTTAATCTTCAAGAGAAGTACAGTTCACAGATAGACTTTTTCTCAGGATATTCAAATGAGCTCTAAAGCATAGATCTATATCCGTGTAAAGTGATTAAGATAATTGTGACTTAGTTTCGCGCAATAATAAATCGAATCTGAAACGTGTTAGCGTCCCAACTCCATTACCTTACCACTCGACCACAATCACCCCTTAAAAAAAAAGAAAATTTAGATTTCTAAATCCTCTCTAAACTTTAAAGGATCCAAAAACACACTCACACATGGTGCACGTCTATCTACGCGACCGCGACCTTTTTTTTTTGTTTAATGCTTAAGGAAGTATTAAAAGTTCGCAAAAATGATTAGATACTCTCATTATTTTTAAATATACTTTTTTTTTTTTTTTTTTAACAGGGATGTTCCGCAACCCGTAGACCCGTAGACACTTCCGTAGTTTTCCGCAACCCATAGGCCCGTAGTCACTTCCGTAGCTTTCCGCAATCCTTAAGCCCGTAGTCACCCCTGGCCCGAAACCAGCCGTTACTAATACCCATTATCCAAGGGTCCAGCACCAACGCCGCGCTTAAATTTAAACTTGGGGAGGGCGTATTTTAAATAGAAAATATTACTCTCAGAGACACATTCTCAATTTACAATTACATCTTCAGACACAATACACTTGACACACACTTTTTTGTTGTTCAATGACCTTAAGACCCCTGAACTAGAATATTGTTAACTTTTTCATTCCTCTTCTCCCCTAACTCTCACAAATTTCTTCATCTTCTCTCATGTCTTAATTATAATTTCTTAAATGTTCAAATCTTAAACAAAATAAAAAAGGCTCGATGTGTCTGATGAGACCAAAGTTTGTAATGAAATCAATTTGTTCATGTGGCTATGACTGGTCCGTCATCTCCTTCGTCAAGATCATCTCAGTCTTGCTAAAATAAAAGAGAAAAAATAATCAGAAGAACCCAGAAAAAAAAAGTTTCCAGAGGATGATAACTGCCCGATCTATTTCATCTCCATCAACATCGTCATGAATGAAGTGGAACTTCCGAGAAAACCGTCGTAGAAGACAAGAGAGAAAACAGAGACAAAACGAGTCAGCTCCTCCTCTTACACCGCCGGTGAGCCACACCATGGATTCCGAGCTCAACATCGGCGTGGATGAGCTCAATGAAACTGCGGTGGTTCGGCTTCCTCGTCGTGCTTAGCTCATCTCGTAAAGCTGCCGAGCTCGGTGAAGCTGCGGTTGTTGGATTCCGAGCTTAACAGCGTCATGGATAAGCTTGCCATGCTCAGCTGCGGTGGTTTGAGCTCCTCGTCGTGCTCAACTGCGGTGGTTCAAAACTCCTCGTTGTTCTTAGCTGCGGTGGTTTAAGCTTCTCGCCGTGCTCAGATTCCACCACAAGATCTGTCGTCCAAGTCGCCTCCTCGCCGTCCTCGCTCATCTCTGCGAAGTGCCGTCCATCATCTCAGTGAAGCTCCGGTGATTCGTCGCCATTGAAGAAAGCTCGATTGCATCTGCAATCAAGAATCATGTATTTTCGCATTTGGTCCTTGTATTTATGTAAGTTTTTGAATTTGCCTCCAAACTTTCCAAAATTTCAGATTTCTCTTTGTATTAGTCCCAAACTTTGTAATTATACACTCCAACCCTACTTATGTTCCTCACCTACAAAAATGCAAAATCGATGTATTTGCTGTCCATGTGTTTGTATAATTTTTTAGTCTAGTATTAAAGATCTACTAATATTTAATTAACTAAATAATTTATGAAGTTTTTTAACACTGTTCAAATTTTTTAAATAATTAAATAATTGTTTTGTGAACTATGTACAAAAGAATGTGGATATGAGTTTTGTTGATTTAGGAAATATGGATAAAAGAGTTGTGTACGATATCAAATTAGAAGATAAAATCAAAAATTTATAATATATGTATAAAAGTTATTTTTAAAAAGTTTTGTATCAGTATACATATTCTTTATACTTTAATATATTATTAATTATTGTAAATTAGAATTTATTGGTCTTGTGTTTTGTGGATACTGAAAATGTGGTTAAAGATTTTGTTAGTCAAAATATGTGGATGCAAGAGTTGTGTACATGTGAATTGCGTTGATTCTTAAATCCTTTATGTCCACACTTTTATGGTCTACGTCTATGCCTACTCGTTCACAAATACCACAAACATCTATCTACATAGTCACACGAACATATCATTTTCTTTGCATATTTTTCATCTATATCCACATTTTTCACATCCACACTTTTATCGTCAACGTCCACACATTTTTATATAAATACTAAAATATTTTAAAAATGTATTGAAAGTGGATGTTGAAATATAAAGAAAAAAAATTATAACTTAATGTAATGAATAATACATTTTATCTATAAACTCAAAAACTTAAATGTCTCAGATTATAAATAAAATAAAGATGTCTCAAAGGAAACTCATTTGAAACACAAATGGTCCCCACTCCCTCCAAAATGATACACTAACTCTTCTTATCTTCGAAAAGGGTATAACTGTCTAGATAATATGCTGGTCCTACCAAAATGTGTCTTTCAAGTGGCAAGTGACTAAAGATGTCAAAAAAAAAGAAAAAAGTGTCTGCGGGAGTAATCAATACTTTACCTAATCTGTTTCTGTTTGTTTATCCTTGATTGATTATGAAAGCGCAAGTTTGGTTAGACATATCCTAAAAGCATATTCTTGTGACCCAGTCGTCCATTTGGCATTTTCCGGTCTAATAGATTACTAATGCTAGTTTCAGCAAAAAAAAAAAAAGAAGATAATTGATCAATATTTATAACCTGTGGTTTATGTTATCATCATCTCATCTGTGCAACCATTCATGTTCAAATTCGTCTAAATTTAAGATAACTGATCAATATTTATAACCTGTGGTTTATGTTATCATCATCTGAGCAACCATTCAAGTTCAAATTCGTCTAATACTTGACAGTATGAAATTTTATTATAATTGAATATATAGTTATTGCATGCAGTCTATTTACTCGTTACTCATTGTTTCAGTTCGATAGTAATTTACAGTGTTCTAAAATATGGTATTGGTGTCCGATGTACTGTTTTCACGTTTTCACCTTATACAATATTTTATATATGGATATATAATTTGGAAGCACCATAGCGGCTAGACGTATATTTTACGGTGTCATTGGACATTTAGACAAATTTTAAACATTACTATTCAAAAAAAAACAAATTACTAATATTATTATATATTTTATTAATATTATTATTGATATTAATTTTACTGATTTTATGTATTTATATGATTGTAAATATTATTTAGATTTTTAAAAATCATTTTATAATTCAAAACTATTGATATATGTTAAACTATATACTTATGCATAAGCTGTATGTAAAATATATTTGTGTTCAATTTTATAGAAAATAATATATATATATATATATATATATTAATCTTATATTTATATTTATGTAAAAGTATATATCTACATATGTCATGTTTAGAAGTTCACATATACGTCAAGTGCTATACTTTCATCTACCATGTAATCAAGGCCATCTAAAATATGTGCTACTGGAGCGGTCGAATAGGATTCAAATTTAAAAATAAAAAAATATTAAGATATTTCAAAAATAAATATATAAATTTGGCTTAAAATTTCAAAATTTTAGATATATTATCAAACTTATAGTTAATAATTTGAAGAGAAATTTCAGATATATATATATAGATAAAACTATTAATTTCTAAAACTATTTCATTAAATCATTAAATATATAATTAATATTTTTTGAACCGGATCTTAAATTTTTTTGAAACGGCCATGCATGTAATAAGCATCTAACGTGTTTTGGATTACTCGTCATTAGAATCTGCTATTTGTTTTGCATTAACTTTATTTTCACACTCTATTTCTCTATCACGATCATTATTTTCTTTTTATTAATTCAAAGAGTATTTCATATCAATAAAAATATCTAGAGTAATTCTCCAGAAAAGGTAGGTATATTTTTGTTTTAACTTTTAAAATTCTTTTTATATATTTGAGTTTTTTATAATCATATATATATTTAATATTAATTTAGTTTCATAGATTTATCTCTTGAATAAATAAAATACATAGTTGAGCATGACCTTTATCAATATGTTTTTTTTGATAAAGACCTTTATCAATATGTTATGTTCATGTTTTAATAGTTTTAACAAAACTAATGCTAGTGTTATGTAAATCTTTTAACGAAATTTCAGCATCTTCTTTACCCGTGTATTTAAATTACTGGGAACAAAAGAAAACTTGAGAGGTCTGAAATGGCCACCGGCCATAGCGTCTGGACGGTGATAATGGAGAAAAAGCTTCACAGGCCCGTTCATTATTGCGTTCTTCTTTAATAATTAGTTTGATTTGACAATAGTGAATAATAATGTTGTGGTCTTGTAACAATATTTGTTGGACTTCTTTAATAAAACAAGGGTATTTGTTGGATATCAAGAACATCATCATGATAACAATAGTATCTTATTGCTTCAAGGATTTAATAACATTATTTTATGTAATTTGATTATATTGTCAAATTTAAAATTATAATTCAGATAAATTATTAATATACATTCAAATGTTCTTAGAGAATTTCGTTTAAAAAAACTATAGCATTTTTAATATTATTTATATTTATATATTTTTTATTTATTTTTGTTAACCGAAGATCTCAGACTGGAATTTAGATATCCCTCGAAATCCGTAGCAGTCACGTCATTTCTATCCAGAAAATAGCAGGGTGGGCCCGGGTTCGAACTCGCGGCCCTTAGGAGCCGTCTCACGCCAGTCGACCATTAACGTCGGGTTAATATTATTTATATTACCAATGAAAAAAATTTAAAAGCAAAAGTAGACATGTATGGTCTAGTAGCAAACATAATTTAGGAAACGAAGCAATTCCACGATGTTAAGTTGGGTTTGTGTGACAAGCAAATATGAAACTATGAGTGTGATTGGAAAGACCATATAGCGATAATGTTCCAGAGATAATTAATTTTTTCACTCAATTCCACTTATAGTTACCAATCAGGTGGAAATGCTTTTCACCCATTAACGCTAGAAAAGTGGGAAAGTACATTAATATGTTACTCTCTCTACTAGTAGAGAGAAATGTTTTACTCTTGATTTGTCGTTTATTTTTCCACCATTTTTCACCATTTTATTTTCACCTATGGTTTGAGATTTATTTAAATACCTGAAAATAGTCAATCTGTAGATTGCATTTTTATTGAAAATTAGTCTGGGATTTTTATATGTTCAAAATATTTATATTTAAAAATTATTTTTAAAGAAAAGTAGCAATATAGTATGAGAGATGATGACAGAAAAAAGTAAGAAAAAATGTCAAAATAAAATAAAATGGCGATTTCTGATGAAATATTTTACTGCAGAATAATATTTTTTGGCAAACCATAGAATAATAGTTGAACCATATCAATAAAAGGATAATTTATTTGTTTCATTTTCGAAGCATATACTATATAGTTTATGAGGAAGATTAGATAAATAAAAATAATACCCATAAAAACATGGCAAAATTAATTAAAAGTTAGATGAAAACACACATTTTTCAAAAAATGTGTATATGCGATGAAAACAGTTAAAGCCTTTTTTCAAAAAAAAAAACACATTTTTCAACATGCGATGAAAACAGTTAATCAGAAGATTCAGGAGACATGAATATGGGGACTATAGAAAGAAAAACATGCGAAAATTAAGGAAAGTAATATTCTAAAATGATGAAGAGGGTAAGGACAGGCTGGCTCTTATGATTGGTCATGACAGCCAACTGTATCCCATTCACCAACCTTATCTCTATAAACCGACCGACACGTGATCAAAGCAGGACCAACCATGTGACTTCTCCTTTCCCTAATCGTCGTGGTTTGTTAGAAAACCGTTCTTTGGTCTTGTTCGACCGTATCATACAATCTTGCAACCTCTCGGTCCAATTAGGCGATGTATGAACCACTCATCTATTTAAATTCTGTTGCTGTAATAATGAACTTTGGCCAAAGTCATTTTCCAACAATTTCTTTGTACTGAAACAACCTTTTTACCGTGTAATAGGAGCATGCATTCTTTTAAATTACAACAGAAAATATAATTGTAAATGTAATGTATACAAGATAAATATCCGACTATTTCGGAATAGACAACTTAATTGGTATAGTATATAACTATGACAGACAATTGAACATGTATGTTATGCTTTTCAAAATCGATTACATTCAAATTTCTTTACAAGTTCCGTATTATATACAACCATTTTGGCTCACATATTCTATAAATAAACTCCACGTAATTGTTTTGTTTCTAGTAAACAACATTTAAAAATGTCAAAACACAAAAAATATTTAACCTTGTAGTTTTTATATTTTCTCGTCGTTATCTACACTTTGACACACACACAAACTTGGCTATATATACACCTAAACACACAAAGGAAAATCAGACCAATCACTACACAAATAAACCCACAACTCTCCTTATCAAAAACATTGTAACCTCAAACCAATTAAATCTCTCCGATCATGCCGATAAGAAACATCGCCATCGGCGGAGTCCAAGAAGAAGTGACTCATCCCAGCGCACTTAGGGCGGCGCTGGCTGAGTTTATCTCGACTTTGATCTTTGTCTTCGCCGGCTCAGGCTCCGGTATCGCTTTCAACAAGCTCACTGACAATGGAGCGACCACTCCTTCAGGACTCGTAGCCGCTGCATTAGCTCATGCTTTCGGTCTCTTCGTCGCTGTTTCCGTCGGTGCTAACATCTCTGGTGGTCACGTTAACCCTGCCGTTACCTTCGGTGCTTTCGTCGGTGGGAACATCACTCTCCTCCGTGGTATCCTCTATTGGATTGCTCAGCTTCTTGGCTCAGTCGTCGCTTGTCTCCTCCTTAAATTCGCCACCGGTGGCTTGGTAACGTCCTTACTGTCTATTTACTAAATCGCCTTAATATTAATGGTTTTAGTCTTTTAGAAAATGAGTACAATTAATTAGGTATAATTTTCTTGTAAAATGTGTTTTATTTTACCTGATTACGTAAGAATGTTTAAATTCGTGGATTTGATCTTATTCTACAGAAATAAAAAAATAAAAACAATCAAACCAATTAAATGAACCAAATTTTGTTGGGTTCGGTTTGTACGAATATGCCAACTAAAACCACGCTTTTGACCTAACTTATTGGACAAGTAACTAAACCTTCCTTCAAAAAAACGTTCAGGCAGTTCCAGCTTTTGGTCTCTCTGCTGGAGTTGAATCCTTAAACGGATTTGTCTTCGAGATCGTGATGACCTTCGGGCTCGTCTACACCGTTTACGCCACAGCCGTCGACCCCAAGAACGGTAGTCTCGGAACAATCGCACCAATTGCCATAGGTTTCATCGTTGGAGCTAACATCCTCGCCGGTGGAGCTTTCAGCGGAGCCTCCATGAACCCAGCCGTCGCTTTTGGACCAGCCGTCGTGAGCTGGACGTGGACCAACCACTGGATCTACTGGGCCGGCCCTCTTGTCGGTGGTGGACTCGCTGGACTCATCTACGAGTTTGTCTTCATCAACCAAAACGGTCACGAGCAATTGCCAACCACTGATTACTGAAGACTGCCAAAATTCAATGTGACTTGATTTGTTTTTATTTTGCATCGTAATGGGATTTCTATGTGGTCGTTGGATCTTTTTAGATGAATTGTTGTATGTTGATTGCATGGTGTATTTGGGTTTGTTGTTGGAGTTTTAAATTCCCTGGAAGACTTTTGTGCAATTTTATTGTACTAATATAAATGATAAAACCAGGGAATGTGAATTATCATGCTTCTAAGTTGTCTTTTTTTTTTTTTAATTTCTTTTGAAAATGAAAATTTCTTTAACAAAGTGATGGTGGTGATCTAATAATTTCCAATTGAGTTTTTTTTAATAACGAAAAACTATTATATTACTCAAATCTAAGGTGTTCTAGGTAACTAAACCGGAATTTTTAATTGAGTTAGAGTTGCTTTGTGAGTTCAAGGTATTTATCATTTTTTTATTTTAAGATTTGGTATTTATCATTTTTCAAGCATATAATTAGAAACCATTTAGTTGGTCAGTAGTGGAAATAAAATTTTATTCTGAGCGACAGACACTACTCAGTGACTATATCTATAAGACTATATCCAAGACAGATTACCTAAGGCTATTTCTATCTATAGTCTTTCGTTTAAATATTCTTTTTGATAGTCTCTCGTGGAGATACTCTTTAAAAAAATGTAAAAATTACAAAATGAATAATGGTTTTTTTGCAGAAAACTTCTTTAAATCTTTGAAAAAACAAATGCCAAATATAACAAACTTGTGGCTTTGTTATTAAAAGGTAAAATATAATTAAAATTTTATTTAAGAAATTCCATCAGTTTCTAACCACTGCTGATGTCCTATGTTATGTCTTCTTACATCAAACATTTCAATCGATTAAATAGGAACGGGCATTCCTCAACAGAGAACAAACCCATGACTGTACAAACATGGGAAAATAAAAATTTCATGCTCTTACTCTTCTTTTTTTGAACTAGTGGAGTAATTTGGGGCAGGAGCCCTGGATTATTTATAACAAATCACCATATATATTACTAATTATTTACATGGAATAAATAACCAAATAGACTTTTATGAAGACATGTACTTTGATAATACAACTAAACGTCTAAACCTCATTATGTCTAGCTAGTGTTTCATTAAAATGAGAAGAAAACCGAAAGAACTCCACAGGTACATGTCATAAGTTTTAAATTTTCAAATTTCTTCATTTAGCATTTTATTAGAGAATCTTCAAAAGCACTCTCTATTTTGAAGTTTCTCAAATTCTATATTTAAAATTTTAAGCTAGTGTTATCCAAAAATAAAACTTCAAAATTAACTTCAAAACTATTTGTATTTTACACTATAATTTTTATATTTATGATACTTAATTTAAATTCATAAAAATATAAATAAATAGCACATATATAAATATATTATTAAAATATTAATTAAAAATGATACAGTAAAGTATATATATACATAGAAATACAAAATTAAATATTAAATTATAAGTAAAATACTACACTATTCTATAAAAATATTTTCATAATACTTTCATATATGATCAATTAGTGCATTTTTAAGTTTCTATTATAATATTGTTATTATCTAGATCTAGTTTTGAAAAAAACTTATTTTAAAGTTTTATTTAACTTTATTTGTAAAATTTAAAATTATAATAGCAAATTTAAAATATTTATGAGTTATAAAATTTTGAAGGATTAAAAAGATTAAATGACAAAATATTTAAAAATCATAAATATAATATGTAAACGTAACGACTAAAAAGTAATGAAAAATATGAAATTTTAAATTTTAAATTGTGACACTCTATATTTGAAGTTTCACCACTCAAAATTTTAAATTTAAAATTTTAAAATTCTTTTTTTAGAGCATAAAATTTCACATTTGAAGTTGTAGAATCTTTTGGAGGTGTTCTTGCAGTAGTGTTAAAAGGGGTCGGTCGATCGCTCCATGTTCGATCGATCGCTCCATGTTCAGCACTTATTATTTTCTTCTTTCTGATTTCTTCTTCCAACATTTCGACGGAAATATCTAGGGACGTCAGTTACAACTTACAACTTACAACAACAAAACAGAAAAAATCTAGGGACATTTCCGGCATTTCGATATCATTTTGTTTGCTTTTGAAACGTGAATAGCAATCAAAATGGATGGGCATGTATATAGATTCCCCAAATCTCGAGACGAGTGGACACGGACCATTCTAGAACTAAACTCACCATGTTTAGTTGTTTACATAATTGTCTTGAAAATAAATAAATAAATAAATAGAGTCAATACAAAATTTCGTTACACCGGTGAGGCAGTGACCAAAGTTTTGATAGTTTATACGTACAAGTCTGCGAAGATAAAATTAGCTAGGTCTAGGCTTACCAAACCACGATCAATAGTTCAAGTCACTAATATATACACATGCAGATGCATTTCATATATACAAGATGCAAAATGCCATGTGCGACGTTGGACCATTCGTACACCGCACCATGCGTTACTTAATGTCTCATACCTTCCTTTTTGTTCTTCCCATATAAATCCAATCTATAGGCCTTGCCATTGATGGTAAACTTTTTATAAACAAAAAAAGGTTGATGTCGATAGTTCCTAATAAAATCTATATAAAAAACTTGAAACCAGTTAAATTTTTAGATCAGTTTCTTAAATTAGTTTTAAATGGCATGTTTTTACATTTACTGATTTATCAGAGTAGACGCAGTAAGATAATAAACATTTAGTTTCCTAATTTCGTATAATGGTGAAATAAGTTCGATACGCTTAGGGGGGTGTATTGGATTGAGTATTCTAAGGAGTTGTGGAGTGTTTTAATTTTGGTGGGATTTAGGTGAGTTTTGAAGTTATTTGGGTGATTTTAATTAAAGTTTAAAATTTTAAACAAAATCTATAGGTGATTTGGTAAACTATTTTCTGAAAATTCAGAGTTATTTAGGTGATTTGTTTACAAGTCGTTCTATCAATGAATTCTGTAAAATCAATATCTTCAAGAAAATTTAACATAGAATGAGAGATACACGTCTAAAACTGTCTATAGGAAACTCATTTGCTTGTTTGGTGTTGCTAATTGGACAAGCATGGGTGCCACAGTTACTTATCATATCAACTATGATCGTTACCTGAAAAAAAAAAAAAAAAACTATGATCGTTACCTAAATGGACATTTGTCGTAAGTCAATCATCACGTTTTTTCAGGGAGGAAAAGAAAACTAAAGTTAAATGCACTAGTGTCTTCAAACAGACAGACCAGGGGATACAAAAAAAAAACTTTCACAAGACCCAAAACAGCCTGGAGCATGAGAAACTTAAGAGAAAACCAAAATTACATATTTATTCGGATTACAGTCTTTAGACTTATTTTTATAATCTCAATGGATTTGGTGTGAAGCAATAATAAAACAGAGGGAAAAGGCTCAGGTGACGACAATAAGCATATCTCAGTCTCTTTGTATATCAAGACAGATACCTCAGTTAGATGACAGATAACAAGAGTGGACTAAATTGATACCATAGTTCAAGTTCGATTGATAGTCTTTCATAATTGTGTGTATATATATATATATATCAAATGTAAAAAAAACAAACTAGAAGCTTCAAGGTCTCTTCAAGGATGGCTACATCCATGGTGACCATCTGTGCAACGACTAATTAGACATGTACTTATAAAGAAGAAGCTTCTCTTCTTCCACAACGCAGACACAAAGAAGTGCCTCGCCGCAAGTGCCGAGCCATCAAGAAGAAGCGCCTTATACGTTGTCTATGTCCTAGTGTAAAAAATAAAATTCTCAGAACTGAAACCAATAGTTGCAGCCATAAATTCCCCATGTTTATCATTAACCAAAGGTTTCCGAGACAAAGAAACTTGAGCAAGCTTATGGCTACTAAGTCTCAACAAACTAATAACTCCTCCTTACGTTAATCTACTATCTTTCTCTTTGTCTACTATGTTCTCCGGATTGTTCCAACAAGACACACAGAGGAACCCAAGTGGTGTTTGCAAATTTCCATGATTTAAGAACTCAGTATCAGTAATCGCAAATCTAAGAACCGAGTTTGCAGTGAGTTAAGTAAGCAGCCATCGCAGGAGAATAATATAAACATAGTAGTTATGATTAATAAAGGAAGAAGTTTTATGGGGTTTGAGCCGATCTTCCATGGATGAAGTGTTCAGAGGTTTGATTTTTTTTTGTATCTGCTAATGGAGCAGATAGAGATAAATCTGCAGTTCATTGGCTTTGAATGATTGTCTCAAAGGTTAGAAAGATGTAAAGTAGCCGTCGATTGTCTTATGTATATTTGTTTTCTTTTTCATCGTTAAACAGATGTTTTACTTTTTTTTTTGTTTTTGATCAAATAAATAGATGTTTTATTTTTATTCTGAAGTCTCTCTAAATAACACATGTAGATGTGAGATTTTTATAGCAACACTTTTTAACTAGAACTAATACAAAGCATCCCAAAATCCTTCTCCTTTCAAAATTATGTTTATATTTCAATAACAGTGAATTTGTTATAAGTTTTATAAATGATTAATTGAATAACAGAAGATTTGCAAATGTTTCAAATGATTTTACATAAATTCCATGTTCAATAACAGGTGATTTGAAAATAATTTTTAAAATCCTTAATTAAATAACAGAGGATTTTAAAACAACTCCAAAACCCTTTTAAAATTATAGTTTCACTACACCCCCAAACTGATTGAGAGATATTCCGAATAAGTACATCAGTGTGTGCACATGCCTGATTTTTATTCAGGTGCATCCTAGCCAATTTTGTGTTGTCTATTATTTCGAATTTGTTTCCGAAAAATAACTTGAAAATAAAATCTTGGACTGGGCCTACAATGTTTTAAAAATTGTGTACCAAAAAAAATTAACAAAATTTAATTTTGAAGTTAGTGTGTTATAGTATAATTTAGTAGTATGTTTGCGAACGAACCGTAACGTTACATATTAAGTAATTCTATTAAGGAATATCCAAATGATGATCTACAGACTCACTAAAATCATAATTATTGTTCCAATGTTCTCCTTGAAGATGGAGTTAGAAGGATGATATGCACAATCTCATCTTGGAAAAGAATCCTCCAAAACTGGTCTTTATTGTAAATCACATCAAAAAGTTTGTTGTTGATGAATTTATTCGAATATAAAAGCACTTATCACGTTCGACAAAAAATACAATCGCCTCGTCAAAGAAAAATATTTTTTTTTAACATCAGATAAAGAACGAATTTACCACTATATAATTATGACATAACTCTCCAATATTAATTTGTTGATTCATTTTCCCTTGCCACAAAACTTACCAAATGCCTCTCCCGTTTTCTTCTTCTTTTTCTTGGTTGGCCGGCCATATTTTTGTAGGCCATTGTCTTTTTCATTTTTCAAATTTTATAGGTGACATGGCTTGGTCGGTTTGGAGCAAGTAAGATTTCAAAATTCTAATTTAGAGACCACATATTTAAGTTTGGTCGGTACGTTCATGTTCCCTCGTAACTCTCCGACCAATTACGTCCACGTCTCTCTGTCATTTATCTCCTATATATACTAAAAGGATAAGTCGTCTCTCCAATCAGAATTAGACATGTGGCAAAATATAATAAAATAATTTAATTTAATTTAATTTTTATTTCTTTATTTCGGCAGTCAAAAATATTGCAAAAATGTTGAATTGTGAATTTAACACGTATCATTAATATAATCAAATTATTTTTTATTTAATTTTTTTTCCAAAATTTTCTCCAGTAATCTCTCCACTATCCCTAAATTAACCCGCCACTTTCTACCAGTCACCTTCTCCATCTATTTAACTTCGGTAACTCTTTCTATAAAACCTCTGGAGAAAAAAAATCCATTAATATTTATCAGAATATGTAACTTTTATTTTCTCTCTGTTCATCACTTCATCTTTTTGAATATACTGCAACTATTATTCATTTATGGTTTTCTCAAAATTTTCTTTCAGGTCTATTATTTAAACTCAGTTTCAAGCTCTGAGATTTTAGAAGATTTGCTTTTAAATTACAGAATGAGAAAAAGACAGGAAAATGATATCTTTTATGGAGTAACAAATCTGAAAATCTTCACTCCCGTCAACCCCGTTGATCTCTAATAGTGAAGGTTAGTTTTATACTAAAGTTGTGCATCTACGTTGCCTATTTATACATATGTAGTGATACAAAAACTTTTTTTTTTTGGCATATGCAGAACAAGACATATGATCATGATGGCCACCATTTGTTTTGAATACTTACATTAAGATTAAAAGATTTCGTCAGACTATGTTCTTTAACAAATCTTCAGTCCACCTTTGGAAAAAGTTTATGCTTACAGTATATCTTATGAATTTATATATCTTTTAATTTTTTGTAATTATATATATTTTTGGTTTTATCATTTTTTATCTAAATACAGCTTCTAAATTCGCAAGTAATTTTTTAAAAACATTGAACTTCCAAATTATAGTTTTCTTCATATATATATATATATAATCTCTTTTATTTTAAATCAATCTAAATCTTTTTATTCTTTATGTGTTTAAAATGATCAGTAATTGTTTGTCACATTAGAAGAACATGAGGGTGGCATCAAGGCCAGTACAAAAATTTACACAAACGTCACTCATAAAAGTAAGAGAGATAGTTTACAAAAAAAAAAGAGAGATATCTTTTGAAGCATATACCGTTTAATTATTAATGATAACAATATGTAGTTTTTTGTCATCAACAATATGTGGTAACTGTTAAGTTAACCGGATTGTCAACACTAGAGGTGTAAATTCTCAAGGAAATGTCAAATAAATCTAATGTAGTGTAATAACCGGATGTGTTACTCTTTTTATTTTCTACCTTTTTCATTTCAACTATTAATTTAAGTGTACAGAAAATTTGAAAATTATTGCTCAGCCCAACTAATAAATTAAGAATAGTATATTTACTTCTGAACCTATTTGGTTTCATTAAATCTATAATAAGAAAACCATAAACACAAGAAAAATCATTTATTTCAATAATGTTCACATAATTATGATAATATTTACTTTCAATTTGTGCCCAACACAAATTATATACCATATATTAAACCGATATACATTTTATTATTTCAATGTTTATCATTTATTAACAAAAAATTTTCTTCGTCTTTTCCAAACATATTAAGGTTTTTTACTTCTGAGTCATATATTTTTAAGTGGATCTATTATTTTCTGATAAAATAAAAAGAATAAAAATTGTAAATAAAGTTATTTTTATTTACCTAAAGCAAATAACTCATGTTTACCGGTGCATAGCACCAGGCATAATACTAGTACCCCCTAAAACATAATCATTTTCAGGATTTTTTGCATTTAATTTCTTCCGAAGTTAGGCCCTACATCCATATCATGACAATTTATACTAGAGCCACCCTCATTTTATTCGTTAATTAGTTATATTATAATACAATATTCTATTAATTATAGATATAAATATATCGATAATCTTATGCAAAACTACATAAATCTATTTATTTTTTTGAGTTTATAAATTTATAAAATTTAGTAGTTTAAAATTGTAAAATATATGCAGATGCTAAGACCTTTTCGCCTCTTGCTCCGGATGGATATGTTTGGAACTAAACAAAATCAAAAGTGTATTCAGTTAAAACCGGTTATGAACTACTCCGATCGACCAAGCTGAGTCTTACTCAAGAAAAGGTTATAGAACCGAGTATCACGAGCTTTCAGAGCCATGTATGGAAGATAAAAATGCCAAATAAAATGAAGTATTTCTTGTGAAAGGCTATTTTATGGTATGGCGATAGTAGAGAGGCTCACTTATAGACACCCGAGCACTGATAGAAATTGTTCTAGATATGCTGGTCCAGTGGAGTCGATTAATCACATTCTTTTTGAATGCCTCCCAACATTGCAGGTTTGTATTTTATCGGATTATCCGTCTCTTGCGGATTACTTTCCGAATACATATATATATATATATATATATATATATATATATATATATATATATCAAAATATGAATTTTCTGTTTTGGAAGAGAAAATAGATGGTTCCACAGAGACCACAATTCAATATCTTCTCATGGATCTGTTGATACATTTGGAAGGTGAAGAACAACACTATTTAATAAGAAAGTCGTATGCCCGATTAATATTCTCCAACATGCATCCTATGAAACAGAATGTTAGAGGAAGACTAATAAAAATGAGGAAGCAAATGAAGATTATGACAACCCTCTTACTGCAGAGGTTGTAAAAGTTCCACCTTGAATGCCCCAAATCTCTATATGTTAAATTAATTTGTCATGGATCAATAACAGTAGTGTTCGTGGCTTAGAATGGAGTCTTAAGGATCAAATGGATTCTGAGTATTTTGGATTACATACATGCAATAGGAACCTCGACTGCTGATCTGGTGGACATGAATACAAACCCGAGGGATTGACCAACATTCCCAACATATATCAAGATGTTCCAGAGATTACATGAAAACCTTAAAGATGTAAGTTTGTTTCATATTTTTTAGAATATGAATGATCCGGCGAATACTTTAGCAAATAAAGCAAAAATTATAGGCTATATTTTTTCCATATATATCAGATCAGACAGACGAATGTGGTGCTCCTTAGAAGATCGGTTCGTCTGCCACTTGATTTTGACAAAAAAATATACAGAAACTGTGACTGATTTCAACATGCATTCTGCCGGCGGGGGGTCCAGTGCAGAAACACTTAAGCCCCATCGTTGGTTCATCTCATCAATAAAGAGTCTCATTCTAGGTTTGTGACATACAAATCTTGCACAGTACTAAAATATAATTGGGCTAGAGTTAACTGGATTCAAAAGCCCAGTTATCTTGATATCATATAATTTAGGAATTAGTATGATTGTCCGAAGTTCAATAGTGGCTCTCAAACAAGGCCTGACCCAGCTCAAATGGCAATGGTGCATGAAATGTACTAAGTAGCTTGTTACATAACGAGCCTGTTTAAGAAAAATATTCCCCCAAAAGCTGGTACATGTTCTGCAACACTATCCATGGCAAGTCTTTCCTGAAATTTTGACGCTCTGTCGAGAGAATGTTTGGTAAACGTTTTACACCATCTCTATGGTTGACTACTGGTAGGACTATTACATACGAACAATCTGCGTTGCTTGTGTCCATGAACGATAGATAATTCATAGTTCAATACTTCAATAGAAGCAGAAGAAGAACAAAAGAATAAACCGGAAATCGAAACCCAAATTCAAAAATCAAAATTGAGCAATCGCTGTTATCGAGTAATAAATTATTGCTCCAACTTGTTTTTTCTTCCTTAAACGAAAAGGCAACCATAATATTATTGTACTTTTTTCAAAACTGATCCAAAGATTCCCACACACATAGCTAGGGCTGGACAAAAAATCCGAACCCGGAAAACTAAATCGAACCCGATCCGAAAAAGTAGCACCGAACCCAAATTGAAATTGACTAAATATCCGAACGGGTTCAAAATTTCGGTATTTAAAGAACCGAAACCGAACCCGACCCGAACCGAAGTATTTTGGGTATCTGAATGTATCCGAAATAAATTTATATACTTAAATATATACATTATTTTTATATATAATGTATATTAAAAATATTAAAAATATATAAGATATCTTTAAGTTTCCAAAATATTCGAAAATATATGAAAATAGTCAAAAGTAAATGTTTAAAATAGCTAAAATATACTGAAAACACCAAAAAAATTAAATATCTATTGATTATTTATTCAAATATTCAAAGAAAGCCAATTTATATGTTAAATTAAGATATTTTGACATATATGTTATGAAAATTTATATGTAATATATTATCTTTCTTATAGATTTTGAAAATTTAAAGTATATAATAAATTTTGAAAATTTAAATAGGTTATCCGAATCCGAACCGAACCCGCAAAGATCCGAATCGAACGCGAACCAAAATTTAGAAATATCTGAATGGGGCTGAAATCTTTGACCCCGAAAATCCGAAACCCGAATAGACTAAACCGAAACCCGAATGGGTACCCGAACGCCCAGCCCTACACATAACCGTAGTACAAAAGAAGTAAGAATTACATTCTACCAAAATAGCAAGGACCAACTAGAAAACTCTAAATTGGGATTGCCTCGGTGGATACACGTGTTACCCGAGCCATGCCAAATCGACATTTGCCTTGTATTTGCAAACTCCATCCAACTTGCTCAATGCTTCTCCCAATATCCTAGTCACCTTATCGGTCCTACCGGGACCACGTTACGCATTCACACTCCATCAATATGACTAGATCATGGTTCATTGGGAAGCTTAAAAAATTATGTAGATTTGTATGATGAACATTTATACAGTAATTAGACTTCCATATTTCTCTTAATAAATAATACAACTACGAATATTTAAAACATTTTATGAGAATGACAATAAATGGAAGGGCATCTTCACTAATAGAGTTTAGAATAAAATTGTTCCAATGATATTTTATTTTTTACTCTATAATTTTGTAGAAAATAGGTTTATTCTATATATATAATAACTTTTTTTTTGTCAACACTCTATTGGAATAAAAATCAACTCTATTATAGAATCACTCTATTTTAGAGTGGAAAATAAAGTAGACCATTGGAGATAATTTAAATTCAGGATTCTATGATCAACAGAACAAATGTTTATCGTATTTAAGCTATCTCCAACAGTAACACCGGAAAAACAATTTTGGTGTAATTTCATTTCCAAATGTCTATCGTATTTCATTTTATAATATATAAATTAATACTATGATCATTTATTAGTAATATCTAAATGTTAAAAATAGTTACTTATTAATCACAAAAAATAAAAATATAGATATTTATTAAAATTAAAAATATCAAATAATATATAATATTACTTTTGGAGTAAAATTTGGTGTCATTGTTAGAGATGCTTTTATTTCATGATAACATATAACTGTCAGCTACCAGCAAAACAAAAGTTCATGTTATGGGCTTGACTAGCTGATTAATTGATCCAAAGGAATCAATCAAGGCTCTGTTTATATTGTACAGAATGTTTTAAAATACTTGTACTGCATATACATTTTTATAAAAAGGAATGGGAAATAAGGTATAATACGTCCAACATTTATGATGAGATGGGCTTATCGTTTCTAATGGGAGAAGCAATGGTTCTCTGCGTGTCTGTCGCAGAAATAACAACTCGTCGATATCTCTCCACTCATATCATACGTGTCGCCCTGTCCTTTTGTAAAATTCTCTCTATATAGTCTGCGAAAACAAAATTTAGATTTTCTTGTACCTTTAAAATTGAATACGGGGGGATTGTCTGAATGAGAAATAGTTTGATAAAATCGATCGTTTCATTTTTTCGAAATTAAACAAAATCAAATTGAAACCAGAAAATGAATAATGTATAAATTTATATTATTAAAAGAGAAGTACACATATAAATTACCCATAAGTTTTGAAAGTTATTTACATTGCAATGCCACTGAGAATTAAATTAAGTTACCTATTTTAATGTTTGTCTTTTTAGTTAGATTAATGTGTTGTCATAATATAAATTAAATTGCCTATTTTAACGTTTGTCTTTTTTCAATTGAATTAATGTGTTGTCCTAATATAAAATTTAAATTTTCTTATCTATTAAATCAATTTCGAAATTATTTTCAATTTTATTAATGTTGTATTTTCCGGTTAATAAATACATTTCTTAAATCTAAGTTTACCACATTTAATGAAAATAAAAATCGCATAGATTATAGTAGGAAAATTATTTTGCCATTGTTTACGTGTGATCCTGCAACTACATGATATCTTTTCATTTTAGTTTAATTAATATAATATGTTATAAATATTGGATTTGTTTGTTGATCAAAAAAAATATTGGATTTTTATATGATAGAATGTGATAATAGACATTTAAAATCATAAAATATAATTATTCAAAATAATAAATAAAATTGTTTTGTTTTAACTTGTTATATTAACAATAGTGTAATACATTTAAATTTATAAATATATACTATACCATTTAGTACATAACAGTTATTGTGAAAACAAAATTTCAGACGTTCACCGGTCAAATTCCAGAAATAAAAAATAGCAGAGTGAAATTATTTTTTAAAAAAAATTATTTTAATATAAATTCATAACATTTGGAATTCGAAAACATTATGATCCACCCCTATACTATTTTAATTAGGATAACTAAATCTATATCAGGATATTTTATTAAATTTTTAGTTTTAATTTTTGTTATAACTGCAAAAATACTTTTTGATCTAAATTATGATCAAATATTACAAATACATCATTTAATACATTAAAACTAAAAACAGAAAATAAATACCCGTGCAGTCGCACAGATCAATGTCTAGTTACATTATTAATGAACACTAGCTTTTGACCCGCACTCCCGTGCGGATATTTGTTCTTCATAATTATATATTTCACTTTTAACAATGTATATTTATTTTCTTGTTATAGATTCATATGTTATTGATTTTTGATATTGGTGTGTCCATTTATAAACTATAAGATTTTGTTTCTTTTTTCTAAATTTTCTTTCATTTCATTTGGGAGTAGAGTTTTATGCATATATGTGGGGTTTATTAAATTTTACTATAAATATTGTGATTTAAAATTGATTATAAAATTCAAATTTTATTTTGAGATTTTATAAAACAAATATATTATTTAGAAAGAAACATAAAATAATAATAAAACAAAGTTACCAAAAAAAAATTCAAAAATAAGTATAGATATTTGCAAATTTAATTTAGCAAGCCTAATTTAAGTTATTAAATTGGGCCATTTTGTTATGTTTAAAAATTTTGTACATCATATTTTACAGTCTCATAAGAACCGTCTATCGTGGACCTTATACCAGAATTTAAGCCCATATATTATATTTTCTCCGGAAAAAGATAGAAACATATTTATCTTTTACCGACTTTTCTCATTCTCTTATAAATTTCTGTATCTTTTTTTTTAACAAAGAAATTTATGTATCTCTATCCTTATCTTTTTATGGTGCCGACCCTTTGCCTTGTGAGTTCTTTCTAAACAATCGAGAAAAAATATAGTGAAGTTTTCACTCAAATGATAAATCTACTAATTTATACTGCAGATTTTGGCATTAATATTCTCTGTTGATTGGTTTTTTAATTATCGCAAATTTTAGGAGTAGTTTTCGGAATGTTTTTAGAATATTCTTTGTTGATAAAAATTAGAAATAATTATAACTTGCCAACCATGTTTTAATGGAGAACCAAAAATATATGATAATTAAATTCTAATCTTTTGTATATGGAAAGTTTTTTTGAAAGAAAATTTATTGAATTTTTAAATGCAGAGTGCATAGAATTAGGAAGAAAATATCCTTAGTTGATTTGTTTTTTAATTTGCAAATATTTTATATGGAAATTTTGAAATGTATGAGTGATTTGGGCCATAAAAATTTGCAAGCCAAATTTAATTATATGGCAACGAAATTTAAGACAAAAAAGTACTTGATTTGTTGTGATGGCAATGACATATGTATGTAATTTTTGTGCAATTCTTAGGGCTAATTTCTTTTTGTACTTCAGCCTTACTAGTTTAGATATGTATCCTATTTTTTCTTTTCTTATCTCTTGTTCAGCTAAACCAGAAGATAAAGAAAAAAACAAAGGCCTCTCTTAAAACTAAAGCTAGATTTTTTATGAATTTTATCATGCATTTGTTTATAGCGCTAATAATCAATTCATACACATATCAGTTTGCTGAAAATTTAGTTACGATTAGTCATGTATACATTTTAAATAACATCTCAAATTTTACACATGCATTTTTTTAAACAAAACTAAAAAGGAAATTTACGAAGTCATGAATTCTTCACCATTAACCACTTAAAATACGAACAAAAATCTTTTGATTTAAAAGAAAACTAATTATAACTAAATCTATAATGACATCTAAATCTCTATAATATTAAAAAAATCTCTAAAATATTATTTTGAGAAGTCAAATTTCTATATGTCGCATTCACATTAACTTTTACGGTGGTTGATTACGATGACACCTATAATGAATTGAAAATATTACATATAACTACTAAACTAAAATTGATTTTCTTTTTTTAAATAATTTCTGTTAATTATAAGTTTCCTTTTTAGTTAATATGTAATTAAAAACATTTATAAATTAAAAAAGAGAAGAACTAAGAAAAAAAAAAGCACAAGTTCAAGAATCCAAATGAAAATTAGCAGAACAGCTAAGTCACCATAAGACAGATTGAGATAGTCTGCAATGGCAGTTGCAACAAATTCCAGAACACATTGCAAAGGTAGAAACCTTCCCGAACAAATGTTCCTGCTAAAACAACTTGGCAGATTTGTTCTCAGACACGACTCTTCTTTGTGACCATGTCCCAAAAGAAGTCCGTCAACACAGGCTCGTAAGAGGGCATCTTAGCATAACAAGGAAAGTAGTTAATATCAATAACAAGATACCTATTAGCATCTCTCGCATCCCTAATCACATCAAATTTAAAGAGATTAAGAACCATCTAAATTAACAAACTAAAACCTGAGTCATCCAAACCAAATAAATACAGATTATAATGTCTAAAACAAAAGGGGACCATCTTCAACAAGTAGGAGTATCAAGGCAGTCCCTAGGGCCATGAACAAACAATCGTTTCGGTATCGGCATAGCTTTAACACGAAAGCTCTTCCCCGTGACACGTCTTTGACTTGGTTTACAAAGCTTCAAAGCCTTTTCCACTGCACCAAATCCGAAAAAGTAGACCAAAGCACGTCTACAAAAGAAAAACTGAGGTTAGATGAGTTTGTAGAAAGAAAAAAAATCACACAGTTTATTCAACAAACCTTTTGAAAACAAAAACATCAGTGATCTCGCCACAGTTAGAGAAATGGTTAACCAAAGCCCTCTTGGCGTCAGCCTCACAGAGCGAATGGTCACATCCTTTAACAGTAATGCCTAGGCTCCTGCAATATAATGATTCCAATAATGATTTTGTCAGCACAATTAAAAACATAATAATGCAAGAGAAAAACATGAGTAGATAAATTTACTTGTTTCGTTTAAAGTGGGCGATGTATTGACGTGCCGCTTCACGAGTAGTCAAGCCAGATCTCAAACTAGCTAGCGCTGGTGGTAAGATCTTGACTGACGCTCTCCATCCTCCCAAGTCACTTCCGTTGAGTGCCAAGGCCTTCTCTTCTGCACTTTCCCCGCGGAGAGCCACAGTGCTACTCCTGCCGCTAATGGCCTTGGTCACCGGATCTCTCGGCACCTCCACGAACTCCACTGTTCCACAGGAGCTGAAGTGGTTCTCCAAGGAAATGTAGAGATCAGGTGCTCGAAGGGACATGTCATATCCCTCGACGCTGATCCTAACCCTGCAACATCAAAAAAACCAGATAGTTAAGGACACATCTTTCCAAAAAAAAAGAAAAAAAAATCATCTCACTGTTTTTTGTAGAACTCCAGGTACGACTCCATCGCATCCACATAGCTCACACCTCCCAGTGTCAATCTCTGAAACATAAAAGACATAAAATGAGAAACGAGACTTAAAATCTAAAGAACAATTCAACACATGAGAAGCAAAAGCCCGTACATATCAGAAAGAAGAAGAAAGTTACCTTGGGGCTGGGGGGATTTGCATCTTTCATGACGCAGTCGGAAATCACAAAGGTTAGCAAACACTAATCCTTAGGTTAAAATCAAGCTCTCAAGCAAGAACTTGAATTAAAGCTCTGCAATCCACCAGAAAAGATAAAAGTTTGAAACTTCTATTGATAAGATTAATAAGAATGTCTAAAACAAAATACCTAAGACTTTCTTATATAGAGATAGTCTAAATCATAAAAAAGGAAAACACCAAATAAAAGGAAAACCAAATAAAAGGAAAACTTCTAGAAAACAATAGATTATGAATACTAAGATTCTCCTACGTCAGTCTCCTCCACCTCGAAAGAACTCGACCCTGAGTTCTCTTTTTGATAAAGAACACCATCAGCATGGTACTCGTAGATGTCAGCCACATTGAATGTGAAGAACAATTCAACACATGAGAAGCAAAAGCCCGTTACATATCAGAAAGAAGAAGAAAGTTACCTTGGGGGTGGGGGGATTTGCATCTTTCAACTCAGAAAAAAAAAAACGTAGATATCAGATGACAAGACAGTTCTCAAAACACGATCACAAAATATGGGTATTATATTTTTTTTTGGGGACGTACCAAAATCCTTGGCTTCAGGAGCGATTTCTACTGACGCACGAACAAAGACTTTCTCCTCGATTTTCTGAAGAGAAGCCTGTATGCAATCAAGATGATTAAATATATAACAAAAAAATAATATACAAAATATAAATTGTTAGGAAGCGTATGTGTGTTACCTCGAGGTTGGGGTTGGACTTGGTATAGTAAGCATTAGTGGGAATTCCAAGTCCTACATCGATAACGACCAGAACTGGATTGGGAGCATAGCTGCAGAACTGAGCATGAACATCCAGATCATTCTCTCTAAGTTCAGGGCCTGTGCTGTACCAACCAACCATGTCTGAAAAGAAAACAATTTTTTGTTTAAAAACATGGTCGCAACATAGACATATATAAAATCAAAGCAGCAAGTTTCTGAAGTACCATTAATGCCGTGGAACCGTTGCAACATTGCGCTGTGGTGTCTGTGATCAAGAAACCAGTCATTGTCATCCTCCTTGAAGGGCACTACAAATCAAATAAGTCTAAGTAAGTGACAATGTCCAGAGGTAACATCTAAGCAAACTCAAATAAAACCTAAAATTATATTTTTTTCTTAACCCTAAATTTATGATATACGTGTCCATATCCAAACAAACAGAATCCGAGATCTGGGAAAAAGCGGATAGTGAGATCGAAGAGAGGGAGTTGAGGCGAACCATGGTAGCAGTTGACGACCTCAACGATACCACCGGAGCTCTCGCCTAGAAGAACACCGACAACGCGCTTGCCTGACTTTTCAGCGACTTGGTTGTAATTGTCGACGATATTACGCAAGACGAGTGGATGAACGACCACCTTCTCCATCGTCCTTGCTGCTGTTATCTGTTGCGTCTCTGTCACATCCATGTTCGGAGAATTAGCCTTGATTTCTTCTGGGGTAACTTCCGATTCACGTTTTGCTTCTTCTCTCGTCTATTTATTTCTCTTTAATAGGCCCGACTTGTAATGCGTTAACTAGATCTTGACCCGTCCAACTGGGCGGGTATTTATTTTAGGGTTTATTTTATGTTTTTAGTTTTTTAATTATAAATGATATATTTGTAATATTTAAATATAAATTTAGATTGAAAATTAACATTTGTAGTTATAATAAAAATTAAAAGTTAAAAAAAAATATTTTGATATAAATTTTAAATTCCTAATTAAAATAATATAGAGATGGGTCATAATTTTTTCCAATTCCAAAATCTTAGCATTCTTAATAACAAATAAAATAATTTATAAATACATAAAATATATAAACATATTTGAAATAAATTTGTTAAAAACAAATCTTACACCATTGTTGTTTATTTCTATAGTTTGACCCGTGGCCGTATAGATATTTGCTTTCACTTCAATTTTTTTCTTTGTTCTATATTATATATTACATATATATATATATATATATATATATATATATATATATATATATATATATATATATATATATATATATATATATATATATATATATATAAATTAATATGTATTACGTAATTGGTAGTATAACATTTTAAAACAAAAATTTTATCATTACTTTAAATAATTATATTATGTGATTTTGATCGTCTATTATATCACAGTGTATCATATAAAAATATAATATTTTTAATAATTGGACTTATATTATAAAAGTGTTATACTAACAATTTATAAATAAAATATTTTATATTTTATTTATATGATATATAAATTGATTTTGATGTGTGATTTTTGTTTTTTTTTTATTAATAAATATTGAAAAATATTAAATGTTAACAAAAAAATCTATTAGGAAATTTATTTTGGTTAAGATTCATTCTATTAAAGGAATCTATTATTTAAATTAGGAAAATACATTAAATATACTTAAATATATCATTTAAATAAGGAAAATACAAAATTCTCTACTATCTTTCTTACCAAACAATTTTGTTTTTTAAAGACTCCTATCCCTGTTACCAAACAAAAGCTTAAAGTACTTCTACTTTAATAAGATATAGATGCGTTAACTAGATCTTGACCCGTCCAACTGGGCGGGTATTTATTTTAGGGTTTATTTTATGTTTTTAGTTTTTTAATTATAAATGATATATTTGTAATATTTAAATATAAATTTAGATTGAAAATTAACATTTGTAGTTATAATAAAAATTAAAAGTTAAAAAAAATATTTTGATATAAATTTTAAATTCCTAATTAAAATAATATAGAGATGGGTCATAATTTTTTCCAATTCCAAAATCTTAGCATTTTTAATAACAAATAAAATAATTTATAAATACATAAAATATATAAACATATTTGAAATAAATTTGTTAAAAAAAATCTTACACCATTGTTGTTTATTTCTATAGTTTGACCCGTGGCCGTATAGATATTTGCTTTCACTTCAATTTTTTTCTTTGTTCTATATTATATATTACATATATATATATAAATTAATATGTATTACGTAATTGGTAGTATAACATTTTAAAACAAAAATTTTATTATTACTTTAAATAATTATATTATGTGATTTTAATCGTCTATTATATCACAGTGTATCATATAAAAATATAATATTTTTAATAATTGGACTTATATTATAAAAGTGTTATACTAACAATTTATAAATAAAATATTTTATATTTTATTTATATGATATATAAATTGATTTTGATGTGTGATTTTTGTTTTTTTTTTATTAATAAATATTGAAAAATATTAAATGTTAACAAAAAAATCTATTAGGAAATTTATTTTGGTTAAGATTCATTCTATTAAAGGAATCTATTATTTAAATTAGGAAAATACATTAAATATACTTAAATATATCATTTAAATAAAGAAAATACAAAATTCTCTACTATCTTTCTTACTAAACAATTTTTTTTTTTAAAGACTCCTATCCCTGTTACCAAACAAAAGCTTAAAGTACTTCTACTTTAATAAGATAGATAGATAGATGGAGTTTTATATCTTATTAACCCCACTAATAAGATAATGAGCCTACCCAATATCATCATATCACGGGATTTACGAGAATACCATCATTGTACGTATAACCCCCATATCATCACGGCTCTAATCGGGTTCGTATAACCCCATCCATAATTAGGGTTTTTCTTCTATTATTTATGTTTGTTTAATGTTTACGTGTGCATGAAGGTTGTTGAGATGTGGGTTTCTTGTATTTTTCTTATATATATATTGAAAACATTTTTTATAATTATTATTGGAAAATATTTTAGTAAAAATCAATTTTTGAATATATATATATATATTTCTATTTAATTGTAAACTATTTTTTATTTTATAATATTGATATAACTTTTAAATTTATTTTATGATTATTTTAAACAAAATATATTTTAAGTAATTAGGTTAGACCATTTTTATATATTTTAAAACTTACTTAGAAAGATAGTTTCTTATAATATAATGGATTTCCAAATTTTCTTAATATTTATCTCTATTTTAAATTCATTACTTTTTTTTAAATGCTATTTATATTTCCAAACATCATTATATTTTTGTAATATAAATTAGTATTTCATGAGTTCTAATCAGTTGTTTTTATAGTAATACACACGATGTTTTTTTTTAACTCATTTTCATGATCTCTCTTTCATATGAAAATTATACTGATCTGTTTTCATATAAAAAAATTTAGTCATATATTTGATTAGAAAAACAAAGAAAAAACAATGAGGTTTCGGCCATAACAAAACAATTTACTGGATTGATCATTATTTATTAAAACTAAGGGTTAACCCGGGCTACGTCCGGGACAATTTTGATTTTTTAAATAGTTTATATACAATTATTTCATTGGATATTGTATTCTGAACTATATATTTTTGTGAATTTATGAATATTTTATATTTATAGTATGCATAATAAATAATTTGAATATATTTTGAGTTTGACACACTACACTATAGTATGCGTAATAAATATTTTGTTTTTAATAGTAATGGATTTTTTATATTGTATATTTACTTATTCTAATTTTCTTGCTTTATATTTTATGCTTATTTTTATTTTATTGAATATTTACTTATTAAAATATTTGGAAATAATAAAAATGTACAACCATAATTTTTTTAAGATATGTGTGTAATGTAGTTTTTACATTTTTATATTGTATATTTACTTATTTTTACTTTTCTTATATTGTATATTTACTTATTCTATTTGTTTTTCTTTTATATCAAATTTTAATATTATGATAAATGGTTAATGTAATATGTCTATTTCTTATATTTCATATTTAATTATTATTTATTTTACTACATATATTCAGATATATGTTTGACGTAGTTTTTCTATTTCTTATATTGAAAATTTACTTATTTTTTATATTTTATCTTGTATATGTACTTATTCTAATTTTATTTCTTTTATATCAAATTTTAATATTACGATAGATGTTTATGTAATATTTATATTTTTTATATTTTATATTTATTTATTATTCATTTTCTTTATATTTCATATATACTTATTATTATTTTTTTAATAATATCAGGTGACATCTTTTGGTAAATATTACATTTAGTTTTTTTTTGAAATAATAAAAATGTAAACTAAATGTAAAAAATGTAATACTACCATTTCTTATATTGTATATATTTTTATTCTAATTTTCGAATTTATTTATTCAACTTTTAAATATAAAATGTTAATAATACATTATGGATATTTTAATGTAATATTTCTGATATTATATTTTTTTAAAATAATAATAGTGACATATTGCATCTTTTGGAGAATTTTTAACGATGATGTGGACGTTCTATGGAGACTCAAAAAGTTCTTATATTTTATATTTTATTATTATTATTCATTTTCTTTATATCATATTTGGGTTCTTATATTTTATATTTTATTATTATTATTCATTTTTTATATTTCATATTTACTTATTATTATCTTTTAATAATGTCTGCTGGCATATTTTGGGAAATATTACATTTTTTTTTTTGGAAATAATAAAAATGTAAATTAAATATAAAAGATGTAAGACTACCATTTCTTATATTGTATATATTTTTATTCTAATTTTCGAATTTATTTATTCAACTTTTGAATATAAAATGATAATAATACATTATGTATATTTTAATGTAATATTTTTTATATTATTTGTTTGAAGAAAAAATAATAGTAACACGTGTCATTTTCCGGAAAAAGTTTTTTTCGCTGATGTGGACACTCCATGAAACCTCAAAAGCGAACTTTTAATAGTATAGATGTAATTAAAAACATTTATAAATTAAAAAACGAATTTACAATAAAAACATCTTTATATATAATGCGATTTCATAAAAAAGAAAGTTAACAAAAATAATTTTGATATTATTTGAAGAATAAATATTTCCTTTAAAACATAATCTTAAGCAATATAAATATATTTTCAAAGTAATAAAAGTATTTACGTTATATCTATATATTTTCTCAGATAATTATAGAAAGATTAGATAAACGAAGATACCTTCAGTTGAATAATAATATTTTATAATTAGTGGTTTATTAATAATATTTTATAATTAGTATTATTTAAATAGTTTATTCATTATTATAATATTTTTTGACTAATAATATTTTATAATTAAAGCAAAACTAAAAATGTCTATAAAAACATTTTATCTATATAAAATAATTTATCTAGAAAATAATTAAAAGAATTGGTATTTAGTTTTAAAATGTTAAATGATATTATTGTGAAAACTAATTTTACCACAAGCATATTTTGAACAAATAATTACAATTTTTTCTAAATAACATAATCCTAGATATTTTTAATGAACTAAACCTATTATATTTTCCACAATTAAAATATATATTTTACTTAATATTTAGTTTGCTTTTTTATTTTTTCTCTTTATATTTTTACAATCCAATATACCTATAATAAAAGTGCATAAAAAATCTGAACTATTATATTTAAGATTATTTAAAATAATTTTTAATTTAATTTTATAAATCTAAGGTATAATATACTTAGAATTTACAAAAATATTTTAGTTATTATAAATATTGATATGTGTTTATGAGCTTACAAAATTTATCAGTTATGTTCTTTTATGCAAGTTATGCTAATCATTGCTTTATTCTTTTAAATATTTTTAGAAAATCAACAAATAAAAAATTATTAGAAATATTACAAAAATATATATACACATTTAAGATGAAAAACTAAACTTTTACGATAAACAAAATCAATCTGATTTGGCTTAATAAAAATAAAAACAATTATACTTTAATACAAAAGGAAAATATGTCACCTATCCACAAAATGTGTAATTAGACTAATCAATTTTATTATATCTAAAATCAAAGGTAAAATAAAAAAACATATTATTTTATAGTAATGTTTATTTATTTTTATATGCTTCAAACCATACCAACTTATTTATTTCAAAATATTATCGTTATTTTTATTTATGTATTTTGAATCGATAAATACTCAAGTTTATTTTTCTATTTGATTTTCAAAATAATATATATAATATTATTACTAGAATATATTTACATGTTTAAGAGAAAAACCGATCTGAATGAAATAACAAATTATTCAAAATTTTAATCTATTTAGTAAAAGAAATATTATGGTTGAATTCGAAGAATTTGATGTTATCTAATATACTAAAGTGATAATCACACTAATCATATATTATATATCCAAAATAACGTGTCTAACTAGAAAAATATAATATTATTTATATAAATTATAAAATAATTGAAATTAAACTATAAATAAATTATTACACTATATTTACTTTATAAATATTTATATCCGTGCATGAACACTGGAAAATTACATATCATACACGGGAAATTCACATAGTTTTATAGTATTGTTAGAAACGATTAAAACTAATCTCTCTCTATATACATATGTGTGTGATTGTTATTATATATCTTATTTTAACTCTAGCTAATGCATAAGAGTACTGTAAGATTTACACGACTCAGGCCACAAAACTACTACATCATCAAGAACGCACACATTGAAATGATCCATCATACTATAAGATTCAGTTGCCAATCGCTTGACAAATAATAAACAGTGGGATAAAAAGGAGAGGAAAACAAAAATATGAGGGTTGCCAAAAAAAGGAAGTATTTCTGTTAAAAAGCTTATCAAAGAAGAAAAAAGGGACACACAGAGCATAAGGAGAACAAAAAGATCATGTAAGAAGGATGGAGAGGGTAGTATATGAAGAGATCAATACAAAAGAGAACCATCTTGCTACCCCTACCCCAACAAGGTGTGCCCTTCTTACTCAACTTAAAATTTATTCATGTGAACTCATTGGGCCTTCTAAGAAAACACTTGTAATATTAGTTCTTAGTCAAAATTACTAAACCCGAGCATACAATTGCATTTCTTGCGCTTTTGATTGAAGGGAGAAGGTCAAATTACTTCTTTTTTTTTGGACGACTAAGTCAAATTACTTCTTAAGATCTTGATTAATATTTAACCTTGTTCGCTGTCTTTGGATGCTACTGCATATTAAAAACTAAATATATTGGTATATTTATTAATTCGTTGCAAATAGTATGACCATTCATAATAACTGGTCAAGGAGATCGAAGCAATACTGATACACACGTATACACAAGATAATCATTCTCATTTCCAATTTTATTTCATATACAGTCATATAGATATTGTTAGAATAGCATATTTCCAAAAGAATATTCGACTTCTTTTTCATTTTTTCCATATTTTTTTGATGCGTGTGTTTACATGCCATCATTGGATAACGTTGATGTAACCTTGAATTTGTTCTTCCACTTTACGTTTATCCTTTCGTTATCCACCTTTAATATTTTTTATGTATAGTTGAAACACTGTTTCATTCTTATTATTATTTGCATATCTGTATTAGATGGCTAATGGCCTATTACTAAGTTAGAAAATTTTAATTATATTCCTAATATGTTACAAATGGTTTATATGTATGACATTATTTATAAATTATCGGCTATCAGAATTTCTCAAATGTCCTGGATGGGGTTTTGCATTACATCCATGCAAGTCCTATGGACCATTTCTATGTGTGGCCCACGTGATATGGGTCCCAACAGCTCTCTTTCTATCTTTATCAAATTTGTTCACAACAGTTTGGAACAGTGTCCACTAGTTGACGCTAGATGTGGCGTTTAATCGCATCAAACTAATTCAAATGAAAAGATTTAGTTGAAGTTCAGGCAAGTTTTGCCAAAAACCAAACTGATTAAACCGAACTAACCGAATCAAATTTACCGGCCACCTTTGATCCTCTGAACATGTTTTTTGGTCATCGTTGTTTTTAAAATACTACTATAATACATGAATTTTCAATGGGTATTTTCTATTTTTCTTATGATGCCATGTTAGTTTTAGTGCTTAGGTTAATCATAAGTTCTACCAAGATAAACATCTTATTTATTTTCTACTTAATCATAAACCTATATACAGAATCCTATTTACTGTTGGACAAAATAAAGAGAACAAAATATATCTGAAAAAACTTCTCTTTTATTATTGACAAATTTTACAGAAGATAACACTGTCATATATATAGACTATTTACATGAACAAACGTGACTGTTCGTAATGATACGTCACGACTCTTACAAACAGTCACGACTCTTACAAACGCAACCGTTAGGTTTACAGTTATTTTATAATTAATTTTGTAATCATACCAAACTCAATTATTATAAACTAACACTCCCTCTTAATTGAGTTTGGGTCTTCAGTCTTCACCGATAGTCTTTCTTTTCGTTCTTCACAACATGGTGCTCAAACTTGAACTTCATGCCTTCAGCCTTTTTCAAGTTTTGCGACTTTTCCTTCTTCTTTGTCGTCATGTTGCTTCTTCTCTATTCTGCTTTTTTTTGTTTTAATAACTTCTTCGATCATCAATTTGTGCCACACAATTTTTGAACCTTCACTTTGTTTTTTTTTTCTGTTCACCGTAGTCTTTTTGGTCTTCTCTTGACCATCAACTCGGTCTTCTCTAATGTGGTCTTTAACGAAAGACTCTACAGCACTCTCATTTGTGCTGATTTGCCTTACTTTGTCTTTTTCAACAGTAGGCTTTCATGTGATTATGTTTTTTTTTTCTTACATACGTCACATCAACGGTCGATCTGGAATCGCTTGTTCCACCACCGTTCCTAGTTTTCTGGTCTGAAGATGCTCGTCATCTTAGTACGCCAGAACCCGTACTCATCTCATCGAATATAGGAATTATTTGTTATGATGTTCCCTCCATCGTCTTCTTCTATTATTTCAATAACATGCTCTGATACCATGTTGGACAAAATAAAGAGAACAAAATATATCTGAAAAAACTTCTCTTTTATTATTGACAAATTTTACAGAAGATAACACTGTCATATATATAGACTATTTACATGAACAAACGTGACTGTTCGTAATGATACGTCACGACTCTTACAAACAGTCACGACTCTTACAAACGCAACCGTTAGGTTTACAGTTATTTTATAATTAATTTTGTAATCATACCAAACTCAATTATTATAAACTAACATTTACCACTAAACAAAAAAAGACAACAGACTCAGGCTCCCACATTTTTCATCAGTATTTGGAGGTCCATGTTTTCAAAATACAGTAGTAGTTCAAGAGTATATACACATATTTAGAGGGAGCTCGATTGTTCATATATTATGTTCTTTACATTTTAGTTTGGTTCTTCTTAATAGATTTTTTTATAAATTTTTTTAGTGTAATTATAATTTCAATTATTTATATAATTGTTTTTGTGAAATTCATGTTTTTGAAACTTAGCCTTAGGGCCCTAAAAGTGTAGACACATCATTGTATACCTCTGAATATCCATTAAAATCTTATATCGTATTTTGTACATGTACAAATCCTGATTTCAACTTAACCAAACTGAGCCTAATGACTTGTTACAGATCAAATATAATTTTACAAAACCAAACTCTAAAAAACCCCCAAGAAACCAAAATATTCTAAATATTTTCTCAAAATTCTAAAACACAACTTCAGAAAGAGATAAAGTCTATTTTCTAAAATCAAGTTCTAGACCTGAAAATGATAATATTTCAGAAGCATATTTATTGATTTAGATTTCTTCATTGGAATTTTCCCTTAAATGTTCATAAATTATATAACTATCATTTGATTAATCTATTTATATAATGAGTATTGACTTGATAAATAAAAGTATACAAACACAAATATTTACCACTAACTACTTTAATAACAATTAGATTTTGATCCACACTTTAAAAGAATGAATATTCTTTTAGCCATCTTAATAAAATTTGATTGATTTTGTAACTTCTATTAGAAAATAAATAATTTTAAAGTTGTTATATTTGTGTTTCAAAAAAATGTTCTATAAAAAGTGTTTGGAAATGAAAGTTCAAATTAATATTTGATTTTTTAAACAGTGTTTTATCTAGATTCTTTCAAATTTATTAAAAATGATATTCAAATTAAATGAAAAGTATAGTTTACATAAAAATTAAAATGATTATCATTGACAAAATATGGAAAATATTTTGTTAGTTTAAATAAATAATATTTATATTAAAATTAAATGTTAATGGTATAACATTGTAAATAGTTTTGAAAGTAAAAGCAGAATCTAGTAGGTATTATTTTTTAATAGCATAGATGAAATTGTTTTCATCCATAACCTGATGTTCATAACACTTTAATATTTCTTTTTTTTTTGTCAACTAACACTTTAATATATCTAGGTCAAGGTAAAAAAAAGAAAGGAACTTAAGCTTTCTCTCTCCTGAGCAACCTCTATCTTCTCTCTTAAAGTCACCATCTTTTCCCGATCTCAGTTTCCGACCAACGACGGTCGGCTTCCATTGACACGTCGTCGGTCGGGATTCACGGTTTTCCTCTAGTTTCTCCTCTTTACGGTTACGCAACTTCTCAAAGTCGTCTGTCATTTTTTAGCTCTGGCATGGATGGCTCCGACGGGGCCGCATGTCCGGCTTTGCTTTCGATGCTGCACCTTCCTCGTGGTGGCAATCTGCTTTGACTCCGAAGCTGTGCCGTTTTCTTCGGTGGTCGTCGGCTATCATGTCCTTAGATCTTCTCGAGCGGTATCAAGTCTTCGTTATTGTGTTTGGTGGTCGGGTTTGGATGAGATCTCGAGTATCATCGATGAAGCTCTCTAAAGCTCAGATGTACGGGTTGTAGTTGCTGAATCTCTTTAACTTCCAATATTGTTGTTGGGGATGAGTTTCGGTGATCGTGGTCAATTCCCGGATGATTCCATTGGTGAAGTGATAAGTTCGATCGGGTGTTTAGGGCTTTCGGCGGCGAATTCAAGCCGAAAGAGATGATGATGTTTTAACCATTCGACACGTGTCTCTTCTTTAGACCGTGTCTCACACGTGTAGGGTGATGGATGAGATTGGATCATTATCTTTTTTTGGCCTTGGAACTAGTTATGTGTTGCTATATAGTATTTTTGGGCTTTGTATATTTTTCTTTTGACCTTAAAAAAAACCATGATGGCAAAAAAAAAAAAAAAAATCTAGGTCGAGGTAACAAACTTTTATGTGAATTTGAGCTACTACTAAAACTTTATTTCCCACCGAAATATAATATGATAATGAAATACTGTTCATAGAATACAACAGGAAATACAAAAAAACACCTCATCACAAATCTACTTATCTTAAATTTATTTGACTCAATAGCTATCTTTATTTTTTATATAAAGAATTATAAAAAATTTCTTTTGTAAAAAACAAAATCATGTCATCTTAATCTTATTATTCGTGGGGTTCCCTACCTTTTTACTAGGGCTGGGCAAAAAATCTGAACCCGAAAAACCGAACCGAACCCGATCCGAAAAAGTAGCACCGAATTCGAACCGAAATTGATTAAATATCCGAACGGGTTCAAAATTTCGGTATTTAAAGAACCAAAACCGAACCCGATCCGAACCGAAGTATTGTGGGTACCCGAATGTATCCGAAATAAATTTATATACTTAAATATATACATTATTTTTATATATAATGTATATTAAAAATATTAAAAATATATAAGATACCTTTAAGTTTTCCAAAATACTCGAAAAATATATGCAAATAGACAAAAATAAATGTTTAAATAGCTAAAATATACTGAAAACACCAAAAATAGTTAAATATCTATTGATTCTTTATCTATATATTCAAAGAAAACCAATTTATATGTTAAATTAAGATATTTTGACATATATGTTATCAAAATTTATATGTAATATATTATCTCTCTTATATATTTTGAAAATTTAAAGTATATAATGGATTTTGAAAATTTAAAAACATTTTAAATGAGTTATCCGAACCCGAACCGAACCCAGAAAGATCCGAACCGATCCCGAACCGAAATTTAGAAATATCCGAATGGGGCTGAAATCTTTAACCCCGAAAACCCGAAACCCGAGTGGACTGAACCAAAACCCGAATGGATACCCGAACGCCCAGCCCTACTTAGGGCTGGGCAAAAGACCGAACCCGAAGAACCGAACCGAATCCGATCCGAAAAAGTAGTACTAAATCCGAACCGAAATTGATAAAAAACCCGAACGGGTTCAAATTTTTGGTATTTAAAGAACCGAACCCGAACCCGATCCGAACCGAAATATTTCGGGTACCCGAATGTATCCGAAATAGATTAATATACCTATATATATTAACTAATTTTAGATTTAATGTATATTAAAAGGCATCCAAAAAATATATGATACTTTTAAATTGTTCAAAATACTTGAAAAATATATGCAAATAGTCAAAAGTACATGTCTAAATAGTTAAAGTATACTCAAAACACCAATAATATTTAAAATATATATTGATTCTCATTCCAAATATTCAAATTAAACCAATTTATATGTTAAGTTTTGGTATTTTAACACATGTTATTCAAATTTATATGTAATATTTATTTTGTTTATAGATTTTGTGAAGTTTAAAGTATATAATAAATTTTAAAATTTTAAAAATAATTTAAATGGATTATCCGAACCCGAACCGAACCCGCAAGGATCCGAACCGAACCCGAACCGAAATTTAGAAATACCCGAATGGGGCTGAAATCTTTGACCCCGAAAACCCGAAACCCGAATAGACCCGAACCGAATCCGAACGGATACCCGAACGCCCGCCCCTAGCCCTACTTTTTACTAAAGAAATTAAAAAAGAAAAGAGAAGACTATGGCTTACGTAACTAATGGGTCCACCGAATGACAATCATGCCCTTCGCTAATTTCTTTCTCACATTTCATAAATCGCTATAAATACGGTCTTAACGTTACTCATCACTTGGCTTGCACAGACAAAACTACTAGAAGAATCCTTTACTCTTCTTCTTCTTCTACTTCTACAAATCTCTCTCTCTAGTAGTTATGGTGACGAACTCCACAATCAAATTTCTCTGTAGCTACGGCGGGAAAATTTTACCTCGTTATCCCGACGGCAAACTCCGTTATAACGGCGGTCACACCCGCGTCCTCGCCGTTCCACGCTCCGTCTCATTTTCCGGTTAGTTCCCGCTCTTATTTGATTTTTTCATATTTTTTTGAAAAAACGATTATGTGGAGAGAGAAACTAAGGAAGCGCGTGTCATGCGTGTAACAGAGCTATCGTCTAAGATGGCGGAGTTGTGCGGTGGATCCCCCGTAACCATACGGTGTCAGCTCCCGACGGAAGATCTCGACGCGCTCGTGTCCGTCACGTGCGACGAAGATCTAGCGAATCTAATCGAGGAGTACGACCTCGTTTCCTCCTCAATGAAGATCAGAGTCTTCCTAAACCCGCCGAGATCCGTTAGATCATCAACGACGATCTCGCCTCCTCCGTTGGCTTTGCCGTCGTCATCATCTTCCACCACTTCCTCTAACTCATCGAGTCCTAGATCTCCCTCGATTTCAAAACCACCGCTACCTCCGTCTCCACCGAGGTTAACGACGACGGCGAAGAATCAGTGCTACGGTTGCTACGTCCACCACCGTAGTTCGAGGAATATGTACCTCGTCCACAACGGCAATCACTGGCAATAACCCCAAGCCACAATCAGATTAAATAAAAAACAAAAATAAATATGAAAAATCGAATCTATACTTGAAAGAAAAATCTTCTTGATATGTGTAAAAAAAGAGAGATATAAAGGTGTACGTGATCTCTCTCTGTGACGATGACCGTCGCCATTAATGAAATCATCCTAAAAGCTCTTTTTTTTTCTTGGGTGAGTTGGTTTAATTCCTTCCTTTTTTTTACCCAATTGCTTCCGTTTATCGGTACTCCGTCAACTTTAACCGGTTTTGGTGAACTCGTGGCCGTCCCGACATATGTCATCCCTACCTTATCTACTCTGCCGTTGCATTATTCTGTTTTGTTGCACCGTCACCGTTTAGCGGATGTCATTACACCTGTTGTCCGTTTCCGTGAATTACTTTTTCTTCAAACGAACACTTTTTTTTAAGGTTTTTCTTTTTATGGTTTTCTTTTGATTATTATTTTTTAATATTTTTTTATTTCTCGAGTTTTCCCACTTGCTTTTTTTTTGTGTGGTTTATTTTTTTTAATATTTTGTTGGTATATTATAATTTCTGTTGAACTAACCTCTTTAATCACCCTTTTTCATCTGCAGGTAATCTTCTACAAAAAAAAATTCAAGCCAAAGGCGTAACCAGTATACTCGTTTATGGTATGTGTCCAAATTTTTAATTTTCATTGTTTAGATTATTTTAACTAAGAGGTATGCATTCTGACGTTTGTATTTTTCTCTGATTGCTTTTTTATGGGGTAGATGAAATTCGGAAAATGGGGATAAGCTTGAGAGAAGACAAAATAATGTTTGGGAATAAAAAGAAGAGGTGATAATGAATGATGATAAGATTCGATTTTTTAATTAAAATGGGTCCCGAAATACAGCTGGTGCGGAGAAGGAAGTATAATACTAGTTTCGGAAAATAATGTTTCAATGGATTTAGGTTGAGTGGGAGAGGAGAAGACACCAAGTACGATTTAAATTGAGGCGTGAATAATGATGACCTAAAAACAGGGACGTGAACTTGTAGATATTTTTAAGGCAATGAATCTATTTACTTAACTACTTGAGATGGACGTACTATTAGGCATTGTTTAGGAGCTATCACGAGGTGGAAATAAATTAGGCTGTATAACACCAAATTAGGCACCTTATTCTACAGAATATAGTGGAATGATGACTGCAACGATGGATGGATAATCGCTAAACATACTTTCAAAGACATTCTTAAACTTCAGGCGGCGGTTATGCTATAAAAGAAACTATAAAACAAAAGGAGAAAGACTACAGAAACCATAAGCATTTGCTTGGATGGACTGTAATGTAAACTAAGTGGTTTAACTTAACCACTCAATTACACAAGCCAACATTCAATAGAATCAAATATAAGGTGGACCGGATTGATCTTGATCATTCCAAAAAGATGGCTGTTTGACTTTATCATCATGGAATCATATTAAATTCTTTGGTCCACTTCGACACTTTCAACTAACTTTAACTTCTGATCACAGACATGAAACATCAAACTCAATATGCTTGACTTGCTCAGCATTGAATCTTTTTTTCTAACTTCCCTTTATTTAAACCTCTCTAATATTCGATTAGTTTGAACGAAAATCACAAAACCATGGATCAAAATCTTGATAAATCCCCAAAATTTGAAATCATCTGACATGGTTGATTACTCCACCATGAACTTGCTTAATATGTGCAGTTTAACATTTCATTTGTTTTGTTCTGAAGCTGTTTATAAAACGTTTTTTACAGTTTATATACCTGATGCAATCTTGAAAATGAAGAATCTTGAGAAGTGTTTGATGTTTCTTAAACTTTCTTGAATCTCTTCCTGAGTCTATATGAATGTTTCTTAGCCTTAGGATTCTTAAGTGACTGCCCACAATCTAACCGAACTCCCTGAAAGCATAGCACATTGCAGGTTTGGTTCTTGTCTTTTATTGTAAATGTTTGAAAATTGTTTTACTTTTGTGCTTAACATTTCAAAGATTTTGTTTGGGAATCTATACTTTACCTACAAACATCGGACATGGATCACAGAGTCTGGAGAGATTATCAATCCAGCTGAAGAAACACCGTTACTTTCCAGCTTCAATAAGCGAAATGTATTCCTTGAAGTATCTTGACTAACATATAAACGAGATCAAAATGGGATTCCAAATTCCATCGGGAGAATAACAATCATGTGTAACAATACAAGTTTCTACAGTTTTGATGAAACACAAGTATTTTATAAGAGTATTGGATCAATACTTAATTTTCATTTAGTTTTAAATTACAATTTTAGGAAACTTAACATAGTATTAAAGTCTTAAATCTAATTACTCTGTTTTTGGACTTTTTTTTTTTTGAAACACAAACTTTCATTCATTCAAACTTAGCTAGAGGTCAAAGGTGCCTCTGTTTCAACATGATATGTTTAGTCAGTCCATCGGCTTCTTTGTTTTTGTCTCTCGAAATACAAATAAAGAGATGAAATCAAAATTACAAGCATAATTCAGAATATCTGCAACTACTCCATATATCTCTGGTATGGTGCTGCCTTTGTTGGACCTCAGAATCATGAGATAAAAGATCAATGGCTAAAACAGTCATTATCTCGAGGTAGAATATTGGATTAGTAAAGATTAATGGATTGAGCTTAAAGCTCTAAAGATTATGTGATTCTTATTTTTGAAGCTTGATGTTTCCATAGGACATAACTAATATATAATAGATTTGAACCAATACATTAATTGTCGATTAACTTGGCGGAAGTCCATGTAACTTAACTAAAAAGAGAGGATCCGTTTTGAGGCTGAGCGATATGGAGATGAACCTGGCTGTCTCTCATGGGAAACCTCCATGGTTACTAATTTTGTTTCTGGTCTGATTTAGACCATTGGATTTGGGGGAGAACTAGGTGATGGTGGAGATAAGAAGCCTGGAAAAAATCGCATCTCACCAAATCTGAGTTCTGCTCAAGTTTTTCTTCTACTAGTTTTCCGATGGACTACTTGTAAACACATCATGACCTTGTTTATACCGTATTGTGCAAGTTTGTGACAGGAGAATATTTTTTTTTGAACTTAAAGAATAATATCTTTCTCTCAAACACTTTTCTCCTTTCTCGAAATTAATTAAAAAACTGATGTACATATTTTCTTTATTATTCGGTATACAATGTGGTAGTATGACAAATGAATATTTCCAGAATCAAACAAGCTTCAAAGAGACAATGAAAACACTTGACTTGAGCGACAAGAAACCAGTAGAGCAAAAAATCTCCCACCATCTTTTCTTTTCAAATCCGTTGGCTTAAACTCCTACTGATCGACAATAACTTGCAAAACATCTTCTTAGGTTGTCTTGGGATCGAACACAACGCCATAAACCTCGAAGGAGTGCTCTGAAATCCTCCGTTAGGTTTAATTTCAACTCTTTCTACATCTTCTTCTCTTCTTGTTGTAAAACTTCTTCTCAAAACTGCTGTTTCATTATTGGTGATATTGTTTGCTGTTGTAGCTATCGCAGCTCGTGCTTGCTCCACAAATAGGATTTGCACAATCACTCTCAGTGGAAGCAGCTGGTTCTGTGCAGCGTTCTTGCTTGCTTCTACTGATAGTTTCTTGCAGTCCAAGATTCTGCATAACCTCTTTCTCTCAGTCTTATCAATCTTCTGATGAACCTGAAAACATAAAGGGTGTGAGATAACAATCAATGCAGTGCTGTCTCAAATTAATTTTAACCATTTTTCAGAAAATATTGACGGTATATTTACTAATGAAATGAAGTAGTCAAAGTTAATAGTTATATCTATATTTTTGAGATTTATTCGACCGCTCCACTTGCATATTTGACATGCTATTAGACCGCCCTGAATCGATGTATGTTAAAGTTGATAATAGCTTCTAGTTGTAACATTGTTTACCTGAAGATAGATATCAATCGCTTTGTACAAGTCATCATGACTGATCCTTGAAAGATCAGGTATCGATTCAGCCAACTCAAGAAAGCTAGACACCGTTAAGTTCACATCTCTAGCAATCTCTTGAAGATATGAATCAACAAGCTTTGCTACTTTAACCAACAACGGAGGAAAAGAAGAAGAAGACAGAGATCCTCTGATCTCTTGTATCTCTTCCATGTCTTCTTCTGAGCGAGACCTTCTATGTTGAGTTCTTGTCGGCCTGATCTGAGACAGAAACTGCTTCACCATCATAGTCACAACATCCACGTCGTATAACATACCTGACTTATCCGACAAGGGTATCAACAGCTCGCTTACCGTTGCCTTATCAAGTTGGTTTCCCGCCTTCACCGCGAGTTCCATCTTCGAAGTAGGCGAAACGTTCATAACGTTCGCTGTCTTCAGTAACTGAAGCAAGAAGCTACAAGGAACAGCTGATCTTTCTGTCGGTAGAAGAGAGATAACCGATTCCAAAACCGGAGAACATTCTTCAATGCTTGGTAACCATTTAGAAGCATAGATTCTAAGAGCATTACCGATTAATCTCGGAGATACGTTCCGGTTTGATGACTTTATCGCCACCATTGTTCTCTGGTAAAGATCCAAATCCAAATCAGCTAAATCTTCACCCCACCAACGTGAGTTCTCCGCCTTACCATTACACAAGCTTTCATCTCTCCTTCTCCTCGACCGGTTTCTCGACAACCCCGTCTCCATAACGTTCGCGAAATCGTCACCTGGAGATGCATTTACACCGTTGGCTATCGCCTCGATGCAACGGCTCGTGATCCCGAGATCTTCAGACCACGAAGGTAAAGCCTTCGTGGTCTGAAGAGTGACGAAAGAGTCTTTCCAGCTCTTGAAGACACAAGAAGTCAAGAAATGCTCGAGTCTTTGGACAAGATTCTCTGTCTCTCCGGGCTCGACTTCTTCAGTCATGCCGAGATACTCCGCTGCGCATCGTACGGAGACTACGTTGTGAGCGCTGAGAGTGATCGTGATGCCGTAACAGAACTTAGCACAGAGCTCAAAAGCCTCTGTTTCGCCGGGAAAGTCAACGAGTTGTATAACTTTCTGTTCTTTTGATGTTTCGGGTTCTTGTGATTGTGAAGAGACTAAGTTCTTTAAACGCAAGCATTTTGATAACATCGGAAACTGCAAATATAAATTGCGCCAAAAAAAAAAGAAAACTCAGAAATCAAATCTTGAAAATGTTACTATGAAAAAGTGGATTATTATTACCTTGTGAAGAAGATATTTGGTGGATTTTACTTGGATTATAAGATCATTCTGTAAATCAGATGACACTGACCTGTAAAATTTTCAGACCGAACAGTAAAAATGATCAGAGATTGGTCGGAACAATTTAACAAAAAAAATTAGAAAATTTGAGAGAGATATAGACGATTGAGTTCTTGTGTTTACCTTACTGCTTCTACAGTGTAGAATGTATCAGGTCGAAACCCTAATTCCATAAACTTCATTTTCGGTATGAAAAGAAAGTCGCCGGTAAAGTCGGTTCCGGTTCGCCGGAATAAATTAGATTATTGGTTTTTTCGAAACCGGGAATTGGTGTATGTCAGAACAGAATTGCCTCCCGGAGATCGTCAAATTTTGTCACAAGTTCTAGTAACCGGTGGATTTACTGCCGGAGAATGGTAAAGATTGCCGGAAACTGAAAAGAATAAGAAGAGACCGGTGGAGCTCCGACAACGGTTGGATGATCAGCAGCTAAAGTAACGGTAATCACAGGAAAGAAACTTGGATTTGGACGAGAAAACACTAATCCTTTCTCTGGAAATTTCGGTGTTCTTGTCGGAAAACGAATGTGAAAGACTTTAAGGTGAGAGTGTACAACAAACAAGAATCTGTTGCACACAAATTTATAAACGAGTGCTTTTGTAATAAAATAGTTAATTTTTTATTCGCAGAATGTAATTTTTTAAGGTTAGCTGATTACTTTGAGAAATGATTCGCTTTTTTGTCACACCACCTGAGAACTTTCGTATAATCAATTTCAGCAGAAAGCACAAAGTATTAGATATAATATAATTTATTTTAAATTTTACAGGTGAAAGAAAAAAAAGCTAAAGTAATAATAGACGATTGATAAAAGAAAAAAGTAATAATAGACGATGATGATATAATCATTTTTTTAGTTGAATGGTTGCTATAAACTCAGGTTGAAATACCATATTAATTAAGTTGTAAAATGATTGCCCTTTGAAAAAAAAAGAGCTGTAAAATGCCTAGCTTTTTATCCTACTTTATGATTTTTGCAACAAAATTTTACATCTAAAAACTATTTTTTAATATATAAATCCTTCTTTGAAAGCTAAGAGAGAAGTGAGCGGTGTGATGCATCATTTTTGTGTGATAACAAGCGGTGTGGTACTTCTTTGTATGAGAAAGTGAGGTATGTGAGATAAGTTGCATTTTGAAGGTGATAAGAGAGATGTGAAGCGGTGTAAGGCCAAAGCTTAACCACCCCTAAGATCAAGGTGTTCCTAGTTTAGACAACTTTGTTTTTCTTCAAGTATATTTCACAACCAGATGACGGAGATATTCCCGTGGCGTAAATGTGTCTGGAATTTAAACACCCCTCCTAAGGTGCAGACCTTTCTCTGGCGAGCGATGAACGGTGCCCTCCCCGTGGGCTCTGTTTTACTCACTCGGGGTCTGCAGGCAGAAGCTAGATGCAAGAGGTGTGGGGAACTTGAAACACCATTGCACCTTTTCCTTACCTGCCCCTTTGCTGCCCGTGTATGGGAACGTATACCTGCTGTATTCAAGCCTGAAATCGGTAATATAACTTCGATTAGGGAACTACTGATCAGCAACTTGGCGATGATCAATCTCCCACCCACTGGATTGGGAACCTCCCCTATTTATCCTTGGCTGTATTGGCATCTTTGGAAGGCTAGAAACAAGCTAATCTTTGAGGATCGATCTTGGACTGAAGCGGAACTTGTGTTGAAAGTCATCAAGGATGCGCGGTGCTGGGAAGAGGCCTCGCAAAGCAACAAGCAGATCCAGTCCCGCTCAACAAAGATATCTTGCGCTGCCCCACCCCCTCCGCGGCGCATAAACTGCTTCACCGATGGAGCTTGGGATCCTAGCTCTGGTAACAGTGGACATGGCTGGCTCTTCACTTCCCCCTCCGGTGTGGAGTTGAAACACCAAACTTCTAACCGTCGTCATGTAGCTGCGCCTATTGTGGCGGAAGCTCTCGCGGTAAAGGCTGCCCTGATGGATGCAGTCGCTAATGATTTCTCTCAGTTGAATGTTTTCTCTGATTCGAAGTCTCTCATCAACCTTCTCAACTCCTCTGCTTCAACAGTCCTACTCCACAGTGTTCTGTTTGATATTAGAGTTCTGTGTTGTAGGTTTGATTCTATCTCGTTCTTTTTTGTTCCCCGTTTGGGCAATGTTGCAGCTGATACTCTCGCTAAGTCTGCGTTAAGAGTCCTTGTAAACTCTCCTGGTGGAGAGTAAACTATTTCCTTTTCTTAATCAAAGTAGTTCGTTCAAAAAAAAAAACAGTGACTTCAAAATATTAGTGACTCAAGCAATTTAAGATACACATTCGAGTAAATGCACTAATTTAGTTGTTGGAAATGGAAGATGGATCTGATACGAAGTTACACGTATAAATATTATATGTTACGTTTGATTGTTGTATTTTGTTGTGTGTTTGATTCATTTCTAAGTAAAGAAAAGTAATACTCCCAATAATTTGTTTGGCCAATCCGTCCATCTAGGGAAAAGTTCTTGCACCCAATCCACTATCAATTCATCGGACAACTCTCAGGCGAAAGACTGTTTGTCTTCACTGGAATAACAATTGTCAATACGGTTCTTCGTTTCAATGTTTAACTTAATTTTTGATTGTGTAATATTTTCAGAGACGGTCTTGAGTATAACCGAATAAACCATTAGTGTTGAACGTCCAAAATTTTAAGAGTTAAACTTGGCTAATACTACACTGTAACTGAAAACCAATAATTGGTTAGGTTCAAAAAGTGAAACCACATACTTATGTCATCACTCATCAGTAATAATATAAAATAGAATATTTACAAGCATGGTGCTTTTCGAACTAAAAATGAAAAAAAAAAAGTTGAAACACATTATTTCATTATTTCATCGTTTTACTATCTATTCTTTTTGCCAACCATTCCTTTACTGTCCAAAACTCAGCATTTAGCATGATTGCCTTTAACTTTTTTCCTTTCGATATCATGAATAATTGTTCTTCCGACTAATATCATGGTTCTAATAGGTTATGTAATTCTGCCTTTACGATCTAATGGGTTATGTATCAGAGAGAGACCCCATCTAATGAAACCACATTTATTTTCTTTATATTATATATTACTATCTTTTTCGTAGTCAGACATTCGTACGAAGTCGGAATATCAATATAATTTTAAAGATGATGATTGTTCCTCATATGATGAAAATATAGAAAATTCAAAATTGTATATGGTTTGTTATTTAGTCAAAAGAAAATGCATCTGATCCTTTTTATTGGATGTCAAAGCATGACATGTGGTGTGTATAGATAACTTTTCCATGTTCATAGAATGATGGAACAACTTACGTATTGTAAAAAGATCTTAACTGATGCAGGGATATTTTGTTGGTATCTCACCGAGTCACCGGTAACATTAGTTTAGTTACCGTATGATTCTTCCAATTGCATAACTGATCTCAGTGAGTGAATCATATAAAAAGATAGTAAATGATACTTAAAAACAAAACTATAGTGCAAGTTGAAAAGAATCAAAGGACAGCTAAATTTAAGTGCGTTAATTTCTTTCAACGAATTAGACAGATGTTGGGTTATCAAGATCGATCATAGAGTATCCATCTTGGATTTTCTATCTGACAATTAATGAGATAATACTAATAATTGGAAAAATCTTAATAGATTGTATTTTCGTGACTACAAAAGGCAAAGCGCCATGTGATTGTCCATCGTTTTTCTATCATTGCATAGTCGACGCCGCTTGTCTTAATTCATTCTTTTTATTTCCTACTCAAATAAAGATGATTTTAAACACTGTTTCAAGTGTTTCTGTACTTCAAATATAATCATCACTTTGGTAAGTGTTACTTTTTATAAGGAAGGTTGAGAGATGAGATGAGTTTGCTTTAATAAAACAGGATTAGTATGATGAAAGTGGTATACAAAAGTGGTATGATTAGCGGAAATTAGTAAACTTTTATATTAACAACATGTTATACCAATAAAATCATCACTCGCTCACACACATAAGCAAATAGGTTATTAAAAACGATGTTAATTAATGTTTTGTTATGAAGCAAACTTTAGTAACTTTTTTTTTTTTGACAACGAAACCCATATTTTATTAAACCGGTTCAATGGGATTAGTCTGAACTAAACCCGTAGGAACCAAAAAGTTTACATGGGAAAAGATAGAACCACGAGCTCGAGCACCTTTTGCAAGGGTATCGGCTCGGACATTGCAAGAACGAGGGATAAAACGTAAAGAGCAAAAATTGAACATAGAATGAAGGTAATAAAACTCTTCTATTTCGACCAGTAAAGATGGCCAGTCGTCTTTTTCTTCTTCTGCGATGATCTTGACCAATTGTTGACAGTCTGTCTCAAAGGTCATATCTAAAAGGTCCATTTGAATTGAGGATTTCATAGCCCACAGCAGAGTATGAAACTCTGCGTGTAGGGGGGTTAGACTACGGTTACTAGAGAATGAACCGAAGGTCGATACCCCATCCTTGTTCGTTAGAACCATTCCTCCGCCGAAGAGATTATCGTCTTGATGCCAGGAGGCGTCGATCGAACATCTAGGGCCGGAGGGTTGAGCGCTTGGTGGTGGCGGGAAGCTCTCCTCTTCATGGGAGTGTAAGATTTGCGCGAGTTTCCAGTTTTCCGCTTCCGATGTGGCAATTTGGACTGTATCTAGTGGTGATGTATCCTTCCCGTTGAAGAGTTTGTCGTTTCTAGCTTTCCATAGATACCAAAGAATCCAAGGTACCTTATCCAGGATTGAAGCCGGGATGCCAAGACCGTTTGCCTGCCATAGGAGATGGTTCAGATTACTGAAAATAGAGGTACTCGGGAAAGAACCCGGAGAGTGTGGAATATGGGCTAAGGCCCACACTTGTACCGAGGGAGGACATTCGAAGAGGAGGTGGTTGATGGTCTCATTATCGGCTCCACAGCGAGGGCAGTTACGTTCCTTACTACAATGCCTATCGGTTAAGCGACTGCAAACCGGTACACAATCGGACAGGGCCTGCCAGATAAAGTGTTTGATCTTTCTTGAGGTTTTGATCGACCATGTTTTCGCTTTTAGGCATGTGGTACTAGGCTCAGCAACGGGTGCTGGAGTAAGGGTTGCTTCTCGTGTCATAGCCAGTGCGTACCCTGATTGGACTGTGTAAGCTCCAGTCTTCGTGGAGGCCCAACAGAATCCGTCTGGCCGGCTAGATCGGCCGAGTCGCAGGCTCTCGATGAGGGGGACGTCCTCGCTTGCTATCAGGGCGTGGAGCTTAGGCGTGTTCCAGGTGCCAGAGTTTGCGTCGATGAGATCACTTACACGCAGGTTAGGGTCAAAGGAAGGACCGCAAGGAGTAGCCGGTCGTGGAGCGGTGTCAGGGACCCAGTTGTCCGACCAGACCATGGTGTTGTTGCCCGAGCCTATCGATCGTCTCAGCCCGGCTTTCAAGAGGGGCTGTGCAGCCATCAAGCTACGCCATACATAAGAAGGAGAGCTTGCCTTTGTTACATCCACTGGAGTAGAGAGGCGATAGTATCTGCCTTTTAAAACACGGGCTAAGAGAGACGATGGATGTTGGATTAATCTCCATAGTTGCTTCGCAAGTAATGCGAGATTAAAGTTACGAAGATCTCGGAAGCCCAGTCCTCCCTTATCTTGGGGAAGACATATATCTTTCCAAGCAATCCAATGCAACCCTTTATTGTTTTGTTTCGTACTCCACCAGAACCGAGTGATCGCGCTCGTAAGTTTTCTGGTGATCTCCAAAGGTAAGAGGAAGCAGGACATGACATAGGTAGGAAGAGCTTGAGCCACCGACTTGATAAGAATTTCTTTTCCACCTTTGGACAGAAGTTTCCCGGACCAGGAGTTTATACGGTTTGATAGCCGGTCTTGGATATAGGCAAAAGCTTGTTTTTTACTCCCACATATTTTCTCCGGCAAACCGAGATAAACCCCCATTCCTCCTTCTTTTGAGATCCCTAGGGCTTGTTTAAGTTCTGATTTGATCTCCTGGGGGACTTTGGTTCCGAAGAGGATGGATGATTTGTGGACGTTCAGTTGCTGACCGGAGGATAAGCCATAGGTATTGATGATTCGGACGAGTTCGGTGCACTGTTGTATGTCCGCTTTGCAGAAAAAAAGACTATCGTCAGCGAAGAGTAGGTGGGAGACGGGGGGACTGTTCCTGGCGATCTTGAGTCCCGTGATTCGTCCCTCTCGCTCGGCTCCTTGGAGTTGGGAGATAAGGGCTTCCGTTAGGAGAATAAATAGGAAAGGTGATAAGGGGTCGCCTTGCCGGATTCCACGTGTAGGTTTGATGTTTCCTTTTGGTTCTCCGTTAAGCAAAACTTGGTATGAGACTGATGAGATACATAGTTTGATCCATGATACCCATATCGGGGAGAATCCGAGTTTCAGGAGCAGTGCTTCTAGGAATGACCACTCGACTCTATCAAAGGCTTTGCTCATATCTGTTTTGATCGCCACAAATTTGGACCTACATCCTGGATTAGTGCGCAGGGCGTGGAAGACTTCGTGAGCTACGAGAATATTGTCTGTGATCAGACGTCTGGCTACAAAGGCCGATTGGGTCTCGGAAATAATTTGAGGCAGATATTTTTTAAGGCGCTTGCTCATGAGTTTGGAGATGACTTTATACGAGACGTTGCACAGACTGATGGGTCTGAATTCCGTCATCTCGGCCGGTCTCTCTGTCTTGGGAATAAGGCATATGTTGGTTTGGTTCAGCCGGGGGTCCAGGGTGCCGTTTCTGAAGAACTCTTTGACCGTTTGGCGTACTGCCTCGGCTGTGATTCCCCAGTATTTTTGAAAAAAGAGACTCGTCATTCCATCCGGACCGGGAGCTTTATCTGGGTTTATATCAAACATTGCGCTTTGAATCTCATCATCTGATGGAAGTTTCGTAAGTGACGCGTTCATGGCTGGAGTTACCTTCTCAGTAATATACTGGAGTGAGCTCTCGAAGTCGGAGGGGTTTGACGTGGTGAACAGAGTTTGGAAATAGCCGGTAGCCATTTGTTCGATTTCTTCTTCTGTGTCCGCCCAGGAGCCGTTCGGCCGGCGAAGTCGCAGTACTCGGTTCCTTGCTCGGCGCTGTTTGGTTGTTGCGTGAAAAAATTTGGTGTTGCGATCTCCTTCTCGTAACCAATTGGCCCGGCTCTTTTGCTTCCAATATAGTTCCTCATCTCTAAAGGCTGCGCAGAGATTCCATTTAAGGTTTAAGATCGCCTCGTTTGTGAAGTTGTCGTCTAGCTGAGCTTTCTCTAGTTGGTTCTTTATCTCTTCGATCTTTTTTGCCGTATTGGAGGGGTTACCTCGCTTCCATCGGGAGATGAATTTGCGGCATAGCTCAATCTTATCATGTAGATCATTCCGATCAAATAGATTGGGATCATTCCATCCTTTGAGAATGGTATCTCGGAAGCCTTCTTTCCCGATACAACGTTTATCAAATTTAAAGCCTCGTCTTCCCGGTTTTTTAACCGAGAGAAAGCGAGAGAGGATGGGGCGATGGTCCGATCCCCATAAGCGCAGATACTCCACATTTGTGTGGGAAAAGCAATGGTGCCAATCTTCGTTTCCTACTGCCCGGTCTAGCCTACATTGCACTTTGCCGTTTTTTCTGTTGCCTACCCATGAGAGAGGATTACCTGAGTAAGGGAACTCGATCATTCCGCAGTTTGCTAACATACTCTTGAACGGCAAGAAGGATGATTCACAACGCTTGCGCCCGCCTTTTTTTTCTTGGTTGCTGGTTATTTCATTGAAATCACCAAGCATGAGCCAAGCTCCGGTTCGGTTCAGACTTATCCTGGTCAAGCGTTCCCATACATCTTCTCGGTATTTAATAACCGGATCTCCATAGACGAAAGTCATGTATACTTTGTTCCCTGCTATGGTGGCCTCAATGTCTATCATACGATCATTGGAGAAAAGAATAGTAACATCAAAAGAGTCTAAGTAAAAAAGAGCTAGTCCACCGCTTCTTCCCTCAGGTTCCACGGTGAACAATTTATTATAACCAAATTCAAACTGAAAATCCTGAAGAAAAGAATAACTATTTTTTGTTTCTGAAAGGAAAAGAAAAGAAGGAATAAAACAACGATGCAGTTCCCGGAGATGTTTCTTGGTCAGGTAAGCTCCGGCGCCCTGACAATTCCATGCTATTGCACTCATATCTTCTTACTGGGTGGTTTCTGGGACACCACCGAACCTGAGAGAGACAAAGGTTTTTTGCTTTTAGCAGAGGGAAACACCTCATTACGAGGGACCTTAGAGGAAGAGGAGACAGTAGGGGGATTACCCAGAGCAGAGCGTTTCCTGGGTGAGTTACGTCCTCTGAGCTGAGTTAGTTTCTTTGAAGCTTTTGTTGCCTTGACAGTTTTCATATCAGGGCTCCTCGGGACATTCTTTTTTAGGTAGCCCTTCGCTGTGTACTTAGGGGGAATCGGAGCTGGGGCGTCTTGAGCAGGTGCTGTCGCGGTCATGGTTGCTAAGCTCCTTTCTGGGGCTGAAGCCGGAGCCTTTGGAGCTGTAGCTGACGACGTGGGCGCTGGTACAGTTGGGGCTAATGGCTGACGCTCCTCCTGCATCTCAGAGTCATAGATAGCATTTCCCGGAGATAGTTGAGAGATTGCATCAATTTTTTCTGCATTCTCGTCTGGGAGTTCTGCAAGAAAATCATCATCAACCAGAAGATCATCGTTTTCCATCATCTCCGCATCCATCTCGTACAACTCTGTTTCCTTGACCATAGAATCTACTAGAGCGAGCTCCTCCTCTGTTAGAGTTATGTCAGGATCCTCTCCGAAGTCAATAGCTAAGTCCATCTCCGTATCAAGATTCTTTGGCTCCATAGTCGGAGGCTTAGTAGAGCTAGCGACTTGTTTCAGGGAGTTGTGTCGTGGGGATGTAGGTTGGTTCATATCTTCTGGTTCGCGGATGATGAGTGAGGATTGCTTGTGACGAGGTTCACGTTCGCGCGAGGTAGGCGTGTCCGTGATGTGAGCTTTTCCCTTTAGAAGTCGGAGACGTTCCTCCGCCGTCTCAGTAACAGGGCTCGTGGGCTGGGTTCTCCTAATTTCTCCTAGCTCCAGTTGTCCTAGTTGATCCGAGATGGTTCTTTGGGAGTCGGAGACAGCTCTGGAGGGAACCTCCCGAGCGGGATCATCTTGTCCCGCTTGTGGAGCGCTAGACGACATCGGAGCCGTAGCAGTGTAAGGAGTTGGTTTCAGGGGTGATCGGGGGCGCCAAGAGCGAGAGTCTAGGGATCGGTAGCCCTGATGTCTGTTATACGGTACCGATCTTCTTGGCTCTCTGTTTTTCTGCAAGTATCGGTGTCCTCTGTTTGGGTCACGAGAGGGATCGTTCTTTCCATAGGCGGAAGAGCGTCGAGGAGGTAACTCAAGTCTTCTCCAGACGTCCTCGTTACGAGGCTGAGATCGTTTTGCAGCTTCCCGATCATTAAGCACGTCTTTTTGGGATGGACGAAGGTCTCTGTTTTCATGTTCTGAAGAGTACCTCTGTTTTTTCTCTTCTCTGCGGTATTCACTTGGAGAGTGATTCGAAGAGGAGGAGTTTCTCGGGCGCCCTACAGGAGGGGAATGTCGCCCATTTGATGGGGAGCGCGGTCGTTTCCAGTGAGCATTACGATCCTCGTTTCTTGACCTGCCAAGGCTTAGGTCTCCTTGGATGTTTTGCTCCAATCTCTGTTGTCTTTTTTGTTCTCGTTCTTCTGGAGTTAGTTGAGGACAAGCTGATTCGTCGTGAGAGATCATATGACAGGTGTAACAGTATCTGAATAGGCCTTCATAGGAGAAAGAGACTCTTCCTATGTCTCCATTCGGGAATTCAAGGCGTCGTTCAAATTGCAGAGGCTCGTCAACGTTGACGGAAACTTGAAACCTTGCCCGTTTTGAATCTAGAGAAGTCCATTTTCCCAAGACTTTTGAGATTTCAATGAACGTCGGATCGTTCCAAAAGTGGACGGGTACTCCAGTAACACTAACCCAGAAAGGGATCGTATTAGGGAAAGTTTCGCTGGTGAATGGCTCCCAGCGCTCCAGGGCGAAGCTCCATTGGTTAAAATGGCAGGGACGTTTGTTCAGCACGGAGAGGAGATCCGTTTCGTTATCAAAGTCAAACTGGAATCTCCCATTACCAAGGTTGATCCCTCGTACTCTGCCTTCGACGTTCCATATCCTATTGCGAGGTAGGAGATGGATCAGAGCTTCAATGCTTCTTCCTTTTAGGTGAAAGACACGCCCGATGAGCGTCAGGCGGAAGCGGTCTGCAACTGCAGAGAGATCGCACTCGGGAATCCGGATGATCTCATCTTCAGAGTCAAGCTTGCGTCGCACGGAAGAGGATCCGCCTTTATGGACAATCATCGAGGACTGAGTCATTGAGAGAGGTTTGAATTGCTTAGCAGAGTGCTAGAGAGTATGGCGGTGAGTTAAACGATAGCGGAGAGCCGTAGGGGTTAAGACGATGATGGAAGACGGATCTTGATTACAGAGGTAGAGACTTGGCGCTAAGCCAGAGAAAACTTGTTGCAGAGGCGTAGAGCTGATGAGAGAGGAGACGACAGAACACACCACGATGTGAGTCTGGAAGAGGGGAGGAGACAGATCAGGGGTGACGACGGAGGGAGGAGCTGTGAAACTCGGAGTCGCCTTTTTTGTCTTTTGCGGCTAGGGTTTTGAGAGAGAAAACCATCGCTCTCAATGGAATTAATCGTCGTAAGCAAACTTTAGTAACTAAATCGATGAAAACGGCAATCGTTGGTTAAGCAGGCAGGTATAAGTCGCCCTCAAATAGGTCTACTTTTCTGCTTAAGAAAGCTGCTGAAAAAATGTGGTTGGCTCCCCACAGTTGTAACCAATCAGCTTAGGATTCTATTTTTGTCATATCGCTTTGATTAAGAGTCGTCTATAATAATATGTCATTAATTTTTCTCCAATAGATTTGCAACATCAGCTTGTCAAATAATGAAAGAACGTGATTGTTAGCTTACAACGTATCCCTTTGGAAGCAGATGATGTTTCTGAAATGTCTACGTTTCATTTCTAATGGTGCGGTTTGTCATTTCAAGAATTCAAGAACTTGAGCCTCAAATTTGTCTTTTATCGTAAGTTATTATAAATGCCTCGTTTGACGACTCGTAAGATCATTGTTTGGACCATCGTTTGGCAATCTCTGCCTTGTTAGGTTTAAACTATCCCTTCTTCCTTAGTGGAGACTGATAGTTAAATCTTTTAAAAATCAGTTTGCCAAAAATGTAAATAAATAGGATCATACTATGTCAGGAATCTCACATATATATAAAATAAAATGAGATATCATATTACAAATATGAAATATTAATTAATATTAATTAATTCATTACTTGCAAAATGAACTTAAATATAGACGGGGTCTAATTAATTTTACAGAATAGACGTATAAACTTTCATTCTTTCTTAAACCGGTCCATCTACACATTAATATGCTAACAGTTATCCGACTGAGTGAATTAGTATTTTTATCCTAACAATTCAACGATCAGTTATATATGTTTATCTAGAACTCTTGTAGTTAAATTATATATAGTAATCAAAAATAATTTGGTTTGATTATCTGCCAAAATTTGTGAGGTTTTTACGAGAAACAACTAGTGTTATCAGATCATTTAACTTTGGATAGGTTTGCAGTTATTGATAGATCATCTAACTTTGAATATGTTTGCAGTTATTGATGTACGTATGCAACTACATGCAGCAAATAGTTGAAAATTACGTTCAGTGTCTCCAAAATTAGGGGTTTGTTTATATTTAGTCAGACTTATGAACAGATAATGCGCGACAAGGAAGAAACCAGATTTGTATTTGGTCTTATTGGCAAATGACGATAAAATTAATTACCATAATGGTTTTTGTCTAAGGTTTGTCTACAAGAGAGGAATCATATTCCCACTGGGACCGTGACATCACCACCACAAAACACACTTTGTCTTTGCTACCATTAATTTTGGTCCCGATTTTCTCTATCGTTTACATTTTATTTCATTTCATTTTCCATCTATTGATTTGGTTTTAGTCAAGATATGATTTAATATTTGAAATAAAAGTGATAAGAAACTTCTTCACCACAAAAAGGTGATCGAAACATATTTTGTTCCATTGATATCAAAAATTACTAATTTATTTTGACTAAGAACTGTAAAAATTAGAAAATAATTTTTCAAAAATATTTACATGTTATCGCCACATTTATTCTCAAAAAATTTAAAATGATATGACTTCTGAAAATATGACATGACATCAAATAAAATTATAACATAGATCATTTCATTTATGTAAATTTATTTTGTTTGTACGTTTCTAAGGTATAGTAATAGTTTATATATTATCACTAACATTAATAAAAGTATACTAATAATATATTCACAAATATAAAAATATTTCCATAGATTAGAAAATATAGAAAACTTATATACATATATTTTAAAAAATTAATTAGAAATGTGTCTTAACAAATACATAATTAAGATATTACTAACCAAGTCAAAATTTTGTAGATAGTTAAATGTCTGAAAATTTAACCAAAACCTATTAAATAGTGTAAAAACAATCTATTCATATTTAATCGCAATAATATACCTAATTGAACGATTGACGGTTAATTTATTAGATTAATTAATTATTTTTAGTTTAATGATCTTATAAAGCAAACAAAAACCATATTTCTTAGAATTTATATATTTAGATATTTAAATAAATATACTTACCAAATGTAATATTTTATTTTTAGAAAATACAAATTAATTTTTATTGCAATTTAACTAAATCTAAATAGAATTAGTTGAACAAAATTTCAAATAATCAATTGGTTTTATATATTTAGTTTTAAACTAAAAAAATAAAATTTAATTATACTTAAATATCGACTGAAAATATATTATTTAAAAAATTTATTATAACTACCCAGTACACATAAAATCTCATAATTATAAAATTGCGGAAACATAATCAGAACTTTGGGCGTAAACACAAGTAGCAACAATACAAACGGTAACTCGTCAAGTCGAGATTTCAAATTTACCATTAATCTGAGGACGTTGAAGTTTTACAGATGGTTCTTGGAAAGACAATGAACTTTTGTCAGGATAAGGGTGATATAGTACTTTAGAAAGGGTGATATAGTACTTTAGAAAGTTTTCCTGGTTTAATGAGAGTAAGAAATATCAGGGATAATCTTTCTTCTCTTCACTGAGAGGTAGAAGCGTTATTTTGGGCGATAAAATATATGAGCAATTTAAAGCAGTTTCGGATCACGTTTATAACGGATTATTCTCAATTGGTGAAGATGGTTTTGGAACGAGAAGAATTGCTTGTTTTTGCAAGATATTTGAAAGATATCAAAACCTTGCAAAAAAAAATTGTAAGCTTAAAAATCATTCATGTGCCACAAACGCAGAATTTGAAAGCGGATAATATAGCACGAAGTGTTAGAAAACAACCGATTTTTGTCGTTCATATAGATGCAGAACTACTAATATGGTTTATAGAGTCACTATGAGTATATACACGTCGATGACAAAAAAAAATAGAAAAATAAAACGATCAAATAAAAGAGAGGTTAAATGGATGGGTTGGTTAAGGCTCAAGGAAACAACCAAAGAAGCAAATTCATGTTTATAAAATCTTATTGTTTTATTTTTCATTTTATTTCACTCAATGTACGATTACATTAAGTCCCACTTTGTCTCCCAGTTTTATTTCTTTCATGATGGTTGTATAAACAGTGCTGGACGAACAATTTTTGTTTGTTTGTTTTGTTTTCACTTTTCAATGAGCCAGCCATATGGAAATGTCTACCATTCATTGTCAGACAAGTTTAAAATTACATCAAAAATTACATTTGAAAGGCTCTCCACCAATTCGTTTTCTCAGCTTTCTTTTATCTCTTCGCAAACCCTTATCTTTCAGAGAGAAATATCCTTTTTCCTAACTAATAGTCGGCTTTTCACTAAATGAGAATCACATTGACTGAACTAAAGATCAATATCGGATACTTCATAACCATACATTTTTGTATTTATTGAACGGACGACCTAAAAATCTAAGTCATCGTCGACCATTATTAAACGATATTTGTGAAAACCTACCGGATAAGTTCATTGGTCTTCGTTAGAAGTAATCCAAGACAACAAAAGTCGAAAGCATCATCTCCTTCCAATATGATAAAGATATTACATTCAGAGGAGGATCCACTTGTATGAGTTGGTTAGTTGACACACCTTCAAAAAATATATACATATATATATATATATATATTTGATTTGTTAAGTTTGTACAAGTGAATTTTGTCTGTTTTGGTGGTGATTCACTTAAGCTGACATCTCTAGACTAAGGTTCAAACCGATTTAACAACTTTTTTATTTCTTTTTTTATTTAGATTAAAAGGATCCTATTTAATTTTTGACATTCCTAAACTAGGATCCTAGATCCGTCACTGATTGCATTGCAAAAAATATATTTTTATATACTACAAATTTCTTCATTCGTAGTATCTCTTTGAATTTACTTTCTAACACAATACTAGTCATCCTAAACTATTACAAGCACATGAACTATACAAGTTACAACACTGTGGGTGTGATTGAATTACAATATTTTAGAATAAAATGATGTGCAATGGTTGATTCCATAAATAAAGTTGTCATAAACCAATCTCGTCGTATTGACAAAGTCGTATTGACAGACGAGCTCGGTGATTTTCAGGTAGAGGGAGCGATTTAGGCACTACTATAGCCCTTTCGATCAAACTCAACCACTGTTAGGAAATCACTTCCTCCGAGATTTGTATTGACAGAGTCGTGTTGATAGAAATCGATCAAGAAAAATTGCAGCTATTGATTGGATCGCATCTTGTGTATGGAAGAGAAAAATCAAAGCTTATAAAGAATGAGATAAGGTCTGGAAAACTTAAGAACTTTAGAGAAACATTAGAGAGAAAAACTTAGAGAGTATGAATATAATGGAATGATCATTCTACCAATTCTAAAAATAATTTGATAAAATACAAAAAAAGCTATTCTATAACAAATATATTTATAAATGAATGGATTATAATTTTTTCTTTATTACATTTCTATCATTTCATTTATTTTTATTTCATTAATTTCATATTAATTTACCGGTTACAGCCTATATGGGTATATGATACAGTTGTATATTTCAAAGTATTGGTCTGTTGGCGTGTGGTTAATGTAGGCTCGTTAACGTTTAATGGGCCTTAATTAAGTAAAACCTCATTTCAAGAGCCAGCCCAAAAACTTGAGTAGCTATCATTACTAGAGCCACGTTTCAATCAGATCAGCTTATCATCATCCGTTAAAAAGCCGTTATGCCTTTTGTTCAAATGAGTTGTAGTGTATGTACACTCGAGATTTCTTAGCGGCTATGAAGTAAAGAGAGAAGGGTATAAAGTGGTAATTTGATCTTGTCGGAATCGTAGTCTTATAAGTTGTAACTGTTGGAACTCGTTTTTGACGAAATGGTTTAAGACCATTTTCCGGTATGTTTCGGGACGAAGACGTTCGTCGGAATAACCGAATGTTTGACACTATGAAGTAGTGTACTCGTATGTCAAAATCAGAGTTGGTTTTGAATGAGAAATGCAAGTTCAAAATGAGTTTGGCTAAATATTAAAAATTAGCAAATGTCATATATTGGATATTTGGGTTTGAATTTGTTAGTTGGATATTATGTCCATTACTTATTCATGACTATCTTTATGTTTGTATAAACATAAAATGCAAACCCAAATTAAAAGAAATATTATTTATGTTTGATTTGGTCAAATATATAATATATTCTTTATTGCTAAGTCATTAAAAATTGAGTCAAAAGGAATTAAATTTTCTTAATGACAACATTGATTTTTTGATTTTAAGACTCCATTACTCTCTTGTATATTATGGCTTCTCAAAAGCATAATGTGATGTTTTGTATTTTCTATATAAAGGTTTGTGAGCCATTTAGAATCTGATAGAGTGAGACACACTTGAAAACTAACAACAAATACAATTCCTCCATGCTATAGTGATGTTTTTATTTTATTTATTTTTGTGTCTGAGAGTACAACACAAAACTAGTTTCGCCAGGCTTCTGATAGAGTGACGCAAATTCAGAAGATTGTTTGCAGTTGTATCCTGGGACTCATTATGTTATCGAACCGTCGCACTACGGGACATATTTTGAGTTAAGGAAAGAGATAATATCTCGCCTCTGCAGTTGTATCATCCTTTTCTTAATCTTTGATATAATTTTATCAATTTTATTCTTTACAATATTCAGTAATCCGTAGTTTATAAAATACGGTTCTATCAGTCTTAACTCAAAATATTCGTTTATTACTTTGCACTAACCGGACTGATTATTGTAAAAGTTTTTTTTAAGAACAGGTTGATTCATTTTTAGGAAAAGAGGCCGGAATCAGATCTATAAGATTATTTCAAAATAATCTTTCTATTAAATTTTTTTGTTTGTATTATTATACTAACAAAACTGATTATTTTGTGAAATGTTTTTTCATGAAAACAGGAATTGGAGATCTCCCGGCGATGGTTGAATGATTATGGAATTCTAATCATTTTTAGAATTTTATTAAACTTCAAAATCGATCTTGGTTTCAGCACTAATTTTACTAACATTGATTTAAGTTTTGTGAAACTTGTCAACAGGTGCTGATCGTGAGTTTTAACAATCAACATTTGTTATAATCTCTACTTGAACCGAAAAGGGAAGTTGGTTCTGTATAATTTAATTGGTCAAAATGTGTTATTGCTTTGACTTGGTTAATGATAATTATTTTGCTTTAATTATCAAGAATGGTTTAAGTTTTTGATTTCTTTTTCAGATTTTGGGATAACTTAATTTAGTTATTAAGCATATGTTGACCATGAGAAAAGAAAACTGATTCAAGTTTCAAAAATATGGTGAAACCATAGTCATAAATAACATTTTGATTCTTAAGGGATCATGTTATATGAATGAAAATAGATTTTTGTGAATCGACGCCCCAAATAAAATTTGGGAGAGGTCTGCCACATATAAATCATTTGCCATAAGAAATAAAATGTTTGTTGATATTGATCAAAACATTTGTATTTCGTCAATGCTTAAATGCACCTTTTAAAAAAAGGTTGACCATGCAAAACCAATGAGAATTTTCAAACCAATATGACTGAAACTGACATGTGTATTGTAGTTTCTAAAGTCAATATGTTTGAAAATAACCATAAAAATGGTGGTTTTGACGGTACAAACAATATCATATAATGATATGTATATTTGCTATAAAGCAAAAATATATTTAAAAAAAAAAAACAAAATATACACAAGTTAGATTTCTAAATCAACATGAGAGAACTATGAAAATAGTTGTATCTAAAAAGTGATTTTCCGAGAATGAAATACATTCTAAAGAAAATTATAACAATTTTCGAAATTGTTTTTATTATTCATTTAAATCTAAAAGAGTTGTAGATTAATCTTCTAAGCTCTTAAGAGATGTTAAATGTAAATATGTATGTTTTTGAGCTATCTCAAGAAATGTGGGGGAAGATTTGCTTACCATATTAAGTAATTGGTAAGAGGCCAAATGAACTTTGTGATAGTTATCAAACTATGATTTTTAAGAAAAAAAAACTAGTGTCATACACTGAGTTTTGTGTATAATGATTAATTGTATCTTGAGGAAAAAAAGATGACAAAAATTATTAGACAATTGATCTCGACTAATCTCAATAGATTATGTTCAATGTGATGACAACCTAGGATCCTGTTATTAAAGGTGTGTCATGAGATCAAATTGTAATATCATCAAGAGGAATAGGTTTAGCCTATGAACTAAGATGAGGTTTGGCGGTAACTCTACTTATCAGATTGGAGATCCCAAGAAATAGGTTCAAGGAGACAACTAAGTCAAACTAAATCTGCCCAAAGCACTGTAAGACTTTGGTCTATACCCAGTTCCTAGGATGATTAAACAGTGCTACATGTAAGGAATAGAGGATAAGCATTTGCTTTTAATGATTTGTGCCAATTGTTTTGAGATATGAATGGAGTAGTACATGATACTCCTCTAAACAAAACTAATGGCAAATCACCTTGTGGGTGTGAAATGGGGCCGTTTCTAGGAGAATAAAATGGCTATATTCTCTAAAGTTCACTCATGATTACCAGGAATGTTCACGGCCAAAATGAACACAATAGAGAAATTGGTTTTGTGAGAGAATGAAGCTGTGTTTTGGCTATTGTCTAGGTTTACACCAAAGCCCGGAAGGTTCAAGACATCATGGCCACCTCCTGGCCGAGTAAATCCGATAGCTATTAACAATGACTGGTTCAAGGCTGAAAAATTGCTACCAACTCATCATACAGTGAATTTCTCGTTTGTACTCTCAAAAGTCCTTAGTTGAGTCTTGTGGAGTCTTGTCGAGTCTTGTCTAGGAAGTCAAGTCTGTCGAGTCGTCTAGTGTCTAGAAGCATTTCTATTCATGTGGGGGATTGTTGGAACTCGTTTTTGACGAAATGGTTTAAGACCATTTTCCGGTATGTTTCGGGACGAAGACGTTCGTCGGAATAACCGAATGTTTGACACTATGAAGTAGTGTACTCGTATGTCAAAATTAGAGTTGGTTTTGAATGAGAAATGGAAGTTCAAAATGAGTTTGGCTAAATATTAAAAATTAGCAAATGTCATATATTGGATATTTGGGTTTGAATTTGTTAGTTGGATATTATGTCCATTACTTATTCATGACTATCTTTGTGTTTGTATAAACATAAAATGCAAACCCAAATTAAAAGAAATATTATTTATGTTTAATTTGATCAAATATATAATATATTCTTTATTGCTAAGTCATTAAAAATTGAGTCAAAAGGAATTAAATTTTCTTAATGACAACATTGATTTTTTGATTTTAAGACTTCATTACTCTCTTGTATGTTATGGCTTCTCAAAAGCATAATGTGATGTTTTGTATTTTCTATATAAAGGCTTGTGAGCCATTTAGAATCTGATAGAGTGAGACACACTTGAAAACCAACAACAAATACAATTCCTCCATGCTATAGTGATGTTTTTATTTTATTTATTTTTGTGTCTGAGAGTACAACACAAAACTAGTTTCGCCAGACTTCTGATAGAGTGACGCAAATTCAGAAGATTGTTTGCAGTTGTATCCTGGGACTCATTACGTTATCGAACCGTCGCACTAAGGGACGTATTTTGAGTTAAGGAAAGAGATAATATCTCGCCTCTGCAGTTGTATCATTCTTTTCTTAATCTTTGATATAATTTTATCAATTTTATTCTTTACAATATTCAGTAATCCGTAGTTTATAAAATACGGTTCTATCAATAACTAAGTCCGGTTCGGTGTGGGAGCGACTAGCGATATAAAACAAAGATACCAACAAAAGCAAAAATACTTGGTGAGAGAAAAATAGTCGCTTAAGATGTAAAATCACTATAGTGATTCCAGAAACGGTACAACTAAGATGTCAGAGGTAATCTTAATACATATGATACTTAACTTCTCCGTTTTATATCAAAAATTTAAATTAGATATGATCATATATGAAATGATTCTAAAGAACTTTATTTCCCTACTGTTGAGACTTCAAGTGTGTTTCAAGAATAAAAGAAACAATATGTAGCTCCTTTTACATTGTGTATGCATTTGGGTATGTGCTCACTATGATCATAATCCCCATATCAACAATCTATTTTTTAGTCTTCTCCTGGAAATGTTATCCGAACACGTTTTTCTATTCAGTTCCTCCTCTGTTTTTGGTTTAAGTAAGTGTAGAGTTTGAAGAAGCAGCTGCAATTTCTTTCAGATATTTCTTCTCCGATTGAGCCATTCTTTTCTCAAATATTGTCCATTCCATATGACATCTCTCCCTTACCTAACAAAACACATATATTCATATAGATCAGTAATAATCAATAATCTTGGTCTAGAACCCGATAATTCAAGAACCTTCTGTGTTTTGAGTTATTACCCCTTGGGACGCAGATTTCCCATCTTGAGAGGTTCCCTGGTCAATTTATTAAGAGATTATCTCATGTTTAAAACCATGACCACTGTAGTAATTAAGTATAGAATGGTATATATTCTGATCATTTATTTTTACCTGGGCTGCTAGAGAAGGAATCTTTTGATGAATAATCCATTGAGAATCCACAACACCAATCTTCTCATGCGCAGGCTGTTATATTGTATTATATAAATATGGTTTTCTGAGTTTCCAAAATGTTTTGCGAAAATATATATACACACATATGAGTAAAGTTACATTAGTATCTTAACCTCTACACATTTCCTTAGCGCGAAGTCAAGACCCCAACCATGAACCAGGTCATTCTGAAGCATATGCCATACACAGCGCCAAGAATCTCTTGTGAAAACAGGAGCCATAATCTCTATAAACCTAACAAGTAACATTGTAGTAAACCGTGAGGTCGAGAAAGCTAAATATAAATTTTAGTACGAATGAAATGTGAACAATACCCTGCACATGGAGGTAAGTGAGGGTCCTTGCAGTGGCCTGGTCGCCCGTCTTGGACTTCTCTGGTGAAAGAATTTGTCAAGAAGTACACAAACTTTGCTTTAGTATTGTTTACATTATTATATGTTTTTGCAATGAACTTTACAATTTTTTGTAAGTACTAATTTCTTACTTATGAACTTCGATTCCAGGTATTCTCTTTGTAATCTTCCATGTGATCGTTTTTCTTGATTCAACGGCGGGTTGCGATATCTCTAGACCGTGCTTCTTTACAATCTTGATGTACCTGCAAGACGACCAGACTTTCTTAACATTTTATTGTATTATTGGAGTTAATAATAATAATAATAAATCAAAAGAAAACAAAGAGACTCACTCTTCTGCATCAAAGTTTTCAACGCCAAGGTCTTCATCCCAAATGAATATATATTCATATGGTGCTATAATGTCAGGATGCAGAAACCTTTTAGCATACCACCTTCAATGGTAACATATGCCAGAGAGATGTTTTAGACGTGGGGATCAATGAAAATGTAGAAAGATAGTCAAGAAGAGGAAATATTTTGTTACCACTTGGTTTGCTTAGGTACACTAACGTGTATTGCACGTTTAGACCATTCAAATTCATTGTACTCCGAGGTTCTTCCATCGTAATGAAACAGAACAATAGTGAAATTATCTGAAAACTGTTGAGAGATCAGTCAAAGAGCTTCTTTTTCTGAGGAAAGATTAGAAGAAAAAAGATAAGAGAGCAAAAGAGAGACGTACTTTCTTGATGCAATCATCGATGTTTTTCCTCTGTTCATAAGCAACGGTAAAAGCAACAAGATACTTAGGCTTAACCTCCGGTAAATCCTAAAGAAAAAAAAGCCCGAAAAAACATAATTCAGATAAAGTCAAAGGTTCATAGATGTCTAAAGCTCATTACAAAACCAGGATGGTATATATAAATATCAAAATACTATACATCTTTAGGCAAACCCCACAATCTTCTTAAATATAAATCTGATTCAGCTGCTACAAAACTTGGAGGCAACATCTCTGCACCTCGAGGATTCGATGGAACCCAAATCTGCATAAAATGCACCACTCTGGTGACTCATCCACAAAACATGAACTCATGATCATTCATGTTAAAATGAATAAACAATACACACCTTATGAGATGATGCATCACTTGAACCAAGCCCTTTTGATGGACTCCTGCTAGATGATATCTCTTTTTTCTCAACTTCTACATATATAGTATTAATAGAAGGAAGTATGCTTGATGGAAAATTCATCTGCAAAAAAAATAAAGGCATGTTTAGAAATCACACCAAAACATTGTTGTAGTAAAAGAGAGTGAAATGAAAAGCTTACTTTAGTTAGTGACAAAGCAGGGAAAGATATGCCTAATAAAAATCCGATAACCATTCCTGCGAAAGTCGCTAGTATGAACATTATGCCACCATTTGTTGTTCTACTAATCGAACTGCAAAAAAAAAAAAAAAAAATAGAACAACAGATGAATCTTTTTCTTGAACATATCCCTTAAACCAAATGCCTGGTTAAAAGTCTCAAACCAGCGTAGTGAGTTTTCTGATCGGTTTGCCATGTTTTGAAATTGGTTAAGTTGACAAGAAACAGTTTCCTTCAGTGGAGGCTTCAGTCTCCGAGACTTGATTATCTGTATCATGTTCAAAAGATATGAGATCAAGTAAAAAGGAAACTTATCTTTAGATTCAAATTAAATTGAGTAAATCCAGATTTTTAATTAGGATAAAACTACTGACTCTTGCATAAACAGAGTCATCAGAAAACATGAATCTTTTAGACATTAAGCAAGAAGCGAAATCAATAATTTTTTTTTAAAAAAAGATTGAATACTCGTCAAGAACGAGTAACACAAATGATGAGTTTGTTTCATTAAATATAAAACTAATTTCAAGCTTTCTATCATATCAAATTTACGTACCCGTAATCACCAAAGTAATTACAGCAAAGGACAAATTCACAACTTATAATCTCGGTTTAATAAAAGGAGTTTTGATCTCTGTTTTGAGAATTAAACAAGGAGTCGAAGCTGAAAGAGACGGTAAATTCTAGATTCAGACACAATACGGAGATAGGAAGATAACAGAAAGACACGTTAACTCTTTGAAACGAACATTAACTTTCGATCAAGAAGTTAAAGACTTTTCTTTAAGTTGAATTAGAAAGATAAAAAGACAAATAAACTTACCAGGAGAGGATTAAACGAAAAAAAAATCTTGAAAAACTCTTCGTGTTCTTCAATAAAACATTCGATGAACTTGTCTGAAAACTATAATGAAAGTTAGTTCTTCCCGGGTTTACTAAAAACAACTGAAAAAAAAAAAGAAATGGAGAAGAAGTTGTCGTCAGGTGATACGCGGGACAGGGGATTGCGTGAGACAAAGAGTTGACTTTTAAAACGAACGTGGTCGTGGGAGGAGGGTAACTCTCACGAAACAGCCAGACTGGACGACGGTGTAGTTAGTCCACGGGCTCGAATTAATTGTCCACGTGGAAATATGCGAGAGGATCCTTTGAGATTCATAGGTCATGTGCCTCTTTAGGTGGAATAATAAACTTTCTTTTTACTTCTTGAATGAGACCATTGCTCTATTTAGGCGAAGTGGAGACGACGAAAGCATATGTCGCTGATGCAATTATAGGAAAGATTGGTGCGATTTGTTACCATCCTTGTGAGATAGTGGTGAGCTGCTTTTTACGGCTGTTAAAAGAAAGAAAATTGTACAAAAATAATTCAATTTGAATTTATTAAAATATAAGGTAAAATAACTTTTTATTATTGTTATATTATTAAAATATTAAATATATAATTCTGTAACAAATAATTAGACAAATTTTATTTATATAATAGTGAAAATATTATATGAACTTATCAACATTAATCTATATAAATGATACTAAGTAGGGATTATTGGTTCTAGTAGTTTAATGGATTTATAAATCCTCCTTATATTTAGAAATCTTCCATAAATCCAATGATTTCCAACTTCAGACAAATAGATTTGAGAATCTTGGAAATGAATTTCAAAATCAAATAAATGAATTGTTCAAATAGATTTGTAACTAGAACTAATCACTACAAAAAAAAAATCACGTCCTCTAACCACTAGTGGTATTTACTAGTTCTTCTTCAGTTGATTTTTTACTAGTTTTTGTCAGTCATTGATTAATGTAGAGAGAGTTAATACAAGTGATTAAGAGAAACAATTCCGTTTTTTTTTTGCGGAATGAAAAATGAGTCATGTATAAATGAATTTGTTTCCAGTCGAAGAAGGGATACAATTGTTTATGGCAGTCTGCACTATATGATATATTGATAAGTTGAACCTGCAGTAATATTTGTGAACTTGACTCAACGTACAATAAACCCAAAAATTAACAATACAAATCCAGTCAAAATAACAAGGTTCAACTCAATATTTGTTCCTTTGTATTTTTACTTTAAAATATACTTAAAATCCATTCAAATCAAATTATAAATCAAATCCATAAATAAATCTTTGCAATTGAATAACACTTGATTCTAAAATCTGTTTAAAAATCATAAAACCAATAACAGTGTATTTAAAAATAGATTTTTAAATCATAGAACCAATAACACTGAATTTTGTTTAGATTTTTAAATCCATCCAAATATATAAACCAATAACACCCCCTTAAAATATATTTTTGGAACCCAGACCTTTAATGTTAGTTAACTAGCGGATTAAAAAGCTTATACCAAAATTCACGCTCTAATGATGTAGAATTGTGATGTCGAATCTACGTTGATATACGTTTTTTTGGGTAAAAATCACTTGATATGTTACAAAAAACTTGCACTTCATTGCTATAAAAATGTATTAGAAAATTCAAAATAAAATATGATATGTAGTTGCCATTTCATTTTCATGAGCCAATTTTGTAGATGCAGACAAAAAAAAACAGAGAAAAACAAGCAACCAATCTTTTTTATTAAACAGCATATAATATATAAATAGTTCAAAAAGCTTTAAAGGGCACTCTGGTCACATGACTGATCTGGTGCAGGCAAACTTAAGAGGAAGAGGAGGATCCGAAAACGCTCCGCCGTTTATCTGCTGAAAGATCCAACGGTTTGCCGCTTCAGTGAAATGCACGCCGTCCCAGTTAACTCTCAACGACACGTCGTCACAAGACTTTGCAAGCACGGTCTCTTTCCCATTCACCATATATTTAACTCCACATTTGATGAGTTTGTCGAAATTATACTTCCCACCATGTCCGCAACAAGCAACCAAAGGACTTTTAAAACCTAAAACAAAGGAAACAAAACCATTAGAACCGGTCTAAACCGAGTCCTAGAGTCACCTAACGGTTTGTACGTACCAAGTTTCTTGGCTTGAGTGATGAGAGTAAGCTTGATAGAGTAGACATCAACGTAAGTGAATGCAGCTTTAGACAGCTCTTTTCTTAACCCAACCACTCTTTTTTCGAGCTCAGAGTTATAATACCTAGCAATCTCATTACGCGGAACTGCACAACCGTGCTTATCGATCTGAGAAGCCGGTACAGGCCACCGGTCCAAGACATAAGGTAAACAGCCAATTGGAGCAGTGTTATGTATCCAAAATCTTCTTCCTCCATTCTTATACACCTTCTACAGAAAGAAACCAAAGACAGTAAACTTCAGTAAACCAAAGTTAAAAAGTATCTAGTGGACAGAGAGAGTATCATTTCTCCCTTACACGAATGGCATTGGACAGCTGATCGAGAACATCTGGAATGTAAGCCTTGATTTGATCTGTTGTCATGTTGAGTTTCAATCCAGTAGTGAGATCGTTCTGACCAATGTCGAATGTGTACAATGCTTGAGAGAAATAATCTTTCCTCGGAAGTAAATATTCAAATACGCCACCTATGTTTCAACTCAAAGACGAGGAGATCAAATATAAAAAAAACATTATGATAATCTTGCACACATGTTTCTTATAAAGGTTGAAGCTTTGAGTACCTCGAGTGCGAATGAGTTGTGAACGAGTGAGGAAATCGGAGAACTGAACCAACTGAACGTCGAGAGAGATTGGACTGGCACCGCTCTGAGAAATGGTGGTGTTTGGTGGACGGACGGTGGATCCGGCGGTGGCGAAATTCGCACCATGGCTGAAGTTTGAACCGATGGAGTCTAGGAAAGCGTTTAGGTATGGCAACCTTAACTCCTCCGCTGATTTCAACAAATGGGTAAGTGAGATATTTCAGCAAAGATTCCAACTTTATTGTGGAAGATAAGGAATATGTGGTCAAGTAGTAAGCACCTATGAAGTCAACGATGAGTCGACCATCTGAGAAACGACCAGAAGGGGTGTGGAAGAAGGTTTCGCCATTAGGGTAAGGTGCTTGTCCGAAGGCGGCGGAGAGACCTCCTGTGTCGGAATTAGAGTCGCCGAAGTTGAAGATCGCCGGGAAACTACAGGTTGGAGAACAAACTCGAGGATGTACGAGAAATGATGCTAATACGACAACCGTTATCAAATACAGTTGAGTTTGCATTTTTTTTTTCTCTTTTTGTTTCGTCTGTGTGTCTTCTTCTGAAGGTTAAAAAGCTCTCAATTGGCTTCGCTAATAAGGAGCCAAATGAAGAAAAAGTACTATTCTATTGCAATAAAATAGTTAAGTCAATGTTTACTACGCTAATCCCGGCAGAACTCATGTTGCTGATCAAGTCTTTAATTATGTTAAAAATGGTTGAATCAGAAGAGCATCTAAATGATGTATGCATATAAATCACGCAAGTGTTTGTAATCAAAGCAGCTACTGAATATTATATAGAGAAGACAAATATGTGCCGAATAAAGAATAAAGGGTGGGCCACGAGCAAAGAGACGAGCACTCGTAGAGGCACGGAGAAAAAGTAGTGAACCCCAGAAGAAGTACAAGAGAGATGCCATAAACTAGGCGAGCAAAGAGACGCAGCAGAAGCAGAGGCACGACGAGAAGTAGACAACCACCCGCAAAAAATAGAGAGATGTCCACAAACTAGACGAGCCAACAACGAACATGGGATATAAGAACTATCTACAAGGATCATTTTTCCCCGGGAAAAATTTAGAAGCATTCGGTGCTCATGATGGGGATATGTTTGAGTTCCACTAGCCAAGTATCAGCAACGTATATTTCCCAATTCCATCACAATTTTATAGAACGGTCGTTATCTCTCGGCTAAACCCAAGTAGTATCACAGATGATCCTGCATCATTTATCAGAATCAATAATCCCCAATATATAACAAACATTTGAAAGTTTTACCAAATGTCGACCCTTGATATTCTGTAGAGATCAATCGCATACCTGAGGCTTTTGCAAATTTTGTCGTTCATTACGATAAGCATAAAGTAGCACATCTTAAATTGTCTCAAACCAACCAAGCACAAGTTTCCATAAGGACCAACATATCAAAAGGAGAGCACTTTAAAGAACATAGCCGACTCTTGAGTTTTAGCAAAAACAGAGACACATCTTCTTTCTTGAGCTTTCCAAATACATCGAAGAAAACAGACACCATCCAACGCAACTTTTAACATCGTACGTGATAAAAGATCCGAAAGCAGAAAACCTTCACTTCTTTCACTGCAGAATAAGATGTGAATAGCCTTCAACTTAAGTCTATAGTATTACCATCACTTGATAATAAACTTTAATAAACCTAAAGCAAAGCAAACATACCCTTTGGAGTAGAATTTTAGTGAAAGCCTCCAGCTCTGGGGCGATCATATGGAGCACGACTGTGCCTCTCCCCTCCTGGACCTCCACGGCTGCCACCATCCCTGCTACGTCCTCCAGAGCGGTCGCCATTGCGATCAGGTCCATAACGATCCCTACCACCATCTCTCCCACCGTCCCTACCATACCTATCTTCCTTAGCACCATACCTGTTATCCTTTGCACCGTACCTATCGTCGTCCTTTGAGCTGTACCTATCATCCTTCGCACCGTACCTATCATCCTTTGCACTGTACCTATCATCCCTCGAGCTGTACCTTCCACCACCACCTCTACCGGATTCATCAGGACACTCCCTTGCAAAATGTCCAGGCTTGCCACATTTAAAGCAATCCCCACCACCTGAACCTCCTCGCCCACCAGAGGGACGGCTACGGTCACGGTCATACCCGCGATCACGGCCGCGGTCACCACCATCATGATCCCTGCCTGACCCACCCTGAAGCGGCTGAGCTTTATCAACAGTAATAGTCCGCCCATCCAAATCCATCCCATTCATTGCAGCAATAGCTTCGTCCATAGCTTTCTTCTCATCAAAAGTGATGAACCCAAAACCACGGGAACGGCCAGAGAACTTGTCAAGAACCACCTGTTATCAAAATATAAAGTTATCTCATGAGTTCTATATGGCACAGGCGTCAATGCAGATAGTCAGTGCCGGCTCTAGGGTAATGCTAGAGGTGCAAGAGCACCGGGTCCCATGTTTTCATTAATATTTCCTTACTATTTTAGTGTCTTTATTTTTGAAATTCTTTTAAATTAAGGGTCCATCTTTTAAAACCTTTCAGTAAAGAAATATTGTATAGCACAAGGCCCTTATATTTTTTTAAGCCGGCCATAGATAGTCACTAAAACAAGAGATAAATGATAGATTACCTTGGCCTCAAGGAGGTGACCATACTTCTCAAAGGCATCTCTGAGACCACGATCAGACGTTGACCACGCAAGGCCACCAATGAAGCAGCGGTACTCCACCTCTTCTGACATCTTCTTTTACAACACACTGCCAATTTTTTGTATGATAAAAAATAAATACGACTCCCAGAAGATCCAGTAAGCGGCATCGTATTGAAGGGAGCTAAACAAAGAAACTTAGAACAGCAGATCCTCAAGTATAGACAGCGAGAAGATAACCGAATCTGATCTTGTTCTCTACCATATTAATAAAACATCAGAATATATATATGATGAAGTTGTCACATGTATATATATATGAAGCTAATTTCAATTCAAACCTATTATCAACACATTCGTAACCATAGAAAACTCGAATTGCAATCGGAAACAAAGACTTACAGTCCAAGCAAAACAATTAACAAAAAAAAAAGTAAGAAGAACCAACAAATCGTACAGAGAGAGAGCGAAGAAGATGAGATCTGATCGTGTTTCGCGACGTAACCCTAATTTTCTGAGAAGAGGAGAAGCAGACTAAACACACATAAGAAGCAAAAGTCCTATCGTCTTATTCACTATCTCGTGGGGGTATTTTCGTCATTGTTTATAAGTGTATATTGGGCCGTCCGAAAAATGGGCCCTTAGAGGAAGGTTCGAGAGGTTTTAGTCGCCGTCGACGCCTTTTCTCCGTCTTCGTCTCCTCTTCTCAGGTCTCCTAGGGTTTTGGATTTGGGTGAAAAGTAAAAAAAAAGAGATGTGGTTCCTCTGCGTCTTCTACCACAGGCTACTAGACTTCAGAAAGCCAGAGGTGGAAGCTTTAGCCGAGCTCTTCGGTGAGGAGGATGAGTCTCTCCAATGGCGTCTTCCCGAACATCACCATAACGATACTCCGTTCCACTTCGTCCGACTTTCTTCCGAAGAAATCGCACAGAACATCGCCAAGCGAAGTATGATTCTTTCCTTCTTCTTACCTTGTTTTGCTGTTTTCTCATAAAAAAATGGCGTTAGTGTAGGCATTTTGGTAAAGGGAATGTACGAGCTTTGGGGTGAAGGAACTTGCTACGAAGAGCTTAAAGACTCAATTGAAAGCTTCCCTGATTCTCGCAAGCTCCCGTTCCTCACTTCAGACTCCACCTTTAGGATCTCTGTTGAAACTTTCGGAAAGGCTCTCACTTTCGATGAGCAGAAGGAGAGGATCCATTCACTTACTTACATCCCCTTTGAGGTCTAAAGCTCTTTCTTGTTTCACTCTCTCTCTCTTTTGGTGTGTCTTACTTAACGTTTTGATTATTGCAGGGGAAGGTTAACTTGAAGAACCCAGATCACAACTTTTTCCTCATGGAGATGGATGAATCTGAAGAGAGCAATGGACTCCCACCTATTGTTCAGAGAAGGATCTTTTTTGGGAGGGAGGTGGGTTTTGCTGACAGGAAGCTTTTGCCTACTTTTCAGCTCAAGTCTCGTACTTACCTTGGCCCAACTGCTATGGACGCTGAGATGGCCTTCTTGATGGCTAATCAAGCTAAAGCTGCATCTGGAAAACTTGTGTATGATCCTTTTGTTGGTACAGGGAGCATTCTTGTTTCTGCTGCGCGTTTTGGCGCAATGACAATGGTTTGTAACCTTCCTTAGTTTCTTGATTTATAGACCTTGCTTGGATCTGGAACTGACAGAAGTGGTTACTGTATTAGGGTGCAGATATTGATATCAGAGTAGTGCGTGATGGACGTGGTCCAGACTGTAATGTTTGGAGCAATTTCAAGCAGGTTGGTGCCGTAATGTTTCTTTCTTTTATTTTGATATTTAGGTTTCTTACATATACTATCGGGTATGCAGTATGGACTACCTGCGCCAGTTGCTTTGCTTAGAATGGATAATAACGTTCCTCCTTGGCGTTCCGGGCTTAAGGAGGTAATATACTCTCTTATTTTTGTTTTCACTATCTTCTCTGGGTTTTTTAGTTGAGATCGCCAGTTTATGTCTTCTGTCTTCATTGGTCCAGATCTTTGATGCAATTATTTGTGATCCACCTTACGGAGTTCGAGCTGGTGGACGCAAATCCGGTGGCAGGAAAATCCTTAGAGGGACAGTGGATCCTTACACTGTTCCAGAGGACAAAAGAAGTGGCCACATTCCATCCACCGGAGCGTATAGTCTAGTGGAGTGTGTTCACGATCTTCTTCACCTTGCTGCAAGAATGCTGGTGATGAAAGGCAGGCTCGTCTTTTTCTTCCCGGTTCTGAGAGATGAGAGTGGCAGCGAGGTTAAGTTTCCCGAGCACCCGTGTTTCAAGTTGGTTGCTGTCTCTGAACAGATCTTGAGCTCGCGTTACAGTCGGGTTTTGCTTACAATGGTGAAAGTAGAGCCGTATAGTGAAGGGATTGAAGAAGCTGCTCGTTTAATGCATTTAGAGTTTAGAGAGAATCATCTCAAATGGCTAGAGGAAGGTAATATCCATTCCTCTGTGTTTAAACCGTCTACTGATGCTTCCCAGATTCATACCGAGTCCAAATCCTTTAAAGATCCTAAACCCAAGTATAGAGGGAAGTATGTGTAACAGAACGGTGTAAGCATTGAGTATTGTGTTCTTTTTGTTGTATTTTGGTTGATTTATGCTTTAAACGCTATTCTGACTTTGTTGTGGAGATGTTTTTCTTCTTTTCCAATACAAATTAACTTTTGAGTTGAGGTTACTGGCAAACAAACGTTTCTTTAAAAAGTAAAACCGAAAGAGACATTCTCTTGACACACGCCTTCGCTTACAAGAATACCAAAAACAAACAACAAGGCTCTGATTCCGAAGATGAACCAACAAAAAAGGAACAAAGATTAGTGTGTTTTCTTCAAGGAGATGATAAATTTTTATTACTACAAATTAACGCCTGACAGGGACCACCTGTCAGGACATCTAACATAGGGCTGGTCTTCGTTTCCTTCTTACCATCCTTCCCTAGACGACGGCCTGTTAGAACCAGAGATTAGTATAACATTGGTTCACTATTCTGGTTAGCTGAAAGAAGATGATCCTAAATGCAAAACATCTTTCTAGAAAATGAGATTTTAGATTGTAATGGACTAACCTGTTGCTGAAGAATCCACGCTCTTTGCTTCCTTGGAAATTTCTTCGCTGATCATCCACAGGTCTAACCCAGGCATCAACTGCTCCACGAGATCTAGGTCTCTCTGTGGACTCGAAACTCCTGGACTCATCGATTGATCCAGACCGAGAATGTGTTCTTTCTGAGTAAGAACCGGTTCTGCCTGCACCAGACCCGGGCCTCTCAACTGGTTTCTGCCTGAACCTGACTTTGTCGTCCAACTCACGGGTTAGTATTTCCAGATCTTTCTCTTTGCCACGTAGAGTTTCTGGTAAATCATGGTGATTATTATTAGTGCCAGGTTCTTGCTTGATCTCAGGAGCAATGGATTCCTTCTCGAGTTTTTTCCTTAGTTCTTCAATCTCTTCCTTTAACATCTTCTCTTCTTCTGTTTCAGGCCTGAAAAATAATGGTTTTCACAAAACAGAGATCAATAGCCTATTCTCATCAAGCTAACAAGGAAACGCATCACAGAATTCCATTAACATAAGGATCTGAAACCTACAGCAAAAAATGGCAAATTACTTATATGCTCGCAGTACCATACATTTAAATCTACTAATGATATTAACCTACGACATACTATATCAAGCAGTTAAATGTCAATTCATTCTTAACTTTGTCATTTAAGCATTGGTCAAGCAGAAAATCAATATTCAGATAAATGCAGCAAAAACAGATCTACAACCCTCAGTAAAACATAAAGAAATCCAGATGAACAAGAACCTGTCAACTCTGCGATGCTCAAGTTCCATATCCATCTTGCGCCAATCCTTCCCTTGTTCCTCCAGCAACACTTCTCGAGGCTTGGCATCTCCAAAAGGATTCACCTTGGGTCTAGGTTTCACCACATTATTCAAACCCGAACTCTCAGACCTGTTAGACTGAGCACTAGAAGGTCTGCTAGAATGTGCGCTCGCTGGCCTGCTCGTCTGAGAACCTCCTCCTTTCTTAGCCTCAATCTCCGAGTCAAGCTTCTTCCAGTCCAAACCTTTCTCGGCTAAAACCTCCTCCCTTGGCCTAGCTGCCCCAAAGGGGCTCGGCTTACTCGTCTTACCAGCACCAGCTGGTGGAGTCTCACTCGCTCCTCCTGAGTCAACTTTCCGTGGCTCCAAAACCAAACGACGACGTTCCTCCTGAACACCACCTACGGCTACTCCTCTAGACCAACGGTCAGGCTCACGGCCTGAATCACCGTAACCGGACCCAAACGTAGATGATCTAACCGGAGTTTGTCTTTTCCCTGCAGCCCAGTTATCAGTTTCGTCAGCTTTGGAGAATCCGACTCCAAAACTGCCACCACCGCCGTTAAAATTACCACCACCACTACCCCCTCCGAGGCCACCGTAACGACCACCTCCTTGCCGTCCTTGATCAAAAGGAATCGACTTTTTAGCTTTCCCCCAATCATCAACCTCATCAGCTCTCGAAGACTGCGGAAACTCCGAAACCCTAGGAGAACCTCCCCTCCTATCATCATCAAACCCACCACCATACGGTCTCCTCCCACCACCACCACCACTACCACCCCACGAACCTTCAGAATCATTCCGATCTCTCCCCATCCCACCAGAACGACCTCCGTAAGAAGAGAACCCACCGCCCAACCTTCCAGGCTGCATCTCCTCCTCCGACCGCTGCCTAGGACCAGTAGGCAGCTGAAGAATCTCTTGCTGCGTCAATCCAACAGAGTTTCTGCCTGCAGGCGCTGCTGAATAAGCCTCGAACTCGGATAGAGTCATCTTCTTCTTCTTCTTAGACTTAACATTGCTCGCTGCCTCCTTCAAGCTAGGGAAAGCTCTGCACATCCGCCGAAGCGGCAGAAGCTTCCGCCGCCTGCTCTTCGTCTGCCTTCTCCGCTTCGTCCGCCCACGCCCCGATTCCAATCCCACCCCAGGGCTTCAACATATCTCCAAATCAGTCTCAGATCTGAAACTCCTTGTGTGAAACAGTGAGAGAGATCTAAATCGGAATAAGATCTAGGGTTTCGATGAAAAGCTTTGATCTACAGAAGAAAAACCGTTCGGGAGATTATTATTCCTTTTGCGTGAGGATGGAAAGTTTTTTTAATTTCTGTGGGGAGAAATCGTGAAGGAAATGGGATTTATTCTTCTTTTGCATGCTGCTTCTCAACGAAGGAGAGATGGACGGGGAAATCGAGAGACACGCGTTTGTGTAGCGCGTGAGGTAGACGTGCCAATTAGAAACGAGAGTTTGAACGAAGTTACGGCTTGAGTGTGTGGTCAGGCTACGTTGTAAAGTAAGTGACGGTTGACTGTACGAAATGAACGGTCGATAATGGATCATCTATTAACTCATTTTAAACCAACTTTTTTAGAAATTGTAATGACATAATTATTACGCCCAATTAGGTAGGTAATTAATTAGACATGTGTATGATTTTCTTTATTATACGAGTACAGTATATGATTATACTGTATCTATGATTTTTTAAATTCTAAATAAGATGCTATTTCATTAAAAATCATCTGTTATTCAGAGTAAAACATAATGTTATTTTATAAGAAAAAAATCCAAATGAGATCAGATTTTTAATCATTTTCCTAATAATTTGTATTGTATGTTGCTTGCTGATTGTTATTGTTAGAAGTGTTATTGAAGCATAGGTTTTCTTTTTCCAACAAATATAATTAGATCTTTTTTGTCACAAATTAGATTATTTTACCAAAAGAAAAACGAATGTATTGGAAGCATAGATTATACACAACTCTGTTTTCACTAAGCTAAAACATCACTATGCCAAAAAGAAAAAAAGAAAGATGAAACATCACTATAGGACGAGAAAGGAGTCAAGGACATTGTATGTAGGAGGTAGGGGTAAAAAAAAGATGTTGATCTGATATAAGTCATGCAAGACTACAAAGAAGAAGGAACAGAGCAGGACCATGAGATTCTACTTTAATCGATACTGAATCTTTTGCCGCTCTCGTCTCGTGGCTCTTACACAAAGCTCCTCCAAGATTCTACTTGTTCTGAAGAGCTTTGGGAATGTCTTTGTTATCTCGGCTGATATTGCTGTCTTCACCGGATTTAGGTTGAAAAAGGCGACATGCACTTCTCCATTGGAGCCAGTTTCGGCTGCAGAAGATGATTAATAACATTCTCGAGGGAATGTATTCAGTTCTCTCATTTGGGAGGGAGACACATGTGTTCTCTCATTCTTCTGCAAAGTCGTCTACTTTTCATATCTGTATATCTCAAACCGCGGTTTCAAACAGACGTTCAAACATGTCTCAAAGCTCAAAATATCTTTGTAACTCTTTTTTTTCCTCTTCACTAGCAACTTTACATAATGTCAAAATGATTACAAAGATAAGGGCTTTTAAAGGGTTAAAAATAAGGGAAAAGAAAGAAAACAAACTACCAAATATCTAGTCTCTTGCTCCTCCCACAAAATCCAGACCAAACTCATCTCCTCTTCTTTTTATCTTAAGCCAATCAGCTCACAATGCAAACACAAAAGCATCATCAAGCTTTACACATACATGGAGTGAGAGGATTCTCCCAAAGATCGTAGTTAGGGAAAGTTTCTTCAGGCAAACCGGTCCTTGTTTGATGGGTTACAACTACATCTTCCACAAACGTTGCCCACCCCATGTAAGGATCTCCAAATGATTTTGACATCAACCCTTTATCCGGTTTGATTGATTTCTGGCGATGACCCATATACCTCCTTGCTCCAATGATCAGTTTTGCAAAGTTTCCACCGTGTGTCATCACAAACACATCTGACTTCAAACAAACCAAGAAATCTAGAGCAGCCAGGCTGGTTACGTGCTTTCTAAAGCTTGCTAGTTCCTCTTTCCCTGCTAAATCCTCCTTTGTTACCTGGTTTTAAAAGGAAGATTGTGTGAGAGACACTAAGCTTCCTGACAGATTTTGATGAGATAGGGTTCGGTGTTCTTTACCAAATTTGGGAACATGTTTCTTAGAGGAGCCATACGGTTTTGGCCTCCGTAGACTTGACCAGATGCTACATAGATTTGTGTTTCTTTTGGATAGCCCATTGCACGTAGGATCACAGCAACTTCTCCTGGCTCAAGAGGGCATCTACCTTCTTTGCGCTTCTGCAAGGCGAGCTGCCAGAGATGGGAACCATTCTGCAAAACATGTCAAGCAAGTTAGTTAAGCCAGCGGTTGAGAGCACCAAATACAAGTTATCAACCACTTGAAAAAGTCACCTTGAAGCGCCGAGGCCATTCCTTTTGTCTGTATTCTGCCATTCTAGCTTTCTCTTCTCTTGTCCCCACAAAATCACAAAAGGATAAACCAACCATTCCTTTCTCGAATCTAAGATGAAGAGCCCTACAGAAGAGAGAATGATATTGTCTTGAGTCAAAAAGATGCTTTAAAGTCTCAAGTTAAAAACGAAGTTGTTGATGTCTGATATTTTCATACATATAGGGAATTGGATTTCCAGTGCGATTTCTCATTCTTGAAACAAGGGAATCAGCCATCTGTTCTATCTCAGGTAGAAATTTGAGAGCATGATAGTTTACACGGCATCTTAACCTGTTGATTTCTTGAGGTACATTGTCATACCTGAAAATTTTCCAGCACCATATAAGAAAATTTCCAAAAAGTCAGAGAGCTAAACTATAGAGAATAGATTATATACCCAAGTCGATCTACAAAAGGCTTCAAGGCCATTATTTTCTTCTCCTTGATTCGTGGCAAAACATTGTCTATATAGAACTGAGCTGCTGCATATTTGGGAATGTTTTTGACTGTTCTTCTGCAGAAAACAAGAAAATAACTCGGTCAAAGTCTTATCTAATTTAAAAAGTATTGATCCACTTTAAACCAGCTACACACAAAAGGAGGACCAGATGACGCCATAAAAACACAAGCTCACTTTTGAAATCTTCAAACAAGTATATATTATAATCAACAAATAGATTTGATAAAAAAAAAATCAAAAGATAGATAAAGAGTTGATAAAGCAAAAACCTTATACTAGAGAATAACTCTGTTTTGTCAGTGAACCAGTCAGGTATATCTCTAACGATTCGGACATCATCCTTCAAGTAATCAATGAAATGATCTACATCAAAAATGTCTTCAAATTTCCTGCAAAAGAAAGCTTACAGATTCAGTGAAAATATTTAAAAAATGGAGAGAGTACCTGACTCCATTATCAATGTGCTTACATAATCATAACTAGAATACAAAGTAGCAGCAGCAACTAGAAACTTAGGAGAAAAAAAAATCAAGAATATCTAAATAAGCTTACGTTTGGTCTTTCCAAATCTGATCCTGCTTCAGTACTGGTAGAATCAGAGTTGCATTCATAATCTTGGCAACAGCTACTGCATTGCAGATCTGTAAACAAAAGCCACAACAAGGCAAAACTCAATCTTCCAAAATTAAAAAGAACAAAAAAAAAAACAGCAGCCATCCATGATATGACAGTGAAAGAGGAAAAGGAGAAAAAAGCACATACAGCAATACGCTGCTGATTCAAACCACCCTCAGCATGAATGAAAACATATCCATTTGTTTCATTCTCAGGAAGAAGATCTGAAAACAAAGTTAAATAAGATTTGCTAATAAGCTGACATCAAACAAAACATTCTCAAAAATACAGATCAGGAGAAAAATGACAATGCCAATGGGGATCCGTACCTGAGACTCCACCAATCCGCCGCTCAGCGCAAGGCTTCCAAGAAGTAGTTGCAGACAAAGGATTCTCCCAGGGAGAAGGTGACTCTTTTACCTACCAAACGAAAACAAACACACAGCTCGATCTAACGGATTCAAAACTTACGCCTTTTGACAAAAACACACACCAAAGCTCAAACACTTACATGAGGACAGTTAAGCACAATCCCATCTTTCTTACACAAGTACGGTGCATTCTGCAGACAATAATCAACAGAGAGAGAGAGAGAAGTTACTCATAAGCAAGCGAGTACTTTCCCAAATCGATTCAACATAGATCAAAAAGCATGGAAAGATCTCGTTCGTTAGATCGAAAGGAAGAGACTTTACCAAGTGATTAACGATCCCGTAAACAGAGATCAAGCTCACGACGGCGAGAATCAATATCAAAAGGATCGAAATCTTATTCTTCTGAGGAGAAACCCTAGGATCGTCGCCGCCGAGGAAAGGGAACAGAGAGTGGAGCCCAGATACAGACCAGATCGGACGGTTACGCGGTGGGCGCTGTCCGTCTTCGTCGTCTCCGCCGTTGGGCGAGTGATCGTGCACGTGAGGAGAGGAAGAGTCCTCGTCTCCGACGCGGAGCGGAGAGGAGGAAGATCGGCTCCCGGCGGAGCCCGAGTGCCGCAGCTCCGCCATTGCTCGCCGAGGGCTGAAAGTCGCCAGCTTTTGCTTTATCGATTCCCTCTGTTGATCTCAATCAATCTCAGTGGAGAGCTAACAGTTTCTAACAGTGAGGAAGAAAGCTTGGAGAGAGCGAGAGAGACTCTCAAAACACTATACAGATTTGGAGAAAAGCTTTTTTTTTTTTGAAAGACTCTGTTTTGTTGTTCACTTCAAAGTCAACACACTCTAACTCAGCCAGAGGGTTAGCTTATCTTATATTTATAAAACGCATCCCCATAGTTTAGTGTAATTACATAAACAACCTTAGATTCTCTGATTTGTCTTATTTCCTCCATTCACAAACAGTGTTTGAGTAATTTATATTTACAAAATACATCCTATAATTTAATATAACTAACATAACCACCCATAAACTCTCTGATTTGTCTCATTTCCTCCATCGCTAAGCCCTTTCTTTAACCTAGTCGTCGTCATTCAATCTCCATCATTATCACTCAGTTCGAAGCGCTTGGCGAAGAAGATGAACGCGATAGCGAAGCGAGTTACGGGAGTGGTGACTCGGTGGAGTCAGAGCCAGCTGCAGCAGGAGAGAGGGATAAGGGTGAAGGTGTTCTCGGGGGATCTGGACAAGGCGCTGACGATACTGCAGAGGAAGATGCAGTCGAGCGGGATGGAGAGGCTGATAAAAGCGCAGCAGACTCATCACATCAAGAACTCGGAGAAGAAGGTTCTCGCTAGGAAGAACCTTGAACGCAAGATCAAATCCATTGACTTTGCGCGCAAACTCCAGTCCATCCTCATCAAGAAAGTCAGGTATAGCTTCAAAATGTTCGCATTTAGGGTTTAATGGTTGCTGGAATGAATATATAGATTGATGTAGTCACACTTGCTCTCAAGTACATATAGGATTCAACAGATTGTCACGTGTAATGGTTTTCTCTCATGTTCTTCTTTGCAGAGGTTTATGAGAGCTGAGCGGTGTTGCTATAAACATTCGTCATCTTTCTCTACATTACATTTTCGGGGAATGAATCTTTGATCAGTGCTAGTATCTGTGATAATATATCAACAGTTATTTTTGATTAATGAAATCATTTTGGAATTGGTATAATCCTGGATCACTGTTAGTTGTTTACTCTATAAATAATGTTTTTTTCTATGATCAACTTCAGATTCATGAAGTACATTTACTCTCGAAGTTTGTTTATGGTATGTTAAGATAGTTAATGATAGGACACTGTGTCCTGCTTGCTTATCTGCGCCTTGTAATGACTGCAAGCCTCTCTACTTGTATTGTCTTTTCTGTTCCAGTCATTATTTATGCTACTACATAGTAGTGGAAAACTCATTTAGGGGGTAGGCAACAAGCTCTTAACCATTTCTCTCCTGGATAAAAAAAAAAGAAAGTGGCTGAGTGATGTACAATGAATTATAAAGCGAGAAAAATAAAGAGAGACTGTTTGATGATAGATTATCTTTCTTTTTTGTTTACTTCAAAGGACAAGGAATCTACAGAAAGATTACTTGCTTCCATGTATTACTTTCAATTGTTTATGTTCTGGAGAGATTATCTCACACAACAAGCATCCTTACTTGAACTTGTCACCAAGTTATCCTCCTCTTTCTCTCTAATCTCTCATTTAGACATTGGGTAACAGTTGAAATCTCCCTTCATCTTTAGCCTCTCCCTAACTCAAAATCTTCTTTTGATGCTTTCTTAGCTTCTTCCCTCTAAATGTCTCATCATCATCATTATGAAACCAACCCCCATTTCGCGCGCCTTCCATCTCAGAACCAACACCTCAAAGGTGGTGGTGCCTCTACCTCACAAACACCCCCACATCAAACCTCGAAATCTCACCCGAAAGCTGCACCAGGAATCCAAATCAAGCCTCGTGATCGCCACGGTAAACGTCCAGTCCACGAACCTCCTCATTCCGTAATACCTGTACCACTAAGACCAGAAGATCAAGGTAAACGACCGGTCCACGAACCGCCTCATTCCGTAATACCTGTACCACTAAGACCAGAAGAGAGACTACCCCCACGGGAGACTTCAAACTCTTCCAAGATACCAGTACTATCAAGCCCTGAAGAGAAACGACCAGCACGGAAGAAGAATCCAAACTCTGCTAAAAGACCGTTACTATTAAGCCCTGACGGTCATCATCAACAACAACAACAACGATCTCCATCTCCACCACAAGCACCACGCGGTTATACAACATCATTACCTCCAATAGCCAAACCAACTCCATGGAGAACCGCTCCAACACCATCACCGCATCACCGTGGTAGCCACCGGACACCACCACCGCCTTCAAGAGACCGGCCTTCAAGAGACCAAACAAACGCAGCGACATGGTCAGCCGCATTCTGCTGTGCTATTTTCTGGATCATTCTTATTCTCAGCGGTCTAGTCGTCCTAATCGTCTACCTAGTGTACCGTCCACGCTCTCCTCACATCGACATCTCATCAGCTAACCTAAACGCTGCTTATCTCGACATGGGGTTTCTACTAAACGGAGACCTAACCATGTTGGCAAACTTCACAAACCCAAACAAGAAAAGCAGTGTAGAGTTCACCTCTTTGACGTTCGAGCTTTACTATTACAACACTCTCATAGCGTCTCAGTACATTCAGCCTTTCAAGGTTCCTAAGAAGATGTCCATGTTTGCGAACGTTCATCTCGTGACCAGTCAAGTTCAGCTCGAGCCAACGCAGAGCCGGGAGCTGCAGCGTCAGATTGAAAACGGTCCGGTTTTGTTGAACGTGAGAGGAACGTTTCATGCACGTTCGAACTTAGGGGCCTTGTTTAGGTACTCTTATACGTTGCATACTCATTGCAGCTTTTCTTTGAATAGTCCTCCTTCTGGAGCTATGCGTGCTAGAAGATGCAGTACCAAACGCTAACGTATTGTTATTTTCGTTTGCTCCATTTTTTTTTATCTTCGGAAAATAATTAATTTACTGTACTCATTGATAACTCTATCTGATTTATTAATTTAAATCATTTGATTTTATGTGCGTTATTAATTTTTGCTAAGTAGAGTTAAAGTTCCTAACTTAAGAAGGCTGTCTTAAGACTTTTTTAACTTTATTGAATGTTATACATGAAAGAATGAATAATACCAAAGGTTTTTGCTTGTAACTTTTTTTCAATTAGATCTTAAATCTTTGACCTGTAAATGTAATACTAGTAATTTACTTGCGTACTAAACACCAACAAGTTCTGAGTTAGCAGAAAAAAGCACCAACAAGTTCTGTGAAGATTCTTGTCAACTAAAGCACAAGAAATAAATTAAATATCCTTTTGAGAGCTGAGATCAGTCAGTTACGTATATGTATGAACCATTTCACCAATAGGTCAATGAGAATAACTTCATTACTAATATCTCATTAAAATTATTAATATAAAAATATTCAATTTTATATTTTTGAAGAAATATTTCAAAGTTTAGGATAATTGAATTTTTTAGATTAATATTATGATTGTAATCAATATAACTAAAAAACAGATGTTTTTTAGACTCCCCTTGATTTTTTAAACTATTCTTTTTTTCTTACGACGATTTTTCAAACTATTTATACTCTTCATATGTACATCATTTCATAAAAAATGTTTTAACACTATCCTCTGCCTCCAAAATAAATCAGTTTTTCTTTGATTTTTTCTTATGTGATTTTAAATTTTTGTTATAAAAATACAAATGATCAAAACTAAAAAAAATGTTTGTTTGAATTAATGAAATTTATTATGTGTTTGCATCAATTTAATTATATACGCAGTTACTAAAATTTTAATTATTTAATATATATTTATTATTTCATAATATATAAAAATACATAATACATGAAAGTAATTTATATATAATATTTATTTCGTCAAAAGCGCGAATCTAAACTAGTTGCCATGTAATAAAAACTCAAAAAAAATTGTCTTTATACGTGAAAGACTCTATGTAAATCACTCTCCACTATATAGTGCAAATCATTTGCTAGTTTTCATGTAGAATATATTCTTCACAATTTTTGTGTTCACTAAATAGTCAAAAAAAAATTTCAAAAAAAAATAAATAAATAAATAGTCAAAAAATTCGGCGTTTCCTCACATTTGATTATTATAATAATTCTTTTTGCCATTTTCATAAATTAAATTATTAAAGTTGTATATATCGGCATGAGCTTTGGTTATGAGTCGTGACTCAGAAAAATACAAATGGATAACATTTGGGTTCTACCACTTCTCTTCCTAATCTTTTCTGGGGTAGTCGCCGCTTACAGACGTTCACAGAGGCGGCAACACCGGAAACCACCTTCTCCTCCTGGTTATCCGATCATCGGAAACTTACACCAGCTCGGAGTTTTACCACACCAATCTCTATGGAATATGTCAAAGAAGTATGGTCCCGTGATGCTTTTGAACCTTGGAAAAGTCCCAATGGTCGTGCTTTCTTCTGTTGAAACCGCAAAACAAGCTCTAAGAGACCATGACGTCCACTGTTGTAGCCGTCCTACGGTAGCAGGTAATTAATGTAAATCTCACAACACATAGTAAAGTTTTGAATGGTTAACGTATTGTTGGTATTGTGTCACTCCCCAGGGCTTAGAGAACTCTCTTACAACAATCTGGACATAGCTTTCTCTCCTTTTAGTGATTACTGGAAAGAAGTAAGGAAGCTAGCTGTTATGGAACTATTTAGTACCAAACAAGTACTTTCCATTAAACCCATCATGGACGAGCAGGTCAAGAAACTGATCGACTCAGTTGCCGAATCAGCTTCTCAGAAATTACCTATCAGTGTGAATAAAACATTTCTTGATTTAACTAAACGTGAGGTATGCAAAGCAGCATTTGGTGTTAGTTTTGAGGGGACTGGTATCAACAGTGACGGGTTTAATAAGTTAGTCCGCGAGGCGTTCGAGATGTTGGGAAGCTTCTCTGCCGCTGACTTTATTCCGTACGTGGGTTGGATCATCGACCAGTTCACGGGTTTACAAGGGAGGAGGGAGAGAAGCGTGAGAGATCTTGATGCGTTCTATGAATATGTGATTAATCTGCATAAAGAGGAAAAGAAACAAGGGCGAGAAGATTTCGTTGATCTGCTCTTGAGGTTAGAGAAGGAAGGAACTGTTCTTGGAAATGACAATCTCACAAGAAACCATATCAAGGCTATTTTGATGGTAAAGATTCAATAAAAAACTCATATCCATAAATTAATATTGATCTATATTTAGTTTTGGTCTAAGTTTTTTCCTTTAAAATTCATCAACTTTCGTTTTCAGTGTTTTGGATTTATATAATTATTATATAAAAATATATACATTTGTTACAATTATACAAAAATATTAGAAATGAACTACAACAAAACTTTAGTGTTAAGCAATAAAAGAAACACTAGCTCCATTCGACTTCATATATAATAAAATAACAGTTTGTAATATTAGTAAGAGAATATGTTCTCGTATAACTAAAAGGGTTATATCTTCTTAGAATGTTTGTAGTTTATATAACTTCAATTCAATATATGTGTTACTTGTATTCCCAATTCATTTCTTACTCTGTTTTTAATTCCTAAAATATGATAATTCTTACATGTTTATTTATTTGTTCTTGTACATAGAACATTCTTTTAGGAGGTGTCGAGACATCTGCAGTCACAATGACATGGGCAATGACAGAAATGACTAGAAACCCTAGAGTGATGAAGAAAGTTCAATCTGAAATCAGAAACCAAATGGGGAACAAATCCATTATTAGCTTTGATGACACAGATAAGCTAACTTACCTGAAAATGGTGATCAAAGAAACATGGAGACTACATCCTCCAGTACCTCTTCTTTCTCCAAGAGAAGCTATGTCAGAATTTGAGATCAACGGCTACACCATAAAGGCCAAGACACGGCTTCATGTGAATGTTTGGGCCGTTGGGCGTGATCCTGATACCTGGAAAGACCCGGAGGAGTTTCTTCCTGAGAGGTTTATGGATAATAACATTGATGCAAAAGGGAAAAACTATGAGTTGTTACCGTTTGGGAGTGGCCGGAGAGTCTGTCCTGCAATTTTTATGGGAACAACAATGGTTGAGTGTGGTCTTGCAAATATGCTGTATAATTTTGATTGGAAATTGCCAGAAGGCATAGCGGTTGAAGACATCGACGTAGAAGAATCTCCTGGACTTAGTGTGAGCAAGAAAAGTGAGCTTCTACTTGTTCCTATGAAGTACTTAGATCATTGATCACTTTCAAATGAGTTCTTCATCTACAATACGTCACTATTGTCATATATAAAGAAATGTCTTGTTCCTTTTTTGTCGTCCTATTGGTCAACGAAAGCTCTACCAAATGTTTAAGATAATTTTAAAAGTGTAATAGTTTGTTAGATAACAATGTACTTTTAAAATGTATTATTTTTTCTAGATGCCAAAGTTATGGAATACACTGGAAAACATGATGTATCTTCATTATTTTTGAGGCTCATGAAAAAAGAAAAAGCGTGAGGATGATAATATTGTTCGTTAGATACTCATGGGTCTAGATGAGACCTTGTACAGATCTGTTCGTTAATTTCTGTGCTGGATTAATTATATAAAAGAGATGTACCAAAAAAGTTTCTCTGAACCACCAGAAAAATAATTGAACATGCAGACAGAAAGGCTAAGAACCAGAATAAGTATGGGGTTTTGCTATACATAAAGAAAAACGATTAAATCAAGAACCACTTGGGTATAATGCAAGACGTCAAGACGATATTATTAGAAAGTATTACATCTTGTGTTATATGATGTCGTTTGTGTTATAAATTCAAGGCATTTATTATGATCAGTGTGTAACATGATCTCGATATATTTTTAAACCACTATAAGCCATATATAAAATAAATGATGGGAACAAAGTTATAGATTGCTAAAGACATGTTATACAATCTTGTGATATATTTCTGGTATTCTCACAATCTGCCAAGCTACCGACAAAACACTCGCGCGTCTGAAGTTCAATTGATTAAGTGGTCACACCGAGTGTATGCACAATGTCAAATCTAACCTAGATTGTTGTGAATTTCAATATAGATGTAGAATGTATTCTAGTTCTTATAATAACTTTTAAAGATATCAATTTCAGAATTTTTGCTTTTGCTATTTTTACTCCATCCTTATTTTAATCTTTGGAGACACACTTTTTTTTTGAACACTACTTGCATTAATCCATAAAAAGTGTTAGGTGGGAGCCATAAAGGCATCACCTACAAACAGAGCTTCTTTTGCCAGTTTATCGGCAATGACATTTAGAGCACCCGCAATGGTATTACTCAAGAGGAGTTCTTAGGAATAATATGTTTTGAATTTTTAATTATTATTTTTTTTTCTTTTTCAGATTAAAAAAAATATATATCAACCAATTGCGGACCGACACAAATTAAAGATTCTTTAAGAATTGATATTTATTTAAAGATTTTAAGGATCGAATCCTTAATTTTTAGTGGAACCTACCGATTATTTAATTATTTTGTTTCTAAGGATTCCCCTTTAAGGACCTCTATTGCGGGTGCTCTAATCTCTCTAGAGATCCAACCAAAAGAAAGAGATTCAAAATGAGAGGACACACATTCTAATATCTGACAAAACTCCATGAAGTTCTGAAATCTGCTCTGATCCTTTTGCTGCCTTGATCAAAGTTGTTGAGTTGCTTTCCACTTTGGGTCTACACTAAAAAAACTAAAAGTAATAATATCAAAAAGCATATAAGTCACTTTGTTATAAATTTTACATACTCATTCTTTCCATTATTTCTTAGTTCCTAAAATTAGCCTGTTTAATTCATATCATCAACAATCCGTAATTATGCAACTATCTACGTTTGTAATGTGCATATACAAATGTGTTCTACACATTGGAGTGTAATAACACAACTCATAATATTATCATCAACCAATAATAAGGTTATAGAAATTCAGAAAAAAAGGTAATAGAAATTCAGTTGAGCAAGGATAAGTTAAGGCCACGATTATGTAACTTTAAACTATAACTAGAACTTGCTCCGAATGAATATTTGAGTTATATTGTATTCAACGTAAATTCATAAAGCACTGGTTTTATAAAAAGAATCTCATATATATATTTTCTAATTTACATATAGAGTAGAATATATTGTTTTACAGCAATAATTTTTATCTGTACACAGTGTTATATTAAAAAATTATAAATTTATGAAATGCATTATGTAATTATAATATTCATATATTAACATGATGTGTTTTGTTAATTTATTTTAAAATGAAATAACATACTCAATATTTTAATTTTTTACATTAGTTTTCTACGGAAAAAAGAATAACATGATAACTCCACGCATCATAAACTCTCTATAGCGTAATACCTGTTTAATTAACATAATACAGATTTAAATCGAACTTTCTTTAAATTTTTATATTTGAATAAAATTAATAAATTAATACTATATTTATAAAGTTTTATATAACATACACTATATATTTCGAGATTGTGTAAATAAGAAAGAAATATAATGACTAGATGTGTAAATTAAAAAAATATTTAATATGTTATTCATGTTTCCAAACAATTCTCATTTATTATGTTATCCAAGTTTCCAAATAACTTTCATTTAATCTGCTATCTAAGTTTTCAAATGCATAATCTGTAAATAAAAAAAAAATATAATGGCTAAATGTATAAATAAAAAGAAATATTTAATCTGATATCTAAATTTTGAAATAGTATCAAAAGAAATTTCAGCTTTAATAATATAGATGTGAAATAATTGTGAAGTGGTTAAGTGAGCGTCTGCGTGAGAGTTCTCATCCACACAATATAAGTCACATGTAACAATGATCATAATAATTGATAAACGTACGTATTACCGACAAAACACTGACTTATCAGAAAAACAATTTAAATTTTCTGTAGAGAATTAAAATATATATAACGGTAAACGAGTCAAATAGAGTAAAGTAATTAGATACAAAAGTTGTTTGAAAGATAAATTGGAGAACGAAAACAATGAAACCAAGCTTAGAAACCAAGAAAACAACCCGAGATTTAAATCCAAATAATGGACTTACAGCCAGAACATTATCTCTTCACGCACAAAGAGACATACGTTATACATCATAGCAATGAATAAAACCGGAGCCTTGTGTCAAGTAGTTATATATCCTCCACGTAAAAAAGTTATCATACATATTTCCGTAATGAAGTTGATCATTAGCTGTAAAGCACAATTTCAGTTAAACTATTTGAGAAACAGAAAACACAGATCAAACAATTAAGAGAAAAATGGCAACCTCTCTCTATCTCCTCTACTTTTTAGTCCTTACCCTAGTCTCAATAATTTTCCGTAAACTGTTCAAACAATCAAACTCCAAACTTCCTCCGAGTCCTCCAACGCTTCCGATCATCGGAAATTTACATCAGCTTGGAGAATTGCCACATCAGTCTCTATGGAGACTCTCCAAAAAGTATGGTCCAGTGATATTTATGAAGCTTGGTACAGTCCCAATGATCGTAGTTTCTACTCCTGATACAGCAAGGCAAGCCCTAAGAGTCTTTGACCTTAATTGTTGTAGCCGTCCATCATTAGCAGGTACTTTTAAGTAATTAAAGTTTCGATTTTGTATTGATTATGATAACATAACCAATGGTTTCTTCAGGCTCAAGGAAGCTCTCTTACAACTACAAGGACATCGCTTTCTCTCCGTTTGATGATTACTGGAAAGAAATAAGGAAGCTCTCTGTTCAAGAACTCTTTAACATCAAACGTGTTCATTCGATTCAACCCATCAAATACGAGGAGATGAGGAAACTGATGACTTCACTCGCTGAATCAGCCTCTAGGAAATCTCCGGTTAACTTGAGCGAGAAGCTTCTTTCTTTAACTGCTAGCGTGGTTTGCAGGGCATCATTTGGTGTGAGTTTCCAAGACACTGTGCTTGACAGTGAGAGGTTCAACGAGTTGGTCCCTGAGGCACTTGAGATCTTAGGGAGCTTCTCTGCCTCATATTTTTACCCTTATGTTGGCTGGATCTTGGATCGATTCACGGGTTTACATAAACGTAGAGAGAGAAGCGCACAAGATCTTGATGCCTTCTGTGAACAGATGATTGATCTGCATCTAAAGAAAGGTAAAGAAGAGAATGAAGATTTCGTGGACCTTCTCATGAAGTTGGAAAAGGAAAAAGTTGTTCTTGGACAAGCAAAATTCACAAGAAACAATATCAAAGCACTCCTCATTGTAAGTACGATTTTTTTTTTAAACATACTCTCTCACACAAAAAAATAAATTTAAGAAACTTATATTTCTCCCAAAACACCATTAAAACTATAAATTTAAAATAATTCAGTTAATCACTAAAATTCTATAATTGGTTAAATAGTTTTAAATAAAATTTAAGTCAATATACGAAAATTTTAAAATCTTAAGTTTAAAACAGCAAAGTCTTCTAAACATCTTATATTATGCAATGGAGAGAGCATATATAACAATATACAATATTAATTTAAATTTTTGATTGTATTACGTATTCCTAATTTTGATTATCGTTGTTTTCAGAACATTCTTCTAGCGGGAATTGATACTTCTGCAATAACAATGACATGGGCAATGGCGGAACTCTCAAAAAACCCACGCCTGATGAAGAAAGTTCAATCTGAAATCCGAGAAAAATTTGGGGAAAAAGAATTAATCAGCTTAGAAGATACTGAGGAGCTAGAGTTCATGAAAATGATGATCAGAGAAACATGGAGGCTTCATCCTACAACACCTCTTCTGCTACCAAGACTAGTAATGACAGAATTTGAGATCAACGGCTACACAATTCCAGTCAATACAAGGCTTCAAGTGAATGTTTGGGCTATTGGGCGTGATCCAGATGCATGGAAAGATCCAGAAGAGTTTATTCCGGAAAGGTTTATGGATAATAGCATTAATGTGAAAGGACATAACTTTGAGTTGTTGCCATTTGGGAGTGGTAGGAGAATGTGTCCTGCAATTTACATGGGGACTAAAATGGTTGAGTTTGGTCTGGCGAATCTGCTGAATCGTTTTGACTGGGAGTTGCCTGAAGGAATGAAATGTGAGGATATGAAGATGGAAGAAGCTCCAGGACTTACTATTTACAAGAAACATGATCTTCTACTTGTTCCTGTTAAGCGTTAAGGTCTTGTGTTTCTAAAATAAGTTCACCATAAGATTATAAACTAAAGTTCAAAAAAAAAAATTATAAACTACTTCTTGAGTTTTTTTTTAAGATTAAAAAACAAAGCCATGACTACCTTTTTCTCATAAAACAGTATTTAACTAAGAGTTATCTCGGTGACAAAAGTTTAATATTTATCTCAACAATGAAACACACATTGTATTGCCTATAAATTGTATATATACGAACTTGTAGCCAAAAGTTGATTGTCTATAATTATAAACTAGGTGTTGCAGGGAATAAGGGCAATTCTCCATAATAGCACTTTTAAAGTTTTTATCACCAAAATAGCACTAGAAGGAGAAAGTCACAAAAATAACATTCATTAATGGACTCAATTACCTTAGTACCCTTGCTTTATATTAAAAACAAAAAGCAAAAAAAAAAAAAAAAAAGAGAAAACTCAAGATCTCTCTCACGACGGCGGAGTCAATTTCGTTTCATCATCTCCTGCTCTTGAGCAAGTGTATCGATCCCTAAGCTCCGACGTCGGCATTGATCAGTCGAATGAGATTCTATTTGTACTTTTCTGTTCCAGGTTTTGATTTTAAGATGTCAAGTTGATGTCTTTCAGTCAAATCAGATCTCTGGTGCTACGTAATGGCATTTCGCTTGAATCACTTCCGGCGACGATTCACCTCCGGCGATGAATCACTTCAGGCGGCGAGTCACCTCCGGCGACGAACAAACGACGAAGATATGAATTGGTATATTTCAATAGTTATTTTTTTGGGCTTACAAAAAAGGTTAAATTTTAGTTTTCAGTTTGTTGTTTTGAGATGATACATGTGAGCTTGTTTTGTTGTTTGAATCAAACAGAGAGAGCACAATCAGAGTTACAAAAAATTATTTCATGAAACTTCAGTTACAGAATTTGGCTTATGGAAGAAGACGTAATTGCTCCAAGTTTCTGATTTACTTGTGCTGTTTTAGTTGAATTTAGGAGATATATACTCCAATTATATGTAGGCTTATTAAATTTGAATGACAAGTTTGACTCTTCTGCCACGCACCACTAGAATATATGTATTGATTGTCTCATTCCCCTTAGTAATCCTAATTTTATTTTGGGCTGTGTAATTGAATACTGAGTTGTGTTTGTTAAAGATAATGCCATGTTTCGTGACTAGATTACTCATTATAATTAGTTTTTGAAACTTTTTGGATCAAGGTGTGTCATTTGCTCAGCATTGAACTATATTCATGAATCTTTTCTGGAGTTAAGAGAAGCTTATCTGATGTGAACTTTGTTTCAAACTTTTACAGGGAGATTGTTGTATTCTTACTGTAGGTATTGACTTAATATTATCAGTTAACTAGTTTGTAAGAACAACAGAGGCTAAGATATGGTTCTCTATTAATGTGAGTGTAGATTAAAGTATAGGACACACATGAACTGCAAAATCAATGTGCTCACATCCAACTAATTATGGTTTGTTTCCTGCAAAATTCTCTTCTTTGTTTACTATTTTCAATCAAGATAATTTTTAACTCTTACTGCTTGCAGATCTTCTTGTCTCTGGCTCAACATCACTGTTACCTCAATGTCCTATAACAGCCTCATGACACTTTACACAAAGACAGGACAGGCCGAGAGGGTTCCGGGGATGATTCAAGAAATGAAGGCTGAGAATGTCATGCCTGATTCTTACACATACAACGTGTGGATGAGGGCATTGGCTGCTACTGAGGATGTCTCTGGGGTCGAGAGAGTCATTGAAGAGATGAATAGAGATGGTAGAGTTGCTCCAGATTGGACTACATACAGCAATATGGCGTCTATATATGTTGATGCGAGACTAACTGAGAAAGAAATCTGAGAAGGCCCTTCAAGAACTTGAGATGAAAAACACGGAGAGAGATTTTAAAGCGTATCAGTTTCTTATTACATTGTATAGACGACTTGGGAAATTGTCTCAAGCTTATAGGATTTGGCGTTCTTTGAGGCTGGCTATGCCCAAAACCTCGAATGTAGCTTATCTGAACATGATACAAGTGCTGGTGAACTTGAAAGATGTACCTGGTGCAGAGACACTGTTCAAGTATAGTGCCTAAAATATTTAGGATAGGTTTCCAGAAAATTTTTAAAACTAAGAGACTAGTCTCAACTACATATATATTATATTTAGGAAATCAAGTAACATATTTAGGAATGGTTTCCAGAAAAATTAAAATTTAGTTAAAAATGAAAAGTGTTTAGGATTCCCGAAGAAATGAACACAGAACCTATTGGATTCTGGATACAGTAAGAATAGTGATATAGTCTCTAAATTACGATGAAATATTATTCATAACCAAAACTTGGATGTATATATTTACAAAAATACATATCACATATTCATGATAGCATATAAAATATTCAGGATGAGTTTCCAGAAAATTTTTAAAAGTAAAAGACTAGTCTCAGTTACATATATATTATATTTAAGAAAGCAAGTAACATATTTAGGAAGGACTTCCAGAAAAATTAACATTTAAGTTAAAAATGTAAAATTTTGGATTCCAAAGGAAAACGAAGGCAGAACATATTAGATTCTGGATATAGTAAGAATAGTGATTTAGCCTCTAAACTACGATGAACTATTATTCATAACCAAAACATGAATGTATATATTTACAAAAATACATATCACATATTTATGATAGCATATAAAATATTCAGGATGGGTTTCCAGAAAATATTTAAAAGTAAAAGACTAGTCTCACTTACATATATATTATATTTAGGAAAGCAAGTAACATATTTAGGAAGCGCTTCCAGAAAAATTAACATTTAGTTAAAAATGTAAAATTTTGGATTCCAAAGGAAAACGAAGGCAGAACATATTAGATTCTGGATATAGTAAGAATAGTGATTTAGCCTCTAAACTACGATGAACTATTATTCATAACCAAAACATGAATGTATATATTTACAAAAATACATATCACATATTTATGATAGCATATAAAATATTCAGGATGGGTTTCCAGAAAATATTTAAAAGTAAAAGACTAGTCTCACTTACATATATATTATATTTAGGAAAGCAAGTACCATATTTAGGAAGGACTTCCAGAAAAATTAACATTTAGTTAAAAATGTAAAATTTTGGATTCCAAAGGAAAGCGAAGGCAGAACATATTAGATTCTGGATATAGTAAGAATAGTGATTTAGCCTCTAAACTACGATGAAATATTATTCATAACCAAAACATGAATGTATATATTTACAAAAATACATATCACATATTTATGATAGCATATAAAATATTCAGGATGGGGTTCCAGAAAATTTTTAAAAGTAAAAGACTAGTCTCACTTACGTATATATTATATTTAGGAAAGTAAGTAACATATTTAGGAAGGGCTTCCAGAAAAATTAACATTTAGTTAAAAATGAAAAAAATTTGGATTCCAAAGGAAAACGAACGCAGAACATATTATATTTTGGATATAGTAAGAATAGTGATTTTAGCCTCTAAACTACGATGAAATATTATTCATAACCAAAACATGAATGTATATATTTACAAAAATACATATCACATATTTATGATAGCATATAAAATATTCAGGATGAGTTTCCAGAAATTTTTTAAAAGTAAAAGACTAGTCTCAGTTACATATATATTATATTTATATATTATATTTAGGAAAGCAAATAACATATTTAGGAAGGGCTTCCAGAAAAATTAACATTTAGTTAAAAATGAAAAAAATTGATTCCAAGGGAAAACGAACGCAGAACATATTAGATTCTGGATATAGTAAGAATAGTGATTTAGCCTCTAAACTACGATGAAATATTATTCATAACCAAAACTTGAATGTATATATTTACAAAAATACATATCACATATTTATGATAGCATATAAAATATTCATGATGAGTTTCCAGAAAATTCTTAAAAGTAAGAGACTAGTCTCAGTTACATATATATTATATTTAGCAAAGCAAGTAACATATTTAGGAAGGGCTTCCAGAAAAATTAACATTTAATTAAAAAGAAAAATGTTTGGATTCCAAAAGAAAACGAACGCAGAACATATTGGATTCTGGATAGAGTAAGAATAGTGATTTAGACTCTAAACTGCGATGAAATATTATTTATAACCAAAACTTGAATGTATATATTTACAAAAATACATATCACATATTTATGATAGCATATAAAATATTCAGGATGGGTTTCCAGAAATTTTTTAAAAAATAAGAGACTAGTCTTAGTTACATATATATTATATTTAGGAAAGCAAGTAACATATTTAGGAAGGGCTTCCAGAAAAATTAACATATAGTTAAATGAAAAATGTTTGGATTTCAAAGGAAAACGAACGCCGAACATATTGGATTCTGGATAGAGTAAGAATAGTGATTTAGACTCTAAACTACGATGAAATATTATTTATAACCAAAACTTGAATGTATATATTTACAAAAATACATATCACATATTTATGATAGCATATAAAATATTCAGGATGGGTTTCCAGAAATTTTTTAAAAATAAGAGACTAGTCTTAGTTACATATATATTATATTTAGGAAATCAAGTAAATATTTAGGAAGGGCTTCCAGAAAAATTAACATATAGTTAAATGAAAAAAGTTTGGATTTCAAAGGAAAACGAACGCCGAACATATTAGATTCTAGATATAGTAAGAATAGTGATTTAGCCTTTAAACTACGATGAAACAAGATATCAAGTAAAATATTCAGAAAGGACTTCTTGGAAATTTATAATTAAAAGAAAATATTAGGATAAGAAGTAAAATATTTATGAAGGATTTCTATAAATTTTAATATTTAATTAAAATAAAAATGTTAGGATACTAAGTAAAATATTTAGTAACGAATTCTTAAAAATTTAATATTTAATAAGAAAAAAGTAGGATAGCAAGTAAAAAATGTATATTTTTTTAATGACCCTGGTATCCGAAGCTTCGAGAGAATGTGACTAGCGCTTAAGCTTAGCTTTCCTAAATGACATATTATTTTGATTTCTTCTTTAATTTCTACTTTTATATCTCTACTTACATATTCATTTGTTATTTGTTTGCATCTATTGAATGTGTTTAGGAAATGTTGCTTATAACATTGTTAGTCTTTCGTTGTTTGTGCTTGTGAAACTTTGTAGTGTTTAAAAAAGTTTCAGGAAGAATTTGTGTAGTTTTAGGAAAGCCTTCCAAAAAATCGAATGGTAATAAAATTGAAAAATCTTTTGCTTGGTGTCTTGTTCCCCTCAAGCATGTTGATATTTTTGGTAGGCTCATGAAATTTCTTATGACACTGTTAATCTCTTGTTGTTTGTGCTGTTTGTGCTTGTGAAAATGTGAGAGTTTTAAAAATTTCAAAAAAAAATTGTGTAGTTTCAGGATACTGAAAACAGAAAGCTAACAAATAACCACTATTCTTATACAATTTACAGGTGAGAACCGTACATAAGGTATATCATATAAGTGAAGAAAATATTACTCTAGAAGACACATTCTCACTTATCAATTACACTAAAGAACACAATTTTACTTGACACACTTTATCATAGCAATTTTACTAATATATCCTTTAACTAATCAGTTGGTCCTTTTTGTTTCCTTTCCTAAAGAGATAACCGATCTCGTTTCATCTCGTTATCGTTTCTGCCTTTCCAACAAATAAATCTTTCTTTTTTGTTTTTTAAAATATCTCCAAACTCAATCTCATCTTACATCGTTATCTGTATAAAGTAAAGCTTTGTCTTTTTATCCAAATCTTTCAGATCTAAAATCGGCCGACAGAATTTAGAGAAGAAGCGAAACCGCCGACAGAGTTTCTAAAAGAAGGAGAACCCTAATCTCACTGTTCCGAAATCCCATCATCTTGTTCTGAAATCCTATCATCTCGTCACTGACCAAGAAATCCTCCTTTCGTCGTCAACTCGATCCGTGTTTAGACTGCAAATACAAACATAAAAGTCTCAAGTCAACAGCGAGGAAACGAGATCTAACCTTCCATGTCAAGATGTTCATATGAGACACAGGTGACCACAACTCTGCTGACCACTCTGCCAACGACAACTCTTCTGACCACAACTCTGCTGATCACAACTCTCCTGACCACCAAGTTGCTGACCATAAATCTAGCTACTTGGTGTCGGACTACAACCCGCCTGACCACAACTCTCTTATCCACACATTCCTATGTTCATATGAAGGGATGGCTGCGACATGGATCCTGAAGCTCCTATTCTCAGTCAATATCGCACCCATCACAATTCAACTCTACGTTGCCATCTCAACAGGCCTGATTCCCCGAACCACCACTCCACTCACCCTACTGACCACAACACCGATGACCACAACTCTGCTGACCACTCTGCCGACGGTAACTCTTCTAACCACAACTCTCCTGACCACCAAATTGCTGACCATCAATCTAGCTACTTGGTGTCGGACTACAACCCGCTTGACCACAACTCTCTTATCCACACATCCCTTGACCACAAAACTTTGACGACCACATGGATTCAGAACCAACCCCAAGCATCCCAGCTTCCATTAACCACAACTTTGCCATCTCGCACTCACCTGACCACCACTCTCCATTCAACAAATAACCAGCACCCACCTCACGCTTACATCTCTCTTAATCACAATTCCCCCCCAACCCACTACGCACAACTCTCCCACCCAGCCTTCCCAAACCGACGCCTCTCTCCTCGTACAAGGCTATCCAACCATACACCCTTCTGACCACCAATCTATTGACCACGAAGCTGATACACCCCAATTACCAAAGTCGTATCTTATTAATTGCACCATCCATGATAGTCCTTCATAGAATTTTGGCAGCCGTTAGATCTTTTTTTATTTCAGTCAGATCAAACTATCAAAAATAGTTCTCTTCACCCCATACACCTACTTTTAAAATTGAATTCTTTCTCATTTATTGTAACTAAAACGAAACTTAGTTACAAAAAGAAACTGCTATAGTTATTTGCTTAAAACCAACATACTTTCCTTTGAACATAATCAGGGCTATTTTCGTCCAAAATAATACAACTGGCAGTGAGAAGTGTGTGAAGTTAGCTATGTGTTCTTTTGCGTGAGAAAAAAACACAAAGTGTCTAACAATGGTGGGAAGGAAATAAATTAATACAGTAAAAGCTTGACTATTCTCAAGGAACAAGTTTCAATACAAGAGAACATAAACCGAACAACATATCACACAGATACATGTATCCATGGCTCTAAGCTCTGTAAGTGAAGTTCAGCACCATTTTGCAAGCTATCCAGCGAAAACTTATCAATCTGCATAATATTGCAAAATAAAAAAGAAGAAGAAGCGTACTTCGGCATCACAGCAAACAAAAGCACAAAGTAAAGCATCTTGGGAATGACTGCTACACGGTTAGCTATACCATTATACGTTTTTGGATGCCCACACAACTTCATGCGTGTAGAGCCTAGCAAGGTCTGGTGCGTGTGCCTGTGCACATTCATGGGGTTGCAAGCTGTCATTCTTCTTCTTCAGCATTATTTTGGTTCACGTTGCTTTGTACCCCGCCAGGTTTTTTCTCTTCCACGTAGATAACATCAGTCTCGTAAATTGAACACTAATCTATTTTATCATCGTATCCACTGATATACAGATGCTTCCGGAGAAGTACAACTATCACAGAAGATTCAATCAGGACGTAAGCCGCATCACTGATTGCGTCATCTGCATGACTGCTATCAATCTCAGACAGCGTACTAGTGATTTCATGGAATTAGCTGTTTCTTCTCTAGAGACCAACTCTTAACTTTATTTTCCCCCCAATAGAGAGGAATGTCCTGTGCAACAAAGGGGAAACTCAATTTCAGAATCAACATTACTCAATTGCATTCTTCAGTGATCGTGATTCTCAAACAGCACCTCGTAAGCGAGCAAATGGGAGGAAATCATTGATTGACTCTCGAGGAGCTAGCTATAACAAAAAATACAGGTCAAGCAAGAGTCTTGTGAAGAGTGAAGTTACCTGAGGAAGCTTCCGATGTGGGAAAATCAAGTGACAGAAAAGTCTCAGGGTGACGAATGAGTGTTGGCGTTTAGATCTGAGTTTCTGAAACCTTCTCCGGAGACGAAGAACGGTGAGAGAGAGATCGTCGATGGCCATTGATTTTCTAATCTCTATTTTTTTTAGTTATCCATATAAGGGGGCATAAAAGTAAATGACCTTTTTAATGAAACCTATTTTTGTGACTTTTGATTTTGAATGCTAGTTTGGGAACAAAAACTTGCTTTAGTGCTATTTTAGTCATTTTCTCAGGGAAATAATCCATTTACAACTAATTATTAGTTTATGTCTTATTAATTTAAAAATTATTATAATAAATAATTGTTTATGCTTTAACAAAAAATTTAAATCAAACATATATATATATGATAAAAAATTTCTTCAATATGTATATATTTATTATTGTGATAAACTTTTAAAAGCACATGTATATTAGAAATATTTTAGAAAATATTTTATACAAATAATTTTGATTGGTTAAATTTAATTATATATTGTTCTATATCTTACAGTTTTATAATAAAAAAAATTATTTCCAGATAAAAAAAATATATAGAAATTATATTTTTTAAATGAAGTTTTTATTTTGATGATTGTATCAAATTAGTTTGTAATCAATTATCTAATATAACTTATAATCTAATATTTTAATATAAAATTATTTTAATTATTTAATAAATAAAAACCTTAAATCATAGAAAATATGACACATAAACAAAATTACTTTTGACTGATTAATATTTAATTTTAAATTGTTTTATGTATTAACATTTTATAATATAAAATTTTGATTTTCCAGATAACAATAAAATATCTATATGAGAATTATCTTCTTATATATATATATAAACTGATAATTTATCATATTAATCTATAATCAATTAGTTAATATAAAATTTAATATATTATTATTAATATAATTTCGTTTTAATTATATAATAAATGAGTAATTTAAATCACATATCTAAAATCATAGAGAATATGACATATAAGCAAATTTTTCGTTTAATTTAATTATATGATAAGGGGAAATTTAAATCAAATACCTAAAATCATGGAGAGCAAATAACTACGATTTGGAAGTCACGCAATGATTTGGAAGTCACGCAAATTTTAGGGCTAGGTTTAACTACGGAGCATTATGGCTCTCGCATACAAGAGAAGAAGTTTTATTTATTTATCAATTAATGGAAAATGTATACAGGAATATCTATGATGAATACGGATAATTTTCAAAGTATCTCTTGTTGTTATCTAAATAAAATACTAAATATATTTGTCTCAGGGTTACACCCTTCCTTAGTTTATAAGGTCATCGCTGTGTCTCAGCTTTTTCGGCTATCCTTTCTCCTCTTCTGAGCAGCCAGCTATATCATGGCGACGATCACAAATATATCAAACTCCTTCTATAAATATCATCATGACCATTCCTCCTCAAAAACACTTTTCCCAGTTTCGAAACTATCCCTTCCTTTTGCCTTAAATCCTCTGAAACCCTCCGACACCCGTTGCCGTAGTAAACACGGTTCTCTCTTCTGCTCTGCAGTTCCCAACGACGACCTCTCCCGATATGACCCCAAGAAACCCCGCAGGGGATCTGATATCCTCGTCGAGTCCCTTGAACGTCAAGGCATTGAAACAGTCTTCGCATACAGTAAATCCGTATCCAGGCAACGCGTTGACAAAGTCTTCCCATACCACCGTATCATATCCCCGGAGCTCCAGGACGCGCTCAATCGCTCCTCCGTGATACGTCACATCCTTTCTCCGAGCGGCAAAAGTGCTCTTTTTGCAGCTGAGGGTTACGCTCGGTCCTCTGGAAAACTTGGAATCTGTATTATAGCCTCCTCCGACCACCACCACAAAGGAGGTGACTACTATCTCACTAGCTGTCTAGCTGACACCTACGTCCCTCTTGTGGCCATAACCAGCCAACACTTTATTGGCGAGGAGGCGTCAATGCGTTTGTCGACGAAACATATATTTCAAGTGATGAATGCAGAGGATATCCCCAAGATCATCGAGGAAGCCTTCTTTCTAGCAACTTCCGGTCGTCCCGGACTAGTTTTGATTAATCTTCCAGAGGCTATTCAGGAATGTTATGCTGTTCCCAGTTGGGAATCTTACTGGGACCAGATTGTTAGGTTGATAAAGGAGTCTAAGAAACCTTTGTTGCATGTTGGAGGTGGCTGTCTCAACTCCATCGATGAACTAAACAGATTTGTCCAACTCACAGGAATCCCTGTCACGAGTGCAATAATGGGACTTGGATCTTACCCTTCCAACGACGAGTTTTCATTACAAACATTCGGCATGCAGAGGACAATGTACGCGAATCACGCTCTAAAGCAATGCGATCTTTTACTAGCTTTCGGTGTTGGTTCCGATGAGCCTTTACCTGGCAATGCTAAAACTGTTCACGTCGACATCGACGCATCAGGAGATTGCCAGAGACGTCTTGTACCAGTGCGTGTGGATGTTAACTTGGCTTTGAAAGAGATGAACAAGATTCTTGAGGAAAGAGCCGTTGAGCTCAACCTTGATTTTAAACTCTGGAGGATTGAGTTGAAGGAGTATAAGCAACACACACCGTTGAGTTTCACGCCACCTGAAGAAGAAGAGGGGATCCCTCCAGAGTATGTGATTCAAGTTCTTAACGAGTTAACAGATGGTAATGCCTTTATAAGTACTGGTGTCGGGCAACATCACACGTGGGCAGCGCAGCATTACAAGTGTAAGAAACCCATGCACTGGCTAGCATCAAGAGGCTTCGAAGCCATGGGGTTTGGACTCTCCGCTGCCATTGGAGCGTCTGTTGCAAACCCTAATGAGACTGTTGTGTACATTGATGGAGACGGGAGCTTCCTAACGAATGTTCCACACTTGCCTACTATCGTGACAGAGAATCTTCCTGTGAAGATAATTATGCTAGACAACCAGTACGTTGGTGTCTCCCAGGCGGGAGATAAGTGTTACAAGAAATCTATTCTCGGTGATGAGGCCGAGCATACTATAATAGCAGATATGATCAAGATTGCAGAAATTAATAAGATTCCAGGGAGGAGAGTGTCGAGAAGAGAGGAAGTACGAGGGGCTATACAGACCATGCTGGAGACACCTGGTCCATATATGTTGGATGTGATAGTTCTGCATGAGAGGGAGATTTTAAGATGAAATACTAAAGAGATCGATTTAGGGTGGTGATTATCTAACTTTGTGACCTTTTATATACATATGCAAAATTTAAAGGTTAGTGTTTTTCTAGATTTTTAGTAAATTAATATTTTTGTGCTGAACTGCTACTTGGTTTACTAGGCCACTGCCACTGCTTCAACCGCTAGTAAATTATTAAATTGGCACTTGTTCGGTTGCTTCTCTCAATCTTCATCCCAAGTTATCTTAACATTTTGATTTGTGGTATATGATAGTATATATTAGAGTGATTTGAAACAAAAATGATTTGATTACTGATATTATCAAAATGCATTTATCTTTTGCAACATACATTCAAAAATAAAACTAGAATTAAAAATGATTGAGCTGATGTATTTAAATGACCCTTATGTGAATAGTGTGAAAATGATCTACCTAATTCAATATCGAAATCCATCTTTTAATAGAATGATAAAGAAACATAATCGAATAGTTTGAACTTGACTGTAGGAGCAGTGATTTATGACTACTTGGTTGAAATGATTTAGGATAAGAACTACTCGAGTTTTGGAGTTTTGATTGGTCTAGGTTAAGATACTTTACAAGAGTTCGCACGAGAATGTGTCTTAACCTCTCAAAGCTTATCTTAAATAACAGTAAACGACACGGTAACTGTATATGAATGGACACTGACTTGTGTTTCTGTGGTCAAGAAGCCTTTTAAGTATGTTTATTTCCTTTTCATTATTGCTTATAGATTTAATAATCACCAAAAACAGAAACACAAAATAGAGGACAACGAAAATAATGTCGATTGTTCTGTATTTCTTTTCGTTTATCCTTTTCTCGTTAATATTAGTGAAGAAAATCAAAGAGTCGAGACAAAACCTTCCTCCGAGCCCACCGAAGTTTCCGATCATCGGTAACCTGCACCAGCTTCGAGGATTGCTTCACAGATGTCTTCATGATATCTCCAAAAAACATGGACCCGTGTTGCTACTCCAGCTAGGTTTTGTCCAAATGGTTGTAATCTCATCGAGCGAAGCAGCTGAAGAAGCTCTTAAAACACATGACTTAGACTGTTGTACCAGACCTAAGACTAACGCCTCACCAACATTCTTTCGTGATGGCACAGACATTGCATTTGCGCCGTATGGTGAGGCGTGGAGAGAGCTGCGTAAGCTTTCTGTTCTCAATTTTTTCAGCGCGAAGAAGGTTCGATCTTTCAGGTACATCAGAGAGGAGGAGACTGACTTGATGGTCAAGAAACTGAAGGAGTTGGCTCAGAAGAAGTCTCCAGTGGATTTGAGCCAAACACTTTTCTGTCTAGTCGGAAGTATCATATTCAGAGCTGCCTTTGGACAGCGGTTCGAGGAGAACAAGCATGTTGATAAGGAGAGGATCAAAGAACTCATGTTTGAGGTCCAGAGAACTGCGTCTCTAAGTAGCTCTGATCTTTTACCTGCTGGTTTGGGATGGTTTATGTACTATTTGTCGGGACAACATAGGAGAATCCACCAAGTTTTCGTGGAGATTGATACTTTGCTGAATCATATAATTGATGATCACTTGAAGAACCCTGAAGAAAAATCAAATAAAGATCGTCCTGATATCGTCGATTCGATCTTAGATATTATGCATAAACAAGAACAAGATGAATCTTTCAAGCTCACCATTGATAATCTCAAAGGAATCATGCAAGTAAGCATATAGCTAGTTGAACTCTTTTCGTCAAAATTCATTGCTTTCTATGTTAGAAGTATCTATATACCTTACAATAGTTTTTTTTCTATTTTTAGAAGTATCTATATCTTATGTTTTATGTGTTCTTAACCATTTCTTGACCTAGGATATATATCTTGCTGGAGTAGATACAAGTGCCATCACCATGATATGGGCAATGGCAGAGCTTGTTAGAAACCCCCGGGTGATGAGAAAAGCTCAAGACGAGATCAGAGCTTGCATCAGGATCAAACAAAAGGAGAGAATCGAGGAAGAAGATGTCGATAAGCTTCAGTACTTGAAGCTTGTGATCAAAGAAACCTTGAGACTACACCCAGCAGCTCCTTTGTTACTTCCAAGAGAAACAATTAGTCAAATCAAGATCCAAGGCTACGACATTCCGCCAAAAACACTTTTAGTTGTTAACGCTTGGTCTATAGGTCGAGATCCTAAACACTGGAAAGATCCAGAAGAGTTCATCCCGGAAAGGTTTATTGATTGTCCTGTGGATTACAAAGGACAGAGCTTTGAGATGTTACCATTTGGTTCTGGACGGAGGATGTGCCCTGGCATGGCTTCAGCCATTGCGACCGTTGAACTGGGACTATTGAACTTGCTTTACTATTTTGATTGGAGATTGCCTGAGAAGGAGAAAGATTTGGACATGGACGAAGCTGGTGATACTACGGTTATTAAGAAAATTCCTCTTCGGCTACTTCCAGTTCTTCATGATTAAGTGATGGCTCAACTTTAAAGAAATCAAAAAGCCTAATAGACACGAAACTGTACCTCTTGATAGATAAAAATGATATTTAGCATAGTACTACGCGATTTTCCATGCTCGTATACGGAAATAAACATTTGCAACTAAGTATTTTACTTTATTTGTTTTAAGTAATTTTGTTATTTGTATATATAAAATTGTATTAAGTATCTTTATGTTTCTATCTTAATTAAATATGTGATTTTAAGTATGATATTTTGTATTATTTCAACTATTCATTTTTGTATTTTGAGTTGTATATTTTCTGTTAAATTGATGATGATTTTTTTATCGGGTTAAAATTGTCTTATTAGTAGGCAGTTCAGTTTATCCTCTTATTTCTAAATATATTTCATAAAATGTTGTATAATTTGATATATATTTTTTTAAGAAAAGTAGAAAAATAGTAAATCAGATACGCATTAATAAACATAATTTGTAATATATTGAAAATTTATTTACGTATTTGAATATATATAAAATAGATATGTCATATTAATTGGTTGATTTAATTGTTCACATTTTGATTGGTTTCATTATTTGTATTTTGGTATATTGGGCTATATCATTTTTAATCATAATGTTTCGGTTATAATTAGACTAAAATAAAATAAGTTTGCTAATTAGTTTTTTTCTAGTTTTCCTTAGGTTTATAAATATATTTATGCATAATTTATATATGTATACTATAAAATATATAAGTCTATATTTTGAAAATTGATAGATATTTCTGTTTTTTTTAATGTTTTTGTACAATATGAAGAAAAATACAAATAAATTTCGTTTATGTATAATCTATCTCTTATATTCTAGAAATATTTACTTGTATTTTATTAAGCCATTATAAAAGGAAATTTAAGTTTTTTTTTTAAAAGGAATAAAAAGAAATTTAAAGTTTTTATTAAAAAGGAAAAGAAAATAATTATCAAGGATGGTATTTAGGTATAAACTTTACTTTATTAAGATTGTCTATACATGTAATTAATTTTTGTAAAAAAATATGATATTAGATGGATGATTTTGTGTGTTTTAAATTATTTTATTATTAATAATTTGATAAAACGTCCATAATAATATATTATTATCTTATAGAGACAATGTCTAAATTATTTTACTTTTTTCAATTTGTTTTGTGAATTTTTGTTTAATATACATAATTAATAGTTTTTTAGATGACAAAAAGTAGATATATATTTAAATCTATATTTTCATGTTTTTTTGAGAAAATATAAAAGGTAATAAAAACTAAACAAGTTTTCATATAAATAAACTACATTTTAAAATATTACGTTTCTTATTTTTATGCTTTTGTAAAAAGGAAAATTTAATTAAAAAGTTTATTTAAGTTTTATTAAGGAAAAAATAGTTGTTATTAGTGGTAATAATATATAATATTTTTTTATTTCATTAAGGGCAACTAAATAATTAATCGTTATGAGAATTAACGTGATCGCAACACATAGGAAACTGAATTCTCAAATAATATTATAAAGATATGTTTTATATTTTCCCTCCATATATATATACTGTTTACAATTTTTTTAATAACTACCTTATTTAAGATTAAAAAGAACAATATTATCTCGACGGAATGATCTTTGCATTTTGCTGATTTAGCCGAGAGTTTTTTTCCGAATGATTACAAAGAGAGTTCAGGTTTCCAATTAATAACAACATAAAGTTACCTACTTGTTATATTTATGCTCCCTCAGTTTCAAATGATACATATTTTAGCTTTCTACACAAATTAATAAAACATATTAAATTTCAGTATTAAATATATAATTTTTTGTGAGTTTTTATTTTCCATAATTTTTAACCAATATAAATTCAGAAAATATAATTTTAAGCTCACAATTAGTTATTATTAGTTGATAAAATGCATTAAAATATAAAAATGTAACTTTATGAAACAATTTTGTTTTCTAAAACATATATCTGAATTTTACAAAATATAGTTTAGTATAATATCACACAATGCATTAACAAATGGTCACAAACGGAAAATGTGAGATTTATCACGATATTAATGCATGACTGTATTCTTAATTTTTCTTCCACTATAATTATTCTACAAATTTACCCTTATTTATTTTATAAAATACAAATAGTTTATTTAGATAACAAAGCTAAAATATCCATACCATAACCCTATTTGATCCTATGCAGATCCCTACCATTTCTTAGAAAGTAGATATTTATAGAATTGAGTGATATCTAGAAATAATTTTGTCCTGGATACATCTATCATATATGGGTTAATCTGCCAATAACCGAGTTTCCGATAAACCTAAAGAACATAGCAATAAACCTAAGGAATATAGCAATTTTATTGTCGAAATTAGGTATAACATTTGTGTTACAAACCTGTAAGTTTTACCTGTCCATGAAGCTGGTTAACGGTTAGCATATGATAAAAAAAAGTGGTGTATGCGCCATTTTAAAAGTGAACACTATTTAAAATTTTAAAATATACTAACACATATAAAAATAGTCTTAAGTAAATAATTCAAAACTAAATATAAAAAAACAGATCTGGTATAAATAGTGAATATATATATATATATATATATATATTAGTGTTTATCATTTTTTCAGCTTTTTGTAGTGATTATGCAAAAGAAAAATAGTATGACAAATGAAATTAAAAACAACATCAACAATACTTGACTAAATTGTATCGATCGTGTATAATAATATAGACTTAAGAACTCAAAAAATCAATTATATATATATATATATATTTAATAATTAATTTGTGTTCTATTTATTTGTATTTTTCAAAAATATATAATATTAATTATTTTTATTCTAGTCAAAACAATTAATTTACCTTAAAATATATATGTCTTTTTCTAAAAGTACTAGTGATGAAACGTATTATATTAGTATATATGTAAAATTAAATTTTTGATTATCATAAGGTTGAAATACAAATAATATAAGAAAATATGAAAAGTATTAAAAACTGAAAAAAGAAGAAGATATTTTGGCCTATAAGATACAAAATACTTTGAATATTTCGCTCAACTAAATACTTTGAATATTTTGGTCAATTTTATAGTTATTTTGTCAATTATAATTGATTTCTTAGTGATTCAGCCTTATTTCATATGTACAATGGATCCACCACTTTTATTTTAAAAAAGTCCTCGGAGTTGAATTATATTCATATTTAATGTATCCACCACTTATATTTTTTTAAAAAGTCCTCGGAGTTGAATTATATTTTCAACATCATCATTTACGGTTGGACTATTATCGAGAAGTGAATTCAGAGTAGCCGTGAAGAGATCATCCTTCTAAGTCCTAAGTCTGAACTCGCAAGTGTTTTCTTTATTCCAATGTTGAAAATTCAAATTTCATTTCTCTTTAAATTCAAATTCTCATTCACTCGGAAAAATAGTAAAAAAAAAAAAAATAGTGAACACATAAAATCAAAAACATGTCAACTTTCCTCTGCTTCCTCTGGCTTACGCTACTTCTCTTAGTAACACTAATCTTCACGAAAAAGTTCAAAACCTCAAAACTAAATCTTCCTCCAGGCCCAAGAAAACTTCCTATCATCGGAAACTTACACAACCTCGAAGGATTACCACACAAATGTCTCCAAAAACTCTCAAAAATCCACGGACCAGTGATGAAACTCCACTTTGGTTTTGTCCCTATTGTCGTAATCTCTTCAAAACAAGCAGCAGAAGAAGTTCTCAAAACCCACGACCTAGATTGTTGCAGCCGACCAGAAACCGTAGCAACCAAGAAAATCTCTTACAACTTCAAAGACATTGGATTCGCTCCTTACGGGGAAGAATGGAGATCGTTGAGAAAGCTTGCTGTGATGGAGCTACTCAATTTGAAGAAGCTCAGCTCTTTTAGGTACATCAGAGAAGAAGAGAATGACTTGTTCGTCAAGAAACTCACTGAAGCTTCTCAGAAACGATCTCCCGTGAATTTGACAAAAGCCCTTTTCACTTTGATCGCTAGTATCGTGTGTAGACTCGCGTTCGGTCAAAATCTTCACGAGTCGGAGTTCATCGATGAAGATGGTATGGAGGAATTAGCGTCTAGGTCGGAGAAACTTCAGGCGAAGTTTGCTTTCTCTAATTACTTTCCCGGTGGTTGGATTGTTGATAGAATTACGGGTCAAAGCAAGAGCTTAGAAGGACTATTCTCAGAGCTCGACGGTTTCTTCAACCAAGTGCTCGATGATCATCTAAAGCCAGGGAGAAGAGTGTTAGAGAGTCCAGATGTGGTGGATGTGATGATAGATATGATGAATAAACAATGCGAAGATGGTCATTTTCAGCTCACTACTGATCATATCAAAGGAGTCATCTCTGTAAGCCATTTAAATAATCTCTCTTTCAGTGTTTTCTTAACTTTCTTGCTTAATTTAAAGGATTTGAATTATGGTATGAGGATCTGATTCAATTAATAGTTTGTACTTGGCACTAGTATTCCATAGTGTAAGTTCGGATTCTGGATTTGAGTGCCATGAAGTTTGTGTTTGTGCATGTTGGTTTGTGCTAATTTAGATGAACTATAATTAGATAAAGGACAAGACTTAGGTTCACCACCTATGGTAAACCTTTAAATTCACTACTCCCCTTAAATCCAATCAAAATGCAGATAATTAAATAAAAAATATTAAATTATTAAAAAAATAGTTAAAAAGAAAAATAAAGTCAATTTTAATGATGCAAACTAAACTCTAAACCCTAAATCATAAATTCTAAACCCAAAATATATACCCTAAATCCAAATTTTATACCCTAAACCCAAACCATATACCTTAAACTCAAATTCTAAACCTTAAATCCAAACCATAAACCTTAAATACAAACCATATACTCTAAATCAATCATATATCCTATATCCTAAACCCAAATCCTATACCCTAAACTCAAAATGTATATCTTAAACCTAAATTCTACACCTTAAACCCAAACCCTAAACTTAAGAATTTGGCTTTAGGATTTACGATTTGGGTTTAGGAAATAAGATTTGGGTTTAGGGTATATGGTTTGGGTTTAGGGTATATAGTTTGGGTTTAGGGTATAGGATTTGGGTTTAGGATATAGGATATAGAATGGGTTTAGGGTATAGCATTTGGATTTAGGGTTTAGAATTTGAGTTTTGGATATATGGTTTGGGTTTAGGGTATAAGATTTGGGTTTAGGGTATAGGTTTTGGTTTAGAATTTAAATTTAGGGTTTAGTATTTAGTTAACGTTATTAAAATTAACGTTATTTCTTTTTTAAACTATTTTTTTATAATTTAATATTTTTTATTTAATTATCTACATTGCATTTTGATTGGTTTTAATGAGAGTGGTGAATTTAAAGATTCACCATAGGGGGTGAACCTAAGTCTTGTTTTTAGATAAATGCCTGGAAAACGAAGATTTTTAACTTTAAAAATATCCAAAACAAACATTCTATATTTGAATAAGTTATTTTACAATATTTTTAAAAATTATTTCCATAACATCATACATATATATATCGATTTATATGTGATAGTGATACTAGGAGTTGAATGCATGACAATCAATGTGGTGGTGGCTTGAGAATATTGAAGTAAGAATCTGATTTTTAGTTTCCATGTCCAACTATCAGGAAGAATTAAGAAAATTATAACTTTCCTAGTTATCTCTGTAAACAGTTCTCTTAAATACATTATGTGCTTTTTCCTAATGATATAATTATGGTCTTAAACTAGTAAACATTTCTCTCTTTTTTTGAAACTATCGGATATAGGATATATTTCTTTCTTTTATGCTAAAGGGTTTGCTAATTTAGGATATATTTCTTGCCGGAGTAAACACAAGTGCTACGACCATACTTTGGGCAATGACTGAGCTAATAAAAAATCCAAGTGTAATGAAGAAGGTGCAAGAGGAGGTTAGGACGGTACTTGGAGAAAAGAAAGAGAAAATCACAGAACAAGATCTTAACCAACTTAACTACTTCAAGCTAGTGATCAAAGAGACATTCAGATTACACCCAACAGCTCCACTATTAGTACCAAGAGAGACAATGTCACCAATCAATATTCAAGGCTACGACATTCCTAAAAAGAACCAGATCATGATCAACGTTTATGCGATAGCACGCGACCCGAAACTTTGGAAGAATCCAGATGAGTTTAAACCGGAAAGATTTATTGATAGTTGTATTGATTACAGAGGACTTAACTTTGAGCTTTTACCCTTCGGTTCTGGTCGGAGGATTTGTCCCGGTATGACAATGGGGATCGCGATGGTCGAATTAGGACTGTTGAACTTGCTTTACTTCTTTGATTGGGTACTGCCTGAGGGAACAACAGTGAAAGATATCGATATGGATGAAGAAGGTGCGCTTATTATTGGCAAGAAAGTTCCACTTGAACTTGTGCCAATGCGCCAACATTAACAAACTGAAAATAAAATTATCTTAAAATAAGAGAAAATACTTTCTTTTTCTCTATACGGTTTAAAGAAAGTTATCTTGTATTTCTAGGATCCGTCAGTGCACTGTGCATACATCCTAATTTGTATTGAAGAGGTATTATATTTATACATATTTCATATAACATATGTTATTATTAAATGCGTGTACGTATGAAGGTCTGTTGTTGAAAACGGAGACAACCTGGAAGTTTGGTTTCTTCTTTTTTTTTTTTTTTTTTTGCTAAAACTGGTTTCTTCTTTATGCTCTCTCTTTTAAGTTTGGTTAGAATTTTAATTTAGTTATTGTTCTAGGTTTTTCCATGCCAATTAGGAAATAATTAAGTATTTAGTTTTATTTTTATTAACTATTAAAATTCTATTTTTTCTTATTTAATGTAAAGGATCAAAGAGATAAATTAGTGATAGACGTTAGTTTTATATAAAAGACTAAATGATGCATTCTTGATGTTTATGTTTGCTCGAAGGGGAAAAGAAAAAAAAGTTTTGCTCGCTGTATGTTTATGGCTTTATGCCAATTCTGAATTAGTTAATAGTAATTATATAATGACTATGGCCAAAACATTATTTAAAATAATAGTTTAATCATGATGGGCCTATAGTCATTTCCATAAAAAGCCGAATGAGATATTATCAGTGTCTTAACGTATTTCAATATTTATGAGTAGTAACTAGTAACAGTGTAACACCAATGGCAAAATTTAGAGTAAAGAAAATGTATTCAACCGAGAGTTTTAGCTGATTTGTATTAAAATGACAAATCTACTGTTATTCAAACATGAATTTTAAAAAATCATTTAAATATACTGTTATTGAACTTGACATTTCGTAAAGTACTCCGAAATCCACTGTTATTGAAAATATTTTAAGTTGTAGAGTTTTAAAGTTTTGAGGTGATTTTAGGGTGTTTGGGTGGAGTTTCTTAGTTAAAAAAAAATTAAAACTCAAATCCCATGATTTTAGGTGATATTCTAGAGTAGTTTAACAAAAATCACCTAAATCTCTGCAACTTATTAAAATCATCTAAAATTCTATTAAAAATCAAATCACATCAAATATTAAATTGAATACACCCCCTTAAATCTATTAAATAAAAGATACTTTCAAATATGGTTTGAGAAACTGATGCAAATAAATATTACAATAAAAATTACCCTTTATTTTGCTTCTCTTTTAAAAATGAAAAACATGCTTATGATTTATTTCTATAAATTTAGATAGACTCGCTCACTTGAAAGCATTAATGAAAATACATGTGTGCTACTACCATTGATTGATTTGGCTAGGTATGGACATTTCGGATATTTCGAGTTTTCAACTAGTTCGAGTAGTGGGTTAAAGAATCAATTTACTACTTGACCTATTTTTGGTTCGGTTTTGTTGAGATAGTAAAATTAGAAACCGTAAAATATCCGAATGTAATTCGGTTCTCATTTGGTTCCTGTTCTGTTTTAGATAGTTCAGATAGTTCATATAAAATATCAAATAATTAGAATAGTTTAGATACAAAAAATTGGATATTTCAGATTAATTTAGATATTTCGGATAAAAATATCCGGATACTTTCAGATAATTCGAGTAGTTCGGATATTTTATAATAAAATTATCTTCAAATATTTTCAGGTTCTTTTAATAAAATTTTAAGTTATAAAAATATATTTAGTTATGTTATAGGTATATATAATCAATATTTTTTTTATATTCAGATATCTTTTCGGTTTTCGGTTTGATTCCGATTCAGTTCAGTTATTTTGGATATAAAAATATGAGAACTATTCAGATATTTGAAGGTTCTCAGTTTCATTTTGATTCGGATATTTTGATTCGGTCTCAATTCGAGTTTTTAGTTTCAGTTTTTTTTTTCCACGCCTAGTTTTTGGCGCACTGATTTTATAGTGTTCCTAGGAATCCTAAAGGCCAAAGCCAAGTGGATATGCGGAAGCGGAAGTGAGCATTCCTATAATTACCTCAAAATAAAATTAAATATTACTTTAAATAGTGAAAGCTCCTGATAGTTTAAATGAGTTTAATAGTTATACAACAGTAGGACCAGAATTTAATTTCTCAAAAAGATATAGATATAAAACAATTATACATACATGGAGAAAAGTTTCTAACATGTTGCAAATAAATACAGTGAGATGTGAATTTTCAATGGACAAATTTCGATGATACAATTAGATGTAAATTTTTATAGGTAAGTAGTATTGTTGGTTATCGAATCAGTTTTTTTAACGTCTGATTAATTATGCATTATATTGATGAGAAATATTATATAGACAATTATAAAATCGGCAATTTTACCATCATATAAGAATACATGTCTGACTGTGCTATTCTGAACTGTCATATGAGATCCATGTCCGATGATATGTTCTACACTATGCTGTAGATCTCTTCTAAGTCTTTTCTACATAATCTACATAATTTGTATTTTCTGAGATTTGAACCATAGATTTTCCAGTGTAAAAGCATTAATGAACTTTTAGTCAAACCGCTGGACTAAAGGAGATTCCACAAATTGTAATAAAATAATGATTCAGCATTAGAAATGTTACTCTAAATAAATTAGCCAAAAATGATTATACACTATAACTCATATTTATGTCTATGTTGGGATAACTATGCTCTTCACTCTTACATAAAAAATCTAAGCGATTATCTAAAATAAACTCTCGATATTTCTAAAAGAACATGTTGTAAACAGGGGCAGTCGATATTTCTAAAAGAACATGTTGGAAACCGATAAAATCATAATTACCGTAATACTCTCGATATGAGCCGAGCTAAGCTAATTAATGAAATACTCGAGTTCGTTATGAGTTGAACTGACGTGAGCGAGGTAATTCACTCTGACATCCATATTAAAAAATAGACAAATATATATTTACTTAATAAAATAGAATATTAAAACTTAAGTAGTATTTCTATTATTTTATAATACAGGAATATGTTACAGTTGATATTTATATACTTATAGTTTTTACGAGTTATTTCGTCAATAATGTAATATATTAATCATTTATGAGATTTAACAAACACATTAAATTATAGTAAAAATATATAAAAAGATTGACAAATGTGAAACATATTAAAAATTTGTTATTCTTGATTTAATCTTAATTTTATAAAAATAAATTAAAAGATGTGAGACACATCAAATTAATAAATTTTCTATTCTTATTATTATATAGTAATATTTAAATAAATTTGTATTTAACTATTAATATTATTAGAAACACTTATAAAAATTCTAAATGGATATTTTCGTTCCATAAAAATTTATAAATAAATGAAATATATATTTAATTTAAAATGATTTTTATTAACATTAGAATACTTTTTAAAAGTTATGGTATTACATTATAGTATGGGTTAGTTGATAGAATAACTGTAAAATATAATTTTTGCAATTTTCATAAATTTTTAATTTGTATTAAAAGTTACTCTGCGCAACTCCAAAGTATGAATATATTAACATCTTTGATTTTCATTAATTTAAGACTAAAAATCGAAAATTATACACATATAATAAAATTAAAATTATATTTATTAATTATTTCATCTAGTTCTTAAACATTTAAATTATAAAATCTATATATAATAGCTTTATTAGAATTCAAAACTTAGCTTTTAAAAAAGTCAAAATAAATAATGTACACAAATTTTAAATAAATTTATTGAAATTTATAATACAATAACAAATTTTGTTAAACGAAAATTTGTATATCAAAGGTGAAAATATTTACATAACATTTTAATTTGCTGAATATTTTCTTTAATTCTTTTTAATTAAATTGACTGGTTAGTAGAAAATACTATTTTAAAAAATCACAACTAGTTAAAATCTTAGTTATTGTTTTCAACAGTAAATGACGGTTTCAAATGTTTGAATAGTCACTAGCCTTTAGGAAATTGTCATCCTCGCATTTGTGGCTATGGTCGATTTTAATGCAAGCAGAGTCGTACCGACAAAACTACCAGCATATCCTCAAATCTCAATTATTTATCAGCTGGACTATAAGAATGTCCGATATTTGAAACCTCAGATACTTCAAATAAAGATGATAACGAATTGTTTCTTATCAATTATAAGCGTTTGTGTCTTCTGCGATTATTTTTTTGAGAATTTTTTTTTCTTCTACCATTATATGTCTCTTTTTTTTTCTTTGACAACCTTCTACCGTTGTATGTTTGCGTGTGTGACTTGATATAGTTGAAAAACGCTTTTAGGATTCAACTATAGTTCTGAAATTTTCAATGGTTTGATTTTAGTGATTTCAAAAAAGTCCATTTGGAATTATAGTTCTTCAAAATTGATTCAGTTATAAATGTATGTGTGAACGATTTTAGCATTCAACTGAAGTACTGAAATTTCAATGGTTTGATTTTTTCTGTAACTTGTTACAAGAGTTCATTTGGAATTATCCTTCTAAGAGTTTGGTCCAGTTATAAATGTGAAGGAAAAGAAGAAAATTAGCGCAAGATTAATTATTCACAACCCGAGTTCGTATTTTACTCCAGAACAGATTAAACTATGAACTAATATATAAAAATAAAAATTTACTCTATTTATAAAATAAATTTTTATTTTTTGTTTATTGTTTCATTACTTACTTCGTTTTGGAGTAATATATGCAGTAGGTTGGAGGTGTCATTAAAAGGGATCACACCCAGGAACAACTTCAAAAGTGAAAAATCATCACATATTTATATATGTCTGAAAATCTTTTATTTACAAAATAAAATATTTAATAAGCCTTCTCGAGATGTTAATAAAAGCGGTCTAATGAAAAAAATTCAAACAATATTTCGGAAATAACATAACAAGATGAAATAATTTACATGTTATATTAATAAAAAGATATTTATATGGAAAATGACATTTTGAACTAAACCGTAAACTCTAATATCATATAAATCTGGAATTTAACTATCCAAACTAACTCAAAACTAAAAAAAATTGTTACATAACTCATATATTGCCCAAATTCCATATATATATGATGTTAGACATTTAATATATGATATCTCGATTATAATATGAGAGTGGTAAGTTTTCCCAAATTATCTAATAAACCAGTTATTTACGACTTTTATTTTGTTCCGTATTTTTACTGTTTTATATATATAAAAAAGATTCTATTAAATTATATATAAAGCCTTTCTCAAATTATACCAGAAAAACAGTTATCAGAAATTTTGGATGTTATAAACAATTTAATTTAAAATTTAAAACTAGTTTATAGGTTATATAACTTATATATTAAGCTCTAAAAAAAATTAATGTTAAGAGTTAATCTTTTATTGGTGTTTATGCCCAAAACCAGTAATGTGTATTGGTCTAATCTACACTTATGAGTAGGGATTTGATTCTAAAATGTTTACACTTATGAGACGGGTTTTAGTTTATTGGTGTTTATTACAATTTTTAATTTGTACTAATGTTTGATTCGATCAGGTATTTGGTTAATCAAGTACTTGTCTAAATTTTAAATACTTGTTAGTTATTTGGTAATACTTGTTATTTGTTTATTAATGTTTAAATTTTAAACTAAGTGTATCAGAACTTTTAAACAGAGCTAGGCATATGAGAGATACTTTTGCTTTCCAAATATTTATTTTGAGATTTTTGTCATTCCAACCTAATTTAAAATCTTCAAAACTATTTTTCTTTTTTGGTTCTTATAATTATTTATTTTAACAAATACATAGACTAAAATTAAATTAGAATATCTTAAGTACACCAAAATTGAATAATAAGATAAATATTACATAACATTAAAATAAAGTTCACACAATAAGAAATACATTAAATAAATTTCACACAAAATAAAAAGAACATTACACAAATTTAACAAAAATTTAACACAAATTAAAGCAAATTACATAAACACTTAATATGAAAATAATGCTTGAATAATTTGGTATTTTGTATGTAACTTTCTAAAATTTGTAGGTATGGTTGTTGTTTATTTTATATAAAATTATATTATTTTTATATAATATAATAATATTTTGTGTTGTATAATATATCAAATGTATGTTTTGAACGTATTTGTCAGGATTTATTATTATTAGTAACTTTTGTTAATATTAAGAACTATAATATAACTGAATAATCTTTTAAGGTTTTTTTGAAGATTCATGGTTAGAGCAATCTACCCCCAAATCCTAATTTTGAAGTTTTTCTTCCCTTAAAATAAAATCTTGGGTTAGAGATGCTTTAAGTCATTTGATTTACTATGTTGAGACAATTCCCTAGTCTATATTTGAGAAGTGATTTGCCACATGTCTTCTCTACAATCGTTTTCACACAAAAAATTGTGACGTGGCTATTAAGATTGATGACATGTCATATGGTTAAATATGACATGGACAATTACATTTAATGCTAATATATATTTTTGGAAATCTTTTTAGAATATAGCAATAACTCATATATTACATTTAATATTAATTTATATTTTTGGTAAACTTTGTAGAATATGGTAATAACTCATAAATCATCACTAAAATAAATATATTCAAATATGATATTATGAATTTCGAAATATTATATAATTTTACTTTTATAATAATAAAATTTTTATTATCTAAAATTTTCTAAATTTTCTGAATTAAAAAAAATAAATTGTAATATCATTAGTTTCTTTTAGATATCTAGAAATTATATAAATATTATTTAGTTTTAAATTTTGATAACTATACAATTTTATATGATTTTTAGTAATTTTGTACAAGTTGATTTAATAATTTAACCAAATGAAATAAATAATTTTTTTATCTAAGATTTTAACTTTATATATATACATACCCTAGTCTATATTTGAGAAATGATTTGCCACATGTCTTCTATACAATCGTTTTCACACAAAAAATTGTGACGTGGCTATTAAGATTGATGACATGTCATATGGTTAAATATGACATGGACAATTACATTTAATGCTAATATATATTTTTTGAAATCTTTTTAGAATATAGCAATAACTCATATATTACATTTAATATTGATTTATATTTTTGGTAAACTTTGTAGAATATGGTAATAACTCATAAATCATCACTAAAATAAATATATTCAAATATGATATTATGAATTTCGAAATATTATATAATTTTACTTTTATAATAATAAAATTTTTATCATCTAAAATTTTCTAAATTTTCTGAATTAAAAAAAAATAAATCGTAATATCATTAGTTTCTTTTAGATATCTAGAAATTATATAAATATTATTTAGTTTTAAATTTTGATAACTATACAATTTTATATGATTTTTAGTAATTTTGTACAAGTTGATTTAATAATTTAACCAAATGAAATAAATAATTTTTTAATCTAAGATTTTAACTTTATATATATACATATATATTCTTAAATATAATTTAAAATAAAAAAAATATTTTCTCTTAATTTTATGCTTAATTAATGATATTTATATTAATTATTAGTCAAAGTAATAAAATATATAATATTAATAAATTACATTTTAAAATATAAAATTTAACTTTTAAAAAATTCATCACTACACATGGTGCATGAAAACATCTAGATTAATAATTGTGACATAGCTACTAAAATTGATGACATGTCTTACAGATTAATATGACATGGACAATTATATTTAATGTTAATTTATATTTTTGATAAAAAAATTTAAAATATGGTAATAACTCATATATTATATTTATTATCGATTTATATTTTTGGACTTTTTAAAAATATGACAATAACGCATAAATCATCATTAAATAAATATATTCAATTATGGCATTTCAAATTTTGAAATATCATTTAAATTAAAAATATTTCAAAAATATATACATATTTTTAGAAAATTATAAAATTAAATCATAAAATCAAATTAAATCGTAAAATCATTAGTTTCTTATATATATTTACAGATTTTATAAATATTGTTTAATTTTAATTTTTGACAATTCTGAAATTTTACATATTTATTTAATATATTTAATTAAAATAAATAGATAGAAAAATCTACCTAAGATTATAATTTTAAATATATACATGCACATTCTTAGATATAATTAAAAATAAACAAAATTGGTTTTATCTTAATTTTAATGTTCAGTTAAATCAAATTTATATTAAAATATTGATAAGAAAAAAGAAAATTTATAATATTAATAAAAAATAAATATAATTTATATTTATCTTTTAGAAAATATTTTAAAATTCTTTTACTGCTCATTGTGCAGGAAAACACCTAGTTATATCAAATATTCAAAAATCAATACTCTTTTGGATTATTATTAGAATGCAAAAATACATAACTTAACAGGTAGCAAATATTATAGCGGACTATGCATTTTTACAACAAATAAAGAGGAAAAAAATAGTAAAGCAAATAACGAGAAATAAATAGTAAAACAAATAATGAGCCAGGTATTAGGAAACACAATGATTTTTGATGTTTAACCCGTATTTACAATAATACTAGGTGTTTTCCTGCACCATGTGCATTAAGAAATTTTTCAAAATTTAATTTATATTTAAAAATAAAGTTTTTATTCAATAATATAAATTTTATTATTTTTTACCAGTATTTAGATATAGATTTGATTTAGCTAAATATTTAATTAAGGTAAAATGGTTTTTTAAAAATATATATTGAAGAATATATATGTATATATTTAAATAATAATCTTAGATAGTATTTTCTATCTATTTATATTGGTTAAATATATTAAATAAATGTGTATGTTTTCACAAATTAGATCAATTTGTATAAAACTAAAAAAATGATATAAAATTGTATAATTATCAAAAATTTAAACTAAACAATATTCATAAAATTTGTAGATATATAAGAAACTAATGATTATACGTTTAGAAATCTATTTTTTTAATGTAGCAATTTCGAAAAGCTTTAGTAATCAGATTGTATAATTATAGAAAATAAAATAAAATAACATTTTGAAATTTGTAATTTTATATATGAATATATTTATTTAATAGATGACATATGAGATATTACCATATTTAAAAAAGTTTACCAAAAATAAATATCAATGTTAAATGTAATGTATGAGTTATTACCATATTCTAAAAAGTTTACCTAAAATATAATCAACAATTAATGGAATAACCCATGTCATATTTTTCTGGAAGCCATGTCATCAATTTTATTAGCCATGTCATCATTCTTTTGTGAAACTGATTGTAGAGAAGACATGTGACAAAATCACTTCTCAAATATAGTCTAGGGGATGATTTATGGACTTGTTACTTAACATGACAACGTCAAATACTAGATTTTCAAGCTGAATATAAGATAAATAACAAATATAAACCGAATAGTAAATAGTGATGTTCAGCCCAAATTAGTGAATAGTGGCAATACCAATATATTTTTAACATTAGTCGAATCTCAAAATACAACATCATATAATTTCTATAATATATTACATATGATGTCAACTATCAGCTATGTAATACTGATGAACAACTCTCCGAATAATATTTTCACGATTTAGATGTCCATGTAACAATTGGATCGATGGACATATTCCTTTTGTAGCACAACTACAACGAATCTCAAACCTTGTGTGCAGAAGCTTTAAAACTTTGACCAATAAGTATTGTTATTTGCGTTTTTTTCTTCAAAAAAGGTATTTGTTATTTATAAAAAGTAAAAATCATAAATCCCGAAGTGGCGTGTGATTTTGGCGAGCGTTGCGCGTGGAGAACGTCCCCTATTGGCTTATTATCCATCTTCTGACAAATGAACTGTCGTGAGTCCCTGGCCCGCCTATTAAATTTGTGGTGGGTGTCTTAGCACGTCTGTGGCCCAATATTTAAAAATTTTGCGTTTAGCTGAATTTACAGTTTACCTGAAATTTTCTCATGTCAGATTCAAACTTGTTGCAATGTATTCAAATAGCCGCTTAAATCAGCTTTGACGATACTACCAAAAAGATGATAACTAATGTCACAATCGGAAGCTTTTATTTATTGAAAACATGATTTATACACATTGAAACATAATTTCTTTTAAAAAACTACCAATTACAACTCATAGTGACCGTAATATTTATTTTCTGTAATATCAAAATCAAACCAATGCAAGAAAGCCACGCTGAGAAATCTCGATGTTATGATATGTAATCAATAGACCGTTTTACTTTTTTCATGACTTCACCATTGATGTGGAGTTGGTATAAGCTCAAGGGGAACTTTCTTGGCCACGACGAAAGCTCCAGCTTCTTCCATGTCTATGTCGTCAATGGTCATACCATCAGGCAAACTCCAATCAAAGAAGTAAAGAACGTTGAGTAAACCAAGCTCCACGATAGTTATCCCCGTAGCCATCCCAGGACAGATCCTACGGCCAGCACCGAACGGTAACAACTCGTAATGTTGACCCTTATACTCAACAGGGCTATCGACAAATCTCTCGGGAATGAAATCGTTAGGGTTTTCCCAGCAATTTGGATCACGTCCTATTGAGTAAGTGTTGATCTCGATCATTGTGTTTTTTGGTATATTGTAGCCTTGAATCTTGATGTCAGACATTGTCTCTCTTGGAAGCAAGAGAGGAGCTGGTGGATGTAATCTGAATGTTTCTTGGATCACAAATTTTAAGTACTGAACTCTCTCTAGATCTTGTTCAGTGATTTTTTCTTTGTTGTCACCAAGAGTTGCTCGAATCTCTTGTTGGAGTTTCTTCATCACTCTTGGATGTCTTGTCAGCTCTGTCATCGCCCATATCATGGTGATCGCTCCTGCGTTTACTCCCGCCAAAAATACATCCTGATCATTAAACAAACAAATATTAGTTTTGCCTTTTGAATCTAAAAAAACAGAATGTTTTCTCTTTGTATACTATGTTTAAAGAAAATATTTCTAATTCTATTTTAGGGTATTTTCTAAAAATAAAAATATCACTCAAAAGATTGTTAGATAGTAAACCAAAAATAAATAAATGAAAGATTGTTATACTCACCGACATAACTCCTTTTAGATGATCATAGGTGACTTTGAAAGAACCGACTTTGCTTTGCTTATTGATCATATCCAGCATGACACCAATGATGTCTGAATGATCTTGAGGTTGTCCTGGCTTCAAATGATCATCGATCACATGTTGAAAGAAATTGCTAAGTCTTGCAAAGGCTTTGTGCAACTCCGAATGTTGGCCAGAGATCCGGTCTATAATCCACCCAAGACCCGTGGGGAAGAAGTCAGTGAACGCGAATGAGCCAAGATTGGTCTCAGACTCGAGCACAAGCTCTTCAACTTTGTCCATATCGACAAAATCGCACTCGTGGAAGTTCTGTCCAAAAGCGAGTCTACATATGATACTCGCGGTAAGAGAGAAAAGAGCTTTTCTCAAATCCACCAAAGTTTGCGTCTCAGCAGATTTCGAGAGTTTCTTGACGAGCAATTCACTCTCTTCTTCTCTGATATACCTGAACGCTTTAAGTTTTTTGGAGCTAAAGAGCTCGAGCATCGCAAGCTTCCTCATCTCTCTCCAATCATCATTGTACTGAGCAAAGCCAATGTCTTTGTAGTTGTACGAAAACAACCTGGTCGCAGATAGCTTTGGTCTAGTACAAGTCTCGAGATCATGAGTCTTGAGAACTTCTTCAGCTGCTTCTCTTGTGGAGAAGACAACCACAGGGACCACGCCGAATCGAAGAAACATCACGGGTCCATAATCTTGAGAGATTTTATGGAAAGATCTGTGAAGGGATTTTCCAAGTTGATGCAAGTTTCCAATGAGGGGAAGACCTATAGGCCCTGGAGGAAGCTTCCCTTTAGAGGGCGAGAGATGTTTCAAGAAGATTAAAAGGAGAGGTAAGAGTAGGATGAAAGAGAGAAAGATAGACATTTCTTGATTCGCTCTCTTTGTTCTTTCTGTAGGTTTCTTGTTTATGTTTTGGAGTGACAATGAGTTGTGGGCGATGCCTAATAAATAGCCAATGAGTGTAGCAAGTGGTAAAGATTTGACTAAATCAAGATTTTGTATTTGTTAGATTGAAAAATTTGAATAATGGCAACTCACTCTAAATGAACTTTGAATTCTCCCGACGGCCCAAAGTAGTGTTGTACGGATGAAGAACCACCGGCATTTTTTTGGTTTGAATCAATTGGCTGGCGAGGTAACTTGAATGGACCCGGGAAACAATAATACATTTTCTAGAAACAGTATATATATATATATATATTTTTTTTTCAGTATATAGATATATAAATATATATAGATATATATCATCTAGTTGGAATTATTATGAATATAAAGAGAAGTGTGAAATTATATCAACTTGACTATTATAAAATAGTAGTTGGAGAAATGAAAATTTAAGTTTTAGAATGCCCTCCTTTAATTTTTTCTTCACTTCAGTTTCTTTTTTATACTAATGTTACTTGTTAGCTAGATATTGTAAGAGTTTATGAAATCTAAATCATTGAAAGCATACAACTACAAGTCAGAATAATCAGATTCATCGAATACTTTCATAAATATCTTCAAAATGTTCAGTCTAGGTGTATCATTTATCTGGAAGTGACAACTTTATCATAAACCATATCGTTATGTATATTAATATTAATATTTCATTTCATTTAAGTAGTCATTATAATTACATGAATATAATTTAAGTGATAAAAACATGATTATCAATCAAGGGAAAAATGAACTAAAATAATTGTAACATACTAGTATTTGGTAATTAAGGTGCAGGATATAAATAAGATAAGTTCAATAAACGGCCATTTAGTTAAGAAAATTATATATACGATTGTTTTTTGTGATGCTGCCCATATCAATGATTTCATCTATTTTCATTCATGGTAATAATTCTACTTTATTTTAGTTTTTATAATATGAGAAGTAAGGAAATTATATTTTTCATTTTCGTGGGAGGAAACGTTACATTTCTCGTACGATTACGTGAACCTTGGCACCTCCGATGAAGCAGCAGTAGTAGATTTTGTTGGCGTATGCGAGTCGTTGGTCAAACAAACTTCAAAACGAAAAGCAAAATTTTACTTGACGTATATGTCAAAAACACAAAAAGTTTATACGTGACGTAGGACTATGTCATTGTGTTATTTTACAATATCTATTCACGTATTCCATTTTGCGAGATTTGAATTTTAGGTATCTTTACTTCAATCAAACAGTTTTCGTGGATGCTGACTTTAAACGGGAACCAATGACTCCTCTAAGAAAAAAGTCACAGATTGTGTCGTGTCTGTTTCCTAAACTGCGTGAGCTAAGGTTACCTCTAGCAGTTTAGTTTTCCAATTTTTAAATATAATTGATCAGAGTATAGTATTAGTTTTAATTCACTAGTTCGCCATCTTTCCCTGATTTGTAATACTATTGACAATTGGTGATGTTAAAACTTTAGGGTTTTCTTTATAATTAGTCTTCATGCCGGTCTACTAGGGTAACGTGCACTATCATAAATACTTATGATATTTAACTATATGAATACGGGTGTGTACATGTATGTGAATAATGACGTTAAACTTTAGTATTTGATTTCTAGAAATTTTAAGATAGTATACTATTCAAACATTTGACCGTCAATGTAATCTCTCGAGGTTTGTAATCTCTCGAGAAGTGTTAGTGTAAAACTTTGAATTTTCGATCTTCGTAGTACGATCTTATCGTGTGTACGTGGGTGCGAAATCTAGATTTCAATATATACAGCAGCCTAAAAGATTTTTTAAACCAAAAAATTAACAAATATATATGGCGTTAGATGATTTATATTTTATAAGAATAACATATGCGTAAAAAACTGGTGGTGATACCAAAAGCTAACCAAACAATTATCTTCATCTTTTGGGACTTAATTACACCAAATTGATGGGGTCAGAATACATTTGTTACATACTAATCTCTTTCCATCTGGGTCCACATATCCAAATTGGTTGCATAGCACAAATAAGCCCGGTGCAATCTGCTTCTAGACTACTCTCATTACCGTAGCAATTAGTGTACACGACGACAACCTCTGAAGTTTTTTTTTTTTTGAACTTATCTTTAACAACCTCTGAAGTTTCCGTCTTCGACTCATAAGTTCCAGCCGATACGAGTTGTATAAGGGGCATGCATCCAAGTTACACTCCCGTCCTCTTTATGGTGGTCACTGATTCAAGTATCTAATTCCGACACTCACGTCCGTAACTGTCGTTTTCAACTCTAATGCTTCCTATTAATTCCAGTACATTTTTTCTAAGTTCTTTTTTTTAATTATGCGATAACAGTTAATATTTGTAGGTAGATAGATATAAGCATATATATATATATATATATATGTTATAAAATTCTAAATTACCTTTTTAGTACTTTTCATGAACTATAATATTATACGTTTACTAGTCTTATTAAAAGTAATTTGATAAAAAATTAAGACTAATCATAAATTTATTTATTTTTTTGTTAAAAAACACTAGTTCATAATGTCTTACGTACCTTTTTGTTATATACTCTATATTCAACTAATATTAATCTAAATCTACCGTGGGCATATGAAAAATGACCATAGATATCTAATTATCTACGGTCAGAACAATGGAGGATTATGCAACATGTGGCCACAATAAAAAGAAAGGACGTCTGGTTATTATATATATTTAACTACAAGTATTTTTTAGCAACAATTGAAACTCTACCTAGTAGTTAAAGATCTTCTAGTTTAATCTGCCTTAGAAAAAACTAAAATATACTCTAGTTTGTAATTTTTATCTGGGTTTTTGATAAAAAAGTTTTTAGTGAGGGATTATTGACATTCTTTATGGATTTTTTTTATGAGAAATACTTGGGTTCACTCCTAGAGTGAACTTAAAGGTTCACCAACCAATCATATTATTTCATTTTGTATGAAGATTTTTTTAAAAAGGAAAAAAGATATTTGGCATTTACTTTTAAAATAAAAAAAATAAAAAAAAACAAAAAAATAGTTCCAAAAAAAAGAAAATTAATATTATTAACCCCGTCTACACTAAACTTAAATCACAAACTAAACTCTAAACTCTAAACATTAAATCCTAAACTCTTAGGTAATCCCTAAACCCTTGGATAAACCCTAAACTCTTGGATAAATCTTAACCTCAAGTCCTAAGCACTAAACCACAAACAGTAAATCCTAAATTTTTAGATTTACCCAAAAGTTTATTATTTAGTATTTAGTGTTTAGGACATGAGTTAAAGATTTATTCAAGAGCTTAGGTTTTATCTAAGAGTTTAGGGTTTACCCAAAGGTTTAGAGGTTACCTAAAAGTTTAGGGTTTAGTGTTTATGGTTTAGAGTTTAGTTTATGATTTAGGATTTAGTGTAGACTGTATTAATAATATTAATTTTTTTTCTTTTCAAACTAATACTATTTTTTTGTTTGTTTTATTTTTTTTATTTTTAAAAATAAATGCTAAATATCTTATTTTCTTTTTAAGAAAAATCTACATAGAAAATAAAACAATATGATTAGTTGGTGAACCTTGGGTTCATTCTAGGGGTGAACCCAAGAATAACTCTTTTTTTATAAGCGTGGAAATCCAGAGATCGAGGTCAACCGACTAATCCCACGAAATTTGCAGTAGCCATATATTCTTACCATTTAAGACAGTTTCGATGGCCAGCAAAATTCGTACGCCGTATTGGAGTAATCCTTCAGGTGCCACTATCCTAAGTTCGCTGGTTTTTTATGGGATTTTGTTAAATAGATTTCGCATTTCCTTCGTTATTTTTTTCTCTTAATACAGTTGGTTCATTTGTTTCTGGAATTCTATTGAGTCTACAATTTTTGATTCTTCTACAGCATTATTTGAATGATGGATAGCTAATTGTGGACTTGATCACGTGTTCTATATGTGTTTATAAAGTGATATATGGCTACTTTCTTTTTTAGCAAAGATCTATGGCTACTAATATTTTATTATAATAAAGTAACAAACATTGGTCTTTTATGGAGTACATATGCGGGTGGTAGACGTAATGCGCCAATTGCTTTCCACCAAGTTTAACTTTGAAAGTGCGATACAAGTTAATTCAACTTGTTCTTTTAATGAAATTATCCCATGATAAAATAAATTTAAACTTAGTTTCCTCTAGCTAACAGAGTTATTTAATACAGAGGACCTGTCTAGCTAACAGAACCTTCTGTAAATCGGAAAACAAATATCAAAACGATTTAGTGGAACTCGTATTATTAGAAACTATTAGTTTAGGCTAAGAAAATGCCATTACTCAATGGTAAGAAGAAATTGGAAGTATTGCAACTAATCTTAAGCCATTTCAGAAAAAAAGGATCAATTTCAGTTAAACGACTAAACTAGCTACATATATATTAACCAAACCGGTTCTGTAAGCCGGTTTAAGGGAAGCTTGGGGATGCAACCGATTCTAGAATATTTTGGCCGCCGGGCATCGGGGATTTTAAATAATTGTCCTAGACGACATGCGAATTAATGGACCACGTAAAGTTGTCAGCTTCCTTTTATTAAACTAAACTTTTTAATCTGGTGAATTTTTCTGACTTAGTCAACATTAACACCATGCACGTACGAAAATACCTATATAGTTCTGCTAATCACGTAATATTCACTCAAAACACAAATCAACTTAACAACAACACGCAATAACGAGATCAACAACAGAAAAATATCAAATCAAGAATGTCGATGTTTCTCTATTTCATTTTGTCATTGCCTCTCTTTTTTATTTTCTTCAAAAGGCTCTCAAAATCTAAGGGGAAGCTTCCCCCGGGACCTATAGGTCTTCCGATCATCGGAAACTTACACCAACTTGGAAAATCTCTTCACAAGTCATTTCATAAACTCTCTCAAGAGTATGGACCCGTGATGTTTCTTAGATTCGGCGTGGTCCCTGTGGTTGTCTTCTCCACAAGAGAAGCAGCTGAAGAAGTTCTCAAGACTCATGATCTCGAGACTTGTACCCGACCAAAGCTAACCGCGACCAAGTTGTTCTCTTACAACTACAAAGACATTGGTTTTGCTCAATACGGTGATGATTGGAGAGAGATGAGAAAGCTTGCGATGCTCGAGCTCTTTAGCTCCAAAAAACTTAAAGCGTTCAGGTATATCAGAGAAGAAGAGAGTGAATTGCTCGTCAAGAAATTCTCGAAATCTGCCGAGACACAAACTTCGGTGGATTTGAGAAAAGCTCTTTTCTCTCTTACCGCGAGTATCATATGTAGACTCGCTTTTGGACAGAACTTCCACGAGTGCGATTTTGTCGATATGGACAAAGTTGAAGAACTTGTGCTCGAGTCTGAGACCAATCTTGGCTCATTCGCGTTCACTGATTTCTTCCCCGCGGGTCTTGGGTGGATTATAGACCGGATCTCTGGCCAACATTCTGATTTGCACAAAGCATTTGCAAGACTTAGTAATTTCTTTCAACATGTGATCGATGATCATTTAAAGCCTGAACAATCTCAAGATCATTCAGACATCATTGGTGTCATGTTGGATATGATCAATAAAGAGAGCAAAGTAGGCTCTTTTAAAGTCACCTATGACCATCTTAAAGGAGTCATGTCGGTGAGTATAGCAATCTTTTCACATAATTTTGTCTACACATGATATTGACATTTAAATATTGTTACTAACATTAACTTGTTTATTATATGACCAGGATGTATTTTTGGCGGGAGTAAACGCAGGAGCGATAACGATGATATGGGCCATGACAGAGCTGACAAGACATCCAAAAGTGATGAAAAAACTCCAACAAGAAATTCGAGCAACTCTTGGAGACAACAAAGAAAAAATCACGGAACAAGATTTGGAGAAAGTGCACTACTTGAAACTTGTGATACAAGAAACTTTCAGACTACACCCACCAGCTCCGCTCTTGCTCCCAAGAGAGACTATGTCTGACATCAAGATTCAAGGTTACAACATTCCTAAAAACACAATGATTGAGATCAACACTTACGCAATAGGACGCGATCCCAATTGCTGGACGAACCCTAACGAGTTTATCCCCGAGAGGTTTATAGATAACCCTATAGACTACAAGGGTCAGCATTTTGAACTGTTGCCATTCGGTGGAGGACGTAGGATCTGTCCCGGGATGGCCACTGGGATGACCATCGTGGAGCTCGGTCTACTTAATGTTCTTTACTTCTTTGACTGGAGTTTGCCCGATGGTATGACTATTGAAGACATTAACATGGAAGAAGCTGGAGCTTTCGTCATAGCCAAGAAAGTCCCGCTTGAGCTGGTTCCAGTTATTCATTACTGATGGCTGATGACACCGTTTGAATTCCCTATGTTCGGCTCTTCGCAGTCTTACGATTAATTCTTTTGTCTGTTTATTGTTTTGTGTAGGTTCCCTAACGTCACTTGTTTGTTTATTAAATTCTTGAAAGCATTAAATAAATGTCTGTTTATTAAACGGTTTTTTAGAGAAATTTGGGTGAACCTATAGATTCATCAACCAATTAGAATTGATTATTCATATATAAATTTTTTCAAAAAAGAAAATAAAAATATTTAAAATTTGTTATCTAAACAAAAAAGAAAATAAAAAATAGTATTAGCTGTAAAAATTATTTATTTAATAATGTTAAAACCATTCATATTAAACCTTAAACCCTAAATTATAAATTCTAAATATATATTTTTTTAAAAAATTGTGCATGAAATAATCAATTCTCATTAATGGATGAACCTATAAGTTTACCTAGAAAATGAACTCAAAAATTTCTAGGTTTTTTGGTTCTATTATCTCTTATCATATTTTTTTTACATTTTCAACTATTATGGGTTCCGTTTATTATTTTTTCTTTCCAAAAAAATGAAATAGCTACCTAGTATCTTGTTATTGCTTAATTTCTTGAATTAGAACATGATTAAAGTTAAAATCCGATTCTTAAATTACGTTAAGAACTCCACTTCTAATAACTCCTATTAATCATGGTCTTAGAATAATTATATTTTTGAAGGCAGTTAAGTTGTATGAGGTCCTTATTTGGGTACTACACAGTATTACATGTATGGGAAGAAAGCAACGCTCACGTGTTTTTAACCCTACACACGTTTTAAGTACTGTATAGGTATGAGCCACCTTTTGACGGGTTTCAGTCAACTTCAACTTTCTAAGTACATGAATCAAAAAAAATGGTAGTTCGAGTGGGCAAGCCCACTACCATCCCCGGAATGGAATGTCAAAGATCCCGGTGGCCCGTGTAATTGTTTGCAGCCGCAGGGATTCGAAGTCGGATTATTGAGCATCATAGCACTACGCTAGCCCTCAGCCGGACATCGTCCTTACCACTAGCCCACTTACACGGGTTAAGTACATGAATCATGTTACACACTTACATGATACTTCTTCTTTTATTTCTATATAAATGTCGTTTTGACATGAAAAAAATATAAGTAAGTTATTATTAATTACATCTCTTTAACCAATAAAATTTAAGATAAATAAAATTATTTATAAAATTAATGTAATTTGTAATTAATTTTTTAACAGAATGTAGGAGCAGGCACAAAGCGAATCAGATAAAAAAATAGATTATTCGTACGGAGTGGATCAAATCACATATATAATATCCAGAAAATTCAGTATATTTTACTAGATATCCAATTCAATCCGTCGATCTGGTAAAAATAATAAAAATTTATTTTTTGAAAACATAAAAAGAAAAAAATAATTTTAATATAAAATAGTAATATTTCATTACAAAGTATTTAAAAAAACTACATACTTTTAAAAAATTAATCACCAAATAATTAGTTTAGTGGATAAATAACTAAAAATCTATACAAAGATAAATTATATATATGCATATGTACACTATGGATCGGATCGGATTTTTGTTTTTATAGATCAGTATTTGTGATTTGCTCTTTATTTGACGAATATTGAATTTTAGTATTTGTTTGGATTCGTAAAGTTATGGATATTCAGATTTTTCGGATCGAATCGAAATAAATAACGAATCTAATCAAATTTCACGAATATTTTGTCCACTCCTAGCTGAAAGTGAGTATAATATGTATTGAAATTACAAAGTGATATTTTTTGCATAACAGAAAGAAAATGTTTTTAGAATAATACTTATTATGAAATATAAGGATTAATACATTAGTACTAATTAATTCAACCTTAAACTTCAGTTTTTGAAGTAAATTTTTTTGGGTGAAACACGGCATTACTTGAATGGAAGAATCCTAATGTTGGAATGTTGGACCTAATCACGTGTATTAAATCTATATTTATTTATAAGATAAGAGGCTACCTTTATGGCTTTGAGTCAACTTTAACTTTCTATATAAAAGCATACTAATATGTAATTCGACATGTCCTTTAGTTATTTTTAATTAAGTTAAACAAGCATACAATCAATTCAGGCTTAGTTAAACAAGGATACAATAAAAAAAAAGGATACAATCAATTCAGACTTAGTTCCTTGAATCATGCAATTTATATAATTCCTCTAAACAACCATTCTCTAAAATCGAAAAAATAAACTTCAAACGAGTTTTAGCCAGTGTATTGTTGGAAACAAATATTAATGTGTAAAAAAAAACTAATTATGCTTTTTTAAACTAAATTTTTAATTTGATTGAATCAAGTGGAGATAATGTTCGCCATGGACCTTTTCTCCAAAGATTTTAAATGGGTTCTAAAGTCTGAAATTTTTAAATGAATCTGAAAATATAGATTTATATCTGCATTAGTTAATCAGAATAATATAATTTAATTTTGCATAGTAAAAATATCAAATCTGAAATGTGCTTGCAACTCAACCATGTCCACTATCATCCGGTCACAAGATCTCTATCTGTGTTAGATTATCAAAATAATATGATTTAATTTGATGTGTCAAGAAAATCAAACTTGAAACATGTTTATGTTTCAGACCCGTACTTCTCACCTTGCCACTCAACTAAAATATCAATTCGCCTATCATTTCTAATATTAAGCCGATTTTAAGTAAAATTACAAATAGATATTAAACAGATTAATGTAAAATTATGGCGGCTAGCAAATACTATAATATTTGGCCTACCGCCGGGTGTAGCCGTATAGGAGATTTAAATTAATTGTCGTAGATACGTTTTCATAAACAACACGTACATTGTCAGTTTCCTTTCACTAAAACATTTTTTAATGTAATGAAAAATATTTGATTAAATAGAGAAGTCCAATTATAGATATCTTCTTAGACAAGAGTCTACGTCGCCCCAGTTATAATAGCAAATTTGGACAACTCTTTGTGGATAAGAGTCTACGACATCCAGTTCCAAGAGCAAAGTTATTTGTATCTGCTTAAAAATCAGGAGAAAATGTTTTTTTTTGCCAAAAAAACAACAACTATGTCCTATTAATCTAATTTCTCTTTTGTACCTTTTTTTCTTTAATACCCTTTATTATTTTCTAAAATAAATCAAATAAATTGTTTTACAAAAAAAAATTAAAAAATTAGTAAATACCGATGAAATACATATATCAACTTATTGATATATTTTTTTCAGTTTAAAAAATGTTTAAATCATAATTTATATTTTGTTCTAAAAAGGTAGAATTGACATTCTACATAGTAGAAAGTGTAATATACTTTTTTCATTGAATCTATTCAGTTTAAAATATGTGTTCTACGTAAATAATGTAATCTAAAAATATTTTCAAAACACATTCTACGCTTAATCTATAATTCTAAAATCTCTAGAAATCAAAATCTACACATTAATATAAATCTAAAACCTGTAGAAACCAGAATTTACATATTACTATAAATCTAAAACTAGTAGAAATCGATTTCTTACATGTTTATTGTATTCTACCTATTTTAGAATACATATTCTACGGATAAGGATAATATTAGAAGAGAATATTTGAGAATATTCTATTTCTTTATTTATTAATAAAAATTGTTTTTTTTAAAAGAAAAAAAAACTTTTAAATTTTTTTTTTAAAAAAAACTTTTATTTGACGATATGAGAAGTACAACATGTTTCTTTTCACTTTTAAATCAGAATGTTTTCATGGTATTAAGAAAACAGGATGTTGTAGCTCAGGAACAGCAGAAGCAGGATATGTTGCAGCAAATATTTGGGTAAATCAAGCAGTTTGGATCATAAAACTACTTATTGCTATCTCAAAAAAATCGGTCTTTCATGGCAAAACCAAACATTTCAATATCAATGTGTATTATCCAAGAAAAGAACAGAATAATGTAGAAATAATGTTGGTACTGCAAAACAAATGATCAAGTTGCTGATGTATTCAACAAGTACCGGCCCTGGGAAGAAGCGGCACAAGAACGTGCTTCTGGCCCATTTTACAATATCTAAAATTTCAGCTGTTTTCTGATTAGTGTTTCAGTAACTTAGTTGGTCAAACTTGTTATTTGGCTAGCATAAAGGGAGAGGTTTGAAGTCCAATAAGGTGAGAGGTTCGAAGCCTTTGCGGTAGTAGTTTGACTATGGTCTCGATTGTTACCGGTGATTAAGAAACAATAGCAGTATGCTATAGAAGTTGTATACTGCAGAAGATGTATGCTTTCTTTAAAACTTTTAATAAAGTGATTGGTAAAGCAATAACATTATATAATTTTAAAAATTATCATAAAAGTTAGTATATAATATATTTATTTTAAAATAATATATATTAAATTATAATATTAATAATATAATTGTTACTTAAAATAATGAATCTTATTTAATTATAGAAATTAAATTAAATTTTAAATGTGAAATATTATTATTTAAAATAAATAAATGTAAAAAATTTATTTAAAAATATAAATTTTATTTTTGCATATAAAATAATATTTTGATATTATTAAATAAAAAATTAATTATATATAATTTATTTATAAATTATCATTATTTTTTGGTAGAGCACCAAATGATTCATATATAATATTATCATAAAAATTAATATATGACACATATTTATTTATTTCAAAATAATATAGATATGGTTATTTTATAATATATGATATAATATATATTAATGTATGTTTTTATTAAAAATAATGAATGATATGTGTAATTATATAATTATATTAATTTTAATAAAATATTGTTATTTAAAAAATTAAAATATTTAATAGCACATTTTATTTTTTTAAATATAAAATTATTTTTTGATTGTAAAATAATTTTATATTATTAAATAAAAATAATTTTAAGGCTCCTAAATAGACATTTTTATGTTTTTGTCACAAAAATAGCACACAAAAAAGAAAGTGACTAAAATGTTTCATTTAAGGGGGGCAAAAAACTTATATACCCTAGATATATAAATACAAATAAATAAAAAAAAATTATTAAGAAATAAAAAAAATATAATGATTTTCGATACTATTTTAAATTTTTTATTTCCAAAATTTTAGTATTTATTTCTAATTTTATAAAATTTTAAACCATAAACCCAAAACTCCATCCCTTAACTTTGAATCTCAAGATTTAGATTAGTTAACCCAATGGTTATAAATGTAAGTTTACCTCTTTAATAAAATATTTTGGTCATTTTTTATCTTTGAGGGCTATATTTGTGACAAAAACTTTTTTAGAGTTATCCTAGGCAATTTCTTATAAGTTAATTATATATAATAATTTTAAAATTTTAATATATTCTAACTCTAAATGCTCTACCAAAAGCTCCATATGAGAGCATTGAGTAAAGAACATTTGAAAATGCATTATCATCTTGTAAATATTTTTCTAAATGTTTTTGTGATAAATATTGATTGAATAATGATGAACATAATGCTTATGCTAATGTTCTTTTTTCTTAATTCTGGATAATTATGTTATTACAAACTATGAGAACGTTACAAACGATTTTACAGCCGACAATTCTACCCGTCACTGACTGCATCATCTCACCTAAACCACTCTATCGTATCCATGCCTGACGGTACTCCTTGCGCCATGCTGCAGAACCTCTTGTAAGCCTTCTCTCCCTTAATTCGCATAATTTCGTCTTCACTGGACTCGAAACCCAGACTTTCTAATGTAGAAGCATTAATGAACCTTTAGTTAAACCACTGGACCAAGGAAACTTCCAACACTTATGTGTGATTTTTTAAAATTAATAGGCCATAATTAGAATTTGCTTCCAGCCCAGCCCAGAGTTTCCTTGACCGGCACTGATTCAACAAGGCTTTACCAAAAGCAAGGATAAATTGAGCAACAAATTAGATGTATGAAGGAACCAAGGCAAGGAGGAGAGTGCACAAAAAAAAGGCAAGGATGAGACTTGTTGAAAATGTCATAGTCAGAGACGTTGCAGGGTGGTCAAGTGATAACATAATCTCTTTTGATATGATTCGTACGTGGAAAGCAATTTTTTGGACATCTGTAATATTATGTGGATGTGTTTTGGGAAGCTATGCTTATAGTAAACCTTTAGATCGGTATAATGTATTAAATGTTGTAAAGTTACACATGATATGTCAAAATATCGGTAAATCAAGTTGATAATACTACAATATCAGTGTGATACTTTTTAGACTTTTAGTGGGTGTCCTTTTACTTTTTAGCATGACGCGAAACCATTGACTATATTTTTTTTGGTAGGTGATAGGGGACAAAGTCCCCTATTTTTATTCAAACTTAAAAACCTTACAAGAAAATCATCCGAGATTTAGCAACCCCATGAATATCATCAGACAAAATGGAAGCAACATGCTCCGGAACAAAATCAAAATACTGTAGCCGAAAGGTAAAGAGGACGCATAGTTAGCTAATCCATCTGCTAGACAATTAGCCTTCCTATGCACATGTGAAATCTTGACTAACCAGTCTCTTGATATGAAGCCATAGCACAACCGTACTAGGAATGACAGGGGATGAGAATCATAAATCTCTGTCTTAAGAAAATCCACCACACTCTCTGAATCAATCTCCACTTCAAGTCTCCGGACCCCTTTGTACCATGCAAAATAGAGGTCATAATACACACCCCACAACTCCGCCAGTGGAGCTGAGCATATACCAATATTGATTGCAAAACCTCCTCTCCACTCTCCATCCTCATCCCGCATAACTCCACCTGCTGTCGCCATCCCAGGATTACCTTTAGAACATCCATCTGTATTTAATTTGCACCATCCGTTTATTGGTTTACTCCAACTGATCATCCTCTCCACTCGTGTCCTACCAGCTGACCGAGGCTTCAGCTTCTTGTTTGCGAGAATCACTTCCTGCGTTTTGTCTCTGATAAACTTCACCCTATCGCGACATCTTCCGGTTTCACCAACACGTATCCACACCTCCATTTCCAACACCACCACACAGTTAAAGCAAACATTACGGGCCACTGATCTCCGTTCGTCGACTCCTCCGTAGTAAGATTTTCATACAACCACGAGAAGAGTGGTTGTGTAAAGAATCTCTGTTGCTTTCCTTGGTTCACAAGTTTTCTCCATAGCCCACTTGCAGCCTCTTAATCACGAAGGACATGGAGGATCGTCTCATCTCCATTTCTACACAGCTGGCACATCCCATTTTCACTCAAGTGGCGGCGCTTCCTCTCCATATTAGTCATGATTACCTGGTGAGATATCAGCCATAGGAAAACTCTAACTCGTTCTGGTACCATAACCCGCCAGACCCGACTGTAAAAAGCTTCCATATTTTGTCTCGGAGACTCATTCTTTGTCAAGAGCGCATACGCTGATTTGACAGAGAAGAGTCCGTCTTTGCTTTCTCCCCATGACATTCTATCCCTCGCCCCTGTAACATCGTCAATCACCACCGAGGCTAAACGTAAACGGTTCTGCATCGAGATATATGGCTCAATATGTTGTAGTAACCAACCTAGCCCCGGCTGCCATAAATCATAAGCTTTTGCCTCTATCAACTCTTCCGGAATGTCCACCATACTTGTGACGTTGAGAGGTTCATTCAATAACCAATTATCCTTCCAAAATCGTACTTGGCGGCCATCTCCTAGTATCCAAACAGTCCCTGGGATCACAGCTGCTCGGATTCCCAATACCATGCTTCTCCACGTCGGTGACCAGTTCCCCTTAGGTACCAACCATGATACATCATGTATCTCACCCATACAGAACTTCTTGCGCAAGATTTGTACCCATAGTCCATCTTGTGTATTCAAAACCCTCCATCCGAGTTTAGCTAAGAGAGCAATATTCATCTCTTTCGCTGTTCGTATACCAAGTCCCCCTTCTCGCTTTGGTTTACAAATTTTCTCCCAAGCCAGCAAGTGTTGTTTACGGCTTCCTTCAGTAGTACCCCGAATAAAGGATCTAGCAATTTTATCCAGCTGAGCCAGAGTCGACATAGGCAATGCAATTGAACTCATTGTGTGGACCGGGATTGATGAGAGAATGGACTTAGTAAGAGTTATCCTCCCTGCTAAGCTCAAGAATCTCCTCTTCCATCCAGCCAGCTTAGACGATACTCTCTCAACAACTGTCCCAAACGTCTCTTTGTTGATTCTCTTTTGTAAAACCGGCATTCCTAGATACTTTCCCAGCTCCTTGGTACCTTTAATACCGCTTTCATGGCTAATCAAATTGGCCAAATCACGATGAACATTTTCGGAAAAGAAAATTAGAGATTTCTCCAAGCTAACTTTCTGTCCCGATGCTCCACAAAACTTCTCTAGCACCTTTCGAATAACTCTGATCTGTGATACTGAAGCCTCCGCAAACAAGATCAGATCATCCGAAAACAAATATGTGACAAAGCCGGCCCACCTCTAGATAACTTGATCGGTTTCCATTCCTTATTTGCAACAGAAAATTCAATCTGGTGACATAATTATAAATTGTATTAGAGTTGAATCCGGACATTTGCGCAGATATATATTTATTTTAAAAATGATATTTAAAACTTAACTTAATTAATATAAAGATATATATATTATATCAATTTAGTTTTATATAATTTTATTTTGAATTTTTAATAGTTAATTAATTTTTTTTTATCGAATTGTACTATTTAGATGTTAATGGCTAAGGAGTAGATATAAGTATCCATTCAGATTTGATTCGAGTCTATTTGGGTTTTAGGTTTTCAGGGTCAAATATTTTAATCTTATTCGTGTATTTATAAATTTCGAATGGGTTCGGTTCGAATCTTTGCGAACTTAGATTTGATAATCTATTTAAATTATTTTTTAAATTTAAAATTCATATATTTAAAATTTCAAAAAATCTAAAAACGAAATAATATATAACATATAAATTTGAATAATGTATTAAAAAAATCTAAACTTAACATAAAAACTAATTAACTTGAATATTTGGATAAATAATCAATAGATGTTTCAAGTACTTTTATGTTTTGAGATTTTTAGCTATTTTAGATATTCATTTATATATATATATATATATATATATATATATATATATTCAAATAGTTTTTTATATATATATTCAAATAGTTTGGACAAATTCAAAATATTTTATATAGTTCGGATAATAAATCTGAAAATAATTAATTTATTTAAGTATATAAATTTTGTTCGGATTTGAATACCCAAAATATTTCAGTTTGGATTGGACAGTTCTCATTTTCAGATATCAAAATTTTGAATTTGCTGAAATCTTTAACTTATTTCAATTTGGGTTCAATAATACTATTTTTGGATTGGATTTGGTTTGATTTTTCGGATTCAAATTTTTTTCCAACTCTATGTTAACCACTTGTTTTTTTTTTTTGTTTTTTTTAAAAGGTAACAGCAAATTAAAACTTTAATTTTAAACCTTAACTTTATATGAATTTATACTAATTTTATAAGATTTTTTAAAAAAGTTAATTTCGAAATGTTTAGATTTTTAAACAACCGTAGTTAATAAAATATTGAAAGGATATAGTTTCACGATAACAAATATTTTAATAAAATATTGAATGAATATAGTTTCACGATAACAAATAGTTTAATAAAATATTTAGGGGAAATAATTAACGTTTTAGAAAAAACGTTTTAAAGTACTAAATCCTTAAAATAAAAGATTAATAGGATGTAACAAAAACAGATTCATAGTATATATATTCGGTTATATTTTATATTTGAAAGTTATCTCAATCTATCAAAACAACCCGCTGAGGTTTAGGTTGATTTTGTCTAGCTATACCAATGAGATAGTTCACTAGACTTTTATATAGTAGATAAATAATATGACGCTATTTAATATAGCAGATAACTCTGCCATGACGACAACTTGCCGAGTTGAACTATATAGATGAGACAAAAAGAGAGCAATTTCATTTTCATTTTCTCGATTCTATAGTACAAAAAAAAAAAATAATGGCGATCCCTTTGCTCTGTTTTTGCCTCGTTACTCTCGTTACACTAGTCTTCGTCGTAAAGAAGATTAAACACTCTAAATGGAATCTCCCTCCAAGCCCTCCTAAGTTACCGGTCATCGGAAACTTACACCAGATCGGAGAACTGCCTCACAGGTCACTCCAACGTCTGGCCTTAAGATACGGACCTGTGATGCTTCTTCACTTTGGTTTTGTTCCTGTGGTTGTGGTCTCATCGAGAGAAGCAGCTGAAGAAGTGCTTAAAACTCATGACCTAGACTGTTGCAGCAGGCCTAAGCTTGTCGGGACAAGGCTACTCTCGCGGGGCTTTAAAGATATCGCTTTCACGCCGTACGATGAAGAGTGGAAGGAGCGGCGCAAGCTAGCCGTGCGTGAGCTTTTCTGCCTCAAGAAGGTTCAGTCCTTTAGGTATATAAGGGAGGAAGAATGTAACTTTATGGTCAAGCAACTGTCTGAATCCGCCGTGGATCGAACTCCGGTTGATTTGAGCAAAGCCCTTTTCTGGCTAACCGCGAGTATCTTGTTTAGAGTTGCCTTAGGACAAAACTTCTACGAGAGCAAGTTTATGGATAAAGAGAAGATCGAAGAGCTCGTGTTCGAAGCAGAGACTGCCCTAGGTAGCTTCACTTGCTCCGATTTCTTCCCAGCTGCTGGACTTGGACGGCTCGTTGACAGGCTTTCAGGACAGCACAAGAGGCTCAACGATGTATTCTTGAAGCTCGATGATCTGTTTCGACGTGTGATCGATGATCATTTGAGTCCCGGAAGAACAAAAGAACATGAAGACATCATCGATGCTATGTTGGACGTGCTTCACAAACAAGGCGAGAATGATTCCTTAAACCTTACGGTAGATCATATCAGAGGGGTCGTCAGTGTAAGTCAAGAATATTTCTCCAACTTCTCTAAACACATTAGCATGGATATATAAATTTATTTATTTTTGAACCGGTTGTAACCTAGTTTATATTGTTTGTTTGGTAGAATATATTTTTGGCAGGGATAGACACAGGGGCCATCAACATGATATGGGCAATGACGGAGCTCGCTAGAAACCCTAAACTGATGAAGAAAGTTCAAGGAGAGATCAGAGAACGCCTTGGCGACAACAAGGTGACAATCACGGAAGAAGATATTGATAAAGTTCCGTACTTGAGGATGGTAATCAAAGAAACATTCAGACTACACCATGCAGTTCCTCTTCTACTCCCAAGGGAAACTGTGGTTCACATCAAAGTGCAAGGCTATGATATTCCCCCAAGGAGACAGATCCTGATCAACGCTGGTGCGATAGGGAGAGACCCCAAACTCTGGACTAACCCGGAGGAGTTTAAACCCGAGAGGTTCATCGATAAGTCCGTGGATTATAGAGGACAACATTTCGAGTTCTTACCATTTGGATCTGGTAGAAGGATGTGTCCTGGGATGCCCATGGGGATGGCTATTGTCGAGTTGGGACTCTTGAACTTGCTTTACTTCTTTGATTGGAGCTTGCCTGATGGGATGACCATTGACGACATAGACATGGAAGAAGCTGGTACTCTTACTATCGTCAAGAAAGTACCTCTGAAGCTAGTTCCAGTTCGAGTTATGTGATCAGAACCGAACTAATGTTCTAAATAATTAACACTATGCAGTTGCTGTAAGGATGTCAATAATGTTTGTTATGTTTGCGTATGCGATTTGTGGCCTTGTTTGTCTATCTTTCTGAATCGTTGGAATAACTGGATGTGTTAACATATATAAACGAATTACTAGATCCTATTAGACCTTCAAGATCGCTTGTACATGAATGGACATAGGACACACATCATTGGCTTTCTATTTTCCTCTTGAAACATGTGGATAGTACAAAACACATTGTGGTAACGACAAGAACGCCTTTTGTCATCATGTACTTGTTACTAACCAAACTATCTTACAACCACAAAATATAAACACGATTTAAACTAGGTACATTATAACATGTGGAAGCCACAATAACGCATTTTGTCATCATGCACTTCTGACCAAGTTACCAACCAAACTCAACTCTGTAAAATCATGACACGTTTTAAATTTGGTCAACTAAACCTAGATAGTTGTGTGAAATATTTTGTGTGGTGTTTGATGTATAGTATTGTTAGCTGTATTTATTCTCTTTATTTATAATTTGTACTTTCTTATTGGGTTTGATGTTTTTATTTTTCTAATGGGGTTATTAAAGAAGGTCATATGGTATTTTAATTAGTTATTTTGAAAATTTATAAGGAATTACATCTTTTAAAATCCACTGATTATAAAATTTAACATCTGAATTTTAACTAACATTTATAAATTTGTAGAATTTATATCCAAGTTATTGTGTGTATTTTAAAAAGAAAATCAACACCAACTTATTAAAATTCACTGCAAATTTATTTAATAAAATTTAGCTTTAATCACGATTTAATAATATAAAGCAAAAACATAGGATTTCTTAAATTATTTAGAAGTATGATCAATCATTTCACATTTACCAGGTGGAAAGAGACGTGTCTGTCCACGCAATTTTAGAGTTTTTCACGTCACTGCAGTTTTATCCAAACATTTTTTCCGCTGAATATTCAATTCCGTGTACGAGCAAACCTTTCAATTTATCTAATTTTTCATATCATTCAAGTTTTATCCAAACATTTTTTCCCGCTGAATATTCAATTCCGTGTACGAGCAAGCCTTTCAATTTATCTAATTTACATATCTTGACATATTATAAGGCAAATCTCTGTTGACAAAAAAAAAATAAGGCAAATCTCTGTGAAAAACTAAAAATAATATAAGATAAATTTCAGAGCAACTTTTCAACCAAAGGGACGGGGAACCTACTGCGAGAAACTTGCTAAAGAGAAGAATGGTATAAAGGAGCTTATTCAAATTTGAGTTTGACAAAAAAAGGAGCTTGTTCAATTTTTACTTAGCCAGCCATTCACAATAGACCCACATGAGACAAAACAAAAAGTTGGAACAAAGGATAAATTCAGATTGTGTGCTATGCATGCAATAACATTGACGAATCACGATCATACTTGCTCTTCTCTTATCCATTTTCATAATAAATCAACAATATATTATATCTGGTGGGTGAGAAAACTTTGGAAACGAAGACAATTTTACCAATTACTATAAAAATTTACATAATGTTAATTTCTTACGTTTACAGGACTGTTAGTTGTTATCTGTTTGGAGTGAATTATTTAACCTTATCAAGTTTGTGAATTAAACTTTGTACTTTCGAATCACAAATAAATATTTGTTTAAACGAAACTGATATAGAACCAAACCCGAAGTTAAAATGGTTTCAGTTGGGTTTGTGATGTGTTAATATATCTGAATTGAACCTGAAAAAACCCGAATCGAAACCAAATCGAATCCGAATAGAACTTTAAAAATATCCAAATGAAATCAAATTTCATGCTTCTAGAAAACTGAAACCTGATTGAACATGAACCTAATCTGATTGGATAGCCAAAATCCAAGCCTAGAAAACTCCACAGACAACACATAAATCCGGCCCATCTTCTCATTAAACCATCAAACATCAATACCATTAAAACATGATCATTCCTAAATTATACCCTTAATGAATGTTTTAAGTTTTCCAAAAATACCCTTATTTTTACAAAGGATTAATAAAATTCATTAATGGCATTTGAGTCTTTTAATTTTGGGCCTGCAGAAATATATTTTAATGGATCAACAAATAATGGGCTTACACATATTTATAAAATATGTTACTTTTATTTAATATAAATATTTTATGTTCAAATATTAGACATATATATTTTGAAACTAAATGAATAAAAAAACATAATGACACTATAATGTTATTTTCTTAAATCTATGTATCATAGATTTAATTTTAAATCTAAAATAAAAATAGAAAAATACAAACTTATAATAGGTCATTAATAACAAAAAATAAACTAATATTGTCATATTAATAAGTTTTTATATTATTTTTTTATTTGGATGACATAATAAAAATATCATCAAAGTTTAAAGACCACAAATTTATGTATTATTAAAAAGTATATGATTAATTTAATAAAAAAACAAAATACTATAAGATATTTTATGTTTTATTTGATCATTGGTATTAGATCACAAGTTAATAATGAATTTTTGGGTTTTACCGGGTTTTATCGGATTTTTAATTAACGATTTTTTCATTAAATCCGAACTAGATTATATACATGGTACGGGTCTTCCAGTTCAACAGATCTAGGTCGAATATGAAAACACTTCTTAAAACTCAACATTATTTTCAAAAAAAACTTTTAAATTATATGTTCTTTAATAAAAAATTATAAATTCATTCGAATCACTCTTGACCAAATATTTGTTTTATTTATTTTTATTTTGAAGAGAAAAAACAAATAATAAAAATATAAAAATTCAATTGTTATGATTTGAAACAAAAATAATAGTAATTTGTAAATTAATTTTCGGTTAATAAGTGAAAACAACCCGCGCTTTTTAGCAATATTTTATATAATTATAAATCTTTAAAATTATATAATAGCCCAAGTAAGAATTTCGGATAAAACATTATTTAACTTATTACAAACACAAAACGGTTGTATGACGCATTTTAAATTTCGTCATACTGTACACACTATTACAAACCCGCATAATTGAAATTTGATCATGTTACGGTTTATATAATTAAAACGAATAATAGTTAATCTTTATACTGAAAAACAACAAAAAAAAAACCCGCCCTTTCAAGGGCGGGTCAAAATCTAGTGTTTACTTAAAATGGACCAATGTCAAAATTCTAGTCTATTTTGTTTTAAAAACTCATCTTCATAAAATTATTTTCAAATGAGTTTGAAACTCAATTTTATTGCTTTGTTTTATTAAATTACTAGGTTAAGATTTGTGTATTGTGCGAGATAAATATATATATATATATATATATATATATATATATTAAAATTATTATCTAATAAATAAATAATATTAAAATTATTTATTAAAATCATGGACTCACCTAAAATCATGGAATTTTTTATATAATAATATCAAATATTTGGGTAGATGAAATATTTGTAATTATCATGTTTCCAAAACTGTTTTTATTAAAATATATAAATATTATTAAAAATATTTATGAAATCTATTGACTATACTTAGAAATTACGATATTATTAGTAGAATTTGTTAATATTTATTGTTAAAATAAATAAGTATAATATATATATATATAATCAAATATCCTTAATATCATAATGATATGTATATATAGTAAAATACTTTTTCAAAAATAGTTGTATATTTATGTCAGTAGAATTAGTTAATATCTATTTATCAATATCATGATAAATATATATATATACATACATATATATATATATATATATATATATATATATATATTAAAATATTTTTTTTAATAATAATATTAATTAAATTAGCGATTTATCCTAAAATTATGGAGAATATACAAATCAGAAAATTTACTTCTCAAATAATTGTATAGATGACTAAATGTTAGGTTCAAAGTAATGTTTCTGTTTTAGTAAGAAAAATTGGTAAAATTTCAATCAATATTTTAACAATAAAATTAAATAAAGATGAGAAAAAATATTTAAAAGAAAAATATTAAAAAGAGATGAAAGTTTTACATATCCATGAAAACTTAGAGATATTTGTCAATCGATAACTAATCCCAAAATTTAAAAAATATTAAATTTTTACTAAAATATTAATATAGATAGTTATTTTAAAAAGACTCTAAGTTCGTGTAGTGTAGTACATGCACACACCATGAACCCATGTTAGGCTGCTATATATAACACTTGATTAATAATAAATTTGATATTTTTTGTATAATGGAGGTATCCGACGGGTCATGACCCAATTGACTAGTATCCTACAGGTCTGATCACAGATTCGCAAAGAAAATTAAATACCCCATGTTACCTAGTCACATAGAGTGGTGCGGATTCAAACTCAGGTCTCTAAGGACATTCGGGATACCGACGACATCCAGGTGGTTAAATTTGAGATTTGACCAGGAAAGAAAGTTGGAAGCCAAGAATAACTTTAATTGCTGAAGTTTAATATGTGGTTGAAAGTAAAGAAATAGAGGATAGAACAACCTTATAGAAATGCCAAATAAGTAATGTGTGTGTGTTGTGGAGTTTGTTTTGAATCCAAGAGCTGTTTATTAATAAAATGGAGCTTATCAGCTTTAGTTGAAGAAGAGACTAGAGAGTTCGTATTTGAAGAGGAAAATCAATTGCCTTGGATGAAGTCAGAGGGTTTCAAGGACAAGTCTAGCTAGAACCGTAAACCCACGTGATCTCTCTCACTAAAGCATGCTGGTAAGCAACTTGCTGCTTTGCGTGAAGCATTGACTGTGGTTACAGTACCAAGGGTTAACTCTACCACCTATGGTCAGTTGTTGCTTTAGGTTACAGTATAAAAGAGCTGGGTGTGCTCATAGACCACGATAAAAAAGAGATTGAGAGAGAGAGAGGAAATGAAAATCGAAGGAACATTAACGATGGAACCCGTCATCGCTACCGCAATGGGCGGTGTTGGCGGAGCTATTTACGGCGGTATAGCAGGAATGGCCATGCCCCCGGAGGTCCGGCGTTGCTTTCGAGTCCTAGCCCCACTGAGTCGAGCTCAGGTTTCATAAAACCCTAACTAAACCCCGGCCCATTTTTCCAAAGTAAAATTCCATTTTTCTAATCAAAAGAGAATTTTGGTTGACTTGAATCAGTGTGCTCGTATGGGTGCTCGGGAGTTTTCAGTATTGATCGCTGCATTGTTTCTATTTGAATCCATTATGAGAGGCAAAGATGATCTTAAGTCTCGGTACAGTTTTTATTCTTTCCAAACATTTTTACTTTTTTTGATCATCTTGTTTATGGCACTTTCCGTTGCTGAGAATCTTCCCTAATCTATGCTTTCAATGCTTTCAAGACGTTTTCTTTGGAATGTGATATTGATTGATGAGACATTTTTTATGTATATAACAACAGACATTTTTTGTTTCTGATTTGGGTTTTGACAACTTTGCAGATTGGTCTCACCATCAGGTGCTGGGTTGGCACTCTCTTTTGTGAGACAAGGCTTTAAAGTACGACCTGCACCCACACTCTTCTACACTGCTGCTTTCACTGTTATGTCAGGACAACTGTATAAGGTGATTGATTGTTCATTGACCAATACAAAGAGTATTATATCTATTCTTCTTACTTCACACGTTTTTTTTTCTCGTTCAGATGAATGAAAATGATCATAGCAAGAAGTGAACATTCCACCAGGGGCAAGGCCTTCCATACTTGATCATATAAAGAGGTTTGGTTACAAGCTTCTCTACTCTTCTTACATGGTATCAAATATATAAATTTGAAATCCAACCATGCTTTGTTGTTTTCAATGCAGGTACCGCAAGTTGTGAGGAAAGCAGTCATTTAACCCCCTACCCTTTTGTCTAATATGGTGGTGCTGATTTAGAATCTTGGAGGTAGTTTTTAATTAATAATAACCTCTGGTTTGTAATAATAACTTTAAGACTTCACTACCTATGATAAATTCGAGGCCAACAACATAACTTATCAAAACAACTTTATTGAAATGTCAAAACCAGACCTCGTAGTCTAACATCCAACAATCTCTTCAATCGTTTTCGCCATTTGAGGAGTGAGCTCATTCTTCCAATCACCAACTTCTCCTTTCCTAAACAACACATTAGATTCTACACCAACTCTTATCGTCCTATTGTTTATTAATCTCCAAGTTGCTCAAGTTACGCAAACTACACAGCTCCAAGTTCTCCTCCCACGATCCACTCTCTCGTTTCTCCTTGGTGAATGGACAATTCAAGATCTCAGCGTCTCTCTTGACTTGACTTGAAGAAGAGGATCCTCAATAATCTCTTCATACTTCCTTTCCAGTAGCTCAACACATGTTCCCAATAGGGTCCATACAAGGCAACTCGTCTACAGTATGCATCAAACATGAGCTCAAAACTGGTTTGATCCATCTCGGTGCGATGCAACTTTGTTTTTTATAATGCCAACCTGAGATAAACGTATCTTTGAGACCTCTACAACCACTATGGGTTCACGCAATGTATTCAAGTGCATGTGTGTAGAAAATATCATAGGAGAAGGAAACTTTGTGAGATAAGGAGTTTGGCCACCAGAGTATATGATGTACTTGGGGATTTCACGTATTTTTCTCTATTTACAACAGCTAAGACTAGAGATTGAGCCAAGTGGTATCCGCTTTGGGCAAGAAGCAAGGATGATATCTTCTCTCTTATGGGTGGAAATGATCTTGGACGTCAAGAACGACTAGGAGTGTGTTGGGATAGTACCGAGAGCCTTCGTAGTTGTAGAGACTGTAGCCCATGAAATCTTTGTCTGAAGAAAGAGAAGACATCAAGTTCTTGGTTTCTTGGCTAACATATATTGTCGTCTTTCGTGTAGTTTGGAAGGTGAGGTTCTTGAGAAGCCTCCATTGTGAACGAAGAGAGAAATATTTTTATTGATTGCTTTCGAAAATTCGGTCTCACAAATAACAATTAGGCATGGAACATTATCCGGTACCGAACCGAACCAATCCGAACTGAAAAACAAGGTTTGGTTTGGGTCTTATCCTTTTAGTTACCCGAGTGGTGATCAAACTGTGCTTGACATCGACTCTGAAGGTTCTATTAGTGGTGATTGAGTTCATGAAGGGATGATGATACAGGCTGAGAATCTCACTCTAAAACTTTTTTGGTTATCGAAATATACGCCGTGGACTGGACCAATGTCGCTGGTATCGTCTAGGTGGTTGTTTCGGACAGTTTGGAGAACCTCCGGTTCAGCTACTGGTTTGATGACCGCATCATTCCCTCCCCCTTGTGAAGGTTTTGACCTCAAAACTGGATAACCTGGTACACCACAATAGAGTAAGTCAGGTTTCATTCTCATTTGGGAGTTTAGAACCTTACCTTGGTGATACAATTTTGGTTTGGTGATGTATGGTGTGTCTGGTGGCTCTTCTTTGAGAAGATAGGAAAGGATCACGCCTCTGTTATGTTTATGGTCATTGCATCTCTTCTGGAGTGGGTGGTCCTTCAGATTATTGGTAGCTACGTTTCTGTTCCTCCTTGGAGCTGATCTTCCTAGCAACACAAGATAATCTGGTGGGATTTCTTTGAAGCTTTCTTCTTTGCAATCTGAAATAATTTCAACATTCTGGACAAAAAGCAAATGCATTATATCTGTGGTTGAAAAATTATAAACAAAATGTGAGATTTCCAGACTTACTTTGATAGCTTCCACAAGTTGAAAAATGATTTTCTTCTTTGGGCAACATGTGTTGGTTTGCTGCCTTCTTTGCACCTTTTGTGTTTGGTGGTTATGAACTTCAACTTCTTTTATTCCTGGATCAAAATTTTTTGGCAAAGACAAGTGTATTATACCAAAGTAGAGGAATTTATAAACTGATAAAAGTAAAGAACCTTACTTTCAGCTGTGGCAGCAAAAAATTTTATTTCTTTGTTTGGTTTGTTCTCACATTGGTCTCGTGTACCTATTAAAAAAAAATGATAGGAGCTTTTAGCTCTGATATCAAATGATACAAGCTGAGAATCTCACTCTAAAACTTCTTTTGGTTGTCGAGATATACGCCGTGGACTGGATCTATGTCGTTAGTATCGTCTAGGTGGTTGTTTCGGACAGTTTGGAAAACCTCCGATTCAGCTACTGGTTTGATGACCGCATCAGATGAAGTAGTTGTTGGTGTCAGAGTCGTCTTAATCTCAGCTATCTTGAGTTAGACTCAACAGAAAGCCTAGGGAGGACAAATAATGAGCCCCGTCCATCATCTCCTTAAACCCAAAAAGTATGTTTAATTTAAAATGGGCAAATGTCATAGAGTATATGCCAATGATTTGAAGCAAGCAGATAAAGCTAACTTGAATCCAATAAGTTTTTTGTTTTCTTCTTGCCGCTTGTAACTATCAGAATACTAAAAACAGAAGAGCTACATCAATTCCATTTTCAGATAACCTTCATTGGATTGTGACAATGATTTATGTAAGTGGGTTTCAACATGTTGAATAGAATCAAATTCAGCTATAATTTATGTCGATTCAGTTTCACCGTCTTAGCAGGTTTAGATTCTTCTTAGTCTAAAATATCTTTCTGTTGAAAAAAAAGAATAGATTCAACTTGCATCAATTCAAGTCATTTCTTCCCAAATTCAACATCTTCATTGCATCACTTTCAACCAGCGCCAGTCCAACGCAAAACATAATGAAGAAGTCATCTCATATAATTAAATTTCAAATGAGTTTGAAGCAGATAAACTAGCTTGACTCCAATTAAATTTAATAAAATAGAAGCATTCATTGCTGACGTTTACCGCTTTCAAGGCCCAACACATAAATTTGTTTTCTTCTTGCCGCTTGGATCTATTAATTTACAATACTAAAGAGCAATATCAAATTTCATTTTTTCCACAACCTAGGAAAAAAAAAATGGCAATCTCTTTGCTCTGCCTTTTTCTCATAACCTTCATCACTTGGTTGATCTTTGTCGGCAAGAAGATCAGTCGCTCTAAATGGAATCTTCCTCCAAGCCCTCCAGAGTTTCCGATCATCGGAAGCTTACACCAAGTTGGAGAGTTGCCTCACAGGTCACTCCAACGTCTAGCCCAAAGAGCAGGACAAGTTATGCTTGTCCACTTAGGTTTCATCCCTGTAACTGTAATCTCATCTAAAGAAGCAGCTGAAGAAGTCCTCAAAACTCATGACCTAGACTGTTGCAGCAGGCCTAAGCTTGTCGGAACGAGGCTAATCTCTAGAGATTTTAAAGATATCGGATTTACACCATACAGTGAAGAGTGGAAAGAGCGACGTAAGTTTTTGGTGCGTGAGGTATTATGTTTGAAAAAGGTTCAATCTTTTGGATATATCAGAGAGGAAGAGTGTAACTTGCTAGTCAAGAAACTATCCGAGTCTGCGGTCGATCAATCTCCAGTAGATTTGAGCAAAACCCTTTTCTGGCTAACAGCGAGTATCGTGTTTAGAGTTGCCTTCGGTCATAGCTTCCATGAGAGCCAGCTTATAGACAAAGAAAAGGTCGACGAGCTTATATTTGAAGCAGAGACAGCTCAAGCTAGTTTCACTTGCTCTGATTTTTTCCCTATCTGGGGATTTGGGTGGCTCTTTGACTGGCTTTCAGGACAACACAAGAGGCTCCACGATGTTTTTTTCAAGCTCGATTCTCTGTTCCAACGCGTGATCGATGATCATATGCATCTAGGAAGATCGAAAGATCAAAGGGATATCACTGACTTGATGTTGGATGCAATGCATAAACAAGACAAAGATGATTCCTTGAAGCTCACGTTAGATCATATCAAGGGGTTTCTCACGGTAAATTAAACACAAGACTCCTTTTAAAAATTTGAATTATGAAATTCAATTTAGGTTCTGTTTTTTTTTTTTTTTTGCTAGAATATATTCATCGCAGGGATAGACACAGGAGCCCTCACTATGATATGGGCAATGACAGAACTCGCGAGAAACCCTAACGTGATGAAGAAACTTCAAGATCATATCCGTGACCATTTTGGCAACAACAAAGAGAGAATCACTGAAGAAGACATCGGTAAAGTTCCTTACATGAACCTCGTGATCAAGGAGACATTCAGATTACACCCTATAGTTCCTCTTCTGCTTCCAAGAGAAACAATGTCTCACGTTAAAGTTCAAGGCTATGATATTCCTCCAAAGAGACGGATCTTGATCAACGCTTGGGCGATAGCAAGAGATCCAAAAATATGGAAAAACCCCGAAGAGGTTTATCGACAGCCCTGTGGATTATAGAGGACAGCATTTCGAGCTCATACCGTTTGGCTCTGGTAGAAGAATGTGTCCCGGGATGGCAATGGGGATCGCTACTGTTGAGTTGGGACTCTTGAACTTACTTTACTTCTTCGACTGGAAGTTGCCTGATGGGATGACGGAGAGAGACATCGATGTAGAAGAAGGAGGTACTCTTACAATCGTCAAGAAAGTACCTCTCAAGCTGGTCCCAGTTCGAGTTCAATGATTACACCAAACCCCAGTTTCAGATTATGAAGAAGTTTCAAATAATACCGTCTCTTGTAACGACGAGAATGTATGGTAAGTCTAAGTGTCTGTAAGATTATATACTCTATATTGGAAACATTTAAGATATCCTTGCAGTTTTATCTTTAAATGTCAGTAAGATTATGTGATAACTTCGAATAATGGCTCCTTAGGGTCTCATGGTGGCGTCTGTGCGTTGTAGATAAGCTTTGTTACTCAAACGTATTGTCGACTTCTTTGAACCTTATGAATCTTTGGTATGTCTTTTGATTAAAGTGCGGACAACGTTGATCACCAAGAGAACATTAAGCACATATATATATGAAAGTTTGGCATTGAAAACAATTTAACTTAAAAAGTAAAAGACAGAAGAATATTGTAACTGCGATTTAACAAAACAATGCTTTGTAGCTGCATGCAAGCAAACGGATTTTGAGAAGTCATGACAATCTGGAAAATGATCAGCAAGTAATAAGACTATATCAGTTTCAGATTCTCTGTTCAATGATTTCCACATTTATGTAGAGTCTGCAGTCTATCTACAGATATAAAATGAGATTATTCCCTATTTTAGCAATGATTTGATTTACTGAATCTCGGTGCAAAAGTAAAATATCACATTCGTTTGATGAGACGTAACAAAAAAAAGCCATATGTCTTGTAGGCTTAGAACATACCTCTCTATCATCTAAGCAGTGGCCATCACTCGATCCTGAAATCGATGCTATTACATCTTTGAGAGCTTCTTTTTCTTCCTTTACTTTAAGCTTTATTTCACGATCTCTAAACAACCGTGCGGACTCTCTTGCGAAAGGGGCCCGATCACGAGACTCATATTATGTGCGTGTAGACGTTATGGCCCCAGAACCGCTAGCTCTTGAAGCTAGTATGTTCGGACCAGTTTGATCTTGAATTAAAGCTTTTGATGACAAAAAAATAAAAAATAAAGAACATACCTCTCTGCTTTTCCTTTTAGAACAACTTTCCTTTAAAAGTTGTTCCATATCTAAAACGAACCATGGGTCAAGCTATACTCTTGAGTGCTGAACGCTCTCTTCATTTTAGTGGCTGGTGTGACTCGGACTGGGCTGCGTGTCACCTGAAAAGGCGATCACTTACTGGATGGATCATACAACTTGGTTCTTCTCCTATCTCATGGCAAACTAGGAAGCAAGACACTATCTCATGTTCATCAGCAGAGGCTATCGAGCTATGCATGAGGTTACACGCGAACTGAAGTTGGTAAAAATGTTACTACTCGAGATAGGATTTGATCATAAATGGCAGATGACGATACGATGTCATAGCAAGCCTGCGATTCATATCAGTTTGAATCCTATTTTTCATGGCGCACAGAACATATTGAAGTCGATTATCATTCAGTTCGTGATGAGATTCTTAGAGGAGAGTGATCAAGCCATATCATGTGTCTATATGAAGGATCAAATGACTAACATTTTAACGAAAGTATTAGGAAGAAAGGACAATTTAACGAAGGCATTTGTATACGCCAATTTGAGGAGGTATTGGAATATGTTATGTTTCCTAAACCGATATATACGGGTTATTGTATTTTATTATCTCATTAGGTTTAGGATCCTCCTACTTGTATATATATATACACTCGACCTTATGGCATGTAAATATTAAGTTGATATTATTCTGATCATAACTTGTCAGAAAACGAAGTTCTGCTTGGAGTAGAACTCCAACAAAAAGATGGAGATACTAATAGTATCTTCGTATATGATTAGTTCCCTTTATTTTTTTTATTTAGAATTTAATTAGTTATTAGATCATATTAAATTATTAATACTAAATCAGTTAGATATCCACTTTTAGTAATAAAGAACTATAGAAGATTAAATTAAGGTATTATAGTGGCTCTCTGGCATAAAATATACTATCCGGTAGGGTTGGGCAAAAAATCCGAACCCGAAAAACCGAACCAAACCCGATCCGAAAAGGTAGCACCGAACCTGAACCGAAATTGATTAAATATCCGAACGGGTTCAAAATTTCGGTATTTAAAGAACCAAAACCGAACCCGATCCGAACCGAAATATTTTGAGTACCCGAATGTATCCGAAATAAATTTATATACTTAAATATATACATTATTTTTATATATAATGTATATTAAAAATATTAAAAATATATAAGATACCTTTAAGTTTTCAAAAATACCCGGAAAATATATGCAAATAGTCAAAAGTAAATGTTTAAAATAGCTAAAATATACTGAAAACACCAAAATAGTTAAATATCTATTGATTATTTATCCAAATATTCAAAGAAAATCAATTTATATGTTAAATTAAGGTATTTTGATATATATGTTATGAAAATTCATATGTACTATATTATTTTTTTTATAGATTTTGAAAATTTAAAGTATATAATGAATTTTGAAAATTTAAAAACATTTTAAATGGGTTATCCGAACCCGAACCGAACCCGCAAAGATCCGAACCGAATCCGAACCGAAATTTAGAAATATCCGAATGAGGCTGAAATCTTTGACCCCGAAAACCCAAAACCCGAATAGAATGAACCGAAACCCGAATGGATACGCGAACGCCCAGTCCTGCTATCCGATAATTTACTCCACTTGTTTCGTAGAGAATCAAAAGAAAAAGGAAGAGGCTACGGTCCAAAAATGGTATGTCAACATATTAGATTATCACTAACTGATTCCCTACTGATTTCAGTTCCCAGATTTTCGGGTATGAACTTTCTCAAAAAGTAATCCAAATTTCATGAAAGAAATTATAATGTAGTTATGGTGGACCGCAGACTTTTTCTTGGGTTCACCCCTTAGGGTGAACCTTTAGGTTCACCAACCAATAGAAAGTTGTTATTTTAAATCTAATATCTTTTAATTAAGGAAACAAAAATAACTTGCCAAATTATATTATGCTTTTAAAATAAATAAAAAGATTAAATAAATAAAAATAACAATAGTTCTCAATAAAGATTATTTTAAAAAATATTTATTTATAAGATTTGGAGGTTAGTGTTTAAGATTTATAGTTTAGAATTTATGCAAATGTTTAGTGTTTTTCCAAGGGTTAGGGTTTACCCAAGGGTTTAGAGTTTACCTAAAGGTTTAGGGTTTAGGATTAGAGTTTAGGGTTTAGTGTTTTGTTGACAACATGTTTAGTGTTTTTTCCAAGGGTTTATGGTTTACCCAAGGGTTTAGGGTTTATGATTAGAGTTTAGGGTTTAGTATTAGAGTTTAGGGTTTAGTATTATAGTTTAGGGTTTAGTGTTTTGTTGACAACATTAATTTTTTTAATTCATTTTTATATACTATTTTTATTTATTTTTAAATTTTATTTTGAAAAAATAATATAATTTGACAAATTATTTGTTTCCTTAATTAAAAGATAATAAATCTAAAATAACAAGTTTCTATTGGTTGGTGAACCTAAAGGTTCACCCTATGGGGTGAACCCAAGAATAACTCGTGGACCGCATATTTAAACGTTCACTTTATAAGGGACAAATTTAACATGTGGATTAAATTAGATATCAAGGTTCCTTCAACAAATTTAGTTTGTGTATGGATCTAGTTATTTTTTTTTAATTATGTGGATAAATGCGTTAAAACTAAAACAACACATGTGTTCAGTTTAGCTGGACAACTTCAACTTATGCTGGCAACAAAATTAAAAATTAGTAAGCTTTTTCTAAATCGTGAGCTGTTATTTTGAGTTTGGATAAACAAGTTTAATGTATCACTAAATTTTTAATTCATGTTTTAAGGACACGAGATTATTTTTTGGTTGACAAAACTATTAATTTATTTGTGACTATTCTGTTTGTTCAATCTGTTTTGTATTTGATAAATATTTTGGATTTAATCGGCAAAAATAATTATAAAAGTGTTTACTAACAGGTTTTTTTTTTTAAAAAAATTGAATATATTTAAATTTTAAATATTATTAAATAAAATAATTAGGATTTGTTTAACACATATATTTAAGAAAGTTATGTCATATCGTCTAAAAATAATTATTTCTATGAATTGGTTCAATATTGCATATTTAGATATCTACAAAACTATAGACCCAGTGAATAGTATAACATATGTTATGAGCTCATCAAAGGAAATTTTTTATATAGCATATGACCAATTTTACTTAATAGACGTTGGTCAACCGTGATGCAATAATGATTCAAAATTTTACTATATATTAATTGAGAAATCACTTTAGTGATTTTTATTATATTTCGATCATAGGTGAGTTCTTACAAAAAAAATTATAATTTGATTGATTGATGATTTTTAATTTAATTTATTTTAATTAGATCTAAAAAAGTAAGTTTATTACCAATTAATATAACTTTCCATATAATTTACATAATATTACTAATAATGATTTATGGTAACTAATCTTTTAAAATATAGAAATAGAAATAAATTGATCATTTCTATATTAATAAAATATATAAAATAATAAACGACAAACAATTTATATAAATCAATATAATAATTTTATATTATTAGTTAAAAGCATTATATTTTATATAAATTATCATAATAACTATTAACATCTTCTAAAGTTCATATTATATGCATTATAAATCATCTATAAAAACATTTATCAAATTATTTATTTTGGCTTATTGTATATTTTAAATTATTATAAAAGTTTGTAAGTCATCTATAAGAGCTTATAAATTAATTTATAAAATCTATTTTAAAATCAAAGCTATATATCCTACTAGAATTGAGAAGTTACTTAAGAGACTTTTGCTTATGTGTTGAATCATCGATCATTTATAAAATTTTAAAATTTTTATAAATTGATTCTTCGATAATTTTTAATTTCTATTTATTTTAGTTAGATCTAAAAGAAAAAATAAGTCTATAAACAGCTAATATCACTTGCCAAAACAATCTACGTAATATTACAAATAACTATTTATGGTAACTAATTGTTGAAACTATAGAAATAGTAATAATGTTGATCAATTTTTATATATTAGAAACTTACATAAAATAATAAACAAACAAATTATTTAAATCAATATAATGATTTATATTTTATATAAAGCCTATATTTGTATATGGCCTTATATTTGTATAAAAAGTATTATAATAACTATTAATGTCTAATAAAATTCAGACATGCTTTATAAATCATTTATTAAAATTATAAATACATTTAAAATTATTATATGTTTAAAATATTAGGTTTTAAGTCATTTATACAAGCTTATTTATTTATTTATGAAATATATTTTGAAATTTCATTTTATATTAAATGAGAAATCATTTAATTGATGTTTTCTTTGGTGTCGATTGTATAGAGAGTTTGAGAAATAAATATTATAATTTCATTTGTTAATGGATTTCAATTTTTATTTATTTTATGAGTAAGAAAATCAGTTCTAGAACCAGTTTTATCAGTATCCAAACGACCTAAATATATTGCAAAAAAATAATTTATTGTAATTAAATATGTGATATATATATATATATATATATATATATATATATATATATATAATGCTTCATAAAATCATTTTAGCAATCAAGTATTTCTAAACTTTATAAAATATTTCAAAAGTTTCAGTATTATATACTAGGGCTGGGCGTTCGGGTACCCATTCGGGTTTCGGTTCAGTCCATTCGGGTTTCGGGTTTTCGGGGTCAAAGATTTCAGCCCCATTCGGATATTTCTAAATTTCGGTTCGGATTCGGGTCGGATCTTTGCGGGTTCGGTTCGGATTCGGATAACCCATTTAAAATGTTTTAAAATTTTCAAAATTCATTATATACTTTAAATTTTCAAAATCTATAAGAAAGATAATATATTACATATAAATTTTCATAACATATATGTCAAAATACCTTAATTTAACATATAAATTGGTTTTTTTTGAATATTTAGATAAAAAATCAATAGATATTTAACTATTTTGGTGTTTTCAGTATACTTTAGCTATTTTAAACATTTACTTTTGACTATTTGCATATATTTTCCGAGTATTTTGGAAAACTTAAAGGTATCTTATATATTTTTAATATTTTTAATGTACATTATATATAAAAATAATGTATATATTTAAGTATATAAATTTATTTCGGATATATTCGGGTACCCAAAATATTTCGGTTCGGATCGGGTTCGGTTTCGGTTCTTTAAATACCGAAATTTTGAACCCGTTCGGATATTTAATCAATTTCGGTTCGGGTTCGGTGTTACTTTTTCGGATCGGATTCGGTTCAGTTTTTCGGGTTCGGATTTTTTGCCCAGCCCTATTATATACCTTCAGAACTCAAGTAATTTTACTAAAACTGAATCATGAATAGTATATATAACTAATTTAGTAAATTATCAATACAAAATATCAAAAATATATTTAAAATAGTCATATTTATCTTTTTAAACAATTATTCTTAGAAATATATTTAACAAAAACACATAATGATAAAAATACATTTTAATTTGAAAATTTATGATAAATATATTGTTACAAAAAATTTGAACCCACGAAATCACGGGCATCCACCTAGTACCACACATCTATACTAATAAAGTTGAGTTTTTTTATCTTCTTGAGAGAAAAAATGTAATGTGGCATTCTCCTTTTAATAATTAAAATTCCAACTTTATTTAATGTTCTTTGGTGTTAATTGTGATTAGGTGTTAATTTATTTTTGTTATTGACAATTTATTACAATGATGTTTTAATTTTGGATTGGAAGTTTAATTTATTATGAATTTTATGTCTTGATTTTTTTTAGATTTCATAACTCTTATGTTACATATTTTTTTTAAATACTTTAAACTATTTCTTAATATTTTGTATGTCAAATATAAATACAAAAATGGTAACTAAAGTTAAGTATTTTCAATTTTTTTAAACATAAAATAGATACATATCCAAACTATTACTTTATGTTTGAAAATATTTAAAATATTATCTTTAGTTTTTATATATTTATTTTCATAGCTAATATATTATTATATAATAAAACTAATTCATTTACTAAACCGCGGTTCATCCACGGTTGATCCAATGATCCAGAGACCCGGTAAATAGTCCGGTTCAATGTCCGGGTCGGACGTCAAAACACTGGTTTATATGGTTTCTTTGTATTTGATGTTGACGATGGAGAATGGATCCTCTATGATTCTCCTTCTTTAACGCAATTGACGTAACCGTCATATAATCAATCTAGAAATTCCACTCATCCCATTCTAATAATGTTTAGTAATTGATGGCGATTCAAGTCTAAAAGACTAACATTTGGTCTATTGGTATTGACACATAAACTCTATGGTATCTTCCCATGTTACATTGTGCAAGGAAACCAATAACTTCCCTGATGCATGCTGTCCGTGTTTACATTTTAAAAAACATGAACATGATTAATATACTCTGAAAACTTAACTAAAAAAAGAATCATTACTTCCAATCTGAGAGAAATTTAAAAACGTTGTCTAGTTGCTAAAGTTATTTAAAATTGATGTAAACCACACACCACCCTCAGCATTAATCCTTTGCACCACACTAACCATTTATTGTTACTAAATGCAACATGTCAGCAAGCCCGAATGTCACAGATAGTTAGAAATTGTCTTTCTCATGATCATTATAGATGCTAACATCTTATTTACTAATTAACAAATTGACTTTTTACTAGGAAAATTTGGTGAAATTGTTCAATTCCGGTTAAAATAGAAGTTGTCCATTAAATAGAGGAGTTTAGAACCATTTATAGTTTTTAGATAAAAACATATTTAGACATATTAAGATTCGTTGATATTCTAAATAAGAGTGGACAAACAAGAATTTCGTTATGAACACACACAAAATCTTCCATTATAAAAAACTAATATAGAAAATAATTTTTATGTTTCTTATTTTAAGATACATCTTTTGAGAGACCTTGAAACCAAAGTAACACATACAACTCGCACATCTATATTTTAAAAGTCAACATTGTAATTTTAAAAATATATATTAGATACTCACCAATTATTTTACCAAAAATTGACACTTCATCCTTATTTTTTATAAAATTTATAAAATTTGAAACATATTCCATCTTTCTATTATTTGAACTAATATATTAGTAAAAGTTTTATAGTTCATATATAGTTATTTTAATAATTAATAATATAAGTATGTTCTCTATATAAAACATCAACTTTGTTTTATGTTTAAATTCCAACTAAATTAATTTTGTTATGACTATCGGCTTTTTATTCTATTTTTATTAAATCGATTAGTAACAACCACTTATGCTGTTACACTTTGAACTAAACAACTTCAAACAAAGTAATGCAATACGATCACTAACCACTATAAAAAAATCAGAAAATATCATTTTTAATATATTTCATATTTAACATATTTTATTTGTTAAGACCATATAATAATTTATAAATTTATGTAAAAGTATAACATACGAACCCGGCGCGTAGCGCCGGAAAATTACTAGTAAATGATAAAACCATAAAAGCATAAATAAATGCTTCCAAATATTAAGATTTATTTAATTATACCGTAATATTTTAATAGATATGAATAATTTAGAAAGTTATTCTTGAATTCACCCATATGGTGAACATGTAGGTTACAAGTTCACCGACCAATAGAAATTTGTTATTTATATAGGATATCTTTTAAAAAAGAAAACAAAATATTGTCAAATGATATTATGTTTTTAAAATAAAAAGGTAAAAAAATAAATAAAAATAATAGTATTTACGAAAAAGATTTGTTTTTAATATTTTAACGCATCTGCAAAACACTTAATCCTAAACCCTAAATCATAAACCCTAAACTCATGGATAAATCATAAACCCCAAATCAAAAACACTAAACCCTAAATCTTAAAAACACTTAACCTTTAATCTTTACCTAAACCCTTGGATATTTATGATTTAGAATCTTAATATTTAAGATTTAGTGTTTTTTTTGTCACTGAGATTTAATGTGATTTAATGTGTTTTGCTGACGGCGTTAAAACATTTTTAAAAAATTCTCTTTTTGTACAACTATTGTTATTTTCTGTTTATTTTTATTCAAGGGTTTAGGAGTTAAGATTAAAAATTTAGTGTTTTTAAGATTTAATGTTTTAGTGTTTTTTTATTTAGAGTTTATGATTTATCCAAGGATTTATGATTTATCTAATGGTTTAGGATATAGAGTTTAGTGTTTTGTTGACGTCAATAAAAATATTATTTTTTAAATTATTTTGTAACTACTATTTTTTAATTTTTTTTGTTAAAAACATAATATAATTTGATATTTTGTTTTTAAAGATATCGAATATGAATAATAAATCATACTGATTTGTGAATCTAGAGATTCACTCTGGGATGAATCCAAAATAACTATAATTTAAAATAATTAATATTGCTGAGTGCTGATCATAAATATAGGAATAATAAGAACGGCGATCAATCATATACCAAAAACATAATTAATATTTCTAAGTGCTAATCATAATTAAATGATAAGAACGCGATCAAGCATATACCAAAAACACAAACCACAGTGGTGGACATGCTTGTAAGTAAGTGGTACTATGAGTTCTCTTTCTACTTAGTTATATGTTGATTTAGTACTACTGATTTGGTTAAGTGAATTGGTGGGTACATCTAATTAGTTGTAGTAATTGTTGTCAAAAAGAAAAAAAAAATTATCAAAGCAAATCAAGGAGAAAATCTTGGGATAGATCATACTTTAATAGTATAGATAAGAAAGGGATGTATTTAATCTAAATCTTACAAAAGAGAATTTAAATCCTAATGAATGTTTATCTTTAATAAAAGGGATGTGTCATTTTCCACTTAACATAAGAAGTGTGTTGTGATATGTTTCCTTCTTTCATATGTATATATTTTTTTCATCTCAATCCATTTAATTGTTAATGTTTTTTTGTCGATATTTATTGTTAAATAGTTTCAGTTATAGATGATTTCTTTTTTTTTTTAAATTACTATGCCATTTCGGTAATTTGTAAAATCCAGATGGCATCACAGTGTTTTAGTCGGTTGTCGATAGTTGGAAAGGAAGTTTCATCCAACAGAATTTGTATACGGTGTTTTTGGTAGTGATTTTATATTATATTATTAAGTTTTATTTTTAAAAGAACCGTCTTCCATATTTTTGTTTTAAGATTACTATGTCTCATTTTAATGTTAGTTGCACTATATTCCTAAATACTCTACAAAATCTGTAAAATAGAAATTTCAAGCACGTATATTTTATTTGTATATCAGTAATATTCAATAAAAATAATATATGTGTGTGCACATATCATCTTTAGTTTATTTTTTGACATACTGTTATTTATTATTTTTAAAATAATAATAATTGTTAACAAATAATTTAATAGTGATTTATTTTTACCCCCGCTATAAATTTGGCCCAGCTTTGTATGTATCTTCCATATGATTCACCAACACCAAAACTTAAAACGCAAAATTTTAAAACACCTCCAACATGAAGACAGCAAATGTGCTAAAACGCATGTTTAGCTTCTTCATCTTCTTACTGTTCTCCTTTGTCACAAAAAACATGGCATATCCACTCTCTACAAACTCTCGTTGGATCATCAACCAAAGAGGAGAAAGAACGAAGCTGGCGTGTGCGAATTGGCCAGCGCATTTACAGACTGCAGTGCCGGAAGGGCTGAGTAAGCAGCCGGTTGATGCCGTGGCTGAAAAGATAGTGGCAATGGGTTTCAATTGTGTTAGGTTAACTTGGCCACTTGATTTGGCTACAAATTTGACATTGGGTACTATTGTTACTGTGAGGGATTCTTTTCAAAGTCTTGGTCTTAACAATGACATTTCTGGTTTCGAGACTAATAACCCTTCCATGATTGATCTTCCACTCATTCAAGCTTACAAGGTATCATATATAACTTCTCAGATTTTTTGGATAGAAAATATAACATCTAGTGCTTCGATAGTATTATTTTATATATGTTCTAAATTACAAAAGAACTCGCATATACAAATGACGAATGTAAGTTTTATGCCAACAATTAGTAGTTTAATAACAGTTCTAAAAATTACTAGTCGTTGAATAATAGTTTCTCAAATACCAGCCTTTACAAATTTTGTAGTTTTCAGTTTTAAACTCATATTTTCTCATCAAATTATATAAATGCATGCATGATCAGTGGCGGATGCAGGAACGTAATTAGTTGGGGGCACATACATAAAAATATTTTTCAGATGGTGGCATTTCATAGACAACATAAGAATCACTGAAGAAAATTTTAATATGAGTTGGGGGCACGTGACCCCATACCCTTGGCTGTACATCCGCCCCTGTGCATGATAGCTAATTGAATGTAGGTAGACCTTAAAACTAGGCCTGGGCACGGATCGGATATCCGGGTTTTTGAAGGTATTTGTGATTTGCTTCGAATGTTACGGATATCTAATTTTCCGATTTGCTTTGATTCGGAAAAATACGGATATTCGGAAAAACAGATATCCGGAAAATAAATAGATATTTGCGGATATTTGCGGATACTTACGGATATCTCATTTGTTTTGATTAATACAAATAATCTTAAAAATTCGATACAAATTTGTTTTGTAAAATATTTTTTTACATGGTATAAAAGATAAAAAAAACTAAAAGATATAGTGAATCTACATATTTTGTAAATTTTTAAACTTAGTTAACAATTATAATAACACAAAACTTAAGAAAAAAATAATAATTGTCATAAATATTTTCTTTTCCTTTTATGTAATACTTTTATATAAGTAATAATGTGAATAGAATCTGTCAAATCATATGTTAGAATAATAATTATATAATTTTATACATATAGAACTTTAGATATAATCAAAATATACATATATTTATATATTGACGGATCGGATCGGATATTCGCTTCCTAAAATTTTAATATTTGTGATTTGCTTCGATATTAACGGATATTGAATTTTAGTATTTGCTTTGCTTCGGTAGCTTACGGATATTCGGAATTTTCGGATCGAATAGTAACGGATAACGAATCGAATCAAATTTCACGGATAAAATGCCCACCCCTACTTAAAACGTTTTTTAAACTAACTGGCTTCCTTTTGAGAAAAATACAAAACTCTTTTTTTTTGGCAGTCGGTGGTGACGACGTTGGGAAAGTACAACGTGATGGTGATATTAGACAACCACTTGACCAAACCAGGGTGGTGCTGCGGCAACGACGACGGCAACGGTTTCTTTGGAGACACATTCTTTGACCCTGCCACATGGATCTCCGGTCTGACTTACATGGCCACTGTCTTCATAAATGAAGGCAATGTCGTTGGTATGAGCCTCAGAAACGAACTTAGAGGACCTAAACAAAACGTCGACGATTGGTTCAAGTACGTGTATACGGAGCCAAAATTGTTATTCACAGGGGGTCATTTTTTATTAAAAAATAATAATATAACAATACTATAATATAATAATAATAATTATTATCTTATAAACATAATTTGTTTTTAGAGAATTAATATTATGAACATTATTAACAAGCATATTATAACAAAAAATAATATGTTGTGAATAAATATATGAATATTTTATCTTATACATCAACATATGTTTATATTTCTGTTTAATATTAGTGAGTGAATAGGATTATATTAGTTTTAATTCTTCAAAAAAATTATTTATCTAAATATATATTATAGTGTATATACAATAAAAGTGAGAAATAATCAAAAAGATTAAAAGAGTTGATAAATGGTAGGAAAAATGCAGTAAACAATTTGGTCAAAAATGCATTAAACAAACGTTAAAATATCATTTAAAAAACAGAAACAAAATAAAATAAAATAAAATAACAAAGGGCCCAATGGGAAAGGTTTGACCTGAAACAAAGTGTCAACCTATATAGCTTTTTGACCAAAATATCCCACAATTACTTAACTTTCATGAACAAAAATTAATTTGAGAAAATCACCGGGGTCAGCTGAATTCCTAACGTAGACATAGCTCCGCCTCTGGGTGTGAATATATATATATATATATTTCAAATACATATATTCGTATATTCCTACTTGACTTTCTTAAATTTTTTGTATTGCAATTGTAATATAAAAGTTACATAATATGGGAATGCCAAATGAGATATACTTAAAAATAGCTCTAATTTTGTCTCATTCCAAATGCATGTAGGTACATGCAACAAGGAGCCGAAGCAGTTCACGAAGCAAACCCTTACATACTTGTAATCCTTTCTGGCTTCAGCTACGACACAGACCTCTCTTTTGTCCAATCACGACCCGTAAACCTTAGTTTCTCCGGTAAACTCGTCTTTGAGCTCCATCGATACGCTTTCACCAACACTGAAATATGGAGCTCTAAAAACCCTAACGACGCATGCGGCGAGGTTCTAAAAATGATTGACGACGGAGGCGGTTTCATCCTCCGGGACTTCCCGGTGTTTCTTAGTGAGTTTGGAATCGATTCGAGAGGCGGGAACGTTAACGATAATCGGTATATCGGATGTATATTAGGTTGGGCGGCGGAAAATGACGTTGATTGGTCGATTTGGGCACTTACAGGAAGTTATTATTTAAGAGAAGGTGAGCAAGGAATGATTGAGTATTACGGTGTCTTGGGTTCAGATGGGATAAGTGTTCGAAACAACAGTTTCTTGCAAAGATTGTCTCTGATTCAATCCACGCTTCGAGGTAAATAATTTTCATGATTTAGTTTTGAAATTTTCGAGTTGTGTATTTCATGATAGTACAAAGTCAATCTTTAGTTCGTCAGAAGTCAGAACAAGTTAAAATTATATCCAAAAATGACATTTCACCATTTTAACTAGGCCTGCGATTTCGGTTTTCCGAAACCGAACCGAACCGATTTATCGGTTTTCGGTTAACCGAAATCGCATAAATAATTTCCGAAAATAACCGTTTGTTTTATCGGTTCGGTTCGGTTCGGAAATCGGTTATTTTCGGAATCAACAAATATTCGAATTAAACCGATTTCCAGTAAAAAATCATTGCAATTCGGAAATTTTCGGTTATTTGTAGTTGATTCGGTTAGTTTCGGTTCTCGGTTATTGGTTATTACGGTTATTTTAATTTTAAAATGTGGTTTCGGTTTGCCGGTTTATTTCGGTTAATCTGATAAACATTACAAATCGAAAAAAGACAAATTTTTCAACTTCAAAGTTCAAACCACATACATTCCTTTCCCAATCATCAAAAAGAGTTCACCAAACACTTTGAATCTAAGTCTCTTTGCCACAAACACATTCAAAGAGGCAAAGAGCCATGGATACAAATCATAGTTTCACCAAAAAATAGAGAAAGGGAACCTTAACTTAAGACTAAAAACACAGAGAGAGAGCCAAAAAAGAACAGGCCATCAACACCTTCACTCTCGATCTCAAACCTACAATTTATTAAGGTAAAAATCAGTTCATAACTTACAAAGTAATTAAAGAGAAAGAACACTAAAGATTATAGAAGATGACATTACCTCTAATTTTCAGGTTGTCTTGGTAATTCCAAAGTCTCTGCACAATGAAAAATATAATAAGCACAAAAAATATCAAAAAAATTAATAAAAGAAGTGAAAACTGAAAAATTTACCTAAAGACTCATGAAAGTCCAATTCCTCAAACATCTGAACCAAATTTGCAACCTTCTCGGCATGAATATTATTTCGAAGCCACTGCTGTGTGCATACGAGTGCCTCGATCATATATGGCGTAAGACAACTCCGATAAGGATCTAAAATCCTACCACTAGTACTAAATGCCGATTCTGAAGCAACAGAAGAGATCTGAACAGCTAGAACATCCTTCACCAGTTCTGATAGCACTGGATACTTAAGAGAATTACGCTTCCACCATGACAACACATCAAATTCCCTTCCCATCCTGTCTGTGGTTCGTGGCACTGGTCTTTCCATCAGGTAAATATCCAGCTCGCTACTACCTTCATCATTTGCAACCTTAAATCGAAAATTGATTTGAAACACAAACCCTAATATACAAAATCGAGCATAATAGATGGATAGAAAGTGAAATCGAATCAAGTTAAGTGAGAAATCCGATTTCATAAATCGATTTTAGCCTTAACCCTAAATCCCAAAATCGAAAGACAAACCCTAATCCCAAATCGTTTTCGAAGAAACCGTACTCCATATTCATCTCAACCCAATCATAAATAATTAAACAGAAAGAAAAAGAAGAACTAACCTCAAAGAAGCTCCAAACGATCGATTAGAGAGAAAAGATTAGAGAGGGGATATTGTTTTCGAAACTGCTTAGAATTAGGTTAGCCGACAATTAAGGTTAAGAAGTATATTTATACTTGGGTTAAATAATTGTCGGGTTTCCGATCGGTTAACCCTAACCGAACCGAACTGAGGCGATAACCGATGTATTTTCAAATCTCCACCGAACGGTTTCCTCTCCGTAACCGAACGAAAACCGAAATGTCAAAATGTCGGTTCGGTTCGGTTCGGACCGTTCGGTTCGGTTCGGAATCGCAGGACTAATTTTAACTATTAGTAATTTTTATTAAAATAATATATTGTTGATATTTTAGGTTTCAATAACATTTCTAGATCCTGGTTTTAGTATTCATGATTAAACTACATTTTCATAACATACAAAGATTTGTTGAATTCAATATATGTAGTTATTTTAACTAGTAGCTTCAATAATTACTTTTTGTTATGTTGTCCCTACACAATTTAATAGTATCTTTATAATTTGGTCAACTAACTTGGTTTACCAGGACCGGATCCTCAACCCGAACTCGACAATCTTATTTTCCACCCGTTAACCGGACTTTGCATGCTACAATCTTCCTTAGATCCGACCAAGGTCAATCTCGGTCTATGTAATGTATCTCAACCATGGGACTACACTACTGACAACACTTTGAAACTTACAGACATCGCGCTCTGCTTGGAGAACACCGGACCAAACGCACCGGTTAAGCTCAGTGAGACGAGTTGCTCGACCCCTAGTTTGTCGCAATGGCAAACCATCTCAGCCTCTAATATGCTCTTAGCTGCTAAGTCAACCAATAACTCGCTTTGTCTTGACGTCGATGGAGACAACAACCTCGTGGCTACCAACTGCAAGTGTGTGAACGGCGAAGACAGCTCGTGTGACCCGATGAGCCAGTGGTTTAAGATCGTTAAAGTCAACAAAAAAAAGCTGTATAATTACTGATCATTAAGTATTGATCAAGAGTAAGTCATGGAGTTGTTTACATGTTATTTTCCGTTGAAGTTTCTAACAAAGACTATTTCGTTAAAATGCGTGATTATTGTTTCTTTTACCAATTTGATCAACATGATAACGTTTGAATATTTTTGATTGTCTATAGGGCTTTGTTTTTTATTTGATACATTATAAAGCTTAGCATGGCATAGTATTAGGTTCCAAAAAAAAATCTGAAGGCATAATCCCCAAACAAACAAACAATTTATCCAACAAAATATGAAATTTCAAAGAATCATCACTTTCTTTATTAAAAGAAGAATAATCATAGGCATAGGCGCATAACTAGACTTTAGACAAAGCTTAATAAGAAAAACATTAAAACAAAAAGACACAATCAATTATAAACTAATCACATGACCATTCCACTTATTACAAAACTAATAATAAACTGGAAGTTGTCTGAACTACAGCATACGTATATATACCGTAAAAGGAGGTTAAATGAAACAGAGGGGACCAATGGAAAGATTCTTCTTCATCTCTGTTTTTCTTCTTCTTCCTCCTCTGTTCTTCATCATCAACATCACTTTCGCCTTCCCTCTCTCCACCGACTCACGCTGGATCGTCGACGACGGCAACAAAGGACGGCGAGTGAAGCTCACGTGCGTCAACTGGCCGTCGCATCTGGAAACTGCGGTGGCGGAAGGTTTAAGCAAGCAGCCTTTGAATTCGATCGGGGCCAAGATCGTCTCAATGGGGTTCAATTGCGTTAGATTGACTTGGCCTCTCTACTTAGCCACCGATGAATCCTTCTCCGGGATTATGACTGTGAGACAATCTCTTCGCAAGCTTGGTCTTCTTGAAGCTCTTTCTGGTTTTCAAGCTAATAATCCGTACATTCTTGATCTTCCTCTCATCAAAGCTTTTCAGGTAATAAATCATTTCTCCTTGAAAGTTTTGAGCCTTTATTCAGAATTTTCCAGGGAGGGTTGACTTTTTAACCTTCTTGATCCAAGAATTGTATGGAGGTTAGAGATAAGTATAGTACTTTTCCAATGAACCTTGCCTTGCAAGAAAGATCTAGTTTGAAACCTATCTCCGAGTTTCAAGATTTTAATATTTTTCTCTTATTGGGTTTAGCTTGTTCAAGTCCTTCCCTGATTATGTTACAATAAAAAAAAATCATTATAATAAAGATGAGAGTTCTGTTGTTGGTGTTCTCAAAACAGGAAGTGGTTTCTTCTCTTGGAAAGCATAGACTATTGGTGATCTTAGACAATCACATAAGCCAACCTGGTTGGTGCTGCAATGACAATGACGGAAACGGTTTTTTTGGCGATAAACATTTAAACCCTCAGCTTTGGATCAGAGGACTAAAGAAAATGGCAACAATGTTTGCTAATGTTTCAAATGTGGTTGGTATGAGTCTAAGGAATGAACTTAGAGGTCCAAAACAGAACATCAAAGATTGGTACAAGTACATTAGAGAAGGCGCTGAAGCAGTCCACTCTGTGAATCCGAACATTCTTGTCATTGTCTCCGGTTTAAACTACGAGACTGACTTATCTTTCCTCCGAGACAAACCGTTTGAAGTTAGCTTCAAGAGGAAACTAGTGTTTGAGATCCATTGGTATGGGTTTTGGAGTTCTTGGGAAGGAGATAACTTGAACAAGATTTGCGGGAGAGAAACCGAAAACATTATGAAAATGTCAGGGTTTCTACTAGAGAAAGGGTTTCCTTTGTTTGTGAGTGAGTTTGGGATTGATCAAAGAGGAAACAGTGAGAATGACAATAGGTTTCTAAGTTGTTTTATGGCTTTAGCAGCGGATCTTGACCTAGATTGGGCGTTATGGACTCTTGCAGGAAGTTATTATGTAAGAGAGAAAACTATTGGATATGATGAAACGTATGGAGTTTTGGATTGGAGTTGGTCAAGCATAAGGAACTCAACCATCTTGCAGATGCTTTCTGCTATACAATCTCCTTTTAGAGGTACACACCTAGGCATTGTAGCTCTTATACGTTTGCATTTTGAATTTTTTTTACCCTAGAAATAAAAAATACAAGTTAGATATCACATATATACAAAATTAAGTTGATCTTGAAAATTTTGTTACAAATTATATATGGGAAACTGATCGAATATTTTTTATAGATATATTAGATTATTTTCATATGCATTAGAGCTGTAGATTTATTATTTAAAAGTTGTAGAAAATAGTGGCTAGTTGCTAAATGTTTTTTATATATCTTTCACTATAGTTATAAAAATACAGTTAGGTATTATGTTGTTACATACATATAAAACTACATTTACTTTAGAAACTTTGTTACACTTATGCTATTTATTGTCATTAACCAAACAACTTTGCAATATTCATCAGGGCCAGGTCTCATGGAAACACACCCCAAGAAAATAATATTCCATCCTTCAACTGGACTTTGCATAGTGAGGAAGTCCTTGTTTCAACTAAAGCTAGGTTCTTGCAATAGATCAGAGAGTTTTAGACTTTCTTCTCAACGAGTTTTGTCACTAGCTGAAGAAAAAATCTTGTGCTTAAAAGCTTACGAGGAAGGGGAGTCTGTGAAGCTGCGTCTGTACTTCTCAGAATCTTACTGTTCGAAATGGAAAGTTTTATCCGAGTCAAAGATGCAGCTCTCGTCGATTACAAAGAGTAGAGAATCAGTTTGTCTGGATGTGGATTCTGATAGTAACAACATTGTGACGAAAAGCTGCAAATGTTTGGAAGGAGATGCTAGTTGTGATCCAAAAAGCCAGTGGTTTAAGGTTGTTACTAGCACGAGAAGTCGGTTTAGCGCGAAACCGTTTTTTCAGGCACCTTTATCAGTCTTATAAGGTATTCCATGGAAAAGTATCCAACAGCTTTTAAACCAGTTTACATACAATTAGCTCTCACAGCGCTGATATATGTTTATAAGATCATACTTGTAATTTTTTCCCCTAATTATGACATGTACATTTTGCTTGCAATTCTTGATTTGTATAACATTTGATCTTTATCACACATTGGACGATCTATCAATGACAATACCAACGTCATTTGACTAATTTTGGGCCTTCAAATTAATAACTTAGGCCTATAAATGGGCATTGAATATCAGAGTCTGTTGTTAGTCTCGTTGGGTATTAATTTGGGCCTTAAAATGAATTTGACTTTTGGGAATAGGAAGTAAAAATGGAATATACCAGAAGACAGGTAACACTGTGAACACTGAAGAGATAAACACAGAGCTGTTTAATTCTGGCCAAATTGATCTTTGCTCCGGAAACTTGAACATCTCTCACTTTTTATTAATCTAAGATAGTTCACCATTATGAAGCAATTCCAATCACCAAAAACCATTCAAATTGTAAAAAATAATAATTTTAAGATTCGAAATTTCTCGACACGATGAATCGATTGCTAATCAGTAAAACTCAGCTATCGGAATGAATCGAGGTCTGCTAGATTCGAACGAATCCGAACATCGCAACCCTATCGGTCGATTGAAGATTTTGAATGTACGCTTCCGGTGACACGCCCTTCAGGGAAACTGAATCCCGAGACGAAGAGCGCAGCGCCTTTCGAAAGCGAGTGATGATTCTCAATCATCAGTCATCACAGAGGAGAAAAAAAAAACAAAAGAAATATTAGAAACAGAAGGAAGCTATGAAAGATGAATAAGATACATCGCCGACGGCTTGATGGTATCTTATAAAGAGAGAGACGGGGAGATCAAGACTAGGGTAATGTCGTTAATGGGCCTTATGGTTTATAGGCCCATATTGTTATAGGATTATAATCAAATTTGGATCTTTCTGGTGGGCCGCCTTTATTATAATTTGCTCAATTTGGTGAAGGTGGCAAGCAGAAATTGGATAGTGCTAATGCAATTACAGAAGAAGAAAAAAAAACAACAATTCAGGTGAACATAGATTACAAACAAAATAGTAATTTCTTAAATTTAAATTCTGCGTATGATTGATAGATTTTTTGTGAAAATCCACTGAAGATAGTTTTTGACCTACAATTTTAATTTATATTAGATTGTTTACATATGTTTAAACAACAAGGCCATGTCAATATCCTCAGGTTGACCTTAGTTAGTCTTTTGGTGGAATATCCTTTGTGTTTTTCTCCAGAAAATAAATGAATTTCTGTTGTTGGATCTGGTCTACTATGATAAATTTATACCAAAGACACACTCAAAAATCAAAATGATCTTAGTGGATGGAGATTTTTGATTTTTACAGACACAATAAATCTAAAATAGCACAATAATAAGGGATGATTTCCAGTTCTAACTGGATTTCATTTTTTTTTTCATCATCCTAAAATGTTTTTGAAAATTTAAGCAAATCTACATCAAAGATTACAAGTTGTAGTCAACGATCACTATCAACCCTGGCACGAACAATACGAACGGTGAAGATATCACCATGTGTCGAAACCCCACAGACCAGAGGGAGATGCAGATTGTGATCATCACTAGCACAGAGTTATCTACGGTCCCTTTCAGCAGGTCACTGAATGAGACAGCTATTAACACTAGAACAAAGACTAGTATCTTTGCCTGAAAAGGGTCTCTTACCCTAGGTCAACCATTTCTAGTATACAATCCATTTTCCAACTTATCATTTAATAATAATGAATTCAATTCCATAACATTATTAGTTTCTTTATCCTTTGTCCTAAACGAAACAAAATGAATATGAAATTTAACATAGTTTGATAAATAACCGTGAATTTATTTTATAAAATAAATACCAACAAATAGGTTGTGTGATCGACATATTCTCAGTTGTAATAAAAAATAATAATTAGTGTTTGAAAATTAACATTTTGTAATTGTTATTAGCTCGAATGACACATTAAGTGATAAAATTTTTATTCTCAAAGTTACAATTTAGTCATACTATTCCATCCTACATCACACTATCCAATAGACAAAGAAATGACTATACAAAATAATGAAACATAGACGATTCTGCATGCAAAAAGTTTTAGAAAATAACAAAATACTCTATAAATTATATCACAACTAAATTTAAAGAAGTTGAAATTCTTGTTACCTAATCTCATTCACCCAAACTCTCATTTTTTAGAACTTTGCATGATAACAAATTGAATCGCGTCGAATAACCAGATAAGATTTAGATCCAGACAACATAACAAGCGTTGAACTTAAACAACATGATTTGTCTAATTACACTTCATATACTAAGGTTCCGTTTACATTACAAACAACTTCTAGAAAGACGTCTCTCCTACCACCGTCAAACTTCGCCCACCGTCTATGCTACTGCCGGATAATCCATCTTCCTGACTGTTATCATTGTCACTGCCGCAACATGATCCACCCACAGAGTGATCTTGACCGTCCATAGGCTCAAAAAGATGATTGCTATTGATCCCGGTGACGCCGTTGATCTTGATAGAGACTGGTTCCGTTAACTGCTTCCCGTCCCGTGGAGGCGAAAAAAACACCGGAAGGTAAAGCTCAGCCTCGCACGGAAATTTTGAGCTCTTGAAGTGTTCCTTTAGATCCTCCAAACCCTGTTTTGGACGATCAAAAGTAACAAAATAATCACATTGTGCCACCCATTTATCATAAACTAAAGATTAATAATTTTAGCTTAAACTTTGGTACAACTTATATGCGTTTGCCGAATAGTTTTAAACGTCAAGCATATCAAGTTTTTAATGTAGTCCGATTTTAAAACACGAATGTGTAAGTATACCTGAACTCTTGCATATGTGACTTGGCAAATCTTGTGCGAATTAAAAACCTCCCAACGTTGAAGATGAAACGCCTTGTAAAGCCTCCAAGCTGCTTCCGGAGACGTCATGTTTACAAACCCATATCCAACATTGCACTTGTTGCTAATATGACAGACCAAAAAAAGAGATGATTATAATCATAAATATAACCGATACTTATATAGTCAATATAGTCCGATGTTTATACTTGAAGTCCATGGGCAGATACACGAAATCATAAGAAGAAAATGGCTGATTATGATGAGCTTCGTGTTCGTCCCTCTCCTCGGTAATCGCTTCGTTGATGTGAATGCAGTGATTATCCAGCATATTCAACAGCAGTTTTTGACTATATAAAATCAAAAACATTACCTTTAAAAGTTAAAGTGGAATCTCATATAACAAAAACCTATAGGAATCTGAAATATAAGAGCATCCGGGAAAATGTTAGCCGACTAATGTAATATCAAACACGAAGATAATTAAAAGCTTGAATTGATGGAACATAGCGTAAGAGCATTTTATCTAGAATATAAATCTTTGAATATATATAAACAGCATCTAAACACACGAATCCATGTGAATATTTTAATAAAAAGATTAGAAAGATCTAAGAGCACCCCCATCAATGAACCCCTCTTGGGTTCATCCTTTTAATTTTTTATTATTAAACTTTTTCCATTTTTCTTTTGATTTTCTTTAAAAAAAAAAAAAAAAAAAAGAGATAGACCAATCGCGGGCCACCACGACACGTGGGGTCCGCGCTACAGTGACGAACTTCATGAGAGAGGGGTTCATCCCAAAGAACTTTAGGAGAGAGGGATTCATCACTATTCATATATTTTATTATTTTTTTTTTTTGGGAAGGGTGTGAACCCCACCCATGAACCCCTAATGGGCATGCTCTATCCGTCCTAGAATTTGAAAAAGCTTCAGACTTCAAATCCACATAAATACTTAATTAAAAGATTTTAGTCTTTAGTCACCCTAGTCTATTTAATACCTACTGATAATTGGATATTTTTTAAAAAAAAAAAACCCAAAATTTAAAATACTAATAATAAGATGATTATACTAGCCGAACCTGTACTTGTTTGGTATGTTCTTAATCATCAAAGTGGTACGTTGATCTCTGCAACTTGGATCATCCATGGTTTCTTCACTGATAAGAAACTGACTTAGCTCCATACTTTTCATCTGTTTTCTCTTTCTCCACTTAGCTACGTTTTTGCTCTTTGTTTCAGATTCAGCTTCTCGGGTCTTATTGTTATCATCATCCATGATACACAACGAACGCATAGAAGCTTCAACAACATCAACTCCATTGTTAGGGTTCACATTAGTGCTTTTATCTTTCATCAGAGTAATAGACTGCCTCAAAGGAGGAGGAGGAGCTAGAATTGGTCGCGGTTGAAACGGTAACTGCGGTTGCCTAAATGGGGTGAACTTGTTCTTAATCCCACCTGGTCGGCTAAATTCTATCACAACTTGCTTCCCATAAATTTCTTCACCATTCATTCGGTCAAACGCTTTCGCTGCATCTCTCACATCGTAAAACTCAATGAATCTTTGATGTTTCTTGTACGGTGTCTCTCTCAACTCTTTGATCGAACCTGAGCACAAAAATTCACAATATTATAAAGTGCTTCCATGTAACCAAACTGTCTTACATGGTCTATATTCAAAAGCTAGTAAAGTGCGTGATTGATATAATAATGTAGTTGAAAATGTTTTAATTCCTGACATATCCACAAAACGAGGAAATAAAACAAAAAAAAATCTAAGACATACAATAGAAGCATAACCAAAAAAACATATTACCGTAAACTTGGAAGATCTGTCTGAGAGCAGTGGAAGAGACTTCAGGGTCTAGGTTAAATATCACCAACGTTCCTTGGTTACAACCGCCGGGTACTGCGTTAGTAGCCGGGAGTACAAAGTGGGCCCACACAGGTCTACCGGAAACAAACCCACGCGCCGATGATGAAGGTGGTCTCCAAACGCTTCCACCTCCACTGCTACCGAGCCATTCTTGGTGCTGCATGTGTCTACCGCAAATCTCTCGAACAGCTCTTTTGGCGTGACGGAGATCGTAGAAATGGACGGTCACGATTCCCTCGGTGATTCTCTCCATTTGGACGCCACGCACCTCGCCGAACACCTCCAAGTCGCGTCTCACCGTGGACTCGGTGACGTCACGCGGCACGCAGAGCAGAGACAGTGATCGCGTCGGAGAGTTTGACGGCGGAGATAGCCGTTGAACAGCCGAAACGTCGTTAAAACATGGACGAGGTGGTGGTGGTGGAGGAGGAGAAAACATCATGGGATGTGGTTGGCTATTAAAGAACGTGAACATTCTTGGATCCGGCGGAAATAATCCGTACGACGGAGGAGGTGGCGGAAGCGGCGGCGGAAGAGAAGTGTACGGAAAGTAAAAAGGTGAAGACATAGGGTTTAGTGGTACGAACTCTTGAGCTCGAGGGTCAAGATTCCCGGCGAAAGGAAAAGCTGTAGAATCTTCCATTTGAACAGGTCTTTAATTGTTTTCTTACCGGAGTAATAGTTTTCTCCGGTGTACGTGAAAGTTTTCTTGATCGTGTGAGAGAGAGAGACAGCAAGATACTGCAACGTCGTCTCTATCTCTTTACTCTACGGACATTAGACAAGACAGTGGAAGAGAACAAATGTTTATTTTTGTTTTATTTCTTTTATGTCTTTCCAATTTATAAGCGCATTTATGTTTCTCGAAAATGACTGTTGTTTCTAAATAAATAAATGGATTTATATCTTTTTGTTGAAGTTACCTTGTTACCCCTACTCACTTTTTGTAGGCTTGGGCCTTGGGTTCATGGTTTACGAGGCAGTATACGTAGACTAAAGTTTATACACGACACGGATACTGAGTACGTGGAAAAAATGTTCATCTTTTCTGTCGTGTAATTTTATTGAAAGTGTGAAAATAAAAACTTGCAGTGAAGGAGAAACCAATATCAAAAACAAACTCTCATGAAGCATCTTTCGATTTTTTTTTTTTTTTTTTGACAACAGTAAACTTTTCTTTCGTCATTCCACCGGTTCAGAAAGCCAAATCGGAAGTATCGAGTCGACATATAACATAGCTGATGGTGAACTCCTTGCCCACGAGCAAGCTTGTCCGCCATTGTGTTTTGCGCCCTTGGAATATGTCGGATCATGAAATTAGAGAAGAAAATCTTATTTCGGTGAAATTCCTCCATATGCGTAGTAAATGCTGGCTATTCTTCGGGTGAGGACACCATCGTCACCAATTGAGAACAATCCGTCGCAAAAACCACATCTGAGAACTGCAGGGTCTTTCGATTAATAGTATGTGTTACGGGTTTGGTTTACGAAAAGGTGAGAGAGGATGAGGAAACTACTAACCAAATTCATGGAAAAACTCAGAGTAATTTCCAAAAAGAAAGTGCAGCACATGGATGGATCCTCTCAATATTCAAATATGCTGTAAAATAGATCTATATCCACATAGCCACCAGATAAAATGTAATGGGTGTCCTTGAATCCAGATTGCTCAAAGTTCTCCGACCACTAGACCACCATCTTGTTGTTAACTTATGAACCAGTTGTAGATTCTTTATAAACACAATTTTAATAGAATTGCATAAGTTGTTAAAAAAAATTTATATAAATAAATTTAATATTCATTCAGAAATAGTATACATTAAGTGTATATATTCATTCAGAAATAGTATACATTAAGTGTATAAATAGTATACGTTAAAAGAATATTTCTTTTAACGTTAAGTGTATATATAACCTCTAAACATTTATTTACATGCTAGGTGATTGGCCCGCGGATGCAGACGTAAATAAATTATAGTTACTTATTAATATATTCATACTAAACAAAGTTTATAATGAAAAAATATTATTTATGTTTTTATCTAAAAAATTTCAGGTCTTGTAAATTTATTTGTACACTAAAATATATTTAGAAATTATCTTTTAATTTAAAATTTATTCCCTTTTCAATTATATAAAAATTAAAAATTTTACTTGATTAATATTTAGTTATGTGTTTATCATCTAAAATAATTATTGTCTTCAAAATTTGTTTGTATACTAAAATATAAATACAAATTATATTTTTATTTTAAAATCTATTCCTTTTTCAATTATATAATATTAAAATTTTACTTGATTAACTTTTAGTTATGTGTTTTGTGTTTTTATTTTTAATTTTAACTCTTTTATTATAAAATTTTACAGAAAACAACACAATATGTATAAGAAATATTTTAATTTTAATATATATTTTTTTATTTTAGATAATTCTTAATATTTTTAAAAATTAAAAATTTTACTTGATTAATATTTAGTTATGCATTTTTAAATTTTTAATTCTTTTATTATAAGATTTTTACAGAAAACAACACAAAATGTATAAGAAATATTTTTTATTTTAATATATTTTTTTTAGATTTTTGATAATTCTTCATATTATTAATTTTAATAGTTTATCTAATCAAAAGAATTAAAATTCGTTTTTATTTTGTGGATAATTTATATGTTGTATTCATTAAGGATATAAATAATATTAATCATTCTAACTTTTTTAGTTTAAAACATATCTTTTTGATTTTGGATAATTCTTATTTTATTTTGTGGCTAATTTATATGTTGTATTCATTAAGGGTATACAGTATAACTTCTTTAAATTAATAATCTATAAATTAATATCTCTATAAATTAATATAATTTTATAGTTCCAAATTGAGTTTTTGGTTCAATTAGTATCTCGATAAATTAATAATCTTTATAAATTAATAAAAAATTATAGTTTTGGTGTAGTCCCAATATTATTAATTTATATAGGTTTCACTGTAAATGATACTAACGAGTCATCCTTCATTCGAATGGAGCTAGGGGGCGCTAACGCTCAGAAAAGTCTTGAACCTTCGCGCTGACAATTGGATTGTCAGCTATTGCATCAAATGTTCCAGTAATATCTTCTTTATATTGACATTCTGCTACCCGGAAATTCAGTTCTAATTTTTTTTATTTTAAAATATATTTTTGATTTTGGATAATTTTTATCATTATTAATTTTAATATTAGCTAATTAAATAATTAAATTCGTTTTTATTTTATGTGTAATTTTTTTATTTATTAAGGATATAAATGATATTAACCACTCTAACTTTTAACGTGAGAGTTTCGTTGCGAAAAATCACTTACTTGATTAACTTTTAGTTATGTGTTTTGTATTTTTTTTTTAAATTTGAACACTTTTATTATAAGATTTTTACAGAAAACAACACAATATATAAGAACTATTTTTATTTTAATATATATTTTCAGATTTTAGATAATTTTTAATATTATTATTTTTAATAATTTATTTAATCAAAAAATGAAAATTCGATTTTTATTTGGTGACTAATTTATATGTTGTATTCATTAAGGGTATAAATGATATTAACTACTTTCACTTTTTATTTTAAAATATTTTTATGATTTTAGATAATTCTTATCATTATTAATTTTAATTATTATCTAATTTAACAATTAAAATTTGTTCATTAAGAGTATAAACGATATTAACTACTATAACTTTTAATTTGAGAGCTCTGTTGCAAAAAAAATCAATTCGCAAATAATAATATAGATTATTGGAGAGTTAGAATTTCAAACATTACTATATTAATGTTTTAAGATAATCTATTTATGTAATTAAATATTAGTGTCTTAATTATGTGCCAGTTAGAGAAATATAAGTGTGATAAACTGTTTTAGTTTTTTTTCAGTTTTCACGTTTTTTTTTACACTAGAGACTCTTTCTCTTATTTACAATGTTTTTATTATTTTTATTTAAATTTGAGTGGAAAAGTAATGAAAATCATTAGTTTGACTTGTAACTTTTTTTCATGAAACATCTTCCTTTTCCGTTCTATAAGTGTTGTAACATGCTTGTAGCAAGTAGTTTTTTCTTAAATGTAATTTAGCAGATACACTGCTGGTCAGTAATTTTTTTTTTTGTAAATTAACTAATGGTAAATAATTTAAAGGAGATTTGTACAAACTACAAACACACACACATTCAGCAAACACTAATGGTAACTAATCGATATTGATAAGTATGGGACTGGACCAGCGCTTGAGCATATGTAACTAGGTAAAGGGTACATTCGTTTCCCGAGCATAGGTTATTGGATTACACACACATCAACAAGATCAAAACAAATTAAAATACATACTTAAAGTAAGATTTTCTGGATTTTATTTTTGTTCCACAAAGATAGATTTTCTATTTATTTAAGGTACTTTTGTATACTTTTAAAAAACATTAATTGTAAATATTTGAATTGATTAAATTTTATTGGTAGATAGTTGCTGGAAAGTGTGTAAAGAAGATAAATAATAAATTAAATTGTAAATATTTAATGTATTCTTAATAAACGTGAAAACTTCAGAAAATCCTAATTTCAGGAACAGAGGGAGTATAATATAAGCACAAAAGGTTTAATGATAGAAGACTTCAAGGATTTAAAAGTAATCTTTTGTGAGATTTAAACAAATACTGTAATTTTTATGCGGATATTGGTATAGTGAAGAAAGTGTTGTTAAACACGAAGTAGTGACCAAACACACGTGCATGAAAATATCGGTTCGAGAAGAAGACTCCTCAAAACCAACGACCAAACCATAATCTTGTTCTTCGTTTATTTTACCAGGTTTAAAAATTACTAAATTAACACAACTTCTTGCTTACCACGTTTGTTTCAGTTTGTTTGCTGTACAAATATGATTCTTCTTGGCAACCGTACAATGTCAAACCAAGTTATGGTCAAAATATAAGAAAATTAGTATAGTGACATTGCTACGGAATCTCTTTTAGGCTTTACCATTCTTATATTCTTTGATTTTTCTTTTCTTTTAATCATTCTAGATTTTCTTACTTTATCATTGTAAATCGACGTGTATATATTTATTTCGGTATTGAACCAAGCCAATCAACCAAAAAATCGGTTACAGTTTAGTTATAGTTTTACAATAAACGATTTATCCAAGCTAATATTGACAATCAAACCCACAAAACCCCCATAGAAACAAAATTCCACCCTGTAGCTATTTTAAATTTACAATATGTTATCATTTTTATTTCTCATTTTGAATTAGTAAGTGGACTAATACGTTTTTAGAAATAATACAATGACATGTACATGTTTTTATATACATAATTTGAATCTTTTGATAACTTAATTTGAATCTTTTGATAATAAGCTTCTTTACGGGCAAACATTTTACCTTTTTTACTTCTTTCTTTCTTTGAACCTTAACATTTTACCTTTTTACTTACGACTCAATCTTCAAAACATTATTTTATTCATATCAAATTTAATACATGTTGCAAGACATATAATCGAGCCAAACTAAACTCTATAAACGAATTGAATTCCAATACAAACCAAACGAGCCAAAAACGATTTCGGTTAGGTTCGGTTAAAATTTTACTAAAACCAAACCAAACCTTCAGATTGATGTGTCTTCGAGACTTGAGAATTGTATGCTACAAAAAAAAGCCTAATCTTTCAAGTTAGCGAAGAAAGATTTGTATCTTTGAGCAAGACCAAACATCCCAAGAGTGCCTCCAGTGTGAAGCATCACTACAATGCTAGATCTCTCGTCCTCCACAAGCTCTGTTGCCTTCTCCCAAGCAGCTAAAGTATACATTGGATCCACTAAAACACCCGTCTCTTGCGCAATCTTCCTACACATCTCCACTTCTCCTTCCAAGATCTTCCCAAACCTGCAAAGAACAAAAGGAAATATATATAACTGAAAAAAGGATCACTTTAACAGAGAAAAGAATCATACTTTCTTGGGCGTTGACGTTCAACCCATTTGATCGTATCCAACCTGCTGCAAACGATGGAGGGAAGAAACTGCCTCGTAAACTCATCCAACAAACGCTCTTGATGTTTCTTGTAGTTATCCAGCGTATCAGCTAACATCACTGCATTGACCTCCCATGGAAGCCTGAGAAGAAGTGTAAACATGAGAGCGGGAAAAAAGAAACAGACACAAATAAGTCTTATGGAACAAAGTCCTAACCCTAAAGACATAGCTGCAACTCCTAAACCCACAGCACTTGTTCCCGTACCAGCATCAACTACAAACTTGACACGACTCTTCTTCCCAAGTAAATGATCTTCTGACAAATACTTCACTAACCGAAACATACCTTGCATAGCGACACAAAACGCACACATAAACAACAGTCTTGATCAGTTTCTTTCCACCAAAGTTAGATATGCTTACCGAGTAACGCAAGAGCATCTCCTGCGCCTTCATTAACGATCAAAACCTTTCTAGGAGAAGCTTTAGAATCCACAGCTTCAAGGTCTTTAGCCATTAAGACATCACCCTCTTCCCCAGCGACAAGATCAGCATGAGTAACCGGTCAAAACCTCGGGCTGTTCACCACGCAGTAGCAAATGTGATCTCACACCTCTCTCCGCACACGAAACAGCTGTAAAACATACATACAAAACGAGGTTAGAAAACAGGTTTTATTTACTTCATTCAATAAAAGGTTTTGACTTTTTTATTTTTTATTTTTTACCAACAGCAGCTGTGTGTGCACTCTGACAACCTCCACAAGTAACCTAACACTCAAAAGAAAAAGCTCTAAGCATTTTTTTTCCAAAGGACCCACAATTGAGAAAATAACAAAAATTCTCACCAAGTCAGTGACTTTTTGATGTTGAAGAAGTGGTAGCAAAGCATCAAGCTTTCTAGCTTTGTTACCGTTGACAAGAGGATGCAGAAGATCATCTCTCAGAATGTAAAAAGACGAGCCTTTCGTTGTTGAGACATCATCGTCTCCGAGACGTGGACGAGTGTTGTTCAAGAAGGAGAGTTTGCCGATTCCTTGCTCTTCTTTACAACTGATTTGATGAATTGGAGTTGCGGGACTCTGTAATCCCCACTTCCTGTCTAGTAACTTCGATACAGAATCGAGCTCTGATATAGCAATTCCCTGAAAATTTACACTATTAGTTGCAATTGCAAATGGGTATTTTCAGAAGTGAATATAAAAAAAACGAACTTTAACGAATAAATATTAAACCTGAGAAGAGTGAAAGTGATGGAGGTTTGATTTCGCGTTGACTGCGAAAAAAGTTGACCGTTGGACCTTCATTCTCGCTCGCTTCTCTGCAAAATTACTCTCTATCGACTACAGAGTACAGAGTATCTGGGAAAATACACACATCCACGCGCGTCTTGTTTCGCCGATGTGAAGGACACACGCTTTTTAAGACATGTATGGGCCAAGGTTCTCATCCGGCCCATATCTAACAGCCCAATGAGGAAGTTGTTTTCCATGGTTTTTGCATCATTTTCTAAAAACACTAGTTTTCTATAGTAATATTTTAAAAATACTATATAAACGATTCTGCAACTAATAATCTATTCTCCTAAATTAGAAACATCTCATATTGATATATGTTTGGTCTAAATATTTATAACCCACATTTTTAATAATAACTAACAGTATTGAAACATATATATATACATAAATGTGTATATGAATATAAAAATTAAAATTTTCAAAAAATTTAAAACAAAAATATATCCGAATCTAGTTCTAATTATTATATGAAACGGTTTTACTTTCACATCCTTAAACATCTTCTATACTAATTTGTATCACTGTAAATCAATTTTTTCGAACTTAAAGCCTTAAACCCATAATTCGTTTAGAAACATTAATGAATCTTCAATTAACCATTGGACTAATGGACCACCATTTCCCATTGTCTCTTGCTGTTTTATCTACTTTGTTACGCAAGCCGGCTAACAAAGTATCGGTTTTTGGATAACAGAAAAAGCATTTGCTCTAACCTCTAAATTTTGAAGTATTTAATAAACATAGATCATCCGGTCTTCAAACCATCCAAAATACAGTATATGCGTGCATCATCCGACTTTTAAACCGTAATTGTTTAAAGTCAGTTCTATCGTTAGGTCGGAAATACTGGATTTAGGATACTTCACAACAAATTGTAAAACTATAAATCATAGATACGTATCACATAACTTTTCATGTTGGATCATGATCTCTGTGTTGGATCATTATACATTTACAAGAGATAACATTACAAAAACTAGTATTCATTAAAAATGTCATCAGTTTCTAAAACTTACGCACCAATCACATCTCATAAAAAGAAGAACGATCCAACCATCGCAGCAGCTACACAATAAACGAATCCAACCGTGGCGGTAACGTCGTTTCCGGAAGCTTGTCGAGGTGGCGGATAGTTTGCATTAGAAGAATCTGTTCCCATAGCAGCAGCTGCATCGTTGTTGTCGGTTGTTCCAATGGCGTTGTCATTTCTTCCTGGAGCTTTAGCTGCATTGGTCGGAGCTGTTGCGGGGGCTGCAGAGGTGGTCGTCGAGGGTTTATCAACAGCTGAGACAATCACGGCGTAAACGGCGACAAAGAGGAGGAGGAGGAGAGCTACGTGAAGGCGCGCCATTTTTTTAGTTAAATTAGTTAATAATCTCAAAATACTTTTTTCTTCCAAATGTTTTATGGGTATTTCTTTATTCACTTAATGAATTATTTAAAAAAAAAAGATTTGTGTAGTGAGGCTCTTTCATTATATGTAGTTGTTAATCAAAATGCGAAATTTGAGGTTTGCCAAAAAATATATTTAACGGCGTATCTTCTACTCCTAATTTAAGTTCGTCCCTCTCTCTGTTTCAGCTACTGAATATAAACTTGAGTTTAGCCTAAGCCTAAAAATTTATCTTAGATTTTTTTTCTTAGTTTTAATTTTTCTGAAAAGTATAAAAAGCAACGTTGTGAAATGAAATGAGTAATAAGGTGATGATGTAAAGTAATAAAACTAAAAGTACCAAGTCCAAATGTATAGGGCTCTTTTGGGCCTAGATTATTTTTGTATGCTTTCTTAATTCACTTTACCCTAAACAGTAAACACAGTGACATGGCGTGAACTGCATGCACGGAAACTGTACACCACAAATTTGGTAAAGCCTTGAGGCTTTTTATACAAAATGAAATAGAATCTGAACCTTACAATAAATGGACTAAATGAAATTATTCGACAATTAACAACCTAAAATCATGACCCATGAACAATTAGAATAATGTAAAACCCTATACAAATGAAATGTTAAGACAAGTTCCTTAACTTATGTTTCCCCCTTTTGTACAAACCCTTCCAAAGTGACCGCAATTTTCCATGTGTTTTTTTTGTCTGATCTGCCAACAAACCGCTAACTGAGATCGATATTTACTTTTTCAGGAACACACCTTTCTGTCTGGTCACGACCAAGCTCTGCTCCAAGCTGACCCTTATCACCCGCACCAAACGCGAACAGCTTCCCTGACTCCGAGAGCGCAAACGTATGAGCGTTCCAATATATAGAGTTCGTTAGACTAATCTGAACCATCTTCTCCTTCACTTGTTTCAGCGACGTTACTACCGCTGGACTCAGCACATTCCCATTTCTATTACCCTAATAAACAAACAAAAAAAAAACATAATAGTCAAATAGCTTGCAACGCAAGTTTAGTAGACAATACTGCTAACCTGTTCATCAACGGCTATATGGTGACCGAGACTAGCAGACTCGCCACAACCAAACGAGTAAACATCACCATCCTCCGAGACAACAAAAGTAGTGTAGTCTCCCGTTGCGACATGAACCGCTTTGACATGGCTTAGCCCTTCAACGACTTTAGGCACTGATTCACACTCCTCGTTACCGTGTCCTAAGCAACCGTATCTTCCCCAACCCCAAGTACACACTCTCCCGTCCTGACCTACCACAGCCGCATGCCAAGCGCCCGCTGCAACTACCCTAGGTTGAATGTTCAACACCTGAAACTGCTCGATAAGCCGAGGATACTTCTCATCAGTCTTAGACCCGTGACCAAGCTTGCCTCCCAAACCACAACCAACCGAATAAACCGACCTAACATAAGCACGGTATGGCATCAGAACCGGTCTAAGTTAGATACTTAACGAAAGACAGTGCATTAAGCATGGAATGACATCAGGACCAGGACCGACATGTGGCAACACGTGACTAGTCTGGACCACTTCTGTAGGGGCCAAGATATCTCTGTATAATTCAAAAAAAAAAAGACAGTGCATTAAAAGGAACTCACATGCTGCCATTTGGTAGACAAGCTAAGGCAAGAAGGTAGCAATAACCAGCGGCAATCTGCACAACGGGTACGTTCTCAAGCGGGCCTAACAAAGGACGTGGCTCGACATCATTAGCCTCGGTTTGGTGACCGAGCCTACCATCGTTACCCCACGAGAATGTATAGACCTTGCCTTCTCGCGAGAGAACAGCAGTAAAGAAGTTCCCAATAGCAGCTTGCACAACGAATATGCTTTTTAAAGATGTCACAAGCTGAGGAGTCATGACCTCCTTAGACCCTTGCCCTCCGTATTCAGCTTCACCGAACGAATCTTTCCCACACGAGTAGACTTTTCCACTGTCGCTTATCAGCATTGTACGGCCAGCACCAGCTGCCGCTTGGATGATTCTGATTCCCTGTAATGATCTGCACAACACACGGTAATAACAATTAACAACTCTCAGTGAAACCATCTCCCGGTTCTCTCTCTGTGAAACCATCTCCCGGTTCTCTTTGGTTGTAACTCTTAGGCCTGGGATTTTGAACCGTCCAAAACCGAACCAAACCGAAATTTTGGTTCGTTCAGTTAGAAATTCGGTTCGATTCAGCAGTTTTTTTTAAATGGTTTTGGTTCGGTTCGGCGATCGGTTACTTCGGTTTTCTTCTTAAAAAAAATTATACCCAAACCATACCAAAAACCCGAACCGAACTAACCAAATTTTGAACCGAAATTATCTGAAAGTTTAACAACATTTAACCGGAATCTACCGAATCAAAAACTTCGGTAAGATTTTCAAAACCAAACTAACCGAATACCAACTTCATTTCGGGTTAATTCGGTAAAATTTATGTTAAACCGAACTAACCAAACCGGCAGGCCTAGTAACGCTCAATGATGTATATACCTGACGGGCAAGATCCGAGCTTCTTCATCGGTATGACCATGTCCTAGCTGTCCAGAGTTGTTATAACCGAAAGTATAAACTTCTCCTTTTGAAGTGACGGCAACGCTGTGACCAGGACCAGCAATAGCTTGAGACTTCTCTCTTCGACAACACGCTTCACCAGCCAGCAAGAACCTAAGCACAAGTTTCCATGACCCTCCGCATCTACGTTTCATTTCATCACGCTCTTCTTCGTTCATCGGTTTGAAGATCACCCTTTTGTTACACATGTCGAGAGCAGCTAGCTCGGGTAGGGATAAACTACAGTCCGGTGCAAAGTTTGCTGGCTGGCTAAAGAAAGAGCACGTTGCCTAACACCAACAACAAGAAGAAAATATTTCAAATCCTTGAATTTAGATTTTGTGAAAAGATTTTAGACTTTTTAATCGAGAAATTAAAAGGAACCTCAAGATTGGCGAGGTCACGAGGATCCAGTCTACATTCGGTGAGAACGTGAAGGACAATGGAAGGGTTAGCTGCTAAAGGAAACTCTCCAGGAGTTGAGTCTCCAAAGCAATGGCGTTTCTGCCTCTTCACAGGAGGAGGAGAAGCAGGTTGCTCAGGTATGTTATGATACTGTATACCTGGTGTTGTTCCACTCGATGTAGCATCCATGTTTTTATATCTACAAATCCATAATCAAGACAAGTCACATTTTTGATTTGCCTGAAACAGGACAAAAGAAAAAGAACAATGAACAAGACTCTAAAACTTACCTGCAAGTCTTTGTATTGTTCAATAAGTTCTAAAGCTTTTGACCTACAGAAGAAACACAAACCAGTAAGGATCCAAGTCTGTAAGATAGTACAAAAAGGAAGCAACTTTATGGGTTATTATTATTACAAGGAAAGTTTACTTCTTTTCTTGTTTCTAATCAAGAACAGAGAAAAGAATCTGTAGGGCAGGAATGAAAGAAGGAAACTTGGAAGAGAAGTGTATTAATCAAAAATGATAAAGAGGATTATTCTATTGGAGTAAAAGATGGATCTGATACGGAAGAAGATAAAAAAGAAAACTGTTTGTAACACGCAAAGGACTTTCTCCTTCTCCTCGGTACACGGAAACTCAATTTTTTTTTACCTCACCACAACGATCAACACACAAACCAAACCGATCTTAATTGAACACCAACGCATCAGACAGAGAGAGATTGATTCAAAAATGCTAACACCATGATCTGATCCTTTAACTCAGATTCAAGGAAGTTTGTGATTAATATTACATGTTAAACAAAATTAAAAAGGAGCGAACTTTCTGAAAACCCATCTGCAACAGACCATCAATTCTATCATCATCAACAAGAATCTAACCTCGGAAACTATTCAGACAGACGAAGTGGCTCTCTCTTTTGTCTGGTTTTGTTGTCTGATCGGAGAATATAAGAAAGAATGATTTTATAGAGAATTGACGATCACCAATAACGGAAAGTCTGCAACTTTTGCGTTGAGGAAAGCAATTGAATGAAGAGGAAAGAAAGAAAGAAAGATGTGGTGTCTCTTTATGCGGTTTATAAAGCAATTAATCTCTCTCTCTGTTACAACATTTTTTTTCTGATAAATTGTGATACTCTATGTGTGTCTATATGTGCACATATACATATAATTGTAATGGATAACATCATGGTTATATGAATGCATGTAGATACATAATATGCGTGTGCATCCAAAACAGGGGTTGAGTGGTCGGACAAGTTATCCTCATCCAAACGGATCTTTTATAGTTTTAATAGTAGTTGAGAACAAAATGGTTATCACTTAATTAATTATTTGTTAGTATCATAAGTCCTGACATGGTTATCCACTAATGATTACATGACATCCTCAATTTTGCCTTGTCCTTCACTATGATTCTCTCTGATGAAAGAAAGAATTCAGCTTCTTGAATCAAGTTTATAGTAATATAGTTTCAGTTTCATGTTTAGTTTATAATGAAATTGATAATGACTATAACTGGTTGTTCTAATTGTGTAAGTTGTTTCTGTTACTTCATAGAACTAAACAAAAATTGACAAGTGGATGTGTATATAAGCTTGGAAGCAATACCAACCTGGCAAATTGCAATACAAAGTGGAAGTTATGGCTTCATCTACAAGAATATTCCCATCTGCATTTTCTTTTCGTCTTTCCCAAGTAAATACAATAATCAAAGCATAACATTGTAGGAAAAATAATGATTTTATATGTGAACTTTGATTACATGTTTGGTAATAATTTACATGATTTGAAACCTTATATTCAAACCAATAATAAGATATCTATTTATATAAAAGAACCTTTTAATCCCTCCTGGGGCGTCCACCTAGGATGCCACGTCAGAAATACCTTTTTCTACAGCGTGCCACGCGTCTACGTTTAATGAAACTCGGCGTATTGGTTTTGTTGGGCTTTTGGCTCGCGTTTCGTAATTGAGGCCCGTTTATCTCCCAGTCCAACGAAACCAAGGTTTGGCCATTCGTCGTCTTCGCTCTCTTCGAACGGTGGTGAGCCGATACAGATCCGTAACGGTGAGTTCCATCTTTAATCGTCTTTAATTCTCTTGACTTTCATCTCTGTTCGTCGGCGTAATCGTGTATAAATAACCACATATCTCTCCTCTGCCTATCGTACTGTTATTGCTTCCATGTTGTTAAGGTTTTTTTTTCTGTTTGTGTGTTTTTCTTAAAAAAAAACTTGTTTGGTCTGATTAATCGTTGTCGGCGAACTGTATCGTGATTATCATCGCTGGTATTGTTCTTTGTTTTCATAAAAAAACGCTTAGAGTTTTTTGATTAGTTTGTTTTGTTTTTATTTTAATCTTTTCAAGTTTTAATCGATTTTATGGTTGACGGGAAGTTTGGGAGATAATCACGATGAGGAAAGGAGGCGTATGCGTTCCCAGCAAGAAGAAGAAGCCGTCCTCTCTCGCCACCACCACCACCGATGGTCCCGGAACCGACGATGCTCCGATCCCAATCGAGGACGATCGGACGACGACGGGAACGACAACTCCGGTGATCACGGCGAGGACGATCTCTCCGCTGCTCAAGATCTTTGTGGTGTTCTACTCGATGTACGGACACGTGGAGAGCTTGGCTAAGAGGATGAAGAAGGGAGCGGAGGGAGTGGAGGGGGTGGAGGCGAAGCCGTACAGAGTGCCGGAGACGCTTTCTCAAGAGGTCGTCGAGCAGATGAAGGCGCCGGTGGCGGAGTTGGCGGAGGCCGATGGGTTTCTGTAAATTTATAAATTCTTGGAAGCATTCAAGCCATGATTCAAGCATTTGGATTTGTTCACCATGTTGTGTTTCGGTATTCAGACCAAACCATTCATAACTACGATATGTGATGTTGTTTCAGGGCTGGGGTGTTGCGTTGCTGGTTGGTGTGCCAAGCAAAGACAATGCCTTCAAGACTCATCCAATGAACATGCTAAACGAGAGGACTCTCAAGAGTACTTTCTTTGGGAACTACAAACCCAAAACTGACATTCCAGGGGTGGTCGAAAAGTACATGAACAAGGAAATGGAGCTTGAGAAGTTCATCGCTCACATCTCTGAGATCAACAAGGCCTTTGATTACATGTTGAAGGGAGAAAGCATCTGTTTCATCATCACCATGGGCGCTTGAAACCAACATTCTCCTCCTACCAATAATGTCTACTTTGTGAGTGTTTTAGTAGATATCTCTGATTGCTTTTGGTTTTTAAAGTCTCTAATTTATTACCATATCGTGCAATAGTTTTCATTCTAATAAAAATACATAATCTTTTCCCTTTAAGTGTGTGTGTGTATTCAACATTCAGAATGCAAACGAACTAACCATAGTGACTCCAAAGACGTTTCGGGACAAGCTCTGCAGACACAGAGCCATTTGTTTTAAGTGGTTAGAAGGACTGTGAACTCATTTTGTTTTTGTACAACCCTTTGTTTTCAAGGCCAGTTCCTGAGATTGATCCAATGGCAGCTTTGTGATTCTATTTACCATTGAATCACTTGAAAATATTTTAAAGAATTAAGTAAAGGGAAGATTCAATGCTGTAAAAAGTATCAGCTGCAGTCACCATTTAGATTTGTTTTAGACGATATATCCTCAGATTTTGGTTCTGCTAAACAGTTTGTTCATCATAAATATCAGTTGGATTTATTAAACAAAGATGATACTAAAGCCGTCAACAAAAAAAAAACAAGTTGCAAGCAAGTGCTGAGATCGGCAGAGGACAATGACTTAAAACTATACGAATCTTACAAATAATACTAGGTCTGATACAATTTATATAAAAAAGGAACAGGAGAGGAGCTTGATTTTGTAAACGATTGAGTATTGAGGATGATCTCTTAAGTAACTTCTGGAACTGCACGGTCTCAAAGATTACTGTGAATTTAGCCAAGGTGTGAGTCTTGGACGATGCTTCATTTGGACGGTTCTGAAACACCAACGGAAAAAGGCGATATATTCCAGAAACAACAAAATGTTTTGCTAAAGAAAACAGGTCAAACATGTCTCTTTGAACGAAGGACAACGATTTTGTTGTACAAGGAAGACAAGTGTATTAGGATTTATGGTTTGTTTTCATTTAGTTTGGCGTGCTTCTAGGTTTTGTACAAATTATAGTGCAACATCAATTTCTCATGGAGTAACAAAAGATTCACAATTAATTAAGTTAAAAAAACAAAAGTTTCAAAATGTAAAAAACATATTTAATTGACCTCAAGTGTATAGTAAATAGCATGTAACATGAGACTTACAAAGTAAACATAATAAAATATGAATAAGCCAAAATAATAAAAATATTTATAAACATAAATTGTTATTTTTCTTTAGTTATTGTATAGTCAATTCAAAAAATAAATATCAAAAATTATTTTTGTTACTAAAACCTTCCAAAATAAAATGTATTTCATTTTTATATGACAAAATTTAAATATTTATGAATTTGTGTAGGAGTCTTTTTCTAGGTGCATATGTGAAATACATAAGTATATATTTGTAAAAACATGTTCTGCCCAAATAGTATAAAGTATATTTCACTTTTTTCTTGCGATTATGCAGCATCACTTTGATGATATTAGTCAGTTTTAAATTATTTATATATGTTTTTCGTTAATTACATTTTGCCAAAATACACAAAATTTCTTTTATATTCTTTGGTCTAAGATTATAAACATCATCCACTGCACTAAGATTAAAGTATATTATATCACTTTAATTCAAACCAAAACATATCTATTAAAAATAACATTATGATGTTGGAATTCTTTTAATTATTTTTTTGTCTATAATATATTTTTTGTAATGATTTTAAATACTTTATAAATTAATAGAAAATCATATAAAACAATTTTTCTTATAACTTTCCGCCCGTAGGGCGGGCCAACCCTAGTTACTTGTAAAAACTTTCTTCATCTGTGCAAAAACTTACCCAACATTTGCCCTTATTATAAGAACAGTTATACAAAGTGTCTTGGTCTAAAAAAGACTTTAATAATAAACGGATAAATTTTATATTAAATTTAAAATCTATAAACTTATAACTTTATAATTTGAATTATAAACTCATTTGAAACCATATATAAACCAAGCTATATTTAAATATATATGAATTTTTTTGTTTATGAAGTTCAACACAAATGTTTTGAAAAACAATTACTGAAAATTTAAAATATCATTATCTAAAACAACACCTCAGTTCCCATAACTTCTAAAATACCACAAATATATGTTTTAGAAATGTTTTCTAAACATTAGGATGCTTTATAGATTAGATTATTAAGCCAGAAATATTTTAGAATATGCAAAATACAAGAAGTAATAATTATCTACTATTTTCAGTTAAGAAAAAATAATTATCTACTATTTAGCAACTATTGAATTAACTAGTTAGGTGAAACGTAAACTGATAAAGATTCCCTTCAATTTTATAGACTATCTTCGCAATAACATCATCAAGAGTTGCAAGCGACGAGACTCAATAATTGCCACATATATTTGGGTATTTGACCAAAACCTTGTTGTAGACCACACACACACAAAAAAAAGAACTTCTTTGGGAAATAATGTTCATATTCTATCAGATGAGAATCATTAAGATTTAGAAAAAGTCACCATAACAATTTAACTATAACCTTTTATATAGGAACTATTATACTTTTCATCTCAAACGATAGTTTTTTTTGTTGCTAAAATCTCAAACGATAGTTAAAACTTGTTTCGTTGGCAAACTCTTTACCTATTAGACAATTTGTGTGTTTTATTTACAAGACTCTTGTTTCAAAAAAAGAAAAGTTTACAAGACTCCAAGTGTTCCAATTCCCACCTTCTCGTTTTAGACCGAGGTTGAGCTCTCTGTTTTATGAAAATAATTATATTATGGGTTGGGTTCTGAATGTGTAAGTGGACGTGTTAAGATGTTTGTGCCACGTGAAACAAATGTGGATATGTGGTGTCCGAAGGTGTGATAACACATCATGAAACATGTGAAGCAACATCATCATATCATACATCCTGCTAGGACATGGAAATGATCATAAGGGTCGAGATCTACGAAATACCAATTAATTTATTTGTTGTAAACCAATAATTAGATTAACATTTTGCCACCACGAGGCAAAAAGAAAACATTTGCTATCAATTATCGTAATTATTATTTTTTATCGATGATAACACTTTTTACTACAATTTCCCCTACATAATACTTTCAGTTTTCAGATTTTTTAATACAGTAACTATGCTAGAGGTTGTTTAATTTTATAACAAACTAGATTTTGAAAGGGCGGGTATATATTTTGTTTTAAATTTAATTTTTGATATTTTTGTTTTTTTGTGAATATATTTGTATTTTTTTGTAATCATATTTGTATATAAATCTTAACCAAAATATATTTTATTAAATAATAGTAATTTAAAAATGGATCCGGTATAGCACGGTTAAGGTTAGATTGCGGTCAAACTCGCCCCACTGACCTGTTAACCCGTGGGTTTTCAGTTTTTTTTTGTTAAAAAAATCTGACTCACACAACCCGAAAACAAATAATTTTGTACCCGCATCCACTCCGCTTAATTTTGTGGTTATCTACGGGTTATATATATATTTTAAAAATCATTATTTAATTTAACTATTATAAAAATATATTTAAAATAAAAATTTATACATGATTAAATTTTTTAAATTACTATTTTAAACTCCTGTATTTAAAAAAAAAATACTTTTTAATTTTTATTTTTTAAATACTTTGCGGGTCCACGGATAGCCGCGATCCAAAATTCACCAACCCACACTCACTCCGCATAAAATACTCATAACCCGCACCCGCAAATCGATTTTTCAAATAGTTTGACCAAACTTATGATCTGCTGTTAAAAGAACGGATATATTTTCTGTTTTATATTTTTAAGAAATATTATTTTTATAAAATACAGGTTGTAACCAGCAAGAATCAATTAACTGTCGTCCATTCAACAAACTGCCACGTATCAGTTCAGATTTTTTTAAAACGGATTGTGTAACTGTTTTTTGACCGGTTAATTGTTATATGTGTATTACTAAAAAATAAGATATTTTTTAAATAAAATTAAAGGTTAAACAGTTATATTTATATTGGCATATAAACAGTTATATATATCTTATTTTTTTAGTTGGACTCAAGTAACATAAATTGGACATGTTTCAAATTTAATATTATTGATTATTATATTATATCCAATTATATAAAATAAGTTGTTATATTTTTTTTTTATCTTTTAGTGAACAGTGTAACTGTAAATTAGTCTTTATCTTCTCCAATTTATTTGAGTCACACTCGTTTGCAACTTCTTCTATGGAAATCAACGACCATATTTAACAAAATTATTAAAATCTATTTTTTTCCGTTTGTGCCTCATGTTCATAGATCTGTCATCTAATATCCAATTTTCAACAATCAAAACTCCGAAAAAACTATATGGTGGTCACTGATACGGATAACCACCGTCTAGCACAAAAATGGTTTTGAAGATCACAAACAGCATCATGGGGTATAAGCAGTTATATAAATTGTTAGTTATATATATCAATCGTTTTTGTAACCGTCGACAGTTAAAAATTATATACAGATATCGTGTTATATAGATATGTATAAGAAGTTATATATAAAAATCAATTTTTTTTTAAATGGACACAACTTCATATCAATAGGGCATACTTCAACTTTAATAGTATTGATATGGTACTTTATTTTCAAACAATAATTTTTTAAAATAACAAAACCTTGTTAAAAATAATTAATTTTGTATTATGACAGTTATTAAATAGATTAGTGTAAAGAGAGTATATGGAGTGGTTATGTTAACCTACGTATTTTAAGTGCATGTATTAACGGTTCCCTATATAATTCTTTTATTGTTTTATTATTGTGAAGGGGGTGGTTACGTTATACTATTGTGTCATGGGTGGTTACATTCGAAAATATAGGATACATTATTTGTTGTCATTAATCGTTGGAGCCAACATTTATCAACTGGACATGTTGAAGAATTAATAGTATTGATTTTGGAGGGAAAACAGTTTTTAGTTTCGAAATTCTACATGGGATAGAGCTAAGAAAGAAATTTGCTGTAAAATATGTTTTAGAAAATTGAAACAAGATCAGAAACATATGATTATATCATAATCCTTTAATCTCAAAATAAGATATTTTCATTTGACAAAGTGTCCTTTGTACCTTTTTATTAGAGATAGAGAGGGAAACGCAGAGATTTTGCTAAAGTTTACCAGGCATCAATTAGTATGTTTCCATAATTTTATCCGGTATACACATTCAAACCAAACCAAAACAAGAACCGGACACATTCCCTTTCAGTCTGGTTTATAATAACATGTACAATAAATGTGAAGGAGAGAGATGTATATACGACATCAAAATACCGTATGTTGAAAAGGCGGTTTAGATTCTTTAACCGGGACTAGTGCATCTGGACGTGGGACTTCTTGACATATGTTCTTGATAGAAAGGATCATCAGAGCCTTGAACTGAACTCATCCTTGGAGGAGAGAAACTCCAATCCTTCCTTATCGCAGCCTTCTTCTTCCTTGAACTTGATGAAGTAGATGGATGACCAGTAATCTCTCACCAAGTTCTTCAATATCATCATTCAAGAAAATGAGAAACCAAAAGAGAAAAAAAGCTTTTTGAAAAGGCGAAAGAGAGAGAGATGTTATCATCTTACCATCTTGATCAATTGCATCACTTCGTTTAATGCGTTCTTGAAGAGATCAGGGTGAGTTAGATCTTGAGTGGTCAAGATCTCTTGCCTGGTTTTATGCGATAAGTTCACTTCCATTTCCGCTCCTGCGACGATGAACTTCTCCATGATATGTCGAGCCATGTAGATTCTTCTGATCGAATCACCTTCAGGGATCTTACCATGTTCATACACTTCTTCATAGAAATGCAACGTTTCTCCAGCGTAGCAGCTAACAAACAACATATATCAAACATCTAAGCAGGGAATGAACAATGAAGGTAACAGGACATACCTATCAGCGAACTCCATAAGGGATTGGCGAAATCTTTTATTGAGAAGAAGCTTATCAAGTGGCTCATTAGGATCAACAGGTCGAAACTCCTCCTTACGAAACAATAAACCGCTATCAGGTATGCCTAGAGCTAGACTCATTCTTTGAAACTCAAAGTTGTCTTTCTTCTTCTTCAAGCTGATTTGTGAGAGAAGAGGTTGGTTGCTCGAGATGGAAAAGAAGACAACTACCAGAACCCCACCCTAATAATACAAAAACAAATACTTTTTTTAAACTGCATAAGCAGAGGATCTTTGCTTAGAGGCTTCATACCGTGACTAAGAGTACAAATCTTGAAGCGACTTGGAGCCAAGAGATTTGTGTGAGAATCTCATTCAGCACAAAAGCTGTTACCCATATAACGACTGAAGCACCCTGAGACGAGGATCCCTTTCCAGAGATCTCTAAGCTCATCAAAACGAAACTCCACATGACGGATGGCTCTGGTGAACGCAACTAAGGCAAGGACGTAAAGAGCATGGAGGCCTGCGACTGGGAAAGTCCATTGAAGGACCCAGGTGGCAGTCATTGCTGAGAGGCTTTCTTGCATGGATTACTAAAAAACCAACAATTATTAACCAATAACTTCTTGCAAAGTAGAAGAAAATAATGAAGTTGAACAGGAGGAAATGGTTACTTGCAGCGCCAAAGATCCATGGTAACAAAACAAGGGGGAGAAAAACGTATGACTTCACAGGTGGTAGACGTTTCCTACAACCGAAGAATAGCATGAAACATAATAGAGATGAAAGTGGATACTTGAAGAAGCAGTTTTGTATGAACTAGTATCATTTGCTTACTTGACAAAAATGAAGTAGAGTTGAAAGGCCTGAGTAATACGGCAGCTCATAAGCAAACCGAATCCAAGTGGTCCTTCGACCCACACTGAAACCAAACAATTACATTTATATCAAAAATTGTACAGGACTGATTGACTTGGTTTCGGAACAAAAACCTGCCCAAAGATAGCAATAACGCCGCCAATGTTGCGACTTGAACTGAAGAAGATTGACTGACATCTGACCAAAATTTAAAAAAAAAACAAGAGTCAGTTTTGTAGAAACTTTACAAAAGAAGTGATATGCTCAAGAAGAATGAAGGTGAGAGTGCAAAGACCACAATGGAGAAGAGAAGATTGAAGCTGGAGAAGACTTGAATGACAGGGATCCAGAAACTGCTACTGTTACTACGAGGAGGCTTGTGTACTAAACATGGTAACACCGATCTCGATAGAAGCCTGATTGATAATTAAAAATGAATCAAATTCATCAGAGAAACTGAAGAACTTTGAAGTTAATACAAGAAAAAAAAGATTTCACAAAAAAAAATAGCCCATTAAATGATCGCTTTCAAACTTCAATTCGAGATTTATTAATTGGCAACATGTAATCCCCAGCAAAAAAAAAAAAAGACAGATCCTTTTGGGGACATTATGAACAAAGTAAATCCCCAGTGAGACATAACATCAAACAATTACTACAAGACAAAAGACATAAACAGCTCATATGAACAAGTAAACGAAAAAAAAGTCAGATCTTCGAATGGAAGAAGAAAGAACATACACGAAGAAGCAGATAACAGCTATTACAACGGCACCGTAATCGCTAGGACAACCTCCTCGTTTTGCGCATCCACTCACCATCTTTCTGCTTGCATCTCTCTCTCTCTCTCTCCCTACTAAAACTCAATTCTGGGTTGGGTTTTGTGAAGTTTACTCTCCTCTGAGATCTTTTTCTGGTTCAGTTTAGTCTCAAAGATTGTTGCTTTTAATGTCAAGGTAAAGTGTGACCCAAATCTAATAAAAAAAAAAAGAATTCGACTTTAAAAAGAAGTATTCAGCAAAGTCGCAGAAGGACGTCTCCGTCTCTTTCTCTCCATTGTTCGTTCGTGTACTGTTGCGACCTTTTTGACCACCAAACTCTTCCTCTTCCTGTTTTCACTGTTTTCTTCTTTTTAATTTTTTTTTTTTTTTAAAATTCTCCCCACTAATTAAGCATCATTAATCATCATAGTTAACACTAATTAAGATAATCGAGACGGAATAATATTTCTTAACAAAACAGAATTTTTCATTTTAAAAAAAACTAGGGATTTTCTGATGATGGTTTCCCACTTTACACGTCATTAATTTATTTAAATATTTTTTTTTCTCATTTTGTCTTCTTGTGATTGGTGAACTAATATTGTAGTAATCACCCTAATACTATAAATATTTCACAAAACGACCCACAAAAATGTAAGCTTTTCAAATTAAGCCCCATTTTATAAACATTATGTAAACAACTCTCACTCCAAAGACTTGAGCTTGGAACTAGTACTACTACTACTATAACGCCACAGCAAACCTCCGACCAAATTGTTGAGTGCATGAGAAGCTATCGGAACGACAAGACTCGACGACAGAACCGCTGCGTAACCGTAGACTATACCCACAGCCGACGCCCTGAGAGAAATTCACAACATACAATTCAGTGACTAAACCGGAAAAGACTAACCAATCTAAATGGTCAAGATTGGTCTACGTAGTTGAGGTATCAAAGATGGGTTTAGTTTACCAAACAGCAAAGGAGTACTTTCTTCCGCTTCCAAGATGAAGTAAACCGAAGACGAGTCCAACTCCCACAATACTGCCCCAACTGGTTCCAAACAAAGGCATCAACGCACCTCTAAACAGCATCTCCTGTCAACAAAATCAATTATGAACCACATTTTTCTTTTAAAGGATAAAACTTTTTTTTTTGTGTGTTGACTGTACCTCACTAATACCAGGTAAAGTAGCAACAACAAGGTAGTCTAGCGGTTCCAGCGAAGTAAGGATCTGCGAGCAGTGAATCCACCAAATGAGTCAGGTTAAAGAACCTTAGGAAGGTTTACTATGAGTAATGTTTTCTTCACCTGTTGGTTTGCTGCTTCACTTGAATCAGAAAAATCTGGCCAAGACTTTAGTAGCAAGAACCTGCTTGACGATATCAACACAACCGTTCCAGCGATTAACCCGAGATGCCAAGTTTCGAAACCAACTGCAAGAAATGAGATCAGACAAGTACAAAACATTACTCATTGTAACATTATTACAACACATAAGTCGGTTTTTAAAAATATTACATGGTATATCCGAAGAGCAGTCTGGAATTGGCAACCCTTCAGTCGACGCAACATGAGAGGCCTGCAAATGGATCATTTAGTTTAATCACATTATTAAAAAAAACGAAAGGTTTCAAAGGGATTCCTCATTGACCTTCCTGATGAGAAGGCCTAATGCAGCCATTAAACCGGAAGTTAAAGTGCAGGCTTGAAGCACTTTGTCTCGAGGAGCAGCAGCAGCAACAACAACATTGATAGAGGAGGCCTTTGAAGTCGAAGTGTCATCATCAACTCGAGCTATTACTTCTTCTTCTTCTTCTTGATCTGCTTCTGTAACATTTTTTGTGGTTGTGTCTTTCCCTTGTAATTGAGTCTCTCTTCTGAGTTTCTTAAACGATTTACGACTCGAAGACGCTCTCACGTCAAACTTGACTGCTTGCACTGCTCCACCATCGTATAGCTTAGGGTACGGACCAGCTGTATCAAAACCAAAGACTCAGAATCTCCAATTTTTTATCATATCTCAGAGTAAGGAGTCTAACTTACCTACCTGGGGACGAAGGAGATTAACACAAGTTGAAGCTCCTCTGCTCCAAGATTGCAGAGAGATGAAACCCATCAGCTATATTTTCTTCAAGTGTGTTGCTTACGATTCATAGCGAGACTCTGTTTCCAAAGCAAACAAAGGAACGACAAATCTCTCTTATTAGACGAGAGGTCTGTGTCTTGCCACCTCATACGGCGTCGTTCGTTTAGTTATCACATCTTAAGCTCGACTCAGAGAGACGCATAGACAAAAAGAGTTTATTCGTTACATTTCATCTGATTACAATGCAATGTTTATCACAACAACGTTAAAAAATTGAGGCAAAAACTTGTCTCTTTTCTTTTTCTTATTAGACGTTATGTTTGTAGAAGAAGAAGAAACATTCATATTAGACATTCGTTGCTCAAAAAAGAAGAAGAAACATTCATCTCATCTATACATATGATGAAGAGAGACAGAACAAGCGATGGGGGTAATGCATGTTTGTATGATTGGCTTGCTTCAGAGAGGGATTCGATAAGTTGGATCAAACATCTTCAGTATAAACAAATTTCCCTTGTCACCCCTTGACAGCCTGCACAAACACAACACTCACGTTTAGTATTTGTTTGTTCACGAAAAAAAAACATAAAAATGAAAAAAAAAAAATTTCATTCACAACTAACCGTAGCTCCTCGTCCACATAGGTAATCTCTAGTTCACCACGTGCGGTTTCAGGTGCATTTACAGGGATCTGCACAGCAAACACCAAATCAGACAAAAGAACTTATGCTGCCTGAATCAGTACAATGGTTCTCTTATAGACAAAAGGCGAATATAGCAGGAAGGAGTTTCAGTTTCAGTTTCAGTGTAACTTACAAGGCCGAGAATTTTGAACACTTTGAGCTGCACAGCAACCTTCCTTGAATTGAGAGGTCTTATGTCTCCAGTTACCTACAAAACGACAAAAAAAAAAGATTTTGTTTGCTATATATAAGATGAAACTCATTTTACAGATTCTGCAGAAAGGAATAGAGCTACTCCTACAGGGCCAAGACTTTGTGTTACATCTTCAACATTTATGCCAATGGATAAATATCAATTAGTGGTACAAATAAAAGAATTTTGTAAATTGGAAAGATTACCGAGTTGAAGAAAGGCCAAGTCTCCATGTTTTGAACCTTGAGTGTATCCACATTGATAGATTGGTAGTTTGTTATTGATCTCAAGAACCTTGGTTTCTGTTGGCATTGTTTATAGAGAATGACACAACAATGGCCAATAAAAAAAACATTAGGCACAACAACAAGAAGACAGCAACAGAACAAGTTCTAACCTTGGCCTGCAGAATAGAAGCAGAGGTTGTGTAAATGAGCTCCCATTTCCCATTGATTAAATCAGATTTCAAAGGCTCCTTGGTTGGATTCACTGCTTCCACTTTTCGCGCCAACTGTCTCCCCCACACAAACAAAACATCATCATCATCGTCCTCTCGATCACATTCCTAACTCTTAGTGACAAGAAAGAGAGAAAGGAACCTGATCAATACGAAGCTGGTCATCAGGAGAAGCCGTAGCGCCACGTTCGAGAGGCTCAATGGCTTCGAGAAGGTCTAGCTTCAGCTGCTTCTGCTTCTCCGCTCGACCGTTTCTCGTTAGAAACGCCGGAGGAAAGCTGAACACCGCTTGGATTCTCAGCCTCTCTCTTCGAATGCTCTGTGACTTGGTCGGAACGGAGAAGCCACTGTCCGACTTCACAAGACTCCCGGAAAGATACAATCCGGTGGTCGGAGACATCGGAACTACCCCAGTCTTTAGGCACGAAGTCAAAGCCATGGAATCGAAAAATTAAAAAAAACAGGAGTCGCTGCTCTGCTTCGTTTTCAGAGATACTCTGTTCTGGAACAGAGGATGGTTACGAGTCCTACTCTAGAGTATGATGATCAAAGGAGTTACGAATAAATGTGACTTACATCGGTTTAAACACACATGTAGCAGGAAAGAGAAACACTATGCTTCTGTCATTGCCATGTCGACGTCATCGCAGGAGATAAGATTTTTTTTTTTCCCTACGAAATGAGAGGCCATCGGTGTTTCCGACATAGTTACGGTGTCGTTTCAAACACATGTTAAAAGGATAGCTTTGCCTTTTTATTCAAATTTGTACAAACGCTTTTATATACTTCCGTTTCTTCTTGTTTATACTAAATCAAGCAACGCATGAAAGAGAGCCATTTCACTTGTTGAAGTTAAAAATGATACTTACAAGATTTAGACTAGAGAAACTATTTTAAGTACATAGTTTATATGACATTAAACTCATGTTGCAGGTACCAATGTAAGTCTGACTTCAACAAGATTACTCAGGAATCAAAAGAGAGAACATTGAAAGGAAGTACAAGGCTCTTGCGCAAGGCTCTCTGAAGAAGGCTCTTGTAGAGTTTCAGAAGCGGTGAGTAGACTTGTACTTCCAGGAAATCAGCGACTTGTTCAGCTTCTGCAGTTGCTCGGTTGGTTTTATTTTGATATTACCTGAATACAAGAGAACCATGGGACCAAAGATCGTTGGACTGATGATGTCTTTGAAGATTACATCAACTCTAAGATGGTGACTTTTCTTGTGAAATAAACCAAACAAGACTCATCTGTTTCACCTACAACTACCCTGACTTTCAGACAAATAGAAAACTCGTGTTTTCATTTAAAAAAAAAGATGTTTACATGAACACAAGTATACAGACAGACAAATCAAGAACTGAAAGAGGACCAACAATAGACTTTGAACCAATCAAGCAAAAAGTAAACTGTATTTTACCTTTCAGGCTTTAAAAAGAAAAAATCAAAACATAAACCACTTCTCTTTTTTTTTTTGTATAGCGTAAAAAGTGCAGAAACGAAACTCTCATTTCGCCATAGATGTGTGTCCTCCTTTAGAAGCAACAATCTCCTCTAGCTGTCTCCATGTTTCTCCATTCTTCTTCTTGTTATCCTCTGCATTTTGCTCATCTTCTTGAAACTTGCGCAAACATTCTTCGAACAACTCTGGATTTGTATCAGACATAACCTTAAGAACATTCTCTGTCAAGTTCTTCACAGTCTGATTCCAGTGGCTACTACCGTTTTTCTCCAAAGCTGGAAACACTATCGGTAGAATGATTCTGCTGTTATGTCTCACCAAGTTACTAACATGATCATTGTTCCATAAGTATAAAGCCCTTTCCGCTACCTAAACATACACACACACACACAAGCAGTGATGAAACTCATGAACCATTCAAGATGAAGGTGTAATGACTCTCTAACTAACCTGAAAGTGAGAGCTGCTCAAGCACTGAGCAATTTGGCGAGAGAGAGGAATCATACAACGTTCGAACTCTGTTAACTGAGTCGCTTCCAAGATCTCCTCTAGCTCACCCAAGAACATGATTTCTTTGGAGCTATTAGTAACAGGCCAGTACTTCAACAGCCCTTTAATGACAGTATCAGCGAGCTTACAGTCTTTCTCAACAAACTGTATAACGCAGTAAGAAAGCTGCTGGTGGTAATTAGGTAAGCATTTCAGCTTGTGCAGAGGAACCAACACTCTAGTAAGGAAGAGCTTGTGTTCTTCCTTGAGAGGCAAAGCGAACCCGTTGATGATGGATCCCAACACTTCAAGAAACTCGGCGATTCCAGAGTGTTTCCCTGTCTCCAATATGAAATCATACAAGATGTTGTTCATTGTCTTCCTGATGAAAGGACGATGAACCATGAACCTGCCGTAGATCCTGTGAAGTATTGTTTTGAGATACTCTCTTTCTCTGGAGTCTTCAGAGTCGAACAGATCCAGCAGCTTGAGAACGAACGTGTGGTCGATGTACTTCTTGGATATCTTGGCGTCTGTGTTGGGAGATGCAACGATTCTCAGGAGGAACTCGTAGACAATCTGCAGGTGAGGCCAAGAAGGGTTCAAAGATCCTTCTTCTTGTTCTTCCAAGTCTCCTCCTGCTTCTGGAGTTTTGTTCTTCCATTGTTGTTGGTGAGGATTGCTAAAGAGATTAGCCGAAACCATCCTCGCAGCTTCTTGAATAACCGATTCAGAGAACTTTCCATTACCTGAAGAGATGACGTAGTCCACAACTTCGAGGAGTGTTTGCCTTTTGATCTCTTTCTCCTTGAGGTTTCGTTGAGGCTCAGCGACGAAGTCAAACACTGCGCAGCATAGCCTGAGCTTCTTGAGAAACAGGTCTTGCTTCTCGGAGATGGAAACATCTTTCAACCTCGGCAACACCTCAACGGAAACAGAATCAAGATTGTCTCCTCCATTTGATGATGATGATCTCTGGCTTAAAACGTCATCACCACCTTGGTTGTTGTTGTTGTTGTTGTTATCTGGAGCTTGGGACTCACCATTATCCCAAAACTTAGTAGAAGGTTTCTTAGGAAGCTTCCCAAGTATTTGCTTAAACATCTTCCCAAGTCAAAACTTCCAAGTTTTTGCCAGCTGTATTCTTCTCAAACTGACTAGAAGTCAGATCAGATTTCTCAAGTTTCCATTTGCTTTAAAGCAAAGTCAGATCTCAGAAAACTAGAAAAATCCGATAGAAGAAGTATACTTTACTACTCCTAAGCTCATCTCATCACTTATTGACTAGATCTTGATTTGATTAGTCATCCAGAGACCAAGCAAAAGAAGATAAAAACCACAACCCAGAACAAAAAAAAAAGCAGAAGAAAGCAAGATCTAGACTTATGAAACATATAACAAAGCAGAAGAACTTGGGTTTGACCCCACAAATAATCTAAAACAATCAAAGTACCAAGAAGAAGAAGGGTTTAGCTTTTCATGGCTATTGCTTCGTTGGCATGAGAGGAGAGAGAAAAAGAAATGGATAAAGATTAGAGAGACTAGAAAGAGAGATATCTCTAAAAAGAAAGGATGGTGACTGAGAGAAGACAGAATGACCAGAGAAAAAAAAACTCACTGTCTGAACAGGGAACAAACAGCATGTAGACAACGGTTTAAGTCATAAACCAATGAAGTAATAATAAGAGATTTAAAATCAAATGGACTGAACCAAATCTAGATCATGCAATTAGAGTTCCAAGACTTGTTGGAGTTAGTAAACAGATCCACAAACCCCCAAAAACTGAAACCAAAGACTGCTTAAAAAAAAAAAAACTATACAAGTGGAGAAAAGTATTTAATACAAACAACAAACTGATTCTTGTGGCAATCTCCTAAAGCTGCAATTTTGCAGATATCATCAAAAGGAGAAGATGAATGAATCAGACAGTCTCAGGGAAAGATAAACATAGATGGGACAATGTAGCAAAAAAGAAAACATTAACAAGCTTCAAAGAACAGGAAGATTTTAGAACAATCTTACATCTTGACTTTCAAGAAGAGGCCACTTTTCTTCAATGCTTCTCCTGAATTTAAATATCAGAAGTATCTGAAGAGCATACCACACTCCAGTGGATAAGACACGAAAAGCTCTCTCTCTCTCTCTGTCTCTCTCTCTCTTTTTTCTTCTTTCTTTACAGCTCTAAACCTCACGAAGCCTTACGCATTCCAACTTCTTCCAAACGCTTCCAAGTGGCTTCACGTTTCGCATCGGTTTCAACTTGCTTTGATTCGTCTTCTTTGAACTTAGCAAGGCATTCCTTGAACAGCTCAGGGTCAAGGTCGTTAAATATCTTCCGCACGTTTAGTGTCAAGCTTATGAACAGCTTGGTTCCAATGCTTCTGCGCGTTTCTCTCCAACGCAGGGAATATAATTGGAAGAATGACTTTGCGGCTCTGCATTATCAGATTCTCTATGTGATTGTTGTTCCATAAGAATAAAGCCTCTCTCTGCAACCTACAAAGAAAAACCAAACAGATGCATAACTCTCACTATATCCTGAACCTACAAAATAAGCAGAGCTAGGTACCTGAAAATGCAGACTGTTCAAACATCGAGCTATTTGGCGAAACAGTGGGACCATGCACCTTTGGAACTCTGGTGGTTGAGTTGCTTCGAGCACTTCCTCCAACTCATTGAGAAACATTACTTCTTTGGAGCTGTTTGTCACCGGCCAGTACTTGAGCAACCCTCTAACAACCGTATCAGCAAGTTTGCAATCCTTTTCAACAAACTGTGCGATACAATAAGACAACTGCTGATGATACATTTGCAAGCATTTGGGTTTGTGGAGAGGTATCAGAACACGGACGGAGAAACACTTTGTGCTCATCTTTCAAAGGTAGAGCAAACCCATTGATGATGCTTCCCAAGATTTCAAGAAACTCAGCGATTCCGTTGTGTTTCTCTGTCTCGAAAACAAACCGGTAGAAGATGTTGTTTATGGATTTTCTGATGAAAGGACGGTGGACCATGAATTTACCGTAGATCCGATGGAGGATGGTTTTCAGACAATCTCTCTCTCTAGGATCCTCGGAGTCAAACAGATCGAGTAACCGGAGGAGAAAGGATTGGTCTATGTATCTTTTAGCGAGCTTGGTGTCAGTCTCAGGGGAAGCAACGAACCTCAGGAAAAGCTCGTAGACGAAGGTGCAAGTGAGGCCAGGCAAGATCCATGGAAGGCTCTTCCTCCTCAAGGTCCAAGGCGTCGATGACTTTATTAATCTCACGCGGCTGAGGGTTTAGCGTTCTGAATATGTTGGCAGAGACCATCCGGACAAGTTCTTGAATGCTGACTTGGCTGAACTTGCCGTTGTTAGCGGTAGTTCACGTAGTCCACAAGCTCGAGCAGTGTCTGCCTCTTGATGTCTTTCTCCTTGATGTTGTTTGTGGGATCAGTGAAGTCAAAGACTAGGCGGCACAAGTTCAACTTGTTGATGAAGAGGTTCTGCTTTTCGGAGTTGGGAATGTCTTTGAAATGAGGTAATGCTTCATAAGGAGTGAAGACTCCACTTTTGTTGTGGTTGTTTCCACCTTCGGATCTCCCGCCTGGAGGAGGAGGAGCGTTCTTGGTGTGTGAGTTATTGTGACTGCTGCTTTTGGAAGTGGAAGCATGAGAGGATGAAGAAGAGGAATGAGGACCACCGTGTTTATGATGATCGCTCTTAGAAGAAGACTTTTTGGGAAGCTTACTCAGAATCTGTTTCCACATAGCTGCTATTCTTGATTTATTCTCTGACCCAATAACAACTCAGATTCTCTAATCATTCTTCCCACAGAACAATCACAACAACAAGACCTAAGAAAAACAAATCCATCAAAACTCAAGCCTATATATTATAAACATAAGAATCAAACCAACGAACCTGAACAATAGCAAAAGTCTCGCCCTTTTGTACGAAAACCAAATAAAAATTCAAACTTTCCTCCAGTTCTGTAAAGAGAATCAGAGAAGAGGGAAGCTGTACATTCTCCACAAACAACAAACCCCAATGGATTTTCCAGGAAAATAAGCGAATAGAAAGAATGGTCAACAGAGGAAATACCCAGATGAGACAAAAAGCGATTACAACGAAGATGATGATGATAACATTCAAACTTGTTCGGACCTGTTTTGTTTTCGTTCGTTCTTCTTTGTTGACTTGATGTTTTTTTCTTTCTGGGTTATTATTCTTTCGTTCCCCTTTCCTTTCCGTTGGCAAGTATGAAATTTCTTTTTTTTATCAAAGCGATCAATTTTCTTGCTTTATTTTAATTTTTTGCTCTTTTTTTCTTACTTTTAATAAAAATTGTATATTCTTCTCGCTGATCCAGTTATAATTCATTCCTTTTTTTTTGATGATCCAACGGTTTTCATTTCAACTTCTTTTTAATTAATTTCTTTGCTGCCTTTCTTTTAATAGTATTCTTTGGATGCCAATTGCCAAGTCTTACTTTTGTGATTTTTATGATTACCATTTATTTGAAGCTTCGAGTCACTACCACTATACCACACGATGTCGTTTCTTTAGCACGATAAGTTGTAGCGACAAGCTCTCTGTGCGTAAATAGCTTTGCAGGTTGCACACACGTGCACTCGGTAGGTTCTTCGAATCCCACTCAAAAGTGGATTTTGAAACCCAGCTTTTTTTTATCAGAACCAGCTCCTGGGGAAATGTAATTTCCAAACAAATGTAAATATATGTCTGAAACTGTTACTTTCTAATAAATGTGGCTCAACACTGTCATCACCACTAAAACCAAACAGAGTTTACACTTGTCCAAGGCCAGCTCCTTGGTTTCTATTTTTTTTTGTCAACCAGCTGTTTGGTTCTAAATACCAATTCTGAAACCAAAGGACACCTGTTGTTTTTGTCCAAAAGAAAATAAACATGATGTTCCGAAAGAGGTAAATTCTTGCCTAAAAGGGTAAATTCTACGATATTAGCACTAGTACCTAAGAAAATGGATTCTTTGGAAATAAGAAACTTTCGTCCAATTGCTTGTTGCAACGTTCTCTACAAGTTAGCATCAAAAATCCTGGCGAATAGATTAAAAGAGATGCTTCCTCGTATTGTTACTGAGAATCAATCTGCCTTTGTGAAAGATAGATTACTTACGGAGAATGTTCTTCTAGCTTCGGAGTTGGTTAAGGATTATCACAAACAGTTGATTACTCCTCGGAATGTGATGAAGATTGATATATCAAAGGCTTTCGATTTTGTCCAATGGGGTTTTGTGCTGACGAGTTTAGAAGCAATGGGATTCCCTAAAAAAATTATTCAGTGGATCAGATTCTGCATCACCACTCCCTCCTTCTCGGTTCAAGTGAATGGTGATCTAGCATGCTATTTCCAAAGCAAAAGAGGTTTGAGGCAGGGATGCTCTTTATCTCCGTATCTCTTTGTGCTTTATATGAATGTTTTATCTCTGAAGATTGATAAGGCAGTGGCTGAGCAGAGGTTTAAATTCCACCCGAGATGTAAGTCTCTGTCTCTTACTCACCTTTGTTTCGCTGACGATCTTATGGTGTTTGTCGAAGGCTCCAAAGCTTCGGTAAAAGGTGCACTCTCTGTATTTGATGAGTTTGTTGTTTGCATATCAACCTTGTATGCATCCCAGTATAAACCAACGATGTTTTCGGCTACAAATTAAAAAAGGGTGAGATAGATGCACTGATAGAGATAAGAGTTGAGAGAGAGACTAACCCATGATTGTCTTGAAGAAATATGCAAAGGATTCTTTGAGTGGAACTGAAAATATCCTAAAAAAATGCAATAGCAAATTGAAATTCATCTTCTAAGTCTTTTTTCACCAAAAATAATTTTTAATTTTAAAAACGAAACAAAGATTCGATTTACCTTGGCAACGACAAATGCGGTGTGTCTCTCTCGGAGTAGACAAACAAAGGAGAAAAGGAAGTTTGTGATTAGGGCTTGCAATCGCATTGAAAAATAAACTGTGTGACATTCTATTAAATAAAAACGGCATCACTTTACTGATAGTTAAACCTTTTGGCTGCTTTTTTTCAGTAACATAAACATACAGAATGGCTATGCTAATAATGTAGAAGTTGAGCTTGAATCCAGCTTATATGGTTTATTTTAAAGGCTTTAAGCAAAGTTAGTACACTTTGCGCCTCTGGCCTTTGCAAAATTCAGATAGGAAATCGTACTTCGAGGTGGGAGGAACACTGAAAACGCGATGATCGGGAGGAGAATAACCTTGATTTTGTAATTTATTTAATAATCATAATTTCAGTTCATATAGATAACACATTAGAGCATTCTAAATGTTTTATATATTAAATTCTATAACAGAAATACATACGATTGATATCATAGTTGTCATTGAAGTGTCAGACTGCTCCGGTGACATTATCTCGAAGAGTATCTATGTCTTGATGAGGGATGTCAACACGAATTGTTTGAATCCCAGTACACATCAACAATGTTTTCGGCTGCATATTAAAAAAAGGTGAGTTAGATGCATTGATAGAGATAAGAGTTGAGAGAGAGACTAACCCATGATTATCTTGAAGATATCTGCAAAGTATTCTTTGAGTGGAACTGCAAATATTCTAAAAAATGCAATAGAAAATTGAAATTCATCTTCTAAATCTTTTTTACACCAAAAATAATTTTAAAAAGATGAAACAAAGATTCGATTTACCTTGGCAACGAAAAATGCGGCTTGTCTCTCTCGGAGTAGACAAACAAAGGAGAAAAGGAAGGTTGTGGTCAGGGCTTACAATCGCATTGAAAAATAAAGTGTGTGACATGCTATTAAATAAAACGGCATCACATTGTTCTCTCAAAGTCAAAACAACACATTTATTCTCAATGCCAAATAATTTTCTACTTGAACTTCTCTTTAGTGATAGTTAAACCTTTTGACTGTTTTTTTTCAGTAATATAAACATACAGAATGGCTATGCTAATAATGTAGAAGTTGAGCTTGAATCCAGATTATATGGTGTATTTTAAAGGTTTTAAGCAAAGTTAGTACACTTTGCGCCTCTGGCCTTTGAAAAATTCAGATAGGAAATTGTACTTCGAAGTGGGAGGAACACTGAAAATGTGATGACCAGGAGGAGAGTAACCTTGAGTTTGTAATTTATTTAATAATCATAATTTCAGTTCATATAGATAACACATTAGAGCATTCTAAATGTTTCATATATTAAATTCTATAACAGAAATACATACGATTGATATCATAGTTGTCATTGAAGTGTTGGACTGCTCAGGTGACATCATCTCGAAGAGTATCTATGTCTTGATGAGGGACATCAACCTTGTTTGCATCCTAGTACACATCAACGATATTTTCGGCTACAGATTAAAAAAAGGGTGAGATAGATGCATTGATAGAGATAAGAGTTGAGAGAGAGACTAACCCATGATTGTCTTGAACAAATCTGCAAGGGATTCTTTGAGTGGGACTGCAGATATCCTAAAAAAAAATACAATAGCAAATTGAAATTCATCTTTTAAGTCTTTTTTCACCAAAAAATATTTTTTTCTTTTAAAAAAGAATAAATATTCGATTTATCTTGGCAACGACAAATGCGTCGTGTCTTTCTCAGAGTAGACAAACAAAAGAGAAAAAGAAGGTTGTAGTTAGGGCTTGCAATCGTATTAAAAATAAATTATGTGACATTTTATTAAATAAAAATGGCATCACGTTGTTCTCTCAAATCAAAAACAGCACATTTATTCTCAAGACCAAATAATTTTAGAGTAAATAAATCTAAACAATTACTTTATTTATGTTTTTTTTCTAATTAAATCGTACAAATAAAATCATATTCCCTCTGTTTCATAATAATTCTCATTCTAACATTTTTTGTTACAGAATAAATGTCACTTTAGAATTTCAATACAAATTATATTTACTTTCAATTGAAAATTAATAGCAAACTTCATTGATTTTATAAATAATTTTAATTATCTCAAATACTATTCACCAAATAGATATAATTATATTATTAAATATATTTTAATCATTTTCTTAATATATTGAAGAAAGTCAGAGTGACATATTATGAAACGGAGGAAGTACAATAGATTCATACTCGATAAATTCATACTCGAATCTCAATAAATTAATAAATTTCGCCGGTCCTAACATGGGCCGGTTCAAAATTTTACACAAATCGAGAAAATAATAAGATAACAATCTTTTAGAAAATTCTATGTAAATATATGTCCAATTAATGTTAAAAATTAATAATTTATATGAATACATATTTCTTATAAGTACAAATCTGTTAATCTATTTTTTTATATTCACAATGAAATTGTTTTTATATTTTCTTAACTCTTACTATATTTTGAAAAGATTTAGTAAAATTATATCTAAACCACATTTAAGTTCGGGCAATTCTTTCAAATAATATTTTTTAAGTTTTTGTCATAAAAATAATATTCAAAAAATAAAATGACCAAAATAGCACATTTTTGTTTTGAAAATTTAATATTTACTTTTTATTTTTAAAAATTTGAACACATTCCTAAAACTCCACTTCTCAACTCTAAACCCTAAGTCTTAGATTATAATCCAAGAGTTACAAAATGTATATTTACCATCCAATAAAACTTCATTTGGTCATCTTTCTCCTTATGATGCTATTTTGTGACAAAAATCTGGTTTAGTGCTATTATGGTCTGTTTTTCTTTAAATTCTATGCAATATATATTATATACATCAAATAATATAATAACTTAATATAAAACTGAAATTTCTAAAAAATATTTAATGTCTATACACTAAAATAAAATATTTTCTTTATTTTAAAAGAAGAACTCTAAATAGAAAAATATTATAAATTAATATATCTGTTAATTAATAAAATTTTAGTCTCAATATTATTAATTTACAAAGGTATTAAAGAGGTTTTGCAGTTATAAATCGGTGGAGATATCAAAAAGAGCAAGAAGAATGTCTACAAAAAAAAAAACACCACGTGTCCATCTTCCTAAAGACTTTGACGATTTCACCGTTACCCTAATCTTATCTCTTTCCTTCCTCAGAGATGTATATAAATAAATAAATTTTATTTTTTTTCTCCCTCGTGAAATCTCTCTCGACCCCTAAAATAAAAAAGAAAAACAAAGACGGAGAGAATTTATCGCACAAGTTTCCATCGTTATCTCGGCCGACCACACCAACCGCTTCTCTCTCTTCTCGAATCCAATTTGATTTAGCAACAAAGAGGAAGGAACCTGTTGCTGCGTTGTGTTTGTTTCAAACCCAGTCGGAACTGTTTCAGAAAGATCTCGTTTATTTCGCGGGTTTGGTTTCTCCCCGTTGATCACGTTTCGAGAAAAAGGGTCTCTTCGTTGATCTCTCTCTCTCTCTCTCTATGAGTTGATTCAATTCGATCTCACAGGATCATCTTTTTATTTTTTTTTTAATTTAGGTTTCGAGTTGTCTGGTAAACCCTAGTTTTGATCGATTAAGTGTTAGACAGAAAAAAAAACCGAATTTATTCATTCATTCGTTCGTTCGTTTGTCACCAATTCGTTGTGAATACGTCTCGTTTTCAGTTTCGTTTCCCCTGTAAGTTTCTTTCTTAGGGTTGTCGTTTTACTTTCTAATCTAAAACCAAACCAAAAACCAAGGGAAGCTCATAAAATTTGGGTGACCAGTATTTTTTTGTTGTCATCTGAAAATCTAGAGTTTTCCTTCTTTCCTTTTGTTCTTATTCCTCTCTTATCAATTTATAGATAACAAAAAAAAAGATAGTTTTTTTCTGGATCTGATCTTTTTAATCTTAAGGGGTTTCACTTTTCTTTTAGGTATTCTGTACAAAGGGATTCTTTTTTAGGTGTATATAGAGATTATAGACTAGTAGTAGTAGTAGATATATGGCGTTGAATTTTTCACAGAGAAACTTTTCTCCCCATTTATCTGAGGAACCCATGAAGATAGCCAATGGGTATCATCTCGTTGAGGGAGTTTCCGAGAGGAGCAAAGATGATGTTTTTTCCCATCCTTGGTGTTCTAGTTTTGGTTCATTTGACTATGAACGGAGGAACAACACTGGAGATTCTTCAGCTTCTGTGGATATACTTGATGTTCTGCCTTCTGATCCTTTTGGCATGGATGATATCAACAATACTTTCACTGCCATCACTGGATGGCTTGAGGATTTGGAGGCTGGTTATGGAAGAGATGAGAGTGGGATTATTGGTGATGGCCAGCTCTTTGCTGGGTTGAGTTTCATTTGGAACAATGCAATGCGGTTTCAGGAGAGTAATGTGTACGGGATTGGTGAGGTGGCTTTTGATGGTGCTGGATCTTGTCATGGTGCCTTCGTGTCTGGTACTAGTGTGGATGAGGAAGTATTGAGTCTCAAGGATGGAGAAGTTGCAGAGAGCAGTGGTCGTGTCTGCACGAATGGTGGAGGAGAGAATGCAAACGTTCATCCGGCGTTTGGTTTTTGTCTTTATCGCTTGGGGGTGAAGGATCTTCTTTCAGTTAGTATGGTTTGCAAGTCGCTGCGTACGGTTGTCTGCGATGACTCGCTACTGTGGAAACATATCCACATTTCTCAACCGTTGAATGAGAAGATCACTGACGAGGCTCTTCTGCAGTTAACGGAGCGGGCTCAGGGCACTATGCAGTGTTTGAGGCTCGTAGATTGCTCCAGAATTACAGAGAATTGTCTTAAGCAGGTGTTGGAGCGCAACCCACAAGTAGTTAAGGTAAACTTTTCTTCATTTTCTTTTCAGGGTTTATTTGGGATTTCATTTAAACCATATATTGTTGTGTGGTTGACAGCTTGGGGTGCCTGGATGCATAAGGATCACTATAGATGGTGTTTTGAGCATCTTGAGAGATCTAAAGTCTGCGGGAAAGCTTCAGGTGAAGCACTTGGAGATCGGTGGCCTTTTTGGAGTTACTAAAGATCACTATGAGGAACTGTTTGGTTTGTTAGACATAATAGAAGATAATGTGGAGCAGTCCAAACAGAAGCCACGTTTTTACCATAGAGGATACTCGTGTGTCTCATCATGTGATGAGAACAAGGGGATAGATATTGAGATGTGTCCAAAATGTCAGAACTCGAGGCTTGTGTACGACTGTCCAGCAGAAGATTGTAAAGGGAAGGAGTGTCGTGCTTGTTCTCTTTGTATACAGAGGTGTTTTCAGTGTGGTCGGTGCATCACTGACAGCGAGTATGAAGAAACCTTTTGTCTGGAGTTTTTGTGCGCTGATTGTTCGAAGCCGTCCCCTGAGTTACTACCTCTGTAGGTAGAAAATTCAGTCTGAGCCGTTCTTTTCATTCTGAAATTGGATGGCTCAGTTCTTTCATGGGTAACACTACAAATAATGTTATAATATGAAGAAACCTTTTATCAAAAAAGAAAAAAAGTTTAACATCATTTTTTTTGAATATTTCATCAGTTATAAATACTGTAATGTTAAAAAATTGTATCACTTATTTAAGTGACCGATGATCCAAATAATTTGTAACTGATTTAAAAATATAAAATATTTACATAAATGATGTTAATCAGTTACTATATCATTTTTTTGTCAACTATGTTTGGCTAAAATAACTGATTTCAAATATATATAATCTATTATTATAAAGAAAAAAGGTCTCTCTTCTTGAAAGGCCACGTCATCAAATAGAGCTCCTGAAACGTGACACCTGTCCTCTCTAACCAAACTCATCGTTTCGTTTAACTTATTTTGCACACAAGTGGGCTTCGTATTATTTTGGGCCCATATTTTGCACACACCGTTTTGATCTTAGGGTTGAGTCCCTCTTCATCTCCGCCATTAGAGATCGACGCAAAACCTGAATTCTGAAAGCGTTGATTCGTCTTCGCCACAGTCGACAACGAAATCTAGGGTTCATCTTACTTTTCGATTCCTAAGCATCTTCACCAAATAGAGTTTCAGGAGCATGTTTACTGCATGCGTGAGTTTAATGGTCTTGAAGAATCTTTGTAAGGTGCGTCTTTACGCTTTCCTTTCTAATCATCCGAAACGTTAGAGGTTATTAATTCATCGCTTTAACAAATCTCTTAATACCATCAACCCAAAGTTATTTTATTCTGTGAATGGCAAACTAATCAATCCTTCTTCTTTAATGGCTTCTCGAACTGCGACATAAGAAGCTGCGATGAACGGAGTCCTCATCGGTTGGAATCAGCTCTAACAATGGAGTCGCGGAGATCTCGGATTCCGTACCTCTCTTTCCCCCTCTCGAGATCTCGCTAATCATGGTCACTCTCTCTTCTTCTTCTTATGATTTAAATCGGCTTTAAAGTTGAATTTTGATATTGGATTACGGATTGTGGAGTTTTAGTTCGTCTACGAAATTTATTGTTTGTATCCTTGATGTTCTAAAATATTGCTTGATTTAAATCAGAACGCTGAAGATGATGGGAACTCACAGGCTCATTTTTGTTGCCATCGGAGGAGTTTACATTGGTGTTGAACAGGTGGTTCAGAATTATAGAGCCAAGAGACTTTTTTCACTGTGTTGCATAGACGAATATCTCCATGATTGATTTTGCTCGAATTAGCAGCACTAAGTAATTCACTGTTTCCTTACCCTCAAGTTAATGTTTATTCGGTAACTGTACGTTGTAGCAAATCTCTATGATATATCAGAAGTTCCAAGATTTTGTTGATATTGGAGTATGTTCAGTGAACCCTCAAGATATATACCATGTACCTATTTTTTTATTTTTTTTCACAGAGATATCATGTATCTAAAGATTGAAAGTACATAGCTTTGAGTGATTAGATTCTACAGAGTCGTGCATTCTTTTTATGTTAATATTTAGTGCTACCTGGTTTATTTTGGTGAAATTTGTTTTTCCTTATTTAACAGCAAGGAGCATCCCACCAACGACAGCTGCTGGTGCAACTCTAGCTGTTACCTCTGCTTTGATTTACTATGGAGGTCAAGACCACAATGTGGTCACCACATAACAACGGCAGAGATTATTATCCTTACACTCCCGTCGAGAAGAGGGCTCAAGTTGATGCTTGATTTCTCTTTTTAGCGACTGAAGTTAATAAAGCTCTGCACTTGCTGATCACGGGCTCTTTATATTATCTCTATTCCATGTCGTCTCAAATCATAAAGCTCAAGTTGATACTTGATTTCTCTTTTTGTCTATGTGCTTCTGAGTTGAGAAAAAAACAGGTCAAAGTGATTCATTGTGTGGCAGATCAACAATTTTATAGCAAAGCGGTGGTGATAGCTTCCAATAAGTGATAAATACTGAGATCCATTAACTCGCCCTCACTCTCTTTGTCATGTCTCCACCATGACTTAATTGAATTAATATTCCAGTTGCAATTGATGAAACCACAGGTTCATGTTTCTCAAAGTTTTTAGCAATATTTTTTCTTCTTTCAATTTTCTCAAATAACATCTATAGAGATGTTATTAACTAAAGAATGATTTAAACTATTCTCAAATCCTTTTTACAGAATCTATTTCTAAATACTGGTTACCTTTGAATAACACTAGATTTGATATAGTTTTTATAAATTCTTAATTGAATAACAGGATATTTCAAGTGATGTTTAATAACTCTGCACAAACTCCATATTCAATAACAGGGAATTTGAAAATAAAAATTTAAATTACTACTTGAATAACATGGGATTTTAATCGAATCTTACAATCTTCTAAAAAACTTGGTTCAATACACCTCATTGTTTTGTCTATTTTAACATAGAAAGTTTAGGTCTTCGATTATTTGGCATTATCCACGAGCGCTACATTGATTTGTAGCTCTGTTTGAGAGAGATTTCGTGTTTGTATAGATATATGTGTTTTGATGCCAAAACTATAATTTTATGTTGTTTATTTGTGTGTTTTATGCCAAAAAGATAAATTTCTGCTGTTTATATGTGTTTAGATAGAGGAGCATTATGTGACTATGTTAGGAGATGAAGTTGAGAACTTGAGATTAGTATGATAGCTCTTACTTCACTTTGAAATAATTGATCAACGGTTCAAGAGACTGACTACTCGGTTGACACGGAGGCGATTAACGAAAAGGGAAAATTAATCCGTAACCAAAATTTGGTGGTTCAGAAAAGAAACGTTAAAAATTGACAGGTTAATTTTTGTGTTTTGAGTGAACTTTTGACGCTGAGGATTTGAAAGAGTTCAATGTGTAGCATGCACGACAAGAGATGAGTTTTTGCAATAAGCTGGCCAAACTTGATGGAGTTCCACAGTGTTCACTTGATAAGTCTTGGGTTTATTTTAAATAGAAAAAACAATTAGTTTGCATCTTGCTGAGGGGTTAACATGATAAACTCAAGCATCTTGCTTAGTTGTTGTTTGTCTTGGCGCTGTGTGCTGTTAGCAGAAGAAGATCTGACTATTCTCTACGGGTTTAAATGTAAGGATAATGTTAGAGACCAACACAAAAAACCCACCGGGTCATATAAACGAACAATGCCACATTACAAATAAAAATTACGTTTCACTAATTTAGCAAAACACCACTACAAAGCTGCAGTGCAATATATCATCCAAATATAAAACCCACCCTCTCAAGAACTGCATACTAACCTCTCTACAACCCAGGTCAGTGACCATTACTCAGGATAGTTATTTGCTAGAACTCTGACCTCACAACGGTTTTGTTTTAATCAACACCTCACGACTCACCTACAACAACTAAGACAATGGAATCAAAAGCAGATGTTGAAGGTTATTTTTTATTTGTCAAATAATTATAAGACAAACCTTATAATAAAGTTAGTAGGCAACCTTTTTTCGACACCAAGCAATTGTAAACAAATAAATAAGACCCAATTTTTTTTTTTTTGAACACAAAACTTATAAGACAAAACTTATAAGGGCATTTAAAACATAAACAAACATCACTGGCCAATATCATTACAAACAAGCATCCAATTTTTTTTTTCAAAGCATCAAATCCCGCGCGAAGCGCGGGCTTCCCCTAGTTCATTAATAATTTAAAGTCAATCGTGTCACTTATCTATGTCTTTATTTTGAATCCGCCGCTTATCTCTGTTTTTGAATTCGTCGCTTATTTTTGTCTCTCTTTTCTCATTCAAGCTTCTGTGTCATTCAGATCAGATCTGTAAAAAAGTTCAGAATTTCTATGTCTAGGTATGAAATCACAAACAATACAAAATCTGAAAGAGAATGAATAATGTATCTTAATTATCACTAACTTTTTTAGCAAAAAAAAAAAATATATCACTAACTTTTCACGTGATCTTTCATCAAATAACCAATATTTATCATAATTCACCATCGTGAGTTTTGTTTCTTCCAACAAAGTAAGCACTATCCATTATACACTTAACAAGTTTCAAAGAATACATCACACAATCGTCTATTTGTGTGTTTCTAAAATGTTTTTGCATTTTCTACTTGGGACGTAAATTGTTTATAGGTAAATTTTTGGAGATTGGCAAAAAGTAACTCAATCACAACTACATATATAGATTAGCCGCAACATAAAACTAACTCAATTACAAAACAAATAAAACTCAGCCACAAATTCGAAAACCTTAAAATAAAGCATCAAAACATATTGAAGAAAGCGGTTTCAGACGATTACGGAGAAAACGATTTCAAAGAAAAGCTCGCAAAGAAGATGATTGTGAAGAAGATGATTTCAGAAAAGACAATGAATTTTTTTAAGAACGGAAGTTTTAAGTTAAACGTCATTTATTAAGATTATTACTGATGTGGATTATAATTATTAGTGACGTGGATTTGTTAATAATTTTAATTATTTTTAATTATAAATAATCACAATTAAAAAAAACTAATTTACTAAGAGTTTACCAATATTTGACTAATTTCGAGAGATGTATGATATTATAGTAATATCACAACTTGTGTATACTGAGTAATTATCTCTAGAGAAATGGTTGTATCAGTATGATGAATCTGATCATTAAGCAGTCCATCAAGGAGAGAAGATATGATTTCTTAGCTCCACGAGGATGGACTTTTCTGAGATAGAGTTTGACGGGTTTCTGAACACTGACAATTTATGGATATGATCTTTCAACCTTGCGTCTTGTAAGATTACTGGAGCCTAGAAGAACTTTTTTTATTTTATTTTTCTTTCTGTTTTCAGCTAGAATCCAATATAAGTATGTTTCCCTTGTACATTCAATCGTTATTTGTAGAGATTGATAGACTTGAAAGAGATTTATTTTGGATCCTTTCGTTTGTTAAAGAAAACAATGGTTTATGCCAGCAAATGATAAACGCTGATTACTATTGAAGCAAACTTAAACAGCAAAGGTACACGATGGTCGCACAATTCATAAAGAAAAATAAAACAGAATAGGACCATATGAGGTGAATAAAGGATTCATTTGACTTTGAAGAACACGAAAAGAGGAAACCGTGAGAGAGTTGGTGATTTCTACTCTTCTTCATCCCACTCGTCGTTCTTGTAAGAGACAAGGGTATCCACTTTGTGAATCTGCAAAGAAAGACGTGGTTGGTTTAGAGACACTTCAAAATGAATATAGAGGTTTCTACCTCCTTACCTTGGTATCAAAAGCGTGGAGCTTAACCATCTGAGGATTAGCAATCAACTTGTGGTGGGTCGGTTTCAATCCACGTGAACGGAACAGCTACATCCGTGTCCGTATATGCCAATACATCAAACACACCTAAAAACAACAATAATATGCAATTACAATGGGAGAAACCAACACGCAAACAAACAAATTAGTGTTGGGAATAATGATGATCACATTGGGTTGTTTTTCTTACAAGGCAAGTAAGTAAATGTTGGAAGCAACCTGTCTCATGATAGCTTGGGTCTCCCTCAATGTCTCCTTATCAATCTTCTCCCTCGACACCCTGTAAATGAAAAAAAATCAAGATTAATATTTTGAAAAAGGAATTTCCAGAGCAATTTTTTTTGAGAAAAAAAATTCCAGAGCAATTTCAGAGAAAATAGGTTAGACATAGAGTAAGAGAGAAATGAGGAATACTCACAGAAGAACTCGCTGACGATGGCAGCAGATCCGTGCAATCTGATTATATCTTCGCAGCAGCCGTTTTAGAAGCCATTTAGATATGAAATTGGATATGTGATTTGATTATTCTGGAAGCAAATGTGATTTCGGAAACGTCAGTGGCTAGGGCTTTTTGATGATTTTGGTGGAAAATAATTTTTTTTAAAAGAGCCTAACGGCTTAGTCTTTACATGGTAGCGGGAAGTAGTTAATTTATCTCGTCTGGTTTCGTATTTAAGCATCAGGTAGAGTTAAATGTAATGGAAGATATATCGGTTGGCATGTTTTGAGTTATGGTAGTAATAAGATTGCTGTAAGCTTGTTATGTTTTTAAGAATCAAACTAGATTTTGATCCGTGCTTGAAAGGGCGGGTATTATTTTCACTTTTATGAAATATATTATTTGTTTGTAATTATTGAATGTATTTATTTTAGTAAAATATTATTTATAATAAGTTCGACATATAGAGTTTTTCTCGTAAACTATGTGTTTTTGACTTTGTTTTATTCTCTCTCTAATAAATATATTTATTTGGCTTGTTACTAAAATAAATAATTTTAGAACGCAAATGTATAATACTTTAATATTGATATTTTGTTTAAACAATGTGACATATTTCTATATTAATTAAATTATTGTATTTTAATTTTTTATACAAATAAACATATTTGTGTAGTTTGTTGTTAAAAAAAATTGATTTTGAATGCAAGTATACAGTACTTTTATATTAATATTTTGTTATGTGCAGCCATTATATTTTGTTCAAATATAAATCATTTTCAAATACTTTCGTTATTTGAACATTTTTAGTTTCTTATACATTAGAACAAAATTCATACAGACCCGGGGGATTCAATTTGAAACTCACACATAAATTTATATCCAAACATGGCCTAATATCAAAACCAAAAAAATCTATACCCGAAAAAATTGACCAGTACCTAAATGGGTACCCAAATATTTATTTCCAACGGATTCCGTAAACAAATAAAAAATATTTTATGTGTTTGGCTAAATTAAGTGAAATATAAAATTTTATTCAGTAATATTTGTAAAATATTAATAGTGATCAATATATGAATATCGATTTGTTTCAGTAAGTTTTGGAATTGTAATTAATGAAATTTAATTGATTTGAAATGCAGTGGTATAATCTGTAAATAAAAAAAATACAAAAAAGGAAGTACCTAAAAAGAAATATCAAAACCCAAAAAATATATACCCGAAAGAAACGACCCGTACCTAAATGGATACATGAATGTATATGCCTAACTGATTTTGTAAATAAATAGAAAATATTTTTATGTGTTTGGATAAATGAAGTTAAATATAAATTTTTATTTACTAATATTTTTACAATATTAATAATGATCAATATATGAATATCGATTTGTTTAGATAATTTTGAAATTTTAATTAATTAATTTAAATTAATTTTAAATGCAATGGTAGAATCTATAAATAAAGAAAACACAAAAAGGAAGTACTAAAAAGAAATTTCAAAACCCAAAAAAACTATACCCGAAAGAAACGATTCGTACCTAAATGGGTATCCGAATATTTATGCCTAACTGATTTTGTAAAAAAAAATATATATATATTTTTATGTGTTTGGTTAAAATAAGTGAAATGTTTTTTTTAATAGTAATTTTACATATTAATAATGATCAATATATGGAGACATCAATTTGTTTAGATAAGTTTGGAATTATAATTAATTACTAGGTGTTTTCCTGCACCATGTGCAGTAAAAAATTTTTAAAATATCTTTTAACAGATAAATATAAATTATATTCATTTTTTATTAATATTATAAATTTTCTTTTTCTTATCAATATTTTAATGTAAATTTGATTTAACTGAATATTAAAATTAAGATAAAAACTATTTTGTTTATTTGGAATTATATTTAAGAATGTGCATGTATATATTTAAAATTACAATCTTAGATAGATTTTTCTATCTATTTATTTTAATTAAATATATTACATAAATATGTAAAATTTCATAACTGTCAAAAATTAAAATTAAACAATATTTATAAAATCTGTAGATGTATATAAGAAACTAATGATTTTACGATTTAATTTGATTTTATGATGTAATTTGATTTTATGGTTTAATTTTTATAATTTTCTAAAATATGTATATATTTTTGAAATATTTTTAATTTAAATGATATTTTGAAATTTGAAATGCCATAATTGAATATATTTATTTTAATGATGATTTATGAGTTATTACCATATTTTAAAAATTACAAAAATATATATCAACAATAAATGTAATATATGAGTTATTACCATATTTTAAAAAGTTTACCAAAAATATAAATTAATATTAAATATAATTTTCCATGTCATATTAGTCTATAAGACATGTCATCAATTTTAGTAGCCATGTCATATTATTTTTGTGAAAATTATTGTAGAGAAAACATGTGGCAAAATCACTTTTCAAATATAGTTTAGGGGATGTAAAATTTCATAGTTGTCAAAAATTAAAATTAAAAAATATTTATAAAATCTATAGATATATATAAGAAATTAATGATTTTACGTTTTAATTTGATTTTATGATTTAATTTTTATAATTTTCTAAAAATATGTAATATTTTTGAAATATTTTTAATTTAAATGATATTTTGAAATTTGAAATGCCATAATCGAATATATTTATTTTAATGAAGATTTATGAGTTATTAGCATATTTTAAAAAATTCCAAAAATATAAATCGAAAATAAATGTACTATATGAGTTATTACCATATTTTAAAAAGTTTACCAAAAATATAAATTAACATTAAATATAATTATCCATGTCATATTAATTTATAAGACATGTCATCAATAAGACATGTCATCAATTCTAGTAGACATGTCATATTTATTTTGTGAGAATGATTGTAGAGAAGACATGTGGCAAAATCACTTCTCAAATATAGTCTAGGGGATTTTCAATTGATTTTAAATGTAGTGGTAAAATTTGTAAATAAAAAAAATTACAAAAAGGAAATACCTAAGTTTTTTATAAATACAATGACTAAATGTGTAAATAAAAGGAAGTAAATATACTGCTATTTTTTTTTCCAAACAATTGTCATTTAATATTGTTATCCGTGTTTCCAAACAAACCTCCTTTTAAAACTCTTATCCAAGTATCCAAACACACCGAAATTGTACTTCAGCTTTAATAAGATAGATAATGTGATTGGTTGGTATGTTTTGAGTTATAACAGTAATAAGGAATCCTATGGTTTGTCCCCACTTCTCAACAGCTTCGATGATGTCGTCTCAACAGCTTCGATGATGTCGTTCTATGGATGGAGTTGCAGCCGGAATGATCATATGCTTTTGACGGGGTTGAGTTCTTTACAAATGTGTTATCAATGTATTTATTCGGACAGATTAGTTCTTTCTATAAACAAATGGGAGTCCATTTCATGAAAATAAGGCATGTAAGCAGGAAGAGACTTGGGTATGGATTAAGAAATATATTTCCTTGTCAACGAAAAAGAAAAACACTTTTAAAATCTTCTAATGCTCAAGTACACACTGTTAAACTTATAATTCGGTCAACTTCCACATAAATATACTGATTAGGGATAAACAAATGTTTGAGTCAACCATACAATATCACAAGCACCAAAGGTTGCCGTGACACGCATGCATTTTTGGAGTTGACTTGTACGGTTGTTGTACCGTGAGTTGGCCAATCATCAACAGAATTAAAGTCTGTCTATGTTAGGCTTACAATTTCTTATAGAAATATGATGGTGAAACATAAATTCAAGAGTTGAAAAAAGCATTATGATATAATCACATCTACTATCAAATAAATTTATACTTTTCGGCTGACAAAAAAAAATTATACTTTTCGGAAAAGAAAAACAAACCATTTCTATATGCAGTTTAATTCAGACAAGATTCAAATTAAACAACCGCAATATACCATATAAATAACACTAAGCTTTTAGATTCATAGAAAACATATTAATAATGTTATCATCATTAATATACATTAAACCAATACAATCAAATAAATTTATTATGAACAATCTAGACTTTTACAGTGCCAATCAAACGTTAAAAAATATATTAAAAAATCATTTAAATTTCTTGCCAGAGTTTTTCTCCCTAAACCAATCAACCCAGTTCCGTAAAACCCACAAAACACTAAGCACAATAGCAGAGCCAATCACAACGAGCCACGATATCCAAGCCCACCGTGGAACCGCTCCCTCAGCCGCTCCGCTTCCGTAAAACGACGCCATATCGTACAGAGCCACGGGACCCGCCAGTCCGCGAACCACAGTGTAGAACAAGTAGAAAGGAGGAGACAAGAGCTCCCTCACCCTCCTCGCCAGCACGACGTCGTTCTTCCTGTACCCGGCGATCGTCCACACGTTCTGGCACGCGCTCGTCGCCTCCGCCAAGACCAGGAGCAGGAGGAGCGCGTGAGCCCCGTGGCCCACGGCGAACCGGCACGTGGCGAAGACGTAGAGCGTCGCGACGTGGTGGAGGATGAAGAGGAAGTCGTGAGGGAGGAAGACGAGGTAGTGCAGGAGGTCGATCGTGAAGTAGGCCATGCTGAAGTCGAGGACGGTGGACTCCGCGGCGGTGTTGGGAGAAGCGAAGAAGGCGCGTGGGGTTGTTAGCAGGGCGTGAGACGCGAGAACGACGGCGGGAGTGCCGTGGAACAGAGACATTATGCAGCTGGCGCCTAGATGGGGTGATTTCCACGAGCGGAAAATGAGGAAGTAGCCGAGGAGGTAGACGGCGACGAAGAGGAGGAGAAACGACGGGAGATTCGCCGGGGAAGAAGGGTTAAACGAAGGGTTAAACGACGCCGTTTCCATATCTCTGTTTTCTGATGATATTTTTTCTGAAACTGTTTGGAAGAGCTTCTTCGCTCAATTTGAGTGGGGTTTTTTAATTGAGATGATAAAATGATTTGATGTGATGAGGAGTATGGAATGTACGGTGGATCTAGAAGTCAAACAATTGATCGTGGCCGTTGGATTAATTTTAGTTTTACGTGTTTATGTACGTATTTATTTAGTTGTGCGTGCGTACAAGTTATATGCTCTAGTGCTTATCTGGATATTCTTTTCGTATTAAAGGGATGATTAATATTTTATTTTATCTAATTTGTGATTAAGTAAAAGTTAGCGGAAAACATTTGTTTTATCTCCCTTGTGAAAGTAAAATTGAGGGAAAACCATATGTTTTCAACCTTGGTTTGTGACGGAAAATGGGGATTTAAGATTGTTAAGTCAATGTCCGATCACGTAATGATGTAAGAAAATGCTGGCTAATTGTGATTTAGCAAATTTCTGATAGGCTTTACTAGGCCCAACATATTGCCAGCTTTAAGTATTTTTAATTATGGGGCCTTAAATTTAATTATAACCAAAGGCCCATTATGGAAGCACATTAGCACATGAATAGCTATAACGCGTAGTTGTTCCTCGATTTCTTACGTCAGTGTATAGGACCTACTTGAACATTTTCTTCTTTGTTTTTGTCATTTTTTTTTTGTCAACTTTTGATTTTCATCATAATTTAGACAAAAATAATTAGTGTTCTTATGTCATTACTCAATACTGGCATGTATCCGGCAGCTACCAACCCCGGGAGACACGAACCATTTTAAAAATAAATAAATCAGTGGTGATAATTTTTCATAAATCAATTATTCATGATAAATTATGTCTGAATGAAATCATATACTTGATCGCTCTATAATTCAATGTCACTGGAGTGTATTGTAATGAAAAAAAAAACGAATCTAGTTGGTGAACGAGGCCTTTCAGTTACCAAATCGTCTAATTACTTTCTTAGACTAGTTCCACGTCCAACAACATTATAAATAAACACGTTGACAAGATTTTAGTTGTAACACAAACTTGAAGAAGATGAAGAATGTTATGGTCGTTATTGACGAGAGCAGCTCAAGTTATGATTTACTCGTTTGGGTCCTTGAAAATCTTCAAGATATAAGTAACAGCAATAAACTTTTGATATTTGCAAAACAGCCACAAAGTTTTGTTGGTCCTATCTCGCTCTCTTCATCGTTGGGATTTGCACAGCTTTTCTATCCATTTTCACCTAGTTAAGTCGTTTGTCAACGATTATTCTTCATTTAAGAAAATCATCTATATATGTTTTTCCTTTATCTTATATATGTATGTTCTTGTGTGTTATGCAGGGGCAGAACTTATAAGACTAGCTCAAGAAAAGAATATGAAGATTGCTTTGGGTATATTAGAAAAAGCCAAGAAGATAAGTGGAAATCATGGGGTATGATCTCTTGACCATATCATTTATGGAATCACTTGTGCAAAAATATTTATATTAAGTTCATGTCAACAACCATTTGTTGAAAAGGTTAGTCTCATCATAAATAATCCACAGATTAAAGCAGAGACATTAACTGATGTCGGAGACCCTAAAGAGCCAATCCACAAGATAATTCAAGAGCGAATGATCAATTTATTAGTTATGAGCGAGGGCGATCAACAAACCCCAAGTCTTAAAAAGTAAGAAAAGATCATTAGGGATCCGATTATTGTTATTTCAATTGATTGTTTATTTAACCAATAAACTTAGTAATGTAAGAAAATATTGAAGTAACGACCATTGCTTCAATAAATGCAGGTGTTTACACAATACACATTGCTCTCTTCTTGTCGTGGAGAAAGGAATTCGTATAAATTATTGATTCGATAAATTAATGATGGTACGAACCACTAAGATCTTTTATAATTGTATGCATGTGGTTATGTAAAATATATGATATTGTGGGGTTATTGAACTAATAGAATATGATATTATTGTACATATCATATCTTGCCCATACATGGATGCCTTGGACCTAACCTGTAAAATAGAAAATCAATAATTAAATTGGTTAAAATAATGTCTGTTTTCTTAACTGAACAAAGCAAAATTCAAGTTTAAAACAAATAAAATGTCTCTGAATAAAATAAAAAAAATACTAACTGGGAAATTTACAAACCCAGCCCTGTCAGAAAAAATGTGTGAATTAATCAGTTGGGAATTGGTGGTAATTAGTTTATAAATTAGTTACTATCCTATATAGATGTTGTAGAATGTGTCGAAAGATACATATGTTGACACTATTATGTGTTACGAAGGGTGTTATATTGTCTAATAAAGAGTTTAGAGCCAAACCTCGAGCTCCAAAGCTGTAAAGATAAAAAGATATGATGAATCAACTTGTTTTTGAGAGCAAATGATATCACCCTGTCCAAAGAAATACACTATAAATTTGGCGATTTGGATAGCCTTTCGATCAATGGGGTACTGGCATCAAAGATCAAGGAAATGGTAAAATGAATGTTCACACAAAGATTGTGAAAGTCCTAATTTGTCTAAACAACTGTTTTTTTTTAATATGACGTACCACATTAGGTTGAGTGTTGATTGATGTATATTACGAAACATCAATCGGTTTGTTTTGAAATAACAAGCAAAATTCATTTTTTTTTTTGACATCGAGCAAAATTCATTTCATAAGCAAACAAGTTTAACATTAATAGTCTGTTTTATTATGTGGCTCTTATGTTTTTTATAGGATTTACATTTGTAGAAAACAAAGAAAATTGTTTCAAATAAGAAATCTACGTAAAGAAATAAAGATTTGACTAAATGAATGAAGAATACGATTGAATTAAATCAAATGGTGGACACTTGGTCCTTTGGTCGACCAACCCGAATCAAGGATATTATGGCCCGACTCAAATACTCTTTAACTAGGATAAGATCCGCGCCTTACGCGGAATGAAGTTGTTATTTTTAATATGTTTTGGAGAATAAAACAATAGTTCGGTTTCATTTGGATTATGGGTGTTCAATCCGGATATCGGGTTGGTTTTGGTTAGGTTCAGTTTTTTCGGTATTTCGGTTAGTAAAATATAACTACTATTCTAAATCCATATTTACTTCGGTTTGATTTGGTTTATATATCGTTATTTTCAGTTTATTCGGTTTTATACCAAAAACATAATTATTTAGTTTGAGATCATATTATATGTTATACGAATTTTAAAGTCATGTTGTCAAAAAGTCATTTAACTAAAATATATTATATATTTAAATAAAAGAATAAAAAACAAAAAAATGCTTTTATCATCTAATAAAATAATTAAATCTAGAATTAATATCAAAGCTCTAAATTTTGAAAAAAAAACAGAAGCATGAAAGAAACTTTTTCTATTCTTTCATATTTAGTGTTCATCAAACTAATATGTCTTCGATTGAATACAACTCTGTTTATTTAAAGATAAAAAAATTGTAAAAAATTTCAACTAATTGTTGTCCATCAAATTTATAATTTTTACTTCAATTTAGTTAATGTTAAAATAAAACAAAAAGACTAAAAAATAAGAAGTTTCAGTTGCAGTTAATTGTTACTTAATTATAGTTCAAGTGATTTACAAATTAAAATTATAGTTCAACTCATATAACAAATAGATATTCATGCGTCGTTATAAATATATACATATTTACATGTTTCAGTTTAATCGGTTTCAATGTGAAAAATTTAATAAGTTTATAATTTATAAATGTTCTTGAAAATTCATTGAAAGTTTTGAAATTAAAATATTTATGTAATCTTATATGGTATATAGTTTAATCTATATTTTTTTTATTATTAAATAATAGTTTTCACTCATATGGTTTTAAAATCATGTGTATCTTTGTATAATAAAAATGTTAAACCCTTGATCATTAATTTTAACATAATAATTCTAATAGTTTTAGTCATTTATTTTCATTTTTCTAAATTCAAAATATAACATATACAAAAAATCTAAATTTTAATTTATAGCTAATTTAATTGTTTAATTTATTTTAATAATATAAAATTAAACAAAAATGATGGAGGAGATATAAATTGTTATCAAATCTTTATTATTAAAATCACTAGTTGTCATATATATATATTAGTCATTTATGGTAATTTCGTAGGTTTTATTTAAGAAAAGAAAAAGAAATAGTAATTATATCTAACAGAACAATCATAAATGTTTCTATAGTAAATATCATATCATATCATCATATCATATCATAAAAGTTTTATTTATTTTCCTATTTTGAATTTATGATGAGGCTGAACACATGTCAGTTTAATACTTTTTGCATAAATATTTATGTATTTTTATGGTATATAGTTTAATTATATATATATTAATCTTAATATTTCTTAAATAAGATTTACTACTTATATGATTTTGTAATCATTTGTATCTTGTCGTAACAAAACTTTAAACCATGGTCACAAAAATTTCAATGTGAGATTTTTAATAGTTTTATTAATTTATAGTCATTTTTAAAATTTAAAATATAACACATACAGAAAAGTCTAAATTTTTGTTATTAATTTATTTTAAAAAATGATAAAGGATACTCTATTCTATTTTATCAAATTTTGATTATTCAAAATCATTAATTGTCATATATATATACTTTAGATACATTAAGAAATTCCGTAATTTTATTTAAGGAAATATTGAAGAGCATTAATAATTAATTTATTGTTAGTTTAATAAAAAACTTATTATATATTTATATGGACCAACATATTTCTCTAAGGGTTCTAAGAAGCATTGTGGTAATGACACATGGATATACCAAATGTTATAATGCTTCTCTTTTAATATATAGGGGATGGTTCTAAAAATTGGTATAGGTAGCGCCTAAGCGGCAACTCAATCATACCAAAACGATTTTCTTAAAATCTTATCTATACGACTCAAATCGTTTTAAATTATTCTAAGACAGTTAAAATCGATTTACAACAATCTAAATTACTGTAAATATGTTAAATTAAGAAATAATATTCGTATAACTCCATAAATTTGCCTAGTTTTCTTTTGTTTAATATGTTTAATTGATTTTAATAATTCGTTAAAATTATAATTAAATTCAAACACTAAAATATCTTATGAAAATATAAAATATATAGTAAATTAATAATTCGTTAATGACTAGACTTTGCCTAGACCTTAAATTGTACGTATAGTCATTTATCCTATACAAAACACCTGTTTACTGCCTAATGATATGATTTCTTGAACATAATTCTCAGTGTTTTTGTCTAATGAAGTCATCTCCATTTTCTCACTTGATGTCAGAATCTTCCTTGGCTAGAATAAGATTAATCTTTCATAGCTGGTCTGCCAGTTGGTATTATCTATGAAGAGAGCCGGTAATGATCGTATCACTGCAGGGGCTGAACTTACCAATACTCAAAGCGGAACCAAGGTTCATTGGTATAGTGCATCAGATTTGCCAGTCAATATACCAAACAAGAATGTGGTCGAGGGCTTTTGTGAAGCTTCATTAATTCTAGCGACTTTTTATAACTTTTTGAGTGGATGTATTCGGTGGTGTATTTTCTGGCATAGAGAACGACGGTTTTTGTTTTGGAAGATTGATGCTTGCAAGACATTTTATGAAAATGGACTTTGGATAAACCGAAATCTATGTGCTCATGTTTATTGAAGGTCTTTTAGCCTTTTCTTTTTGGTCCTGCTTGTTTTAAGCCTTTTCTTTTAGGTCTTTTTATCTTGTTATTGTTTTTTCTATAATCGATTAACTAGATCTTGACCCGTCCGACTGGACGGGTGTTTACTTTACCTTGTAAAAATATTATCATCTTATAGCAAATTGGAAATTATTAGATTTTATAAAGTATATGGTCCACGTTCTTGGCTATCATATGATTGTTATTGTATTTAATGTATTTATAACACAAAAAAATACTAATGTTAGTATATATATTTTTGCATTATTTATTTGATATTGTAACCATATAATATTTAAATTAATAATAATATATCTACGGTACTAATGGACAACAAATCTTGTTTGAGATAAATATATTTTTACTTTTGTATTATATAAAAACTATAAATATCAATAATTACAATGACACAATAAATAATTTAGTTATCAAAATGGATCATAATAACAAATTAAATAATGTGGGCCAATTTTATACTAACAATTAAAAAAAACATAAGCCCAACCCAATATAGATGTTATCTTTATGTCCAAACAACATTTTAATTTTTTTAACTCTGCAATTCATGTTACCAAACAAAACTAAAAGGTACTTCTACTTTAATAAGATAGATTAGTTTGTTTATAGCTAGCTATATAAGTTTCTTTAATCTAGCAGTTTAATTAAGAGTTCATTAATGATTTTATACTAGGAGTTTCGGGATTCAAACCCGTTCAAAAAGGAAAACATTTGCTAACAGAATATATAACCAATCTTTGATTACCAGAATAACGAAAACGAAATTAAAACTCAAAATGGCCCACAAAGGCCCAAATGCTGTCGTTAGCACTGAATATCTCACGAATACCATCGTCGACCTTATCTCTAAGCTTTTCATCTGGTGTATGCCCTCTATGGCTGTTCCACTCTCTATCTCAACAAATCTTCCCATCTCCCGCCAATGTCACCGCCCCTGCTTCCCTTCCACTTCATTTAAGGGAAATGTAAGCGTCTTATTAGGAGCAAACCCACGTCAGATTCTTTCTCTGAAACTCCACCACAAGCGTCGAACGGGACCCCTTGTTGTGTTCAACCAAACGTCGTCGTCTTCTCCTTCTTCTTCTCCAGCAGCTTCAGAGAGGTTCCGTCTGGATAATTTGGGACCACAGCCTGGTTCGAGGAAGAGGGCGAAGAGAAAAGGTAGAGGTATCTCTGCAGGACAAGGAGCGAGCTGTGGTTTCGGGATGAGAGGTCAGAAGTCACGATCTGGTCCTGGAATCATGAGAGGTTTTGAAGGTGGTCAAACCGCTCTTTATCGCCGTCTCCCCAAACTTAGAGGAATCGCCGGAGGTACAATTACTTCTTCTTCTTTTTTTTTTTACTTTGTTTGCTATCTCAAAGTATCAAACTTTGTGTAGTCTAAGTGTTCGATGAAATGTCTCACCCAGAGACTCTGTTTAAGCTTTATAGATTCCGTATGTAACCGGTTTCATGTGTTGTTTACCTGAGATTTTATTTTGCTGATAATCTCAAAGCACCTTCTTCAATCCGTATCCTTTATTTTAGTTTAGCTTTCTGATGCATCAACAACCGTCTTCTTCGAACAGGTATGCGTGCAGGATTGCCCAAGTACGTACCAGTTAATCTCAAAGACATTGAAACAGCTGGGTTTGAAGATGGAGATGAAGTGTCACTTGAGACGTTGAAGCTTAAGGGTTTGATCAATCCTTCTGGAAGGGAAAGGAAACTCCCTCTTAAGGTTTGTGTTAACCTTTGAGAGAGACAAAACAAACAAAAGATGTATTGCTTTGCTCCTTACTTAATCCTTTCTTGCATTCATCTTGGATTTCAGATTCTTGGTACTGGAGAACTAAGCGTGAAGCTCAACTTCAAAGCTCGCGCGTTCTCAACATCAGCCAAAGAGAAGCTTGAAGCTTCAGGTTGTACACTCACAGTGCTCCCCGGAAGAAAGAAATGGGTGAAGCCTTCAGTTGCAAAGAACCTTGCACGTGCCGATGAATACTTTGCAAAGAAGAGAGCTGAAGCAGCAGCAGCTTCTTCAGAACCAGCTACTTCTGCTTAAACATGTTCATTTTCAAGCTTTTCAATGTTGTAAAGATTTTGTAAAACGGTAAAAATTATTATTGAACATTTTGTTTCTAAATTAGAAAAAAAAAGAAACTTTTTTCTCAATCTTCAACAAAATTTTACAGAATAGGTTTCATTATTACTACAAAGTTTCCACCATTTTCTTTGCATAAACACCAAAAGAGCCATCAAGGTTCTTCATCATCATCATCAACATCATCAGCGATGAAAGCTCTTCTTCTGACACGACGTCTAGACTCTTGTTCATCAGAAGACTGATTGTTGTTCTCTTCATCTCTATCTCTAGATGACGTTCCCGTATCACCTTCATAGCTCTCTCCCCAAAGCCTTGAAGATCTTCTTCTCACACCTATATGGGACCTAGCTCTAGACGTACCAGACCAGCTACTACTACTCCTTGATCCTCCACCACTCGATTCTGGTCTAAACACACGGATGAGGAAGAACACCGTAAGCCAACCACCATCATCAAACGATAGAATACCATCATCATTGCTGCTTCTCTCTTCTCCTCCGAAAGAAGACTGTAGTGTGCTAAGCAAGTCCCCTAAATCCCTCTGCCTCTCTAGCCTCCTCCAGCTTCTCTGCCTCTCTGGATCAGCTTCTGATGGCCTTACCCCTGGATGCTGGAGCCTCGCGTGCTTTCTCAGATCAGAGTAAGTTCCATTGAACTCACAACTCTCAGAAGAACAGCTCCTAAGCTTCGCGTTCATGAAACCTCGAGCATCTTCAACAGCCACCCATTCTTTTATATGTCCACGGCATAACGGACAAGTAAGCTTCGGTTTGGTTTTTTCTTGGTCTGTTACCTCATCAGATGCAGCCTCTTCTCTTAAATCTACAGTGTTGGAGCCTGAAGCTACACCACCACCACCTTCAGTCTCAGCTGGTGTCGTCTGTTTAGGAAGCTTTACGGTACTGATCGAAACAGTTGGAATGACGGTGGCTAGTGTCACACATGTAAGGACGGCAACCTTTATCAAAGGAAGAGCAAATGAGAAGGATGCCGTTGTGAGGATGTTCCATACAGACAGGACATCGAGCTTCTTCCCATTCCTTAACTTGCTTCTCACTCGGCTTCTTCAAAGCACGGCTTGACTCACAATACAAAGGCGATGATGATGCTCTTAACCTTTCGTGAGATACAGATCGGTCTTTCCTCTCTTTCGGCATAATAATTCTCTAACAAAGAAACTGTCTTTTAAAACCTGCAAACAGATCAAAGTTTGTCATAAGCTAATCTTAAAAAGGATTGTCCTTTCGTAGAAGATGTGAGAACAGAAGCGAGAGAGTCTTTGAAAGATTGTTACTTCATACAAAAGCTTCCAACTTTTTTTTTTTAATAGATCAGAGATGAATCAACGACAATGGAACGAGAAAAAGCAGAAGATGGGACTTACAGGAAGAGTCTAGAGCGTTGTGGCGATGGTCAGATCGAACGAAACCCTAAATCGGGCTTCCCATCTCGAGAGAGAGAGAGAGAGAGCCAAGGAGGTGAGACGATGAAGATGAGGCGGCTACTTTACTTTTTCTTTCTTTCTTTTCTTCTCGATATATAATTTATATTTAATTTATTTATAATCGTTTGAGAAAAATAAAATTAAAGTGATTGAGAGAAGAATACAACAAGATTGGCAATTTGTTCATGGATTCGTGAACAGCCACAGACATTACAACGTTACAAAGTTTCCTGTCCACGTTCGTTCATGCTTTTCTTTCTAGCTATTAATACGTGTCTTTTTTTCCAAATTATAATGATGTTTCTTGGATTTTTTCTTCTAGTGGTAAACCCAACTTTGACTAATTTTTTATACGTTTTTGAAATTTACTAGGTATGAACTAATTATTTGTGAAAGCAATAACGGCTTCAATTTTTTTAATTACATAATGGCGAGAAAACAAAAATGTTCTACAGGGCCCTAGCGTCCTTTCTCGCTCATAGTTTATAACCAAAACATGAATCATAAAAGCCCACATAACTTTACCTTATTTCTTTTTTCACGACAGCACTTTTATTACTTAAGAAGATTGTATATAGTCTACATGGAGCAAATTGCTAAAACGTAATGGAACATACGCATGAAATATAAAAGATAAATCTTCCATTCTGTCTTTTGCTAACTTGTCAGCCACTTGGTTTGCCATCCATGCTCTGATCTCTCTTGTCCAGTTATAGTACTCAAAGTGAAGTCGTTTGTTGTTAATAATATTCACTGTTTTTTGACAATCACTTTCCAGGATAACATGAGTAATCCCCAGACTCCAACAATGTTGTAAAGCCATTAGAATGGCCTGTAATTCACTTTCAAGGGCATTGTGTGTTCTTCTTCCTATTGCTTGTATTGCCTTTTTATAAACTCCATTGCTATCTCGAATAACCCAACCTGCAGAGCTTGGTATTTGTGTGTTGATGAACGATCCATCAGTGTTGCATTTATACCAGCCGTCTTGTGGTCGCTTCCATCTGAAAACTTCTGTTGATCTAGTTTGAGGAATCTGTAAACTCCTTCTATTCTGATCAGTATTCTCATTTTGTTTCCACTCCATAACTTTACTTTATTATATCAATATATTAAAACTGAAATTTTATTTTAGTAGATTACACAGCAGAATTGTCAATTCACAAATAAGTTTATCTTCTTAAAATCTTGGAGCATGTTTGTAATTTCACTCTCTTTTCAGAAAGATTGCAAGATTCTCATTAGGATTATGTCAAAAAAAAAGGAATACTATCGACTTTAATGTAAAAAAATATACCATGATATTTCTTCATGACTAAAAAAGTTCAACAAAGGTTTATAATATAAACCTTCTATCAATACACAAGAAGAGTAAAAATATTCACTTTTATTCTTATAACCAAGTTTACAAGTTCTGATAAGATCTTTGGGAACCAGCTACTTCAAAAACGACAAAGGAAATTCCGACAGCCAAAACAATAAGTGAAATCTTTCTTTCCATGGTCTAGTAGAAAGTACTGGGGTTGTCGGGTAGCGAAGCTATTATTGTAACACTAGATTTGGGTAATTTTGTTCAATTTGGGATTGCAATTGATATTATAATTTCCGTTCTTTAAGATTGATTAATATTATTTGGTTTGTTAAAGAAAAGATACCTTATATGCACATTTTTAGCCTAAATGGATCTTCAAGTCTCTTTTCCCAGTCAAAGTTATACACACCAACAATGGTTTACAAATGTTTTGTAGTTTAAAGATTCTAATTGTCTCACACTTGAAAATCTTAAACTTAGAAACTTCCTACTTTCAAGAATCACTTCCAAAACTGAAAGAGTTTAGATTGTTTTGAAGTTATTCGAATATGCTCTCGGTTGAAGTTATAGTATTCATATGTGTTTCTTTTTTAGTTAAGATTTTTGAAACTTAACGACATTTTACCGTCAATTGTATAAACGTTTTTATGATGAATAAATTTTAACATTCACTCAATATAAAATCTAAACAAATTTGATTACTGTTAGCCGGCGCAACTAAGAACGCATGAAAGCTAGGTGCATTTTTGTGTGAATCATTGGGGAAAAGGATTTTCATTGTATGAGCAGTTTTTGTGGTGGCTTACTTTGATCCTGAATGTTTGATTATGAAAGTGCTAAATGGGTCAGTTAGAAAGATGTATGAATACTATGTCAAAAGTACTACAATAGATGGAAACAAAAAATTTATTTATTAGATTTACTTCAAGTAAATTTACCAGCTTTACTTAATCACAAAAACACTAGCCTCACATGTTTCTATGATCTAACACATGATCCAAGAAACACTCTCTCATTAGCCCTTTTATGTTTCACTTACCATACAAGTAATAAAATCATTTTTGCTAAGAATCATTTTCTTTTGTGCTAATCCTATACAAATCTCCCTCGAACTAGTTATACTAGCTAGATTTTGTGACTCCTTTCCCAAGTAAATATCTCCAAATCTCCTTGTTAATCATCAATTTCTTTTAAGCAACATTTTTTTTCTTAATGACAAACTTCATCTTCAAGCAAACACTTTTTACTTAATGGAAAACGTCCATTTATCTTCACAAATATATTCCCTTTCATTTTTTCAAGTTAAAGCAATCAATACATGAATTCCATTATAGCTCCAGATTCATGCAACACATTACGTACTACCTTCCGTAGTATTCCACGAACTAATACATATACATCAACAAATTCCCCCCTTTTGACTATGTATGTGAACTCATCACCCAGACAGAAAACTGCATCTTCAATCTCCCCCTATGAATTACATCATGGTCAAAAACTAATTCGAAGATCGTCACCCTCTAAATCGAGGATGAAATACCACTTCACTATCTCCATAGTGATTAGCTCTCCTAGACCATGCATTCATGAGTCTTATCCCACCATGATTAGCTCCTCGAACCAACTTGAAACAATTACTTCGAAAATATCCTTGAAATCAACAAGAACAACATGTTGGACCATGAGTCCTCATATCATATATTCGCTCAATCTGATGCTTCTCCCTCAATAGCCTGAAACACTTTGCCTAATATGCCCAATAACTCTACAATGAGCCTTATCCCACCATGATTAGCTCTTTAAACCAACTTGAAACAATTACTTCGAAAATGTTCTTTAAATCCACAAGAATAACTTGTTGGACCATGAGTCTTCATATCATATATTTGCTCAATCTGATGCTTCTTCCTCAATAGCCTAAAACACTTTGGCCTAATATGCCCAACAACTCTACAATGATAACATGCATGTATAAAGAGTCGTTAAGATACACTTTTTACCTCTAGAATTTTTCTTGTATCAGTTGATGAAGCAGTCTTCACTGCAATCTTTTCATCTAAAGAAATCGTTGCAGTCATCTTAACCACTGGCTTCATAGCAGATGTAGCTAAAACCTCAATTTTTTCTATATTTTTTTTTGTGTTTCCCCAAGTTTAACATGAGTTTGTCTTGCTTCTTCTTTCTCTACTTGCAGTACTTTCTATATAACTTCAATAAATGCTTCAAGACGTCTCTGTTCTTTTACTAGCACCATATTCTCCTTTACAAACTTCACTAACGTTCCACACACTTGTTTGTAACTCTCTTTTAGATCATCTTATAGTCCTTCATCATATTTTTCCTCCTCAAATTCAGAATCTGATTCATATGACGTACTTGCATCATCTTTATGTGCACCAAAAGCAACTAGGTTGAACACTTTGCCTTTTCTTGATTCATTATCATCTTCCTTATGAAGGATTTTTCTTTCTTTTTTGCATCTCATCAAGTCCAATTTCTTTGCACCTAAATTTTTTCAATCTCTTCTCTTGGCCGTTGGACACTTCTTTTTGAAATGTGCATATCCTCATGCATTTATAACACTACCTCTGTATTAACCCATGGCTCGCCAGCTTCTTGCCTTTGTTTGCTCACACCAGCTTTCTCATGTCCTTGCCATTGTATCATTTCATGTAGTACTTGGTGAAGCACACAAATCATCTTAATCACCTCATATTTATTCTCTCACCTTTGATTTGTTGTTTCAGCAAATGCTAGATTCACTTCGGTATGATTTCCCGCTCTATCTCATGAGCTTTTATCATACCCAAAACATCGTGAAAGTTAAATCCATCTATGTCAAGAAACACAAACATTGCTGTTTTATAAGATGTAAATTTTTCTGGCAGACACCTTAAAAACTTCTTCACCAGTTTCTTGTCCTTGTATTTCATGTCAAGAACACGAGTTTTTTGTGCTAACGCACTGATTTGAGAAGTAAAACCTGATACATATTCATGTTCTTCCATCTTCGAGTTCTCAAATTTTGATTTGAAAAAAATCATCCTTAAACTCTTAACCTTCTCAGTCTCTTCAAAGTGTAATTGCAGAATATCTCACACCTTTTTTGCATTCTTGCATCCTTGAATTAGATCGAGTTGTTTCTTCTTGACCTATGTAAAAACACAAAATAAAGCTTTTGCATTATTCCTTGACATCTCCTTCTCATGCTTTGTCCATTTAGCCAACGGTTTGTTAACCACAACACCATCTTTTCTGTTGTCTTGGGACCTTCATAGCTATCTTCCAATGATGTCCAAATGTCCATATCAATACTTTGTAAACTTGCATTCATCATCAATTTCTAATGCCCATAACATAATGTTCATGATCAAGCATAAGTATTATATCATTCATATTGCCTTCAGGATCTCCACTAATGATTTAGATGAACCGCTCTGATATTAATTGAAAGTGCAAAATGGATCTGATATAAAATCGTATGAGTATTGTATCGGGAATTACTACGATAGAAAAAACACAAAAAAATTCACAACAAAGAAATATGTCTTTACTAGATCTCTTCAAAGTAAACTTACAAGTCTTATTTAATCAGGAAAACACCAGTCTCACACGTTTGTATGTTCTAACACATGATACAAGAAACTATCTCTTCTTAACCTTTTATGTTTCACTCACCATACAAATAATAAAACCTCTTTTGCTAAGAATCATTTTCTTTGTGTTAATCTCATACAAAGTTCTCTTAACCTAGTTATACTAGCTAGCTTTTGTGATTCTTTCCCCAAGTAAATGTTTTCAAATTTTTTTGTTAATCTTCACATTTTTTAAAAGCAAAATTTCTTTTAGTGACATATTTCCTCTTCAAATAAACACTCTTTTATTTAATGGAAAACATTCATTTCTCTATATATATTCCTTTTTTCAAATTTAAGCAATCAATATAAAAACTTCAATATAGCCTCAGCTTCATGCAACATATTATCTATTCCTTTCTGTAATACTCTGCAAACTAATACATTAACATGTTTACCAAGTCTGTTGTCTCCTCGTTGTCTGCTCACAAATCAAACTGATCCGGTTCAACTTTTGGTATGACGGGTTATCCGTAACAATTAAAACCGGATTAGTTGTATGTATGTGATTTGTCGATTCTTCCTGCGTATAAATATTAACCAAAATTTTCTTATTCACATGAAATATATTTAAGAATTCTTTCTTTGACTTTATTAAAATATTTTGGAGTTCCATAATGATGATGGGATCTTCTACTTCTGTTTCTGACACGAAGAGGAAGATGGAGAAGAAGGCAAGAAGAAGAGACCAAAGTAAAGAGGAAAAATTAAGTTCAAGACAAAAGAATGTAAAGAGGAAAACGAACAAACACAAAACGGCAAAGTTCAGTTAATAAGACGACATTTCTCAAACTCATCTCAATCATCCAAACTAAACATTTTGCGTCGTATTGGATGGACAACAAATGTAATTAATCACTATTTCCTTACGTCACATACATTATATAATATATAGTTTTCTTCTGTTTTACTTTCCGTATTATTGTATATAATACGTAGTACATACCATACAGCATTATTAACGAAAATCTTATGTGACAATTCCTTTCACATCTATTTAGATTATAAGACATCATTCTCTCTGTTCGTAATGCTATAGTCTTGCTGCAAGTCAAAAACTGTGAGCCTGTGGCACAGCTTTTTACATATTCACATTCATCACAGTTTAGTTCGTGTATGTACGTATGCCCTGTTAATTATTTTTTTTTGTTTTGCGTAAGATGCCCTGTTAATTGTTTTGAACTATTTTTTATCATTATATAAAGAACCTATAATTATTCTATCACTTGTTTAAAAAACTGAGCCGCTATTCTACGTTCGTACGTCTATGTAAAGCAACTCCTAAGCAACAACATTTTGAAATTCATACCAAATGGTACGGTACAATATTTACTGATTTGTTGAGATTTATGTCTTCTCGTGTGTCCGAAGAATATATCTATACAGAGCCGTGCGGCCGTGCCTATGGTTTAATGAAAAAGTCATTTGCCTTACGCCCCAAATAATATTTAGATTTTAAGGCCCCTTCAATCAATAACTTATTTTATGGTAGAGTGGTTAAAGAGTTTTTGTACGAGGGTGTCAACGTAAGTTCGAATATCAGTCATTGTTTCTATAGTTGTTACCTAGAGTTCCTATGATTTGTAACATATATTTTAAAGGTTATTAAGATTTTCTTTTGCCAACATTGTTTTCTACTATTTCGATTTGTTTTTTCAGTAAAAGTTTCTGTATGTTGAAGAAAGAACTTATTAATACTGTTGTGTAGCCTAAACTTCTAATGTTTTGCAATATATGTTTTTAAAGGTTTCTTAAATTTTTTTTGTCACAAATTTGTTTTATGTGATTTTTATTTGTTTAAAGTTTATAAAAATTAGTGTATGAAGAAAAAACATTTATGTAAGATATTTTTCTCTAGATTTTTTTAGAAATTATATATTGTCTCAAGTTAAGTTATGAATATTACTGTTAATTTAAAACTATAAGTATAAATGCTTAGAATATTTTTTTTGCCTTAGGCCTCCTAAAGTGTTCGCACGGCACTGTATCTATATATTTATTATATTAAAAGAAAAGCCACAACTTCTCTTCACGTATGATTTTTTTTTAATGGACTTTCTTTAATAAACCATATTTCATTTATTTCTATTAACATTATGATATCATTAAAATATCACATCTTAAATAATTGACATATATAACAACTTCACCTATAAAATTGTCTTATTTCTAATTATAAAAATCTGTTAACAAAAAAATCTAAATTTTTTAAATATTTTTATAAAATTAAGCATTGATTAATTTCGTGATTAATAGTCTAATATTATTATAAATTAATATTAATTAATATTTTATTATAACAACTTAAAATATCACATCTTAAATAATTGACATATATAACAACTTCACCTAAAAATTATCTTATTTTCTAATTATAAAAATTTGTTAACAAAATCTTATCGAAATTTTAAAATATTTTTATAAAATTAAGCATTGATTAATTTCGTGATTAATATTCTAATATTATTATAAATTAATGTTAGTTAATATTTTATTATAAAATAAAAAATAAAATTTGTATACTGTTTTCTTAAAATTTCTAATTATAGTCTATCTTATCTATTAAAATAAAGTAATGAATTCTTTCATGTTTTATTTTATATTTTGGACCATCTTTTAATTTTTTGTATTTTATTAAAACTAATAATATATATAGAATCTTTGAACTACGTTAATCACAATATATTAGAAAACTAGGTAACACGAGTTAACATTAGAAAATTATATAATAAATGTATATAAATTAACATGTATTTTATTAAAGTTAATAATATAATATATTTTAATCATTATTTAAATATATATATATAGATATTTTTTTTAACAAATCTGTTAAAAAATATTATAACAATATCTTAATTCCAAAAAGTTTACGTAAATATTTCAACTAATTTCGTAATTAGCAATGAAATTTTATTATGCATTAATATATATTCAGTTATCATTTATAAAATAAAAAATGAAAATTATCTTTTTATCTATTTTATAATAATAATAATTCATCTTAAATGAAACTATTATATTGAACTAAATATGATAACATTATATTAGATTGATAGTTAGTATTGATATATAAATAGCTTATATATTAATAATTTATTAGAAACATTAATATTTCAATAACAAGGATTTATAGTTTTATTTTTTGTTGAATATCAAAAAAAAATGTTAAATTTGATGAGAAATCAAATAGATAGTGTGAATCCATAATCTAATAAGAAATTTTATGGTGTATGGTAAGATGAAATGTATAGCCTATTAACAAAATTAAAATTTAATGTCTTTAAAATATCATTTAAGAAAATAATATTATAAAAAATAAATTTATTCTCATTTAATATTAATGGATTAATCTTAACTAATATTAGTTATACAATAATATAAATCTATCATTTAAATTTATGCATAATGGAACTTGGTATATAGGTAGAGAACATGATTATATGATTTGTAGAACAATAAAACCATTAAAATAATAATGTACAAACTATTTAATTTATTCTAAATTCTGGTCTACATTATTTGATTTATTAACTAAAATATAGATCTATGTTTTATTAATTATCAAATCATATCTCATCACTTTTCTTTTAAAACTAGGTGTTTCGCTCGCCCATGCGGACGTAAATATTTGATAATTATTTATTAATACAGTCATTACTAATTAAAAATTATAATAATAATTTATTATTCATATTTTCATTTGAAAATTCTTATTTACTATAATTTTTTTGAAAACTTCTTGGTACATTATATTAATTAAAGTAAATCTTAGAAATCACTCAGTATTTCCTTTTCAATTATATAAAATCAAAAACTTTACTTGATTAATATTTATTCATGTCTGAATTTTTAAATTTCTTATTAAAGAAATATTTTTCAGTTAATAACATAATATACTGGAATTATCTATTGGATAATAATAATTATTATTAATTTTAGTCACTTATCTAATAAAATAAATCTTAAGTTTGTTTTTATTTTTGACTAACTTATATATTTTATTCATTGTTGGTATAAACGATATTAACCTCTCTAACTTTTAACTCATACACATCAATAACAAATTTAACATAAAGCTATTTATATATGATGCAGTTTTCACTAAAATATATATATATATATATATATATATATATATATATATATATATATATACAAATTAGAAACAATCATGTTGTGTAAATATTGTAGAAATCTCTTTATAGAAGTTTCATATTTTTTTAGAATATATGAATCTCAAGAGAGATAATATTTATATCAATCCAAAAATACTACGTTTCAGAATAAGTTGAAAATGATTGTCATTCTCTTTTATTACTCTAATAGGAGCCACCGAAATAAGATAACTCTCTATTTTTCTATGTTGACAATACAGAGTCAAAGAAATTACTTTTCCATAAAATTTCATGTTGTCTTTCGAAGTAACCATAGTTTGCATCAAAAACTCTATCATCATCAAATGAAGAACCATCAACGACTGAAACCGGTAAGACAAGTCGCAATCATCCGTAATAGATCTGTCAATTACCTTTTTTAAACAGTTTAATTGAACCGAAAATTTTGTGTTTCCAAACCCATTGGAAAAAACATACAAAAGAACAATAAAATATTTTTTATATTCAAAATAAATTGGCAATCAAACAATGACCGGAAACAAAACAAAACAAATAAAGAAAAACAAAACAAGTTAAACAAACCGATGTCGTAGCTCAAGAGCGCCTCCGATCATCGGCTTGAAATTACAAAAAGTTCTATTTTCGTCTCTTGATGGCTAGGATTTTTCACGGCTGACAACCTTAGATTTTCTCTCTTTTTGATAAATTTATATATCTCAATTAATAGTATAGATTTAGGAGGGGTAATTGGAAAAAGAAGTTTATTTCTTTTTATAAAAAAAAATTGACACTCTTTTCATTATTTTGACCAAAACGTTATTTTTCGTTATTTCTATTTCTTATAACTGATGAGACTCTTTAAGATACAATAAATGCTCGTACATTTAAATCAAGAAATGTAATCTGATCATGGATCTAATTATCTAATTTTTGTCGATTCCTACAAGATCATATGCTCGCACTTACACACACACACACAATTACACACCAACAAATAGTACTATACAACTACTTATCACAATTACATATGTGGCATATGTACTAGTAATAAAACTAAAAAATAATTTAAGAAATTTATAGATCTTGTCTTGTATTTATATACCATTCACGTGGGCCATTCAAGAATTTGCATGAAAGCCACTCCTCTTCCCACAAAACAAAACTTCAATCTCTTTATGTCTTTCTTTCTCTCTCAGTTTCAAAACTAGTTACAGAAGTTAGATATCATCAACAGAGGAGAGAGAGAAATCCACTGTTAGGTTTAATCAAGAAGACAAGCTTTATGTTAGAGTTTAGGTTTGAGATATGTCTCATGCTTGTGAATGGAGAAGCTCCTCACTTTTAATGGTTATCTTCCTTTCTTCCCTACTCTATCTCCTTTCTGTAAATACTCGGATAGGGGCAATTCGGGTATTTGTAGAACTACCGACGACATTAACTACCTCTCATGCTCCGGCTAATAACCAAGAAGATCCAATGAAGAAGCACTCTGGCACCGGAAAATTTGCTCCCGTGGATTCTTCATTGGGAAAAGGGTTCGGTGACAGTAAAAGACCAGTACCAAGTGGTCCAGATCCTCTCCATAACTAGTCGAAGCAGTATCTTGATGTTTTTTCATTTACGTTATATTTTATTCTCTTGTTCTTCTTATGTAATCAATCAATCAACAAGTGTATTTCACCCAAAATACTCACGTTTTTCTCTTTAATAAAGGGGAAAACGAAGGTATTTTGGGGGGTTTAAATCGCTGATCTATTTATAAACATTTTCAAATATATATTTTAAGTTTACCATGTCAATGTTATAGTTTTATTAAAAATGTGTATTGATTGTGTTTATTCAAGTTTGATTATGCATATCAAAAGTGGAAGAAAGTAAGTCCTTATAATTTTTGTTTATACTTCAATTTTGGGACAGGTCCTGATTTTGAAATGAAAGCTCTGATCATTATTTCTTGGTACTCGTCATCTCTGATGACATATACATTTGCAGCGAATCAAATTAATATAAAAAACAATTGACTAAAACTGTAAATCTATGTTCCAATAATTAGACACTCATAGCTACATATAATAGAGAGGGAGAGTAAGATGGTATAACATAATTTTTAATCATTTAATATGTTTTTATACATTCTTATATTTTCAGTTTTCACCAAACCGGGAGATAATATATACTAGTATTCAGTGATCACATTCTAAGCTAAAATTGCATGGCACATGAGATAAACGTCAAAGTATATATTATTTTCACTTATTTGTAACAAAAGTAGACCACGGCAAGAAAACATTAGGAGGCGTTTATAGGAAGCGAAGTTATGGAAAGCAAATGCAGCAATGTGCATTGTGAGATGTTTAATAGCCGTTAGATTAGTTGGCCTTTTAGCAGATATTGTGCTGTTGATTGTGTTGTTTATAAAACTTGCAACTGATAAAAGGCTGTTTGCTTTTACGACTGCCAAATCCAAAAAGCTCTCTCCTTTTCCCCCAACCTAGCTATAGCCACTGAGGTCAAATTTTTTTAATAAATTATAATGAAAAAGTCATATAGACAGTAGAGATGGTTGTATTTTTGTGTGCAAAAGACAGTATTGTTTGTATTAGTTCAAGGTTTTTCAAGAAAGGCATGTCTCAAACCTTTCATATTAATATAATTAGCATAAAAATACAGACAGTGCATGATAAGCACAGGTGTTTCACTTTATGAAAAGCGATATTATAGAAAACTATCCCAACTAGTATTTACCAATATCATAAACAATCGAATTTAATAGTTTATGTAATTCGGATTTATGGTGTCATTTTGTCAAATTCCGTATTCAAACACCACTGAACTTGCAAATATTTTTCCCTAATACACCAAAAGTGTTATTTTACATTTTTCTTGTTATACAAAAAGTATTACTTTAAAATTTTAATATAATTTATATTTATTTTAAAAATTAATATTAATTACAAAATAATTAATCTTATAAAATAATTTTATTTATCTCAAACATTATCGGTTAAATAGGTATAACTAATTAAAATATATTTCAATAATATTCTTAAGCTATGTATAAAGTGGCAAAGTGACTTTACACAGAAGAAGAGTACAAGCTTTCTTACGATTAATTTGTAACTAGTGAATGGAAATCCAAACTTTTACGTGTAATTTTTTTTTTTGTAGTCAAAAAGAAAATAGATTTATGTAGACTCTGTAATCCAGGTAGGTAATTCGGCATCTATGTGAACGACGAAATACGGTTGTTGTCTAATATCTTGTGCTAAAATAATTATGCCAGTAAATGATCGATGCATAAATATCCAATCACTGAAATCGCATACATTTTTCTAGCCATTAGCTAGAGATAGATATCTGTTTAACTGTAATTATTTGATGCATTATTTAAGGTAAAAAAGGTTTACATACCATAGGGATTCGCGGACTGTATGCAAAGTTAAGTGACGCGAGAGATCTGAGATTGTTTTTACAGTCATCAGATGATCAAATAAATTAAAGTAAAAGAAATGGTATGGACGGTAGTGTTTGGAATTATTCTTTTGCGATATATTTATTCAGATGTACAAATTCTTAATCAAATCAAAAGTAGACAACTTGTAATCGAGTGCAATGGCCAAATTAATAAAGCTGCATGGAAAAATGTAAAAACTGAAATCCACGTGACCTCTTAAACACTTACGCAAGAAGACCTCTCGCAGTTGCATATAATAGTACTCTCAGTTAAGTCGAAATCGACGAGTAACCAAGTTTCTGCAATGCATTTTTAATGCATGTTCTTATATTCATGTATAGCCTAGACATCGTGTGGATAAAGTGATAACAGCCTTGCTTAAATTATCCACAGTTAATCTAATCGGAGTGTTAAAGTTCACAAAATCTAATACTAACTAACGCAGGATAGTTAATTTTGTTTGATGGCTTGAACATTTTTTTTTCTAGAAACTCTTCACACAAAAAAAAGCGAAAATTACATGAAGAGTTTTTAGAAGTATTAGAAATATGAAACACTACATGGTGGTTCAGTGATAAGTGCCAAAGAGGAAGCGTTTTGGGTTCGACAATCGACATGCGGTGGTCACCGGAACTAGCATTAAATCGCAAGAATACGTGGGTTGTTGTCGGCCTCATAGAATTAGTCTGAGCGAAGTCTGTATTCTCCACGGTTATCAAAAAAAAGTATTAGAAATATATGATTAACTCTAGAAACTTTCTACACACGATCAAACAAATTACGCTGTTTATCTATGAAAAATGTAATATTTATTTTTGAAAACTATAAATACATATGGTTCTGCCTTGTTCTATGCATACGTTTTCTTTGGGTAAGACTTGCAGTTTTCGAAATTCTTCCATTTTATTGCTACTTGACTGTATTAGTGTATTGTAGTCAATAAGAAGTCGAGTCATTTCTATATTAAAAATCGTATTAAAATTTAAAATAAAATTTAGGAAAAAGAGGTCTCGAATTTGGGTGTTTTATGAGAATCAGAGAAACCGATGTGTTGAGAAGCGCCACGTAATATGTGCACGAAAGAGCTTTTAATGTCCTCTCTTTGTCCGGTTCTGTTTGGCTTTTAGAATCTCTTTGACTATTTATCTTTTTAGAAGAGGTAATAGTCCTAAAATAACCAAATTACAACTGCTATTTCTGAGTTATTATATTAATTTATGAGTACTTTCTTATTTTTGTTCCAAAAAAGTGTACTTATCTATTTTCATGTTGGCAAATGTACGACTAAATTATTGGGAAAAAGTATAAGTACTATAATGTCCGTAAATTTCTCAAAAATTCAGCTAAGTATCACAGAAAAAATAGTTAAATAGCAGAAAAAATTAATTAAACTGCAGAAAAATTTAAAGTTTGCGGAATGATGGAATAAATAAATTAATTAAATATTTTATTCTCGACAAGTTTGGTTTTTACAACTTGCACGCATATTAGACGAACTAGCACATGCAGTTCAATCTCTTGTTCTATTCTTTTTAATTGAATTACATTTAGTTTAATCTTCAAAAGGGGTACGTAGACAGCTTTCCATAAAGTTCAGTCCAAAATCAACGAAAAAAAATTGTATTTTTTCGTCTTTTGTTATCGAAATATGACTCCATTAGGTTTAAGATTTTAGGTGACTAGAACTAGAGAACTCGTCGACAGCTCTTGCGACCGAAACTTTTATAACTTTTTGTAATGATCACAATGCTCTTACGTGGATTCGGTATAAAGATCTACTTTTTCTAAACTCGTTTTATCGTGTTATATATTTCCGCATTCATTTGGTTACTTGTCGTTTCCCCTCGTAGAAAATCCGGACCTAAAGTAATTCGTAACTTTTCTCTGTTTTTAAAAATCGGCATTGTAAATTTCGGTTCCCACACCAAAACCGTTCCTTCAACTAAAATTTACGACCGATGTAGGGCCGCAATAAAAAATCATAACATTACGTCTGATTTACGAAGAATACGATGAATTAGCATCGGATCATGTTAGTCGTAACAGTTATGACGAATTTCTGATGATTTATCCATTACGACGAGCTACCAACGACAAATAATTTTTCGTCGTTAGTTCATTGTAATTGGTAAGTAACGACCACAGGTAACAACGAATTAACGACCAAGCCCGTGGTCGCTATGGACATGTTTTTTTTGTAGTGTAGTAGTTGATTATTTTTAAACAAAATTCAGTTTTATTTAATTATTTATTTAGGATTTTTTGCAAACTAAACTGATATATATATATATATATATATACACGTTTGTAGAAGTAGAAATAGTTTACCATCAAACAAAAAAATCATATATAATTTTCCAATATATTGTCATATCCATACTTTCTCAAAATGTTTAAGAATTTTTTTTAATCTAAATTAGAAATTTTACTGATTTTAGCAGAATTAATATTTAAGATACAAAAATCCACAGTCTTGTATGATTTGGGGAAAATAATAAATGTTAAAAAAGTTACTAAAAATAATCATTATTTACATTATTTAAAGTATCTTACACTTAGAAGAAAATTAATAACATAGTCTGTTATTATGTGAACATTTACTAAATTTTATTAATTACTCTATTATACCTGTGAAAGGATAATAGTAATAAGTAGATGATGTCTTAGAAATACTCAAGACTTGAGAGTAAATAGTAATAAGTAGATGATGTCTTAGAAATACTCAAGACTTGAGAGTAAGTCCAATATTAGCTGAGCATTACTAGTCATGTGCATATACATCCCTCTCCGTGAACTCCAGTTTTTAACGAGAACATTTGGAAGCTCCGAAGAGCACCAAATGTACGACATTTATTGTGGTTTATACTCTTGAATGCAATTGCATCGTCAGGCATGATTCTGAGATCTCAAGGTAGTATTAATGATTGACAATGTTAGAGATGCTGCATAAAAGAAAAACACTATTTCACTTATTCTTTACATGTGACTATGCAAAAAAAAAAAACATTTGGCGTAGCCCAAAAAAAAAACATTTGGCGGAAAAAAAAAAAGAAAAGAGAATATGCTTCCTCTAGATTCATGGTGTTCTCCTTTTCAAGCAATGGTGGACTGTAATAACAACAAGAAGTTATCTCCTTCGATGAGACAGCAACCAATATGGACCATATAGAGGATCTGAAATAATCGAATCTTTTAGTATACCAAAAACATTACAGAGGCTGAAGTAGACATGATGAACCAAACTTAACTAGGAAGTACCAAACTGAATCAAATAATATAAACACCTAATGTTCTTGCATTTTTATATATATTTACCGGAAATATTTGAAAAACTGAAACCAAACCAAAAACCAAATATTATTTTTCTAATCATATATTAGACCATATGGAAGTTTTGTAAGAATCGAAATCTTTTAGTCTACCAAAACAGTATAGAGGCTGAAGTAGACATGACGAACCAAACCAAACTGAATTACAAAGTACCAAGTACTGAATCAAATAATATCATTACCTAAATGTCCTTATATTTTTGTACCCAGAATATTTGAACAAATTGAAACCAAACCAAAAAATATCTTATTCGATGATTTGTGTATCTAACAGTATTAGTTATTACTGAAATAGCAAAGCATCCGAAAAGTATAGGACTCTGGACGGACTACTCATGGGCCATGCAACAAGTAGTATCGCCAAAGCTAATCAGTGAACTAGATGTGTATTTTGCTCTCTACAACTGGGCATGTGAAACGTTATAAATCGTCTCGTCCTACCAATTGTACAATAATACACAATTTAACCCATTACTAGTGTTGATCATTTAATGTTGGAATCTGACCAAGACACCAAGCAGTAGGAGCAGAACCAAGTGAAGAGGGAAGCTCTAATGATGGTGAAATAGTAAAACTTCATCCAATTCTAGAAAATGCAGACAAATGTGCTACTTGTCTTAACTCTACTGAAGTAAAAAAGAACCAGAAGGGTACCAAATGGGGGGTGTGGAATAACCAGAGTAAGAGATTAAAATTGGGCTTTGTGGAAAGATAAAAATTATCATATATGGGCACTCATACGAGAAAGGCCCAAGGCCTAGTTTACGGATACATATAATTAAACAACAAAGGAAACTTAAGAGGCAAGAAAACAACACAGTCCATAAATAAATAAATAAAAGCCCTAATAATGAGTCGTCAAACGAATTAAAAGAAGTGAAATCTTTCAATCTTTTCTTCCCTGAGGGAACTCATCTTCGTTTCAAATCTCTGGAGATAGCTCTGATAGTGGAAGGTGTAGTCCTGCAGCATCCTCCTATAAGTTTAGCTCCAAGGTCACGCCATTTCGGTGCAAACATCTCAAACTCAGCATCACCAAAGCATTGCGATGGCTGCCAAAAGTCAAACCAAAACTCATAAGATTGATGTGATCTTGAACACAAACAAGTGAAGAAAGTGAACATTACCAGCCATTTTTTGGCTTTCCCGTCCCAAACCTCTCCACTATTTGGGTACACAACGATGGCCTTCTTGGTCAGCTGAAGATAGGAGATGACACAGATGGTAAGAACCAAGAAAATGAAGGGCAATGCTAAAAGGGTTTAAAACTTTGTCTTGCCTTGGAGAATTTGCGAATGAGATCGTCCATGAACTGAGGAGGTGCGCAGTTAATGCCAACAGCGCAAATGTTGTTGCTTTTGTTAAGGGTTTCAAGGCATTCCTCAAAGCTCTCACCTGAAGGAGCATTCTCACCATCTACAGATGTGAAGCAGATCCACGCTGGGGTTTGCACATTCTCTTCCTCCAGCACCTCAACGCACGCCTGAGCCTCGAGTTTATTAGGTATGGTTTCGAAAGCGAGAAGATCTGGACTAGCTTCCACTAGGACTTGGATTCTCCTCCTGTGGAAGTCTTTTAGTTTGTCCAAGCTTACATCCTCGCCATAGCTTCCACTGCAAGAAGAAAAAAAGGTATCAAGTCTCTTTGCTATAACTTCTGATAACCAATGTAATGTCGTTGTGAGTCGGACCTGTACTCAGAGCCATCAGCGAGATAAGCTCCATAGCTACCAATAGAAGCAGCTACAAGAGCTCGGTTATAGCTGTGTCCTGAGGTTTTGCTGACTTTGTCCCAGAATCTATCACGGGCTTCAACAGCTAGTTTCACGCTCTTTTGTAGCAAAGACTCGCTCTCTTCCATCGACAGTCCTCTTGAGAGAAAGCCAGGGATTGTAGCCTGAAGTAATACGAGTAAAATGAGTTATGAAGCATTTACAAACCAAAAAGAAAAAAAAAAAGACAAAACTAAATCTGACAAATCAAATAAACAAAGACAAGTATCTTTCTGACCCTACAATCTAAAAACCCTTTTTGTGTTCCAGAAAGCAGATAAGGTATTAGTTTACATTAAACGTTGTAATAATCACCAGAAAATTACACAACAGAGATTAAAAGATTAGATCTTTTAAAACATAAAAGAAAGAAATAAAAGGAAAAGACAAAACTGAATCTCAGAAATCAAGTGAACAAAGACAAGTATTTTTTCTTCCGGCCCTACTACAATCTTAAACCCTTTTCAGTTCCCAAAAAAAAAAAAAGAAGACCAGGTTTTTATGTTAAATAAGCACCAGAAAAATTACAATATGTGGATTTCAAAAAAAAAAGATTAGATCTTTAAAAAAAAGGGAAAAGAAAGAAATCAGATAGATTGTTACACAAGAAAGGTTTTATATTATTTTACCTGATAAGATGAAGTAACCACAATGTCTGCACCAGCCTCCAAATATTCCATATGAACCTGCAAACAACAACCCTTATCCATTATCCTCCAAATCTTACAAAACTAAGTTAAAAGAAAACAGACAAAAGAGATCTGCTTTTTTTTTACCAACACCCATTGTCAGAATCTAAACCTAAATTAAAACCCAGATTTTCGTATTTAGGGGAAAGAAATCTACAAACAGAAATGGATAGAAAATAAAATTTACAAACCCGCTTGATGAGTTCAGGATCTTTGATGAGAGATAGGGCACTCCACAGAGGGTCGTTAATGGCGGCGCCGTGAATCTCGAGCTGGGTTGCGAAACCGCCGTCGACCACCGCACAGCCGCCGCATTTCTCTATCAAATCTTCCAACAATGCAGATTTCTTCTCTAAACCCATGACTCAAAAAAAAACCCAAATGTATCTCGCAAACCCTAAAAACGAGAAACTTTGAGATTTTCTTGTCTCGTGAAATCGGAGAATCAACGCCGCTTTTGTTGGTGAAGATTGTGTTTTTCTTCCTTACAATGGATGTTTCTTTCTTGTCTCCCTCTCGACACTTGTACTTATACACAATGGGCTTGGGCTGGGCCCACTCTGTAATAAAATACACTAAACGCGTTTCTCTAACCTGTAAAATGCTATACTGATTCAGAGGAATTTCAACTTTGCCGACGGAAAATTTTAATATATGATCCGTTTTCCATTCCACCGTCAAACCATAATGAGATGGAACTTTATTTTTAATTTTCCAAAAGACATTAAACATGCATACATTACCTTAGTTTTGATTAGTATACCTACTCTACTGAATAATAATCTAATAGAGTATATAATTAACACACAGAACATATTTTGCTTTTTTAGAAGTTTCAAATTTTCAGAATTCTTTTCCGCGTAAGCTTATTAATGAATTCACTTTTGTAGCTATGAACGGAATAGATATGGTTAATTTGTAAAATGCAGAATAAGTAGTGCAAGCGGAATTTAAAATTTTTACTATAAGATGCATTGCAAGTATAATATTTAGTCATCAAATCTTGATTGTCTTAAAAGACCTTCTAATCTATTGTTTCCTCTCTAAAACATAATTGCATTGAGCTGTTAAATTAGTCAGTATTCTTTCCAACTTTATAAAAGAAATTAAAAAACGAAGCACAACTGTAGTTAAGCGTGCCATTATTTACGGCTCACCCAAAACCTTGTCCATGTCATATGTTTCTTTGCCGTGAACGTGTCGCAGACGGCACAATTAATATTTTAGTTAGGTAAATGTGTGTGTGTGACTAACATTTGTGTTTGAATTATACCTACCATTTAAGACCTGATAAAGAGCGACTAGAAAGAGTGAAAAGAAAAAAATTAAAAAAAACCAATTTTTTTTTGAAAAAAAAAAGTTGGTGCGGAAATTTCTGAGGTTCGTTCGACCTTTTCTAATTTTTACGTTGGATTAGCAAATAAATTAAATCTTTATGTACTTTTTTTTTGGTAAAAAAATATGTACTTGACCCAAAACATATAACATATGTTGCAAGAATCAAGATCTAGACAGAAAAAAAAAAGATTTAGACGCGAATGCAGGCACGAAGAAGCACAATTATGCATATTTCATAATATCTAATTTAAATAAAACCATAACTCCATCCATAAAATATAGGGAATTCGGCCAAAAAACACTGAACATAGCAAGAATGGCCAAAAGAAACATGGCAAGAATGGCCAAAAGAAACATGGATTCGAGACTAACCAAAAAAAGCCTGAATTTTTGTTGACTTTTATCAGTTTATTAAAAAACTTTGATTGACCGACCAGATTAAGACACCGTTAACTAATAGTTAAGAAATGACGAGATTTCTTGCCACTAGACTACTGTCACTTTTAAGAATATCCATAACATATTTTCTTTTATTGAGTATCAAACAAATCTCGAAAAATCTAAATTCTTTTTTAAAAAAATCCAAAAAATCTTAAAAATTCAAGAAAATTCTGAAAATTAAAATTAAAATTGAATTATAAATATTAAAAAAAAAATCAAAACATTAATTTTTTTTATAAAAATTAATGTATCTAAGATCATTTGAGTTTTTTATCTTAAATACATTAATCATACATTTTTTTATAAATTAATATATTTGAGATAAAATAGAAAATGATATTTAACACACTACAAATGTTTTTCATTTAATTATTATCATATTTTAGAAAAAAAATTGTGATAATATCATTTGTTTATTGTATCTTAATTATCATTTGTCTAATTTTATCTTAAATACATTATTCATACTAAAATCTATAGTGTGATAAATATCATTTTTATTTTATATTACATACGTTAATTTATTTAAAAATATGTTTCAAGTTTTTTAATCATTAAATTTAATTCGTTGCATTTTTTGAATTATTTTAGATTTTTTTGAAATTTTTAGTGTATTATTTTTTAAAAAAAATAATATTTGTAATTTCAATTTTAATTTTACTTTTCAGAATTTTCTTGAATTTTTAAGATTTTTTGGAATTTTTTTAAAAGAATTTAGATTTTTGAGATTTGTTTGATACTCAATAAAAGAAAATATGTTATGGATATTCTTAAAAATGACAGTAGTCTAGTGGCAAGAAACCTTGTCATTTTGCCATGAGTTCTCAGGTTCGATCCACTCAAAACAACGTCGTTTTACTTAACGATCTTTGCAAACGTCGTTTAATCATTCTGTAACGGTGTGTTTAATTTGGCGAGTCAGCGATAACTTACTGATTAAAGTTTAAAGTCAAATATAGTTTGGAGTTTTTTTGGCCAGCCAATATATTCGTATTTATTATGGCAATTCGTGTAAAGTTCATGATTTTTTTGGCCGAATTCCCATAAACACATGTACATGTGCCGAAAAGGTTGGTGTTAGTTGTTTTCGAAGCTATAAACGAATATGTCATGTGAAGGTATATCTTAAAATCATAGCCAAAAAGTAAAGTTTATTCTTATATATGTATAAGAAAATGATATTATTTTATTTTCAAAATATAGTTCACCTTATAAAGATTCGTGACCTGATTACATTACAATATAGTACTACTTTTATTTGGGAACTGGTTTCAAATCAATACTGGGAGTCAAAATTTCAATTAACCTTTTGATATATTGGACTTGATATGAACTTTGAATGCTGAAACTATAAGTCTCCAGCATGGTATTGTTTGGTGGGGTCAACGATGCACATTCTTGTATCTTGACTTTGAAGAAAAGCATATGTGGAACATGGCATGGCTTCACCGCTATTGTAACATCCTAAAATAATGTTTATATATTAACCATATTCTAAAATCATTTAAATCCTTTTCACAAATACTTATCAACGAGCGGGCCCTGACACATCTGTGTAATTTTGCTGTAAAATGTTGACACACTGGAGTCAATTAGCTTTTACGTTTGTTCAACCATTCTAAAACATGCAGCATTTTTAAAACGAACTTGCAGTGTATTAGTATAAGATAACCATACCGTTTGAAAAACGGCGAGAAAAGGCTTGGTTGTTTGTTGTGGTCGTTGAGACTACAACAAATGCAATTAATTACAAAATGAATGAATCTACCGGTAAAACTAGTGATAGAAGAACTATAAAATTTATTGATAACTGCGACATTATGTGTTTACACCATTGATGACAAAGAAAATGAGTGTTTTAGACCATATATAAAAAGAAAAACACTTTGTAACGCTTTAATTTCATATGGTTATTATATTATACTCAATACTAGACTATGACCCGCCTTTAAAGGGCGTGTATATTTTTTGTTTTATAATTCTTTTTAGAAATTCTGTTTTTATATTTGTGTTTTTAGTCATATTTATGTTTTTGTATAATATTTTCCTTAAATGATTAATAATAATTTTTAATATATTTTATAAAAATAGTTGGAGTACACCAATATTAATAGGTAATGATGATGTTTTAACCGTACACCAATCCATATTTTATATTATCAAAATGCGTTTTTTGTTTTGTTTTGAAAACCTAATTTGTTATTTTTAAATACTTTTTATTTCTATAAATTGCAAGTTTTCACATTTTATATGTTATTACATCTATACATTCATTGTTTGGATTTTTAAAAAATAACTTTAATTTTCTTGAATTTTTTTGAATTTTTTTAAATTTCATTTAACTTGCGAAGTGAATTTATATTATTTGCTTCAAATGTAAAATGTATTTTGATTAAATGAGCTAGTGAAAAGCTATTCATTATTTTATGGAATATGAATTGAGCTTCGCTAAACAGCCAAATTTTTGTCCAACTTATGACATAATTGGTCAATCTATATCTCTTTTTCATTATGAATTCAAGATGTTCGTATTTCCAAAAAGAAAAATAGAAAAGTCAAAACATTAAAAAGCCACTTGATTTCTTTTAATTTAACCAACTGTAATTTTTTCATGCTGTTCTTCTTTCTCTCCCTCTAAAACCTAATTCAGCCGCCCTTTTCAAAAAAAAATTCATAGTTCTTAAATTTATATAACAAACCACAAACACTTAAGAATAAATAGGATTTTACACAAACTAATACTATACATAATATTTTCAACTTTCTGCGTTTTAGACTGAGCAGAAAGAAGTCACGACGAACCACCTCCGTCAAAGATCTCTACACAGATTAAAATATAGTAGGTTTTACAGAATCTGTGTTGGTTAATCAAAAAACATAAAATGAAATAAATAAATTATCATAGACAGAGTTATGGGCTCCTAAAATATAGGAAAGAAAGAAGAGGTTACAAACTTACAATATACGTAATATTAGATTTAGCTGCAGTTATAAAAGAGTTGGTTTATTTTTTAAAGTAAGTTATAGTTATTGGACATAACCCCATATCAATAGGTAATGCCGAAGAATTAATAGAATAGATTAAAACTCATGTTTCTAGGCATTTTCAGTAACTGTGCATGGAAATATATAATTTTCCTAGTCTAGTTTTAGGTAGTACTAAAGCAAATATTGGCAACCGGATAGTATTTCCTTCTAAATATGTTCTTTTCTTTTGTAGATATAACAATTTGTATAAACTATTTTACCAAAAACAATTGTATAAACTTTTCAACATTAATAACTGCAAAAATTCGTTTCCACAGACTTTTAACAACCGGCGGCGAGCCCTATACTATGTATGACTATGTTTTTCCTGTATGTTGCAAGTCCATACTATATTCGTGCAACTGTCTTTTGTTAAGTTCGCCAGTTTCAAGACGAACCAGCCCAAGAAGAATAATAATTTAACATTTGGGCTTTTGGTATTATAAGATGGGCTTGAGGTATCATATGAAGCCCTTGTGTCCGACTTCCTATTGGGGAACGAAGTATTTCATTCTTTTTTTTTTGTTACAGAGAGTATGGTATTGTTTTGCCCAAAAAAAAGAGTATGGTAACGTTATCAATTTATCATTTTTCGACAACAATATCATTTTTATGTGGAATAAAGTGTTTCAAAATAAAAAGAATTTGTTAAAAAGTATGTTGAAGCTATTTTATCAGCCATATGATCTTACACCAAACATGTGGTGAGAGGATCCTACCAGTTCACCAATCTAAGTATAGGTGAACACATCGTCGATGTTCTTGGAGTTCCTATTAAATCAGGACGAAAGAACCCACAAACCACTTAACTATATAACCAGCATAAAAATTTTGACATTTAACTCTCAGGTAAAGAAAGAATGATAAATTGATGATGTGTTGCAAAATGCTTTATACGAAAATAAAATGCTTAGAAGTACCAAGTGAACTTATCTAGAATATAATTATATAGCTGGTTGATAGAAGAAAGCAAATACTACTAATTGTTATTTAGTTTCAACTTTCAAGTGACTAACTTCCACACTTTGCAAAAAGTTTCTTTCAAATGATAATGACAACTAAAAACAGCCACTTAAGTGAAACCAAATATACGTTCAGCATGTCAATTCTCAAATCTCCGATGGACAAATTGATTTTATTGTTTTTTCTCTCAATCCAACTAATCTTAGAAGACTGTTTTTCTATCAGCATCTTCAAATTTTCGAAAGCAAAATAATAAGAGTAATAATTATTATTATTATGTCCAGCAAAACGAATAATAGCGAAACTCCAAAAATTAGTCTAGATTTCGGTTCGGAATCCTTTCTTATAAAATAAAGTCCGAAATGTGTTTCAAAAAAAAATGTCCAGTAAAACGAAACTATAAGGCCATCTGCATTAAAGAGTCTTGTGGGGGATCAAAGCATTCCCAAAAAAAAAAAATATTAAAAAAAGAAAAGAACATGAACCTGCCTCTCAGCGCCTCTTCCTAGTGAACCGATCCATCACTATTCACGCGGGCCCCACGACACGTGGCGGCCTGCGACTGGTTCGATTATTTATTTTTTTTTTTTTTTTTTTTTTAGAAAAAAAGTCAAACAGAAAAAAAAAATTAATAAAAAAATACTTGGTGAACTCCATGGGGGGAGTTCACTGATGCAGATGCCCTAAGCTCATTCTGAAGTTATGAGATCTCTTGAAACAGAATAGCTGAAAACAGTTCTTGTTATATCTTTATTTTTAAAATCTTTTTACTAACCTCAGGATTAGTTAAAATATACAGTTTTAGGAAGCCTTTTGAAAGACTTGTAATTTACGCAAAGGTTTATCTTCCACGAAACAAGATATCTATACTATTAAAGCAGGATCCTATTGGCTTTTTTACTAAAAATACCCTTTTTTAATAACATTGCATATTTCATTAAGGGCAATCAAGTAATATTAATAACAAATCTATAGTGAGTCATTTTTTTTTAAATCCAGCCCATTGCCCACATCATCTCTTTTGGGCAATTTGGGCCGATTAACAAATCAGATTCAATTTTTATTTTTTTTCGGATTGGGTTCGAGTCGGATTTTTCCGGGTCCGGGTGGGTTCGGTTCTCACGCATAAGAACCTGAAAAATAACCAAATAACCAAAATATCTAAAATGGGCTCGGCTATTTATACTCAGAGTAACCAAAGTATCCGATTCGTTTCAATTTTTTGTATCCAAATTACTCAAAAGTAACCAAAAGTAACCAAAAATATCCATTCTATACTGTTTTTTTGGATAAACTTTTATCCAAACTATCATATTTTATCCAAAAATACTCAAAAGTACTAAAAATGACTACTATAGTTAACTTATGATATTAATTTAAAATATTAAAATAATTATAAATATAATTATAACATATATTTTTAGATATATATTCACATTTCGGGTATCTTCGGGTACTCATTTGATTCTCGGTTCGGATCGGGTTCGGATCGGTTCTTCGGATATAGCAATTTAGAATTCATTCGGATATTTACCCTGGGTCTGATCGGGTTCGGGACCCTGATTTTTGGGTTGGTTTTGGGTTGGTTCTTCGGATCCGGATATTGTGATCAGGCCTATACTCATTTAAAATGAAACACGATAAAGAAAGATAAAAAGCTTAAGTCTTTTATAAAAAAAACAAATATATGAAAATATGACATTTATTAAATTTTTGTCAATTTAAAAAAAAAATAAAAATAAACCCGCGCTTTAAAAGCGCGGGTCAAAATCTAGTACTAATTATTAAAACTAAAATCTTTTGAAAATGATTTAAGAACCAACGCAATTAGAGCGGTGCGTATTGGTGTGCTACTGTGATAAATGATCATCAACCAACCACACTCATTAATTTTTTCTTCATGTTTATGTATTGGACCACTCTTGTTCTTGTGTCGACTTGCCAATAAAACTCTACTCAAACCTAATTCAAAAGGCCTAAACCCTCACACAAGGTTTATACATTTTCAATCTCAAGAAGGGAAACTTCACTGTTTCGAGATATATGTGAAAACTAACTCAGAGAACATACACTCTAAGCTGAGCTTTTGATATATTGGTGATGAAGAATCAAAAGAGGAGAAGAAGATATACACAGAACAATAACACTTTGGTTTCACGTACACATATCAACAACTCAATAGGCAAAACTTACAAAGATTGAAAGAGTTTACAAAATAGAACCCCTCTGAGATTACAATTTTGATCTCACCTCGCTCCATCTTTCTTCACAACATCAAAACTATTACGTTAACAAAACTTTGTAGTAACACCAACACACAAAACTTATGTCTCTTTAGGGTTCTTGCTTTCCCCCGACATTAACTGCCTCTGCGATACTGTAATAACTTTAGAACAAAAACAGAGCTTTTTTTTTTACCTTTGCTCCTATAGCTAATAATAACAACACCTATCTGCAAAACTTATGGGCACGCGATATTAAGGGGAGTGGTTGTACTTGTCGCAAGATGATCCACGAAAGCAAACTTGTCAATGGTGGTTCCAATGAGACCAAGATCGATCTCCACATCTGAGAAATCATAGTCTGGAAGTTCGCTCGGACCGTCACATTCAAGACCAATGATGTTCATATCATCTATACCGCAGTAATCATCCAACAGTTGGTCCTCCTTCTCTTCAGTTAAGAGAAAATCAAGCTCACAAGCGTTTGGGATCAACGACTCATCAATGAAGCAACCCATATCAGGAATCTGTAGATCTGCGAAGTTGAAACCAAAACCAGCTTGAATGCTTGACACAGCTTCAACATTGGAGACAGAGGCAGAGAGCATAGAAACAGAGTCATTTGAAGCAGTTGAATCACAGGGAGCAGCAGCGGAAGTGGTGGCAGCAGCCAAAGCATCGAACTCGAGCTTCTTGGTAGCGTAAGCATCAGCTGCTTGTTCAAGTGTATCGTAAGTACCCAACCAAGTTCTCGTCTTGGTGATTGGATGTCTGATCTCAGCAGCCCATTTGCCCCATTTCCTCTGCCTTACACCAACAGGCTTCGTGACACTAGAACGTCCAACGACCTGAGACTGAGAGGCCTTTTTGCTGCTACAAGGTGAGAGTCTTGCTTTGCTGTTATTACTCTCCTGAACATAAGAGCTTTCATCAGACTCTGCTTGAGCAGTGGGTTGAGAGAAAGGACGGTCGATCTCACAGACGTAACGTTTCCTTCTCCGGTTGGTTTCAACATCTTCTTCACCGGATGAGTAGTCAGTAGCGTAGGGATCATTGACGACGAAACGGATCTTTCGCATAGTCTTTAAATCTTCAGATAAACCAGGGAGGCGGTTGAGCTGGAAAGTTTTCTTCTTGTTGGGTTTTCTGCTGGGCTTGGTGGCTTGAAGGGAAGACCTTTTCTTTGGTTCAGCCATTTTGTCGAACACTTGGTGTGCGAAAATCTCAAAACCAAACCCCTCTAAAAACCCCTTTTAAAATCAATAGTCAAAGAACAAGTCCTGTTTCAAATTCAAAACCAAAAAAAAAGAATCCACTTCAGATTCGAATAGAGAGACAAGAAGAATAAAGTTGAAGACTTTAAGGAAACCCAGTTACCTTTTAGGCCTTAATCGCATGGAATCAAGAAACACACAAGAGTAGAGCTTAAGAAGAAGAAGAAGAAGAAGAAGAAGAAGAAGAAGAAGAGAGAAAGAGTGAAAGAGAGTTCAGAGGAAGCTAGTCTCTCTCTCTCTCGACTCTTTCGTTCTCTTTGCCTTCCGCAAAAGTGAAAAAGAGAGGTGAGATACTAGTAGATATAACCAAGAAGATTCAAAAGAAGAAGAAAGAAGATAAAGTAAGAAAGAATCATGTCGAATCAATCGTAAACAGATGATATTTCTATGGCCAATATTTTTTCCTGCCTCTCTTTCTAACACAGTGACAAAAAAATATATTTAATATCTTATGTCGGAAAATATAAAACTAAAAAAGAAACTCTTGAAATTGATAAATGTGAAATTCAAAAACTCGAGGAATTTAATAAAGAGCATTAATGAGGTGTAAAAATTAATAAAACACACACAATTGAGAACACAGATCTCAAAAACTTTTAATAAAGAGCATTGAAGTTAAGAAAAGAGTTAGATGAAATTTTAATTCTTTTTGTTTTCTCTTTTTTTTTTGAGATTTAATTCAACCACAGTGGTGTAATTGTAACTTTTGAAAATATTTTAACAAAACTAGGGCCCTAAACGACCGGATGAGATAGCCCACTTGGTAAGGGCCTTGGGGGCCAATTGTCATGCCCCCGGGTTCGACGCCAGGCGGGGGGAACTACTCTTCTGTGTCACTAGCGGTACTGGGTGTTGGGCCTTGTCCTCAGCCCAGGTAATGCCCTCCCGGGTGAAGTGGACCGCTGCCTGACCGGACCCTGGGGAATGACCCACGAAATGGGGAACCCCAGGATTATAAAAAAAAAAAAAAAAAAAAACTAGGGCCCTAAACAAAACATTCTATATGTGGAATTATCTTCTGGACAAATGGCAAATATGTATAAGTTTGCGAAAATAGCAAAAAAATCATTTTTATACATGACCACAACTTGTCACTGCTACTGCACTGTGACTCTGTGAAGTAGACAAAACTATAAGATTCAATAAACAAATATACAAATATAGTTGGTAGTGGCTAGTAACAAATACTCGATTACATTAATAAATATTAAAACTCCTATTTTTTTTTTCATAATCTACGGGTGTTTAACGGAGCGAAGCCCAAACGATTAATCCAAATTTTTACAATAAATTGTCTAATCACACCAACAGATAAATCTGAATTCGGTAGATTTCAAATCTGGGATGTTTAGCATTTTTTTAATCACGTCGTGCTAGTCTATCACACTTAAGTGGTTGAAATACGAAAACTTGAGGGGTTGGATTAGAGGTTACTGTACTTTTTTCTATGTTTTGATGGAGGCAAAGAAGACCAATATCGAACGTGGGATTGTCACACCCCCACAATTGCTAGTTGCTACAAACCCAAGGATTTTTCATCACAATTCAAAAGTCTTCTTTCCAATTTTAGTGGACATGAATACAGCGAGGATATTTCACAACTCAAAAACGTTTTGAATTCGTCGGAGTCTTCATAAAGTCAATGATCGACGGAACGTAACTGTGGCTAGTTTTTTTTTTCTTGGAAAAATAACTGTGCTAGTGTTCACAGATGAACAAGTATTAGTCAATACTTACATAAAATAATTACTGATATAAAAATTAATTAACAACTAGAAAATCTTTGTGCAGTATACAGTAAAAATTAATCAATACCATATATGAGCTGAGCAATGTGGACGTAAATTATTCAAATTCTGTATCCAATATTGAGATAAAAGTCCGTCAAGTCTTTTGGGGGACGTTCAATAGTAAAAACTGAAATAGGTTAGTTGTTGCGAAGGACCGGTTCGGTCAAGATGGTCTTGAGTTCTGGTCCGTTTAAGCTTTCGTTTAAGCTTGAGCATGTCATCTGTTTTAGATTGCAGCCACACTCGTGTTAACCTGAAATATATATATCAACTTCAGATTTTCTGATTATTTAAATTAAATCAAAGAAAAATGAAAAGAAATGTCGTATTCTTTCGTTTTCATCAAGAAAAGGCTAAGCACTCGTGATTCCAGATTTGTTTGTTTACGTGTTCACAGCTTTTTTATTATCGCTGGCAACTGCCACATTCGTCCAGACTTGCTCACACCCTTCTTATTTACAAAACTACCAATGTCGGAGCGTTTGGAGAATAGGTTTAATATAAACCAAAGTTTTTAAAAAAAAAAATCTAGGCCCCTAATATTATTAAAAAAATAAACCAAAGTTTTCGTCTGCAATAACTAAAACCAAATTTAAGCAAGAAATGTGAGAAGTAAAAAGAAAAAACAAACAGTAACGCATGCCTGAATGCATGTGACTTGCCTACCCTACGATAAGAGTGAAGACAGGACAATATCAAAGAAAGATAGAAAAAGCATTCTACTCCGCCAAATCTAATACACAATGGCCCATACTAATCACTCCTTATCGACCAAAACGTTTTTTCTGCAAGGGCAATAAATTAAATTCACCAAACTTTCCAACGATTGTTGGTTGTAAAAAGACAACAAAAAAAGAAGTCTATATACTTTGAAAATTATAGGACATAATTCTATTTATATTGTATCTAATGACTCTTGGGGGTATTTCTGCCCTATTAATTCCATGATTTATAATTATTCACAATTTCTATTGTATCTTCAACTTTATTTTTTCAAAAATGTTCATATATACAATTTCGCCATACTTATCAACGAAATGTTAAGGTTTTAATTATCTCAGGTAAGATAATTATTCCATCAGAAAACAGCAGCATATTCCATAGTATAACCAAACCAATTTAAACCGAAGCTGTAACTGGTGGTTATCAATTGTAGGAATATCATGAATAAATGAAATTGAAAAAAATGGGATGTAGAAAAATGGAACGAAGGAGGTTATTGAATAAAAAAACAAAATTTCATTCCACTTATTCATGAGTTTTTTTAATTATGAACAAATTATAACTACGTTTCATTGTATTCCATGCATTCCATAAGAAATCATTGGAATTGGATTTTTATTTTGTTCCATTCAAATGGTAATTTTTTTATGGAACCTACAGGAATAAGTAATTCCATATAATTCCATTCCAAAATCTTATAATCCAGTTACACCCCGAGATTGTCGATCATTAGTACCGGGAACAATATGTATTTGGTTTATCCAGGGAGCATTCATACAAAAACCTTTCTAGAAAATAAGAAGAAGAAAACATACACTCATACAGGTGTCGGATTATCATTGTCACGTGGTGTCTGAATGTAGACATTTGAGCACGTGGACTATTAGTAATAAATATGTAGCTATCGACGACCATAAATTTTTCCATGAACGACCCATAGCATAAAGCTATTAATATCATTAAAATGTGGAAAATACAGAACTAATAATGTAATAATTGGACACGTCGAGAAAGTGGAGAGTTGAAAAAGAGTGTCGAGAGGCGGAGAGGAAGTCAAGTAGTGGACGGAAGCTTGGAATATGGGAAACAGCTTAGCCGCCTATGTGGACCCTACATTTTTGTCTTTATTTTATTCGAACTCTTCACTTTCGAGTTCGCTTCGCTACAATCGAGTTTTATTTACAGGATAATTATTGTTTACAGATAATTGGTGTATATACGGCCCACCAAAGACCCCAAGTCCAATATATTGTCAACTAAATGTTCTAGTTAGGCCCATTGTTACATATGTCCACACAATTCGAAGGATGCGAGAATGGAATGTCTTTGTTTTATTTTTCTGTGATTTTGTTTATCAAAATAAGTTTCTCACGGCCTAGTTTTTTGTGTGCAAACACTTAATTTCACTAACTTAAAACTTAGGGTTACATTGGTTCAAACAGCAACTTGAAAGCACTACAGATTAATAAAACGAAGTTGAAATCCAAAAAGGCGTCATACATATACCCGAATGCCTGTTAAATTCTATACCATTATGACTTAAGCTAGGTCTCTTTCTTTTTTTTTTTTTTAGGTCTCTTTTCTTGTTTATAAATTATAACTAATTTACTTTGTAGTCTTCGTGTATTTTACCCACCATCATGGACTGACAAGACTTGACAAAGTTTCCAAAGCTGTTTATTTTTTGCTACAATCACGGACTAATTACATTTGACGTTATGATTAACATACTTTCGCAATTTTTCTGACAAGTAAATCAGTAACATGATTTCAAGAATGAGAATACCAAATATGGACAAGTGCTTATATTATTCGGAAAACCATTGCAGTTAACGTGGTTTTTAAATGGACAAGTGCTTATATTATTCGGAAAACCATTGCAATTAACTTGATTTTTAATATAATACTAGTAGAGATTTAAAAATTAGAAATAAATAATAGCAAGAGTACCTTCTAACGTTAGCTATGATCACAATTCACGATGTCTTTTGGTCTTTTTCTTTCATTTCTTTCTTCTTGTAATGTTGTCTCAAAGCTCTTGGTCTAACTTATAAAATTAAATTATAGATCTTCTGATCTTCTATGATTAAAGTAAAGCGATACCAAATTTTCCACATGACAGCCATCTATTCGAAAGTCATTTGAAGGCCCACGTCATAAAGCTGATGCTTCAACGTCCCAGTGATGATGTCATCATCAATCTCCACCGTCCATTTATTTTGGCGGTTGACGATATCAACCGCTCAAAGTTCACACCGACGTCCTATAAGACGAGTATCCTCATATCAACCAAAATAAAGTATCAGCAAACTATTTATTTTCCAAGCCAAGTTATAGTTTCTTGTAGCTAACATGAGGTCGGAGAAGAAAAAGGAGCGCCGTGAAGAAGATAACGGTGACGGGCACAAAGGCATGTCGTCAAAGGAAGTTGTACGTACGGTGACGGAGGAGGAGGTGGATGAGTTTTTCAAGATATTACGGAGAGTTCACGTGGCGACTCGGACAGTTACGAGAGCTAACGGCGGCAACGTCGAACGAGAGTTAACGACGTCTAAGAAGAGGAAACGGAGTCAGAGGCTTGGATTGAGAACCTCAGTAGATACTAACGGCGTTCGAGACGGAGAATTAGATGGAATAGATCGGGCCGGGTTACGAGACTCGGGTTTCGATCTTAACTGTAAACCGGAACCCGACGCAGTTAGTTTGTAATCCTTCTTCATAGTTTCAATTTTTTTTCCTACTTTTTCCGATAGTCAATTTTTAATATGCCTAAATAAATTTATTTTAAATGGTTCCAAATTTATTGAAATGCTATCCGAATTGTTCGGTAGTTTGATCATTCGTATAAGTTCTACAGTGAGTTATGTGGTTCATATAATGATGAATCATAGACTCAATAATGTGAACACACAGTCAGTATACAAATGATTGTTAATAATGTTCTTTTATCAAATTAATAAACAATACTAATTAGTAATATCTTTAAGAAGTTTGGGATTGGCTTTTGGTAATGAGCATAAATCGTAAAGTGCCGCCAACCGAGACGTCTTTTCTTTTGTAATAAAATTGCGACATTGTGGCCCATTTATGCGCCATTAATTTTATGAGTAGTCAGTCTATTATACACAGATTATATTATTATTTAGGATATGATAGTTTTACAAGTCATTTGATTCCTTATTTTTCGACGGCAAAATGGCTTTTGATTTGTTTCTTTGACTTCATCATGTTCTGTTTTCTCACAGATACAGGGCCTTAGGAAAAAAACAAGCCTAATAAGACACTTGGCCTAGTTGATATGCTCTAATAATAAGTCCACTATATACCAGATCAAAAACAAAATTACTAAAAAGGGGAAAGGCCAATTCGTAAAATGATTTTATCGGTTTAATGTTTTGGCAAACCATGTAACACTAAATGTTTTTTTTCTTTTTTTCGCAACGTTAAATGTTTGTTTTTTCGTAACTTGTATGTTAGTTATTTTAAGTGTTGAAACCTGATCATACAAAGTTCAACCATTTGGTGGGTGAAGACTGAAGTCATGCAGAAAACACAGAACCTTGGATAGCGTAACTGATGGATGGTCAGGTGGCCTAAGCAAGTCAAGCACTTGATTCAGATACTGTAGCTCATCATTCTCAGTAAACATCAATGAGTAAACTCTATGTGAACAATGCACTCACGAGTTATTACTCTCACTGATCACACTCGACCTAAACATATTTATTGAATGGTCGGTTTACAGTTTAAAATAGATATGTTTGAATACATATCTATTGTCGAATTAAAATTTTAATGCATTAAAAAGTTTTATCCCGCTTTAATTAAATACAATACATGTCATGGATCCTCTGATGCTAAGGATTGGGCTATCGTGGCTGTTTGGCTCCCTGCTGCTCTGCCTCAAATCATTCATATTTTTCATTGTGTAATCACACTTCTACATAACAAGTTAACAAGTCTAAAGCTAGATAAATATTTTTGGAACAAAAGCATAATGTTCACTGATATTCTTTTTGCCTACATAAAAAAATGGTTTCAACTCTTTGCCTAGAATCCAAATATTGGATATAGTCTCTTCCAACAGAAATTGGACTTAAGTGACTGAGTGGCAACTAAACATTTATTACCACTAAACTACAATTCACTGGTTACTGATATTCTTAGCATCAAGCAATTAAAATTTAAGAAAAGGAAGATACAAGCAATAAGAATTAATAATTAAACTATGCAATGTGAGAAATATAAAATTTATCCAAAACACACACTCAATTAGTTTATAAAAGGTCTCACATATACCATCAATATTTTCTAATATGTTATTCAAGTTTAATCTTATTAGTAACTAGTGGTCTTCCGGCGCTACGCGCCGGGTTCTTATGTTTTATTTTTAAATGTATTTACAATTTATGTTATGGTCTTAATAAAGAAAATATGTTCAAAAATATAAAGATAAATATATGTTGAAAGAAAATGATATTTTTCTGATCCATTTAGTAGTGATTAGTGACTGTATTGTATTACTTTTTTCAAGTTGCTTGTCTATGTGAAATATGATAAGTGGTTGTGACTGATCGATTCAATAAAAATAGAATAAAAATCTAATAGTCGTAACAAAGTAAACTCAGTTGAAACTAAAACATAAAGTAAAGTTGATGTTCGAGAAAGAAAAATGTAAATACTTGTGTTTGTTTTTTTGACTATCTTATTCGAACGAAGATAGTAAATTGTGTAAGTATATAAATTAAGGCTGTATAAACGTCTAAATAATTATTATTTGTATATTTCACTATCAGAGATGTGTGGGACATCCAATGGTATGAAGTTAGCTCTAAAATCCAGATAACATGCATTGCAAGGATAGAACATGAAGTCGGAAACTTTTACACCGTTATTATTTATAGATATCATGAGGAAGCCTAGAGAATCGAAGTGCGTTAATGGAGGATCTTGATGTGATTTTTGGGGGAAATATGATATTGTCATGTTGGAAAAAGGAGTAGTAGAAGGTGAGAAGAGAAATAGAAAATTGTTGCAGAGAGGGAAATAGAGAGTAATGTCTAGTATGAGTCCTTCTAAAAAATATAGAGGTATAGCAACATTAACGAATTAGAGTTAGACTTCTAAGAGATTTGGTTTCCTCAGAAGTTAAAATATTTGGTGTCTCTTTGATACATATTCTTCTTAATGCCTTAACCACTGTTTTGATGGTTGAAGAGTATATGTAAACAAATAGTGGAAATAACACTCTTAATTTTTTAATGGACGAATAACAAATAGACTCTGAAAACCAATAAAAACTTATATTAAAAACGTCAAAGAATCCACTTAGTAACAAAACCTACAGTGAGACAAAAGCTTATGGTGGACTAAGTGTCCAAGACTCCAACCCCTTATTTGCACAGAATAAAGTCAAAGAACTGAGAGTAAGCATGGATGGAAACGTCAGAGTTTCTTTTTTGTGGAAACAATAAAGGTGTTTCAATTTAGTGTCTCATGCATGAAACTAAGCCTTGCGGTGCGGGTCTTCTTCGGTGGCTTTCAAATTTTAAATTTATCATTCTTATCCATAATGAGGTTACCTGCCCTACTAACTTGGGATTGATGATGGTGGTTATCATCACCCTAAGTTGCAGAACACCAGCTTCCAATTTCTTGTGAAGGAGTCTGGCAATAGGCTGTGTCCCTGCATAGTTGGAAAGTGGCTAGTTTGAAAATTGGTAATAGTAGTGTTAAAGAGGCAGGAAGCTTACAAATTCAATGTCTGTGTGGAGAGTAAAATACCTTATCCATGCGATTGTTCACTATTACCGTTGAGTAGTCTGGGTGTGGTCACTGAATGTCGTTCCATAACAATCACTTCTCGAATGATGTATAAAAGTGAATTAAAGGAAGGTGTAAGAATGCATCAATATCAAGAAAATGAGAAGGGAAGCTTTAATATGAATAAGATACATGGTGATTCGTGATTATATTTGCCAACGCCATCAGCTATTCATAGTTGCAGAACCTAAAATCTCATTTGAAATTGGGACAGAAAATACAGAAAAATCAAATACTCCCCTCTCTGCTTTTCGTCTATTAAGTTTGAGTTTCAAAGCTGATGATGACTCGAAACATTTATATTGCTACTTCATCCCTAAATTTCTACAAAGATATTGATGATAAAGCTCTGTGTTATGATACCTGAACAATAAATCAACCAATAAAAATATAAAAGTCTTACTGAAGATCTTTTCTTTTTAAAACACAATCTTATTGAAGGTCTCAGTATCTAAACCAACGGCAAATGTTTTTCATCTCTCAATCTTATTCCAGTAAAATTAAAATACGGAAAAATCAAACCTGAAATAGAATATGTACATTTGCTCAAAAAAAGAAAAGAATGTGTATATAGAGCATTGTTTGTCTGCTACAAAACAGAACAATGGTCAGAGAAGAATCATGAAGCATCTCTACTACATAAAAAAAGAATAAGGCTACTGACTACGATCTTACTACAACGACAGCTGGGAGGTTGCCATGACCTTTGATGTTTGATGTTATTGGGAGTCTGCGGAGAAAACAAAATCAGTGAAAATAAAAGTTGAGAAACACGAAACAGAAAAATAATCTATGAAACGGAAAATGACAAACACGATACAAAATAATCTATCATATCTATAAAAACAAAATGTAACAAAAACACACATCTCGACTGTGTGAATCTCCATTTCCCCAATAACCCTTACTTATAGGGGAAGCCTCAATCGGTTACACAGGCCGCTCTTATTGAAATTAAATGACAGAGAGGGAAGAGAGGGGGGCGGAGCGTAATGACAGAATTGAAGATCGAATTGAATACTGTTGAAACAAACGTTACAGAACTCAATGGAGAGGAAGAAGAAGGAGGCGACTTCGTCGAGGAGACGAGACCTGAAGACGCTTACCTGACAACTATCGGGTCTTCGAATTAAAAGTTGGGCCCAAGATGATCAAACAGCTCACAACATCTCACGTTTTAATCACATGAAAAAAAAAAAAATAGATGACGCGAGAGTGGAGAAAAGAGGAAAAAAAGAAGGTGTGCTCACTGGTCGACACGTGACGCGTTTTGGACATAGGAGTGCTGAGGTGGAGGCCTGTGGAGATTTCCTTGTCAACTTTATTAGTATAGATAAATGACAGAGAGGGAAGAGAGGGGGGCGGAGCGTAATGACATAATTGAAGATCAAATTGAATACTGTTGAAACAAACGTTACAGAACTCAATGGAGAGGAAGAAGAAGGAGGCGACTTCGTCGAGGAGACGAGACCTGAAGACGCTTACCTGACAACTATCGGGTCTTCGAATTAAAAGTTGGGCCCAAGATGATCAAACAGCTCACAACAGCTCACGTTTTAATCACATGAAAAAAAAAAATAGATGACGCGAGAGTGGAGAAAAGAGGAAAAAAATAAGGTGTGCTCACTGGTCGACACGTGTCGCGTTTTGGACATAGGAGTGCTGAGGTGGAGCCTGTGGAGATTTCCTTGTCAACTTTATTAGTATAGATGATAAAGTATCCCACGTCGGAAACTTAAGAGAGCTTAATGTCCTGACCGCTCCACGACTACTGGACCTTCAATTTTCTCTCACTTGTTTGTGGACCATATTCTGTGCGATGGATGGTACGTTAATTTTTCAGAGGCTCAAAATTTTTGTTTACTACCCATACGATAACTAAATAATTTACTATGCTTTAACTTAGGCCTGGGTATTCGGATTTCCGGTTTGGATCCGGATCGGATATTTCAGATTTCGGATATTTCGAAACTAGTGAAAATGGTACCGATCGGATAATTTAAAATTTTGGATCGGATACGGTTTGGTACATGTCGGATCCGGTTATATCCGAAGTAACCAAAAAATTAACGGATCCGGTTAATATTTATAAACTAAATATATATATATAGATATAAACTTTAAAATACATATATAAAAACTATATGATGCGTTGGTGTAGTGTCACGTGATGTGGTAAGTGCATGATGAGATTCATAGTTCGATTCGCTAGTGATGCATATTAAATTTCACGTTTAATTTTTTTAAAACACATATAATAAAGATCCCACATCGGTTAAGTTTAACGAAAAATAGGGTTGAAGAGTTGTATAAATACTCACCAGCCAGGATGAGTCCTTGCATGTTATTGGACTTCAAACATAAGCCCATAATTTGCCAAACAGTCAAAATTTAGGTGGGATTAAGCTGATAAAATCGGTCTAAATTACTAATTTACTAGGGTTATCTTAACTAAGGTTTAAATCGGATCTCTCGGATACCCGTACGGATCTCGGGTCTCTCGGATATCCGTACGGATCTCGAGTCTTTCGGATACCCGTACGGATCTCGGATATACCCGTACCCGATCCGGTACCCGACCAGTTTTAAAACCTCATCCGACCGGGTATTTTTTTAGAACCGAACCCGATCCGAAATCCGGTTTTTCGGGTAATTACCGGTTCGGATCTTCGGATCCGGATAATTTGCCCATGCCTACTTTAACTTCACTCACATGATACAACAAATAACTTTCCAGTAGGTCACCCATCTTTTCACTACTCCACTCAAGGCACATTTTATCTTGGAGTTCTGAACATATGTGTGACAAATAAGTTAAGTGCACTTTGGTAACCTAAGGAGTCAAATCAATTATTTTTAACCCTTCCACATATACCACAATCTATGATGTAACAATTCGCCCCCTTCAAAAAACACAATGTTCTCATTGTGCCTCAAGATCGGTATCCATGTTAGTGTGAGTACACTCATGACTCCACACTCGTCTGGTTTCAACTTTGATACCACTTGTAATGTCCTCATTGTCCATCTCTAATGGGCCTTTCCACATCCGCTCACTCGTCTCGTAATCCTCAATCCAAGCGATAGACGGTCCATTAATTCTTTTGAGGCTCAAAAGTCTTGTTTACTGACAAACAATCACACATATTTTTCTCTGTTATTTGATCTCACTCACATGATATAGCGAATGACTTCCGTTAGGCCACCAATCCTTCACTACTCCAAATAAAGCACACCTAATTCTAGAATTGTAAAAGGATGTGTGACCAAAAATGTAAGAACACGCACTTTGGTGATATTGGTAGTCATATAAATTCTTTTTAGCCCTTCTACATATATCAAAATATGAGATGTTACAATTCAACCTCTCTCAAAACGCAATGTCTTCGTTGCGTTCCAAGATCGTTAATTACCATGTTAGTGTGAGTCCACACATGACTCTATACTTGTCTGGGTAGACTCTGATACCACTTGTATCATCCCGACCGTCCACCGCTAATGGGTCTCCCACACCGGTTCACTCAGCATGTTTCGTGCGATGGGTGCGTATATTTTCTGAGGCTCAGAAGTCTTATTTGCTGACCATGCAATCATCACACAACCTTTTACCATGTTTTATCCTCAATCACACGGTACCGCAAATGACTTTCTGGTAGATCGTCTATCTTTTTACTACTCCAGCTAAAGCAATAACCTGAAGTTCTATTCGGATGTATGAATGAAAATGTATGTGCACTTTAAATATATAAGTAACCAAATTAAATTTTTTAAACCTTTTCATGTGCCAAAAACTAGAATGTTATAGTATAAAAAGTTATGGCTAATCTAGTTATTATCATTTGGTTTTAAATTGAAAACTTTTAATAAATCCTACTTTAACATGGTACTAGAACCTAAATCTTAAAAGCTCCAAACTCATATTTAATATAACCATTTCGATCAGATATAACTGTCATACTTAATCCTCCTGACTGAATATATCTGCCAAATCTGAATTATTTTTTATCAAGTATAAATATTTTAAAATTCTAAGATTTTTGACCGATAAGAGTTATCATTTCCTAGAACAATATTAGAGATAAAATATTATATATCGAAAATTTAGGAAGTATTAAGTAATGTAAAAAGTTGTAACCAATCTATTTACTATCTATCTTATTAAAACAGAAGTACACATATAGAAATACTCTTACTTTTCAAATTTAATTACACTTTCATGCCATTGAGAATTAAATTGAGTTTCATATTTTAATGCTTGTCTTTTTCAGTTAGATTAATGTGTTTTCCAAAATTAAATATACAATTAAATAATACTTCTTATTTTAATGTTTTGTCTTTTCCACTTACATTAATGTGTTTTTCAAAAATAAATTTGAATTAAATACATTTCATTTACTTATCTATTAAATCAATGTCAAATTCAAAAAAAAACATTTTTATTGGACAAATAATTCATGAAAATTATAATATTAACTCTTCATTTAAAAAATCTGAACGAAAAAGTATTACCAAATTTATACCGGAACTAGATAATATCTAAACGGATTTACCATTTTGGTATCTAGAGAGCCATAACCAAAATTTATCCGAACGAAATATTTCGGATATACATTTATATACTTCAATATGTTAGCTATTTTCGAGTTAATATCCAAGATATAAGCTATTTTAAGTTCTTTAAAATATTTGAAATATAAAAATAATTAAAAATAAACATCTAAAGTAGATAAACAATAATCAAAACACCAAAAATATTTAAAATATATATTTATTCTTCATCCAAATATTCAAGTTAAACTTATTTTTAATTTCTAATTTAGGTATTTTGACTTACATTACTCAAATTTACATGTTATATTATTTTTATTTTTTTAGATTTAGGGAAATTTAAAGATATATAAATTTTGAAAAATTAAAAATAGTTTAAACGGGTTATCAAATCCGCAAAGATCCGAATCAGACTGAAACCAAAATTTATAAATACCCGAATAAAGCTAGAATCTTTAAACTCAAAAATTTCAAATCCGAATAGATTTTAATCGAATTCGAGTAGATATCCAAATATCCACCCCAAGCTTAGTCAATATAAAACGATCAAATATTACAAATATACTATTTAGTATAAATAAATAAAAACCAAAACGGAAAATTAATATCCGTCCGGTAGCACGGATCAAGATCTAGTTAGTTAGCTTTAAGTTAGAAGTCATTCAACTATTGTAATATCAGCTTAATATGTATATATAGTAATAAAAGATATTTCTTTATGCATAATTGTATGGGACCTTGTAGTTAGTTGTAAGCAGACGGGTACAATTGGACTGAAATTTGGCAGAAGAGGAAAAGGAGGTTTCGTTGCAAGATGTAATCACAACCAGCCATTTGACGTGCTGTTTCGTTTTTTATTTTCGTCTTTAAATAACATAAAAGTTAATAGAAAAGTCAAAAGTTGGGGATAATATATAGATTACTATATGATAAAAGCAAATAAATGAATACATTACTTTAAATTTGAACATGTTTTCCTTTTGTTTTAAAAACAAAAGGAAAACATTTTTTACATATTCTCAAATCTTCTATATTTCTCTAACACAAACAATAAAAATAGTTGAATTGGATATTAGTAATAGTTGAGTCGATAATAATAATCATATCTTCTTTGTAAATACTTTATCTGTATATAATATTAGTCAGCTTTTCGGTCAAAAACTACGAGTACTTTTGGTTTCACTCCCTAAAATAAGTTCACCAACTAATAAGAATTATTTTTTCACAGTATATTTTTAAAAAGTAAATAAAATATTGTTAATTTATATTATGTTTTTAAAATAAATAAAATAAACAAAAAATAACAATGGTTGCAAGAATTATTTTTTTAAAATACCATCACCAAAAATAACCTAAATTTCTGGTAAACCTAAACTCTTAGATAAATCCTAAATACTTGGATCTTTTTATAAAAATATTTTAACACAGTGAGCAAAACACTATAAATCCTAAATACTAAACTTTTGGGTAAACCATAAATTCTTGGGTAAAACATATACCTTCGGATAAACCCTAAAACTTATGATTTAATATTTATCCAAAAATTTAGAGTTTATCCAAAAGTTTAGGACTTAGTGTTTTGCTTACGGTTTTAAAAATATTTTTTTTTAAATTGTTTTTGTTTGCAATTACTATTATTTTTATTTATTTTTATCGTTTAATTTTAAAAATATAATATAACTTGATAATATCTTTTTTTCTTTTTTAAAAGATACTGAATATGAAATAACGAAATTTTATTGAATGGTAGGAAGTGAACCAAAAAATTACTCAAAAATAATCCGAAAATGAAACTACAAACATGGTAATAAATCAAACGTAAATTATGCGAGGGAAAATGTAAAATCTTAGAGTGTAAAATATTTACAAATAAATGTGAAACAATTTACTGATTTGCTAAAACGTGATAATCTGGATTGTATCATAAGTAGATTATGGAAAACTAAATGATCTGTATTTGAAGTTCTACAATCCTCTTATATACTAATTAAGAAGTCACTTTACTGATTTTTTTGTGATGTGTTATTCATGCATGCAGTTTGAAACAAATTTTTATAATTTCATTAGTCAATGATTTTTACTTTTTATTTATTTTAATCAAATTTTAAAAAGAAAATCTTAGAACCAATTAATGTTAGTTGCAAAATAATTTATATAATCTTATGCATAATCATTTATAGTATCTAATGTAGAAATTATAGAAATTCTATATAATACTTAATCATTCATTTTTTCTTCACTAATAGTCTATTTTATAAATTATATGAAATATGTTGTCAAAAAGTAGTTAATAAAACTAATATACTAGCTTTATTTTTCTATTATAAACAGTCGTAAACTACTTTATTTCCTATATATTTATATCATAATATACATATATATATAAATATCATATAATTTTAATAAAAAATATTATAATAACTATTAATGCATCATATAACGAGTTTATAAATTATTTCATTAGTTTAAAATCATCTGTGATAATTAATATATCAGAAAATTTTGTAAAAAAAAGTCATTTATATTGATTCATTTTTATGGTTTATAAAAGATATATAATGGCTTATAATTATATAACTATTTGGTAATCAGTTTAAGGTTTTAATCATCAATAATGATTATTGTATCATTAATAAGAGTTTACAAATATATATATAAAGATCTATAAAAATGTTATATATATTTATAAAACCATTTATAAGGAAGAATTTCCAATCATTTATAGGAGTTTATAAAATATTTATGAAGGATAATTGGTTTGTAAATTATCCTCTATATTCTCCTATATAGCAATTGAGAAGCCATATACTATTTTTGGTGACGTGTCATTCATGCATGCAGTTTGAAACAAATCTTCATTGGCCGATGATTTTTAGTTTTTATTTATTTTAATCAAATTTAAAAAAAAAAATCTTAGAACAAATTAATATTAGCTGCCAAACAATTTATATAATCTAATGCATAATAATTTATAGTATCTAATGGTAGAAATTATAGAATTTCTATATAATACTTGGTCATTTATTTTTTCTTCACTGATAGTCTATTTATAAATTATATGAAATATGTTGTCAAAAAGTAGTTAATAAAACTAGTATACTAGCTTTATTTTTCTATTATAAACATTCGTAAATAACTTTATTTCCTATATAAGTCACAATATACATATATATATAACATATAATTTAATAAAAACATATTATAATAACTATTAATGCATCATACAACGAGTTTATAAATTATTTACATTAGTTTAAAACCATCTGTGACAATTAATATATCGGAGGATTTTATAAAAAAAATAAAAGTCATTTATATTGATTCATTTTTAATGGTTTATAAAAGATATGTAATGGTTTATAACTATATAACTATTTGGTAATCAGTTTAAGGTTTTCAATAAGCAATAATGATTATTGTATCATTAATAAGAGTTTACAAATCGATATATAAAGATCTACAAAAATGTTATAAAATTTATAAAACCATTTACAAGGAAGAATTTCTCATCATTTATAGGAGTTTATAAAATATTTATGAAGAATAACTAGTTTGTAAATTATCTTATATATTAATTGAGAAATCATTTTAGTGAGAAATCACTTTAGTGATTTCTGTTGACATGTCATTCATACATGCAGTTTGAAATAAATTCTTATAATTTCATTGGTCGAATTTTGTTAGTTTTTATTTATTTAGATCAAATTTAAAAAGGGCAATCTTAAAACCAATAAATGTTAGTTCTCAAACAATTTATATAATCTTATGCTTAATCATCTATAGTATCTAATGGTAGTAATTATATAAATTCTATATGATACTTCATCCTTTATTTTTTCTTCACTAATAGTCTATTTATAAATTATATAAAATATGTTGTCGAAATGTAGTTAATAAACTAATATACTAGCTTTATTTTTCTATTATAAACCGTCGTAAATAATTTTATTTTCCTATGTAAGTCATAATATACATATATATAACATATAATTTAATAAAAACTTATTATAATAACTATTAATGCATTATATAACGAGTTTAAAAATTATTTACATTATTTTAAATTCATCTGTGATAATTAATACATAGGAGGATTTTGTAAAAAAATAAAAGTCATCTATATTGCTTCATTTTTAATGGTTTCTAAAAGATATATATGGTTTATAATTATATAACTATTTGGTAATCAGTTTAAGGTTTTAAATCATCAATAATGATTATTGTATCATTAATAAGAGTTTACAAATCAATATATAAAGATCTATAAAAAATTTATAAGGATTTATAAAACCATTTATAAGAAAGAATTTCCCATCATTTATAGGATTTTATAAAATATTTATGAAGGTTAACTGGTTTGTAAATTATTGAAAACTAATAGTGACTGACAAGTATTTAAAAATATTTTATAAAATTCTTAAATGTTTTTAAGTTTACAAATTATCTATCATAGATAAAAAAAAATTTCTTGAGTTATAAAACCATTTATTAGGATTTATGAAACTATTTATAAGGATTTTAATATTTCTGAAAATATTTCATAAAATTTGTAAATATTTTATAAATTTTTTTAATTGTATAGCCGCCAAAAAAATGTTTCCTTTGAGGTTACAAAAAATTTATCAAATCAGAATCATTTCCAAAATATTATTTTCTTTCCAAGTTCATCATTTTCAAAAACCTTTTTCAAAAATCTCTAAAACAAAAAAAAAATCATTTTGATTTTATCTAAAAGTAAAATAACCACCAAATTACATCATTCATAAAACAATCCAAAAATATTTATGAATAAAAGTATATTCCTAAAGTTATGAACGTTTTTATATTCTTAAATTTTGATTAAATTAATAGAATTCACTTATATAATTATTTTTCTTTTTAATAATTTAGTGTTTCTTACTTTGGTTGTAACAAGTGTCGGTCTATTTATCACATGAGTTCATGTTTTGGATTTTAATAATTTTTATGGAAAAAAAATTGATATTAAAACCAATTAAACTATATATATATATATATATGTTCTAAAAATATGTTATAAAATATTTTAATGAAATATGTTTTTGTAAAAGATGTAAAAAATCTAATAAAACACTACATAAATCATATTTTTTTTAAATATATGTTAAAAAAAGTTTTTTGTATAAAATTATTGCATAATTTACGAATTTTATTCATTTAAAAGGCGAATGATATTTCAGTCACTTTAAAAGGTGAATGATATTTTATTTATTTATTTAAATGAAATTATTGTTCAAAATCTATTATTTTACCTTTTTAATATAATTTTATATGTAATTCATTTATTACTTCTATTTTAATATAATATAGACTATAGTTATAAATTTATTAAATTAACATATAGTTTTACTATATTTTGTTTATAACAAAAATTTAATTAAAATTAATTTATAATAATAATATCCAACTAATTATAAAACTAAGTAGTACATTAATTAAAAATATTGAACTTTTTAAAAATATTTCGTTAGAATTTTTCTAAACAGATTTCGTTATTACTAAATTTATTCAAGTTTACAGTTAAAATAGATTTGTTATTAATATCCTTATAATTATTTAAAATGTTATACATTAAATAAACTAATGTAAATAATATAAAAAATGTAACTGGATATATGGACCTAATATGACTATTCTATAGTAGATAAAATGATAATTCTCTTTTAATAGAGAATATTGAATCATATGTAAGAGTATTTCTAACCCACCTATATATTTGTCTTTATTATATTCTCTCCGTTTTAAAAAAAATAATATTTTGGAGAAGTTTTTTTTTTTAAAATATATGATATATGAATAACTCTAAATAATTTTAATTCTATCCATGTAACCAATTGTATTTTCTATTATTTCTATTTATAGTTAAGTAAATTAAATTTAAATTATATTTTATTGAAAATTTTGATATTATTTTTCTTAATATATGTATATTAAGTTAAAACATCATGCAATATGAAACACAGAGAGTATAATTAAAAAAAGCAAAAACACTCCAGGACATCTTTGTTTATATTCTAAAAATTGAAATTGCTATTTTTCTATTTGTAAAGAAAAATAGTTTTTTTCTATATTTTACTCTATATTTATTAGAGATTAATTTTGATTGTTATTTAATTTTAATTTTGAATTAATTTATAATTTGTATGCATAATTTATACTAATAATATTATATTATTTTAATCAGACATATGATTTTAAATAAGTTATCATTTGGGTATATTGGATTGCATCAATCAATTTCTCTAAATTCAACTAATATTTTTTATTTTAAATATATGAAAATTATGATTATTTGCTTTTACTTTGGTTGTTATCTTAGATATGTAAATATATTTGAGGAAGATTATGTATAACTTAAGATATATTGTGCTTAGAAGGAAGTAAAAATAAACTAAATAATTGATTCCAAATTACAAAAATTAAACTATATGTTGTTTTTTAAAATAAAATATTAGAAAGTAAAACGATAATCAATTGGAAGTTACTTACATAAGTAACTAATACTTTTTGGAAGCTCATGAACACATATCAATATTTACAATAACTAAAATATTTAAATAATTTTATGTCTTATATATATTAAATGGTAAACTGAAATTTATGCAAATAATCTTAAAAATGAGAATTCAGATTTGCGTTAGTATTTTGATTATGGTTATATTAACTGTGACAAACATAAAACATAAAATTTAATATTAAAAAACATTTTTAATAATGATAATATATAATATATCTACCTTGTTAAATTATATAGTGTTATGTTAATTTAAAATATTTTAATTATTTGATCAAAAGTTAATTTTACTTTATTTTTAATATCTCTTTAAAATAAACAGTTTAATTTTTTGTGATTGTATTTTAGAAATCATATTATATAAGTAAAATATAATTTATAGATTACGAAATCACATTATATACAAATATATATTTTCATCTTAGAAAACATAGATATAAATAAATATTTTATTACTTCAAAAGTATATTTTATGTTATTTAAAATAGTCTTAAATGGAATATTTCTATTTTGTGAAATTTCCTTTTTTAATGAAATCATATTATATAAATATATATTTTCGTTTTTAATTTTTTAAAAAAACTTTATAAATGTTTCCTTTTTATTATATATGTTATTTGGAAAAATTTAAAAGGAAACTAAATTAAAATTTCAATAATAGTATCTAAATGTAATTTTTTTTAATTCATTAAGGGTATCAGCGTAATCAACCATCGTGAGAGTTAACGTGAGCGCGACACATAGGAAACTGACTTCTCAAATAATATTATAGAGATTACTCTGTTTTAGAAAAAATAACAAATTATATTAGAAGTGGTCTAAGAGAACTTGCAGCCTTGGCCAAATTAGCGGATAAATATGTTATTTTAGCATTTAAAGTTTTACAAAGTATATTAGAAGTGGTTTAAATTACTCTATTAATTATTTAAAATTTGAAAATTATTACACCATCATTTTATATTTTTGAATATTACAGTTTCATAAATATGAATTAACATTATTACCCTTTGAAAATCATTGTTTCCTAAATGTGAATTGACATTTTTATCCATATTAGATTCCAATAACTGAAAAGTAATTTCGAAATCAATAAAAATAATATTATTATAACTATTTATGTTTAAGATAAATTTGTGTGTTGGGATAAATATGTTATTTTAGTATTTAAAGTTTTACAAAAGCAAGGATATTATAACCGAATGTAGAATTATATCAAAACTATAATCATGAAAAAAAATCATCACTTGTTCAAGAACAGAAAGGACAAGGGAGAGGCAATTTCTATAGCAACATACGAAAGTAACATGTTGTAGTTGTTTCTGTTGCTGTTATTGATTTGAATTGTGAGGAAATAAACAGTGTCTTGTGGAAGAAGCAACATCATATTTGAACAAGGATGTTTGGGAAAGTTTCCTGCGTATATGCGTATATCTATGCATCTTCATGGTAACATTCTACAAACATTACAGTTAAAAAAGATAAATGAGGCTAAGAAAAAAAGAAAACCAACTCATGCAATTAAAAGTCCATCAAATAGCATAAGCGACACTTATGTTGAACTTTAACAGAATCGGGTTTTTCAAAGGTATAGAACATTCATCTTAGGCCTGGACATCCGGGTTTTTAGGTCGAGTTCGGATTGGGTTTTGTCGGGTCTAAATCTTTCGGGTCTGGATTTTTCGGGTCTGGGTCTTTCGGGTCTTGAAAATTTAGATCCATATAGGTACCTGTGATTTTCCGAGTTGGTTTCGGGTTGGATCTTGTCGGGTCCGAATCGGTTCGAGTGTATATTTTTAGTACCTGTAAAATATCCATAATTTTTTGTTATATTTGGGATCCGGATCGGTTCGAGTATTTAGGATCAAAAAGAACATGGAATACCTAAATTGGACCCACAAACTCGAAAAATATCTGAAAACTCTCAAATATCGGAAGAACTGCAAAAAAACTTAAAAAATCCGAAAGTTATCCAAAATCAGATCCCAAAACCCAAAGAACACCCGAAATTTTATCCGGATAGCCGAATTATATTTTCTGAAAATCTAAAATTTTATCCGAAACCTTAAAATTATATCTGAAAATCTAAACCCAAAACTTTAAGACCATCTCCAACGTATTCCCCTATTTTTACCTCTAAAATAGAGAAACTTTATAATAGAGATGTGTTTTGCTCTAATGTATCTCTCTAAATACAGATCTCCAAATATAGAGGAATACTATTTCTTCCTCTCTATAAATAGATAAAAAAATAGTAATCTCTATTTTAGAGGTATAAATAGAGGTGGATTTGAGTGATTTTACCTCTAAATGCTATTGTATAAGTTAAAATAGGGGAGGGTTGCTCTAAAAATAGCCGAAATATCAAAAATGTACCTAATCACCCAAATATACCTAATGTATACAATAATTGCAGGTATTTCGGATATCCGGATCTCGGATAGGACCCGGACAAAATAAAAATATCGGTTAGGTACTTTAGCATGGATTTGGACCTGAACTTGTATTTTCGGATTAGTTCCGGTTCGGATTTTCGGGTCTAGGTAAAATGCCCATGCCTAATTCATCTCTCCAGAACTTATTAATTTGTTCATCACCAGACTTTTTTGATAAGAAGAGTCCATTCTGCCAATATCTGGAGCACCTTTCTTTTCTCTTTTCTCTTATGGAATTATCATGTTTTGCTTTGAATTCTCTTTCGGAAATTCAGAGACAAAAAAAACACACACATGTTTCCAAACAGTAGTTGCCTCCACTCAGCCAAATCACACAGAAAAACCACAACCGTCTTCGCTTCTACTCGCGCAGAGAGAAGCATCAGGGTGAAATAGTCACAGTGTGGACGTTTTGGGTGTGACCAGCAAAAGTCGACATAAGCACAGTTCGAGACATTCTATACCTCATTTTTTGTATTCACCATAAATTTCCATGATTCTTTATTAACCTTCTACTTTCCAAAAACTTTAGTTATATGTAGTATGATTTTTTCTATAAAAAAAAAGAAAAACCATTTAAAGTAAAATAGAAGCAGAAGTAGAAACTGAAATCTGATTCATGATTAACAAACCTCTGAATGAGATAAGAGAAAAAAAAGTTTTTTCGAAATAGAGGATAAGGAGAAGATTTATTTTAAAAATAAAATAATACTGTATGGATATTCTAAAGATTTATTTTTTTAAAAAGCATCTTATCTCTTGTTAAAACCGTTACCTTGAATATAAAATAATTATGATGATAAATAATTAAGAAATATCAAAATTGGACAATCGGTGTAGTTTCCAAATTAATATGTATCATGTTTAAGTGTATTTTTCAATTTTCCGTTTATTTAATCTTAGCAAGAAAAACATTGAATAAAAATTACCTCAAACATTAGATAAAGTTGAGTAAGTGGTCAAAGTGTTCAGTTCGAATCAAAATGAATTGAAAAAGTTCATCTCTAGAAAATATCTTTAAAATATACTACATCAGAAAAAAATGACAAAGAATATATGGACACTAAAAACAAATGAGCTGGAAAATGCTTGTCAACCGGAATTAGATGCAGTTGAGCGCATTTGTGTGGCGTATAATGAATAAACCAAAAAAGGGTTAGGAAATGCATTTTTCACACACTAGCACAAAGCATTACATCCCACCGCTGGTAATATAAAAAGCGTTTGGAATGCAACAAACATGATATTATCTGTAATGGAAACCTAATCTAAATTTTAATCGAAAGATATGCTGAAAAAGAGAGAAATAGATGAATAAATATGTTATCTTTTTGGAATTTCTGATGGAGAAAGATAGAAATGGGCCACCATTTCTACACATTTGTTCTTCACTTTTCCATATTTGATACACTTTTTTCTTTTCAAAGCAAAGCATCCCGTGAAAAAATAATTATCTCAAATGAAATCGCCACGCAAGATAGTTTATTTTCCTTAATACTTAACGTTTGTTTATTTAGGTTTTGAATTAGCATTTTCAGTGTAAATTGAAGAACGAATTTCCTTTTTTTTTAAAAGAATTGAAGAACGAATTTTACATCCCGATTATGTGATTAAACTCATACATACACAGTCAAATAACTAACAATAGCATACTAGAAGACGTAAATTGTTTATCTGCAGATATTTTAATATAAAAACATATTCAGTATATTATAACGTATAAACCTCTAGTTAATTTATTCTTCTCCGTTTTCGAAAGTCTTTCACTAAATTGCAAATTGTGCTTGAGTTGAAAACAAATGTTTTGGTTGCCTTCTAACAAAACGCTATACCAAACAAACAAAGAGTTACAACTTGAACAACTTGTTTGGATTGACGTAGACCGGCCCCCATCTTGGCCACCTAAATGACGTGTTTTACGCGATCATGCAAGTCGGAGAAAATTGTAATGAATACAACATTTCACTTCTTGGTGCAAATAAAAACTGCCAATCAATCATCTCTAATTGGCACTTTTGAAAACTAATAAACAATTAGGAAACTACATAAGAAATTTCCTGACCCATCTGATCTGAAATTAGGATATCAAGTATCCTGTCCATTTAAATGGTAAGATATTAATAATGTTAACATATCGTTACCAAAATTCGAAAACTAGCACAAATGTTTTAAGAATGTTTTTAACATTTCTTACAAAGGACCCAACATAACTGAATGAATAGCTGTAAAATTATGAAAAAATTTAACATAGTTTTAGGTTTTTCTTTTAACTTAACATCAACTTTATTACTCAATTCGTGAACACGAGATTACAACCACACAAGTTTTCAACCTGATGTACAAACAACGCAAACTAATAACACCTAGAATCATTGAATTGGATCCTACACTACCTGATAAAATCGTACCGGTAAATTTCACCACAATGAACCGAGTTCATCTCACGACACTAACTGAAACGGCTTTTAAACTCTAAAATTAGATTCCAAAACGAACATAGTAACTCACGAGAAGGCCATGATACTAAACCAGGAGCTATTCTAAACCAACTATTGAGCCCCTAAATGATTTGCATTCGGTAAATGTCCCAACAGATTCGAGACCACTCATGCATCCCGATCAAGCATCAAACTTTCCGGCTATCAGTATCCCGCTTCTAATCCTGAAACTAAACGAGAACGTCCGAACTGAAACGTGGACCTTAGACATCAGCTAAACGGAATGCATCACTCCAAATCGCAGCTAGCAAACGTGTGGAGATCAGCCACCGGTATCACCATGGTCACCGGCGCTGGGAAGAAAGTCTCCACCGTGCTTGAACCGCAACGGCTTCTTCTCCGATTGACTCCTCCATTGTCGAAGCTCCTTTCTACACATCATCTTTCCGAGAACCGAAAAGACAAACCCTATGTTCGCCACCTCTTACACGATTCCTTTAACCTTCTGATCACACTGGGGAGGTAGATTTGGTTTTGAGGAGGTGTCTCAATGCATCATGCGCCGCCATCGTAACGGCAAGGTCGTAGATCTGAAAAAGATAAAACTGGATCTGTCACCACCGTCAATCCTAAAAGTCAACTCCCCCGCCGTTCTTTTCTGAACCTTTTTGTCACTCAATATAAGTTGGACTAACTCCGTCGACACAAATAGGTTTCTAAGAAGAGACAACAGCCCAAAACTTCGCACATATCGGTTTAGGTTGAGCGTGGAAATGGAAGCAAACAGAACACAAGATTAACGGTAAGGGGGAGAGATTCCGAAGCCGCCGAATCTACGTCGGAGCTAGGGTTTTGACCGCCTATCTGCAAAAAACGAGAGAAAGGTCTAGGCGTAAGGTTAAAGTATAAAAGTAGTTTTAGTTGTTTTTAAGTGCTCCTGCTAATAAAAAGACAGAATTTAATAATTGTTGAAAATGGCAGACAACTAAAAAGAACATTTAAAAAAAATATCCAAAAATTTAATGACTTTTTTTTAAATAGCATTCATTTTATGATAAAACATTGGTTAATCTAATTTCTAAACTTTATTTTTAGTTTCACTCCCATAATATTTTTAAATAGCATTCATTTTATTTGATACATTTATTTATACTATTTAAAAAGGATCATTCTAAAAAATGTTGTTAGACACATTAATTAATAATATATTTATTTAATATTTTCTCAGTCAATCAAAATATCTATTCCTATTTATAAAAAAAACATTACATTAGTTATGCTAATTGTTATTCTTAATAAATTTTTAAAAAAACACTACAATCAAACAATAATTAACCGAATCGCAATCGGTTTTTATTATAGCATATGTACTTATGATATTACATTATTTCTTAGAGTTTAAAGAAATAAGCACTATAACGATGCACATAGTGTATTATATGTTTGAACAACATAATTATATACTTTTTACCACTATATTATTATTTATTCTTTTCTTTGATATGATATGTAAATAAAATAAAATTATTATGCTACTACGGTTATCCTACCATGTTGGCTGAGGTAAACTAAAAAAGAAAGAATACCAGAAAAAAATTGCACTAAACTTTCTTTAGCCTTTAGAAATGTTTCTTTTCAAAAGATTATTATAGTTAGGATATATATTTTTTCATAGCAGTGGATAAAATAATTGCAATATATTCACTAATATCAGTATATATAGTATTATAAAGGGATGATATTTATAGTAATTTCCAGTAAAAAAAATTGTTTATGGTAAAAGAATCATGTTGTCCTATAGTATAATGTGAAAACAAAATCATAATAGTAAAATCATTAATCTAACAGTTTTGGGGAATATGTACGAAAAGTAATTAAAACTAAAGTTAAATTTAAAACTAAAGTATTTATAATAAAAATATTAGTTACTATAATTTTAAAAACTATTAAAAACCTCTATAAATCTATAATATAAAATTAGCCAAGAATCTTCCAATAAAATTCAAGTATCAGCAACTTAACAAATGTAACTATTATAAAAATATACTCAAAATATAATGAGAAATACGATAAGGATGGACATCGAATCTTCGGGTTGGGTAAGGATCAATTCATTTTGATTTTAAGTCCTTAAAATCCTAAACATTTAGAGCTAATTAGGTATTTGAAATTTTTTAGTTTGTGTTTAAACTGGTTCCTTTCTATCTATATTCAAATACCTTTTGGGTAGAGGTACATAATGGGTTCAAATATTTAAGACTTAAAAAAGACTTAAAATACCTAAAAATCCAAAAAATACTTCAAAGCTAGAAAAGTACTTGACCCAAAAGCATATCCGAAAACGCAATCGAATACGCAAAAATATCCAAAAAACTAAAATTTTACTTAAAGATCTGACCAGAAGAACCAAAATACCTAAAAGTTTATCTGAATACCCAATTTTTAAAAAATTGAAATTTACCTGGAATTTCAGGTCTAAACCTAAACTGTAACCGAAAAGCCAAACCTGAAAATTAAAAATTATCCGTAGTATCAAAAGCATATTCAAAATATCAAGCTTGCATCTGCTCCCTCTATTATATAACTGATCCCTCTCTTAAATATTATCTAATAAACACAAGATATTTGGGTATTTTGGATATTCGACCGGGTATCGGATAGGATCTAGACTCGACAGAGAATTGCGGATCCAAAAAAGATCAAATAGGTACTTTTTCCTAGACAAGTATAAAACTGGAACATGTACTTGTAAGTCAATAGCAGTTCAGTCTTTTGGGTCCACGTAAAATGTCATGTCTAAGAGAGAGTTACATAAAATTGTACATGAAAAATATCAAATAAAATAATTAATAAGTTATTCATTTTGTTTTGAAACGGATATTCATTAATCCACACGTAATAAGGGAATCCAAAAAGTGATTACAAGGCTGATTTGAACAAAATATTCCAAAAACATTCAATATCAAAGCTAGTTTCGTCCACCCACTAAACCTTCCACTAATCTGATTTCAAAGTTCTTAGGACACCCGAATATCTTTCTCTACCTTTGATATAACCATGATTATATAAGATTCTCCTCATTACTTCAGATTCCAGGAATATCCTTGTAATCTTTGGAGTAACTATAATCACCTCTGCCGGTAAACGCTCAGGAGCTGTAAATGAAGGGATTAGAACATAAACCTGTGAAAATTGCTCCAAACCCGGCTGCACAGCCACCTATAGTACCTATAGACTCCACCAAACGGACACAAGGAACGCTTGCCTGGAACCAAACGTGCAAGAAGTCGGGAACGGGATGGTGGCCGCTAGTGAACCTGAATGCTCCAAAACCTGCAAGACTAAAACTTAGCAACACTACCATGGGCATGAGCACACGGTACTGGGATGTATCGTCAAGTCGCATGATCCACTGAAGAGTATGAGCCCCTCAGACCAAGAAGAGCTTGCATTCCTCGTTAGACGCCTTCTTCAAGAACCGAAGAGAGGTGAGCCTCAATATCAGAAGCTGAACCGGTGGAACAGAACCAGTTAACACGCAGCACATAGCACAGCCCGAGAAAAGCAAGTCGATAAAACTCCAAACAAATAAAAGAATACACCAAGCCGGAAGAGGAGAAAGGATGAATGGAAGGTGACAGAGCGGTTCGAAGGACTCATAGACGACTGCTTTCGATACCGCGACTAGGTAACACTCCACGAGCCAAAGCCATAAGCACCAACACCACGCTGACATCAAGGGATTCAAACCCGCCTCTGAGAAAATCGATATCTCCAGAGCGGTCAAGGCGATGGAGGTAAGAACTCGTTCTGAGACGCCAAGGACAAAACAGAAAGTACTCCTCACACACCCATAAACTGATTTAGCCAGACCGAACGTCGGAACAGATGAGCCAATTGCCCCCTCCACTCGCGATCACCCCTACCAGAAGAAAAAAGTACCTCTAGTGAATCCCTAAAAGCCGAACTCACCAACTGAACCATCGTTCATCCTGCGCCAAACCTCCATTTACTAAACTACTATGGAAACGAAGCCCCCTGCCGTGGAGATTGGAACCATGGAGCCACAAAGCTCAGAGAATCAAGCAAGGCAGAGAGAGTGAGAGAGGGACAATAGAGAAGCAAATACAAAACATGAAAGAATGAGAGAAGGACGGCCCTCCGGTTGCCGGTACGCGCTGTCCGGACCGGAAACAAAACTAGATCTGATTTCAATCAAAAAGTAAAGCGATAAGGTGAAGAAAAAACGTCCACGTAACTAATTCGTATTATGAAAGCGCAAATTATTTGGGATTATAAGAAAAAAATTGATATGAAATAATATTTTGTGATTTATTGTACTGTATATTACTATGTTATAAAATTGTATTATATCAAAGAAATTTTTTAAATACAATTGTATTGATATAATTTTAAAAATTTCTTTGAGATAATACAATTTTGTAACATAGTAATATACAGTACAACAATCATAAAATATTATTTCATATCAATTTTTTTTATAATTCTAAATAATCCGCGCTTTCAAAATCTAGAAACAAACGAACTTTAAAACATTTGCTTATATTTGCTTTACAGTTTTGGGAGGAGGGGGTATCGAGAGATCTAGATCTAAATGTTATTTCTGGAGAATATGAAAAGTAAAGGTTTATTGTCGTGCAGCCAACCATTATGAGGTGAGTAATAGTTTTCGAATTGATTATGAATGGGGTGATTAACTTCTTCGTATGTTGTGTTAGACGGATGATTAACATTAGTTGTCACATTTGATTGTTTTAGGAAAAATATGAAAATCATAAAGTTTATAGCAACTACTATTTGGCAAATGATTTAATTTACGGCTGTTAGATCTTAAATTGGATGGCTGAGATGAGATTGAGAAAATGGTTTTGATACTGACATATGGTAGGTATTCTACACATGTCCATCTAGCACTGCAACAGCAAAGCCTCATGCTGTCGGCAGGATTTCATTTTCGGACATTCATTATTTTCTTCTCCACTACTAAAATATCTTTTTGAACTTCGACCTTCGACCTGTAAGAAATTTTAAATGCAAGAAAAACTAACCCACTGACGATAAATATATTACATATTTATATATAGCAGAGACTATATTATTTACTTTATATTTTAAACTGAAAATTAAGAAAAAAAGTTTTTTATATAAAGGGATATAGCTAGATAGTAAAGATTATATTATTAGTTTAGCCATTGCACGTGTTAGATTAATTGGGTTATGGCAGACATTGATAGTGTTATAATCCTAGTTCGAAACCAATGGGAAGAACATACTAACATGTCAGTTTAATGGCAAAAGTTGATTCCAGTAAGAAAAAGTTCAAGTTTTTGCATTTTCTCATATCTATATTAGTACACATTACATTAGAGATGTTTGGAAACAAAGATAGTAAAATAAATGAGATATGTTTGAAAACATAGATAGTAGAATAAATGAGATATGTTTGGAAACATAGATAGTAGAGATGTGTACTTTCTTTTATTTACATATTTAGCCATTGTATTTTCAATAAATTGATAACAAATGAGAATTGTTTAGAAACATGAATAACATATTTAATACTTTTTTATTTAAATATTTAGTCATTGTTTTTACAATAAATTAAACAACTTTCTTTCTATATTTCTTTTTATTTACAATTCTGTCACTATATTTACAATTCTTTTTATTTACAATTTTTTATGGTGATAATAAAAACACAAACTGAAATATAAATAGTATATTATATAAAACAGCTTTTTAAAACAATATTATTACCTTATTTAGTTTAGTCAAATATAAAAATTTCAAAAGTTCAATTTTTTTAAAAAAAAATCATAAAATTAATAATAATTCATAGAAAACTAATGCATAGAATTAAAATTTTGAAACATGGATAAAATTATATCAGTTTTAAAATTACAAAATAGACTAACCTAATTACCTAAAAATTGTTTTGTCTAAAATAATCATAAAATAAAATTTAAATTTTATATACATATTTCAAATCAAATAATAATTTAAAATTGATTTATATCAGAAATTGATTTAAAATATGCATATATTCAAAATTTTATTTTTCCTAAAACATTTTTTAATAATGATATAAAAAAAATACAACAAAAAGATCAATTTCATATACCAACTTAAATTGTGATTTTTATATTTCACATTAAACTTTAAGAATATAATATATATGATTATTTATAAGATGATACATATAAAATACTATTAATTATATGATTATTTATATGATGGACCAATACAATTAATTATATGATGACATATATATGATACATAATAATGACTAGGGTTGGGCGTTCAGTTATCCATTCCGGTTCGTTTCGGATATGTTTGGGTTTTGGGTTTCCGGGATCAAAGATTTCAGCCCCATTCATATATTTCTAAATTTCATTTCGAGTTATGACTAGGGCTGGGCGTTCAGGTATCTATTTAGGTTTGTTTCGGATCTGTTTGAGTTCTGTTAAATCCGTTCAAGTATTTCTATATTTAATTAATATAGAAATATGTCACATTGTAAAAGTATTGTACAGTTGCGTTCTAAAATCATTTATTTTAACAATAAGCCAAATAAATATGTTGATTGAAAAGAGAATAAAACAAAGCCAGAGAAACACATAGTTTACCAAAAACACTTTGTGTCGAATTTATCATAAAGAAAATTTTACTACGATAAATACATTCAATAATTACAAACAAATAATATATTTCATAAAAGTGAAAATAATATCCGAGCTTTCCAAGCGCGGATCAAAATCTAGTAAATATATTAAATCAGCTATAATTACTCTTGTGTGCGATGATATTTTTTATATAAATATTAGATTCTGAAATGACATGTATATTTCTTTTTTTGTCTTTTTCAATTTAATTTTTATATTTGTGTTATTTTTTATAATCATATTTATATTTAATATTAATTTAATATAATTTTTGGTTACTATATTAAATATGTTAAGTTGTATAACTATACATTTGTACCATATACATATAAGAGATTATTTTTAAATTTTATACCTAAAGATTGCAATATATTATTTTTTTTAATAGTTACCTAACATAATTGGTCAAGAATATTTTGTATCCAAAAATCCGATTCAAAGTCGATTCAAAAATCGAAGTCTCATATTCTGTTAGACATGACCTATATAGTTCAACAATTCTTAAAGTATTATATCTGAAAATCAATAGCAAATCTAACCTTCACTGAAAATCGAATTTTTTTTAAAAAAATGTTTAAGTAAATAATTTTTTAATATACTCCGTTATGTATATAGGTTAATGTGTTTTTTGCTAATTTTAATTAAAATCACATTTAATAAATATTTTTTAATCGAATAACCTATTTAAAATTTGTTAAACTAATCGTCTTTTTCACTATCTGGAATAACAATTAAGCGAAGAACATTATGTATATAAATAATACTTTCTATCAACTTAAATAGTTTTAGTAATTTTAAATTTACTTCCAAACATATACTTTGTAGATTATAAATTTAAATTTAGTATATTTATGTACCAAATATGAGTTTGATATTTTCTGTTTATTTTAAATGGTTGTAGAAGGTGGTTACGTTTTCTTACTAAAGCAAGGTGGTTACATATATTTTTAGATGCAATTATAATTAGTTATATTTAGGGGGATGTATTCAATTTAGTATTTGATGTGATTTGATTTTTAATGGAGTTTTAGATGATTTTAATAAGTTGCAGAGATTTAGGTGTTTTTTTGTTAAACTACTCTAGAATATCACCTAAAACAATGGGATTTGAGTTTTATTTTTTTTAACTAAAAAACTCCACCCAAACACCCTAAAATCACCTCAAAACTTTAAAATCCCACAACTTAAAATATTTTCAATAACAGTGGATTTCAGAGTACTTAACGAAATGTCAAGTTCAATAACAGTAGATTTTAAATGAGTTTTTAAAATTCATGTTTGAATAACAGTGGATTTGTCATTTTAATACAAATCACCTGAAACTCTCGGTTGAATACACCCCCCTTAATGTCATGCAGTTATATTTTAGATGCAGATATTTTTATAATTTAGAGTACATATAGTTAAAACTCAAAACTGTTTTAGAGTGTAATTATTTCATATATCGGGGGTGATTGGTTGAGCTGTAACTGTAAAAAAAATTACTTTAGATTTTAGTCTGTAGAATATTTTGATTTAGCTTTAAGAGATGTAGTTCTAAAATTTGCTAAAGCTAAAAAGATGGAGCTTTAGAAAATAAGGCTTTTAAAGCCATTTTTTATTTTTTTGCTGTAACTTTGCTTTTTTGATTGTACCTGTAAAAATTAATATAAAGCATGATTGGTGATATTTAGGATTGTAGACAAAAATTAAAGGTAAAGCCATTTCCTACAACCAACCAATCACCCTCGTCAACTGGTCATGATCTACTTTTAGTAGAATAGATTAAGACTACTGATATTTGGTAAACTGATAAAAATAATCGATGGGCCTAATTCCTTGTTGTTGTCATCCGAACAATTATTTGTCTAAGGACCACAAACTCGCAAAGGACGCTAGAACACAACTAAAACATGCTCAGTAACATTACAGGAAAAAAAAATATTTTAACACTTTTTTGGATACATTTTTTGGATATGATGTGCCTGTGAAAGTTTCCACATACTTATCCGTTTTAAAAACTTTTTACCAAAGATTAGATCATGTTTTAAACAAAAATAAAGAACATTATTTCTTCGTGCAATTTTTTTACTGGTTGGCTATAAGATTAGAGAAGCCTTTATTCACACTTATAAACTGGACAGAATATTGCGTACGTTGAAATTTAAAGAAGTTTGGAGGTCTTAGTTAGAGTCGAGACTGATCCGGATATCCAAGAAAGTTAAGGTACCCAGATTTAGATTTGGGTTTTGTCGAATCCGTGAATTTGGTATCTGATCGGATTTGAATTTTTGGATATACGTCTATATATCATATTATCCGTGGATATCTAGATCTGGATTCGTTAAAAAATTAATAATACATAAATTAAATATTTATACAAGATTTATAAATACATATATAAATATAATATTTAAAAATTAAAATATAGTATTATAAAACTAATTTTATGAATACATATTAATATATCAAATATAATTATTAGTAAAATTAGAAAGTTTTAATATATTTTATAAATACGGATCCGGATATCCAAACCTAAAAATTAAGATATTTGATTTGGTTTTCATGGATCCTTCATTTTACTATCCGAATTCGGATCCAAACATTCTGGATATCCTATTTTTGGAGCGGATCTTAGATCGTATCCAGATCCCAAATAATAAATGACATGCCTAGTCTTAATCGCAAGGCGAACACATTTACCTTATGCTACCGGGAATTAATGATGTATGTTTTCCTTTTGATAAGGAGGCAGTCTTGTAAGTCACTCGTTATATTGTTTTACAAACTGTCAAGAGATAGTCCCATCTGACTTGTAACCAAGGAGATACTTCACGCCCAACTAGTACTTCCAATCAAACTTACTTCTTCGACCAACCATTTGAAGTTTATAAAAGTATATTCGAAAACATAGATTTGAGCGAGTGTATTAAAAATTTAAGTAGATTAGTTTATAAATCAATAAGTGATTATACTGGTTGCTACGTATTTTGATATAGTTGGTAATTTTTTTTTTTGACTTTAAAAAAAAAAGCTTCTTTCATTTGATGTTTTAGTCATTTTTCAAGTTCATAAAAAATACTTAATTGACTTGTGACAAAAAAGTACTTAATTGACCGGGTTGGTTAAAGTCGTGTGCATGTATATTGTAAATAGAATTAAACAATACATATTTGATTAACTGACTGATGTTTTTATATGTGGTTTGTGGTTCAATTAATAAAAGGGTAAATTTCTCCCATATCTTGTTGATTGTGGAAAAAAAAGATTTTTAAAGTTGAACCACACAGCACGCTGTATGTAAGTTTTTAACCTTTAATGCTAGGTGTTTAGACCTCGCGTAAGCACGTAAATGTTGAACGAATTGTTTTTTTTTATGTAAAGGGAGCAGAGATGGTGCGCTATAAGTGATCTTTCGAATGTGAATATTTGAAATTTGTTGCTGATTTATGGTGGAAGTAAATAGTTGCGGTAAATTTGTATATTAACTTTTGTTTTTAATTTATCTTTTTGACCTCGACTATCATTTAATCTAATAAAATAGCTTTAGAGAAAAAGATCACAAAAGTGGTTTTAAAATCATTTTACACGCATACGGTCGCGCTTGTCTAAAATGTTGAGCTCTCTATACTTCGAATTTTTTGTGGATAGATGTGCGTCGTCGACACGTAGTTGGAGATTATTTATTTAAAAAAAAATTGTCATATTTTTCCATGTCATTTCCGTCTAAAATTTTAATTCGTTGGCGGTATATTTTAAATGGGTATGTTCCTAAGTTTTAAAATGGGTTTAACATGTATTATCATTCATTTTCTTGTATGTGTTAATGTATATTTTTAAAGATGTCAATAATATATGGATTTTGATTTACGATGTCGTATCTATTTACGCACTGAAAAAGAAACTGATTAAATTGTAAATAGTTTATTAGATACAATAGCTTTACATATGCACTGTAGATCATTCAATTGTTTTGGGGTTAAGGGTTAATTCTAGCAAATTTATTAGGTTATATTTTGTTGTTTATGTTCAAATTTATTTTCCAAAATATTGACTGTAAGTAAATGTTAATTATTAATTGAGAATTTTTTTGAATGTTTTTATTATTTTTTAACTTGAGTTGTGAGAAGAAACAATTAAAGATACATTTCTTTAAAATATCGATACGGACAAGCAATATCCAGTCTCTTAAAATGCATAAGGTTTTTGCCAATATTTTTCAGTAAATGTGATCTTATGAGAATGCATACGTACCACTTTCGATTATTTTGATAAAATTAAACTTGTTTAACAATATATTAATGGTAAAGTTTTTGTGTTTTTTTCTAAACATGTTCGAATGGAATGAATTAAGCGTTAACGCTTCATTAATAATTTAAAAGATAAAGAAAGCCTAAATTGTAACATGTTATTTTCGAGATTTTATACTAATATGCGTAAGAAATACATTATGTATAAAGGCATATCTCGTAGTGATTTTTTGGCTTAGTTCTCCGAAGCTCCTTGTAAGTATGACTGGAATGTCAAACTTACCAGTGAACTTAGTTCTCTGTGCCAATTCCTCAAACATCCAGCTGTCCAACTATGCGAAAATCCTGAGAAAACTTGTTTTAAACAATCAAAGGGTTTTTCATTCTTTTGTCAAGCATCTTCTCTAAGTATCTACATGCCTTTCTCGACTTCCTTTCATCTAAAATCTCTCTGATCAAAAATGTATAAGAGGTGTTGTCAAGACTATTCCCTTTCTTGATCATCTCTCCCATCTATCACATAATTCTGCAGATCCAATCAGATGAGATATTTGAAGTAAAAGTTATATAGTTGATTTGAAACAGATTTAGTAGAGAAGTTGTGATAGATCAAAAATTTTTTTACCTTTTCATCAAGAAAAAGAAACATGATTCTCATAAATTCGCCATTTTTATGTTCTGGGAATCTCAGAAACGGAGGAGGCGAGCAACTACGAACTGTGCAGTTCGACTAAGGAGGAGATAATCAAAAGTTGAGTGGTAGACGACGGCTTTAGCAACTGGAGCATCAGATGATTTAGTTTTCGAAAAAATGTAATAATATTATATTCTATTTGAAGAAGAATTTATGAGAGAATCAGAGATGAATGGTTTTTTCGTTTAGATAGACTATATATAAAGCGGAATGCATGAGATGTTATGAATGTTTTATTATTAATTAAAGAAGTAAAGATGGAAGATGTAGAGATAGAGTAAGAGAAACTGTTTCATGGAAACACAAATAATTGTATGTGTTTAGTTTAGTCTACATGAATTTTACAAAAAAAAATAGTTTACAGAAATTATAAAAATTCTATACTCCGTTGAATTGAAGAGATCTACTGAACTAAATAAATAATTTTCTGTTATCAAAGCCTATTTTCAAAAAGAATTACATCACGTGAAGTCCATTTGATTTTTTTCTATAAACCAGGACTTTAAATCTGAATTTCCTATAATCTGCAGAAAAATTACATAGTTTCGATTTGAATATTCGACATAAGTGTAAAAACCTTTAAATTTTAATCAGTAGACTATGGTAACCTATTTAATAAATCACTGAAAATATTAATCGAATAATTCAAAAACTAAAATTATGGGATCCACAATACGATGACGTGGATCCTTTTAAGTGCGAAAAATTGCCTCGTTATATTATAGATTACTGATTGACGTATAATATATGTTGCTTTCAATATAAAATAATTAGTACTATAAATTATGTTTATCTAAATATAAGAGGCGGACACGTCACGAATCTGGGGTCGTGCTTCTTCTGACACGGCCTTTGTGGACTCTGAAGTGCATTAAATAATTGAATTTTCACGGGAATGGCTATTTTACCGGTGACAGACTCAAAAATTAATCGAAACAAAATTAAATAAGTAGATTTAAAGTTTCATCCCACTTTTTTCTTTGATCAAATGTTTCATCCCACTTAAAAAGTAATCTTATTAGATTATTAATATTTTTTTTCATCGAATTTATTTTTCAAAAACAATTTGTTTGTTGCTAATAATAAACTTAAATCGATAAGACGTGGAGTGATGATGATAATTAAGGCTGGTTGGGCCTGCGTGAATCATGGTGGGAAGCTTGTGCACTTGATTTGCTCAAGGTACTCACGTGATGTGTTGTACAATTCTACATGTTCGTTGTTTTCATTCATCCTCAATATTTTATATTTTGAAATCCTACTTCTTTTTTTTTCTGGTCAGCAACCTACCCTCTTTTCATTTAACAAAATTAAGAATTTTATTTTCTGAATGTATATTTTACTTTGTATGATTGTCGGGTTAGTTATTTTAAAAACTTTACAGGGGCTTTGTCTTTTTTTTTTTTTTGTTATTTGTTAAACATGTAAATGTCACTAAATGTTCGTTTCTATTGTTTTTATCTTTTATCTCTTTTAGTGTGTAATATCTTATTCTTCTTTTCTTTTCAAAAAAATATCTTATTCAGTTTTCTACATAGAAACTCATGTAAAAAAATACCATTGAAGATGTTCTTAGAATCCAATTTTTTTATAAAATCTTAAACATCACAATAATTCGAATAAAGCCAGAAAAAGAATATTATTCTTACTTCCAAAATATTTTGCATCAAATTATATAGTTTTCATATAAGTTTAAATTATGAATATATATGATAAATAAATTGTGAGTATATATGATAAATAATCCTAATCTAGTTGATTTTTAAAAGGTGGTTTATATAAAAAAATAGTAAAAATTAACTGAACTACTAGTGTTGAACTTCATTAACAAAATCTATGATCAACTATAAACAATAACTAGACTTGAACCCGCACATCCGTGCGGGTGTTGTATCAATTTAGTAGTAAATTTAAATTTGTATGAAAATAAATAATTGTGTTATGTAAACTGAAAATTAATATTTAGATTTGAGTAACACAGAACCAAAAATTACTTTTAAAGCTTTTTATTTTATATTTAAATTTGCATAAAATTTTATAAAGATTTTCATGTTTGGTGATATATATTTATTAGTTGATTTAATATCAATTAAATATTATAATATTTAATATTGAGATATATTTACAATGAAGTAAATATAGAGGTGCAAAGTATACGAAGTCAATGAGACTAAATAAAGTTTTAGAGATATTTTTATTTCATTTTTACATGTGTTTAAATAAAGTTAAAAATGTAGTAGATGATTAATTATTTGAATCATATATATAATAAATCAATTATCAAATCTAGTAAATATATTTTAGAATCAAATTAAATAACAATTAATAAAATTTCCGTTAAATATGATCAATAGGAGAAGTTGTTTAGATTTTTTTAGCGACATAAAATGGTTTCATTGTTAATAGGAAGGATATGTTAATATTAATTCAGTTTATTAGACTACTTATTAGATGGTCTAGTTATGACTTTTTTACAGTAGATAAAATTGTACTTCTCTTTTAATAGAGAAGATATTACAAGATAACTAGAGTGTTCCTTCTTGTTCCACTTTTCCTAATAATTTATTATATTTTATTTATATATGTTGGTTTATCATTGATAGTAAATCATTCTAACATCTTTAGTTAACATGCATAACTTTACTCAATATTTTTATGACACATAATGTTATTACTATTTGCTTTTTTATAGACTGGAGATATTTATTTCAAAAATATATAACTGTATTTATTAATAGTAATATAAGTATTTACATAACGAAACATTGAAGACAACTAAAATTGTATTAGATTTTGATCCGCGCTTAAAAAATATGGATATTTTATTAAATAAAAATATTTGATATGAATTAGTGTTTTGACTTTATTTACAATATTAAGTTACAAAGATATGTAATGTCGAAGAGGCAAATGATATTTTGTTTAAAATTATCCAGTTGATTAATTAATTTATTTAAAATTTTATATATATATTTTTATGTTATAATGTCAATTTTATATTTGTATGCATTTTAAAAGAGTTATATTTATTGAGTCAGTGAAGCACAAGAAATACCAATTATCAATTTTTGGTTAATTTAATGATATATTTATAGGAATTTTTATAGTTTTAACAATGCTTTCTTATCAGGTCTAGACTTGCAGTTGTTACGATAAATCATTTGTTTGTATGTAGTCCGGTTTGGATTTAATTGAACTCCAATGTTAAAAAACATATAAACTCGGTAAAATTCCAAAAATCCAATGTTAATTCGTGAACCGACACTGGTTGACTCGATAGAAACCCATACAAATTTGATGATATTTTCTAAAAATGATCTAAATTTTTATTTTAATAGTACATAAATTTGATTTAACTTTTTGATCTGGGATTCTTAAAATTTTGATGTATTTTTTATTATATCATTTAGAGAAAATGACGAAAATGGTGATAGGAAAAACTAAATTTTATTGTTACAATTCATTATTATTTTATTACTGATATTAAATAGAGAAATTGCACCCTATAACTATAAAAAAAAACCCCACTATCTAAACCAAAAATACTCTCTCTCTTCTTTTTTCTATTCCTATTTCTCTCTAACTTCTCATAAAAATCTAATTACCTCTTTTTTTATTTGGCAAATAAACCCTATTACATATTTGTTATTAATATCAAATATTTGTTACAATTTATATTGCTATAATGTTAGCTATGACCCGTACGTGGGGGATAGCATTGTTATGTTATGGAAATCTACGTTCACATACCCTGTGTTGAATTTGAAATTCAAAATACATTGGATTGAAATCTTCAAAATTAATGGTATACTAGATAAAGCGCCGATATATTTTTATTTTAATAAAATTTAATTGAATTTATACTTTTGACTAAAAAATAACTAATTTTATAGTTTTCTATTTGTATTTCAAAAAAATATATTCTGTTATAATACATGATTTTCAAACGATGTTTTCATATCCAACTCAGACCTATGATTGAACCAATAAATCCAGTGATATGTGTATAATTCAGTTCAATTTAATAAAAGAATTGTAATTATAATCTTAAAAAACTTTGTAAAAATTTAAAAATCCGTTATTAACCTAATATCCAATATGAGATGATCCGCTAAAAAATATCTTTGAAATGTTTAATAAATAATTCATACTTCTTAATATAATATAAAACTGAAAAATAATAATTATTTAGACGTTAATGAGATTTGTATTATATCATTTGAAGAAAATGAAACAATGGCAATGAGAAACTTTATTATTGATATGAAAATATTATTTTCTTTTTTTTGATTATTAATAAGCTATGATAAGTTTGTATTTTTATTTATTTATAGATCTAAAACTTAATTTTAAGATAAGTTCTTAAAAATATCGAGCACTCAAAATTGGCGTATCATTATTATGTAAAAAATGACATAATAATAATATTTTTTAGTTTGCATGTATATATTCATATCCGATTTATAAATAATATTATAGATGAAAAATGATATTCAATTTAAATGGAAAGTATAATCTGCATAAAAGTTAAAATTATTATTCTTCATAAAATATGGAAAGTATTAATTACCGTAGCAATAGAGAATATTCTATTTTTGGTTTAAGTAAATCATATTTAATATTTAAATTAAATGTCAAAGGGAAAGACTTGTAAATATATTGAAATGCAGGGATAGAATCCTAAATTTTTAAAATAGGATTCTGCTTTAATAGTATACACTAGACTTTGACCCGCGCTTTTAAAGCGCGGGTTTATTTTCCTTTATTTTTTTTTTAAATTGACAAATATTTAATAAATGTCATATTTTCATATATTTGTTTTTTTATAAAAGACTTAAGCTTTTTAGCTTTTTTATCGTGTTTCATTTTAAATGAGTATAGGCCTGATCACAATATCCGGACCCAAAGAACCAACCCAAGACCGACCCAAAAATCAGGGTCCCGAACCCGATCAGACCCGGGGTAAATATCCGAATGAATTCTAAATTGCTAAATCCGAAGAACCGATCCGAACCGAGAACCAAATGAGTACCCGAAATGTGAATATATATCTAAAAATATATGTTATAATTATATTTATAATTATTTTAACATTTTAAATTAATATCATAAGTTAACTATAGTAGTCATTTTTAGTACTTTTGAGTATTTTTGGATAAAATATGATAGTTTGGATAAAAGTTTACCCAAAAAAATTGTATAGAATGGATTTTTTTTGTTACTTTTGGTTACTTTTGAGTAATTTGGATACAAAAATTTGAATAGAATCGGATACTTTAGTTACTCTGAGTATAAATAACTGAACCCGTTTTAGATATTTTGGTTATTTGGTTATTTTTCAGGTTCTTATGCATGAGAACCGAACCCACCCGAACCCGGAAAGATCCGACTCGAACCTGATCCGAAAAAAATAAAAATTGAATCTGACTTGTTAATTGGCCCAAATGGCCCAAAAGAGATGATGTGGGCAATGTGCTGGATTTAAAAAAAAAATGACCCAATATAGATGTGTTATTAATATTACTTGATTGCCCTTAATGAAATATGCAATGTTATTAAAGAAAGGGGTATTTTTAGTAAAAAAGCCAATAGGATCCTGCTTTAATAGTATAGACTAGATTTTGATACGCGCTTTCAGAGCGCGGGTTTATTTTCCTTTATTTTTTTAAAATTGACAAATATTTAGTAAATGTCATATTTTAATATATTTGTTTTTTATAAAAGACTTAAGTTTTTTATCTTTCTTTGTCGCGTTTCATTTTAAATGAGTATAGGCCTGAGCACAATATCCGGACCCGAAGAACCAACCCGAAACCGACCCGAAAATCAGGATCCCGAACCCGATCAGACCCAGGGTAAATATCCGATTGAGTTTTAAATTGCTATATCTTAAGAACTGGTCCCGAACCCGATCCGAACCGAGAACCGAATGAGTACCCTAAGATATCCGAAATGTGAACATATATCTAAAAATATATGTTATAATTATATTTATAATTATTTTAATATTTTAAATTAATATTATAAGTTAACTATAGTAGTTATTTTTGGTACTTTTGAGTATTTTTGGATAAAATATGATAGTTTGGATAAAAGTTTACCCAAAAAACTGTATAGAAGGGATAATTTTTGGTTACTTTTGAATAATTTGGATACAAAAATTTGAACCAAATCGGATACTTTGGTTAATTTGAGTACAACTAACCGAACCCGTTTTAGATACTTTGGTTATTTGGTTATTTTTCAGGTTCTTATGCATGAGAAACGAACCCACCCGGACCCGGAAAGACCTGAATCGAACCCGATCAAAAATTCTATAATACCGAATGAGATTTAATTTCAAAACCCGAAAAAACCTGATACGCGAAAGAACCGATCCGTACCCGAACGTCCAGGTCTAATGAGTATTGATGTTTAGAAAATTATACTTTATTTTTAATGAATTAAGTTGGTATAACTCTGATAAATTAATTTTATTATGTGGTTAATTTTTTAAATAAAAAAATTATATACTTTTAATAAATATTTATACTTTTCAATGAAAAAATCATTTTTTAGGAATGCTTAAATTATATTTAAGAAAAAAATATAATAATTAAGTGATTAATTTTTGTTTACTACACAAAATATTAAGAATGATTGAAAATAAATTATTTGAATTTGGAGAAAAAAATAAAAATTGGATCTGATTTCTTAATTGGCTCAAATGGCCCAAGAGAGATCTGAAGTGGGTAGTGGGCTGGATCAAAATAAATGACCCAATATAAATGTGTTATTAATATTACTTGAATGCCCTTAATGAAATTTGCAATATTAATAAAGAAAATGGTATTTTTAGTAAAAAAATCCAATAAGATCCTGCTTTAATAGTATAGATATTGGATAAATAGAGAACCGGTTAGGAAATAAATAATAATAATTTAGTCTATATAATGTTTGGGAAGTTATTTTGAATGGTATATATTCTTTTTATGGTAGATATTCTTACAATAGAATATAAACTCAATTACGTAAAATATATTTGAGTAACGAACTAAATACGACATTGTGTGTAAAATTAACATAAACTTTCATCCTATAATAAGACTTTTTCTTGGATTCACTCCCTAGGGTGAACCTTTAGGTTCACCAACCAATAGGAAGTTGTCATTTTAAATCTAGTATCTTTTAACTAAGGAAACAAAATAACTTGCCAAATTATATTATGCTTTTAAAATAAATAAAAAAGATTAAATAAATAAAAATAACAATAGTTCTAAAAAATATTATTTTAAAAAAAAATATTTATAAGATTTAGAGTTTAGTGTTTAAGATTTATAGTTTAGAATTTATCCAAATATTTATTGTTTTTCTAAGGGTTAGAGTTTATCCAAGGGTTTAGGGTTTACCCAAGGGTTTAGGGTTTAGGATTAGAGTTTAGGGTTTAGTGTTTTGTTGACAACATATTTAGTGTTTTTCCAAGGGTTTAGGGTTTACCCAAAAGTTTAGGGTTTAGGATTAGAGTTTAGGGTTTAGTATTAGAGTTTAGGGTTTAGTTGACAACATTATTTTTTTTAATTCGTTTTTATATACTATTTTATTTATTTTTAAATTTTATTTTGAAAAGATAATATAATTTGTCAAGTTATTTGTTTTCTTAATTAAAAGATACTAAATCTAAAATGACAATTTTCTATTGGTTGGTGAACCCAAGAATAACTCCTATAGAAATATAATCGTACTACTAGGTGATAACATGCGTCATACACGCATGGTGAAGAGACTTAAAAAGATTATAACTTTGAATCTATAGGTATTAAAAAGATAAAAGTCGTAGAAATAAATATTATATGTTATATGATAAGTGATTCAACTGGTAAGCTTAGATTTTTTTTAAAAACAATTGTGTATTTTTTTGTTTAGTTGAAGTATAACTCGTGGAAATAAATTTATACGAGTAAGCAAAAACTTATACAAAATAAATTATGAAGTAACTATAAAAAACAAAAAATAGAATTATTTATTTCATAAGATAAATTATAAATATAAGATAAGATAAAACAAAACATAATCAATAGTACTAAAATATAACAGAAACAAAATATAAGAAAACCAAATAAATAAAAAAACTGAGAAAACCACAATTGTTGTGAGGTAAGTATTCATTGGTAAAATATATTTGTTTTGGTTATGATGTTTTGAAGCAAACAGTGGTGAGGAGATGTAGCTTCCAGCCTTGTATTTATGTAATGATTCGGGTCTATGGTATATAGATAAACAAATCGCCATAATTATATAAAATATTCAGTAATTAATAATGAATAATTTACGCTCCAATGCAAAACAAATTTGCCTTATCACTTGAATTTCAAATTGATTGAAAAAATCACTAACGTTCTAATCACTTTTTTAGTATAAGGAAACCAAGATTGCGAATTAATTGAAAAAATCAGTCAATCAATATCTAATAATCAATTTCGATTTTGAAAGTTCTCTTTTTTCTTCGCAATCTTTGTTTCAAAATATTAAGGTCAACTCGTATAACATACCTTATATCCATAATTAGCGTCATATTTATCTTTATACATTTCTAATTTAAAATATTATGAAGATCATACATTGTATAGCAAGTATTACGTGATTGTTCATCCCTTCGTATCTTTGGAAACTATTAGAAAAATATTTTTATCTTTACAAATATATATCAACCGAATCAATGCCATAAGGTTTTAAATTCCATAGCAAAGATTTCATGTACACTGTACGGCCATATTATATTATATAACATTATATTACATATTATTATGACATTATCTTGGAATGCAAAACATGTATTCAACGTTTATAGAATCATATGTTATAAGTAATTACTTTATTCTAAAAAGTAATTTTTTTTACAAACTATAAACAAAAACAATACGATTTCAAGAAAAAAACTTTTCATCATAAATCATAGAACGTGAAAACAAAATTAATGGATTTGGAATGTTTAGTTGAACAAACAGAGAATATGGTAAAAATAAATTATGATGAAAACGGAATGGACTGGGCAAAACGATAGCAAAACCAACATAAAGTTGGTCTATTGAGTAAAACACTTGGATCATTTAATAAGAATATAGGAGGTTGCATGTGAGAAATGATATATTTTCTAAATGAAAAAAAAATAATTTAACATATGTCATGTTTCGTTCTAAGAAGATGTACGCAATATATGTTGACGAAACATACTAAGACGGTTATTTGAAAACATATCAAGAAGGTTCATATTAAACATGTGATATTAGATAATCGGTTTCGTGATTTAATACATACTAGACCTTGACCCGCCTGACCGGGCGGGTATTATTTTATGTTTTTAGTTTTTTATTTATATAAAATGATATATTTGTAATATTTAGACATAAATTTAGATTGTAAATTAATATTTATAGTTATAATAAAAATTAAGATTAAATGTTTAACAAAATATTTTGATATAAATTTTAAAATTTCTAAATAAAATAATATAGAAGTTGGTCATAATTTTTTCCAATTCCAAAATCTTAACATTCTTTAAAAAATATAAATGAATAAAATATAATTTTGCGCTGTTGTTGTTTATTTCTATAGTTTGACTCGTGGCCGTATAAATATTTGTTTTCACTAAATTTTTTCTTTGTACTACTGATAATATATATATATATATATATATATATATATATATATATATATATATATATATATATATATATATATATTTGTAAATTATATGTATTACATTATTGTTAATATAACATTTTAAAACATTATTACTTAGATATGGAAAAAATGTAAAGATAATTTATTATTCACCAAATTTTATAAGTTAGCGTAATTATAGGATAAGTTTCTGTGTTTTATAGGTATATTAAATATTTGAGAGTGATTATAGGTTAGAACTTATTGTCAGCAAATATATTCTGTTTAGATATTGAATTTATTTTGGCTAAAGAAAAAACAGAGTGAAAAAACATGCATTTAATAATCTGAAAAGACAAGATTTTTTTTTAGAAATATTAATTAATAGGATCAGTGGCATAGAAGTGTAATTAACATTGAAAACTCATGGGCATTTCCTAAGTGTACTTCTCTTTTAATAATAGAGATATCGGTTTTGTTAATATCTCTTTTTGCCTTACGAACATTAAAATGACATCGACTATAAATATGTTATATCATATAGTAAATGACATCAACTATTATGTTAAGCTACAATTTAATGAATAATGGCAATGTATGTAATAAATCTAATAAAGAAAGCACTTTTAATTATAGAGTGTGAGAATGAATATGGTGTTACGTGCCACATAAAAATGGCATTTTGGATAATAATACATGAGCATAAAGTTACTTTGTAGGAATGCTTCTCTTTTAATATTAAGGAGATTTTAGTCAAAATGGGTGTAAATAAATAAATAAAATTTGTCATATATAAATATGTGAAAAACAAACCAAAAATCAAAAATTTTAACCGGTAGCTAAACCTAAAACACAAATCAGAAAATTTTAATTGTAGACACTAAAATATAGTTTAAATTTATCGAAGACAAAAACTATAAAATATTCTATTATATCTAGTGATTTTATTTATATTGAGTCATATGATTTCCCTTTTGAGTCGACATACGAAAAAAATAGATTTCTTTTGATCACAATATAATAAATATAGCTATACTAAATAATTTTGTTAAGTATTGACTAAATTATTGTTAGAGAACTATAAGACAATGTATTGTTAGTCAAAATTTAAGTAAATACTAAAATATTATTGGTTAATGTAAAACAAGTAGATTTTTGGGAATTATTCTCTTTCAATAGTATAGAATATAAATTATATTTCTTAACTAAATTTTCTTATAAACTAATTATAACTTTGAAGATTTAAAATATTATTTGATTATTATATATCTGTACAATACTTTAACCAATTTAAAAGTAAATTACTATTTTATTTATGTATAAATTAATTATTATTATGTTTAAATAGAAAATATGTTTTATTTCATCTATAAATCATTTAGAGAATAACTATTTTAATTATGAAAATAATAGCATTAGTAAGTTTTATACGAATTATTTTAAATTATTACAGTTTCTTAAAACTGCTTTTGTCCAATTTTATCTTTCAAATATATCTTTTGGACCATTAGATCTATTCGATTTATTTTTGTTTCACTCTATCTGTTTGATCCATTTGATTAGTTTAGTCCATTAGACCTGCAATGTTTGATCTATTTTTTTATTTCAAAAACTAAACTCAATTTTAGATTTGAGATATGTTTCTCTATATTTTGTCTTCTCCAACGGTACATCTAACATCTTATCTTATATATAGATAGATGATTAACAATTGGTTTCAAAATTTTCTGTGATACGTATACTAAAGTTTGTTTTAATATATTATTGCATCACGAATTAATTAAAATGATTTAACGTCTATGTAAAGTTTAGTTTTTCTAACATTTATCGTTTATTTATGGATGAATATTTATTTTTGCTTAATAGGTGAATTATTAAACGTCACAAATAGTTTAGCTTAGACAAATCATTTGTGCCTATGTGTTAAGTTAATTTAGAGGAACTGTACAATGTCGAAGTAAGGAGAATCTTCACCTTGGGTGACTGTTGCAGCCGCTTGTGGATGCGTATGGTTGTTATTTTAATAGGATTGATTGATAAATGAATTCTGGTAAATTTTAAAAAATTTGAGATTTCATTGTTATTAATTGTTGGATTTCAAAATTTAATAGAATTCATTGTATTGGTTTAGGAATTTTTAAAGTCTACTTAAAAATTTTATTATTCAATTTAAAAGTTTTATTGAATATTTTTATTTTTATATTGTCTTTTTTTTAATAAAAGAATTTTACTCTTTCGCAGACGCTAACTTTAACTAATTTTAAAATTTTAGAGATTTACAATGCTTTGTAATGATTTATAATATTTTTATAGTTATTACAAAATATCAACAATTATTACCAACCGCAATCTCTTGGATTTACGGATAGTAGCAAAAAAACTAATCACTACTTTAATCTTTTTTTGTCAACCATGTCTTTAGTCTTAAATGTGCTTGGGACCAATTCTACAAAGAAAAGACAAAGTAGTTTAGAAGATAAGACCATTTTAACTGGAAGCATAGAATTCAAATAAGAATGCAACAATCAAAATATCTGAAAATATATGACAGCATTGAACTGACAATCAAATAATAACAAACTAGGTGACGACCTGCGCCTTGCGCAGAGTGAAATACTTTATAAAATATATGTTAGTACATATATGAATGGTTGTTCGGATTTGATTCGGATCTATTCGGTTTTCGAATTTTCGGGATCAAAGATTTCATCCACATTTAATATTTATAAATTTCGATTAAGATTTGGTTTGGATCTTTGCGGTTTCGATTCGCGTTCGAATAATCCATATAAATTATTTTTAAAATTTTAAAATTCACTTTATACATTAAATTTCTCAAAATCTGTATACAAAATAATAATTTATATAAACTTGAATAACATATGTCACAATATCTAAACTTAGTATATATATTGGTTTGATTTGAATATTTAGATATAGAATCAATAGATATTGTAAGTATTTTTGGTGTTTTAAGTATACTTAAATTTAGCTATTTTGCACTTTTTTGACCATCTGTATATATATATTTAAGTATGTTGGACAACCTAAAAGTATCATATATATTTTGGATGTTTTTAATATATATTAAATTTAAAAGTAATAAAATATATTTAGGTGTATAAATATATTTCGGATATATTCAGTTACCCAAAATATTACAGTTCAGATCGGTTTCGGTTCCGGTTCTCTAAATACCAAAAATTTTAACTTGTTCGGATATTTAATCAATTTTGATTCGGATTTACTACTATTTTCGGATTAGGTTCAGTTAGATTTTTTGGATTAAGACTTTTTTTCCAGCCCTACATGTATTTACATATAAAATGCATTTATTTCATACTAAGTATATATAAGATACTGTAAAAAAAATTGTAAAAATGGTTTAAAACACCGTATAAGGGATATGGTGGACTTTATAAAAGGAAATACATGGGCGATTGCAGAATTATAGAAAATCTAAATTACCTCAGTTTAGACTTTAGACATAAGGAAAATAGAGCATAAATTTGACATAAAATCATTATATTCAACCATTGATATAATATTCAAGCTCTTCAATCATCGGTTGATCATAAATGTAGTAGGTTCTAAACTTCTAACATCTTTTTACATAATGTAATTTATATCTTATATATGATTCACAGACATAGTACACGAAATATATGTTTGTATTTATTTATAGGTATGCTTGTTGAGTTTTTCTACCTTGAGTTTGAATTTGTAACAGCAGCCATTGTCATCTATTTTTCTTAATTTAAATAAGATCATGCTTATATTAAAAAAAATATCATGCTCAAGATAATGTTTTTGCGTGGTAGGGATTAACAATCGGTATAATGAACTGCCTAGATGAAATAGAAAGAGCGTTCTCATTTTTGTGTACAATGTATCGGTCAATTTATTTGATATTAGTTGAACCGGTTTGCATAAAAATATGAATCGAGAAGCATATAAATGCGAGGTGGTCGATATTTATTGTTCAATGGCATGCTTAGTAAATATTCTAGTAATTGATGGGGTTTTAAATTGAGGCTGTGAGAAGGTTCGGAAAGATGACACATCAGGATTGATAACAATGTTACAACTAAAAAATGCTTCTTAAATAATATATAGCGGATGGTGATTGGTAATTGTTCTGAAAATTTTCTATAATTCATTTTCTCTCTACAACCATTTTAGTTTACTAATTATGCTCTGAAATACAATCATAGAATTCAAATAAGAATGCAACAATCAAAATATCTGAAAATATATGACAGCATTGAACTGACAATCAAATAATAACAAATGGTGATTGGTAATTGTTCTGAGAACTTTCTATAATTCATTTTCTCTCTACAACCATTTTAGTTTACTAATTATGCTCTGAAATACAATTTTAAACTACAATTCAAAAAGTTAAACATAAATATAAAATTTTAGAAATTAGCTTCTTCTTTTTTGACAAGAAGAAAAAAGAAATTAACATAGAAATTAGCTTTTAACAATATATTTTTAATGTTTGGAAATTATTGATGTAAATCTACAATAATAGAATATACAACTATAACAAAAAACTTACTTCATGTATTTTAAAGCAAAAAAGTGAAAACTCTGACTCTACCAATTAAACTTAAAAATTTACAAATTTAAAATATTATAAATTAACATATATGCATGTTTATAGATTATATTTTCTCTTTAGTTTTTATTAAAATGAAAATTTAAAAATTATAAATCACCATATATATGCATGTTTATATTCTAAACAAAATATTCAGTCTGTTTCATATTAAATAAATCTTTTTATCAATGCACACATATAAAAAATATATACTTTTCTGAAAAATAACATTAAAACATAACTTAAATATAATTTTTTGATTATAAATATAAATACTAAAATTGTAATTGATTATATAGTTTTTGATAAAGATAAAAGTTATACAGATGCGTAAATTTATCTGAATCACTAAAAGATACGTGGAGTTTAAATAAAAGATAAAATGGGACAAAAAAAAAAAAGATAAAATGGGCAAAAGTTATCGAGTGTTCTACACGATCGCATATTAGTCATTGAGACTATAATGAAAAGGTACTAAAATAGTAATTATTTAATTGACTCAGATCTTAATTGACCCAGCATGTGTATTCTGTAACGTACCGGACTTGAAATCCCAATTCAAACCAGTTAATAATAACCTTCAAAACAAGAAAGCGACAGCTGAAATTAAAACAAAAATCAAAATTATCAAAATAAAAAAAAAAACAGAAAAGGCCAAAAATAACAAATAGCAAAAAAGAGAAGAAAAGCGAGAGATCCGTGATGCCCAGACGATTCGCTATTCCACGCGTCACTGTCTGCGACTAAAATCACGCGCCTCGCTGTATACCGACTTTTAATCTCTTCTCATATCCTTCCTCTCTTGTCTCCCACTATAAAATCTCATGGTTCCCTTCTTCCTTTTCTGCACCGATACCCTCCCGCTAATTTCGAAACTGCCACTGCTTACTTAAAAAAACGTACCATCTAAACCGAGTAATCAACCGTAACCGGTTAAGCTATGGACGGTTTACCGACTGACGAGGAGAGGCTAACTCGGAGTGAGTCGGTTGGTAAGAAGCGAGTCAGGCACGAGTTGGACGAGCTAGTCATCAACTCGCCCGAGGTGAAGCGGTTGAGAGACGATTTGTTCGACGACTCGGGCCATGACCCGGCCGCTCAAGATCTCGACTCGTTGATGAAGAGCTTCGAGGACGAGTTGTCGAACGCCACGACGAGGCAAGACTCCGGCGAGACTCAGCCGGATCTCGGATATCTTTTCGAAGCTTCCGACGACGAGCTAGGTCTGCCTCCACCGCCACCGCCACCGTCAACGGTTCTTCCTCCGTCGTCTGAGGAAACAAAGGAGAAGGAGTTGGTACGAGCGTCGTCGGATTCGTCAGAAGTCGGCGAGGTATGTGGATTTGAGGAGTTTGGATCTTTCGAGGTGGATGATGGGCTGTTCGAATATTCCGATGTTTGTTTAGATTCTGGGGATCTGTTTACGTGGCGGCCGGAGACTCTACCGGCGGAGTAACAATGTTCCGGAGTTATTTTAAAAGAGGGAAATGAAACGGTGGCGTTTTTTATCTCGCTTAGTCATATAGGTTCTCTATATATTATTGTAAGATTTTTAGGATTAGAGAAATCAAAAGGCTTAGTGTGGGTTAATGACTTAGATTTGTAGTTTATACCCTTCCTCTCTTTTTTTCCAGGATCTGTTCTGTTGATCTTGAATCATCTTCGTCCTGTGTTTAGCTTTTGTTAATGTTAAAAACTAAAGTATTATCAAGAGTTTCCCAGATATTAGAATCTGAGTGTCAAGTAAATGTTCATATTAGCTCTTTTTTTGTTTATGTGTGTGACAATGTTCAAATTTTCTTACCAGAATCTAATATAAAGTTCACAGTTTTTCTTTTCACCAAATATGTAATATGCGAAACTAAACACATTTAGTGACAACAGATAATTATAGTACTAACATAATCACTAGATTATACAGCGAGATTATATATTCTAGCCAAGTCCATACTGTTTAGGGGGAGGGCTGGTATTCAAGAACCAATGCCCGAGTTAACACCAAGTCTGGAAACATGCTTTATGACCGCATGCTTTGAGAGTTGGTCTACAAACCTCAGGATTAACTCGGGTATCTTTATATATAAAAGAAGCTTTTGATCCCTCCTGGAGTGTCCACGTAGGCAAACACGTCATCAATTCCTGTATCCTGGAGCCGCCACGTGTCCAGATAACTAATACTCTGCGTTTCATTTAATCTGTGTATAATGGGCTTAGTTTGTTTGTTTGGGATTGGACTGTGAAAGTTGAAGCTGTGTCCTGCCCGATAGAGAAAAAATGAAGGCTGTCTCTTCCACTTCGTGCGACGGCGACTCCATACCGTTTGCGTTTCTTCCCACGATCTGAAACGGTTGGAGTAAAGGCTTTGTGTTTAATCCCAGAGATTCACTCCCCCACTATGTCATCTTCAATTCTTTGTTTCGAACTGGAAGGCGGTGTTTGTTCTGTATAAATATGTGTGAGTATTACTCTCCTTGATCTCATCTCATCTTCGTATCTCTTATATCTCTCGCCGATGTGGTCTTACTTGGATCTCTCTTTGTCAGATGCCTCGGTGGTTCTGTGGTGGTACTCTATGCCCGTGGTGGAGGTTTTCTGGTCTGTTCCGGTAGCTCTCTACGAATTTGGAAGCTCCAGCCTCTTCTCGCCTCTCGGTGGTGGTTTTGTTCCACCGAAGGTTCATTGCGGCAAGTAACCCTTGACGGGTGGGTTCTTCGTTTGTTTCTTTAGGGTTTTTGGTCGCTGGTTTACTTGCCGGACTTCGCTTCCTCCGATCGTTCCTACTTTTCTTTTTATTTGTTATTATTCTGTTGTTTATTAGTTTTAGTTAAACATATTTATGTTTTTTTGGTGTTTTATTTATCCTTACAGAGCAGGACTGCAAATCTTCAACGGGTCAAAAGATTGTGAACTGAACTGATCAACAAAAGCCAAGCTAATCACATGAGATCTTTTGGTCAGGGTCAACAGCTATGGCAAGTGGAATGTTTTTGCTTATAATTCCATCATATATTTTTAAATTAAAACCTCAGATTGGAGACAAAATAAAATTATAAATGGAACTGTTGGTTTTGTCTTATCCTTGCAGGCTTGGATTGCAAACTTTTTTTAAAATGTTGTTCAAGCAGATGTGAAATAGAAGCATTCAGACATTTGGAGTTGTGTAGTAAAGCATGTAGCTCACAATTTGTCTGTCACTTTCAAAGGTAATTCTTTTGTCTTCTCTAATACATTGCAATATATGTCTCTTAATTTGCTCTAGATTAATTATTATTTGGGTCTGATTAGTATTTTAGTTCTTAGATTTGGTGCAGACTGCAGTGCTCATGAATATGTAGAACCTAATGTGGTACTTGAGAGAGAGGACTGAAAGCTTGCTTGATAAAGGTATTTTCCAGTTTATTAGTTTAATGCTCAAAACTTGACCGTCTGTTGAAAATCTACAAACCCGTACAATACTCTCGCTAACTTCCTTATGCATTCTAATACGTCAAAGAAAATGAAACGAAATTGTAAGCATCATGTATGCTACTTGGTTGATAGGCAGATAAGAGAGTAAACATATGTGTTTTGTCTTAGATAGATAAAAAATTCTCAATACGCTTCAGGCATAAATTTTCTTGCTAACACGTGATTTTTAGACATAGTTGTAGCATTTACTCAAATCAGTTTCTTTCTCCTTATTGAATAGTGATTGGTTTCTTCCCGACAAAGCGATCGACGTTATTGATGAAGATGGGTCTTTCGTTCGACTCTGCCATGCTCAGGTTGATAGTTGCATGTTTCTCACATTACGGTGTAGACTTCTTCTTTTTTTTTTGTTAACTGGCTACGGTGCAGAGACTTCATAGAAGAGTTATTGGTTAAAAAGTATTCTATGTACTTTATCTTTGTGTAGTATTTCTTTAATTCTACATATTTAATCACTTTTGTGTTCGCTGAGAACATATTTGCAAAGTGTGGATTTACAAAATTTAGTTATCAGTTCTCATATTTTTCTTTTCTTTCTGTGACAGTCAAGAGTATTTTACCATAATGCATTTACGTAATTCGGATTAGCCAAGTAAATAACTGTATGAAGCTAATGCTTCACAAATTAAATAAATTTAACCTTGAATTTAATAACCAACAAAACGTGGGTAAGAGTTTCACAAGAGTATGGTTAGTCTCTACAAGGCATTCCAGGATTAACAAAATTAATAAATAATATCAAAATCATTCTATTAACAGTATTTTCAACAAAATATTACTGCCTAAACTTATCCAACAACAACAGCATTATGCAACAAAAAAAAACTAAAAATTGAGTGACATCCCGCTCGAAGTATTTGGTATTTTTATATGATAGGTTAAGTATTTGCTTCATTAGTTCCAACGGTGGCAGCTGCGGAATCCACTATTGGGTTAGCTATTTTCGTTATAACTTTCTGAGTTCAAAAAACTCTTGCTGTAGAATTTAATCTAAAGTTATAGTAAAAAAATGTTCTACCATGATATATATGTTTAAAGTAAATTATATTTTTGATAAATGATAGTCTAATAAATCAGACAAAAATATTTAATAAAAATACAGAAACTTTCTCTAACCATACAGTAAATTAATTATATATATAAGGAAGCCACTATTAAAACTATTCTAAATTTAATAAGTTATATTTATTTTAGAAAACCTAATAACTTATTGGGATAATATTGTTTCTTTAGTTCTTAAATATAATAATATATAAATTATTCAGTCATATATTTATTTGAATATTTATAATTAATATTATGTTTTGATTCTCTTTTTAAAAAAAATAATTTCCTAATATAGTGAATTATATATTCATGTTCAATTATTAAATTATTGAATTTTTAAAAATATGTAAAATAAATAAAAAATACAAGTACATCTGATATATACAAAATATGAAATAATGAATGTTTTGAGTATTAAACCTTACCAGAACAATAAAAACTCAAATCTACTTACTATATATAAAAAGTTGAGCAAACATTTAAGAAAATGTATACCATTTTAATCATGAAAATCGTGTCATGCTAATATAAACTTATAATTTGTAACAAGACTAATAAAAAATAAAGAATTTTAGTTGGACATATGTGAAGATGATATAAAAATGTGTTTTCATTATAAAAACATAACAAAAAATAAAAATAATAGCTGAAATAGTATCACAAAATATACTTGATAACAAATAAAAAACATAAACAAGTTAGAAAAATAAACGAACATCAAACGTTAGGTAAAATTAATATAATATCCCTCATCACTTAATTTTTTTTTTTAAAAACAAAAATCATTATTATACACATTTCTTGCAAATGTAAACCTAAAACACAAAACCATAAAATCATACAAAATAGAAACATAAATAACAAGTATATGTATATCCCGCCCGTAGGGCGGGCCTATCCTAGTAAGTTTTAAAGGCTTCAAAAAATTCGACCAACAGCCCCACAGAGTTCAGTTAGTAATGGGCCGATTCTGGGTTATCATTTCAAACAAAAATTATTCGTGTAAAAGCCAGAATCAGAATTTCCGGGAAAAAAGACACAACAAAAGTCCAAAAATGCAGGCAACAAAACAAGTGAACAAATCTGCAATAAGAAAGAAAAAGAGCAGTGTAACAATTAAAGACTAAACATTTCTTTTACTCGAGGAGAAAGTGGATCAGGAAGCTTTGAACTGTTCCCCTCGTGTTCGTTTGTTGGTTTACGACATTGGTGATGTCTACAAGGTCAAGCTATCTGGATTCTCAACAATCTTTGCAAAGGTCTGAAGGAAAGCAGCCAAGTCAGCTCCATACACAATGCGATGATCTGCTGTAACATTCACCTGCCAAAACACAACCACTGCCATTGTCAGTCAACAAACTCCTACAACTACTGAAAGCTATTCACCAAACCCATGAGGCATATTCTTAACAAGAATCCAACTATCTTTTGTTATCCATATGAAGTCAAATTTAGGCTTACCAGCATTTTGTTTTTCACACTGAAGAAACCATCTTTATCAGCAACTACAGTTGGTTTTGACGCTCCAACAGCCATTATAGCACCCTAGAGAATTTTGAGTTATTAAAAGGTTATAAAAGAAAATTTGAGTGTAATCACTTATCTTGATGAGACATAGAAATTTCACATACCTGTCCTGGAGGAAGAATAGCATCAAATCTATCCACTCCAAACATACCGAGGTTCGATAAAGTGAAAGTTCCTGCATTGAACACATACACATGCATCCTTAGCTCACCACAATCCTTTCTTAAACACACTTGTCAGTTGTCACGAACAACTATTATTATTAAAAGAAGAGTACCAGAGTTGTATTCATGAGGTTGCAATTGCTTGCTTCTAGCTTTCCCCACCAGCTCTTTCCATTTTTGAGACAACAAGTATAAATCCAGCTAAAACAACCAACATGACTCGAAATCAGTAAGCTAAGACTAAGACTAAACTGTGTTAAAATCTCACAAAGCTACCATTGTATTGCTTACCTTATCAGCATCTTGCAGAACAGGAGTAATCAACCCGCCATTGATAGCAACAGCAACCGCAATGTTAATGTTACTATTGTAAGTAAAGCTCTTGCCATCTTTGCAGCTTGCGTTCACCACAGGATGCTGCGCAAGAGCCATCCCTGCAGCTTTGGCCAACAACGCAGTCATTGTCACACCCTTCGGCTTCACCTTCTCGTAGAGTGCATCGAGAGCATCGGTGTTGACAGGGTAACCAACGCGGAACGTTGGAACAGAGAGGCTCTCGATCATGTTTTTAGAAACCGCAGATTGCATTGCTGTGAAGGGAACAATGCTTGCATCAGGCAACAGAGGAGGCGAGCTTGTTGCGTTAGCTTTTGGTGCACAAGCAGCAGCAGGAGGGGGAGGAGGCGGTGACGGTGACACGGAGGGAGCAATTCCAGCCGCCGCCTCCACGTCAGCAGCTGTGATCCTACCGAACGGTCCACTCCCCGCAACGGATCCGATGTCTACTTTATGCTGCTTCGCGAGCTTCTTAGCATACGGCGTCGCAACGGTCTTCCTCGGACCATCTGATACCCCCGCAGCCACCGGAGGAGGCTGAGCGATCGCCGGCGCCGGAGACGAAGTAGCCGGAGGAGGAGACGGAACGACGACGACGGGAGGGGCGGAGGAAGGTTTCGAGGCGGCTTTGCTCTTAGCTTCTTCGATCTCAGCCTCGGTCTCCGCCAGCAACCCGATCGCAGCCCCCACCGGAGCCGTCTCTCCTTCTCCGACGACGATCGCGGCGAGGTAACCGTCGTAGAACGTCTCCACGTCCATATCCGCCTTATCGGACTCCACGACGACCACGCTCTGCCCCTTCGCGAGCTTCTCGCCTTCCGTCTTGAGCCACGACACGATCTTCCCTTCCGTCATGGTGGAGGAGAGCGCCGGCATGAAGATTTCTCTGATTTTGGATCGGACCGTTATTGAACGGCGGTGAGAGCGGAGAGCGACGCGGCGGAGGGAGGGGATGGGAGATGGGGAGAGGGAGGAGGCGAATGAAATGGTGGATTTGGAGTTGGAGAGAGGAGGTGTCGATAGGAACGAGGAAGAGGAAAGCGCCATTGTTGCTTCTTCGAGGGAGAGATCTGAGAGAGAGATTTAGAGAGAGTGGAGTGGACGGAGAAGACGAGGTTGTAGTTCGTTAAGCGTCTTCACCTATATTTTGTATCCACTACAAGCCTCCTCGTACCGGTTGTTATTTTTAATAACCGGATATTTTGATTTTTATTTCCGGTTTAGTTAAACCATCTAGAAACAAAGATGCTTCTCAATGGATAATAGGTAAACGTATACTAACATGACAAATCAGTTCTGTCATATATCTTCTCTGCTCGACCTAAGTTTTAGAATCTGATTCCGAAAGCTTAGTCTATAACTTTATCATATAATCGTTCGTGTTCTTTTGACCAAACACATAAGAGAACATCGTTGCTCTTTCGTCCCATGTCGGAAAAGCAGAAGCAATGTTGTGTTGTGATGCGGATTAGTTTGGATTGCAATTCATGTTGTAGAAAAGTAAAAAGGATTCTCATCAATATGAAAGGTTGGTATATGTTAGGTTATATCATTCAAGATATGAAAAAGCTAAAATTGCAATACTAATATACATACTTTGTTTTGGTATTTTATGCGAAGAGGTTGATACACAAATGATCGAGAAAAAGGAAGACCGGATCATTGTTTGTGGACGATTTAGACCGTCAGATGTTGTAGTAAAACTGCAAAAGAAGATGAAACGGAGGGTTGAGATTCTTGAAGTTGAAGATCTCACCGGCGGCCACGGCAGAGATGAAGGATTCCACGACCATGAGCCACCATATGAACAGGGGCATGAATATTCCGAACAACAACCTGATCACATGACCACACCATTATTGTCTTGGTTTCCTTAAAAGTCGTTTGAACCTTTTTATCATCCAACATACATAAACATTCTTTAGCAAAAAAAAAAATGCATAAACATTTGTAAAAAACATTGAAAGAAACAAATGGGAATATATACAAAAGTGATCCATCATAATCCAAAATACAATCTCCTAAATATGATATGTGATCTGCGCAGGGCAAAAATTTATATAGAAATTATTTTAAATATATTATATAAAAAAATAAAAATTTATATTCTTGATCGAATTAATATTTATCGCCTTTAAACAATTTCTAAACTTTTTTTTTATTAATTACATAATTTGTTAACTGATCATATTTTTAAAAATATTTTAGATCAAAAAGTGGTTTAGGCTGAAAATAGTCCACTGGGCTAAAAATCATCAATGAAAATTTGGCCGACAAAAAAACCGAACAACAAAGAATACACATTTGTACGCGTAATATTCAGTTCAGTAATATATAAAGATACCTATTGCTTTATTTGCGAGACGCGAAAACATACCGAGCGAGAAACAAAGAAAGAGGGGAAAAAACAAACCAACCGAAGAGCCCAAACCCTAATTTCGACGATCTCATGGCGAACGACAATCAGATCGAATCTCACCACCGCAAGAAGCACCACCGTTCGTCATCATCCTCCGACGAAGCCGATAAATCATCTAAACGCCACAAGCACCGTCACCACCACAAGCGCCATCACAAGCGCCATCGCCGTGACAGGAAGCGCGAAGATGAGATTCCGTCGGGAGAAGATGAGGCAGAGCCGATGGATGCTACTCCGATTGGAGTTAGTGACGGCGGTGGGGATGACGTTGAGGAAGGGGAGATTCTAGATGAGCTAGGGCTCGCCAATGTTAAGACTGTAGTAGATTCCGACGGCGGCGAAATCAAATCCGATCAGATTCAAGACAATGATCTGGTCTGTTCTAATCGCCCTTTTATTACGTGTCTTTTGCTTATGAATTATACTTGGATGCTGGGATTATAAGGGGTTTGATTGAAACTATAGGTTTGTTTTATAACTCAGTATCCAAACACCTCTATATCGAGCTAAATTTTTAGATAACGTGAGTGTTTCAATGCATATGTAAGAAAGCAGTTGCTCTAGGCGTTCAATGGAGACTGATGGGCTTTCCCTTTGATTTGTAAGAACTGGTTTCGCGATTATGTAGATGCTTCTTTATCTTTTTTTTTTTTTAATAATGTGTGCTCATGTGTTTTGTAGACTTCGAATGGTGTTCTAACTCGTGAATCTACAAGGGAGGACAAGAGGTTGTATAAAGAATCTGGGGGACTTTTGGAGAGAGTTGGTAAAACAAGTTATGATAATGGCAGGAGTTCTTTTTCTTCGGACAACTCTGAAGATAAGCATAAGAGTAGTAACCGGTCTCTGACAGAGAGCCGACAGTATAACGAAGTCCGTGCGAGGAGTAGGTCTAAGTCACATGATCGGGAGAGGGAAACATCAAGATCTAGGGTTGTTGCGGAGGATGAGTTTTCGGTCAGAGGGAGACATCATCGTCATGACAGAGTTGATTATGTGAGGACTGAGGAAAAATATCATCGACGGGGGCGATATGAAGAAGATGACAGGGGATATACTCGACAAGTCAAGGAAAGAGAAAGAAGCAAGGAGAGGGAAGGAAGCGTACGAGACAGGGATTCAGAGGTAAGTAAACGGAGGGAGAGAGATAGTGATCAGAGGAGCGATAGAGGACGAGAGAAAAGGAGGGAGATAGAGGCTGACCGTGAAAGGGGAAAAGACAGGGAACGGGAGAGCAGCATTGATAGGGACAGGAGAAGGGAGAGGGGAGGACGAGATAGAGACAATGAAAGAGGTATGAGCGTCAATAGGGAAAGGAGAAGGGAGAGGGAAGGAGATTATTTACGAGATAGAGACAATGGAAGAGGTAGGAGTAAAGATAGAACCAGATATGATAGCCGAGAGAGGATGAGAGAAAAAGAAAGGGAGAGTGACAAAGATAGAGGCAAAGGGAAAGAAATCCAGGCTGATATGGAAAAGTTTAAAAGTGTTGAAGTGGACGGCGGTGAAAGGTATTCTTTCAGTAACCCTATCCCTTATAAATGTTCTGTTACAGATGATACATCTTTACTATTTTGTTGGGTGCTTAAACATTTTACCACCAGGTCGAAAAATGAGAATGATCAAGATGACAATGACAAAGAATTTATATGGAAGTCTCCGGAAGAAATAGAAGAAGAAGAATTAAATAGGATCAGGGAGAGCATAGAGAAATTTAAAAAGAAGTCCGAGCAGCAAAGTGAGCTTATTTCGCAGGATAAGGGGAAAGGTAATTTTTCAGACTTCAACATTATGTCGCAGATGATTTGTTTAAATATGGAATTTCTTATTGTGCTTGAAGTTGTTGAGAAATTTCTTCGAGGTTTTCACCTGGTTGGAAAGATTTAGATTAACAGAGAAGCTATTCCGCTCAATTTGGTATGCGTGAATGGCTCTTTTACAGAAAGCTGTAATTAGTGTGCGGTAGATTTGGTTGATTGGTTTCACTTGCACTTGTACAAACTTTTTGATGAGATTTTGAGCTTCCAGGCAGTCTCAATGAGTCTTTTGTTTTCTGTGCCAGGTGTCGTTAAAAAAAGCAGTGCTCCAGATTCGGCTTCTTCTGTAGTTGGTGACGTTGCTAAAACCTCATTAACAGCTGGTGGGCCACCTACTATGCCTGTAATATCAAACTCGGAGAAGACTCAAGCTCCAGCAGGGCTTGGCGAAGGTAGCCCAAAGGTGCGTTGGCAGATGATTTCTTATTGTTTATTTGGCATTATTGTTGTGTGTGGTTGTGAGTAATTTTTTTTGGTTAATGTTTATACTATCATTTAGTATATCTGTGGTGATGTTTCTCGATCTTTTATTTTTCAGAGTGAAAGATCAGCTGACATGTTCCATGATGATATATTTGGAGAGTCCCCAGCTGCTAATCATAAAGTGGTATGTAAGCTTAATTACTTGAGAATTTTACGTCTTTTGACCTTACCTTATTCTAACAGTTCAATAAACTTCTGATGCTATCATCTTAAGATTCTCCTATCGCCATGGATCTAGTAGTCAGATCCTCATCAAACCTCTTTGATTCGTGTATAAGAGAAATTTTTGCTTGTTGTGTGATGGTTTTATTATTTTCTTCTCGCCTTATATAAAGCTTTCTTGTTATAGGCTCACATGCGAGGGAAAGGTGATGGAGTTCCAATGGTAAGGAGCGGGCTTCATGACAATTGGGATGATGCAGAGGGTTATTACAGTAAGTCTGCTCTCGTTCTATTTGTGTAAACCAGTTTATATTGTAGTTTTTGACCACTTCATACACTTCATGTTATTCTCATCTTTTCAATTCGTAAAAGCCCTTCTGTGAATTTCATCTTTAAAGTAGTGTCTTGTCTCCTGTTTAGGCTATCAGTTTGGCGAGCTAATTGACGGCAGATATGAAGTCATTGCTACTCATGGAAAAGGCGTTTTCTCTACTGTCGTTCGTGCAAAAGATTTAAAAGCTGGACCAGCTGAACCTGACGAAGTTGCTATAAAAATCATTCGTAACAACGAGACAATGTAGGTGGTGCATACTACAGGCTCTGACTAAGTCGTTAAATTTGCAACTCATTACTTTATCACATTTCGTGTAGGCATAAAGCTGGCCAGACTGAGGTTCAGATATTGAAGAAGCTGGCTGGTGCTGACCAAGATGACAAGAGGCACTGTGTTCGTTTGCTTTCAAGTTTTAAGTACCGGAATCACCTTTGCTTGGTGTTTGAGTCGCTCCATTTGAATCTTCGTGAGGTCTTGAAGAAGTTTGGCCGTAACATTGGCCTTAAGCTCTCTGCTGTTAGGTCCTATTCAAAGCAGCTATTCATTGCCCTTAAACATCTGAAGAATTGTGGGGTTCTTCACTGCGATATAAAACCTGACAATATGCTGGTCAGTTATACGTTTCTGTGGTTTTCTCAATACTTGATTCATTAGCTTTCTAAAGGTTGACAGTTTCTCTGTTTGTCCAGGTGAATGAGAACAAAACCGTGTTAAAGCTTTGTGACTTTGGTAATGCAATGTTTGCTGGAAAAAACGAAGTCACACCATATCTCGTTAGTCGCTTTTACAGATCCCCTGAAATCAGTAAGTTCTATTTGCCTTCAGAATCATCATATTTTGGATTGTTAGCGTAGATTTGGACTGATTAATAGTCAGAGTATATGTAACTGAAGCTTCTATTCTATTCCATGGACAGTTCTGGGGATGGCTTATGACCATCCGCTTGATATATGGTCGGTTGGCTGCTGTCTGTATGAGCTTTATTGCGGGAAAGTTCTTTTCCCTGGCGCCACAAATAATGATATGTTACGCCTTCATATGGAACTAAAAGGCCTTTTCCCCAAAAAGATGCTTCGGAAGGTAAGAATTAAAGTAGATTTGATATCAAAATACGCCTCCTTGTCAGATGACCGCTTTCCTTAGAGAACTAGAAAGAAGAACATGATGTGTAGGGTGGGATTCTTGTCTTTATGTTTAAGAGAAGCAATTCTTCTATGCTTTTACTCATGTTTGTGTTTTTGTTTTAACAGGGAGCATTTATTGATCAGAACTTTGATCACGACTTGAACTTTTACGCTACAGAGGAGGACACTGTTAGTGGGAAGGTAACAAGCCAGTCCTTATGTTTTCTATGAGATTTTTCAGTTTGAAAATCGATTGACTGTTTTGAGTATTTTGTTATCTTTTCTTTTTCAGATGATGAAGAGAATGATTGTAAATGTAAAGCCAAAAGATTTTGGTTCAATTATTAAGGGTTACCCTGGTGAGGATCCCAAGATGGTGGCTCATTTCAGGGATCTCTTAGACAAGATGTTCATCCTTGATCCAGAGAAGAGACTGACTGTGTCACAGGCATTAGCTCACCCATTCATCACTGGCAAGTGAAACCATGTTGCCGTTTTCTCTTTCTCTCTGTTATATCAAGAAATGCTGTTGTCCTAGATATTTTTGTACATTGCACATCTTAATTTTAATATGAGGTTCTAATCTTTGAACTGTCTCCATCTTCCTTCTGCTGCGTGAGAGCGTTGGTTACAATATCGGCATGGGTGATGGTTTTTGGGTGGAGTTCTCACCCTGCGATTCTCAATGAGAATTTACTGGTTTTATTGTAAGACAACCTGCTAATGGACGCTTCCTTTCTTTCTTTATACTGCTGTGTAATCTCATTGCCGACTTTACTCATTGTAGACGTCTATGTTTGGAAACATTCCATCCGAATAAGGGAGAGGGCTATTCTGAATCATATTTTAATTATATGAAAACTCTGTGAATATCGTTTGTGATAGTGAATTGTTTCATTCTCTCTTTTGTTCTTCCTGAGGGGCCTGATGTTGTTTTTCTCCAGGACAACTACCATCGCTTAGAGAACAGTCCTAGAGTCTTTCAATGCTTTAAAGGCACACAGGAGAAGGTACAATGGTTGTTTATTGGGAGTAGTCTGAAGCTTTTGCATCTGCATTGGTCTATTAGCTTGAACTTGGCTGAAATTGTGTTGCTTGAACAGTTCTTAGAGTTCGCCCCCTTTTGTTTAACTGTCTGCAATTTCTTTTTTGATGGTTTAAGTTTTGCCTGAAATTGTTTTAAAAAAAAAAAAAATTAGATACCTTTTGTATGCATGTTTACCTTTTGTTCTTCTATAGTTTTCATTTTTTTTGGTTCGTCTAGTGTTTTAGTGTGTTTCCATGTTATCTGATCAATCGTATTATTGTCATGACGGAGTTTCGGTTGGAGGAGAGAGCCGCACAAGAAAAAAGAAGTATTTAAGGTATTGAGATTAAATTGCATTTCTTTGTCCAATTGAATAGGCCTCTCTTTTTACTCCATCTCCTTGTGGTTTAGTTCACTAAATGTGACTTTTATCTCTTGTAGGGCTGTTCTCTCTCTCCTTCTGCAAGTTTGGTAAGTTTTTTGTCGAGCTTTGTGTGCTAGTGGTAGTGCTTCTCCTCTCAATGATATGGCAATTTTAGTTGCTGTGGATATTTTACCTTTTTTTGGGTAGAGGTCTTTAGGTTTACGTATTCATTGTGACTAAGGTCAGACTGCAAGGGAAATAGTTACTTAGTTAACCTTCTCATTGGATTTTATGAGCATTTTTTTTTCATTGCAAATATCTTCATTCTTGATTTCTGTTTTGGAACGTAGAAGTTGTCAGTGCATAGTTAAAAAAGTTGAAGCTTCTAATGATTCATATAGTAGCTGAATCTGCAGAATCTTGTGATTTAATTGCATGTTCCTTATGGTTATCTATGTTTTTTTGTTGTGTTATTTTGCTGTCTTCATTGTAGCCTAAAAGAGATCCATCCATATATGCATCGTTCCATGGTATTTTTGTTTGTGTTGTTGATTCAGTGTATTGACAGTATAATCCTTAAAGCTTAGTTAAACCATCGTCTCGTACGAGTTGCATAAAGTAGGATTGGCTTAAAAATGCAAGTTCGTTATATTTAAGTCCATCTAACGGGACTGGAGTAACAAGCAAGGCCCTGACATGCTCAACGGTTTTCGCTTTATTGGGACATCGATGACCATCGCCGTATTCATACATGCACTGCGACATGCGTGCCAGGTTCAGTGCGGCTTTGACAAAACCTCGAGATAGTAACGAAGAAGTGCGCGCAGTTTTTGTTTCGTAGTTCATTTTACCCCACGTGTCACAGATCATCTGACGCACGTACGCATGTACCTGTTCCTTTGACGCTCCCGTCTCGTGCATGTAACATTGGGCCGATTTGGGAACGTCTCCTCTCGCTAATTCATCCTTGCATCGAAAACAAACACACTCAATGGCTAGCATACACGGATATAAACCATAGCCTAAAATGTGCCTTCCTAGAGAGATCGCATACATTAGATCTATAGTTTAATTATTTTTACATTTTTTATTGTAAGAGTCGTAATTTGTAATTTAGAGAATAGGGACTCAGAGAATAACTGAGCTGAATAATAAACTTAACCAACAGCCTAAGCTTAAGTAAAAAGCAACTTTTTTCTGATCAACTCTTCTCTGATCTGCTCAAAGTGGAAAGAGTTTGAAGATTATCCTTTAATAGCAAAATGTAATTTTGAACACGTATATTGTTTACCGTTGAGGTTCCAAGGTCATGAGTTTTTATTAGTCTATTTTAATACCTTGAGACGTATCTGAGATCTTTGATGAGCAATTTGTACGATATTGAAATCGGTTTTGGCAAATTCGATCTAGACAAGATTCGTTTCGTGTCATGTTTCTTGTCGTATGCATCTAAGTACCACCTCGTTTCTAGCCTTCTCATTCTGCAATGATACGGCATTTCTAGCGCATGAATCGCCTTCTCACATAACGGTTGCAAGTTTCTTCATCATGATTGATCACTATCAACAAATTTCCTTATTTGTTCTGTTGCATATGGTCTGATGACTTCATTCAATTTAGTATCCAATTTCGTGGAGAGATATGTAGCTTTGTATAAAGAGATTATACTATTTATATTGACACTCCTGAGCCTGTCACTTCCAATTTTGTCGATTATCACATCAAATATATCTTAAAATAGCGGTTAAAAAATGGTCATTTTATCTAACTGATATATATTCATTTCGTTTTATTGAATATGAAAAATACCAACCTTCTGAGACATCAAAGAAATGTTGCATGCAAATCTTCTTCTTTGTTCCATTTCCAGACGCTTCTTCCATTTTGAATATGAAAATCCATTAAATTTACCTCAAAATGATATGAAATGCCAAGTGTTTGCAAATCGTCTGAGCTCTAATTTCTCGAGACGACTCTTTGTTACAGCACCAAGCATTTTTCTCACTTCTTCCTTCAACAAATCTCTAGCTATCACTTTCTCTTCTTTCTGTATGCATCGTAATTAAATCATAAAGACCAGTATTAAAAGACACGTTAAAAAAAAAAAACAGAAGCTAAATAGATCAGTGATGCATGTTTAATACGATATCCTCACGTAGACACCGCATATCCCTTACTTATTAACACATAATCATTTTAAGGCACTAACCTTGATTTAATAATTTATTCACAAATTTGCCATTTTAGTTTATGTGGCATCACCATTCACCACATGTCTCCTCAGCTTCTAATTTTGTTAACCCTTTAATTATTAAAATAATTACAACATATGCCATTGGTATTCATATACTATACAGTTTGTTAATAAAAATATTACACATATATTTCTTCTTTGAAAGTTCGTGGAAGGAGTGTTTCTGTTAACATATATACGCCGTCAAGCGCCATGGCTCCTGGATCTCAACGCCTTTTCTTAAAATTGCAGGCTCAATTAATACTGATCCCAAGCATCGTTTCAATCACCACAAACAAGAAATAGCGATGATAGTTTTAAGTCGATCGGATCTCATTCTTTACACGGTGATCCTTCTCAAGCCGCAACCAGAGCTGCTCCTCATCATGTTGGTGTTCATATGATTGATGCTGCTGCTCCTCCTCGTGACGAAACTCTGATGAAAGGTAAGAGACGACAGTTTAGAAAATACGGACACAACGGTCCTGTTTCTTTGGCATTGTTGTCTTCCTCTTTTTCAACAACTCTAACAAACGAGGCTGTGGTCAATCTCCAGGCTCTGGCAAGAAACAGAGATTGTCCTTCCACTGTTAAACAAACCCTTTCCGAAACTTGTGATCTTGAAAAGAACAATAACCAAGACTCTTTAATGTGTCCTTGATGCGTGGGAAAAGTGTAATATTTTCTGTCTATGTATTACGTTGCTTATTAGATCAAGAACATAGATGGATACTTAATGAGCTTTTTGCATTTGTTTTGGTTAGGTGAGTTGATGATGCCTTCATCTTCTGGAATGAGCTTCACACCACACATGATCGTGGTTTCCATAGTAGAAGTAATGTTGAATCACTATTTACAAAAGCTTTCACCATATGTTTTATTTTTTCCTGAAAAGTTATAAAACTTAATTTACCAGGATATTGCATCAAAGGTGATGGAAGTGAGTTTTTGATTTTTAAACAAACATTTTTTAATTGACTCTTTCTGATGTTAATTCTAACAGAAGGGTGGTATAGTTATACTTACCACAAAGTAGAGAAAAGAAGAAGCTAGGATGGTGAAGAATATGTCCCATTAAATTGGTGAAATGAGCAGAGAAGAGAGGCAACATGAAAGTGAAACACTCCAAATGTTGGCAGTCGTGGCTGCTCTTGAGTTTCTCATCTTTACCACATCAGTTAAGTAAGTCGCTAAGTTTTGATGCAACTCGTTTGAATGCATATCTCTCTATCCCGTCAATCACTATGAGAAGGGCGCAAGCTTTTATAGGTCCGCTTCTCAACTCTCCACCAGCCATGATCCATTGAGCGAAACTATTTAAGCTTGAAATTGTATGTGTATGTGTTTTGAGTGATAAAAAGAGAGAGGTAAGGTTATGTTTCGTGCATATGTGTGTCAGAATGCGGTTATACATTTGGTTATGCTTTGTGTGAAGAATATATTTATAAAGCTTTAGGCCATACATTTGGGTGAATACGGTGCACATCCTATATATATTATTAAAACTGAATTACAATCGAAAACTGTTTGGAAACCTAGTATATTATTGAAACTGAAGTACAATCGACAACTGTTTGGAAACATAGACAGTATTATAAATGATAATTGTTTGGAAACATGAATAGAAATCTAAAATAATACTTGCCTATTTAAGTGATTTTTTACAGATTTCATTCTATTTTTAATCAATTCTAACCACATCATTATTATCTTTACTAAATAAATTGACATCATTTATTACAAAAAAAATTGTTTTGTTTTTATCTTTTACATTCATTTCTTTTACTTTATTAATTTTACAAGTTATTTCTTTTGGGTATCAGATTTTTTTTTAAGTTTTGAAACTAGGTTTCATTCTAGTATTTTAAATTTCATGTGGGTTTAGATAAATTCAGTTTTGATATATAGGAACTTATAAATATCCTAAAACTAATATATATGAGACCAGTTCAGTTATTTGTATAGAAAGTAACAAAATTAACCGATTAAGTTCGGGTATTTTGAATTCAAACTAAGTTTAATCCAAAAATAACCAAATAACCAAAAATAACCATATTATCTTTTTTATTTGGGTTCGATTTTGATGTATGGAAACCTAAAAATATTCAAATACTTATACAGTTAATTATATTATGGCACATATAAAATATATAGTACTAATCATGAAAGACAAAAATATTAATTTATAAAAAAGTAAAAATTAACACCCGCAGAGATGTGCAAATCAATTTCTAGTCCTATATTGATATGAGTACAAGACAATACTTTATTTTTTTGTATCTAATTTAAAAAGGAACTATATTTCTAAAACATTAAAAATAACTATAATAACATAAAACTAAACTAAACTATTGAATGTTATAATAAATATTTAAACAAATTATAATGTTTTGAACAAATTATATGATGCCAGATAAAGCTGGTTTTGAGCTATCCCTTATATATTGATATTAACATTGTAATATGATATTGTATTAATAACTTTAATGTTTGTTTGTTTGAACAAAAATCTTTAGAGTTTGTTAAATTTACAAAACATCATTGACCAAATAAAATAGCTTAAAAGACATCAATTTAATATTTCTTATTAACATATGGTTCAAAATAACATATCATTAAACCATTGTAGTACCAATACAATATTAAATATATTGTCTATTTGTAGTTCTACAAAGACAAAACTAAATACATTATTTGATTTTCTTTAAATATTTTAAACTAATACAATTTTACCATATGTGGTGGGTCCATTTTAATAACATGTACTTTATGTAAGAGCATCTGCATTAAAAGATTTAGGGAGAGATTCACACGTTTTGGGAGAGGTTCACACGTTTTTCTAGAAAAAAAATAATAAAAAATACAATACCAACGAACTCATCTCTCTTCGCCTCTTCCGCGTGAACCCGCTTCATAACTTTGCAGTGGGCTCCACGCGACGTGGCGGCTCCTTATAGATCAATTTTTAAATTAAAAAATCGAAAGAAAAAAAGAAAAAAGAAATAATAAAATATTAAAGTTGTGAATCCCAATCGGAGGTTCATTGATGGGCATGCCCTAATGTAACCGAGACAAATAAATATTATTATAACTAAAACGTTCGGTATAACATGAGTTTACATAATATGAAAAAAAGTTAACTGACTTTGTTTTTGAAAAAACTAAATATATCTTAAATTTTATTTGTGAGAAGTTTATTCTCAAAAAACTGTGTAAATATACTTTTAACAATATAAATTTCTCTATTTATAATTTTTAGAAGTATCTACAAAACAAACTACAAGATATCATAATTTAATTTTTATTATAGTTAACATGATAATATGTCTAATTTAAATTTAATGACAGTTGTCATAAGTTATGACTTATGATACAACATGTATATATATATATATATATATATCTTCTTTGAAAAATCTAAGTTTAAATTTATAGTTACACAATGTTTTTAATATATTGTCCTAATTTATTGCAGCATTTAAATATATACCATATATATATATACCATATTTAAAATTTGAGTGATGCACAATTTATACTTCTTCATGATTTTTTGTATGGATAATCAATACACCATCACAATATTAGTCTATATTAGTGAAAATGAAGCATCACAACATTAGTTTATATTAGTGAAAATGAAACTAAAATTATATTTTGTGCTGAATTAAAACTAGACTAGAAAAATTAGTTAATCTTTTTTGATTTTTTAAAAACCTAATTTTGATTTTTTGAAAAACCTAATTTTTATTTTGTTTATTTTATTTCTAAAAACCTAAGAACAACATTATTGGTGTCCTAACACTAGAGTCCTTAAGAAAAATAATATGTGTATGTATATATAATATATACATACACATATACTCCCTCTGTTTCATTATAAGTGTGACTTGTGCACATGGATTAAGAAAACATTTAATTTTGCATATTTTCAATATAAAAATATCATTACCGATACAATTCAACCAATAGAAAAATAGAATGGAGAATAAAGTTAATAAATTTTGCATTGAAACTCTAAAACGACACTTATTTTGCAACGAAAAAAATTCTCTAAAACGACATTTAATATGAAACGGAGAGAGTATTTTTTTAGGGACTTTGTATTAGGAACTCCCCAATAATAATAATGTTGCTCTAATTTTGATTTTTTTTCTGTTGTTTCATAAATAAGCCCAACAAAGATTGATAAGTAATGCATTTAATGACTTTAGCAAAAGGACAGCGGAATTTAATGGAGGAAAATGTCGGTCAAGGAAACGTGTTCCATTATACTTTTTTCCATCAAGTTCCATTATACATAATTAAATATACTGTACATACTTTTTATTAAATACATAATTTTCACTTCCAAGCAATGTAGAATACAGTTGAGGTTTCGTAAATACCGCGCATATTAGAGAAATTAACATGAATTTACTTAACAAAAATCTGTAATCCATACGTGTGATAGAATAAACATTTCCCTTAGACAATGTACAATGGTTGAGAAAAAAAATGTACAATGGTTGAAATTATTCAACACCTTAATCTACACTTTTAACACTCCACATCATCATTTTTTCTTCCACCTATTAATTCAATATTCATTTAAGTTTTATACTTTAACCAAATTCAACATTCCATTCACTTTTGTTTTCATATTTTTCTTCTTTTATAATTGCATTTTATGAGCAAAAAATAAATATATTTTAAAACCATAATAACTAAAATTTAATAATTTTTAATTTAACTTTAAACACAAAAATATTTTTAATCAACTTGAAATAGTATTTTCTTTAAAATAATGATAATACTGTAGTAAAAATTAATTTTTTCTTTATCCAAATCAAATAAACCAAATCACTATTTTTAGACCACAAAAATTTATAAATTTTGATATTTTTTTTTATAAAGAATATTTGATACAAAATAATTGATCTAAAAAATTAGGATGTAACAAAAATGTATAAAATTTCATCAACCAATGACATTGTTGCACATGTGCTACAATCCTTCTGTTTCCTTTTTAATAAGAAATTGTTAGCTTTGTTCAGATTTTTGTGTGTATGTAGTTGAAAGGGAATGAAAATCAATATGACGGGTCCCAAAGGAGTAATCGACATCAGAGAGACAGATCGGTTATATGACGTTCTGATAGAGACACCTGTTCGATTCTTCCTCACACACACAACACTCAGGGGTAGGTAGTGACTAGTGAGAGCCTTTATAGTTTACCTCCGCGAACCATGGAGCCGAAAAAAAACAGAGAAAGAAAAAAATGAATAAGAAGATTTTGTCTATGCTTACCATTATTTTGGCTTTGGCGTCGTCTGGGAGATGCAGCAATGTTTACAGCAGGAAAGATTTTCCAAAGGGCTTTTCTTTCGGTGCAGGCGCTTCTGCTTATCAGGTTCTCGGCTAATGTATTTTTCAACATATATGACTCTTCCAAGTCCAAATCAACATTTCATTTTTGTTTAATTTTTTCAATTATATGTGTTGATTTAAGTGGGAAGGAGCTGTTGATGAAGACGGTAGAAAGCCAAGCGTATGGGACACTTTTGTTCACTCTCGTAAGCTTTTTTTTCTTACATATTACACTGAAATATTACTTCTCAAGAGTATGTTACCTATATACAAGTAATATAACAATTTTGTTACTAAATTTAAATATAAAGCATCTTTGTATCTTATTAAAACAAAATATAGTAGTATAGAACAAACTATATTACAAACGATTAGTTCATGTGTTATTTACAAAATATACCAGTATTTTTTTTTTGAATTTAGTTATTTATTAAGAGTATTAACGACAAACTTACTTTTAACTAATTACTCATAATATATTGTATTATAAATATAAAATTCCCTTTTAATTATATAATTGTTGACAAAATGTAACAAAGCTTACCAATAAATTCAGTTTTAATAAATTAAGTTACTAATTATGTAATTAATAATAAAATATTATTATAAACTAATTTTAATTAAAATTTTATTTAAAAATCAAAAATAGATTACATGCTTATCTTTTTATAATTTTAAAATTATAGTCTATTATATTAAAATAGAAGTACCATATGAAACTAAGTATGATAAATTATATTAAATTGATAAATTACCATGTTTTGTTTTCAAAAATATTTTACTTTCGAAACTGATAAAGAAATTAAATATTGTTTAATGTTATAACAGTAAAAGTGAGTAAAATTGTTAAAAATGTTTACAAAACAAGATTTGAGCGTATGTTAAAAATTTATGTTAACATTATCCAAAAATGATAATTTATTAAATAATTAATATATTATTAAATATAATGGTGTTTTAAAACCGGGGGTTAGAAATCTAGTAAGAATTAATCCGGAGATGATATTTGGACAGAGCAATTCTTAAGATTTTTTGGAAAGAGATTCTCATGGTCCGGCTCTCTTTTTTTTTTTTGTTTTTGAATTTGGTTTAGTTATTTCATCTTCAAAATTAGTCCAGTAATGAAGATGTTCTTAAACTTTCTTTTACATTGGAGGTTTAGTATTATCCATTCAAAAAAGAAAAAGAAAAATAAAATTTGTCTTTAACTTGACAGGTAACCAAGATAATGGAGACATAACATCTGATGGGTATCATAAGTACAAGGTTCTCCTTTTTACTTTCTATAAATATTTTTGTTCACTTAAATATTAGCTTATGATGACATGAAACTGTTGCAGGAAGATGTGCAGCTAATGGTTGAAACTGGCTTAGATGCCTACAGATTCTCCATATCTTGGTCTAGGCTTATCCCGAGTAAGTATGTTTTTTTTTTTTTACTTTGAACGGATGAAGTTTCTTGAGTTGTTATGATTTCACTCAATTTAGATGGAAGAGGTCCCGTGAACCCAAAGGGTCTGCAGTTTTACAAGAACTTCATCGACCTACTTGTAAGCAATGGTGAGACTTGAAGACCATATTTGGAAACTCAATTAGTATTATTTTTGTCCTTTAGGAACTGGACTTAAATAAAGTTACTACAGGGATTCAACCACATGTTACACTCTACCACTACGATCATCCTCAGGATCTCGAGGATGAATATGGAGGATGGCTCAACCGAAGAAGCATGTAAGTTTTAACAAAAATCATAATTTTAGACATATTTCTATAAAGAAAATATTTGATGTTATTTGCTATCATTTTTTGATTAAAGCTTTCAATTTAAACATAAACAACGATTACAACATAAGACGATAAGTCTTATAGTTGGATAAAGTTTGCATGAAATAGGTTCCCTGAATTATTGAATCTCAACCTATGAAAGAACCAAAGAAGAGACTAGATAAACCAACAATGCAATAAAAGACAATAGCTAGTGATAGGAACCACGACCACGAAGACCACGCTTTCCTCTTTCTCAAACTGTCTTTAATTCCATGTCTTGGTGTATGATAGAAGGCTTTGTTTCTCTCCCACCTCTTGTCAAGCTGAGCGAGATAAACCTCTGTCTCAACTTCATCCATCTCTCCCAACAATGTGAATCGAGAAGGACTTCCAAAAGCACAAAAGTTAGGTATTATGGTTAAGGGATCAACAACAAAAGTTTCTTGAACCTCAGCATTGATAATACTTGATGGAGAAACTCCATAATAGGTGTTGCAATGGGAATAGACTGTGGATCTACTAATTTGGGTAAAGTGCTGTTGGATGAGCTAAGCGTAGCAGCAAAGTTCTCCCGTTGAGGAGTAGAAGAGGGTGACTGTGCAAGCACTGTAGTATCTGAAGGAACCGATGGATGATGATCCGAATGAACCAACGTAGGTGACAGTACAGGAATGGGTTCAAGAGAGGAGTGGAGACCTATCTCGATATGATGAGCTTTATCCATTTGCTGTAGAACAATATCAACATTCAGTATAGGGACTTCAGAAGTGTTTTCTGATGTAAGTGACAGGGAGACTGGAACATGGGTAGTTGTAGAAGGAAGAAGAAACCTCTTCACTTTGTGTCTGAGGTTTTCACACCTCTCACACATAGTTGGAATCCATGTGTACTCAGCATTAATAAGGAAAATATTACTTTGTTTATCATCAAGTGCAATAACCTTCGGAAAGTTTCTATCTAGCTCCATTTCAACTAAAACCTTTGCTTCATCATAGTGGCAGGATCAAGTCGAGGTTTATGCGTAAGAATAGGTTCTCCAAATCCTGAAACAACATGATTTATTCCTAATCTTGAGTAGCAACAATCAGGAACATTCTTCAAATTGGCCCAAACCAGAAGCGTAGAGATTTCAAGGATTTTAAAAGAGTTATAGAGTCTTTGGCAGTACGAAAAGTAAGTAATCATCAATATGTCATATTCCTCACTGAATAACCCAATGGCGAATAGATTGGTGCGGGATATGAAACATGAACGATGAATCACCAAGCTTCTTACAACTTCTTCCCCAAATCTTATTGACCATAGCATGCACCAAATCACCAGGAGGTAGAGAGCACGATATATTCGTCCTTATTCTCAGGACCTAACTAAAGCACTTTCAAAGGAATATTACCTATGGTCTACTATTAAGTTGGTAGTTGGAGTGGCTGCCTGGTAAAGATTCTTTGACTGAGAGTTCACAGCCCACAGAAAACAAAGATTCCCATCAGCTTTTAATTCCGGTGGTGGAAGCTTCTCGATAGGAGGTTGGAGAGTTCCAGTAGGGTCCTTACTCTTTGGTAACTTGTTTAAAATCTCATCATCTAAAGATGGCCAAAGAGCGGCTAACTGATTCCCAGCTATCGCAGGATCTACACGGTTCAGGAGGTGTATCCGGAGGTTTGAAGAAAAGCGGTTTTGCCCATGAACCCAAAGAAGGAACAAATTTTTATGTTCCTTGAAGAGCATTATCTGAAGGAACTATTGGTGATTTGTTAACCTCATGAGTTATTTTCTGAAGCTGATCAGATCGAGGAGGAACCGTCAAGATAGGCAGCAATGTATTGCCGACCATAAAAGGGGATGTGTTCTGAGCCTGAGCAGGCAGTTGAAACACATTCAGGTCAGGTGATGAGACGTTTCTGTTAGAAGGTACACCCGAGACACTGCATCCAACGTGAGTGATAGAGCCAAGATTCATGACTGGAGATGTCGTATTATTACCTTCAGGAACCACTGAGTTTTCTTGATTGATGACTGAAGCCTGAGACAGAGAAGCGATGTCTCTTTCTTTGATATTGGCTTCTTGACTCAAAGGAGGATCCACCGTTCCAGTTAGATGTGGGGTTGTTAGGGTTTTCGCTTCTTAGTTTGCATGTTCTTCTTTTTTAATGCGTTGTTATTTGCTATCATTGCAGCGAAGACTTTACTGCTTACGCAGATGTTTGCTTCAGAGAGTTTGGGAACCATGTCAAATTCTGGACCACGATCAACGAGGCAAACATATACACTCTTGGAAGCTACAATGATGGGTTGTTACCGCCTGGTCACTGCTCCTCACGAAGTAGATGCTCGTCAGGGAACTCTTCGACTGAACCATATATCGTAGGCCATAACTTGCTTCTTGCGCACGCCTCTGCTTCAAGACTATATAAACAAAAGTACGAGGTATATTAATTCATTGTTTTTTTCAAAAAAAAAAAATATTAATTCATTGTTCAAAAAAAAAGGTATATTAATGGGCAATTGTCTAAAATAGCACTTCTGAAGTTTTTGTCACAAAAATGACACCAGAATGAGAAAGTCACAAAAATGACATTCATTAATGGATAAAATGTCCTTAATACCCTTATTTTATTATTAATAAAAAAACAGAAAAAACACAAACACGTCTCTTTCTCTTGCACACGGCGGCGAATCTCTTCTCGATTCCGACGTTCCATCATCTCTGGCGAAGGAGACTGTCATCATCTCCGATGAAGCTCACGAAGAGACTCTCCAACGACGCAATTTCGGTATGAATCCTCTTCTTAGGGTTTTCTAACTAAAATTTGGGGATTTTGATTTGTTGTTCTTCATATAATAGATTTGAGTTTGTTTCAGGTGTTATAAGTATAGATGATTCATTTGAGCTTATTTTGCTGTTTGAATCGAACAGAGAAAGAAGTAATGAAGCTACAAAGGTAGAATTTCCGAAAGCTTCATCTACAAAAACATTTGGCTTACGGAAGAAAATGAGCTCATGACATTGCTTTTCCGTGGGCAATGTTGAATCTAGTTGATCCTATTTCTTTTCGACAAATGATTTCTTTTCCTCTGATTCATATTGCTTTTGAGTTTGATTGTGTAATACGGTATCTTGATGTGTTCGGTCTCTTATCCCTCTTAAAGTTCTATCTTTTTCTTATTAAGAACACAATTACATTTAAGGTTAGTATTTGTTTGATCATAGCATCTTGATCTGAGTTTTGTGGTGAATTAGTCTTTTAGACGTGTTTGACGTATCTTGCTATTGACCTTACTAGCTACACGTAGCTCAAAACCTTTTTTTTTCTGACTAAGTGAGAGAGATAAGTGAACAGCTCTTGTTTTTTGTTGCTACTTGCTTTAATCTTCTTTCTCTGTTTGGCTTGGATTTTGTGTAAAAATGCAGAAAGGCGTGGAAGCCTCTTGATCAGAAAGAATGTCAGTTTCATAGGGTTTTTAAGTTCAGTGTCCTTCACACACTATAAAGTCTCAGGTTCTTGTTTATTGTTTAAAGTAGTAACTAATTTTGATGGTGTTCTACTGGTTTGGCCTCTATTGTTTATGTTGTTTTGTTTGTTACTAAGATCTCTTGTTTTTCTTATATTCCTCAATTTATTAAACCCTGTAGAATGATGACAGTGGATGCATGTCAATTTATGTGTTGGATAGTGATTCAACATTAAGAATCTCTACAGGTGGATTGAAGAGGAGACTCGATGATGTTCAAGTGAAGACATTGAAGAAGGTACAACTCTGAAGATAATACTAAGTAGTAAAACTTCTGTATGCAACAGAAGGTTTCAGCTGAGTGGATTAGTTGATCACATGACTACCACGTGAGTTGCTATCTTTACCAAAAGGAAGCTTCTGGTTTATAAGCGGAGCAACAGTCTTCTTCAATGGATATACGAGAGAGTAACAGAGTGAGAAAGAGAGAGACTGAGATGTGTGAGAGAGAGCATTGGTGTATGTATCTTGGGATCTCTTGTAGTTCTCTTATTTTCTTCTTGCTTCTTCTTTCTTGTAAGGTTGGTCGGGTTGTGACCAACGGGTGAGTGATCTCATGTACGGCCACGCCGATCTATCTAACTTGGGGATTGAAAGATCCTAACCGGATGAAGCCCTTAATTAACACGGCGAACCGAGTTAACTTGAGTGTGTTCTTTGATTCATGTCCTTGGTTCGTGATTCATGGTGTTTCGTGAGATGCGATCGATGACGTTTTAGACGTAACATTATGGCCATAAATTCGATGACAGTGGTATGCTTAGCTTTCTGGCTTCTTCAAAAATTTAGATTATAGACCTGTGTTCTTCCTTTCAGTGCACTGACACTTTCAGGATGACACTTTCAGGATGGGTTTCCAGAAAACTAAAAGATTGCGTTTTCTTGCATAAATCTATTTTCGAAGAGAATCAAAAGCGTGTAAGGAATGTTAGACAATCCTTTTTCAGGATGACTATCCTAAATTGGAACGTTATCTTAAAAAAAGAAAACATAATCAAAATCTATAAGAAAATTCATTAGCTATACAAATCACCAAATATAATTCATTGTCTACAAAATAGAGAACACATATTTAATAGAGAACATTAAAATATGATAGCTTGAAGCATTTTCAATAATTCGATCAAGAAAGTGTTAAATGTGGTATCATTATAAAATAGGGCTGTTCAATATGGTAAAACCGAACCGTACCGAACCGAACCGAACCGAACCGAAATAAACAATGTGGTTTGGATTTGGTATATACCATACAAACCGAATGGATGTAATTTTCTAAAAACCGTAGGATTTGGATATGATTTGGTATATAACCGATAAAACCGAATAAACCGAATAAAACCGATCAAAAATAGAAACATGTAAATATATATATATATTTTATAACGACATATGAAAATCATAAATTAATTTGTTTGCTAATAACTATTACCATATTTTTATAGTAATAAAGAAGTCATGATTTGTAAAATATTTGAAGTATAATTAAATACAATTCATCGCAACTGATGCTTCTTATTTTTTTTGTCTGTTTGTGTGCAGCATAATCTTATTTTTGAGGACTTGAGAACCATGAGATCTGCAAAAGTAACATTGCTCTTTCTTATGGTGAGTTCTGGAATTCCACTGAAAACTTGGAAATGGCAAATGAGATGTATCAAAGGCAATTCAAGGAGTGACATACACCGAAGAGTCTATGTGTTCTTGTATCATGAATTTGAAGGCAGTCTCATTAGCAGTCATAGTTGCTCTTTTTCCAGCTTGAGTAACACATTGGGTAGGCTTTGAGTTTGTGGATACTGTATCTGGCAAATTTAAATTGTACAGTTTCAAACTATATCATTCTACCCATTTTGTTTTGATATTTATTAGCAATTTTAGTGATGCGGATGAAACAATGACAAAAGTATATGAACATTACGGTAGTGGCGGTCCATTGAAAAATAAAGTTAATCAATTTTTATAGAATATATCATATTTAGGATAATATGTAACATATTTAGGATGAGTTTCCTGAACATATTTTGAGAGGATTTGAGCAAAGTCTCAATTATATATGTCAAGTGTTTAGCCAATATACACCATATTGGTAAGAATCAAATGAATTTATCTAATGTTTATAATTAATCAAAAAAATTAAGATATACTATATCAAAAAAAATTTGATATTTAACTAAAGAGAAAATGTTAGGATAGCAAGTAAAATATTTAGGAAGAACTTCCTGAAAATGTAATGATTAATAAAAAAATAAAATGTTAGGATAGCAAATAAAATATTTAGGAAGGACTTCCTGAAAATGTAATGTTTAATAAAAAATAAAATGTTAGGATAGCAAATAAAATATTTAGGAAAGGATTCCTGAAAATTAATATTTAATTAAAAAGAATAAATGTTAGGATAGCAAGTAAAAGTTTTAGTAAATCTTTCCTGAAAATTTAATATTTAATTAAAAAGAAAAATGTTAGGATAGCAAGTGAAAAATGTATTTATTTACAACTTACATATATTTCATAGTTATGATAGCAAGTAAATTGTTTAGGTACTTCCTTAAAAATTAATATTTAACTAAAGAGAAAATGTTAGGATAGCAAGTAAAATATTTAGGAAGAGCTTCCTGAAAATGTAATGTTTAATAAAAAATAAAATGTTAGGATAGAAAATAAAATACTTAGGAAGGGCTTCCTGAAAATGTAATGTTTAATAAAAAATAAAATGTTAGGATAGCAAATAAAATATTTAGGAAGGGCTTCCTGAAAATTTAATATTTAACTAAAAATAAAATGTTACAATAACAAGTAAAATATTCAGGAAGTGCTTCTTGAAAATTTAATATTTAACTAAAATAAAATGTTAGGATAGCAAGTGAAATGCTTAAGAAATGCTTCTTGAAAATTTAATATTTAATTAAAATAAAATGTTAAGATAGCAAGTAAAATATTTAGGAGAGACTTAAAAATAATATTTAATTAAAAATAAAATAGCAAGTAAAATATTTAGGAAGTGCTTCTTGAAAATTTAATATTTACAAAAATAAAATATTCAGGATGGGTTTCCAGGAAATTTTTAAAAGTAAGAGACTAGTCTCGGTTATATATATGTTATATTTAGGAAAGCAAGTAACATATTTAGGAAGGGCTTCCAGAAAAATTAACATTTAATTAAAAATGAAAAATGTTTGGATTCCAAAGGAAAACGAACGCATAACATATTGGATTCTGAATATAGTAAGAATAGTGATTTAACCTCTAAACTACGATGAAATATTATTCAAAACCAAAACTTGAATGTATATATTTACAAAAATACATATCACATATTTATGATAGCATATAAAATATTCAGGATGAGTTTCCAGAAAATTTATAAAAGTAAGAGACTAGTCTCAGTTACATATATGTTATATTTAGGAAAGCAAATAACATATTTAGGAAGGGGTTCCAGAAAAATTAACATTTAGTTAAAAATGAAAAATGTTTGGATTCCAAAGGAAAACGAACTCATAACATATTGGATTCTGGATATAGTAAGAATAGTGATTTAGCCTCTAAACTACGATGAAATATTATTCAAAACCAAAACTTGAATGTATATATTTACAAAAATACATATCACATATTTATGATAGCATATAAAATATTCAGGACGGGTTTCAAGAAAGTTTTTAAAAGTAAGAGACTAATCTCGGTTACATATATGTTATATTTAGGAAAGCAAGTAATATATTTAGGAAGGGTTTCCAGAAAAATTAACTGGTTCTGCATTGGAAGGTTTCAGTCAAAAGTTAATTGGAATCAGGAGATGAAAGAGTAAGAGGTTCAAAAGAACGTAATAACATCAAGTCTAGACAAGATCCAAATTGCATAAAAAAAAAGAAACACACAAAAATTGTATATAACTCAAATCTGAATTAATCAAAACCATATATCAGTTACAAGCAAAATATTTTGTAGATAAGTAAAAAACTGACGCATATCCAACCCACTCTCCTGCTATTTTTCCTTCAAGAAAATATGAAAATGAATCTTTCATATTGAAAGGAGAGATACACAATAGTCTCAATCCTTAGTTTGACGCATTTTCTTTCTAGATTCTGGCGTCGCGTCTGCTTTACCTCCATCTGTAATAGACGAATCCTGGATGTTCATATAATAAAAATGAACCGGTAAGGCTTTTGAGAGACTAAGGATTGGTCACAAAGTTACAGTAAATGAACCAGCTACTCTTACCTTTTCCTGTTTCTATGATCTCATACCCTGTCTTCATGATTTTCTGTTTTCCTTTATATGCTTCTCCTACATTCAAGAGTTTTGGTAAGCACTCTCATCTGAAGAAGAAGTGAAACGCACTTGTTTGCATTTTCTCAATAAAACCCAAACCTGAGATGGAGTGTCTGGGTTATCCACTTGGGTTCTGAGCATTCCTTGTTTTTGTGATCTCTTACCCTTTCTTTGTGATCTTCTGTTCCCTTTTATCTGCTTCTCCTAACATTAAAGCCGGTAATTTGATTAGGACTCATCAGAAGAACTCGTTGGCATGCTCTCAAATAGTCAAATGCACAAAAAAAATCCTGAGATTGCTTCTCTGGATCATCAACTTCATCATCATCATCATCATTGGTTCTAAGCTTTTCTTCGTTCATTAGTTTTTCAGAACGAGCATGCTTCTGAAATGATAGGCAAATCAAAAAAAAAAACCTTAAGAATAACTACAAGACTGAAACAAAGCAAAAAGAAGAAACGATACTTACAGATTTTACTCTACTTTTTCTTCCAATTCGGCCACATAGATGCAAAGAACACACAGGCGGATGAGCAGTGCTAGCTAGAAACCCAGTTAACGCTCTAGGAGCTTTCCAAGCACAGGAGAGAACACTGCAATCACTTCTTACATTCCCGTCTCCTTTCGTTAGATTGCATATGTTCACACATTCCACAGACACAGCTTCACCACAACGGAGACGAGTAGCTAAGATTGAGATGAACACCTTTCCACGGACGCACGCCCGTGTAGATCTCCAACACCAAACATCCCACCGACCACAAGTCTAGATACATGTCGGCGACCCCGTCACGACGACGACGACGGAGAGGAGACGACGACGACGGAGAGGAGACGACGACGACGGCGGAGATGAGATGACGACGACGGCAGAGAAGGAGACACGACAAAGAGATTTCAAATCGGGAATCTCAAATTTTTTTTTTATTTAATCAATTAAAGAGAACTAAAGGAGAGGACATAAGGGTAAATGACACACTTAATGAAACCTATTTTTGTGATTTTTGGCCCTGAATGCTATTTTGGGGATAAAAAGTTGGATTAGTGCTATTTGAGTCATTTTCTCATATTAATTCATTATATGTATTTTGTATAACGTGTGAGTTGATGTGATGAAAAATGGTAACATACCATTATATATTTCTCAGGATATACAGGGAGGTTCCGTAGGCTTTAGCGTATTTACAATAGGGTTTACTCCTACAAGCTCCAAGAATGATGAGATCGCAGTTCAAAGAGCTAAAGCTTTCTACTTCGGATGGTGAGTCAGGCACCAATGGTTCCAAAAAGTTTTTCTTTTTGAAATCGAAAACATATAGATCCAAGGTTCTATTTAAGCTAAAAAGATGATAAAAGCATAGTTTAAAAAAATGATGATAAAGCATACTTCCTCTATTTCGTTAAGATTAGATGTTTTAGAAAAATCATATCACAAAATTGATTATATATTTTTTTAGTAACTGAGAATAAATATTAGAGACTTCAAACAATTTATTTAGTTTATTAAACTATTACTGTTTTATAAAAGTATCATCTTGACACTCTTTTGTTATAAAAAATTATATTTAGAACTACAGTATGATATATATTTATTTTCATCTTAATATTAATTGCAACATGCATTAATCATATAAATACCTTTTTATCTCAAATACAATTAGTTAAATATTTCATTTATCTCAAATACTATTGGTTAAATAGATGTAATTAATAAAAACCTAAATATAATTTAATCATTTTAATATGTTAAAAGTGTTTAAATGATACTTTTGTAAAAACGGAAGAAGTATTGAATTAAAATTAATATAACTGATAATAAAAGAATATACGCTTATAATATATGTTTAATGTGTGTTTGTTAACATTATGTACAATTTAATCATTTTAATATGTGTGAAATTTAATTATTTTAATATGTGTGAAATTTAATTATTTTAATATGTGTGAAATTTAATCATTTTAATATGTGTGTAAAGTGTTTAAGTAACATTTTTTGTAAAAACAGAAGAAGTATTGAATTAAAATTAATATAACTGATAATAAAAAATAATACGCTTATAATATATGTTTAATGTGTGTTTGTTAACATTATGTAAAACACCGGAAATATTACATAAGAAAAAAATCAGGAATAGTATATTTAAATTCCAGGATGCTTGGGCCTCTTACATACGGAGACTATCCCGATGAAATGAAAAGAATCGTTGGATCGAGACTACCAGTTTTCACAGAGGAAGAATCAGCACTGGTTAAAGGCTCTTCTGACTTCGTAGGAGTCATTCACTATCTTGCAGTTTCTGTGACTTCTGTCACACACGTCAAATCCCAAAGAGAGCCTAATTTCTACACAGACATGGGCATATCTATGAAATGTAGGAAACAGTCTTTAAAGAAACAATTTACAAAATCTTTGCTCTTTACCTTTTTTTTTTGGCCAAACCATTTCTTCTTTGTTTTGCTGCTCTGGAGGACAGTCATTGGGAACTATACATCTTTCGACGTAAGAGGCTAAGTTTTAAATACTCAAAGTGTTCTCAATCCATCATCTTAGTTGTTTCTTGTTTTGTTTGGACAAGTATGCTATTGTTCCATGGGCTATGGAAGCTGTCCTGGAGTATATAAAGGAGAGCTATCGCAATCCTCCTGTCTACATTCTAGAGAATGGTCTCTCTCTCTCTATATATATATATGGCCTAACTATTGTTTTGTCTTAATTTCCTTAATTCCATTGCCAATTCAAACGAATGTAGGTACACCTATGAAGCAGAATTTGCAGGACACACCAAGGATTGAGTTCTTGCACGCCTACATTGGTGCGGTTCTCAAGTCCATTAGGTAACTGAAGTTTCCTAGTTACTTCTTGTCTTCTCTTGTCAATGTAATAAAGGAAGAAAATACATTATTACATGTAGGAAAGGATCAGACACGAGAGGCTACTTCGTATGGTCCTTTATGGATCTATATGAATTACTAAGCGGATACGAGTATAGTTTTGGATTGTACTATGTAAATTTCAGCGATCCTCGCCGCAAGAGAACTCCAAAGCTCTCTGCTCATTGGTACTCTGCTTTTCTCAAGGACAACACCACCTTTCTTGGTTCCCAAGTCATCGCGCAATTGCAAAGCAACTTTTCTTCTTTCTACTAGTAATGTTGCATTGATGATACATTATATTCTTATGATACTTGTTCTGTTATTCAATAAATATAGTAAAATCGCATAATAAAAGATTTCACATTTGAGAACAGCACATGCGTCACCTAGGCGCATTGTAACAACTATAAGCTTCCTTGGAATATCATTAAAAAGATTTGAAATTAAAAGGTTGCATTATCATAAAATGGACCTTTTGGATTTGCATTGGTCTGTGTATAGTTTAAATCTGGATGGAATTGTGTGGCTTGAATAAGCCTTTAGAGTTCGTCCCCTAATTTACTGATTTTGTGTATATGTTTTTGACTGGTTTAAAATGTAAATTTAATTATGTTTAAGTTAATCAACGGGACTGGACTAACAAGCAAGGACATGCTCAACAGTCTTGACTTTGTCAGGACGTCCATGACCATCACCGTGTTGATATATGCACTGCGACATGCGTGCCAAGTTCATTGCGGCTTCCACAAAACCTCGAGGAAGTAAAGCAATTTTTGCTTCGTAATTCATTCCGTTCCAAGTGTTGCTGCTGCACGTGTAAACGTGCCTCTTCCTTAGATGCTCCGGTCTCATGCATGTAACATTGGACCGATTCATTGGCGGATCTAAAAAACAAATTAATAGGAGCACATGTACAGTATTATAAATGGAGTAGATAATTTAAATATATAATTAATATTATAATTTAAATATAATAATGTATATTAGTTAGTGTTAGAAATTGGGTTGTACCGCCCCGCCTAGTCCCGTCCTGCCGCCACATTCAATGAGGGTCTTTGCAGTGCAGGACGCGATCTCTAGAAGTGCTGCCCAATCCTGACAGCAACTTGCACAACCTTTGGCGGTACAGGCCTGCGAGACTCCGATCTTCATAAACACCTGCGCATATCAGCTGCAAGAAGAAGAGACCAATAGAGATGAGAACACAACATAATCTACTTAGCACACAACAACAACATTATATAGTTCATGGTTCTCACAGTATTTTGCGCTATTTTGAAAAAAGATATGGCACAATAATGTATATATGTGACGTAAATTTGGCATCTCAAAAAACATAGCAACATCTTGCTTGTTCTCAAGTTCCTTAACAGACCAGATGCCGCGAACGTATAAAGGTCCCCAACACATTACACATCTACTCTTCTTAGCACTAGTTGAACATCTACTTAGCATTAACACAACAACATCTCACTCTTACTTCTTAACAGTAGTTTTTAGTTTACGTTACTGGTCTTTGTAAATATCTCATCAGCAAGTTTTATTGTTTGAATTTGGTGTTAAGTTCACGGTTCTCGCTTAGCTTTGGATATGTTTGTTATTTAGACGCTTTGACACATACTGAAGTCACAAGCAATTGAAACAGAGACAACCTGAGGTCCTTAAGCTTATAGATCGTAATGTAAGTGTCCTTCATATGATCATATCATTCTCCTCCTTGATCGTTATACAATCCCCCACTAATCACATGTCATTATAAAGAAAAACTTTTAGAAAAAATTACGACTTAAGTCACTTGAGTTAACACGTTCAGAACATTAAAAACTGACATGAGGACAAAAAATAATTACTAATTCTTCTTAAACATAACAAGAATACTCATACCAAATGCTATAGCCAGGATTTTTCACAAATGAGATTTAGTTTCTTTTTCTAGCGACAATCCAGAACAGAAAATAATGATTTTATAAAATGGTTAAAAACATAACATTTAATAGTTTACCAGGATTGATTTTCCCATCTTCACCAACAGCCAGAAAGTGGATCTTTGAGGTCTTTTTTATTGATTCTTCACTTTGATTCCACTAAACTAGGAAGAAATCTCCATCTCTACTTGTTCCACAAGTGAACAATCTGTAAAAGAAAAAACACCACGATATTAGAAAGAACTAACGCACAGCAATGGGAATTTTATTTTGAAAACAGAGAGATCGCCTTTGTAATCACCATTTCTCTCAGTTTCTTTTGTCAGTGAGAGATCGAAGAGTCAAAGTGACACGTCTGTGCGGATCACGCCTGTCCCGCGGGATACACCGAGCCCATCCCGCTTCTGGTCAAATTCCGCACAACCTCATCCCGCGAAGCCCCCTAAATAATCGGGCCTGAATCTTAGTAACCAGTCCCGCCCCGCAACAAGTCCAAATGGGTCGGGTCCGCGGCAAGTTCATCTATTGCCATCTCTAATATTAGTCAAGTAATAACCAAAATCTTATCCTAAATTATTATATTATATTTTTGTCAATCATCATTTTTGACTGTAAGAAAGTACTTAGATTGTTTAAAAACTAGATTTTCAATTGGCGCTATGCGCGAATCTATATTAATAATTAATAACATTGCATACTAAGATAACAAAGTAAAATTGGTTTATAAGTATTTTATATGAAACTTTATTCAGTGTGTGCTTTATTATTTTTCCTATTTAGACTTTATACAATTATACTCTTTAATAAATAATATTTAGATATTTTCTTTTTTTTTACCCAAAAAATATCTTCTTTTGTGTATGTAAATGTATTGTGTATTTATAAACGTGTTTATATTTTTAATAATCTTCTTAAATAATTATATTAATTGTTATATTCATGTTAATTAGTATTACAATATTATAACTATTTTATTATTTTTTATCTAATATAATGAAATATTGTTCTTACCATATCCTGTATATATCAATCGTGTGATTGATCTCTGTTACTAATTTAAATATGAAGGGTGAACCTATAAATTCACCCACCAATAGGATTTAGTTATTTGAGATTTGATATCTCTTAAAAAGGGAAACCAAATAATAAGAATTTAGTGAAACAAAATTATATTTTTAGATAAATAAAAAATATTAGCCATTATTGAAATTTAGGATTTAGGGTTTAGTATTAGGGGTCATGATTTAGGGTTTAGGGCTTAGAATTTAGTTTATGATTTAGGGTTTGATTTAAATTTAAGGGTTTAGGGTACAAGATTTGCCCAAGGGTTCAGGCTTTCTCCAAAGGTTTAAGGTTTAGTATTTAAAATTTAGGGTTTAGGGTCTGGTATTTGCCGACAGATTTATCAATATTAAAAAATTATATATCTTTTTTTTGATAATTACTACTATTTTTTTATCTAAAACATAATTTTGTTTCACTAAATCGTTATTATTTAATTTCTTTTTTAAAAAGATATCAAATTTCAAATAACTAAATACTATTGGTGGATGAATTTAGAGGTTCACCTTAGGGAGTGAGCCTAAGTTTTGTTCTTTAAATATTGCATTTTTTAGGAAATAGCTTCAATTTTAAATCATATGTTTTTAGTATGTAATAAAAGTGCTTTATATTCTTTTTTTTTTTACAATTTCAAATTTTATATTTTTACGATTTTTTTAGTAAATTTTATGTTGATCTTCTAAATATTTTGTTTATATATCAAACAGATTTTAATTATTTTTGCTTTTTACTAAATTTAATATTGATTTCCTTTTTATGTTGAAAGAAACATTTTTGAAAGTCTTGAAATTTTGTAAGATGATAACTAAAATGGTAATTTGGCATATTCTTGGTGCTTAATAATAAGGGAGAATTACCAATTGTGACTCAAAACTTGGAGTCAAACCCAAAAGAGTACCCCAACTTGGGTCAAAGGCAAAAGTAACTTAAAAGGCTATTGAAATTACAACTATCTCCTTGTGAACAAACAAAAAAACGGATTTTTTTTTACGTTTCTACCCCTCGCAAGTCGTCTGTAAACAGACGACTTGAAAATAAGTCGTCCAGACGACTTTAAGTTAAGTCGTCTGGACAGTTATTCTTAAACATAATTTAAAAATTTTGTAAAAAATATTTTGATAAGTGAAAAATTGGAATTATGTAATTAACATATGTCTTAAGAGATATAAATTAATATATAACAAATTTCAATTGTTTTCAGCCCAGATGAGTGAAAGTAGTGAGTCATGATATTCTTTAGTTTATGTTTCATCAACATATGTTGTAGTATTGTATGTGTTCTTAGGGTTAGATTTTGGAAAGCATTAAAACCGTTTTTGAAAATTTTTAAAATTACCTAGGCGTGTTCGTTTCTGTGTATAGTAAACACTATTGAAGTATAATTTGATTTTATAACGTGGTTAGTAAGTTAATTTAGTCATTTTAGTTTAGGGGTTCATTTTAGGGTATTGGACGACTTAATATTTAGTCTTCTGTTCCCAGACGACTAAATATTAGGTCGTCTGATGTACATTATCAGCCAGAATAAGTCGTCTAAACCGGACCAAACCTTAAAGTTTACCAATGTACTTTTAAAGCTAACCGGATTATTTACCCAATATATAAGGTGATTTTTTTTTTTTTTTTTTTCATTTTCCGCGAACAGAAACCCTAACAGTTCTCTCTCACCGGCGATATCAAAGGTGATTCGAATTCCCACTATTTCCGAACAACCATCGTTCTCAACGTCGGCTATCTATCTCACTTCATTCTCACCGTTGTCGCCGCAGCTTCTTCTAACCCTAGCGCCGCCGATTCCTCTAAACCCTAGCGCCCCCGCTTCCACTATTTCCGAACAAACCGTCGCCCTCGCCACCGTGCTCACCAACGTTCTCACCGCCGCTTACTCTAAACACTAGCTAGCACCGCCGTTTCTTCTAAACCCTAGCGCCGCCGCTTCTTCTAAACCCTAGCGCCGCCGCTTCTTCTCTGTAAACCGTAGCGCCGTTTCTCTGTAAACCCTAACGCCGGTAAGTCATCAAACTCGTGGAAAAGATGAACATAAAACGTTGTCTCTTTCAATTTACTCATTCTCACCGTTTCACGTTTATTTTTTCAGATCTATAACCACAATGACGAGTACTCGAACTCCTTCTGCGACTAATCAGGTCCGCTTGAAATTTTTCTACTGGAAGACTTGTAAGTAAGTCGTCTGGAAAGTCTTCAACCTGGACGACTTAGTACGTCCATTTGGAAGACTTTCCAGACGACTTAAATATAAGTCGTCAACTAAGTCGTCCAGTTGGACGACTTTCTAGACGACTTATATTTAAGTCGTCTACTAAGTCGTCTGGAGTAACAATTAAGGCGTGATTGATTTAGCTTGTGTTCTGACTTCTATTGTTGTCTTTGATTATTTTGCAGACAAAAAGGATGGATATTCCAGAACTCCCCCGTAGGTTATACACATTAGGGGAAGAGCCAGAACCCCACAATAGCATTTCGTATCATACGGATAACACGAAGTTGCATACTGCTCTTAGGGAAGCTCTCACTGATGCTGAATTTGAAGAGCTCAAGGAGTCGAGATTGGGAGTTTTCATCAAGTTCAAGGAGCAGGGATTTGGTTGGGCTTCAAGGCTGGTTCACCACTTGCTCGGTTTAAAGCTGGACATTAAGAAGAAGTACGAGATGTGGTGTCTCGTTGGTCCAGAACCTGCGAGGTTTTCACTGTTAGAGTTTGAAAACATCACTGGTCTAAACTGCGACTACATCGAGGACCTTGAGACACCAGAATGTGAAGTTACCCCACAGATGGTTTCTTTCTGGGAGATGATGGGAGTTCATCGGGAAGCTGGGCCAAGTACTGATCAGATAATAGCAGCACTGAAGAGATGCGGGGATTGGTCCAGGGAAGATCGCAAGCGACTCGCGTACCTTTCCATCTTCACTGGATTCATTGAAGGGAAAAAGTTCTCAAGCGCTACACGAGCTACTCTCGCAAGGCTAGTGATGGATTTAGAAAGGTTTGAGAATTATCCATGGGGGAGAGTCGCGTTTAAGTTGCTGATGGACTCTTTGTGGAACAAAGATATTACTGGCTGTTACACCGTGGATGGCTTTATACAAGTTCTTCAGGTCTGGGCGTACGAAGCTATTCCGGGATTGGGTGCTAGTATTGGTCTACCCAGAGCAAACAGTCCGTCTCCACCGATTCTGGCTTACGACGGCAGCAGAGGCCGCAGATTCATGAAAGCTGCTATCTTGAGTCAGGTACCTTTCCATCTTCACTTAATTAAGTCGTCCGGAAGGTCTTCCAGCTGGACGACTTAGTAGACGACTTATTATAAGTCGTCTGGAAGGTCTTCCAGCTGGACGACTTAGTAGACGACTTATTATAAGTCGTCTGGAAGGTCTTCCAGCTGGACGACTTAGTAGACGACTTATTATAAGTCGTCTGGAAGGTCTTCCAGCTGGACGACTTAGTAGACGACTTATTATAAGTCGTCTGGAAGGTCTTCCAGCTGGACGACTTAGTAGACGACTTATTATAAGTCGTCTGGAAGGTCGTCCAGCTGGACGACTTAGTAGACGACTTATAATAAGTCGTCTGGAAGGTCGTCCAGCTGGACGACTTAGTTGACGACTTATAATTAAGTCGTCTATTTAGTATTTTGTTTCAAATATCTAACTCGATTCTTCTTCTATTTACTGCAGACCCGCGTGATCAACTTTGTTGAGAAGGACATTAGTGAAATGTGGCCAAAATGGGACTCTGAGGTTGATGACGTGCCCGCGGAGAACATCATTAAAGTGATGTATGATCGGAGACCGTGGAAGTGGACCATGGATTGCTGGGAAGTCACTGGTACAAAACCCAAGTTTGTGACTCCATCGAAAAGAGCCAAAGAGATGGTTGTGGAGGAGGTGGAGGAAGACAATCAGAGACCTCGGAAGAAAGCTCGTAAAGAGGCTCCTAAAGAGGCTCCTAAAGAGGCTAGAGAAGAGGCTCCTACAGAGGCTACAGAAGAGGCTACAGAAGAGGCTAGAGAAGAGGCTAGTTGGGTGACCAGAGAGGAGTTAGAAAACATGTTCAAGGACTTAGGTGACATGATGAAAGAGGGGTTTAAGAAGTGCATCAGGGAGATTAGGAAGATCTCCGATAGATTGGAAGCTGTGGAGAAGAAGGTTGGTGTCACCAATCAGGCTACCCCTCAAGCCCCAGAAACCGGGGTTAGTAAAAAACACCCTACCCCACAAGCCCCAGAAACCGGGGCTAGTAACAAACAGACTACTCCTCAAAAGGATCAGCCTCCACTTCAAACCAATCATCCTACTCCTCCCACCAGACAGCCTGCTCCTCAAAAGGCAAAGCCTACTCCTCAAAAGGCGAAACAGCCTGCTCCTCAAACTAAACAGCCTGCTCCTCAAACTAAACAGCCTGCTCCTCAAACGAAACAGCCTGCTCCTCAAACTAAACAGCCTGCTCCTCAGACGAAACAGCCTGCTCCTCAAACGAAAAAGCCTTCTCCACAAAAGAAACAGCCTTCTCCTCTGCCCAAAGAGGTTAATATCAAATCTTTAAGTCGTCTGGTCTTTGTATAGATTTGTAAATATATAAGTCGTCTGGAAGGTTTTCCAGCTGGACGACTTACAAATAAGTCGTCTGGAAGGTTTTCCAGCTGGAAAACCTTCCAGACGACTTATTTGTAAGTCGTCCAGCTGGAAAACCTTCCAGAAGACTTACAAATAAGTCGTCTGAACTCCAGCAGGAACCAAATCCTCTCCCAACTTTTATTTAAGTCGTCCAGGGTTAACTTGTTCTCTTTTATTGCAGAGATTGTTGCCGGAGGATACAGCAGATGAGGCGATCTCGGTATATAAGATCTTGCCGGAGGATAAAGCAGATGGTGTCACCTCCAAAGAGATTGTTCCTCTCACTTCCACTGACCAACCGAGCTTCGCTTCCAACGATCAACAACCGAGCTTCGCTTCCACCGATCCAGCTTCAGCTTCAGAACCGAGCCTGGTTGTATTGGACCAAACAGCTCCCACTGCTTCTGTGCGTGCAAGGAGTGAACGAACGAAGAAACCTGCTCCCACGCAGATATCTCCTTATACGGCAGAGAGAAGGAAACTCCTTAGAGTGGGAAAGTATAATCCATTTCCCACACTAAACAGACCTAAGATGAAGGAGCTCGCTGATTGGTTGAAAACTGATCCGTAAGTGATTGCTTTACCCATAATAGCTTGATTTAGTCTACCAAAACTGATTGCTTTTTTGTTTGCAGTGATTATTTCACTAAGGAAGAGGACAAACCACGTACATCACCAACTTGGTGGTATCAAAAACTCCGGACATCCAAAGCATGGCTGGAAGACGTAGTAAGTCTTCTGCTTATCTTTAAGTCGTCTGGTAACTTGTCTTTGTATAGATTTGTAAATATATAAGTCGTCTGGAAGGTTTTCCAGCTGGACGACTTATTTGTAAGTCGTCCAGCTGGAAAACCTTCCAGAAGACTTACAAATAAGTCGTCTGGTAACTTGTCTTTGTATAGATTTGTAAATATATAAGTCGTCTGGAAGGTTTTCCAGCTGGACGACTTACAAATAAGTCGTCTGGAAGGTTTTCGAGCTGGAAAACCTTCCAGACGACTTATTTGTAAGTCGTCCAGCTGGAAAACCTTCCAGACGACTTATTTGTAAGTCGTCTGGAAGGTTCTAACTTGTATTATTTTATATGCAGCATATAGATGCTTGGATGAATGTGCTGAGGCAGAGGTATAAGGAGAACCCACAATGTTTCCGGAGCGAGCGAATGTGCTTCCTGGATCACAACTTTACCCAGTCTTGGAGAGAACAGTATCTGGTCTTCAAAACATCGTCGTCTGATCACAATGGTTTAGGAAAAATGCTACCTAGTGGGGCGGCGAGTTTGTATGACGGATCAATGCCTTCATTTTGCCAATCAAACAAGAAGTGGGGGGAGGACATTGATGATATCTATGCGCCACTGAACTTGGACAACAAACATTGGGTGGCTATTTGGATATCGATCCCTAAGAGGCACATAGTCGTCTGGGACAGCATACCTTCAACTACCATACCAGAAAGATGGGATGAGATAATGGAGCCTTTTCTCGAGATGGTCCCTTATCTGATTGTGGAGTGCGGAGACCAGATGCATGGGTTGGAGCGATACACTTATGAGAGACTCCTCAAAGATGTACCCACGGCCAACAATGGTGATTGTGGCGTGTACGCTGCAAAGTACATTGAATGTCATGCTCTTGGGGTCCCCTTTAGCCCTAAAGACTTTGCTAGGTCCAATGCGAAGACTATGAGGGATACTATGGCTTTGGCTATATGGACGGAGCTTGTTGATCAGCATCTGAAAGATAATGAGGATGGTGGTATGTTTGTAGGCATGTATGATTAGATACACAAATCAATTTGTATAGATTTTTTAACTTGTATAGATTTTTTAACTTGTATAGATTTTTAACTTGTATAGATACACAAATCAATTTGTATATTTGAACTATTTGTATACACAAATCTATTTGTATATTTGAACTATTTGTTTACACAAATCTATTTGTATGTTTGTGGGCATGTATGATTTATTTGATTTTCTAACTTGTATAGATTTTCTAACTTACAAATAAGTCGTCTGGAAGGTTTTCCAGCTGGACGACTTACAAATAAGTCGTCTGGAAGGTTTTCCAGCTGGACGACTTACAAATAAGTCGTCTGGAAGGTTTTCCAGCTGGACGACTTACAAATAAGTCGTCTGGAAGGTTTTCCAGCTGGACGACTTACAAATAAGGTCGTCTAAAAAAAATAAGGTAGTCTAAAAATAAAATACACTGGACGACTTACAAATAAGGTCGTCTAAAAAAAATAAGGTAGTCTAAAAATAAAATACACTGGACGACTTCGTAAAAGGTCGTCTAAAAAAAAATACACTTGAAGGGATAGTAGAAGGTAGTCTAAACACTGGACGACTTAAATACACTGGACGACTTAAATACACTGGACGACTTCGTAAAAGGTCGTCTAAAAAAATACACTTGAAGGGATAGTAGAAGGTAGTCTAATACACTGGACGACTTCGTAGAAGGTAGACGAAACACTGGACGACTTAGAAATTAGTCGTCTGGACGGGTAATCAAGACTGGACGACTTATATTTAGGTCGTCTGGACAACTAGTCAACTGGTTGTGTACATTGTGGTTTCGTATGGCCAGTTTCCTTGCAGTTTGAGCATCTCCGTGCCCTGTGTTTCTTCCTGGGTTTGTGTCCCCTCATCCTAGATAGCTCCAACCAAGATTGCCATCTTGATTTCTTCTGTCTCCCCGGACCACGCTTTACGTTTGGAGGAAAGCATTCTCGTTCCTCAATATGTTGTGACACGATAGGATATATATTCTCTGAGTATCCTGCATACAGATGATTCTTTGAGTAAAGTGGACATACAAGTGTGTCGATATGCACACCAGCATGTGTTCCAGCTGCTATAGCATGAGAGCAAGGTATTTTCTCCACTCCATAGACACCACAACCACACTTTACATGTTCCAAATCAACCGCACAGTCCATTTTGCCACCTTTGACAAAGAAACGCCATCCATCAATTGGTTCGACCGTCATCGTATCCGCTATCTCTGATCGAACAGCAAGCAAGTATTCAACACCCCGGCTATGTACAGTTGGGAGACTCAAAGCATCTTGTCTCCTTTTCCAATACCATTTTCCTAACTTCTGCCTTATGAACTCCAGCAGGAACGGAATCGGAAATCCTCTTGCTCGCTTCAGTGCGGAATTAATAGATTCAGCGATGTTGCTTGTTTTTATGTTGAACCTGTTCCCCTTACAATAAACCCTTGACCATAGCTTGGCGTCGGCCTTCTCCAAATACGTTGCAAGTTCCGGGTTTGCACTCCGTATCTCAGCCATGTACCGGTTAAAATCGTGAACCGTGTGCGCATAAGCAGCCCCTTTCACCAAGTACATGAGATGTTTCCCTTTAAACTTTTTGACAATGTTATCTTGAAGGTGATAATAACATATTCCTCGGGTTGCCCAAGGAAACACCTTCTCACACGCACTTTTAATGGCCGCGTGCCGGTCAGAGACTATCACCAGAGGCTTGTCATGAGATATACAACTAGCCAATTTTGTGAAAAACCATTCCCAAGAAGGTTCATCTTCAGCATCCACGATCCCAAAAGCCAATGGGAATATCTGAAAATTGCCATCTTGTGCGGCTGCAACTAACATAACACCTCCATACTTTCCACTTAGGTGAGTTCCATCCACCACAATGACCCTTCTCTGATACTTAAAACCTTTGATAGAAGCTCCAAAAGAGAGAAATAGATACTTAAATCTTTTCTCAGAATCAAGTTCTATAGCCGTGATAGAATCAGGATTTGCAATGGAGATTTGCTCGAGATATGAAGGCAGACGCGAATACCCTTCTTCTGCTGATCCTCTCACCAATTTCTGTGCATATAACAGTGCTCTGTATGAAGTGGTGTAATCAAGCGTCATGCCAAACATGTTCTTCATTGCATCAGTGATATGCTGTGGAGTTATCCCATCAATGATCCCAACACGATCAATGAAAAGACTACCAACATACTTTGGAGTACAGTGTCTCCGCTGAGCGATTCGGTCTCCAATTGAGCATAAATGTTTTTCCACATACTTTGTTACCCAAAACGTGTTTGACCCATGTTTCACACTCGCTCTGATCTTCCATCCACAACCGCTAACCCGACATATTGCCACAAGGAGAGTTTTTGTTGATTTGTATATTCTGAAAGAAAACCTACCCCTCACTGCTGTCAACCGCAGCTCTGAAAGCAGTGCATCCTTGCTAACAAAACTCTGGTTGACATAGATGCTGGTACAATCCGATTTTCCTCCTTCAATAGCATTTGTCTTAGCATATGTCTTTTCAATTTCTTCAAAACAAATATTATCATCATCTTCCTCGTCCTCATCTAGAACCTTTCCATAAAGACTGTAATCCCCACCATTCTGATCCGTTTCACCAACAATAGTGTTATCAGCATCCTCCTCCCCATTTTCCTCCTCCCCATTTTCCTCCTCCCCATCTTGATTTTCATCTTCAACAGACTCATTATCACCAACATCTTCAAAACATTCATCAGCCTCATCATTATCACCAACATCTTCTTCCCATTCACCAGCTTCATCATTATCACCAACATCTTCTTCCCATTCACCAGCTTCATCATTATCACCAGCTTCTTCTCTTTTCTCTGAAACCGTTTCCACCTTGCTGCGGCTTGATACACAAAGACATACTCTATGCGTTTTGAGTATCTCGAGCAAGTTTCGAACTTGTCTATCACTTGTAACATGAATGGGAGGACTGCTTGGAGTCATCATCATTTCTGCTGGTAATGAGTAGCTAATCTCCACAGTCACTGATCTCATGTCCAGGTTATAATCTTCTTGAGCCATTGCAACAAGTTCAACATGTGTTGAATCTTCATTCAATAAAAACAATCTTGCTCCTTTGAGATCATCAACCACAAAATCCCAACGGAAATCTCTCAACAACCATTCTCCATACACTGCATGTAACTTAAAAATCATCTGCAAATATTCAAAATAAAACACATTAGTAAACATAGAGAAAATGAAGAAGTTCAACAAACATTATCGCAGACGACTTAGATTTAAGTCGTCCAGAAGACTTAAAGGTAAGTCGTCTAAAGAGGTCACTTTTGCAATTGAAAATTAAAAGGGACGACTTAATTCTAAGTCGTCCGGCTTTGTTTGTTAAAAAAAAAAATTCAGACGACTTATATATAAGTCGTCTACGAAAAACGGGCTAGTTTTGCATTTGACCGAATCGTGTCAGATCTTTGACTATTTCTGGACGACTTATAAATCAGTCGTCTCTGGAAAGTAAAAATTTCAATATTTTATTCAAACTAGACGACTTACACGTAAGTCGTCCCAGGTTAGTTTTGTAATTGAAAAATAAAACTTGAAATTTAACTTTCTCCAGACGACTTAACTAAAAGTCGTCCAGCTAGACGACTTAATTTAAGGTCGTCCGGGATAAGCAAGGTTTGGACGACTTAATTGGGAAAAATTCTGGACGACTTTGCTTTCCCCGGACGACTTTAAATTAAGTCTTCTGACGGGACGACTTTATATTATGTCGTCTGGTAAAAATTAAATTATGAAGTTTTATTTTTCAACTACAAAACTAACCTAAGACGACTTACACGTAAGTCGTCTAGTTTAATAAAATATTGAAATTTTAACTTTCCGAGAGACGACTGAATTATAAGTCGTCCAGAAATAGTCAAAGATCTGACACGATTCGGTCAAATGCAAAACTAGCCTGTTTCTCGTAGACGACTTATATATAAGTCGTCTGGACTGTTTTTTTTCACCAAACAAAGCTGGACGACTTAGTTTAAGTCGTCCGTTTGACCAGAAGACTCATCAGTAAGTCTTCTACATACAGATGACTTACTTGTAAGTCTTCTACGCGAACAGATTTTGAAAAAAATTCAAATTCGTACCTTCAACTAGGTGAGATGACTTTGTTTGCACACAGGGTCTTCTCCAACCACCCAGAACCTCAAACGAAAGCAACCGTAAGTCAAAACGAAAGAAATATGGCTCCAAACAATTTTGAATCAAAAGCTTCAGTTTTTTGGATGAATATGGAGAGAAAGTGAAAGAAATGTTGTTTTTAGTTCATAACAATTGAAACAGAGAGAGTGTAAAAAGATTTACGTGCATTAAAGGGCATTAAAAGCTCCAAACAGTTCGTACAAGGTTGTTCCCACTATTCATGGCAGTGGCAATATTGTAAATACTTGAAGAAAATGAGGTTGAGACAGTAAAGAAGCCATTTTCGAAAAAAAAAAAAAAAAAAGGGTTAATGGCATTTTCGTAGATAAAATGCAGATGTGGGGTTAAAAACTCAAAAAAAAAATGAGTCAAAAGAAAAGGTTAGTTTTCTGTTTGAATTCAAGTTTTGAGTCACTTTTGCAATAAGCCCTAATAATAAAATGTGGAGATTCTCAATTATTTATTGCATCAAATTATATATATTATAAATTTTGTTGAATATTCTCAGTAGCATATAACCTATATTTTTAAAATCATCTTTTTAGTTCTATATAGGTATAATTGTTTGAAAGTATTGCATTTAAAATTAATTATTAAAGTTGTTTGTTATTTTTATGTTAATGTTCGAACATCTATTGTATATTAAGTTAACTAATACATGATGTTTTTAATTTTATAATATAACTTATTTGACATTTATTTATATTTTATTTTGAAATAAACAGTTTTCGTAATATTATTAGAAATAGAAAATTAAAAATGACTTGGCATTTTTGGCTTTAAAATAATATATAGACATCCTCAATGATTTATACTATCAAATTATATATAGTATACGTTATTTGTGAATATTGTAGATAGTATATAACCTAAACTTTGAAAATCATGAATTTAAATTTAGATTTATATAGTTATAATTGTTTGAAAGTCTTGCATTTTTAAATTAATTATTCTTTTTATTTTTTATTTATTAATTTTTGAAAAACTATCATACTATGTTAACTAATATATAATATTTATATTATTGCAAATTTATCTTATTTGATATTGCTTTATATTTTATTCTTAAGTAAATGATTTTTGGCAATATTGACATTTTTAAAACTAATAAACGAAAATAACTATTTATCATATTTTGATTGGCAGTCTTGCAATAATGCACGGAAATTCTCAATGGTTTATATAATCAAATTATATATAGTATATGTTATTTATTAATTTTTTTTAATAGTGTAGTCTTTAACCAAATTTTTGAAATTATGAGTTTCAATTTAGATTTATATTGTTATAATTCTTTGAAAATCTTTTATTTTTAAATTAATTATTATTTTGTTACTTATTTGTTACTTTTCAAAAATACTGTTATACATTATGTTAACTTATATATAGTATTTATATTTTTGTAAATTTACCTTGTTTGATATCAAATTATATTATATTTTATATTAAACTATTTTTTTGTAATATTGACAATTTTTGAAATAGAAAATTAAAAATATGATTTGAATTAAAAATTTATGAGAAGTCACGTTGTAACTTGTTTTGGTGTTGATGACCAAGAAGTTCTTTATCATGTAGATTACACGAGCCTTTAAATCTCCTTCATAGCACCCTATTCAATTAGCTGGTATGAAAACGTGGATCGTTGCTCCCTGTAAAAGTTGTGTCAAACCATATGCACTGCTTATAAAATTCTGGATTGATAATTTATAAATAAAATTCTTCATACCTTTTGATCAATAACAAATAACTCGAGACCATAAACAATCCATCATTTTTGATGTTACATGCTTCCCAAAAGTAAACTATTCTAGCAAGAACTTCATTATAATTAAATCTTTTTCTAAGATCATCAAAAATCAAAAAAAAATAATCAACCATTGTGTAAATATCTCGTCTTCTTTTCAATATATCTCTCTCTTTTTCAATAATCTTATTAAATTTTAGATTGATAATGTCTAAATAAAATTCTTCATACCTTTTGATCAATAAGAAATAACTCCAAACCCATAAGCACACCCTTGTTGATGTTATGTGCTTTTCACTTTAGCAAGAACTTCATTTTTATTAAAACTTTTTCTTAGATCATCAAAAACCAAAGAAGAAGCAGAAGCCACAATTGCGTAAATATATCTTTTCGTTTCAATATCTCTCTCTTTCCCAAAGTAAATCTTGAAAAATTTTGGAACTCTACAACTATTTATAGTCACCTAATAATTCATTTATTAGAAAGTTTCTTCTTTTATATATTAAGTGAATTTCTCTTTTAGATGTTTTAGTTTTTGTTATGTATTCATGTTAATATGACATTTTTATATTCATGCTATATATTCCCGTTTTTTTTGTTAACTTAACTATTTTCTTTTTATTTTCCATTTTTCTATATCAGTTACCATTTATTTAAGTAAGTTGTCAAATTTTAATATTTATTTTTCTTAGTTTATGTTATATATATAATATTAATTTCGTTTTTTCAAATCTCTATTTAAAAATATTAACATTTTAAAAATAATAAATTAAAAATCTGAATTTTTTTGTTATATATTCATGTTAATATGACATTTTTATATTCATGTTATATATTCCCTTTTTTTTTGTTAACTTAACTATCTTCTATTTATTTTCCATTTTTCTATATCAGTTACCATTTATTAATTTCGTTTTTAAAAAAAAAAATATTTTTTGGAAATATTAACATTTTAAAAATAATAAATTAAAAAACTGAAAATTTAATATTTTTTTAGTTAGTTTATGTTATATATATAATATTAATTTCGTTTTTTCAAAAAAATTTTTTGGAATATTAACATTTAAAAAAAAAAATTAAAAATCTGATTTGTCATATTTCAATTGGTCGTTTAAAATCCTATGTGGACGCCTTCAGTGGCTTATAGCCTCAACTTTTATATTAAGTGAATTTCCCTTTTAGATGTTTTAGTTTTTGTTATATATTAATGTTAATATGACAATTTTATATTCATGCTATATATTCCCTTTTTTATGTTAACTTAACTATTTTCTTTTTATTTTCCATTTTTCTATATCAGTTACCATTTATTTAAGTAAGTTGTCAAATTTTAATATTTATTTTTCTTAGTTTATGTTATATATATAATATTAATTTCGTTTTTTAAATCTTTTTTGAAAATATTAACATTTTAAAAATAATAAATTAAAAATCTGATTTTTTTTTGTTATATATTCATGTTAATATGACATGTTTATATTCATGTTATATATTCTCTTTTTTTTGTTAACTTAACTATCTTCTTTTTATTTTCCATTTTTCTATATCAGTTACCATTTATTAATTTCGTTTTTTAAAAAAAAATCTTTTTTGGAAATATTAACATTTTAAAAATAATAAATTATAAAACTGAAAATTTAATATTTATTTAGTTAGTTTATGTTATATATAAAATATTAATTTCGTTTTTTCAAAAAACTTTTTTGGAATATTAACATTTTTAAAAAAAAATAAATATCTGATTTGTCATATTTCAATTGGTCGTTTAAAATCCTATGTGGACGTCTTCAATGGCTTGTAGCCTCAACTTTTATATAGTATAGATTGCAAAGAGCCATGAAAATTTACAAGGATGGAAAATCATTGAATAAAGTATTGACAGTATAATCCCCAAAGCTTAGTTAAACCATTGCATAAAGTAGGATTGGCTTGAAAATGCAAGTTAGTTTTATTCAAGTCCATCTAACGGGACTGGAGTAACAAGCAAGGCCCTGACACGCTCAACGGTTTTCGCTTTGTTGGGACAACCATGACCATCGCCGTATTGATACATGCACTGCGACATGCGTGCCAGGTTCACTGCGGCTTCCACAAAACCTCGAGACAGTGACGAAGAAGTCCGTGCCGTTTTTGTTTCGTAGTTCATTTCATCCCACGTCTCACAGATCATCTGCTGCACGTGTGCGTGTGCCTCTTCCTCCGACACTCCCGTCTCGTGCATGTAACATTGGGCCGATTTGAGAACGTCTCCTCTCGCCAATTCATCCTTCCATCACAAACAAACACACTCTCACACACTCATTCGCTAGCATACACGGATATAAAACCATAGCCTAAAATGTGCCTGCCTAGAGAGTCGGAAAGACCACGTATATTATATCTATATTTTAATTTCTACAACTTTTTTTATAAGGGTTCTCGTTTTTAATTTAGAGAATAGCTGAAAGATAAATTTGATACTCAAATAAAAAAAGCTGAATGATAAACTTAACCAGCTGCCTAAGCTCAAACAAAAGCAATTGTTTTTTTACCCAACTCTTCTCTGTTCTGCTCAAAATGGAAAGCGTTTGAAGACTTATCTTGTGATGTTTTGCTAATAGCAAAATGTATTTTGGAACACATAACGACTATGTTTAAGAAGATATATTGTTTACCGGCGAGGTTCCAAGGTCATTAGCCAGACGAAGGATGGTGGCCGAGCATCGGACAATTTCTTGACGGTGTTGTGACAGACTCTCCAAGATTTGAACCGATATTTGGTCAGAGAAAATGCAGTAAAAGTGAATCAATATTGTTGGGGCAGAAATCGAAATCCAAGCATTTTGGATGTATTCTTCCACGCTTGGTTTGTAACCATTTTTGTACCACTTTGCTTCAACTAGATATGCATTACATAAATCTGCCCACTAATTTTCACCAAAAAACTTAAAAAAACCCTAATAACTTTTTCAGTTATAATTTATTATTTTAGTTATAATAGTTTTCAGTAATCAATTAAACTTACCGATTTTCTAAGAAAAGGGATGACGTCGATATTTTTATATTTGAGAATGTCACATCCAATGCGGTTGATTTCATTGAACAGAATAAGAAAACACAACCTCATGTACTCGGGGAGCTCTTCGAGACGATTTACATCCCAACTGCACCATATATACGATTGTTTACCAAATAACACTTTTGAACAAAAAATCAAAGAAAATAAACGCACAATCCTTATAATTTCAGCAATATATCGTTATTTTTAATTAAAAAAAATCGGAGCTTAAAACATGGTATTCATGAAAATCTCTTTGTGAACAGGTTTCAGAGTTTGATAGATAGATTTTTTTTTCAAACAAAAACCGAACACTATTTAAATATCCTTAATTTTCAATGCTCCTTAATTTCTTTTACAATGTAGCAAGAAAACAAAGACGAAATTTGAGTGATAGAGTCCTTACTTATCAACCATGGCAGTGAAAAGTTCAAGCTCTTCAAGAGTACCATATATATCGTAAATGTCGTCAATGGTCGTGACAAGTGCATTGACTATAGTCATGATCCGTCGTATATTTCCAAATTGAGGTTCATAAATTAATCCAACGGTCCAAAAATAATTCTCGACTATTCTGTCTCTTACAAAAGGAAGTTGGTCAACCAAACATGTTTCCTTCCACCAGCTTCATGTCATTTAAAGAGAGGATTTAATATTTACAGTTAATAACATGCAAGAGATGGAAAAGCAAAAAAAAATATTGTTTTACTATTCTATAGTAATACCTTGAGACAATCTTTAGTCACCACAGTCGACAAGCAAAAAAAAATATCTACTAGTCACTGGTCGAGATTTCTCTCCCAGACACGAGGATCGAGGCACGTCAGCATCAGAAGCCCGTGTACTGATCTAGGAAAGTGACCATCAGTACAGCATCAGAAGCCTAGTTTGGAAAGAACCTGCTGGATATCTCACTCCCCCGGTTCGGAAGCCCTATTCTTTTACCGAAAGTAGCGTCCCCCACAAGTTCATCTCCAAAGTTTCAAACACTCAAGCACTCGCCATTGAAGCTCTTACCCCAGATCTACAGCGATATCAGTCACCTTCCCCATCTTTTCCTCATCTCTACACTCACCGATTGAAACTGCAAGATGGCAAGGCGTTTCACTAAGGAAGAGAAAGGGAAAGGGTTCATGCCTGAGGGCCAAGTAAACCAAATCAAGAGGATAAAAGCCCCGAGAGTGGATAACTCTGAGCTAATCAAGGAGAACGCACTTACACTCATCGGAAGAGTCACCAACCCACAAAAACAGAGGATCTGGGCCCTCATTCCAGCCTTGCCACGCAAATGGCATCTCCAAGGAAGAGTGACAGGGTCAGACCTGGGTAATGGTTGTTTTCAGTACAGATTTGAAAGAGAAGAAGATCTAAGGAGAGTACTAGAAAACAGACCGTACCACTTTCAGTACTGGATGGTCATCATCCAAAGATGGGAACCGGTGATATCGACTGCCTTCCCTTCCCAAATCCTTTTCTGGATCCGTATCAAGGGTATTCCTCTGCACTACTGGCTTGACGATATGGTGTGTGACATAGGAAAGGACCTGGGTACCCTGCAAGACCATGAGCTCACACAAACAACAGCACGAGTCAAGGTGCTAATTGATGGTCTAAAACCTCTAACAAAAGTTGCTATTATTGAGTACGACTCGGGAGAGGAGAGCCAGATCTACCTGGAATATGAGAAACTCGAGAACCACTGCTCCTTCTGTTACTCTCTTTTCCACTTAATGAAAGACTGCCCTTTAGTCCCTCAAGCTACACAACTGGAAGGTACAAGAGCTCTACCATCAGACAGATGCACGCAACAAAGTGAAAGGAGACCAGCTGCTAGTGAAGAAGTGTATCACAACAGGAGCCAGTTAGAGACACACCATCGTAGAGAAGTCGCGCCAACACGTGGTTATGAGAGATCTACGGCTAATAAACCAGTCACAACTGCAGCCTTCCACGAAAGAGTGGACCGCCATGGGAACATCTTTGGACCCAGAGTGGAAACAAAGCAAACTCGCGTCCCACCACCTGCTACAGAACACGAGAGATCAAGAGCGGAGACTCAAATCTGGAGAAGTAAAGAGGCGAACATAACCCCTAACGAAAAGGACTACAACTCTCCTCCATATACAAAAAGAAGAAACCCGATGATATCGAGAGACACTCACAGAGCCCCTGCGTCACAACGCAGTCTAGGAGAGTGGAGAATGAAAGCACCCTTGGGACAACAACCGACTAGAACCCTGCTCCCACCCTCAACTGAGCCCCTACTCCTGGAAGGGAACAACATGTCTCAGCAGAATCCTTTGGCAACGCCAAAGGGACAAACAAAAGAACAGATTTTAGAAGATTTAAATGAGGCAACTCTACGATATCTAACCTGTCAAAACCCAACGGAAGCAGCTGCAAGGAGACAGAGAGTCCTCGCAGGAGATGCTAGAGGTCAAACAGAGGAAGCAGTAATACGCCTCTCGAACCTACAGAGGGGTGTTCCTGCAACGGCTTTTGAAACCCCTGAATCCTATCAGACTCGCAACGCAAAAACCAAGGAGCAAGTACTTCAGGAGCTTCAAGAGACTACACTACAATACCTGAGTTGTGCAGACCCGGTGGAAGCAGCAGCAAGGAGGCAAAGAGTACTGGCAAGTGACTCGGAGGGGCTCATGGAAACAACTGCTAACTCTATCCTAGCGGCGGAAGCAGAGCAGAGACGCCCGTTGTCACCCTGGGAAATGGGGATCAAATCGGTGAGCCCACTGGCGATAGACTTCGATCTAGCGATGCAAGTGTCAGATGTGGAAGTCACACCCCCTCCAAAAAACACAGCTCTTGACCTCCATCTCCAAATAGGTACATCGGTGAGACACGTGGAATTCCAACCTCGAGGACTGCGTTCAATTATCATAAGCCCAGGAGATGCGGAGGAAACAGAACATCATGCAACTGAGAATCTGTTGGAAGAGACAGCCATTGGAGATACCCTGCAGCAAGGCAAAATTAAGTCAAACGCCAAGACAACAAAACAAACAAAGAAGAACTCGCCAAGACTAACTCCAAACATTCTGAGAGGTGCAAGTTCTAAAAAGAGGAAACTTTCGCAAATCCAACACTCACCAGCCAATGGAGGAAAGCGCATTGCGGGAGAGCCCTCAAAGGACCAGAGAATTTCAAGCCAACCAAAGAAAGCCACCCGAGGGTCCTCAGCAGCTTCAGGCCGGGCTTCGAACCCAGCTATACAACTGATACCGGCAGTAAGTAGAGGCAGACAATGGACTCAAGAGCTCTCAACTCAAAGTTCAGTACCGAGACAACCAGCGACCCCGACAGAGGCTGCACAGAATGTCCCAAGCTCATCTACTGCTAGAGCTCCACCTGCACCGAGCAAGAAACAGGATTTTCGGTCAGGTCTAAACCGGGTTCCTTAGCTTTACTAAGCTGGAACTGTTGTGGGTTGGGGAATCCCTCAACAGTCCAGCGGCTACGGGAGCTCCACAAAAGGAACCCTCCTGACATTACTTTCCTAATGGAAACCAAAAACCCCGACGATATGGTGAAGAAAGAACTAAGCTGGTTAAATGGAGGAAATCACTTCTTAGTCTCACCACACAGTGTTGGAGGAGGAGGACTATTTCTAAGCTGGAGAGAAGACATCAACTTAATGATCCTATCCTCCTCTCACAACTTCATTGACACAAAAATCACTACAAAAGGTCTCTCCTTCCATGCTACGTTCATCTACGGGGAGCCTGATCAATCTAAAAGACACGCAGCATGGAACACTATCTCAGACCTACAACAGGACTCGGGTGAACCATGGTTCCTAACGGGTGATTTTAACGAACTGGTGGATAACAGTGAGAAAAGCGGGGGTCCTATGAGAGCGGAAGGATCTTTCTGTTCCTTTAGATCGTTCCTATCATGTCATGACCTATTTGATCTAAAGCACACAGGTAATTTCCTCTCGTGGAGAGGTAAGAGAGGCACACACCTTGTACGATGCAGATTAGACAGAGCGATTAGCAATCCGGCGTGGACTGATCTCTTCCCATCATGCCGATGTCACTACTTAAAGTATGAAGGATCTGACCATCGTCCCCTCATGTCGTATCTGGATACAACAAAGAGCAAAGGTCAGCATTTGTTTCGCTATGACAGACGGCTTAAAGACAATGGCGAAATAAAAGCACTAGTATCAGATATCTGGAATAACGCCCCTACCTCTCAGTGGAAGCAAGACTCTCTCTTTGTAGAAAGGCCATCTGCAAATGGTGCAAGATGTACCAAGAAAAAAGTAAGAAACGTATAGAGGACCTAAAGGTAGAACTCGATGTAGTTATGTCTTACATGGGCCCTGAAGAGGTACGTATCCAGGAGATCAATGCAAAGCTTCTAGCTGCTTACAAGGCTGATGAGGAGTACTGGAAGCAGAGGAGTCGCCAGCTCTGGTTAACCCTAGGAGATGCAAACTCGGGTTACTTTCACGCAGTAACAAAGAACAGAAAGGCAAGAAATAGGCTATCGGTACTGGAGGATGAGAAAGGCGTACCCTGTTTCGAATAAGACCAAATCTCAGCTCTCATATGCTCCCACTACGAAAAGCTCTTCGCAGCTAATCAAGGACGACACAATGGAACAGCCCTGGACTCTTTGCGCGCTTGTGTGTCCTCAGAAGCAAATGAAGCCCTGATACAGGAACCAACAGCCCTAGAAATCAAAGATGCTCTTTTTGCTATCCACGCAGACAAAGCGCCTGGCCCCGATGGTTTCTCCGCAAGCTTCTTCCACTCAAACTGGGATACCATTGGCACCTCGGTAGTCACGGAAATCAAGAGCTTCTTCTCCTCAGGAGTGTTACCTGCATCATTAAACGAGACACATATAAGGTTGATCCCAAAGATTCATGGTGCCAAGAGAGTAGAAGATTACCGCCTTATCGCCCTGTGTAATGTCTTCTACAAAATCATCTCAAAGCTGCTATCCATGAGATTGAAGACGGTGCTTGCTTCAATAATCTCCGAGAACCAATCGGCCTTCATCCCTGGCAGAGCAATAACCGATAACGTGTTAATAACACACAAAGTCCTTCACTACTTGAAAGCATCCCAAGCACAAAAGAATTGTTCTATGGCAGTAAAGATGGACATGTCAAAAGCCTATGACCGTGTGGAGTGGGAGTTTATCTCACAAGTCCTAAGGAGTCTAGGTTTTCATGAGAAATGGATTAACCTAATCATGCAATGCATTACCTCTGTGTCCTACAAGTTCCTAATCAACGACAACATCTATGGAGGGATAATACCTCATCGGGGGATTCGTCAAGGTGACCCGATCTCCCCATACATCTTCATACTCTGTGGAGAGGTCCTCTCTAATCTCTGCAAAAAGGCCAGCTCAGAGGGTTCGCTTCGTGGGATACGTGTGGCAAGAGGTAATCCCAGGGTTAACCACCTCCTCTTTGCTGACGACACAATGATCTTCTGCCAATCTGCTCTCGAGTCCTGCAAAGCGTTGATGCACATCCTACAAACATATGAAGATGCTTCGGGTCAGAAGATAAACATTGCTAAATCATCGGTTACTTTCTCAAAGAAGACGCCTCAAGAAGTCAAAAACTCAGTAAAGCAGATCCTTGGAATTTCAAAAGAAGGAGGGGTGGGGAAATACTTAGGGCTCCCCGAACATTTTGGGAGACGCAAGAGAGACTTATTTACCTCAATCGTTGATAGGATACGACAACGGGCATCAAACTGGTCGACTCGTTTGCTTTCAAAAGCTGGGAAGCTCACTATGCTCAAAGCCGTTTTGACAGCCATCCCATCCTATACGATGTCTTGTTTCCAGCTTCCAGTAAACCTCTGCAAGAGAATCCAAAGTGCGTTAACAAGATTCCGGTGGGACGATACAACAGACAAGAGAAAGATGAGTTGGGTAGCCTGGTCTAAGCTCACCCAACCAAAAGCATCAGGAGGCCTAGGTCTACGTGATATCCAAGTTTTCAATCAAGCTCTCCTAGCAAAGCTAGCTTGGCGCATCCTAACTAACCCTAGCTGTCTACTGGCCCGCGTGTTAAAAGGAAAATATTGCCATAAAAAAGTTTCTTGGATGCCACTCTACCTGCCGCATGCTCCCATGGTTGGCGCAGCATTCTCTACGGCTGCGAACTCCTCAAAGAAAACCTAGGAAGAGTAATTGGAAATGGTCAGACTACGAGAGTATGGAAAGACTCTTGGATCAGTCTGGAGTCAAACGTGAAGCCATTCGGTCCTATACATGAATCGACTCTAGACCTTCGAGTCTCAGACCTCCTAACTTCCGACCTTCAGTGGAATAAAAAAAGAATAGAGGAAATCTTACCAGACTTCTCGCAACAAATCCAACTCCTGAAGCCAAGCTCTACAGGAGCAGAAGACTCCTACGTGTGGCAACCACTCCAGTCTAGAGTTTACTCCACGAAGTCGGGCTACAACGTCAAAGCTTCATCCTTGATACCATTGCCTCTGGGAAACATTAATGCGCCAAATCAGAACCTGGATTTCAAATGGATAAAAGACATTTGGTCACGGAAGTTCTCTCCTAAACTCAGAGTGTTTCTATGGTCTATCATTCAAAACGCTTTACCTCTAGGTGAGAACTTGCAACGACGAGGGGTAACTACTAATGTTGTGTGCCCTCGATGTAAGGCAACAGAAACGGCGATGCATACGTTCTTCCTCTGTCCATATGCCAAAGAAGTTTGGAGACAGATCCCCCTATCAGAACCAGTTCACCTAGCTGAGGAAACCAACTTCAAACAGGCAGTGGTGTTAGCCAGGAGCTTCAAGTGCCTTCCACCAACAGGAATTAAGCACAGTATACTACCGTGGGTTTGCTGGATGCTATGGACAGCTCGAAACCGACTTGTCTTCGAAGATAAAACAGTCCAACCGATGGAAGTCGCGACAAAGGCACTGACGGCGGCCCGAGAATGGGATCTAGCCCAAATCACTCAAAAGAAACCAATCGGAGAGCCGCACTCGAACAGGAACCACCGAACCCCCATTCAAAACTCGCGAACGACGACCAAGTGCTTTATTGATGCGGCTTGGGACGCTTCCACTGGTAGAGCAGGGCTAGCGTGGGTGATAAAGGATCCATCTTCAGGCTTCAAGGAATCAGGCTCACAGACCGCCGATTGCGTCTCATCGCATTTAGTGTCAGAAGCTCTAGCACTCCGTCTAGGGCTCAAAATCGCAGCATCGAAAGGGATTCCACAAATCCTCTTCCTCTCCGACTGCTCAACGCTCATCAGAGCTATCTCAAGCAAATCACAGATCAAGGAGATCTTTGGTATCCTCAAAGATATCGACCAAATCTCTTCTGCTTTTGCATGTTCTTGTTTCTCTCACATCTCTCGTTCTCAGAATAGAGATGCCGATTATCTTGCTAAACAGGCTCTTAGGGCCTTTTCTTTTTCTGCCTTTGCTTGTAACCCATTGATGGGCTAGCCCGTTTAGGGCCCAGACTCTCCCTTTAATTTTATGAATCGTTACAAAAAAAAAATAGTAATACCTTGAGACGTATTTGAGATCTTCTTGATGAGCAATTTGTACGATATTGAAATTGATTTTGGCAAATTCGATCAAGACAAGATCCATGTCATGTTTCTTCTCGTACGCATCTATGTACCATCTCGTTTCTAGCCTTCTCATTCTCCAATGGTACGGCATTTCTAGCGCATGAATCGCCTTCTCACGTACCTCAAGATTGCAAGTTTCATCATCAACAGTTTTTCTTATTTGTTCTGTTGCAAATGGTCTTATAATATCATGCATTTTAGAATCCGATTTCGTGGAAAGATACGACGCTTCGTACAAAGAGATGATACTATTTATATCGTCACTCTTGAACGTATCACTTTCAATTTTGTCGACTATCACATCAAATATATCTGAAATCGATGGTGTAAAAACGGTTCTTTTAGCTTCATATTTATATATATACATATGTTTTCATTTCATTTCTATTGAATATGAAAGTACTTACCTTCTGATACATCAAAACCATGTTGTCTAAGAAGTCGGAATTCGAGTGCGGTTGCTTGTAAATCTTCTTCATGATCACATGTCCAGACGCTTCTTCCATTTTGATGATGAGAATCCATTAAAATATTATCTATTTCTATCTCAAAATGATATGAAACCCCAAGTTTTTGCAAATCGTCGATGAGCTCTAATTGCTCGAGACGACGACTCTTTGTCTCAACATCAAGCATCTTCCTCACCTTTTCCTTCAACAAATCTCTAGCTATCACTTTCTCTTCTTTCTGTATGCATCGTATTATTGATAAATCTTAAATCTATACTATTAAAACTGAAGTACAAATAATACTTAACTATGACTTTTCCACAAAAATTACAATAGCATGCCACTGATCAAAACACAGAATTTTACTAATTGTTATCCTATTTATTTTCTTAACTAATAAAATCGTGGCTTTCGTTACTTTTACGACTGATATACACTCGAATTAAATCTATTTAACCAACACCTGCCTTAAATAAATAATTACTATCTTTTCTAAACCATTCCGTCCGGTAATCTGATTAAATACGTGGAACTATCACCTATCTTATATTATTATTTTATATTATTCGAAACCAATTCTGTAGACTTATGACCAGACATAAATCAATAATCATGTAAACTGTAACCAAATGATTGATAGAAGATGTCATGTAAACCTATAACCTATAACCAACTATTTATATAACGAAACCAATAATCATGTAACCTTATAACCAAACGGTTGATTGATAATAAACCAATAATCATGTAAACCTACATCAAAATACCATTAATCATAATTTCATTGATTTCATGTTTTTTCATAGCAAAACAAGGTTTGTCTACCGATCATATTGTATACCTAATTAGTTTTTATTGACGTTTTAATCTGATCAAGGTATAATTTATCGATTTTGTGGTTTACTAAATTTATAATTTATTTTAAATACAGAATTATGTAGTTAATTTATCAGATTTTGTGGTTTACCAAATTTATAATTTCTTTTAAATATTCATGAGTATTTTGATCCACACAATGTCGAAACTAAATAATATATTTTTTTCTTCCAAAACTTGATACTAATCAAATATTCATTCCTAATTAATTCCCCCCAAAAAAACATCAACTGCATAAAAATCATGACACAATATTCTCTAAATTAGAAAACAACATCCAAAGATTTTTTTCCTATTTCTTCTCTGTCAATCTAATCAAAACAGATTTTTTTTTGGCATCCAAAGCAAACTTTATTATCAAAACAGATATCAAAATCAGAATATTCTTTTATTTAAACTTGCAAAAAATGTATTCCTTATCTATAGATAGTATATTCGAGTTTTAATTACTGTGTAATTAATAACGAATGTGTATATTCTGTTTTGATTTTGCGTAACAATCAAAACTACCAAAAGATTATGATTTATCCTTTTAAACCTATCATTCTCAATGTCAAGTATATATATATATATATATATTTATATATATATCCTATATATATATCCTCTATACTACTTGAAAAAAAAATTATGGAACCCACAAGAAAAAAAGAAAAATGTCTAAGCTTACCACTTTTCCCCCTCTCACCAAACTAAAACCTTACAAAGACAGAAAGGATTCAAGTTAAGTGTTTGCATTCATGGAAAAGTATAAAACGTATTTTGGAGGGGAGACCTTCGAAATAATTTTCGCTGATGAATGGGTAACATTTTTTTATAGCTCTGTACCAATCATTATACTTATAATTTGCTTTACTTCATTCTAATATGAACGTTTTTATTTTTTTAAGGTAACAAAAATTTCAGACTACTTGCCCAAATGAGCTCTCATATACCAAGTCCAACGTGATTTGTTGAAAGGGGAATGAGAGTTATTGAAAACTTCCACATAAAATCATCCGGTGGTCAATATCGAGCTACAAACCATCTTTACAAGATGTCGATAGAAGATTATATTTTTAAGTTTTGTGCTGTTTATTTTTTATTACGATTTGACTTAAATAATTTATGTTATTGAATTTTCTGGCAGATGTAATAAGGATAGTCCCTGAACTTGGTGATGTTCAAACTCTCCACACAAAATTTATAGTATATTTTAATAAAACACTCACAGTATAAACAAAATACTCTAATATTAATTTTTTAATTTACTAAGTAAAAGTAAAAAATGTAAAAACAGAAAAAAAAATACAACTAATAGTCTAAAATTGGACACTAAACAAAATAAAAATACATTAAATATCATAAGTCATTAACTTGTGAAACATTAACATGAATCATTGTTACAACTAACAAAAACATAAAATTATGAAGTGTATACACCCGTGCGGGCGCACGGGTCATAATCTAGTACTAGTATTAAAAGACATGTTATTTAAAAAAAAAAACAGAATCTAGTAGAAAGCGATGTTTAATACGATATCGTCGTAGACGTAAATACAATTTTACCGCATATTCATTATTGATAGAGAGGAGATAGCGATGGTCCCAAGGAGAAGGCTGATAGTTGCCGGAGCGTCGACGGAGGACATCAACAGAAACATCATCGGGCGTCGTTTTTGTCATGGATCGGCATATGTAGCGTTGAAGACGAAAGTTATTATTTTGGGTACTAGCATTTCGGTAAATAAGAGCAGACGCCATATACAAACTAGCCATTTGTTTACACTTCAGAGTATTAATTCGTGGGTGAGACTACGACATACGACTCACATTCACGTTTATATAAACAAGAGAAATTATAAACAATTCTTTTTCAACTTTGGGATCGTAAGATAAATCGCGGAGCCCACACCAGATTTCCGAATTTATGTATCCGTATTATTAAATCATTTGCATACTATATTCACAAAGGCGTTTACGTTTTGCATGTAATAATAATGGGTTTCGGTTCGGAATCCTTTCTTATAAAAAGACCGGAATTATGAATTATTTGCCACTTTAGGTGATGCATAATGTTTAATAATATGGTGAAATACTAAAATATCAAGATGATTTTGTTGTTTCCTCTTTAAAGGAAAATAAAACGAAATCTATTTTGTTCTTTCCTCTTTAAAGGTATAAAAACAAGGGCCCCCTAAAAACAAACGCGAAATCCAACTAAACCTAACTGCCACCTACATATTAATCAATTAACATCATATCATTTTGGGCAATGTTAGCCAACATCATGATCCTCGTGGTATTGGTTCGTGTCAATATGTCACAATTGGGCCACTTTAAGAAATAAAACGTCGCCCGCCTAGTGGCATGGGAAATAATATTCATATCATTTTCGGTAATCTACAATCGAAATTCCGATATTATCCGCAGCGCCGGCTCAGTTATCCGAGTGAGCAATGCGAAGGCCCCGGATCCATAATATCAGAGTCCAAATTTTCTACTTTTTATTTTTTATTTTATCTTTTAAAAGAAAAAACATTTTAGGAACAAAAATAAATATACATGTATTATAAGCATTCTTAATTTATATTTTTCATATCTAAATTTAATAACATTCTTTTTTTTGTAACACTATTGATGAGAAACATCCCACATCGGAAATATAAGAATTATTCTACTATTATATAAAGGGTTAGGGCCAATCCACTAATTGCCAATTGGTTTTAAGTTGGAAGCCCATAATTAACCCGAATCTAACATGGTATCAGAGCGACAAGATCCTTTGACCTAATTTACTACAACTACTACTACACCGGTGTTGGGCCCTCTGTGGATGTTATTCCCACAATTGTCCACGCTTCAGACCTAGATGTCTGAGCGTGAGGGAGGGTATTGATGAGAAACATCCCACATCGGAAATATAAGAATTATTCTACTATTATATAAAGGGTTAGGGCCAATCCACTAATTGCCAATTGGTTTTAAGTGTGAAGCCCATAATTAACCCGAATCTAACAAACACAAATTTAATAACATTCTAACAATACAATTTTACATAAAATTTTAGCTAAAATTATGTGTTTTAATTATCAAAGGAACTAAATTTTTGGTTTGCGCAACGGTCCGTATAAACCATGAGCCAAGACTGATTATCCGTTTGCTTTTCACCGAAAACAATATTCCCACTGATTAGTCAATTCGCCACACATAATCGTGATTATGGTTGCTGGGCTGGCAATGTTTTTATTTCATTTTACATAAAATATATCATGCAATTTGTAGCTAGCTCTCAATGATTGTTTCACAAGAAATATTTTAAAATATGCATTTGGCTGCTTTTTGCAGCAACAAGATCCTTATGGGTGGTTTGGAAAAAGCAAAATATCATTGCTGATCATCTGTTTTGGGATGCTAATCTTCTGCTTCGGATTCTTGGATTTAGAGAAGACTAATGAACTTGTTACATGTATCTCGTTATTTACTGTCATGTATTATACAGTAGGGAGAGGCTGCATTGTTCTGGCACGATAACTGGACCGGGTTGGATTCACTGCTCGCGCTAACTGGTGCAAATGGTCCTAGAGTTTCTGATATCTCTTCTTTTTTTTTCGAGAACAATTCTGATATCTCTTCTCTATGTACTGTTTTCTCAGGTTATTTGTGATGGGCATGGATTTTTTTTTGAACCTAAAAAAAAAAAAAAAATGGGCATGGATTTTGACAAGAGGTTATCTTCGAATCATTCAGTTGTTGTGTGCGTGCCTTCCTCTCCCATCATCCAATGCTTCTCCCTGAATCAGATGATTACTTTTTATGGAGTACTTCCGTCAATACAGCTTCTGGTCAGTTCTCAGCTTCTAAAACTTGGGAAGCTTTACATTCTTCAGCCCTAAGAGTGCCATGGTATAGCTCCTCGGTTCAAATTTGGAATCCCGAAGCTTGGGTCTCGGTTAGAGATATGCTTCCAACACGAGACATGCTTCTAAGTTGAGGAATGAGTGTCCCTTCTAGTTCTACTTGCTTTCTCTGCGGTGTAGCTGATAAAACTAGGGACCATATCTATCTTTCATGCTCTTATTCTAAGTTAGTATGGGATTCTCAGGAGAAAAGAAAAGAAAACACATTCCCGCACGTCAAATGGGTATATATAATGGGCCATCTTAAAAGGCCGATTCTTTATTTTAGGCCCACTCCAGTGAACGCTTGAAGACGCTACAAAAAAAAAAAGCTTCGAGAAAACTCTCTCTTTCTCCCAGTCCCAGTCTCGATCGGAGAATATTTTTGCATCAGCCCTCTGTGAAGGCGCAACGAACTGGTAAAAAATCTCTCACCATTTCATCCTCCAAACGTTTACAATTGCTTAGAGATCTGTGTTAGGTTCGTCTCCAATTGATTGATTCCGATGTGAATAGGTCAAAAATCGAAAAAAGATGTCGATGACCGACGAGCCGCTCTACCCCATCGCCGTCCTCATCGACGAGCTCAAGAACGACGACATTCAGCTACGGTTGAATTCGATCAGGAGGCTCTCCACGATCGCTCGCGCTCTCGGCGAGGAGAGGACGAGGAAAGAGCTGATTCCTTTCCTGAGCGAGAACAACGACGACGACGACGAGGTGCTGCTTGCGATGGCCGAGGAGCTGGGAGTGTTTATTCCTTACGTTGGTGGCGTCGAGCACGCGCACGTTCTGCTTCCTCCCTTGGAGACGCTCTCCACGGTTGAAGAGACTTGTGTGAGGGAGAAAGCGGTTGAGTCGCTTTGCAGAGTTGGGTCTCAGATGAAGGAGAGTGACTTGGTTGAGCATTTCATACCCTTGGTTAAGGTTAGACTAAGAGAGGAGAGGATAACACCTAACCTCATTTTATTGGAGTTGCTTAGTTAGACTTGTTTGTAATTGGGAGATCAGATCAAGATTATGTATATGAAAAGATCTAGAAGTATATTGTAAGATCAAGATAATATTAGACTCATATAAGAAATTAGTTTCAGTTTGTATATGTTTATATAAAGAACTTAAGTTATATTAGACTCTCATAAGAAATACGTTACAAATATGCATATGTTTATATAGAGATTGAGGTTATATTAGACTCTCATAGGAAATAAGTTACACTATGCTTATGTTTATATGGAGAATGAAAGTTATATAGACTTGAGTTACATAGATTGAAAAGTTATGTTAGACTCTCAAAGTTTTGGAATGGGCAACTGCTAGGTTGAAGACAATACGACCATAATGGTTTCTAGGTTGTATGACATATAAGTGCACAACTAGCTGTCTTGTTTTTCTGGATGTTTATGTGACTAGCCATCTTTTTTAGGGACCGAAGTTCATGTTTTTTCGTTAAAGACTTTGCATTGAAATAAGGAATTTACTGAAGATTTAATCCATGTGTTGCAGAGACTTGCAGCTGGTGAGTGGTTCACTGCGAGAGTATCAGCTTGTGGGGTTTTCCATATTGCATACCCTAGCGCCCCGGATACGGTGAAGACTGAGTTGAGATCAATATATACCCAGCTCTGTCAAGATGATATGCCAATGGTGCGGAGAGCTGCAGCAACCAATCTGGGGAAATTTGCTGCTACTATTGAATCAGCTCATTTGAAGACTGATGTTATGTCTATGTTTGATGATCTTACTCAAGATGGTAACTTCTTATCTGATATGGTTCACGCTGTGGCTTTGCTGGCTTCTTTAAGCATGTATTTGTAGTCATTATTAATTCTGTTTTTGCGAGTACAAATAAATTTATGGCCAGCAGGAATTGAAATGCATTACACGCTGAGCATTAAAGATGAATATGATTGTCCATATGTCTATTTAGTTATCTGACATTATTTTCATCTTACGGTTCTTCATTGTCTTTCGTATCAGAGCAAGATTCCGTTAGATTATTGGCGGTTGAAGGTTGTGCTGCTCTTGGGAAATTGTTGGAGCCTCAGGACTGTGTCGCGCACATCCTTCCCGTGATTGTTAATTTCTCGCAGGTGATTACGTGTGCTAATTGCATAGTCTTTATACTGATGATCCTTGGATAAGCTACACTTATGAGATGTTTAATCTTTGTACTTTGTCACTGAGCAGGATAAGTCTTGGCGTGTGCGTTATATGGTAGCAAATCAGCTCTATGAGCTTTGTGAAGCCGTGGGACCTGAGCCTACTAGGTAAAGAGTTTTGGATAATCATGATATCGTATGTTTTTCTAAAGTTTTAGGTCTATTGGATAATATGCATTTCTATATGAAACATCGGATACCTCTTCATAGGTATGATTATTGATCTGTTTGATGATATCCCTTCTTCCTGATACTATTCATTGTGCTTTCTATATTAAGGACGGAACTGGTGCCGGCATATGTGCGTCTACTTCGTGACAATGAGGCTGAAGTACGCATAGCAGCTGCTGGAAAAGTTACAAAGTTTTGTCGGATCCTAAACCCTGAACTTGCTATTCAGCACATTCTCCCTTGCGTAAAGGTAATTCTGAAGAGACCCGTGTGAGAATCTCAGTTTTTTTTTTCAAATAATCAATGACTCAACGAAAAGAAGCTGTTATGTATTACTCATAGTTACTTTGCGATCCTACCTGTAGGAGCTATCAACAGACTCATCTCAACACGTCAGATCTGCATTGGCCTCAGTTATAATGGGAATGGCTCCGGTCTTGGGTAAGGTAAGAGAGTTTGCCAATTTAGATGTGTACTGTTGACTCCACAGTGATGGGAGAGATGTACATTAGTGTTTCATTTACCCTTTCGTTCAATAATTTTGCCTGGAATCGTTTGTAGTAAATCAAAGTGGAGTTTAGTGGATTGTGTATGTTGTAGATTTGAACTTTTACGTTGATTTTTCATTGCAGGATGCAACATTTGAGCATCTCCTTCCAATCTTCCTTTCTCTGTTGAAAGATGAGTTTCCGGATGTCCGCTTGAACATTATCAGCAAACTCGACCAAGTGAACCAGGTTTCTTATAACCAAGTTACCCAGAAAAAGTTTTCTAATGCCATTGATTTCACAGATATTGTGTTACTCTTCTCACTTGACTTCAGCTTTTTTGTTTTTTTTTTTGGTTTTTGGTTATGGGTTTTCAGTTGATGATCCAATATATATTTTATATTTGGCAGGTTATTGGAATTGATCTACTATCGCAATCCTTATTGCCAGCAATTGTAGAACTTGCGGAAGATAGACACTGGAGAGTAAGACTTGCTATCATTGAGTACATCCCTTTGTTGGCAAGTCAGTTAGGTGTTGGCTTCTTTGACGATAAGCTTGGCGCTCTTTGCATGCAATGGTTACAAGACAAGGTTTTGCTTTCTCTCTCAAACCAAAGATAGGTCTAAATTACAAATCCATTTTTCTCTTAGAAATATTGAAGTAATGGTTGGTCTCTTCAGGTCCACTCAATCCGCGAGGCTGCTGCAAACAATGTGAAGCGTCTTGCTGAGGAATTTGGTCCTGAATGGGCAATGCAACATATAGTTCCTCAGGTTTGTCAAGAATCAGTATTTACCTTCTTATTACAGTCAACCAATTCTTTGTTAATTAATCTGCATGCAGGTTCTTGAGATGATCAACAACCCTCACTATCTATACCGCATGACCATTTTGCGTGCGGTTTCTCTTCTTGCACCAGTGATGGGCTCAGAGATCACATGCGCTAAGCTCTTACCTGTAGTAATGACTGCGGCTAAAGACAGGCAAGAAGTTCTCATTTGTAAACTAGTTATTCAATTTCGTTCAAACATCTTTTAAGTGTATAAATAAACAACTTTTGTTTTCACAACTACAGAGTTCCAAACATCAAATTCAATGTCGCTAAAGTGCTTCAGTCCCTCATTCCAATTGTCGATCAATCGGTAAGTGTATATATCTAATCGGTCAGAACATCAAAATATGGTTTGGTTTTAATTTCTGGTTTCTTGGTGAAAAGGTTGTAGAGAAGACGATTCGTCCAGGGCTTGTGGAGCTAAGCGAGGATCCAGATGTTGATGTCAGGTTTTTTGCAAACCAAGCTCTTCAGTCTATTGATAACGTGATGATGTCCAGCTAAAAAAAACAAATTTTAAATCCTTGTCTATCTCTCTCTCCCTGGTTTTCTATTTGATGCAATATTATGAACTCTCAAGACTTTGTAACGTAAGTAAGTGTGAACTCTCGTGTTCTGTTTTTCATTTCATGCACTCGGAATTTGTCTACTGTCTTGCAACTAGTGTGGTTCTTTTTTGTAAGTTTATCCTTTTAGTTATTGAACATTTTTCGCAGAACATGTATGTTTCCCTACACTCCATTACAACCGTCAGTCTTCCTGGCGGCTTTGTATGGTTGTTCAGTCTCCTCCAGTTAGAACTAATCGGACCAACATGTTCGCATACGTGTTCGTTATAAAATCCAACTAATTGTTATAACTGAAAATATTGTTATATATATCGTATGAATGTACGAACTAGGCCCTGGGCCCCTGGCAAGTAAATTGTTCATTGTTCAAAATAAAAAGGAGACTCAATGCGATTGTGAAAACAGTCAATTCTGAACTTTTTTCGATGACTCTACTCACTCGATTTCTCTCTTACGCTATTACCCCGGAAATATCACATCGTTGATTAGTTTAAATACATCAAATAAACTACTTACATTACACTTATACGTTACCAAATCTATTTCCTTAGAAGAGTATAATTTAGGTTTAGTTGTATAAGTAGTTTTGATTTTAAAGGTCTGAAAAAAACATATGCCTGTTTGAATTCCAGTTTTATTATATTTCTTTTTTTTTCACAGATAATTACAATCGAATTATACGAATTTTCTGAAAACCCTCCTGAAAACAATTTCCTAAAACTCGCTAATTTAATTAATATCATGATTTCCCACTCCTCTGTGGAATAGGATGAGTTAATTATTTTTCTGGCTATATATATAAATATATAACAAATCCTAAACTTCCTTCCTCGTCTCTTCTTGTGTCCTTCTTTTGCGTGTTGTTCTCGTCTACGAGTTACATTATCAAGTGTCTGTAACGAGACAAATACAATGCTGCGTTACTTTATTCCCATACCTAAAACGAAAAAGGTAAACTTTCAAAATTCTCCCTTTATCCTTCGTTACTACTTACTATTAGTCGATTTCGTTTAGCGTTTACCTTGTCATCGAACGCTTCATTGTTAGTAGTATTAGATTTTGATTAGTGTCCTAGAAAATTAACAGTAGAGCCCTCTCTGGTTTTGAACAGATTGTTCTCGAGAATGTGTTCAAGTTTACGCAAACGGATAAGAAAAAGGGAACGAAAACTGAACTTAACATAAGCTTGAGCCGTAAACAAGTGGAGGATTCCATTGATAGAAGCTCCCATGGAGTTGAGGCTATTGTTAGAGAGGTAAAATCTTTTTGAAAGGGCATATGAACATCTATTTAGGGTTTCGTTTTTTCTTAGTCAAAGTTAGAGGTATTTAATTTTGTTATTCTTGTTTTTTTTTTCCAGGATCTTGTTAGAATTAAAGCGTACATTATTCTTCTCCGATCTGTGATAGACCACATGAATAAGCCATGTAATCAAGAAATCAGCAATCGTTTCATTAAGGATCTCAAGATACGATGGAGCAGCGGTTTGACCTTGGCTTGCAAGTCATCAAAAGGTCTAAGCCTTGCGAGTATATTTCAGCTTAAATCTACTGCACCATTCTTCCAATCTGAAGATATGTTGTTTGAGCTTCATATGATATTATTTATCTACGCTCTAAAGCTCAGGGAGAAAGCAATGGTGTTAGTCTCCAAAGGTTATCTTTCTTTCTCATACTAAAGAATTTTTTTTAGGCATGAGCTTGTCGATGTTTTTTTTTCTCTATAACTGGGTGATAACTTAGTTTATGTTGATTAAAAGCAGATATGGTGGAATCTACAAAGGCTTATAGAGAAGCAGCTGGTGTTTTTGACTATGTATCTAATAAGATTGATCATCGTGATTGGTCATATATTGAGAAGTTTCCAGAGTTAACATCTCCCGTTTGCTCTTCTTTGACGCTCATTTGTTTAGCTGAAGGACAGGTCAGTGTTTTGTCATTTTTTATTTTTTTTGAACAAAGGCTTTGTTTTGTCATTTTGCTTCCACTAGATTGTGACTAAAGCCTATAACCAACATTTTCAGTTTTGGCTATATAACCAAGTATTATTGCGATTGTTACATGAACAAATTAGCAATCTTGTTCACACACGGATTTTGATAAGGTTTATTAGGGATTTATCCTTTAAATAATCAGCTGAACATGTTCAAAACAGGCTGCGACGGCAAATAAGGCCGAAGAGAAGGGGACAAGTGCAAGTCTAGTGGCAAAGCTTCATTACGGTGTTACACAATTTGTTGCTGAAGCCAGTGCTTGTCTCTTATCCAAAACTAACACACAAGTTAAACATCTCTCATCCCGTTTTTTGGTAAGTTCTTATTTGTCGCATAATCTCACAAAATCTTGAAGAGCTTGAGTAGGTTCTTGACGTAAAGTTTCTCGTGATTTTTATAAAACCAGGATTATGTGAGAACATTGGGAGCTCTGCACGAGCTAAAGAGTGGAAAACACTTAGCTGAAAGCTTGGAATCGGAAGGGGAATTAGGAGAAGCCATCGGAGTCTTGCGCCGTACGTTGGCCAGAGCAAAAATGACGACTCAGTGCCGGGATGACACGTGGAAATCGATTTTCAAGAAGGAGAGAGAGCAGGTGACTACAATGATGAATAAGTACGAGTGTTTAAACAAAACCATGATGCTTCAGCGTATCCCTGTAGAAGCTGACTTACCTACTCTTCAAGGTGATAAGATTGTAAAGCTAATCCCTTACGTTGACGGTTGACCAAATAGATTAAAGAACTTAACTTTTGAGAGCTTGTAAGAAACCAAGCTAAATCCCTTACGTTTATACGGTTTATTTTCTTTTGACGCCTGTTTTCTTATTCAAATAGTAAAGAAATAATTTTCTGACCAAGTGTGCATTGAGATTTTTTTTTATGAAAATAAATTACTCATTCACAATAATTAATGCATGAATTTTAAATAAGAATTAAGAAAATGAAATGGTTTATTTTTTTGATTTTTATTTCACTTAGATATGGTTGAACAAATCTTAAAGTAAGAATAATTGAAACATTTTTAGAGATTCAAATTATAATATTAGTACACTAATTAGTTTTATAATTAATCCACTTCCAAGTTAAATAAATTGAAATATAATGTGACATGCCAAAATAATTTATTTTACTTGAGTTACGTTTTTAGCAGAGTTTTACTTGAGTTTCATGCCAAATAATTTATTTTGAATAAGTTAGAGTGAACCAAACCTTAATTTAACCATAATAACTTAAATGTAGTGTAACCATTAATAATATGGATATTTACGGATATCTCATTTGTTTGATTAATACAAATAATCATAAAAATTCGATACAATTTGTTTTGTCAAATATTTTTTTTGCATGATATAAAAGATAAAAATTAAAAGATATAGTGAATCTACATATTTTGTAAATTTGTAAACTTAGCTAACAATTATAATAACACAAAAAAAATTATAATTGTTATAAATGATTTTTCTTCCTTTTATGTAATATTTTTATATAAGTAATAATGTGAATAAAATCTGTCAAATCATATGTTAAAATAATTATTATATAATTCTATACATTTAAAATTTTAAATATAATCAAAATATACTTGTATTTATATATTGACAGATCGGATTGGATATTCGCTTCTCAAAATTTTAATATTTATGATTTGCTTCGATTTTAACGGATATTTAATTTTAGTATTTATTTTGCTTTGAAAGCTTACGGATATCCGGAATTTTCGGATCGAATAGCAACAAATAATGAATCGAATTAAATTTAACGGATAAAATGCTCAGCCCTACTTTCCGCCATAGAAATTATGTGAGGAAAAATCCAATATATATCCAGCTTATGACTTCTCTTCATCATCTCTTTCATTCCTCTCGTCTTTTTCTTCTGCAGAAATCTATTTTTGCTTTGATTAGATAATATCATAATAGTGGAGTAAAGTGGTGGGATAAAAAAGATTGAAAGAGGAAAAAATAAAAAAGTGAAATCAGAAGTAAAACTTTCCAGTTTCCACTTGATTATTATAGAGTAACATATTACTCTAGTTTTCTCTTTTTTTAGCGTTAGTGGGTGAAAAACTTTTTTCCACTTGATTGGCTAAATGTCAGCGTAATTCAGCAGAAAACACTTTTACTCCAATACCCATTCGGGTTTCGGTTCAGTCCATTCGGGTTTCGGGTTTTCGGGGTCAAAGATTTCAGCCCCATTCGGATATTTCTAAATTTCGGTTCGGATTCGATTCGGATCTTTGCGGGTTCGGTTCGGGTTCGGATAACCCATTTAAAATGTTTTTAAATTTTCAAAATTCATTATATACTTTAAATTTTCAAAATCTATAAGAAAGATAATATATTACATATAAATTTTCATAACATATATGTCAAAATACCTTAATTTAACATATAAATTGGTTTTCTTTGAATATTTGGATAAAGAATCAATAGATATTTAACTATTTTGGTGTTTTCAGTATACTTTAGCTATTTTAAACATTTACTTTTGACTATTTGCATATATTTTCCGAGTATTTTGAAAAACTTAAAGGTATCTTATATATTTTTAATATACATTATATATAAAAATAATGTATATATTTAAGTATATAAATTTATTTCGGGTATCCAAAATATTTTGGTTCGGATTGGATTCGTTTTCGGTTCTTTAAATACCGAAATTTTGAACTCGTTCGGATATTTAATTAATTTCGGTTCGGATTCGGTGCTATTTTTTCGGATCGGGTTCGGTTCGGTTTTTCGGGTTCGGATTTTTTGCCCAGCCCTAAGTCATAGCCTTTATAAACTCGAATTTACCATATGCTATTATCTTTATAGTATAAGACCGGTTACCTTTATTCTGTATTCTTAGTGACACTAATTTAATCCAATTGAGTTCCATCACGGTACCGGCTTAACATCAGTGGTAAGAAGTGCAACCGGCTTTTGGACACAGACAGTTGCATACAACATATAATGTCTGGGATGTCATACCTTTCTTCCCATCACGGTAAACTTCAAAAAAAATTATATCTATTGAAAATTTATTGGCCATAAGTTATCTTAGTTAAATACAAAAAAATAATAAATTAATAATCAAAATTATATAATTTTTTTAATATATGTGAAGGTTCTAAAACATGCATATTTTGAATTTGAAATGGAAAGAGTATATTTTTATTCTATGTGAAAATATGCATTAGGATTAGAAAATACTTTATTTGTTTCTAAGAGATACATACTCTAAATTAAAATTTTACTCGACAGTAATTTATTTTTATGTAAATTTTATTAGTTAATAATGATAAATTACAAATTTCAAAAAAATAAACTTATTCAAAAATTATTGAATTAAATTTATGAAAATAGATAAACCCATTAAAAATATATATTTATTATTAATTTTAAATATATTTAATAATAAACTCAAAAATATGCATCATTTAAAAATAGATAAACAGTAAATAAATATAGGAGGAATTTTATTTTTTTAAATTTGATATTATTTTCAAATTTATTGTTAAATGATAATCATTTTCATAAACATATTAAGTTTATTATGAAAAAATCAAATTAACCCTTTTAAATTATTTGTTAGTATCTAAAAATTATTTGTAGAAGGTTATAAACCAAACTCCGTTCATGGAGAACTCAGATGTTCCCATTTCAACTGGTTTGGACTGTGGACCTCATCATCGTAGATAGAAGAAGAAATAATTTTTGAAAGACTGATTTATTACTTTACTTAAAAGACTATATTGCATTGTCAAACTTGGTTCGATAGATCATAATATCATTTTAGAGCAGCTTAAAACAAGATTAGCACAAACTTTAAATAATGTTCACATCAGCAATTATGTTTATACGTGAATGTGACAAACCTAGAATGAACTATCATTATATAGTTACTAATTAGGTCTACTCGAATATTCCATATGGATTTAACATTAGTATATTTCGAGAAGTAGACCAAGAAAAGCATTGGTTGCTTTTTTCATGTTTTGATATCCGTCCTAAAGTTAGTCTCAAGAGCTGTTTAGGCTTTTAGTGACTGCGAAAGGTCGCATAAAAACCTGCTTTGATTAGCTTAACCCATCCCTGACCTATTAATTAATAATCATATACCTTCTTAAGGAAACCCTAATCAGAATCCTGTACTTTTTGATCTATCATCAAAATGCTGCATTTATTAATGTATACACATATCTATAGAATCATAGATATTGTTAAAATATTAAGATTTGAAAGCATTCCAAACCGTCATATCGAAAACGTCAATAACTCTTCTCTATATTCAGGTTCCCCATGATTTTCCTATTAAAATTCAACATCACATTTTCATCTAATTTTCCAACCAATCCACGTCATTTAATTTTATCTTAATATATTAATTGTACCATTCAACTGTAACATTTTTATTTAACATTTTCTTTCTAATCAGTTTTACAAATGAAATGATCTGTTTTTCTCCCAAAAAATGAAAAGATCTGCCAACTTTTTAAAATACCATCAAACTGATGAAATATTAAATAATATTAATATATAGCCATATATTTGAGCTTCGATGTTAATGTAAACTTAGCAACCATTCCATATTTTATAATAGTGGGTTTCAAAATTTTGAAGTGTTTAAAGTGTATAAATTCGTTTTACGATTTAATCTTGATTTTGATTCGAATTAAGCTTTGCATAGTTACAAAATATGTATTAATATATATAATACTATATTTTTATTTTATTTTTTGAATGAATGTTAAATTTTATTCATCAAAAAAACCTTTCTATAATTTGATGTTTGATTCCGGAAATCACCACCACACTCAACAAAGCTAATCTCCATGCTGACACAAACCCAACCACTAGCCCCGCCAAGAACGTCGACAGGTAATGTATAAAGTTCCCAACCTGAAACAAATCAGAGTGGCGCAGCGGAAACATGGTGGGTTCATAACCCACAGGTTCCAAGATCGAAACCTGGCTCTGATAAAAGTCTATTATTTTTATATAATCTATTTATATATAATACAGTTTGTTCACTCCAGGTTGAGACACCTCAGCATCCACGCTGGAAACTGATGTCTTCTCTGTCCGACACGTCACATCATTTAAACGAAGCGCATAAGATTTTTTAGCAGGCTCGCATGTTGGGCTTATTCTGTGAATTGCTGCGTTGTTTATGGCCCTAATAATGCAGACCCTAGGGAATAGATCTTCTGCTCTTCGGTTTCATCGATGCGGCTAAGAGCCAACAAATAAAGAATGGTACACTCAACGAAAAAGGAGCCAACCTGCACATTTGTATAGGGTTAATAATCAAGCAATAAGAGAATAATCTTAACTGGAAAGTTATAGTTATATTATATATACAGGAAAATTTAGATTATGCTCTTCAGATTCCGGCATATTCTTCCCATGAATGAACCCATATGATGGGTGCGGCTTGGGTTCTAAGGAATGAAAGAGGGGAGGTAATATGCCATAGCAGAAGATCTTTCTCAGGCATTACCTCCAAAGATGAAGCTAAACTTCAGGTGATTCTCTGGTCGGTTGAGAGTATGAGAAGCATGAGATATCAGAAAGTGATATTTGCAGGTGAACTTGAGGACTTTTTGGGGGCGGTGAACCGACCGGAAGCTTGGCCTTCTTTACTGTACCAGTCGGGAGAGATCGCGAGGGAAACATCTGGTATAAAAGATACCCGATGGCTGCCGATATTCAGAGTACAAAACAGAGGTGCTACTTTCATTGCTCAAAGTGCAACCAGGAAAGGTTTGGAGCAATCTTATGTTGCCCGCAGTCATCCTAACTGGTTGGCTGATCTATTTGCAGATGAAAGTTTCGGCCTCTAATTTTTTGGTTGTTAAGGCATGTGGCCTGTTTATTTTCTGGCTGTCTCTGCGGTATGTGAGAAGATGATATAGCTGATTGAGGTGTGTTTGTACTCTCAGCTTTATGGAAAATCTATTTTTAATTTTACTTTTACCAATTATGGAAAATCTATTTTTAATTTTACTTTTACTAACCTGTAAATGACTCTTGACTTCATCATTTGTCAAGCCGTCAACCTTCATTAGCTCTCTAATCTGTTTCGGCGTAGCTACTGCAAAATCTCATTACGGTACGAATTAATTGAATTTCATGAACCCTAATTAGAATATGGAAGTTAAAAATGTCAAATAAAATCAAGAAACGCACCATGAGGACCACCAAGCTGTTTAAGAGTTTTCAAGAAGCGTCTGTGCAACTCATGCGACCAACAACGCCTCTGCTTTCTTTGCCCTCTCCCACTGCTACTACCGCTGCCACCGCTTCCACCTCTCTCAGCCTCCGTCTTTTTTCGACCGCTTCCGCCGCTAGTAGTCTCAAGAGATATAACGTAGTCATTTTTTTCGTTGCTCGTTTCATAGCATGGCGGCTGATGAGACCATGCTCCATTGTTATTTTCTTTGATCGGTTCTGCCACTGTTTGTGTCTCTTGTTGTGAGCGTTCCTGAAAACGCAAGAAAAATATAAGCTTGAGACTATATTTTTTTATCTTTAGCATTTTTAAGCTGTGAACCTAAAAGCCAAACGGAGAACTCCATATCTGCGTTTTGCGTTTACTTTGTTATTTTGCAAACTTATTTTATAATGAACAATATCTTACATTACAAAAAACGTTTGACTCATATTAACATGAACGCCTGAATTGCAATCGAAAGTTGAAACAATAGAGGCCATAGTCTATCTATACATATTTAATTGTTTATCCTCAAAACAAATTTAAATGAAATTTCACGATTGTTTCAAACACAAATATTATGTTGATAAAAAAACATATTATGTTGAGATTTCTAAAATGATCTATCTTGTTTTTTTTTTTTTTTTTTTGAACAAAAATGATCTATCTTGTAAACAAACAAAATATATCAAGATGCAAAGCCCTTTATTAGTATCTTTTTTTTTTAAACTCAACTTTGTCCCTTTATTAATATCTTACCGATTTATTAATGGGAACTGCCTCAGGTTGGTTCCAAAGCTGAACAGACTTGAGCCATTCAGATTTCATGTTCTTGTCATCGAAATCTATGTCCGTGTCATGAGATTCGTGTTCAACATCATCATCTTCATTAGCCTCTTCTTCTTCCTCTCCCTCATCTGTGGAGGTTGATGAAGATTGTTTGATAGGTAGGAATAGATCCAAAACGGGTCCACATTCTCCGGTGGTCTGCTCCGAGCACTCTGGTTGTCCGTACAAGGTATCCGTCGTAGTCCCTGATATCTCCTTTTTATATGCCTCGATCGCTAAAGTCCCAAAATGAATAAAAAATTTTGAATCTTTAGATCTAAAATCAATCCACATATTTACAGACAACTCCTCTTAATATCTAATACACACTTATAATGAAAGTAGATATCAATATTCATAATCGGAGTTTTCTGTTAGAATTATACCTTGAGTGACAAGCTCTAAGCAGAGAGGAAGCTCGCGTTGAAAGACATTGATCTTGCGGCGTTCTTCTTCAAGAGCTTCGATGTATTCACAGCATTTTTCACGTTTCATATTGCTTAAGCACTTAATTATGGTGATTTACAGATTAACCCACCTTTTGCTAGCTGTGCAGTACTATTTAAACAAGAGGTTGGGGTTGTGTCTCTTTATAAAGAGAACAGATATATGGCTCTATAGGGTTTCTCAAGGATCATTATCTTGAAAGAGAAGTCGAGTCGTCGCATTGCAAGTCGAATCTTAGCTTTTGTTTATAAAATATGTATATGCCTTGATCCCCCAATTTAATAGTATAATATACAATTCACAAATTATAATATGAAGGATTTGTCTTGTAGTAGTGTGGATATGGAGTAGTGAATATTCGCCGTTATGATTCCAAGTTTTGTTTTTGTAGAATTGTTTAAAAATCATTTGGGTATATCCAAGCAAGTGTGTATTCTTTTTTTTTTAAGTGTGTATTCTTATATAGTAAAATGTCTTTCTAGCTATATATGTGGATATTAGGTGATTGGTTTGTTATGTTAGAAACTTCATATATATATATATATATATATATATATCTATACTAATAAAGTTGAGTTTTTTTATCTCCTTGGGGGAAAAATGTCATGTGGCATTCTCCATTAAATAATTAAAATATTTTTCAACTTTATTTAATGTGTTTTGGTGTTAGTTGTGATTATGTGTTAGTTTATTTTTGTTATTGACAATTTATTACAATGATGTTTTAATTTTGGATTGGAAGTTTAATTTATTATGAATCTTATGTCTTCATCTTTTTTAGATTTCATAACTCTTATGTTACATCTTTTTTTAAAATACTTTAAACTATTTTTTTATCTCCTTGGGGGAAAAATGTCATGTGGCATTCTCCATTAAATAATTAAAATATTTTTCAACTTTATTTAATGTGTTTTGGTGTTAGTTGTGATTATGTGTTAGTTTATTTTTGTTATTGACAATTTATTACAATAATGTTTTAATTTTGGATTGGAAGTTTAATTTATTATGAATATTATGTCTTCATCTTTTTTAGATTTCATAACTCTTATGTTACATATTTTTTTAAAATACTTTAAACTACTTTTTAATATTTTGTATGTCAAATAAAAATACAAAAATGGAAACTAAAGTTAAGTATTTTCAAAAAAATAAACATAAAATAGATATATATCCAAACTATTACTTTATGTTTGAAAACATTTAAAATATTAACTTTAGTTTTTATATATTTATTTTCATAAAAAATATATTATTATATAATAAAACTAATTCATTTACTAAACCGCGGTTCACCCACGGTTGACCCAATGATCTAGAGACCCGGTAAATCGTACGGTTCAATGTCTGGATCGGGTGTCAAAACACTGGTTTATAGAGTTTTTTTTCTTTGATATTGACGATGAAAAATGGAGCCTTTACGATTCTCCTTCTTTAACGCAATCGATGTAACCGTCATGTAATCAATCTAGAAATTCCACTTATCTCACTCTAATAATGTTTAGTAATTGATGGTGATTCGAGTCCAAAAGACTAACATTTGGTCTATTGGTATTGACACATAACTCTATGGTATCTTTCCATGTTACACTGTGCAAGGAAACCAATAACTTCCCTGATGCATGATATCCGTGTTTACATTTTAAAAACCGTGAACATGATTAATATACTCTTGAAACTTAACTAAAAAAAAGAATCATTGCCTACAATCTAAAATAAAAATAAAAATGTTGTCTGGTTGCTAAAGTTGTTTAAAATTGATGTAAACCACACCACCCTCACCATTAATCCTTTACACCACACTAACCATTTACTGTCAAAACCATTATTAAATGTAACAAGTCAGCAAGCTCCAATGTCACAGATAGTTAGAAATTGTCTTTCTCATGATCGTTATAGATGCTAACATCTCATTTACTAATTAACAAATTGACTTTTTACTAGGAAGATTTGGTGAAATTGTTTCATTCCGCTTAAAATAGAAGTTGTCCATTAAATAGAGGAGTTTATGAACCATTTATAGTTTTTAGATAAAAACATATTTAGATTCATATTAATATTCGTTGATATTCTAAATAAGGGTGGACAAACAAGAATTTTGTTATGAACACACACAAAATCTTCCATTAATACAAAACTAATATAGAAAATAATTTCATATTTCTTATTTTAAGATACATATTTTGAGAGACCTTGAAACCAAAGTAACACATACAACTCGCACCTCTATATTTTAAAAGTCAACATGGTAATTTAAAAAATATATATTAGATACTCACCAATTATTTTACCAAAAATTGACACTTCACCTTTATTTTTTATAAAATTTAAAGAATTTGAAACGTATTCCATCTTTCTATTATTTGAACTAAATATATTAGTGAAAGTTTATAGTTCATATATAGTTATTTTAATAATTAATAATATAAGTATGTTCTCTATATAAAACATCAATTTTTTTATGTTTAAATTCTAACTAAATTAATTTTGTTATGACTATCGGCTTTTTATTCTATTATTATTAAATTGATTAGTAACAACCACTTATGCTATTACACTTTGAACTAAACAACTTCAAACAAAGTAATGCAATACGGTCACTAACCACTATAAAAAAAGATAAGAAAAGATCATTTTTAATATATTTTTATTTTTATATTTAACATATTTTATTTGTTAAGACCATATAATAATTTATAAATTTATGTAAAAGTATAATATACGAATCCGGCGTGTAGCACCGGAAAATCACTAGTTATTTATATATTGTGCTAGCGGATTTTAATTGTAACCACTGAATTTTAAGATGGTGTTAGACTATTTGATTTGATATAAATATGTTTTTATATAATTGATGTGTGTTTCAGTAGTGATATTTGGTTTGATATAAACCGAATAAATGTTACTTGATATTTATATTATAATGTATATATTCTCGTATATTATTTTCGCATACAAGCTCGAATCTTTCTAGTTTGATGTTTTAGCTAGGTATTATGTCTTTCTAAGTTGAAATGCAAATCCTAAATCAGCCGGCGACCCTCACCCAAGTAACGTGCATGAGCTACTTTGTTTTTATAAGCACTAATATCACTCATACAAAATCTATATAAGACGTTGAAAATATATTTTGTAATATCCCAGAATGAAAAGCCAAATGTCTCTTCGTAGATGGCCGAAACATGGCAGAAGAAAAAGCCGAGATGATAAACCTCAGTGTTTATATAAGAGAAAAAAATATAAAATGTCAATAAGACCTTGACACTTTTTTTTGCTAAGTGGACCTTGACACTTTGTTGAATTCGTTGTAACCTTATCCATAAATACAAATACTTTAGTGTTTGTGTGTATATCCAGATAAACTGCGACTCTGTGATGTGAGTCCAGACTCCAGAGTGCCTATACCTTGTGGTTTGACCGCTAACTTTCATCTATTACCAAGTAAACCAAATATGCGAATGTTTCTTTCCAGTATAATGGCGAGCCAATACCTTTCCAATTAAGAAATATAATAATGTGGTAAACAGAAATATATATATTCTAGGCTGTTGTCCATCTTATTTTCAAATTTATATGAAGTTAAATGTGATCCTAAAATCAAGGGCTCAACTAGCTGTGTCGAAGAAATGGTCGTCTCTGGAAACGATTATTTGTGTTTCATGAACTTGTCTGTTTTGATTAGATTGAAATGTCTGCCTAATTAATAAATTGCTGGCAAATACAGTCCAGATATGTGTATTATGAGCATTGGATTATAGTTTGTCCCTTCGGAGTCTCAAAAAGCCATATTGATCGTAAGACCCTAATCGGCCGCAAGCAAACGACATGACACCATGATGTAATTGTGAAAGAGTTATTCTTGGGTTCACCCCCTAGGGTTAACCTATAAGTTCATCAACCAATAGGATTTAGTTATTTCAAATTTGACATTTTTTAAAAAAGGAAACAAAATATTGCAAAATTATATTACGTTTTAAAAATAAAAAAATAAATAAAAATAATACTAATTGCAAAAAAAATATGTTTTTTCCAAAAAAATTAACACCACAAAAAACACTAAACTCTAAATGTTAAACTCTAAATATTTTAGTAAACCATTAGATAAATTCTAAAACTTTGATTTTTTTTTAAAAAAAAAATATTTATAACACAATCAACAGAAAACTATACCCTAAATCCTAATCCTAAACCCTAAACCCTTGGGTAAATCCTAAACCCTTGGATAAATCCGAAACTTTTGGATAAATCTTAAATTATTTTTTTGAAATTTTTTAAGATTTAAAATTTAATATTTATCCAAAGTCTTAAATTATTTTTTTTGAAAATAAATTATTTTTTAGAGCAAAAAGTCTCATTTTTTGTGATTAGTATAAACTTTAAAATATATTTTGAAAATATATTTTTTAGATTAAAAAGTCTTGTTTTTGTGATTAGTATAATTTTTATTTTGAAAGTATAATATAATTCGATAATATTTTGTTTCTTTTTTTAAAAGATATTGAATTTTAAATGATACAATCTTATTGGTTGGTGGATCTAGAAGTTCACCATAGGGGGTAAACTCAAGAATAAGTTATTGTGAAACCCATAAGGCCCTGTTTCTATGGGCCTTAACTTAGCTTTATTTATTTGAAAAGACATCAATTTTCCTTCCACATTTCTCCAATAATTTTTTTTTTGTACAACATCATCAAATTCATTAATTACTTAAGTAGAAGAGTCCATATAATACAATCACTCTGTGGAACAGAGGAGAAAGAGAGTAGACTTAGCAAGACCGTTAGCATCATTCATCAACATTAGCTGTTTTTTGTGTAACGAAATCCTTTGCATCTTCCATCAACTGGTTTTTCAGGTCGCAAAGACTAGGGTCCAGAGTCTTTGTGTTTCCAGGATTGCTTCATATGTTTTCTAGTTAATCACGTTCAGTTGGATGAAAATAAGTATATGATAAAAACGTTTAGAAAATGTTTACTTGTTAACGTTCCACGTCGGAGAAGACTTTTCATAAACAACAGAAGTCGTATCGAAGTAGATTTATCTTAAATGTCCCCATCGTTCTAGACTCCTCTGCCTCAGTGGCCTACGAGATCTTCAAGGACCACGACATGAGCGTCTCCTCTCGTGGTGCCATTGGTATTGATGAGTGCCTTGTGTTTGGAGCTTCTGGCTTCATCAAAGCTCCCTATGGAGATTACTGGAAATTCATGAAGAAGCTCATCACTACTAATATGCTCGGACCCCAGGCTCTTGAGCGGTCACGAGAAGTTCGTTCACTTGAGATAGAGAGATTCTACAGAGATCTGCTTGACAAGTCAATGAAGAAACATAGAGTTGAGATCGGTGAGGAAGCATTGAGGCTTGTTAATAATATCCTCGGAAAGATGAGCATGGGAAGGATTTTTTCAGAGGAGAACAATGAGGAGGAAATCTCTGGATTTAGCGTCAAGTTAGCTGCCTTGACACACAAGATTTTTGTGGCGGTAACATTGCGCAAGCCATTTGAGAAGCTCGGAATCTCACCACCATTAAAAAATGAGGTAATGACTGTTTCATACAGATTTGAGGAGCTCCTGGAAAAGATTATTGTGAAATATGAAGAGAAAGTGGACGAGCAAAGACAAGGGTAGTGAGCTTATGGATACATTGTTGGCAGCCTATCGAGACCAAAAAGCAGAGTATAAGATCACTAGGAATCATATCAAGGCGCTATTAGCGGTAAATGTATATCCTTTAGTTGCATGTTGTTGGAACTATTTTTTTTAGCAATGTATTCATATGCTAAAAATAGATTTAGTGTGAATGAGAAATGGAGGTCTAATGTGTGTGATTTGAGAAACTTGTATAAAGTTACAAATATACACATTAGATATTTGGATTGGGGTTTTGATTTGTTAGTTGGACTTCATGTTCATTAACTTAATCTTATAAACCAAATATATGTGATCTTTTATATTGATAAAATATAAAAAAGAAATCCATTTAAAGTATATTATTTTGTTTGAATGAGTCAAATAGTAATAATTATACTCTTTAATTTCTTGGTCAAAATGTGAAATAATGACAAGAAATAAAGACTCCATTAGTGCACCATGGGAGGTTTCATTTTATGTTAAAAAATGAAACTTGTGCTTCTCATTGTTTTCTATATAAAGCCTCATGGCAATGTAGAAAGACACATATCCAACACCAAAAGAAAAACCACATTCTCCTATATTGAATAGTCATGTTAGTATTTTTATTTCTTGAGTCTGAGAGTGCAACACAAAACTAGGGTCGATAGATTCTGTTTTTCGGTGATGGTAAACAGAAACAATGCTGCAGTTGTATCCTGGGAATCTGAGCGCTATGCAACCGTCACACTACGGGGCGTTTAAAGATTTAAGGAAAGAGATTAACCATCTCGACTCTGCAATGTTTTCTTCATTCGTTTGTTTCGGTATTGTATTTTTGATTTTTGTTCTTATTATTTTTATAAATATCAGTTGTCCCTATCGTAGTGAAATAAGGTTCCTACACTCTTAAATCTTTAAATATTGTTTATGCTTTGCACTAACAATACTGATATTTGTTAAAAGTTCTGGTTTTTAAGAACAGGCTAATCAACAGTCTCGAAACAAAATCTGGAGTTGTGCTTTCTCCAACCAATTCTGCTATTGTGTAAAGTTTGTATTTTTTATACTAACAAAAACTGATTATTTTTTGAAGTGTTTTTGTTATGAAAACAGGTTTTAAAGAACAGGTTAATCAATATTCGGAATAGGTGCCATGATCGATTTGGCTCTATTGCTGGGAATTAGATAATTCCTATGATGAAAATCACTCTCCTCCATCAGCTTATTCTCGATTATGATTTTACTAGAATATATTTTCTGATTTTTTCAGGAAAAGGAGATTGTCACTTGTTCTAATCAAAACCGAAAAGGGAAGTTGGTTCTGTATATTTTATTGGTTTCAGCATTGTTTTTTGTCATGAAATTATCAAAAGCATTTCTTAATGTGGTCTTACGTGTGTTTTCTTGATCAAATAATTTAATTGGTCAAAATGTGTTAATGCTTACTTGGTTAAAGACAATTTATTTTTGATTTAATTATCAAGAATGCCTAACATTTTTTGTTTCATTGTGACAGATTTTTTCTTTATGGTGTAACTTAATTTAATTATTAAGCATATGGATGACCATGAGAAAACATGAGAAAACAAAAAGGAGTCAAGTTTAAAAAATATGGTGAAAACATATTTATAAACAACATTTTGATCTTTTGAGATCAAGTTGTATGAATGGAAATTGATTTTTGTGAGTCGACGCCCCAAACTAAATTTGGGAGAGGTCTGCCACATATAAATCATTTGCCATAAGAAATAAAATGTTTGTTGATATTGATCAAAACATTTGTATTTCGTCAATGCTTAAATGCATTTTCTAAAAAGGTTGACCATACAAAACCAATGAAAATTTTTCATACCAATATGACTGAAATTGACATATGTATTGTAGTTTCAAAATTCAATATGGTTAAAAATAATCATAGAAAATTGTGGTTTTGATGGTACAAAAATATCATGAAATGATATGTATATTTGCCAAAAGGCAAAAATATGTTTTGAAAAAAAAAACATATACAAAGTTGGATTTATACATCAACTTGAGAGAACTATGAAAATAGTTTTATCTAAAATGTGATCTCCTGAGAATGAAATACATTTTAAAGAAAATTGTAATAATTTTCGAAATTGTTTTTATTATTCATTTAAATCTAAAGGAGTAGTAGATTAAATTTCTAAACTCTTAAGAGATGTTAAATGTAAATATGCATTTTTTGAGCTATCTCAAGAAATGTGGGGGAAGCTTTGCTTACCAAATAAAGTCATTGGCAAGAGGCCAAATGAACTTAGTGATAGTTATCAAACTATGGTTTAAAAAAAAAAAAAACTAGTGTCATACACTGAGTTTTGTGTATAATGGTTAATTGTATCTTGAGGAAAAAAAAAGATGACAAAAATCATTAGACAATTGATCTCGACTAATCTCAATTGATTATGTTCAATGTGATGACAACCTAGGATCCTGTTATTAAAGGTGTGTCATGAGATCAAATTGTAATATCATCAAGAGGAATGGGTTTAGCCTATGAACTAAGATGAAGTTTGGCGGTAACTCTACTTATCAGATTGGAGATCCCAAGAAATAGGTTCAAGGAGACAACTAAGTCAAACTAAATCTGCCCAAAGCACTGTAAGACTTCGGTCTATACCCAGTTCCTAGGATGATTAAACAGTGCTACATGTAAGGAATAAAGGATAAGCATTTGCTTTTAATGATTTGTGCCAATTGTTTTGAGATATGAATGGAGTAGTACATGATATTCCTCTAAACAAAACTAATGGCAAATCACCTTGTGAGTGTGAAATGGGGCCGTTTCTAGGAGAATAAAAAGGCTATATTCTCCAAGTTCACTCATGATAACCAGGACTGTTCACGGCCACAATGAACACAATAGAGAACCTAGTTCTGTGAGAGAATGAAGCTGTGTTTTGGCTATTGTCTAGGTTTACACCAAAGCCCGGGAGGTTCAAGACATCATGGCCACCTCCTGGCCGAGTAAATCCGATAGCTATTAACAATGACTGGTTCAAGGCTGAAAAATTGCTACCAACTCATCATGCAGTGAATTTCTCGCTTGTACTCTCAAAAGTCTTTAGGTGAGTCTTGTCGAGTCTTGTCTAGGATGTCAAGTCTGTCGAGTCGTCTAGTGTCTAGAAGCATTTCTATTCATGTGGGGGATTGTTGGAACTATTTTTTTTAGCAATGTATTCATATGCTAAAAATAGATTTAGTGTGAATGAGAAATGGAGGTCTAATGTGTGTGATTTGAGAAACTTGTATAAAGTTACAAATATACACATTAGATATTTGGATTGGGGTTTTGATTTGTTAGTTGGACTTCATGTTCATTAACTTAATCTTATAAACCAAATATATGTGATCTTTTATATTGATAAAATATAAAAAAGAAATCCATTTAAAGTATATTATTTTGTTTGAATGAGTCAAATAGTAATAATTATACTCTTTAATTTCTTGGTCAAAATGTGAAATAATGACAAGAAATAAAGACTCCATTAGTGCACCATGGGAGGTTTCATTTTATGTTAAAAAATGAAACTTGTGCTTCTCATTGTTTTCTATATAAAGCCTCATGGCAATGTAGAAAGACACATATCCAACACCAAAAGAAAAACCACATTCTCCTATATTGAATAGTCATGTTAGTATTTTTATTTCTTGAGTCTGAGAGTGCAACACAAAACTAGGGTCGATAGATTCTGTTTTTCGGTGATGGTAAACAGAAACAATGCTGCAGTTGTATCCTGGGAATCTGAGCGCTATGCAACCGTCACACTACGGGGCGTTTAAAGATTTAAGGAAATAGATTAACCATCTCGACTCTGCAATGTTTTCTTCATTCGTTTGTTTCGGTATTGTATTTTTGATTTTTGTTCTTATTATTTTTATAAATATCAGTTGTCCCTATCGTAGTGAAATAAGGTTCCTACACATGTAATAACATTTCATTGAAAATCCAGATTAGGCTAGTGAATTTGGTTTTTTTTTTTCAGTTTCGTTTGGATTTTTTTTTTCAGATTTTAAATAGATTCTAAATTGGACTTAATTTTAGTATGGTTCGATTTTTTTTTATATATTTATAACTAAAACCGTTGATATCATAAATTCTGATTTGGAATTAGATTAGTAAACTTAGGCTGATTTAATTATATAGGCACAACTCTAATCCAGAAGAACACCATTATATAAGTAAGTATTTGAAATTGTAGGAGCTTTTCCTTGGAGCCGGTGACACCTCTACAAAAACAATACAGTGGACAATGGCTGAAATCATCAACAACCCTAAGATCCTTGAAAGAGTGAGAGAAGAAATAGATTCAATAGTAGGAAGTACAAGATTGATCCAAGAAACTGATTTACCAAAACTCCCTTACTTGCAAGCGGTCATCAAAGAATCTCTAAGATTACACCCTCCGGCGCCTCTATTTCCAAGGGAATTTGAACAAGGGTGTAAGATAGGAGGGTTCTACATACCCGAGGGCACGTATCTTATTATTAATGTTTATGCTGTGATGAGAGATCCTGATTCTTGGAAAGATCCTGATGAGTTTAAACCAGAGAGGTTTCTAGGGAAGAAAAGGAGAGAAGAGAGAAGACACTGAACTTTCTCCCTTTTGGTGCTGGAAGGAGAGGATGTCCTGGATCAAATCTTGCTTATGTCTTAGTAGGAACTGCAATTGGAATGATGGTGCAATGTTTTGATTGGGAAATCGAAGGAGAGAAAGTAAACATGGAAGAGGCTTCTGGAAAAGCTTTCTTGTCTTTGGCTCATCCTCTTAACTGCACTCCTCTTCCTCGTTTCCCATATCCTTTACCTTCCACTTTGTAGATTATCAATTTGTGAGTTCGAGTTTCACTATATTTCCAAACACATCTATCGCACTTTGTTTTGTTTTATCAATGATATATATTATCAACACATGCACTGGCACATACCACTAGTTGTTTTTTTTACATACCACTAGTTGTTGACTAGTAGATCAATATACTTTAAGAAAGTTTGGTGGTGAGAAAGTTAACTGGATTTGTACGAGTATAAAAGTGAAGTTATGTTTTGTAACTTTCTTTTTCGTGCAAGAAAAGTTATAGCTTGTAAGTTGTAATTTGGTATTGTTCTTTATTAAAAAGAATATTATTTTCATTATACAAAGACACAAGAAGCATACTGAATTTAATTAGTATAGTTACAAATAACTCCTCTAGGCTCCAATGCCTTAGCTTCCGGCGCAGGCTTCACGTCCTTGGACGGAGGAACCGGAGTTCCGGTGAGCTCACTCGGCAAATCACCAGCAAGACCCTTGAGGTAAAAAGTGTAGAACAGTTTTGTCGGATACACAAGCTGTTGAAGCTTGACCTGTCCGTAAGCACCTTCGAATATTCCAGTGCCACCAGTGATGGCGAGGAACGAGTCCTCATACGTCAGATACGGTCCTTGTACGGACAAGTGACCGTAGTCGCCAAAGTAGAAGCTGTAAGTGGCTTCGAACCGGTCACCGTTCTTCTCCGGGACGTGTTCTATCACGACGCAGAGTCCCGCGGTGATTCCCACGCGCTTCTTGAGGTCGCCGGTGTAGAGTTTGTTGGTGAATGGGACGAGATCGCCCAGAGCGAACGTTAGGCTCATGGCGTTTTTCAGGATCTTTGGGCTGTGTCGGTCTAGTTCGTTGAGCTCGTACACGCTCAGTTCTTGAATTCTACCTGAATTTTCAAGAACAGAGAAAATAAATAATTAAAACTCAATTTGTGAAAAACTGAGATCATGCTTAAAATATATATATGAAATGTCCTCAAGACAAAAAAAAAGGATCAACGAACTGACTTGGTCTGGAGTTTTCGATATTTCCGTTCTGGGAGAGAGCTCGAGACAGAGTGAGGTTCTTGGGAGTGGAAGTTGAACGAGAGAAGAAACCTGGACCGTTGGATGAGATCCCAAGATTCTTTAAGTGTTTAGAGAAACCGAGAAGAGAGGTACGATGAGACTGGTGGTTATAGGGGAGACTGTTGAGAGTTGTCATGGAGATGGATTGGAGAGACATCGCATAAGAAGCCATTTAATCAAAGAGACTTTAAGACTTTGTGATTCGGGTTAAAAGGCTTTGGTTTATGTGTGAGTGAGTTGAGTTCTAAGAATGTCACTGTGCGTGTATTTATATAGATGTTTCGATGAACAAGGGTGGTTTTGTTGATGAAGCTTCACGTGCGTAAATTCTGTAAGTGAGTCTCTTTAACCAAACATGATATTGAGGAAATTGGATTTGGTTTCTATGGCCGGCACGTGGAAACGTGAGAAATGGTTGGTTCAAGTTTTTTGAACTTGGATGACTTATTATGGTCGGTCCCTGAACTACATAAAGAAAACACACAAAAACGTGCCATCTGTAAGGCTTTGATATAAAAGAAAATAAAATAAGACAATTGATTTAAATGCTTTTAGAGAAGTAGCTCAACTGTTTATCATAAATAGTTTAGGTTTGGACGGATAATGGAACAAATGGATTGGACGGATCACGCAGTGCAGAACAAAAGGATTGGACGAATTTTACAGTAACAAAACAAAATAAATGAATGGAACTTGTGATCAGGGCCGGTCCTGAAATTTTGGAGGCTGAAGGCAAGTGAAGAGGAAAGTTAAAAATTTGGGGGCCTAAATTTTTTTTTTACAAATTTTGGGGCTTATATCCATATAAAATTTTTCAAAATTTTTGGGGGTCCAAGACGAATGTTTCGTTAGGCTTTGTCCAGGGCCGGCCCTGCTTGTGATACATCATTCTACACGTATATAACTATAAAACGTTGACTTATTATCTAATTGATACTAAAATTTAAGTAAATGAGAATTTCATATTTTTAAAGGATTGCACTTGTACCCTGATACTTTGGGTCAAATATTATTGCTCGTGAAACATGAGACGAGGAAAAACACATACCGCAAATGTGGAACATATGGTTCAGCCCCTCCGCAACATACTTATTCCTCTTTCAGAGAGAATGAAAATGTATAACCTCTTTTTTACATGTTTCAACAAAAAACTACTATTCCACTATTGTTATACAGTGGATTTATTATGGTCAATGAATAATTTACAGAGGAAATAGTAATATAAATGAAAAATATACAGAGGAATAGTTGTTTTCAAAATACAGAGGAATAGTTTGAGAATGTTATTCTCTTTTTTTTTTTAAAGAATAAAGAAGTGTCTTCACCTCTTTGCTGAGAACTTTTGCATTTGTTAAATAACTCTTCTTAATAATGTGGATCGAACCCGAAGCTATTAGCACTCCTTTTACCATCGGAGCAACTTGACGTTGGTGTTTAAGAATGTTACTCGAACTGGTTTAGACGCAAATATTGACAATGAGTCAATGACACTGATGTATCAAACTTCCTTAACCCCACTGTTCGTGGTTGTATGATTTAGAAGATGAAGTCGTATGCCAAAAACCAATCTAAGAACGTCTCGAATGGTTAATTTAACCAACGCTACAAACACTATGTACAGTTCATAATGTGGTGAGAATCTCTGCACCAGACTTGGTAATTAAAATAGTATGTTCAAACTGTGCGGCCGGACCACCATCTGCTGTCAAAATTGTCCATTTGTCCGGCCATGTTACAAACTCAGTGGTTCCAATGGTGAGAATTGGTTCTGCAAGCAAAGGAAACAATCAACTTATAAAACATTATGTAAAATGCATTCATTCAAGTTCATAAAAGAACGGTCGCCTCACCAAGCGTAAACGTTTGACCTTCAATCATATAGCCAATTTCAAAATCATCTGCAAAAAAAAAAGAAAAAAAGGACAGTTTATTCAGTGAAACTCCACCACCGTTAAGAAGACTTGTTGCAGAAGTTTACTTACAGTTTTTGTCAAGATATATAAGAGGCTCTGAATGTAATACCGTTCCTACACCATGCCCTATAAAGTGCTCCATGTTATAGCCATACCTTGCAGCATGCTCACTATTGAAAATTACAAGTCACTGAAACTATTGCTTAATTGAAACCTGGATAGTACTAAATGTTACTACCTGATTATCTTCCCAATCTCGTTGAAGCTTGCTCCATCTCTACAAACCGATATACCTTTCTCCAAGCATTCTTCTGTGACTTTCACAAGTTGTATAAGACTTTCATCGACATCTCCACAGAGGAAAGTCTTAGACGTATCTCCATGATATCCCTGATTAAAAAACACTAGAAAAAGTTTGAACGAAGAGTAGCCAAAAAAAGAAGAAGCATGAAGACTTACATCCAAGTAGACCGCGACATCTATGTTTATAATATCTCCATTCTATAGAATTAAAAAAAAAAACAAGGGTTTAATTAGTGATATTCAATCTTTACAGAAGCAGTTTCATACACCAAACCTGTAGCTGACGAGAGTCCGGGACGCCATGAAACATGCATTCATTGACTGATGTACAAACACTCTTCGGAAACCCTCCATATCCAAGAGGTGAAGGGTAAGCACCAGACTCGATAACCATCTTGTGCACTGCTTTGTCGATTTCATCTGTGGTAACAAATGGCTGCAAGCATCATTTTTTATAAGCATAGCCAGAGACCCACAAGAAGAAAAAAAAAAACTTATCTTTACTTACTTTAACTAAAGTTCCTGCGTAGTCTAACACACGAGCAGCGAGCTCGCAGGCTGCTTTCATCTTAACGATGCCTTCGGAGTCAGGAAACTGATGTTCGCTTGATATCTTTGGTGGTTCGGTAGATTCAAGGTAGGGAGGCTTTGGTACGTGATCAGGAACAGGAAGACGAGGGGAGACTCTTCCACATACTAGAGGTTGAGTTCTTTTGACTTGTAATGTGTTTTTAAGTTCTTGAATTCTTGAAACACACACATAAGAAAAAAAAATTATTGTAAGTTTATAAACCAATTTTTTTCTTACATTCAAATAATAATAACAATAATGAATTAACTAATTAATTAATACCTTCTTATTATTCTAGGAGAGAATAATGACTTCTTCTTGCCTGCTACAGAAGAAGAAGAAACATTAAGCTTCAAAGAAAAACACACACATAATTCAAATTATGATTCAGCGATTCCAAAATGATCAATTTAGATGAACAACAAAGTCTTTGAACACTTTGCACAATGAGAATCTTATTCATTCTTCATCATCACTTTCTCGAAACCTAAAACATGACGAAACAGACGAAGGAAATGGATAGTGAAACAGTAACCGAAAACCTGAGATCAGGAGAGAGGACAAGTTGGCCGGAGCTCCGGTGAAGTACATCGACGGCGTTAACTGGCCGCCGTTAAATAAATAATTGGATTGAGACATTCCGAACGACATTTTCGCTGGCGATATTCTAAAAAAACAAAATGTATATCTAACTTGGAGAAGACGACTTTAATGGGCCTTAAACCATAAGGCCCAGTTTGTTTACGAGCTAGACCCACACACGGGAGTCATTACAGTAACTACTTAGCTTTTCCGTACATTCCACGTTATTACAAAAACAGTTTGTTTTTTTAACACATTAATTTATTCAAAATGACTACATGATTGGTATCAAAACGTCAGACATTTTAGAACTGTTGTTGGACTTGGAAGCATAGATTTTGCGATTTTATTTCAGAGGTCAACAAAAAATGCTATCCACCTATATAATTCATGTTAGAATAAACTTAAATATACGAAAACAACTAGATTAGGACCCGCCCTAAAGGGCGGAAATTGATTTGTCAAATTTCAATTAATAATATATGGTATATATAATATGTGTATATAATATTATATATATTTTGTGTAACATTTATATATATATATACATATTAGACATATGTATAATATTTTATTAAATATATATAGAATTTAATAGTGTTATAATTTGTGTTGTACTTGTTATTAGTTTGTATTTAATCTTCTTTTATTTTTAGTATAATAATTTGCTTTGTCACACCTTTTACCTTTTAACTTATACATATAGTTATGCTCTTTTTCAAAAAAAAAACTTATACACATAGTTTCGTAAAATATAATATATAAAAAACATATTTAAAAAATCTACTGACCATATGCCACCATTATTTGGTTGTTTGAACAAAAAAAATCATGTTCTTGCATAACTGTGTATGTTGTGATATGATGTAGGTGAAGAGTAAATATATGGAAGTAAAGTTAGTGATACGATCATGAGTCTATGTTGGTCTATGCCACAATTATTTGGTTTTTGGAAGATCAATGAGCATAAGCATACACGGTCTTTGTATGCTTACGTTGTAAATGAGTCGGATATTTTTTCTCTTATGTCTGGAATGATATGGAACTCGTTGATTTAAGAGTGATTCAGTTTTATATGATCTAATTATATTAAGAGATTAACCAAAAATATTATAAAAGTGTTACTGGTTAGGTTTAACTAATCTATGTTGGTTAAGATTTGGTTTAATTTAAGTTGGTAGGTTGCATTGTATAGGAAGCATGATATATTCTATCAACAACTATGAAAGAGTCCAAAATTTAAATGAGAACTTCAAATAGTAGATAATCCCTAAATTAATAGATTAGATATAATGATACATTAATAAATTAATTTATCTATAAAAGGCATTATGTATTAATTCACTTTTATAACATATATATCTACTTCTATAAAATTTTGTTTTCCAAACAAAAAAACTGTTTTTCACGTGTGTAATCTTTTTAGCTGGAAAAGATTCTGCCAACTTTAACTTTTTCAACACAAATCATGTCGGCAACACGTAGTTAAGAAAAAAGAAATTAAAAACGTTGTTTTCCCAGGAAATTACAGGAAAAAAAAACAAACCAAAGAGGAAAAATGAGTTGTTAAATTGTAGTTACAAGGCGTTGCTTTTTATTAGACCTTAAAGACAGCATCTCCGTTTCTTCCTTCATTACCCCATCGTTTTTAGACTTCAAAGAAGTAATGTCAACGCCGAACAATCTCACGACGACCCGACCCGAATCCTGATCCGACCCGGATTTCGACTTCCACCCTATATAAAACTGTTGATCCTGACCGTTGGATCTTTTAAAACTGATCAAATCACCGGCACAGAGTCTCTTCTCTCTAACGAACCTGCTCCACCCTTTAGTCAACACATAGCTTTGACTACTATTCCAATACGAGTAACGGAACCTCCACACTTTTCCGTTAACGTCCTCGAAATTCAACAGCGTCCCTCTAATAACGGAAACGTCTCCAGCTGACGGCAACGGAAAATGTTTCTCCGCTTGGTGTTTCGGTATCACTAAACGGTTTAGTTTCCCGACGTCGCTCGGCGTTAACGCTTTCTCAAACAGAGTCTCCGCCGTTTTAAACCCCGTCGCTACCCTAACGGCAGCAAACGCCGTCTCTTTCGTGTTTCCCTTACCGTGAAGGTTACGTTTCCTCTGCTCTAGCTCCTCCTTGTAAGTGTGTTTCCTCAACATGTCAACGATCTCAGATTTGGAATGGGCGCTCAAGAAGTCCACTTCGTCTCCGTTATCTAACGTCGAGTCGGCTTTGAAGTTTGTAACGGCGTCACGGCCGCGGAAACGGTGAGCTGCGACGTCGTAGGCACGTGCAGCTTCGTCTTCTTGGTTGAACGTGCCGAGCCAGACTCGCTGGTGCTTCTCGTATATCTGAGCTCCCCATCTCCCGTTTGGCTGAGGGACGACGCCTTTGAATCTTGACGACGGGAGCTTTCTTGATTCGGCTTCGACGCCGTTCTCGGAATCCAAAACCACGCTTGACCCGCTTCCCATTCGGTATAGACTCGCCCGGGATGACGACTTTCTTGCCGGCGCCGGAGGAGTCTTCGCAGGAGTATGAACCGAATTCGTACTTGTCGAGCTCTCGTCAACACTACTCGCTGCGTCCATTTGTTTTCTTTTTCTTTAAAATTTGATTAGAATTTGGAAGAATCCACAAGAATATTGTGAATCTGAGAATGGAGAGAGATTGATAACGTGTATGAAATTGAAATGTATGTGTGAACGAGTGTGGATATAACGTGTATATATAGGGAGACAGGGTGTAAATAAGAAAACATCAAGTGCATGTATGTATTAGTTTTCAAAAGTTTATTTTCTTTCCTTTTATTATTTGTAGTATGTTTTAACTAGATAAGTATATATATGTGCACAGTGGCGGAGGTAGAATCAAAATTTATTGGAGTCAAAATCATATATGCATAAATTTATTAGGGATTTCATGAAAAATAAGGGGGTCAAACCCTCAAAAATGACCTAATTATTCAATATCTTCTAAAGTTATAGGCTTATATTAACTAAAATTTAAAAATTGGTAGGGGTCAGTTGAAACCCCTACTCCTTTACTGCATCCATCCGCCACTGTATGTGCAGGTGTATGGGAATTATATAGGTTTATGTGTGTAGATATTGTGGGTCAATTTAAATTCACAAGAAGGTTCTGCAAATGATATAGAATATAACAAAAAGTGTTAATATATATATGCAAATTAATAACTATATATATGCAAATTAATAACTCTATAAATAAGGCCACTATTTCTTCTTACCACAACAAATCAAGTCTAAAGAATTCACATTTTCAAAACTTGTTTTGCTATATGATGCATGAATCACAAACATAACTTAATAATTTATTAGTTTAAAAATATATATTTTTGTGTATATAATTATTCAGCATAACTTTGTTACCAATAAAAATGTTTCAATATTTTTATGGTTTATGTTAGAGTATTCTCAATGTAAAATTCTATTTTTTTCTCAGAAATGAAATAACTCCATAATGGAATTGAATTTTCTACAAACCTACTCTATTTTAGAATAGTGAACAAAAATAAATAATTAAATTCATGTTTATCTTATTATAGATTAGATAATAGAGTCGTGTTGGAATAGTTTTTTACTTCAAAATTTATTTTATAGTATATTATAAAGTACTATATTTACTTTGGCATTCCATAGAGTCGTAGATGCTCTTATTTTGCATTCCATATTTACTTTGGCGTTTGCTACGTCAGATTTGCTTTTTCAATCTTGCAATTAAGCTAATCCCCAAAGTTAGGTGGATAATTTATAACATGAAAAATTATGATTGAATTAAAGGAAATACGTTGTTAGTGTTAATTTATATCCATGACCAAAAAAGTTACTTGAACATGTTATGGGCTGCATGGGAAATGGGACCTACAAGTGGGTTCGGATGGATAAAAATAAAAGAGGTTCACATGAGAAATTGAATATTGCGTTAGTAAAAGCTCATTTCCCATGGTGATATTGGTATGCTCAGGGCATTCAAACGAATAAAAGATATCCATTTTTTTTTTTTTGTCGACTACCCATCTAGACTAGATCAAGTGGAGAGCAGACGATTCGATTCTCCGAGGAGCCTCTCTATCTGTCCGGATCTGATCTATATGGGAGAATATATGACCTCTGGTCCTTGCTTCTTTCGCTAATGCATCTGCACGGCCATTCCGGTTCTGAGGAAAAGATATCCAAATTAATAGAGCATATTTTTGAATTTCTTTTTATAAATATTTATAAACGAATAAATTTTTGTAGAAAGATCTTCGAGATCAATGACCTCAATACACCCATGAATCAAGTTTTAGTTCCATTGAATCCAGATTTTGAATAGTTCCAAAGATATGAAAAAGCTTTTGGATTTTTTTTTTTTTAAAAAGATAACTAATGCAAGTGATGACATATTGATGGTATTATGCTTGAATTTAGAACTTTTTTTAAGGAGTGATACGCATTCAAACATAGATGTGATGATTTTTTATGGAAGTAAAAATTCTTCGAAAATTAATACCAAAAAAACTTCGAAAACCTATTGAAGTGTTCGATTTTTTCTGAAAAAGTAGGATTGCTATCAAAATATAGAAATTTCTTAATGCATATTGTTGAACATTTCGGTAATGATAACCACAGCTGAATAAAATATTTCGAAGTTGGAGTTGGTAAACAAATATTTGTTGTCTATCATGCCACAAGAAAGATAAATATGTTGGTTATGATATCAATTGAAATGAAAATGGTTGAAAGACTTTGATTATATAAGTTTAATGGATAATTTTGTAATAAAAAAATGTAAAAAGGTCTATATTTCAACGATAGTGTTCTTAATATCACCATTTTTTTTTATAAAATAGACTATGAACTTTGATTTTTTTATTTAATAAAAATTTAAGTTGTTTTAATACTGTTTTATGATTTTGATAAAATTTGTCCAAGAGCATAATTTTAACTTTTAGATTAGGGCATTATAAAAGATTAGTCCGGCACTGGGTATGCTTATTAACAAGTTCGGTGTTCAAAAGAAATCAGTTATTATAATCATATCACCGATATAGTAGGATTAAAAACAACGAAAGTATGAGGCTGGAGAATTCACTGTTACGGTTTTATTCCTTACTGATACTTAAATATGTATCTGTTAAAAAAAAAAATATGTATCTGTTACAAATCTCACTGAGTGTTGCATGCATGAAGAATCTTTTGCAAGCATGAATCATCCATGGTATATAAATGCAATGGGCAATGCTTTTGTGATAATATACCTTATCTTTATTCCGTTTTATTTTCTTCTACTAGTATGGGAGCCTGCGTATGATGTGTATATGGATGGGATCGTAATATAAAAATAATGGTAGAGTATTTAAGTGAACGAAGAGAGATTTTTACTTGTGAGTTGTGAATACTTATATTTGTCGTTAAACATGAATACAATGACATTCAGGGTTTCTGATTTTTTTAAGCTATAACCTGATTTGTGTCCATAAGATATATATACAAAAGTACATAGATGTTAATAGTTCATATATTTTATGATACTGGCCACTAGTCATGTATGAATAATGAGATGATTAGTTCATATGAAATGAGTTGTTCGCAATTGTCAACTTATAAAATTTAAGGTGCTTATTTAACCAGCGATTTGATCCAAGGTTTAGTTGGTTTTGCCCATACAGTTGTTAGCATAACAAACAATTACAAGAAACATTGTAAATAGCTTCATATCGCTTAATTCCATTATAAATTAAAATCTTGTTCCAGTTAGTGTTTAAGATTACGTAAAACTACGGTTGCAGAAGATCACGGCTGGATAAATATTGTTTGAATCTATACTATTAAAAGAGAATTATTCTGAAAAAAATCTACTTATGAAAAGTTACTGCACCCTTATTAATGGTATAATAGTAATTTAGTTAATGGTTAGTTTTGCATATAATTCTAATGAACCAATATTCTATATTGATTATGTGCTTCTACAGAATAAAACAGAACGTGCAGGGCCCACACTCTCGAATTGATATACGGGTGTTTGATGTGAGTATTACACTGAAATTTATTGTTACCAAATACGGTTACACTGAAATTTATTGTTCGTAATAAAATTAAAAATGTATCTGAGTCGCTCAGTTTTAATTCTACTACACATTCATATGGGATCCTCACAACTTTTATCACCCACATATGTTTACTTATAGTTATATATAATATACACTAGTTAGTCCAATGAATTAATACTACTTCAAATTTAAATTTGTGTTTTATTTACTCAACCCATCACAGTTAAAAAAATCAAATAATTTTTATACTTTAAATTTTTAAATAATAACTTATCTATACTATTTAAAGAGAAAGAGTCTTAAAAAATCTATTTACATAAGTTTACATAAGGTTATTGCACTTTTTCATCAGACTTACCATTTTTTAGTCTTTTTTTTTTTTTTTGAAACACAACCATTTTTTAGTCTTACAATATATTTTGTAACATTACGTTAACTACATTATACCATCTATCTTATTAAAACTCAAGTACAAAATCATTTTGTTTGGTTACTTGGATAAGAGTATTAAAAAAATTTGGTGTGTTTGGAAACATGGATTGTAATCTTTTTAAAAAAAAAATTTTGTTTGGAAACAAAGATAGTAATATTAAATAGAAAAAATAATGGGCTTAAGTTATTAAGTCCACTATAAAAGAATGTTGTCAATATATATATAAAAAAAATATAATACAAAGCCCAATGTAAAATACCAACTCAAATTATGGTTTTTATATTTCATATTAAGTTTTTAAAATATAATATATGTAATTATTTATATGATGATATGTATTAAATACTATTAATTATATGATTACTTATATGATGGTACATATAAAATACGATTAATTATATGATGAAATTATACGATATATAATAATGACTAAGGATGAGTTTTCAGACATCCATACGGGTTTGGTTCTGATCGGTTTGTGTTTCGGGTTTTCGAGGTCAAAGATTTCAGTCCTATTAGGATGTTTCTAAATTTTTGTTTGAGTTTGATTCGGATCTTTGCGGGTTTGAGTTTGGATAACCTATTTAAATTATTTTTAAAGTTTTAAATCACTATATATTTTAAATTTTTCAAAATCTATAAATAAAGTAATATATTACCTATAAATTTAAATAACATATGTCAGAATACCTAAGTTTAACATATCAATTGGTTTGATTTAAAATTTTGGATACGAAATCAATAATTATTTTAAGTATTTTTGGTGATTTGAGTATACTTTAACTATTTCAGATATTTGTTTATGACTATCTATATACATTTTCAAGTATTTTAAACCAATTTAAAAGTATCATTCTTTATGTTTTATATACGTTAAATATAAAAATAATTAATATATAAGTATATAAATCTATTTTTAGATAATTTCAGGTACACGAATACTTCGGTTCGGATCCAATTCGGTTCTCTAACTAACAAAATTTTGAATAATTTGAATATTTAATCAATTTATGTTCAGGTTTGGTACTATATTTACGGATTGGTATCAGTTCTGTTCCTCGGATTCATTTTTCCAAACCCTAATAATTACATGAAAAACAAATATCATCATATTTTTTAAAATATACGTCCGAGGAGGTGCAGAGATCAAAGTCTATAATCATTTATTTTAACAACAAGTCAAATAAATATATCGATTGAAGAGCGAATAAAATAAAACTAGAGAAATACATAGTTTACCAGAGACACTCTATGTGTCGAATTTATTATAAAGAAAATTTTATTAAAATAAATAAATTTAATAATTACAAACAAATAATATATTTCATAAAAGTGAAAAATAATACCCGCGCTTTCGAAGCACGGGTCAAAATCTAGTATATATTATACCCGGTTTTTACTCTAACTATAAAACAATTACATTACACCGTATATTTACAAATTATTAAAACATTATATCAAAACTTATATCAATCCTAATGGCCACCAACGACGTCTAAACATGTCCCATTAATCAAAAGATTATAACGTGGCTGATATATCCCAATATACAAAAATTATATCATTTTACTGACCTACAAACTATGAAACATTACACTCTATCTAGAGCTGGGAATTTGAGTATTTACCAACGGGTCTCACCGCGTTTGACCCGCTGCGGGGTGGATGCGGATCAGTCGGTTTGAAAAATTGAACATGCGTATCCGGGTGCGGATTGAGTCGATTTTAAGCGGTGCGGGTATCGGTCGAACAAATTTGAATTGCGAGTACCCGCTAATCTGTAATTTTTTCCAAAAAAATAAATAAAAATTTCGTAAAAATATATAAAATATTGGAAAACTATATAATGTTATTATAAATATCTATTTTTAATTATAAATATATAGTTTTAATTATTTTATTACAAAAATAAAATTTAAATAATTATTTTATTAAAATTTATATAACATGCGGGTCCCATAGGTTACCCACAAATCTAGACGGGATGGGTGCGGGTTTTTAAATCTTTTTTAGCGGATCATTCGGGTCAAAAATTTTGAGTCAAAAAAATATATGACCCACGGGTTGGCGAGGCGGGTTGACCCGCGAACCTAGCTCCAACTCCATCTTGCCATTGATCAGACTTCTGTTTTTTAATATGCCTTGGTTTTATGTGTCTTTATAATATATTTTAATAATGAATCATATGTCTCAAACTTAATTTTATTTTGGATATATAATATATTTTTTTAGAAACAATGATATGTTTTTATTAGTATAGATTCTTAACTAATGACATATAAGAAAAAATTATATACTTGGTTTTGTATTTGTATAGCTTGATAGTTAATATACATATATATAAATTTGCCAATAATATTTTCAATAACAATAGCTTTACCTCATTTTATAACTTTTATATGATAATTTGGGGTTTTCAGTTTAAATCGGTGTTCAGATTAAAATATTTAATCATTCAAATAATTTTAAATTTAGGTACTCATTTGATTTTCGGTTCGGTGTAAAATTTTTTTGTGTGAGAGATATATGATATTTTCAGTTATTTATGAATTATAATGTTCAGTTCTATTTTACTTTTCGTCTTTTTTTTTAAATTTTCGTACGATTCATATCGCGATTTCAGATAAATGTGTCAAACCTATACACAAACTTATAAAAATATTTAATTAAAAATAAATTATTTAATTTTGAAAACAAACCCGCGCTTCCCAAACGTGGATCAAAATCTAGTTAAGATATTATAACTACATATGTATTATACTTCAATTTACATTATAAGAACGTCAAACCAAAAATATTTGCTATAACTGTTTTTGAATACTATATGTACAAATCATTTGAAAGAATATAATACTAATCTCCATAAAATAGATATTTTATTTTATTTAAATATTTTATTGTTATATAATGTGTTAATATTATTAATTTATTATTAATTTTTTGTTGCATAAAATAGTCAACAAGTAATAAATATTAAACATATTAATTTCTAGCAGTTAAACCAATCACACATATCTTTTAACAACGATTAAAATCAAAATTATATGTATCCGCAAACTCCTTCAACCGCCCATGCAATCTCTGCATTTAAACCAGTCAGAACTCTGACTTTTCAAGCGGGTAGTATTTCTCATTTATAATTAGTTGTCTTTCCCTTTTTGTAAATTTGAAAGAATTGTTATGTATTTTATCTAAATTTATTTATAGATAGATAAAATTTATGTATTTTTCATCAAACGTAATAATTTGTTTTTTCAACTGATAATTTTTATGTATTAAAATACTATTTAAATTTTTATTTATATCTTAGTGAGTTTTAAGGTATTTTAGATGACTTAGGTACATTGTTAAGAATGCTATCAAAATTATTGGTATTTTCTAAAGGTAGAGATTTTAATTTAACTAGAAATTTCATTATAACATGCTAGAGAATTTTCAATGTAAAACTCCATTTTTATCTCCAAAATAGAGTAAAATGGAATGTGAAGTAAAAATACAACATTTCTGCTCCATTTTCACTCAATGATGAAGTAATGAACAAACAAAAATAGACTATTCTATTTATGAAGTAAATTTTATTATGAAGTAAAAATAGAATATAATTGTAATATTTTTATTACATACTTCATTTTAGTCAATTTTGAAGGGAAAACGGAGTGGGATTAGAGATTCCCTTAATCACTAAAAAGTTCTCTAATCTAATATTTAAAATATTTTTAATATACTAGATTTTAAATTTTGCTCGACAGATTATGGCAATGTTTATTTCTGAGTTTTAAATAGAACTGGTAGTTTTTCTGGGCCATACACATAACTAATAACTTTAAATATAATTTATTTTAATTTAAAAAGAGAATTTGGTTTATGTTTTGAACATTACTATTTTTATATTTTAAAGGTGTATCTCCAGCAACTAAAGAAAGAGCTAGAACTGCAATGTACCTAAACGAAAACATGCATGTTATACTATAATTCTTTAAGTTTACAACATATTTCCATATATATGTCTTATTAGGTTCCTATATGATATAAAAGCTCCAAAATATAGCATAATGAAAATGGTTCCGAATGTTATGAATTTGATACCAATGACATAATTGATACTATACAGGAAATGGTTTACACTGAGAACAGTATAAAAAAGCACACTTGTTTTTATTTTTGTCAAGAAAATACAACTTATAAAATGTGTGACAGGGTTAGGTGTATAATAATAACTAGATTTTGATTTGCCGTCTATGCGAATATTTTTTTCAAAGATACGTTACTATTTATTTTTTATGTCACTATTATATATCATATACTATGTGCCATCATACAATTAACCCGTTTTTATACGTACCATCATATAAGTAATCATATAATTAATAATATTTTATATATACCATCATATAAATAATTGTATATATTATATTTTAAAAATTTAACGAGAAATATAAAAACCATAATTTAAGTTAATGTTTGATATTGGACTTTGTATTGTATTGTTCTTATGTATTCTGAAAATATTTTTTATAATGGTTATTGAAAAATATTTTAGTAAAAATCAATTTTTGAGTATATATATATATATATATAGTTTTTCTATTTTGAAACAATTTTTGATATAGATTATTTTTAAATTATTATTTTGATTTAAAATATGCATATAAAGTTTAATTTTTTATGATTATTTTAGACAAATGTCGGAAGCGGAAGCGGGTACGTGGAAAAGGAAAAATTTGCCCGATTTTGATTTGCACGAAGCGTATGGAAACGTAAAAGCGAAATTTAAAAAAAAAATCGGAAGCGTGTACGTGTTGGAAGCGTATATCCATATATACATATATATATGATTTTAATATATATATATATGTATTAAAATATAAGAATTTTAAATAATTTAGGACTAAATATCATATGATTTAAGTTTAAAACAAAGAATTTATTAATCTATAATAATTTTGAAATTATTTCATATTAAAACTATAAAAATCCGCATAAATTAAGTTTAAAATAAATTATTATATTTATTATTTTTAAAACTTGATAAATTTATTGACATAGTATATTTGAATATGTGTTATATCTTTAATAAAAACTTCAATGCATAAAGATAATTTATAGTATTCGTTTTAATATTTATATATTTCTGTTCTCTTTAATTAATTACTATCAAAATTTAGATTTTATATAAACTAAAAACTATGATTTTATATTTTTATGAACTATGACAATGGGTTAAAAAAACGGAAACGTGATTCCAAAAAAGAATCGTAAGCTTTCAACGTGATTTTAAAGAGAATATTTTGGAAACGCTTTGGAAGCGAGTTTCCGTAAGTTTCCACGAGGTTCCGATTCCGATTCGGTTCCAAAGCGGGAAGTGGATATCCGATGAAGCTTCTGTACAACCTAGGTTTTTAGGTAATTAGATTTGATCATTTTTATATATTTTATAGATGACCCAGATATATAGTTTATCATAATATAATGAACTTCTAATTTTTTTAATAACATAAATTTACTATTTTTTTAATATATTGCTATTCATTTTCCAATTAACATTATATTTCATTTTACACTGTTATTTATGTTTTCAGACGGTTCCCAAAGATACTTTAATTTTAATAATATACTAGATCTGGACCCGCACAACTGTGCGGTTATTTACTTTCAAGTATATATATATATATACACACACACACATTTTTTATATAATTAGTATATATTTTAAAGTTACCTATATATTTAAATGTGTATATAATTTTTTCAAATACAGTAATTTTATATTTTCATGCTGTAAAGTAATTAATTATTTCAAATCATCATATATATATTGCTTTTTATTATATATTTGTCCTATTGAATTTGTATTTGATTATAAAACAAAATTTTAATGCACAAAAAAACATATCTTATATATTAAAAGAGAAGTCATGACTTCTCATTTATGTGTGATTTTTTTAAAAAATGGACTATCTACTAGAGTTGGTCACATTACATTTTCATTCACTAATAATCTTGATATTAAATAAAATACATTATTAAATACACAAATAAAACTCACATATTTATTGTTACCTTGATCTTCTCAAATAGTTTCCTATATTTTCGAAATTGATATATATTCAATTTAAATATGCTATCAAGTATATTAATAATTTAATGTTATAATATTATACCTCCATATGTTAATTATTTACATATTTCTCGATGTTAACTTTTTAAATAAAAAAATAGAAAAATCAACATTATCTATATACTACCTTTAACCAACGAAAACAAATTTACAACTATATAGTTTATTTTAAAAATTAAACAAAAACTAAATGTTTAATTATTTTCTCGATAATATAAATCTATGAAACTAAAAATTTATTTTTTAAAAACTTTCTAATTTTGTGAAATGTTACAAATATCTTTGAAGATGAAAATAAAAAAAAGTATTTTACCAACCTTTATATATATTTACGATTTCAATAATAAAATAATAATCCAAAATATATATAGAAGAAGATAAAAGATATAAACAATCTATTTAATGAAAAACAAATATAACGTAAAATTATTATATTTTAAAAATTGATAAACACACCTCATATATAATAATATATACCAGTATAAAATTGAAAACAAAATGTTTATATAAAAATAAATCAAAACAAACACCCGCACGGTTGTGCGGGTCGAGATCTAGTTTAAAACTATTTTGTATTTAATTTATTATAATCCTGACCGGTAATTCAAAACCTTAGATCTTCTTTATTATAAATTATTAATTGATATAAAATTTTAAGATAAGTTAATTTTTGCATATGTATTATATATTTTATTAATGTTAAACCAATCTACCAATATATTATACTCCTTCCGTTCCTAAATGAAGATTGTTCTGGAAAAAAAATTGTTTTTAAAAGATGTTTGTTTTATGTTTTCTATGAAAAAATTATTTTATTGGATTATTATTGGTAAAAAATTGTTGAAAATTGAAAATTACAGAAAACAATAAATTTATTATAGTGATTTAATGTGTTTTCTTAATATGTGTGAAAACACTAAAAGACTATCTTTTAAAAACAGAGGAGTATTAGTCAATCTAACTATCTTTTAGAAATGATGATCATAATCGGTTTGATTTAATGTGATATTTGTATCATTTAATTTCTATATATATATATATTTATATATATATATTAGGTGATAATTACGATGTCAATATGTTTTCACAAAACAAACTGATTTATAGGATAGAGTTGTTATGATGTTCAACTGATATTTATTAATTGATTCATTAATGATTGAGAAATGTTATTAAGATAAAAATGGGAAAAATGAGTTTTTAATTCCCCAACTATTTGCAATCAACACTTTTAATACCCAATTATAGGTTGCTCAAAATTAATCCCCAAGTTAGAGTTGACTGTGCAGAATCGAACTTAGAAAAGTCAAACCGTTAACTGTTGACAGAAACGTTGGTTTTAATACAAAAGATCTGGTTTTATCATTTAAACCCAGAAATCTGGCACTTTGATTTTCAGGTAATTTTAGAGGAAATGAGGTAAATTACGGTGAGAAAAGATGAATTCCAGCAAAAAGAGGAAGCAACGACAAGCATTACGAAAGCCTTGATGATTTTTCTGCAAGGGCAGAGAGAGTAAAATAAGTGAAAGACACATTTAAAAGCAAGATGCCAACGAGACCAAGCCAGTCAATGGGTGGATCAATGTGGATCAATTTAAGTGCTTGTCCAAGAGGAGAAGATGTAACCGCAGATGCATAAATATTCATTCAAAATTTTACGTCCATGATTATATGTAAGACATTATAATTGCCAAAACTGACATAACATAGATGCAATGTTCTCTTAACACTATCTACAGCCAATTTGAGTTTGCCTTGAGTCAAATCTCCTGCAGTAGATCACGATTGACCTTCACTGTACGACATCTCTGTTTACATTTCTCCTAACAAGCTCGACCTCCATAGCTTTTAGCTGCAAAATTGTTTTATATATTTGTATATTTTCTAGACATAACTCGATTTGAGGTCTGCACAAACTAAGATTAGCATAAACAAATTGTTGTACAAACACACGATATGATTTGTCTAAGTTCTTGGTTTGAACTCGATAAAGAAGCGTAACGCTGGTTGTTATTCGTTTGACTATTTCTAGGTGTCCTTTGAATGGCAATGCTCTTTTATCTTTCTCCACGTCTTCGGTTTCACCATCTTGATATCAGAATTAGATGGGTTTTTAGTCACCTCAGAAATCGATTTTGAGATTTTTGGGTATAAAGACAAAACCTAATCCCCTTTTGTATTAAAACTAACGTTCCCGTTAAGAGTTGACGATTTGACTTTTTAAAGTATGATTTTGCAAAGTCAACATTAACTTGAGAATTAATTTTGCGCAATTTATAATTGGGTATTAAAAGTGTTGATTACAAATAATTGGGGAATTAAAAGCCTATTTTCCCGATAAAAATGACACATGATTTCTAGAAAATGTCCATTTAAAAAATATCACACATCAAGTGAAGTTATGACTTCTCTTTTAAATTTCAAGCAGCTAAAGAAATAATTTTAAATTTTATCTTTTATGGGAGATATCTTATCGTTTATTCGATTGAGTTCTGCTTTCACAACCTGTCTCTCTCTCTAGAACCCTTGCTCTGACTTCTCTCTAGACAACTACCAGGAATAGTGTTTTCCGGCCGGCGGCGTGGGCTCCCACAGCCACCGCCGGCCCGGATTTTCTTCTTTTCGCTTCTTTTCTGTTTGGTTATATCGTTTATATGTTTTCTTCTCGGCTTCCGGCGTCGCACTATTCTCACGGTGGGCGGCTGGCTTTTGACTCCGGCATGGCACCTGTTCGTTTATGGTGAACGGTCGGCTTTTGATACGCGGCGTCTAGTTCTTCGTAGGCGACAGCGTTTTCTGCTTAGTTCTTATGTTTAGGTGGGTGACTCTGTTCGTGGAAGGGCTTACTTCGGGATGAGATCCCGGTGAAGCAAGCCAAGGTGCGGAAGTTAGTGACTCCGGTGGCTCTGGATGAGATCTCAGGATAGGCCTGACGACGCTCTCCGTGTTCTAAGAGTTCCGGTGTCGATGCAGGGTACGGCGGTTTTGACTCCGGAGGTTTCCGACAAAGCAAATGGTTGTTCTCGGTTTCTCCGATGTCAAACTCGTGCGGTGGGCGAGATGGGATGAACGTGAGACGCGTTTCTCGGTGGTAGGGGAGATTCCAACACGTGGGCGGTCTAGCGTCTTCTGTACGCATGGAAAAGAGGGGTGCCCCGGGGTTGATGGATGGGCTTTGGGCCCATTGGTTCTAGTTTGCTTAGCCTGGTTTGGGCTTTATGTTTGTATTTTATACTTTCTTGGGTTTTAAAGCCTCTAATAATATTATAAAGATGGCAAAAAAAAAAAATCTTATCGTTTATTCGTTGTTCACGAGCCAGTTAATTTCGTATTTATTTTTATAAGAAAAGGAGGGAAAGGGATAGACGTGGAGAAATGGAAAATTATGCCACGTCAATCTCACGCATTTGCTTCCCATTTATACGGTTTTGATTAGCCAACTTGTATCTTCAAGTTGTTCAGTGTTCACACGTGAGGATTAAGTCGATATAATAAAAAATTTGTACGCCTGCTTAACAATTATTATTCGCTGTAAGCATCACTTTAAATTTATATATGCAGATTAAAATATCATTTAATTTTGCATATTTCTAAATAAAAATATTATTATTAATACACTTATACATATTTTAACCAAATATAAAAATAAACTGAATAACAAAATTAATAAATTCTGGAATAAAATACTAAAACATTATTTATTTTGCAACGAAATTTTTTCTTAACAACATTTAACATAAAACGGAGAAAATATTTAGAGTTACAGTCAAATCCGTCGCGAGCAAATAGATTTTCGTGTATTTTTGTGAGAGTAATGTAAACGGCCGGTTGGAATATTCGTACTAGCTGCTTGTTAGAAAAATATAGAGAAGTATAGCAGGAGCTAGTTAAGATATAAGAGCATCTCCAAGGGTTCACTCTATTTTTTACTCTAAAATAGAGTGACTCTATAATAGAGATGGAGTTTGCTTCAATGGTACTCTAAAATAGAGTAGAAAATAGAGTGATGAACAAAAAAAAAACAACTTACTCTATATTTGGAGTAAACTTATTTTTCACTCTATTATAGAGTGAGAAATAGAGTACCATTAGAGTATTTTTTACTCTAAACTCTATTTTAGAGTAAAAAATAAAGTGGGGTTGGAGATGCTCTAAGAACACGTTATCGTTCAATTCATTGATACGCGATAAACCTTAAAGTGCATAACCAAGCTATGTTGTCGAATTCGGCATCAGCTAATTAGGTAATTATTAACTTAAAATTTTCATATTTAAAATTATCAAGTCACGGATTATCAATTCAGAAAAGTATGGGCTACTTGTGGACCAGATAACATACAAAATAAAAAAAATCAAGTCACATAAAAAAAGTGTTTAGAGAATAAGATATTCAGCTATTTGATAACTAATTAAGTCCAAGAGCTCGTTATATTCCTCGTGTTTCTTTCACTCCAAGTTGCTTTTGTTATTGGTCGAGACAATGGGACCAACCACCCAGACATAAATTTACATATCTCTGCTTCTTGCCATTGGTTGAGAAGCTAAATGCACATTATTGTCAGACTAAAACTCATTAGTTTTTACGATATGTTTTAGTAAGTTTGTGCAATCAAGCAGATTTATTTAGACTATCTCCGATGTATTTTATTATTTTTTATTTTAAATAGAGAAATTTTTAAATATAGATGAATTTTGCATAGTTTAAAAAAATAATAATCCAAATATGTAATAAAAAGAAAATCACATTAAAAACCTTGAAAACAACACCATACTGATACTTTAGCATTTTAAACCATTAAAGTGATATTTGTATCACACAAAACCTTCAACATGTTTTACTTATTCATAAAGTAAAAAAATGATTTGTCATAAAGGTAAATCAGATGATGTGTCAATTTTTATTCGAATAGACAATTATTTAATTAAAAAATAAATAAAAGTCAGACAATTAAATAAAAACCAGAAAACTAAAGTAATTCAGAAAATTTAATAAAAAAATCAGAAATTGAACAATTCAGAAAATTAATTAAAATTTCAAAACTAAATTAGAGTTAACTAAAATACATAAAATTAAATAAAAATTTAAAACATAAAGATGATTAAATTAAAATACAGAAAATTGAATAAAAATTCAGAAAATTAAACAATGATGTGGAAACTATCGTTAAAGATATGTTAAAAATGTCATTGTTAATAGTTATGAGAGAAATCACCATCGTCATCAGTGGTATGTTTGAAATGGTTATATTTAACGATGGTATGTTTGTTTTCTTTAGAAAAATAATCTTTTAATTTAAAATAAAACTGTACTAAATTTATCTATTTTTAAAAAGTGATTTTTCTTTATTTTTTGTTCAATTTTATTAATTTTATGTATTTTGATTCAATCTTATTTATTTATGAATTTTATTTAATTTTATGTATTTAGTTAACTCTAATTTACTTTGAAATTTAAATTAATTTTCTAAGTTTATGTTTTATTTTCTGAATTTTATTTAATTTTATGAATTTTTATTTAGTTTTCTGATTTTTTATTTAATTTTTCTTTATATTTAATTTAATTAAATAAATATTTTTTTCCAGAAAATCGATGTATCTTCACATTTACATGTACATCATGTCAGTTTTTTATGAATAAGTAAGCCAGGTTGAAGGGTTTTTGTGATACAAATGTCATTTTAAAGGTTTAAAATGATAGTCAAAAAAGTTAAGTGTTTAAAGTGTTAACAGTCTTTTTTTTTGTTTAACATGAGCTATCTATGGGATATCTCAGACCGAGATCCAGATTAATCCCCAAAAGAAGGTTCAGCCCACATATTGACTATCTCTCTAGGTTTTCTAATAGGCCGAAAACATGATTCCATATCTGCATGGCCACAAGTCATGATAATCTAAGTGACAACAGATTCAAACCTAAGTTTCTTAGAGATCCTAGAATGCCATATAACACGACCAGTGACTCTTGATTTAAAGTGTTAATAAATGTTATGTTTAAGATTATTTATGCTATTTTCGCTTTAGTAAAATATAAAAGATTACTATTTATTTCAATATAAATAGAAAAAAAATCAATACTATTAAAACAGAAGCATAACTTTAGACCCAACTTAAATGTAGGTTAATTTTTTTTTTAACTATACATTATACATTTTTGCCAAACTTTAACATAAAATATACACTATACATTTTTTGGCCAAAAATTTCCACAAACTTTATCGGTCCTGCTTTAATTATATACTAAAATTTTCTATAAATCAAATAATAAGAGTTTATGAACATGGAATTATTAATTTCGAACTCAAAACAACTAGAGTATACGACAAAACCAAATTAACATCATATATTACAATTCTTTCTTTTAAGGCAAATAAAATGTTTCTAAGTCATATTACATCTTTAAGTGCAAGTTGTACTGTTTCTGTTATTCCTTTTTTACGGTTTAATTATGTTGCTATCGAACGTAGAAACATAACGCAAGGCATTGTTTGTGAAAACAAAAACACCCAAGTCTGAGATTTCCCCAATTAACATGTAACCCAAATCATGAAACACAGAAACCAAATGTGAATTTTAATTCATGGACATGTAAACATTTTTCTGCAATGATTTTTATTCATTTTAGTTCATTGATGATCAATAACATCACCATTCATCGTCGATATAACTCTTTTGTTGCTGATCACCATTTTTAAAATCATAACTACTTCTAGTGGCGGATCTAAGGGCAATACTATAATTTTTTACACCAATTTTTTATATTAGTGAAATAATTTTCTTTATTAGTATGTCAAATATTAGTGAAATAATTTTTTATTTTCGTATGTACTAATATAAAAAATTATTTCATCATTTATACACCAATTTTCTTTGGTTAACCATATAGCTGCTCCCATACAACAAAAAAAATCGATGCTGGCAAAAATAAAATAATGTTTTTTAGTACATACTAATATAAAAAATTATTTCACTAGTATTTGACATGAAAAAGTAAACCACGATGTCGCATTAGGCCTACGAAAAAAAATCCTAATCCGAAACTAACCAAATCTGATCTAAAAAATAATATCAAATCCGAATTAAAATCGTTAAAATAATTGAACGAGTTTAACAATTTGGTAGCTAAAAACCTGAACTAAACCCAATCCGAACCAAAATATTTAGTGTATCCGAATATATTCGAATCAGATTTATATACTTAAATGTATTAACTATTTTTAAGATTTAATATCCAAAATATTCAAAATTTATAAGTTATTTTGAAATTGTCTAGAGATATTCAAAAGTAAATATATTTGAAATAGCTAAATAATACTTAAAACACCAAAAATATTTAAAATATATCTTTATTCTCCATTCAATATTCAAGCCAAAACAATACATAAATTTAAGTCTTTTGGTTTACATTATTCTATATTATTTTTATTTTATTTTTAAGAAATTTAAAATATATATATATTTTAAAAATAATTTAAATGGATTATCCAAACTGAACTGAAACTGAACTGAACCTGAACTGAAATTTATAAATATCTGATTGAAGTTAAAATTATTAATCATAAAATCTGAATAGATCTAAACTTATTTTGAATACGAGAACGCCTATCCCTAACCGACACGATACTTCTGAAATCTTCTGCCAAGAGGAAAATGCTTAGCAATTTTTTTGTTATTGTTTTTATTTAATAGTTCTTAGCAACTTGCAATGCATATAATTACTCTTCCTTTAGATATTTATTTGCCGAATTTCTGTTGTAAAGGAGCTCAGCGAAAACTCGTGCTCCCATTATACAAAAATGTCAAAATCATAAATAATTGCAGCGACATAAATTTTTATCTATTTATATTCTATCAATAAACAATGACGAACGCAGTGGCGTCACCACAAAAGAAAAGGAAACTTTAAGGTCAACTAAGTCAACAAGCTCTATAAATAGTAGGTGTATACATTTTCTATTTTGAACGCAAATAGTAGGTGTATACATATTTATCAAATAAGTATATGGGCGTAACTCAAATGGACCTACATGTTTTAACTTCTTTTTAGGTGAAAATATTATGTGACATCATTGACATGTTTTAACTTCTTACGCAATGCGGTATATCATTTTTAACCCTACTTCGTATTTTATTGTAAAATAAAGTGAAAAATAAATAATGAATAAAAATAAAAATATTACTCTGTTTATATAACTTGGGTTCTACAAATATTATATCATTAAAGTTTTGATAAAATAGTGGATTCAGACTTGATGTTACCAAGAAATTTGAACTTTAAACAAAAAAGGAAAAGAAATTTGAACTTCAATCTTCAAAGTAAATGGTCCATAGACCAGCGTCAGTAGTGTACAATCTCTATATATCGTAAGCTAATAGCCTTAGCCTGATCTTACGAGTAGTCAACCTATAAGAGCTGGTATCAATGGGCTAAGCTACTTGTTGGTATCAATGGGCCAGATAATACTTTACATCTTTAAGCCCAATATTGTCAATTCTGAATAAAATATTAGTTTTGTTCCTAATATTATAAAGTTAGATTAAAATTGTATATAAATATAAGTACACATGAAAGTCAAAATGCGAACAGTAGTCTGTGTATTTAACCATCTTATATTGATTTTAGTTTTATTTTGATTAAATTGAAATGAGATAATATATTATTTTTTGAATTATACAAGGATATCATGTTCTCCACCGAGTTGAGTCCAAAATAATCATATGTTAACAACTAATTTTTTTGATTCATTTGTTTGTACCCTATCCCTGACGATGCCGAGAGATATTATATTTTTGAACCCTATTTCGTTGGTTAACATCTGTTTTAAGATTATATAATAAAGATTAAAATGTGGATTTGTTCAACATTTTCTGTGTTGCTAGATTTTTTTGTATGTTTGATGAGTAAAATCGCAAAAACACTAAGATTATAAACATCAACTGTATCTGACCCAGTATATATATTTTTACTAGATAATTTTAATATTTTTATCAAGTAAAAATATATCAATTATATTAAATTGATCTTTTTCTTTAAAACATTGAATTTTGTGCATAATTATTCAATATTATAATAAGAATTTATTTGAAATATAGTAAGTTGAATACAAATTTGTAAAAAATACACTCAATAAAAATATTTTAAATTTGAGTTTAGAGTTTAATGATATGTTTAGGGTTTAGTATTTAGGAGGTGGAGTTGAGTTTATAAACTTCTATAAATAGTTCTTAAACATTTATAATGATTTTGAAGAGTTAATTTTGTTCTTTTCATAATAAAATTAACATATTTATAATAATGATAATCATTTAAAGGTAAATTTGTATAGCCATATATAAAGTAGTTATTATATTTTAAGTGATTCAGTTATATTTATTATCTAGTATAATGATAGAGATACTCTTATATATTCATATAACTTATTGTGTATATATATATATATATATATATATATATATATAATATTTCCATTTTATTATTAATTAAATCAAATTTTAATTGATATTAATTTAAGATATGATTTTAGTAAAAGTTACAAATTATGTAGTTAGTTAAAAGTAAATAATGATGAAAACGTATTTATATTTATATTTAAAATAAAAAGTATGAAATTTTTATTGAAATTTAAACTCATAAGAATATAAAGGGTATATTTTAATTATTTTGTGAAAATTTTAAATATTTTTTATTTTATGAATAAGTTTAATATGATAAAACTAACTTCAGTGAAATATTAATGTTTGATATTTTAAGGTCTGGTAAAGATTGTGAAAAGATAAATTATTTTGTTGATATTTGATGAAGCAATTTTGTGTTGAACAAATTATGGATATGGAATATATTTCTGAAGTATTTTGTTAATTTTATTTTAGTCATAATTTTCAAAAATATTTTGTGTTAGATATGGGAGGAGTATTTTTAGAAAATTAATGACTGCCAGTATTAATAATTTTTTTTAAGGGTAGACATCCGGATGACCGTTCGGATTCGGTTTCGGTCTATTAGGATTTTAGATTTTAGAGACTAAATATTTAAGCTCCATTCAAATATTTAAAATTTTAAACCTTTGATTATTTGCAGGTTTGGTTCAAGTTTGGATATTCATTTAACTAAGTAAAAAAATAAAAAATCTCAATATATCTTAAAATCTTTAAATTTCAAAATAATATAAATTTGAATAATGTATGCTAAACATGTAAATCTAGCATAACAATTGATTTGCTTTATATATTTGGAGGGAAAACCAATAGGTATTTCTATTGTTTTGAGTACTTATGGATATTTTCATATATTAACTTTTAGCTATTTTCATGTATTTTAGATTATTTCAAGTACTTTTAAGTATTTTGAATATTAAATTTTAACATAATTAATATATTGAAGTATTTCAAATTAAAATATTTTTGGGTATCTGAAATATTCTGGTTAGAGCCAGGTTAAGGTTCGAGCCAGGTTCGTTTTTTAGATACAAAAATTTTGGATTCATTCAAATAGCTTACAAGTTTTTGTTTAGATTTAGTATAACTTTTTTGAATCGGATTCAGTTCGATTTTTCAAATTCAGATTTTTTGTCCAACCATAGTTGTTGTTATGTATGATTAAGGTGTTCAAAATGGAATATACTAAGTATTGTCAATTCGTTTTCTTTAAATATAAGAAAATAACATGTAAGATATGTTTTAGAAGTTAACTTATAGTGTATATAGCTTTTTTTAATATCCCACCTAAAAACAAGTTGAGTATAGTTGTGTTTACAATTGTAATAGTATTAATTCCATAAACATATACTCTCTTTGTTTCTAAATAGATGCTTAATGAAGTTTTTGATGTTTTAAAATAGAAGATGTTCTCATATTTAAATGTAACTTTTACCTTTATCAAAAACTGTATAACCAATGATATTTAATAGTCTCTTTTGTAATTGGTTAAATAGTTTAAAATTTATATTTTAATCGTACCTTTTAGATAAAAAGACAAGTCTATGATTAAATGTGCACTACTCTAAAACTTCAAGTATTTTGGAGAGAATATATCCATTGGCGAACCTACATAGAATAGGAAGAGTGCAACTGCCCCCAGTAAAAAAATACAAGAAATGCACCAAAATTTATATGTTTGTTATAGTTTAGTTGGTGAAAAACTATTATTTGCACCCACTGAACCAATGATCAAATAATTCTTAGTTCCTCTTTCACTGTTTTTGCCCCCATTCATTATATTTTCTAGATCCGCTACTGAATATATCTTAACTTCTTCGTAATCATACTATTTGAAGAAATTCGGAGATGATTTGACGAGTCTAATAATAAAATTGTTTTGTGCGATTTAGGAGGGTTTGGAGAAAACAACTACTACAAAGGCTTTGAACATGATAATCGTACTTGTGCTATAAAGTTTGATTTAGTTATGTTGGTTATATTATATAGCCAGCGTATGTAACAAGTTTGAGTTGAAAATGTTTCGAAGACTTGCATATCGTAGAAATTGTGAGTCCTACAGAACATTACTGCACATTCTTTTTACGAATATTTATGCGATGGACAAAGTGATACATCGATTTGAATAATATGTTCTTTTATACATGAAGAATGGCGCTACGATACCTTATTATCAACCTACGATCCCCATGAAACAAGAATAAACCAACACGTTAGTCCCACTCACAATTTCCAGAAAACAAGGGAAGAAACCATGTCTTAGCCTTAGCCATGACCTATGACCTCCATAAATGAAAGAACATACATATTATTATTTAAGAACACATTTAAATGAAAACATTTTCATTTGTTTAACTCACTATTTCATAATGGTAACATGACATTTTTTTTGAATAATTCGGTGTATCCTAGCATCCACCGAGGTGGATTCAGATTAGCGGCGAGTGTCTGTATCAGTCTACATTATCGGTCGGAGTATGCCTCGGTCACCGAATGCTGGAGGAACCCAGATTTTAAATTTTTATCCCCTGTGGCCAGCGGGATTCAAACACTCTTTTATAAAAAAATGGTAACATGACATTAATCATTAACACTCTTTAAATTTGTTGACATACATGTGAAAGACAATTTTTTTGATTTAAAGTTAAATAAATAAAATTCCACTAAATTTAACTCACTTTCATAGACAACCCAATATATTAATCAAATACTATAAATTAGTCAAATTACTAGACTATTATTATATACTTTTATTTCTACTTTTATAACATTATTAACAAACAATTTTGTACTAAAATATGATTTTATACAATTTTATCATATTATGAAGTGTATATTTTATAGACTTCAGATTTATAGAAACTACATAGTTTTATGTCAACCATAAGATATTATTTATTACACATAATAAAGTATAAATATATATAATTTTATGATATAATAAATTATATATAATTCAAATTTATATGAACTATATAGTTTTATGCCAAATTATTTAATCAGTGATTTGTTTATAAATTTTAGTATTACTTTCTAAAAATATTTATCATGTAACTGGTATACTATTTGATAAGTATGTATTGTAAGTTATAACATAATATTTGTAACATATTTATATGATCATTTTGTTAATTCAAAATAATTTAAATATTTACAGTGGATTTGTCAATCAAAAATTTGTTGTAATCTGCTCTTTATTATTTAATATTTAAATTTCTGTAGTGAGAGAAGTCTTATCAAAATCAGTTGATTTACGAGATTTTTTTTCTTAATATCATTCATTTAATATTTAAATATATATATAGCAACATATGCTAATTAAAATTCTGGTGTAAGTTATTCTATTTTTATTATTCAAATTCACCTTTATTAACAAAATATTCCAAAATAATCTTTTTGAATATTTTTTTTAGAATTTATTAGAGAATATTCTATTTCATAGAATTTATTTAGAAAACATCTACCAATTTCTATATAATAAGACACTCTCGACATAAAACGAACCATTGAACTTTTTGTGTTGTGAACATTTTGGTGTTTTCGATTTAATATATTTATATTATTTAGAATGTTAAACATCTTATATCATACATATCTTCTCGGTTGGCTAATTTTAATTTTGTTTTTCTTATTCAGATGAACTATTGTGCTTTTGAATCTTCATAGAATCACTTTGTTTCTTGGTGTCTCCGAGAACATACAATGAAGGTAAATTTTTTTGTCTTTGAAACAGTCTTTTCTCTTTTCTTATTTGTTTGTGTAAAATCATCAGACTCGACATCTTCATTCTTATATTAGTTTCATCGGTTAATTGAAAAACTGATTATTTCAATTTCTAATTTGGCGGTAGTTGAAATTTCTGCTCTAAGTAAGAAGGAATCAATACATGAAGAGAAATCAAACAAAAATGGTAGTATTATTTGATAGAACCGTATTTTATAAACTACGGATTACTGAATATTGTAAAAAATAAAAAATGATAATACTATATCAAAGAGTAAGAAAAGGATGATACAACTGCAGAGGCGAGATATTATCTCTTTCCTTAACTCAAAATACGTCCCGTAGTGCGACGGTTCGATAACGTAATGAGTCCCAGGATACAACTGCAAACAATCTTCTGAATTTGCGTCACTCTATCAGAAGCCTGGCGAAACTAGTTTTGTGTTGTACTCTCAGACACAAGAAATAAAAAATACTAACATGACTATTCAATATAGGAGATTGTGGTTTTTCTTTTGGTATTTGATGAGTATTTCTTTCTATCATGCTAACAAGCCATTTATATAGAAAAATAATGAGAAGCACAAGTTTCATTTTCAACATAAAAATGAAACCTCCATGGTGCACTAATGGAGACTTTATTTCTTGTCATTATTATGTGAATTCATTTCACATTTTGACCAAGAAAATAAAGAGTATAATTATTATTATTTGACTCATTCAAACAAAATAATATACTTTAAATGGATTTCTTTTTTATATTTTATCAATATAAAAGATCACATATATTTGGTTTATAAGATTAAGTTAATGAACATGAAGTCCAACTAACAAATCAAAACCCAAATCCAAATATCTAATGTGTATATTTGTAACTCTATACAAGTTTCTCAAATCACACACATTAGACCTCCATTTCTCATTCACACTAACTCTATTTTTAGCATATGAATACATTGCTAAAAAAATAGTTCCAACAATCCCCCACATGAATAGAAATGCTTCTAGACACTAGACGACTCGACAGACTTGACTTCCTAGACAAGACTCGACAAGACTCAACAAGACTCAACTAAGGACTTTTGAGAGTACAAGCGAGAAATTCACTGTATGATGAGTTGGTAGCAATTTTTCAGCCTTGAACCAGTCATTGTTAATAGCTATCGGATTTACTCGGCCAGGAGGTGGCCATGATGTCTTGAACCTCCCGGGCTTTGGTGTAAACCTAGACAATAGCCAAAACACAGTTTCATTCTCTCACAAAACCAATTTCTCTATTGTGTTCATTTTGGCCGTGAACATTCCTGGTAATCATGAGTGAACTTTAGAGAATATAGCCATTTTATTCTCCTAGAAACGGCCCCATTTCACACCCACAAGGTGATTTGCCATTAGTTTTGTTTAGAGGAGTATCATGTACTACTCCATTCATATCTCAAAACAATTGGCACAAATCATTAAAAGCAAATGCTTATCCTCTATTCCTTACATGTTGCACTGTTTAATCATCCTGGGAACTGGGTATAGACCGAAGTCTTACAGTGCTTTGGGCAGACTTAGTTTGACTTAGTTGTCTCCTTGAACCTATTTCTTGGGATCTCCAATCTGATAAGTAGAGTTACCGCCAAACCTCATCTTAGTTCATAGGCTAAACCCATTCCTCTTGATGATATTACAATTTGATCTCATGACACACCTTTATTAACAGGATCCTAGGTTGTCATCACATTGAACATAATCTCTTGAGATTAGTCGAGATCAATTGTCTAATGATTTTTGTCATCTTTTTTTTTCCAAGATACAATCAACCATTATACATAAAACTCAGTGTATGACACTAGTTTTTTTTTTTTTTAATCATATTTTGATAACTATCACAAATTTCATTTGGCCTCTTGCCAACGACTTTATATGGTAAGCAAAGCTTCCCCCACATTTCTTGAGATAGCTCAAAACCATGCATATTTACATTTAACATCTCTTAAGAGTTTAGAAGGTTAATCTACAACTCTTTTAGATTTAAATGAATAATAAAAACAATTTCGAAAAATTGTTATAATTTTCTTTAAAATGTATTTCATTCTCAGAAATTCACATTTTAGATACAACTATTTTCATAGTTCTCTCAAGTTGATTTATAAATCTAACTTGTATATGCTTTGAATTTTTCCAAAACATATTTTGCTTTTAGCAAATATACATATCATTATATGATATTGTTTGTGCCATCAAAACCACCATTTTCTATGGCTATTCTCAAATATATTGACTTTAGAAACTACAATACACATGTCAGTTTCGGTCATATTGGTTTGAGAATTCTCATTGGTTTTGCATGGTCAACCTTTTTAAAATGTGCATTTAAGCATTGATGAAATACAAATGTTTTGATCAAATATCAACAAACATTTTATTTCTTATGGCAAATGATTTATATGTGGCAGACCTCTTCCAAACTTAATTTGGGGCGTCGACTCACAAAATTCATTTCCATTCATATAACATGATCCCTTAAGAATCAAAATGTTATTTATGACTATGGTTTCACCATATTTTTGAAACTTGAATCAGTTTTCTTTTCTCATGATCAAGCACTTAATAATCAAATTAAGCTGTTCCAAAAAATCTTTTCGGTTTTGATTAGAACAAGTGACAATCTCCTTTTCCTGAAAAATCAGAAAATATATTCTAGTAAAATCATAATCGAGAATAAGCTGATGGAGGAGAGTGATTTTCATCATAGGAATTATCTAATTCCCAGCAATAGAGCCAAATCGATCATGGCACATATTCCAAATATTGATTATCCTGTTCTTTAAAACCTGTTTTCATAACAAAAACACTTCAAAAAATAATCAGTCCGGTTAGTGCAAAGCAATAAACGGATATTTTGAGTTAAGACTGATAGAACCGTATTTTATAAACTACGGATTACTGAATATTGTAAAAAATAAAAAATGATAATACTATATCAAAGAGTAAGAAAAGGATGATACAACTGCAGAGGCGAGATATTATCTCTTTCCTTAACTCAAAATACGTCCCGTAGTGCGACGGTTCGATAACGTAATGAGTCCCAGGATACAACTGCAAACAATCTTCTGAATTTGCGTCACTCTATCAGAAGCCTGGCGAAACTAGTTTTGTGTTGTACTCTCAGACACAAGAAATAAAAAATACTAACATGACTATTCAATATAGGAGATTGTGGTTTTTCTTTTGGTATTTGATGAGTATTTCTTTCTATCATGCTAACAAGCCATTTATATAGAAAAATAATGAGAAGCACAAGTTTCATTTTCAACATAAAAATGAAACCTCCATGGTGCACTAATGGAGACTTTATTTCTTGTCATTATTATGTGAATTCATTTCACATTTTGACCAAGAAAATAAAGAGTATAATTATTATTATTTGACTCATTCAAACAAAATAATATACTTTAAATGGATTTCTTTTTTATATTTTATCAATATAAAAGATCACATATATTTGGTTTATAAGATTAAGTTAATGAACATGAAGTCCAACTAACAAATCAAAACCCAAATCCAAATATCTAATGTGTATATTTGTAACTCTATACAAGTTTCTCAAATCACACACATTAGACCTCCATTTCTCATTCACACTAACTCTATTTTTAGCATATGAATACATTGCTAAAAAAATAGTTCCAACATTATTAAATATATATATATATATATATAATTATGATCAAGATTTATGTTGATTATTTACCATCAGAGATTCCAAGCTTATGTCTTGATGATTAGCATCTGTTTTTACCTTCTTTCTTTTATTCAGTGAGAGTATGGTGATCGATAGAGAAGAAAGAAGAAGAATAATCATGGTAAGAGGATCGGATCGCCTAGCTCTAATCACATGCCAATTACATAATGTTGATCCTTCGTCGCCATTGTTTTCTTCCTCATCATCAACTTCCCACCAACGCACATACAGCGAATCTTTCATGCCACAAACTCAAATCTGAGCATCTTCAGACTCAAGAAAGCCCATCTCTCAAGTATCAATTCATAGGTACACGAACTATAGTATGTTTGCTGATCCTGTTTTTTCTTCTATGATACCTCCTTTTCTGGGTCACGTTTACATGTTATAATATTTTTCTTTCGCCAAGTGAAATTCTTATGTTACCGTTTCAATTTTGTAATTTGTAAGCTCAAAACTATACATAAAATCCTTAAGTTTGTATTTTACACATTGCAATTTATTAGTGTTCGTATAAACTTAAAAACAATTAACTATGAATGTGTTTAATTTGTTTATAGATTCTAATTTATATATCAACTTGTTTTAGATGGCAAAATCCAAACAAACTCGAATTGAATCCTACTATTGGGTCCATAATACCGGAACCATGTCAAATGAACTCTCTTAGAGCATCTACAACAGTGAGATTTATAGGAGTTCTTAACAAAAAAGGCATTTCAGATTTGATAAGAATATCTCAGATTTTTTTTTTTTTTTTTTAAAGAAAGAGATGACCATTCACGGGTCGTCACATACGCAGTATGGTCCGTGAACAGTGAAGAGATCAATCATTAAGAAAGGATTTTAAGGACTCAACATGGCACAAACTCATAAAAAAGTGGGCCCCCTACCTTGCTAAGGACTCCTTAAGAGTCTCCATTGTGGATGCTCTTAGAAGGTAACATGTTTAAAGCTCATGTAATTAAAACTTAGTACTAATGGGATACGAATAAATTGGTTTATGTCTTTTCTACATTATTTTAGATGTCAGACATTTTATTCTTTGTAACACAATTTTTAGATGTCAGACTCATAGTACATTTGTGTAAAAGAAAATATTTTATGGAAAATATTTTATATTTCAGTGCTTAGAAGTATAAACATCACTAAATGATTGCACTGACTGAATAGCTATACTGATTAATGGTTATTGTCCCTAATTTATACCCATGATGAGTGCAGAGGAAGTAAAGCCAAGAGAAGAACCAAAACTCTCGACCACTCTTCACAAACCCATTAAAGGTGAACAAACAAAACCAGAAGAAGCACGATCGGTAAAGACTCAAATTCAACAGACTAGGAGTGTCTTCAGCTCACTCAATGCTAGCATCATAAGCTCAGAAAGAAGTCGGAGACATTACTCCCTCACAATAGATGTGTTTGTGATTTTACTCCCGATATTGAACATCATAAGATCAGGCACTATCTCGTTGAGACCTCCTTGGTTACTTCTGCTTATTGCGCTATAGTAATGTCTCATCTAAGTTCTAACCATGGAAGCTTCGGGAGGAAGACAACAGAAGAAGAAGTTAAGAGTAAAGATGGTAGCAGTGGTGAAAATTTGTCTGAAGTGCAGAGAAGCTTCTAGAAAGAGTTGCTGTATCAAGCTCTACGTACGTGGAATGTTCATATATCGTAGTCTCTATATGGTGGTTGTTATTTGTGGAGCCTCTCTACTTTGAGTTCTTTTTTTTTTTTCAAAATCTACTTTGAGTTCTTATTTTCAGTTTTTTTTTTTGTTTTTTTGTTGGATTTTATTTGATTAAGATTATTTTATTTCCTTCTCTTTGGTATCAGAAGTATTTTATATTTGGAATTTGCTTTGATTAAAGAAAACACTTTCAACTGGTAGATTACTTCTAGCTAAGGAAACACAAAAGTTGCATCAAAGACGGTCGATATCGATTTCATAAAGGACAATGATTTTTTTTTTGTTCAAATCATAAAGGACATTAATCTTTGCAAGATTAAGCCATGTGATCTTCGAGGTTTGCCAAATCCCATGATCCCTATAATATTTTCTTCTTTATATTAATTTTCTAAAGACTATTTAAACAAGTGATTCCATTCTTTTTTTCAGATAACAATCTTAGTTCTAAGTAAAAGCAGGAAGAGAAAGATAGAGATTGTCATGCAAGCATGGCAAATACTTTGTTGTCGAAGATATGTACGAAGCATGGTGAGTGAAGATCTTCTTCAATGTCTATTATAATTCAAACCTATCACACTATTTTTTGTTGTTGTTCTTCGTATGTGTAGGTTAATGTTGTTGAATGATTCAAGCTATATGAGAAAATGGTTGACACAAAGAAAGTTTCTCAACTCACTTCTTTTGTGAATCTGAGGCTGGAGGAAGAGTTCAACTTCATATGCGGGTTATAAACTGGTTATAATTTAGTTTTTTTTTATCTATTAAACGTTAAGGCATCAATTATAAATTAATGTTTCGGATATTCATTTTAGTGATCAAACCAATAAGTTTTAATTTTTTTATAATTGTTTTTCATTTGAGTGATTTTAAAAATGAATAAACATAGTTTTGTGTATGGTCACTATAAAGAAAAAAATATTAGTTTCATGATTTTGAATTTTTTTTATGGAAGAGAGAGGGACAACGAGCGATATGAAGAGAAAGAGGTATTTAGAGATAGAGAGAGAAAGAGACTCAGAGAGAGACTAAGATATATATATATATATATATATAAAGAGGTGAAATATAGAGAGACGGATTGGGGGAGAGATATATAAAAGAGACGAAATGAGTGAAATAGAATGAGAGAGAACTAGATGAGTGACATAGAAAGATACAATGAAAGTGCGAAAAAATTACGATCTATTTATACACTTATAATAATAGTTATACATGCAATATATGAATTATATTAATGTTCGTACTAAAAGATGAATTTCGTTATGAAATTCAATGATCCAAAATACTAAGAGAGAGAGAGAGAGAGAGAGAGAGAGAGAGAGAGAGAGAGAGACATACAAATCGCTTCAAATTATTAATACATCTAATCATATTTTTAAATCGAATTATATTAAATATGTTTTTAGAAAATATGTTTTTATTTTTGACAGTTTTATTATATTAATTTATGATCAGTTATCTAAAATATAAATTTGATCTTAAAATATAAAATTTATCTTTAATTATATATATATATATATATATATATATTTATTTAGTTAGTTATTAAGGATAACAAGAAATTTAACTAGTATAACTTTTAACGTAAAGTTCATAAACAAAAAATATATCACTTCGCAAATAATAATATAGATTAAATCAAATTATTACATATTATCTCATCTTAAATTAGAAAATTATTCAAAGATGTACAAATAACAAATAGTAGAAATATTATTTCAGCTCAGTTTAAGTTACCTTTTGAAATCACAGTTTAACACAATAAAATACAAAAAAAATCTTTTGTTTTATAATTCATTCAATCATGTTTCGTAGATAAATTGAGTAAATATGAGATATTTAATTTTTGTCAAAAAAATATGAGATATTTAGTTTAAGAGCTTTTGAAATTTGCATTCTCGCGTCGACATACAGACTTTTTGTTTTCTTTCAGATTATTGAAATTAAATAACTCACAAGTATTTGGTGGAAAATAAAAGAGGAAACATAGATGGCATACATGTTCGGGGTTTGTGACCATATAAAATAAAATAAAATAAAACTCTTTAAAAAAGAACTAGATTAAGAGCGGGTATACTTTTTTGAGAATTTTAATTTTTGTATTCGAGTTATTTTATAACTATACTTGTGTTTATCAATACTATTAAAATAAGAAAATGACCTATTGATATATTTGTTGTCCAACTATTTTAATACAATTATTAAAAATTCTTATTGCCGAGTAGCTCATAGCCCAGTGGCTATTGACAGTCCCTTTGGGACCTTGACATCAGGGTTCAACCCTCACCTCTGCCTCCTAAAGTGAGGCTTCCCCTGCTATAGGGCTTGGGCTATCGGGCCGGCCCGTTGTGGCCCGAAAGTTGACAAAAAAAAATTCTTATTAATCATTTAAAAAATATCATACAATAATAAAACACAAATATGACTGAGAAACACAAATAGAAAAAATAAATTTCTAAAAATATATAAGACAGAAAATATATTCGCCCTTTTAAGGGCGGATCAAAATACGCCCTTGAGATTTAAATCACTATTTCTAAAAATTCCAAACCTGAATAAACTTAAACCAAAATTGCATCACTTAATAAACTTCATATTTCATTAATAATAATTATTACAATATCACCAAGTTAAAAGATTTAGGAGTCAACTATATATTTAAGCGGATAAAACATAAGAATGATTGAAACATTACTGACATAGTTATCCATGGTCAATCTAATAACTCAATGACCGAAAACTAATCAAATTGAACATCTAGACGGTGTTTTAAAACATTAATTAAAAGAAAATTAGGTGTAATAACCAAAAAAAATTATAACTCACTAACTAACCAAAAACCCACCCTCTCTCCTACTTTCTCTTCCTATCTCTCTACTCTCTTTTCCAAAATCTAATTTCCTTTTTTGGTTATTAAGTAAAGAAGCCCTTAATTAAACCATAGTTCATTCCTATTAACTTGTGTAGTGAAAATAGTATTTATTAAAGTATAGTATCAATATTATTGTTTCTAGGTGATATAATTTTTATTTATTGGACTTCGTAAAGTAGTCGGCAGTTTATAATATTAAAAGTAGTGGTCACTAATACTTTGGAACTAAAATGTGATTTTACAGAATATATATACATCTAAAAAGTAGTTACAAAATTATTTAATTAGTAAGAATATTCACTGGAACTGAACTTATCTGATGTATCCGAAAAAATAAAAATGTTCACATAATATTCATAACCGTGTTAACATAATTGATCCGAAAATTTTGGAACAAAAGTGGTGGAAGTTACAAAACTAATTTATTAAAGTGGTTACGTGCTATTTTAAATAACTATCACTATAATTAAATATAAGCATTATATTTTAAATTGGACATAACTTTTATCAACTGATCATGATCCAGTTTTAATAGTATTGATACCGATGGTTTAACAAAAAAAAATTTAGGCTTATAAAGATTTTTTTTACACTTATAAATACTGATTTCGAATACTGCGAATGATTAAATTATTGGAAAAAGGGAAGTTTTTTTTAAAATGTTTAAGCGATAATCATTTCTTATATAATTAATTTTATTAGTAACCAATCACGTGTCACAAAAAAATAGTAACCAATCACTAAATCATGTAAAATGAGAGAATCAAATAACATAATATCAGAACATAATGAAATCCTGATCTAAACATAAAGTATATGATTAAAAAGAAAGAACTATAAAACCATACCGTCGTTTTGTGTACAACCAATAAGAGTTTTGATATCGTAACATTATACATATTATTTTCATAGAACTCACACATACATTTTCTCCGACTGAAATTCTGATACTGGTACTATGGCACACTGATACAAATCACCACTAAAATCATCTATCTCTGAAGATTGAAAATGATGCGACATTTAACACAAGTGGATGGTGAAAGACAGTGTCGGGTGAGTTGGGGTGCACTTCCACGCGCGACCTCGACTTGTTGTCCCTACAAGTACTCTCGCTTCTTCAACTTTCTCTTCTATAAAAGAATGACCTTTCTTGGTTAATTTACTCTCTTATCTTCAGACTAAAATCTCTATAATATTAAAGATGGGAGTTTTAAAGAGAAAAGTTTCAAGTAATAGAGGACTTGGTGGTGTTCTCAGAGAGCAAAGAGCTAGGCTTTACATCATCAAACGATGTGTTGTGATGCTCTTATGTTGGCAAGATTGATCTTGGTTGATCCAAGTGGTGATACTTTGAAGCTGAAACGGAGCAAACCAATGATAGCAAGAAGATATGAAGGAGAAAGTGGTTTAGGTTTGCTTGCCAATCGTCGATTATGGGGGATGAAAGTTAAATTTTGATATGGGTATATATTTACAGTTGGTGGTTGTTAGTTTGTAAAAATGACGAATAAAACGTTGGGATAAATTTTGTAATGGCGTCTGCCTTAGTTCTGTAGCTCCTTGTATAAATTCAGTTATCTCACACATAAACTAACCAAGATGTGTTCTTGTTTTGTTTTTAATTTCTTGCTTCCGTAGTTTTATGAGCTTGTGATTAGTGTATCTGGTTTATTTAAAATTATGTTTTCTAATATTTGAGTTCGCATTAATCTAAAGAAAAGCTAACCGCCGAGGTTCACTAAACAATTTCAAATGTTTAAATTTTAAGAAGTGATTTAGCTACACGATAACTAGTCCAACATATAGAGCATGATTTAGAAATTGTAACCAGCTAAAAAGCTATTTAACCAAATTAAACCAAAGATAATCACTTCTTCGTGTGCAGAGCCTGCCTGTCCAGTGGGGAGGCTCACAGACATTTTCGCGGGGCTCTCGTTTTTTTCTTTTTTTTTATAATATGTATAATAATATATAGTATAGTTATATTTAAAAGATAAATAAAATTAATTATAGAAATGCTAATAAATTATTAAATTAGTTTTATAATATTATTATTAAAATAGTATACTATTTTCTTAGTGTTGATTAAATTTATAATGTAAATTTTCTTTTAATATTTTATTTTCTGATTATTAATGCTAAAACTATACTACTTCGTAATAGTCATGGATCTGGAAGTCCAAATAAGCAGTGTGTAATCAACATAGTATAGAGTAGATTTTTTTTAAACTAACAAATTATTTAGATTATTTATTTAAAAATATTAGTATAGTAATAATCAGTTTATATAACCCAATGATTAAACTTATAAGTTATTATGTGATAATGTGAGAGGGAGTACAAGTTTGCATAAACATGCTTGCATGTTTCGATTCTACTAATTTCAGTCAAACCAACAACCTCTTCCTAGTTCCAATGATTAGCCAGTTGATTTGTAGATAAATAAAATTATAGATCAAATAAATACCCTTTTGTTACTTGTCTAATCATATGTAGCATTAGTGCTCCACACAGAGGTTGTCAAAATATCCGTAATGATCGATCCGTTATTCGTTTCGATCCGAAAAATCCAGATATCCGTAACTCTACGAATCAAAACAAATACTAAAATTCAATATCCGTCAAATAAGAAGTAAATCGCAAATACTCATTTTAAAAAAAAACGAATATCTGATCCGATCCGTAATATACATATACATATATATGTATATATAAAAGGATATATAATATAAATTTCAATATATATATATATTAATTATTTTATCCACTAAATTAATTACTTGATCATTAAATTATTAAATGTGCCTAGTTTTTAAATAATTTGTAATGAAATATTATTATTTTATATTAAAAATTTTAGTTTTCTTTTAATTTATTTTTAAAATGATTTTTATTATTTTGTACCGGATCGACGGATCGAATCGGATATCCGGTAAAATATACTGACTTTTCTGGATATCCGTAAAAACGAATATCCAGAAAATCACGGATCGAATCGGATCAGAAAAACAATTATTCATACATGGCGGATCGGATCATCGATATCCTCAAAATTCTGGATATCCGCTCCGTTTGCACCCCTAGCTCCAAATATGAGACGGCTATTCTTTGTACTTTTACGACTTGACTTAACTTTAATTCATGATGTGTGTTTGTTTAGTTTCTGTTAAGTAATAAAGTTTTAATGACTAGATATAGATCAAGGGACAACACAAGTCATATACACCACTTAAAATATAGTTGGGGACCCTCTTATTTAATCTGACGTGACCACTAGGTGCCAAATTTATGATGGAAGACATGTATGAAGTACGTCGAATTTAGTCTATTAAAATATAAAGTGAAGTTCCTTTTTATTAATCGCGTCAAGAACATCTGAAGACTAAAACAGATTATACAACCAACCAATCACGCATATTAAAAGGCACATCAATGTTCAAATAACTTCGTAGTTATTTGAATCGAAATAGTAATAATATGTATTAATTGATGTAAAGGGTTTTGACCGATCGAGAGAGTTTCAATTCGATGGTGAAACAAAATTTTAATTCAAGAACGTGAAACGGGAGAGTATCAAGCAACCAGTCCAACCACAAATATATTATCATTAGTTCATTACAACACTTGTTATTTTTATTTGTTTTCACACAATATTATTGTTGATGACAAGAGAAAGCATGAAAATGGGGTCAAAGTGTCAGGTTGGAAGAAACTGAATCTGCATCATTGTCTCATTGATATTCTGTTGTCGGCCAACTTAACTATGCAGCCAATATGTTTATGTACTCATATACACCTTATGTATTCTTTTTTTCTGTCACGTTCTTTATACATATCTTTTGATGAATTGAAGAGTTTCGTAATCAGCAAATTGAGTTCAGTGAATCCTGTGTTTCTTCCTACTGATGTATGTTAATGCAGTGATCACTAGATTTTTTTTTCTTTCAGCAGTCACTAGAATTTGAATCGTTACTTTAGATGATTTTATAAAATCTGTTGAGCAGTAGAAAATCTTTTGATACATAAAGCTACTGAGGAAGAGACAAAATAAGTTGAACTGTCAAAAAGACAAGAGGATAAGGTCGACCACGTGCGGCGGCCCTACACGACTGACCTACCACCGTCGCCGTCGTGGCCAGAACCATCGACCTCTTCTCTTGTCGCTTTCTCACATCCGGGTCCAACTCTATTTATTGATGTTCACACAAAGTTGTCTATATTGACACTAGCCAATTAAGCTAAACATTCTTACGTAAGTGTAAACCAATTCTTTTTTTCAATTTTAGATCTGTTTCAAGAATTCAATATCTTGTATATATTATCAGAACTGTACTACTTAAAGGCTTAAAAGGCTTATATGATATATCGTTTATGATGGTGAAAACAACAAGTGAAGTAGATATACCATCTCGTTAGGCTGGTATCATTGTGCCATTTCACAATATTGTCAATAGGAGGCGGAGCCTGTATATTAAACCATGAGTTCATTGTTCCGAATAGTGAACAAATAATTCCAATGGTATATCCAACTGTACGTAATATCACAAATTCAGCTAGCTAAAGTATTTTTGGGTCTGTATGTAAATGCTTTTCTATTTAACATTATTGGTCCATAATATTGTACGTACTTCAACACTTGTGGACTTATCTCCAGGTGTGTTCATATTTGTGTTCTTTCAAAACTGTGCATTGCGCATGATTCCCATATGGCTTTTTTTCTTGAAAAGGCTCATAATTGTCCATGGCTCATGCTAAGGTCACATTGTTACTCTTTATAATAGATTAATTAGTGATTTATAACAATTTGTTAAGACGGCCTATTAGCTCAGTTGGTTAGAGCGTCGTGCTAATAACGCGAAGGTCGCAGGTTCGAAACCTGCACAGGCCAATTGTTTTAGTTTTATATTTGGGCCTAAATATATCAACTACCCCATGTGCTAAAAACGATAATCATGCCCCGCCGTTTTTTCTTTCAAGGAAAACACATACTAAACATTTAGTATACATGTTTGTTCATTCAGGCCCATAAAACTCCGTACCATTGGGCCACTCTTTAACTTGTAATTCATATAGATATCATCATTTGGTATGAATAAGATTTAGTTGAGATAGGGAAATCGCAATTACGGAACCATATTTGTTATCATAAACAGAACTAAAATCTGAAAAGGAAAAGGGAAGTCGCAGTTACGAAAACCATAATGTGATTATAACAGGACTAAAATCTGAAAAGGAAAATAAAACCATAGTATAATCAAGGTAATGTGTAATTATTTTATTCATGTAAAGAAACCTTTAATTTATATGTTGGGAGTTAGGACTGAGCGAAAACAGAATATAAACAAAAAAACCTATAGATGATTCTCTTATTAAAAAAAAAAAGAAACCTATGGATGCACAAGTGACGAGATCATGACGTGATGTGTTTGTGGTATCAAATGTATTTATTATTTTTTTAGTTTTTGAACACTGTGGTATCAACTGATCTGTAGTAATAATAAATAACGTAAGAAGAAGAGAGGATCTGTAACGGTGAAAGGGACAACATTGCAAAGATCCCGAAACTAAAGCTCACAAGAGTTTCCATAAATAGAACAAAGATCTGAGTCTTCACTTCCCACGAAAAAGATTCTATTTACTCCTCTCCATATCACTTGTTATATACTAGGTACTCTCTACCTCAATCTGATTTAGGAAATGTAACATTTACTACATATATATGAAGTCAAAGCTGTGTATTAGTCGGTGTTAGCAAATTGCAGATAAATATTAGTGTAGAGACGATTTTTTTCCCATGCAGATTTAAATTTTGATTACGACATTATTTTTATGGTCATCAGAAATTTAGCAACGGATATGCAAAGAGAATTTTCTGTCATTACAGATTATAGAAAATTCATATATAAATGAGTCCTCTTAGCAATAATAGAAAGCAATTGACAATTAGAAAACGATAATGTTAAGTTGCATATAGTATTAGTCAAAAATAGTTGCATATAGTATTAGTCAAAAATATTTTTTTCTTTTTTTTTTTTGCTAAACTAGTCAAAAATAGTTGCATATAGTACACATCAAGATCATAATAAAATAAAATCTTCTTGATTCCACTCTACTGATACAAACCCAAACTCTTTACATAACCTATATCATTAATCAAGACCAGAAAATGTCTTAATTATAGTACAATATACAAACCAAACCCTAAATAAAGGGTCCATAAATTAAAAAACATAGAAGAAGAAACCCAAACCACATTTAAAATATTTAAAATCCCCAAAAACATACTAATATTAAGACCACCAACCCGTAAACCCATTTTGCAAGTCCAATTAACTAACCCTAATTAGTTAATTAATGACTTAATGATATAAACAATCATTTTATGGAGGAATTAACTAATTGTAACATCGATTTGCCATCTTACTAGTCCTTTGCCTCTTTATACTCCCCGACGATGATTTCTCCAAGTTATTGTTATCATTATTTTCATCATTATTATTGACACACTTCTCTATAACCGCCTTTAACGCTTCTTCTATCGAACTCACACGATTATATCTCTTCTCTTCATCATCATGCTCCACGGCATCGTTACGATATTCAAAACCATCATCTTCATGGTCATCTCGGCTCAAGAAAAGGACGTTCTTGACTCGACCACCTACGGTCGCGATCTCGGCTTTGAGAGTTCGAAGATGAAGAGACTTTAAGGCATTTATGACGTCATGAATGAGGTCAGTCCTGTCTCCGCAGCAAAAGGAAGCTCTTATCACCAAGTTTCCTTCTTCATCGTTGTAAGTCGAATCTACGGTCAGATCATCGGACTCTGTTGGGACTTGACACGTCTCGGTGATCAGTGATGTCTGTCGTTTTAACTCCTTCATGTGTTGGATCACTTCCGCTAGCAACGAAGCTTTGTCGGTCTAAAGAAAATAATAATAATAACGATTATAATTACAAAAACATCACATGTATGAAGTATAGTTACATACAGAAAATATTGTTATGATGTAGTTATTGCATTTTAAAAATGAGAAGTACAACTACTTACTTGAATAAATGTAACATTTGAAGTAGATCATTGATTAGTTTCAAAAAATTCGTTACTTTAAGTTAATTCTCCTTCCATTTTCCAAATCGTTGTTAAATTTCAAAACAACAACTACTTGAATAAATTAATGGAACATTTGAAGTAGATCATTGATTAATTTTTAAAAATTCGTTACTCTAAGTTAATTCTCCTTCCATTTTCCAAAACGTGATTAAACTTCAAAACATCAAAGCCATAATGAAAGGGAAGTGAATAAATTATTACAACTTACTTTTGTTGTGTTTGGTAAAATGCTACGCAACTTAGCAAGATGAGTGTTGATTCTCTCTCGCCTTCTTCTCTCGGCTTCACTATGACTCTTTGAAGCAGCCAAAGCCTTAGCATCCATGACTTCTTGTGCACTCATTTTCCCCATAATCTCACCATCAAACCCGAAGGACGGGCCACGACGCATGATGGGTCCAAGAGCTTCGGATAAGATCCTTAGATGGTTCTGATGATGATAATGATTATCCATGGGAGGAGAAACAAAACCATCAGTATTGTCAAAAGAAGAAGAGGAAGAAGAAGCTCTCTTGTTGAAGTAGTGGACCGGGTCAGAATAACGGGTCGGGTTGGATGGGAAATGGGTCGGGTCAATAGAAGGTAAAGATGACCAGGGGAGGTTTTGTGGATGGAGATGAAGAAGAAACTGGTCTTGATAGTCTTGTAAGTTGTGAAACGTTTGAAGACAGTCTTCTTCCTTCATTGCATACATTTTTTGGTTTTTTGTTTTTGGAAGCAGAAAGAAAGCTAGAAAGGAGAAAGACAATTATAGAAGAAGAGACAAAAGGTCACAAACATCCCATTTGATAATGCATACGCATATATATAGTGCTATATTATGTGTCATTTGATATTTTACTAGTACTATTTTTTAATGGAAGGTATTTAATATTTTAATATCAAATATTTCTTTTCAAATGAATGAATAACTCATACATTGAAACATCTTCACCGGTTTGTACAATCAGATCGCCATTATCTTTGATAAATACACATTTGGAGCATATAATTTTTTCGTCAGAAATATTGTTGATATTTTATGATTTCTTTTACTCCAGTTCCGGAGAATGGCAGTACATGGATTTGTGATTCTAAATTCTTTTTTCTAAAATTATTTGTCATAGGAAAGCGAATATTAGTTAAACAATTTTAACAATGTACCTCAATTCTTAAATTTTGTATCCACACAAATTTGTTCTGTCTAAAACAGTTTTGGTGACTTTTTATATATCTATGTTTCATTACTATTCAATGTTATCCATCATAGTTCATATTATTTGATAATTTTCAATTTGGGACCACGATTTTCTAGTATACTTTTTATTATGAATATATAACAAATCTGCAAGTGCTGCACATCTTCTTTACTTTTCTTCTACGACTTCTAAATGGGAGCTGTCATTATCATGTGGATTTCTCTGATGGATTTTGCTTGCTATGAAGTATGAACAATAGCTAGTTATTTTTTTTTCTAAAAACAGAAGTTCATTATTTAATTTTAAGATATTGTTTTGATGTTAGTAAATCTGTCTACTTTTCTACCTTGTAATAGAAGCATTGTAGCTCATTTTTCACCTATATATAAAAGGACTCCCTGTAATAGAAGCATTGTAGCTCATTGTACCACGCCATGACCCTTAATTCTACAATATCAAATTATGTATAACAGGATTTATATAACTTTATAGTCTTATAGAAGTTAAATTTTGTGATCAACTAAACGCAACTGATATCAAAATAAAATTAAAAAATCAACTAGATGCAACTTATATGATATTTTGCAATCTGCAGCATGTATCAGGACGAGGGAAAAAAATAAAATTTACGGAAAATAGTCTCAGATGCTCGTGAAAACTCAAGTTGCATCTAAAAAGATGAAAATAAAAATAACATGATAAAAATGTGAATATAAATGGAAAAGTTCATAAATTTATAAAATGTTGTTTCAACTTTTTTTTAAAATCATCCTTTATTTCTTGCTTTTTTTTCTTTGTCCACCTCTCGGTACCACTATTTTTGAAAATATCAAGTTATGCGATGATATCGGAAAGAAGAGAAGATTAAAGTCGATATATAAATTAATGAATATACTTTGACATGCATTTAAAGGGGGGAGAAAGACGAAGAGGACATGATTATTGTTTTCAACAGGTTCTGAAACAACACGTTAAAAGAATTACATTTGGCTGCTTAATGTCTTGTTGTTTCAGTAGAAAACATATATAGAAACTCAAAAACTAAACTAAGAAATACAGTAAAAAAACAAACACTGACCACAGGACACACGGATTGTCGACCGACCAGAGACCAAAAAGAGTTTTACTTTTAATCATTAATAATCCCACACTCGTTTTCTTAGCCAAACCCACTTTCTTTTCCTTTTCTTCCTTCTTTAATCTTTTTCTGGGACAACATTCCTTCTTTAATCTAATCAAGCCAGATTTTCTAAGTTCTAGATTTGTCTTAAATGCACCGGAGAGATCCTCGTTTTCTATTGAACAAAATACTTAGATTTACCTCCTGGTGAATCTTCAAATTCACCTCATCTATTATCAACAATTAAAATATCACATAAATTAATAAATAAATAAACTATTAACTTCTTTCATAAATATGAAATAACAGAGAAAAAAATATCGCCAACTTTAAACCGCTAGCCAAACTTAATCCAAATCTTAATCCATAAATCCAACTCTAAATCTTAAATGCTAATCCCTAAATTAAACCCAAAACCTAGATCCTAAATCATATCCAAGATCCTAAACCTAAACTCTAGAACCTAAATCTTAAATATATAAACTCTAATTCCTATATTGTAAACATAAACATTAACATCTGTGTTAGTGTCAACATCGTTCCTTTAGAGTTCGGGTTTAAGGAATAAAATTTGTTTTAAGATATATAGTTTTGAATTTGAAGTTTATAGTTAAAGTTTGAATTTAGAGTCTATGGTTGGGTTCATAGTATACGGTTTAGGTTCTAGGATTTGGTTTAGAAGATATGATTTGAGTCTATAATTTTAGTTTAGATTTATTATTTATGGTTTAGAACTTAAGGTTTAAGGATTAGCTGGCGATATTAACGGCTTTAAATTTAGAGTCACTTTTCAACTATTTTGTATTATTTATTATTTTATTTATTTATTTATCTATGTGATACTTTTTATCGATAAAAAGTTAAGTAAATTTGAAGGTTTGCGATAGGGAATGAATCTAAAATTTTTATTTTCTATTTTATTTACTAGTATTTATCAACGAATATTGTATGTAGTGATTTACATATATCAAGATTGTAATATTATATTTATTTGATATATAAGTATTTTATATTTTTTAAATTAAGTGTCCTTTACAGACTTTTTAGTTTTACAAAAATATATTTACACTGAAATTTTTTTATAGAAAATTATTGTTTTACCGTTCATAAATTTTTTTTACATAAAGAAAATTGTAGAGCTTTCCTTGAAAATGATAAAATAGAGTTTATATATTTTCAATTATTTTCATATATTGTGTCAAAATAAACTTAATTAGAAGCTAGTAAAATCATTTTAGAATATATAGAACATGAAAATTATGTAGGACATGTAATAGCATAGTAAAATAACTAATCAATGGAGTATATAAAAATATATAGTATATTAAGTGACTGATCGTATTATCACTCCAATTAAATTAGTTATCAGAATGTCTCTTTATGGGAAAATACTAAACGAGTAACTTCATATGATTCACAAACTATTTTATCAGTGTCAATAGATTGGAAAATTGGTGAAAGAATATAATAGGATTAACAAAAATAGGACAAGTAATGAAGCTAGGGTTTTGGGGTGGTGGTGGTGGTGCAGAGTGAAGCCCACACGACGTTCAACATTCTGGGCTCTTTCTCCACGCTGTCTTCTTCTTTTGCCTTCTCCAAGAATTTCAAATCATTTTGTCTTTGAATTTACTCCTCTTCTTGTTTTTTTCCAATAATACTTCTATTTTATCAGTACTTGATTGATTTACATACATGATTCTTTTCTGTTTTTTCTTGTTGAAACTTGAAGCAAAACCTGGCTATTATTCTGTCTTCGGTAACTTTCTTACATAGTTCCCAGTGAAAAGATATCTAACTAATCTCAAATTTTCCTTTTTATTGCTAAAGTTCGTCTAACTAATTATTATTTCACATCAATCTTTTTAATAAATAAATAACATTTGTTGAGGATTTGCTAGTCTCAAATGTTTAAAGCATATTTCTTTGTTTATTTAACTGGAAGTTTCTTGTCTTTTTGTCTATAAACTTTTAACTGTCAACACATTTTGGAGTTTTTTTTATTAAAGGCTTTCAAATTTAATGAGTTTGTTTGGAAAGGAATTCGAGCAAGCATGGAGTCTGTTTTGCTGAATTTATTTTGCAGGAACGAATTGATCGTGATGAGGTTCCAGTACGAGTTAATTATAGTATACTGGTAATTAATATATTTGCACATAGTAATGACTTGAATGAGAACAAGGGCAGACAAAGTAAAGATAATCTTTTATACTCTCTCCGTTTCATAATACTTGATGTTTTACCATAGTGCACAAAGATTAAGAAAATTGTATTTTTAAATAAAAAATATTTTAAAGATATAAATTTAAAATCAATTAACCAATAATAAAAAAGACTGTGAAATCTAATTGGTTGAACAGTTTCCAATAAAGTTAAAGTAACCTTAAAATCTCAAAACTTCGTCTAATTTGAAATAAAATTATCTTTTTAAAACATCAAGTATTATGAAACGGAGGGAGTATTTCATTTCGTTCCCCACAGAATGTGCGGGGCTGAATGATTCCCGAGGCTCAACATCGGTCTTTAGTAGCTAAGCCATCTTGAAAAGCAAGCTAGGTAATGATGCCATTCATTTGAAGCTAGAGCTTCAGCTTCATAGTTCTCTGAGCTCGGGTCACGGAGTACTTGTTTTTTTTTTGGGGTAAAATTCAAGTACTTTCTAACAAATGATGATTTTTTCAACTTCAGCGTCGAATAGATGATGACTTGTTTTTCATGGTTTATACATGTACACGACCTGGTTAATTTGATTCTTAAAATGACTATCTATTTCAAAATATAAGGCGGAATGCTCCATTTAAATACGCCAATTAATAAACATGTTGATCAGCCAAACTTTTTTTTTTTTTTTTTTGAAAAAAGGGCATTCTTGATCAGCCAAACTTACCTAGGAGACTTACTTAAATTTTGAAGATACCAAAAGAGTAAACCTTGCATCATGATCCAGTATACGAAAGCAAAAGCCTTTTTACAAAAAAAAAGGGTATACGAAATCAATATCATGAAGCCTATTTTTATACACTGAAAAAAGTAATAAAACATCATATTAAAAGTAGCAACAATAATACTAGTTCCTAATGACTATGGACAATTGGACATAACCTGATAATTTTCACGGTATCCAATACTAGATAACAAAAATAAATTTTATTTATAATATTTGTCCCCAGACCATGCCCTTCGCCGAGTATGTGCTTAAACTGTTGGTCCATAAAATGTTATATTTTTAGGGTGAAGAATTATTAGATAACAAACAATTGTTGGAAGAACACTGTAATCATTACCTTTAAAATAAAGTCAGTTTTCATGTTCAAAAGGCCTTTCAAAAAGCTAAAATCATTTCCCTCCTTGACAAGTATGGCTCATTTGAAAACCATTCAGTTAGTTACTTTGTCTTTAATGAGTGTGCTAAAAACTGTACAATAAACAATAGTTAAGCGAGACTAATTAAATGAAACTCACATAGCAAAATTTTTGAAAATCAATTATAAATCTTCCAACTAGTTAATAAAACACCTAATCTTTTCTTAATTTGCAAACAACTCAACTCAAAAATCACTAATCTACAGTTTTTTTTTCCAAGTAAACACTATAAGACCAGAATCAGAAATCCGCTACTTATCCTGTAATTCTATGAAAAATAATCAGCGAAACTTCCACAGTTAATTTTCTTAATTTTGAAAAGATACTTATTACTTTCAGTAGTTATTTGTCAAATAAAAACTACTATCTGGGTGTTATTTTGAATCTCGTATAATCAGCTGAATAATTTCCAAAGGTTACTGTTTAGAAATTAGAATTACTAAATTCGAGTAATGCCACAACAATACAAAGTGCAAGCTATTAAATATTTAAATTACAGATCTTATTAAACCGGTCGAGTTGACCAAAAAATGTTAAATGGGTCGAGTTACTATATGTACATATAATATCATGTGCACACAAAAAAAGAGTTGATATGTATGTATAGGTTTTTTTATCAACTATATGTATGTATAACTTTTCTAAAAATCAGAAGCTGTCCTTTTACACGTGAAGTTGTGACTACACAACTCACGTATTTATGCAAAGGTCTTCTTCACCACCAAATCATTACATGTGTATGGGTTGCATATATATATGTAAGGGTCTTCAAGTGTGTCGTTAGACCAAAATGCATTACATGTAGTATTTTGTGGTTGCATTTCCTCCACTTAACCCGTATTTGTATCCGATGATTGGAAATAATGTCGGACTCCTACCGCAGGTAGCCACAAGGGTAGGAGTAGTCTAAGTTATTTTTAGAGAAGTTTTATGTAATTTAGGTATAAACAAATTGTCCACAAAACTTTTGTTATAATTTGTTAATGAAAAGGGCGTCAAGAGTTCAAACTTATTTTTCGGTCATACAACTTTAATGAGTTTTTGGATATTGTTTTTCGTGTCTCAGAATCTAATTTGTACAGTATAACCCTAAACTTGTTGGGTAATTAAGGATTTGAATTGTGAACGTATAACATGCCCCAACCCCACTACGCAAGGTGCTGAGACCAGGAGTCTGCAAACAAATGTGTTCAACGTTTCTTCATAGTTGCACAAGTCACAAGGTGTTATGACGTGGTGTCATCTTATTGGTTAAAAATATTAATTACGATTTGACAAGAAATAATGATTGAAGCTTAGAGATAATGATGAATCAGAAGATTTAGACTTATCAAAATTAAAACGAGATTGGTTTGAAAGGATAAAATGGATCAAACTTTGCAAGTTTGTTTTCTGTAGTTTTGGGAGTGCAGAGAGAAAACAGTGTTGTGTCGAAGTTGAACAAGGTTTTGGGTGTTGAACAAGTCGGGCGACTCGGCTGTTAGAGTAAGGTTTGGTAGATTAGAAATTGGTCAGTGTCGATTCACAGGTGTGAAGTCGAGTAAACCTGATTAAACAAAGAGTGTAATTTGTTTAAAAGATTTCTAATAAAAGATAACCTTATTTGGAGAATCTTGTTCATTGTTTCTGTGTTTCTGTGTTCCTAGTTCTTTCATTTGGTATCAGAGCGGGTTACCTACCTAGATCTAGATATCTATAACAGGTTGAGATCCTGCGAAGAACATGGAAACAACAGAGTTTGTAGCGGCTCACAAATCACTCATGTTGGATGAAAACAACTTTGGACACTGGAAGGTGCGCATGAAACAACAACTCAAAGGGATTGAGGAAGATGTTTGGACTGCAGTTGAAACAGGATGGACAGATCCAACGATCTGTACTGAAGATGATGAAGAGATAGCTAAACCCAAAAATAAGTAGACAAAAGCAGAAAAGACTGCATCGAGACTCAACGCAAAGACGCTATCAGAAATCTTCAATGCAATCAGTTCAGATCAGTTTAAACTTGTGCAGGGATGTTGTTCAGCCAAGGATGCATAAGACACGCTTGTGGAATACTATGAGGGAACGTCCACTGTTAAAAGAGCAAGACTAGACTATTTGACCTCTCAGTTTGAGAATTTAAGGATGGCGGATGAAGAATCTATCACGAGTTTTAGCTCAAAGATGAGTTCTATTTCAAACGAGGCAATTGTCCTTGGTAAGAACTTCAAGGATAAGAAGCTGGTCAAGAAGCTGATACGATGTCTTCCAGAGAAGTTTGCCTCCTATAAGGCATTATTCAAGGTTGGGATGAATACTGATGAGATGAAGTTTTCACAGTTGGTTGGTATTCTTAAAGTTGAAGAGATGGAAGCACCTACCTGTCCAACCAAAATAGGAAAAGAAACAGTTTTTGCTGCTGAGAAGGGTACTGATAGATTTCAGTCACTTCATGAAAGTCTAAATAAAAAACTGGACGAATGTGTTGAGTTACTGACACAAAACTTCAAGGAGGCTTTAAAGCAATTTGAGAAAGAGCAGAGAAGGAACTCTAACTCACGTGAGGTTTGTGCTAGTAAAAGTTGTCAGACATGTGATTGTCACTGCCATGATGTGTGCAAGAGACAATCTGAGGTTGAACGTCCATGTCATCAGAAGAGAAGTGATGAAAAGCTTAGTCTTGTAGCTCTTATTGGAAAAGAAAATGATGAAGAACTTAAGGTAGATTCTGATTCAGATAGTGATGGAGAGATAGATGTGAAAGCTGAATATCGTAAGCTCTATAATAGTTGGGTTGAATTGAGTAACGAGAATCTGAACCTGCTGAAGAACAAGGCATTACTAGAAGCTCAGATTAATATAATAGAGATGAAAAAGCCTACGGCATTGAAGCTAGAGACGCCAACATGTTCAACGAAGGATAACGGGTTGACCAAGCAGACAGAAGCTGGACACGAAAATACATGTGTATTGGAATCAAAGATAAATAGGTTATCAGACCTTTTGTCAGAAGAAAAGGAGGAAAGCAGAAATCTTGAGTATAATCTGAACAAAAACAACAAGAAGATCAGGATGTTAAGCAAAGGAACAAAGGATTTGGATACTCTTTTTGCCATGGGACAGCCTGCAAAACAGAATTGGGGTCTTGGATACATAGGAAATCGTGTGTCAAGTTCTAGTAGTGGAACAGATCAAGCATGTCTCACCAATTTCGTTCGTGCTAAACCAGTTTCTGATATTAAATCAAAGGAGATTGAATCGCATCAAACCTGTTCAAGCAAAGAAGTACTCGTTGAACAGACAAATCAGAAGTTCAAACAAGGTTGTTACTTCTGTGGGAAACCTGGACACATACAGAGATACTGTTATGCTTTGGAAAGCAAGATGAAGACAAGGAAGGCTGGAGAATGTAGTCTCAACTATGGATGTTATTCTTGTGGGAAACTTGGGCATACTCATCGATTTTGCTATGAGAGAATCAACAATATCAAGAAGGCTTGGAGTGAAAGCAAATGTTATGTTGAGTCAAAAAGCTATGGTAAGGTATGGATTGCAAAATCAGATTTGTATTCCAAATGCAAGGAGACTATTCAAGGGCTTGTGTGCAATGTAGCATGTTCAGAAAAATTGGGATGTCCGAATGTCAATAGGAGATGGGTTAACACTAAAGTTGTTCGAGGTATAGTCAGACATGTTAATGAAGCCAATGCTTTATGCCAGGCATAAGCAGGATGGGGCTCCAAGAGATGTGACAAAGGCATGATTTGTTATGAAGATTTTCAAAGAGTTTTGTCACTCAAGCAGGGGGAGATTGAAGAGTTGTTTCAGTTTGATGGTACTTAGTTGAGGGGGAGTTTCTTGCAAGTGTTCGCTAGTAAGCTTGAGTTGTAAAACTCAGTGAAAAAGGGGGAGATTGTTGAGACCAGGAGTCTGCAAATAAATGTGTTCAACGTTTCTTCATGGTTGCACAAGTCACAAGGTGTTATGACGTGGTGTCATCTTATTGGTTGGAAATATTAATTACGATTTGACAAGAGATAATGATTGAAGCTTAGAGATAATGATGAATCAGAAGATTTAGACTTATCAAGATTAAAACGAGATTTGTTTGAAAGGATAAAAGGGATCAAACTTTGCAAGTTTGTTTTCTGCAGTTTTGGGAGTGCAGAGAGAAAACAGTGTTGTGTCGAAGTTGAACAAGGTTTTGGGTGTTGAACAAGTCGGGCGACTTGACTGTTAGAGTAAGGTTGGGTAGATTAGAAATTGGTCAGTGTCGATTCACATGTGTGAAGTCGAGTAAACCTGATTAAACAAAGAGTGTAATTTGTTTAAAAGATTTCTAATAAAAAATAACCTTATTTGGAGAATCTTGTTCATTGTTTCTGTGTTTCTGTGTTCCTAATTCTTTCACAAGGTTCCTATAATGGTACGAATATTTTATACGAGTATGACTATAATTACACATTCCTAGCTGACATCCGTTACATATCGTATCAAACAACGGTTTACCAATAAGACTAGGCTAGCAACTATATCAATCACTTAGGAACATATTTTCTGAGAAAATGCTTACCAGAATTTGGATTGAAATACCGTAGAATAATTTCCTATGATATATATGATATATCTATAAAATCAATGGATGTATATTACCAAATGCCAACTTGTATATGCACAAACTTAAACAATCCAACCAAAATATGCTGATTTGTATGAATGCATCACTTTGTCATCATCCATATTCAAATCCGGTAGAAACATGTTATTGACAAAATTACCAATTGAATTTACAAAAAAAAAAAATTAAATTAAATTCACACTTAAGAAACCTGCAATTTGTTTTGCAGGTTTCACGTTTTAGAAGTTTTTTGGTATATATGTATTCTCTATTGAAGCAATAACATATAAAATGAAACTGTTTGACCGTGCTATAGTGTAATTCACAATTGTATCAGTAATATAGGGTATGTGATATGTAAGAGTAACTTTCCATTCAGTGATTAACCAACATCCCAACATTGATTATACTAAATATCATGTTCAAGTAAACAAAAACATATTAATTAATCGGTAGCTAAGGTTTTGTCTGTTTGCATGTCGCTGCAACGTGCAACTGCAAAGAGCGACCAAATGTTGTTAGTTTGGTTGTCGCCGCTGTAGTTTATCGCATATTATAAAATGTTCTTAATCTATCTTATTAAAACAGAAACATTACAACTTCCTCTAGGTAGATTTTTAAATTGGACATCACATTATTATTTATACTTTAACCTTTCATTTAAATCTTTCCTTAAATAACTAAATATCAATCAACTATATGGCATCTTACACTCAATGTATAATAATTTAACTCTATTGATACTATACATTATATTATACATCTATTCGTAAACAAAAAAAAACCCATTTTCTCTAAATTATATATCGAGTGGGAATACAACTTTAAAATCTATTCGTAAACAACTATTATTTTTATACATTATATTATACTTCTAGACATTATGTTATACATCTATTCGTAAACAACTATAATTTTTTTGCATATATTATACATTATATTATAATTCTGGACATTATATTATACATTTGTTCGTAAACAACTATGATTTTTTATATATTATATTATACTTCTGTACATTATATTATACATCTATTCATAAACAACTATAATTTTTTTACATTATATTATACATCTTTTTTAGTCGACTGCAAGTTATTAACAAGTCTTTAACCAGTTATTGATTAACTTTAAATTTTAAATTGCTGGATACAGATATCAGAATATATATTTCTTGATACTCAAATAATATAAGTATAACATAGAACATTCTATAATTTAAAGGGACGGATTTACCTTAGATATGCAATAACTAGAATATATTTCCTTATATATATATAGCAAAGAAAAGGAAAATAAAATATAACATCTTTAATTTTTTCTTGGACAATTGCTGTTACGGCTTATTAATTACATATCAAAACATAGATATTTACAATAAAATTTTACTTTATGGGCCATAATATTTATATTGTGAATAAGTATAAAACAAAAACATTGTAAGCATTTAACTTTATAAAAAACACATTAGTCATTTTCGTATTGAACTTTTTGCATATACATTCAAAATACTATTTTATTAATAAAAAAATTTGAAACTATTTTTTTTGGATTAGTACAATTTCATTTAAATTATTTAACCAAATATAAAACATTTATATATCAGCACGGTTAATCTTTGTTAGTTTTTTTTCATAAATATTTTTTTATCTATTGTATAAATTATAACTATTTTATTAATATTATAATGAAGACTTCAGTTATGTTAGTCTAAATTGTATTGGTTAATATTAGATTATTGTTTTCACCCTATATCTATACTACGAAACTGAGAAACTCACGATTATATTAAACTACACAATATAGAATTGGACAAACTCAAAATTATTTAAAACTACAATATATAATTAGACAAACTCCAAATTATTTTAACTACTATAGAATATATGTTATATGTTAAACAAAAATGGAATCCGCGCGGTCGCGCGGATCATGATCTAGTTTTTAGTTATTATTTTAAGCGACTTCGCGATTAGTTATGTGATAAAAAACAAACAATAAGTTGCAGTTAAGTTGTAGGTCGAGGTTTATGTAACCGCTTATGTCATAATGAAAGTCTTGTCCAAAAAAAAAAGTTGTAGGTCGAGGTCGAATGTCGTAGAGACCTCGACCATAACTTCATTATTAGAACTTAGAAGTTTGCCGGACAAAGTAAGGATTCACTCATCATTCCAAAGAATAAACCACATACTTTGTTTGTGTTAAAAAAAAAAAAAAAAAACCACATACTTTGTATAGTCCAAATATGAAACCGTGACGTGAGATGATCGTATGTCTTATGGAAGCAAATATGAAATATATAGATAATGTATATTTGTTTGCTTGTATATGGAAGTGCTTGCACATGAGTGGGTATGTAAAATAAAAATATAGAATGTTATATATAAATAAATTATATAAGCACAAGGAATAAGTAAGCATCAGTTTGTGGTCACACGCATGGGCTGTCTCTGGTCCCTTTGCGTTTCACTTTTCACATTCGTGGCCATTTGTAGCCTTCTTATGTCACCTCGTCACAAATATATTTTATACACATATGAGTGTGTTTAGCACTTTCTTGATATTAAAAGGTTTTTCCAAGTGAATATAAATTCTTAAATAGAAAAAAGTTTGGTTACGATTTGTGAAAAAAAGCTCTTCTAGGGCTTTAATCATCATGACGGCATGCTTACTCCATTCTTTACGTCTTATTTGTCTTAAGAATACGTCTCAGATCGCAAACATTTTGTGAGTACTAATATATTTCTAACTAGAAGAAAAAAACATATTTTAACAAACAAGTGAGCTCGTACTTTATACATCACAGCATACAATTTCCCTTTAATCTATAACATATTCAGATTTCAGAGCTTTCAACTAAGTTGTATTCTTTTTTTTTTTTGCCGTCTTGGATATTATTATTAAAAAAAAAACATATTACACGGCCCATAAACCGGCCCAAACGAAAAGAGCTAAAAAAACATCAAAAGCCCAATCCTAAAAGACAAACCGCAGGTCCAAAAACCGAGACCCAACGAGCCTCACTCCACCTCTGCCCCACGTGTTGAAACCATCACCACCACATGGACGCGTGTCAACGGAAGAAGCATCGTCATCTCCAAAGGCTGTCGGTCGTCGCTGCCGGGATCGCCACGATACCTCGCCGGAGTCGCGAATCACCCACTTCCTCCTCGATCTGAAGTCGACGCTGTTCAACTAAGTTGTATTCATAGTTTATAGATATGCTTTTTAGTTTATAGATATGCGATCAAAACAAATATTAGTATTCGCATTTCGCAAGACGCTTTTGTAATTTGGCTGGTATTGTCATTCTAAAATTGTTTAATATAAATAATAATTTGGAAATCATGTAGCTATATTATTAAAACTATAGTATATTTTGGTATTCTTTGGAAACATAATAACAGAATAAATGATAATTGTTTAGAAATATGAACAGAAATTAAATATTTAATTTTATTTATATTTAGCTATTGCATTTATAATAAATTAAATATTTTCTTTTGTATTTCTTTTTATTTACAGATTCTATCACTGCATTTAAAATCATTTTTAATTAATTAGTTACAATAGTTGTTTTTGTGGTGAAAATAAAAATATAAACTAAAATATATAGTATATATTATATAAAATAATTTTTAAATATAGCATTACCTTATTCAGTTTAATCAAATATAAAAATTCTGAGAGTTCCATTTTTAGTAAAACAAAATATCATAAAATTAATAATAATTCATAGAAAACTAATGCAAAAAATTAAAAAAATTAGTATGTTATTTCATTTTAAATAAATTAACAAAATAAAACAAGTTAATATATGAATAGAAAAAGTACATCAAACTAAATAAATTTATAAAAAATTAATATAATATTATGTACAAATAAAAAATATAATTATCAAATATTTATATTATAAAATAATATATTCTAATCTATATGTAAATTACAAAACATAAAAAATAGACATGAAAATATTTTATAAACCAATGGTTTATGAGTTTATGTTGAATACAAATTAAATCAAACATCTAAGCGGAGTCGCGGATCAAATCCTAGTTTATTTTAAATCAGTTGGTTTTGGTCCGAATTCTAGATTCACTTAGGTCAGCTTATTTAGCTTTTTACATTTTTGGTAATAAGAAAAGGCAATTTTTTTACAAATAGACAATTTTCAAGTTTTTGTTACAGAAAAAGCTATATTTGTGACTAACTATTTTTTAAGATTATTCTATTCTAGGGTATTTCTCATTTAAAAAAAAATAGCCACCAAACTAAAACATCTATCTATAGTAAATGGATCGGTTTTATATGATTCTGGACTATGATACATAGTGGGTCAAAACATGGTTTCCTATTAATTCTTAGTTCAGTTTTTTACAGATGATAATCTTGTTTGTTTGGGGGGATCAATTTTTCAGTTTATATGAAATAAAATTTTGGACAATTTTCTCAAATAACACTTTTTAAGTTTTTGTCACAAAAATAGCATTCAAAAAATAAAATGATTAAAATATCATTTTTTGTTTTGAAAATTTTAATATTTATTTTTTATTTTTAAAAATTTGAACACATTTCTAAAACCACATCCCTTTAACTCTAAACTCTAAGTTTTAGATTAATTAACTCAAGGGTTATAAATACATATTTACCCTTTAATAAAACTTTTTGGTCATTTTCTTCATTATGATGTTATTTTGTGATAAAAATTTGGTTTGGTGCTATTTTTGTCTTTTTCTCTATAAGTTTTTAATTTTAAATGTTGGTAGAAATTTATTTTCCTTCAAATTCACCTGTTTATAAGGCTTTAGTGGGCCTTAGAGCAACATTATCGCGGTATGTTATACCTCGTCCTTAACATTATGCAATTAAAATGAAAATCAAAAAGAGTGAATTAAGCGTGGGACGTCCCTTAATTAAGATACGTTGGCGGACGTCCTTAACACACACGTGTCGCGCTGGGAATGGCCGACGATTTCTAGACCAAATCTCGTCTTTCATTTCGTGTCTGTGAACTCGCGGCGTGTTGCGCCAAGGCAATCGACACCGACGACTCCTATACCAAACCCACGGGCAAAGAACATCCGCAAGGCGCTCTCGAATCTCGTCGGATCGGCTGATTCAGGGGATGTTCTCGTCGTTCATTACAGTGGACATGGTACGAGGTTGCCGGCTGAGACAGGGGAGGATGATGACACTGGTTATGATGAATGTATTGTCCCTTGCGACATGAATCTGATTACTGGTGAGTCAATGATGTTGCTCTGTTTTTTCAATTGATGTGGAGATGATGATGGTGTTGCTCTCTTTTGTTAGTGAAACCATTGATGTTGCTCTTTTTTGTGATAAGAGGATCTGTTTAGATTATAGTAGTTGCCGTTATAATTTTGGATCTGATTGGGTAATAATGATAAAGAAGATGATTTTTGGTGTAAAAGTTCTCATCTTTGAATCTTTGATCGTGTTGCTATGTTTTTAATTGATGAGGAGATGATGATGTTGCTCTGTTTTGTTAGTGAAACCGATGATGTTGCTCTGTTTTGTGATGGAAGATCTGCTTAGATTATAGTAGTAGAAGTTCTAATTTTGAATCTGATCGGGTAATAATGATAAAGAAGGTGACTTTTGGTGAAAAAGTTCTCATCTTTGATTGTGTTTTTTTGTTTTTGAGATTGGTCATGTAAAGGAGCTTGTGTGATGAGATTCTTGGTGTTGCTGTTATGTTGTTTTGCAGATAATGACTTCAGGGATCTTGTGGACAGAGTTCCACAGGGTAGTAGGATGACGATCATTTCAGACTCTTGTCACAGTGGTGGTTTGATCGATGAAGCCAAGGAGCAGATTGGTGAGAGTCATAAAAAAGACGACGAGGAGGAGGAAGAGGAAAAGGAAGAGTCTTCTTCGAGGTTTGGTTTCAGGAAGTTCTTGCGGAACAAGGTGGAAAGCACGATTAGAGGGAACAAGAAGGAGGAAGACGAGGCTGATGAAGTGGAGACCAAGGAGATGGAGTTGGAAGACGGAGAGATGATCCTTGCCAAAGCCAAGTCTCTGCCTCTGCTGACCTTAATAAACATCCTCAAGAAACAGATGCTGATGTTGTGATTGACATCCTCTACATTTACTTAGGGACCACTCAAAATCCCAGCAATAATCTAAATGTTTTGAGAGTGTCCCTAACATTTGTCCTTAGCACCACAATAATATAAAAATAAGCTAAGGACCAACAATTTGGTAATAGCAATAATGTTGCTCTTAGTGTCACTTGTCATAGAAAAGCCAATAATAGACAGTTTGGGCCAAGAAGTAATTTGGGGCAAGTTAGGCAATTTTCGGCCGGCATGTTACTTGAGGTGATTTGTTAAACATCAATGGTCGTCGGTGCCTGTATACAAAATAAAAGTAACGGGTTGTTCTATAGTCCTCGTTAACAACTCGATTCAGACGTTAAATAATTGTTTTAATTAAGAAACTAGATGCGGGTGATTTTATTTTTATAAAATATGTTGTTATTTATTTTTCATGTCAATATAACAAAAACTCGAATCCAAAAAATTGAACTGATCCCGATCTAAAAAAAATATCAAACCCGAATCAAAATTGATTAAAATATCCAAATTATTCAAAAATTTTATATTTAGAGAACCGAAACTGAATCCGAATCGAAGTATTTTGGATACCCGAATGTATTCGAAATAGATTTATTTATATATAAATGTATTTTTTTTTGGACTAAAATTTCATTGAATCTCTATAATATTATTTGAGAAGTCAGTTTCCTATGTGTCGCGCTCACGTTAACTCTCACGATGGTTGATTACACGGATACCCTTAATGAATTAAAATTATTATTGTTAAATATTTTTGTTGATTTTTATTTAGTTTCCTTTTTTATATTTTCCAAATAACATATATAATAAAAGGAAACATTTATAAAGTTTAAAAGAAATTTTAAAAACGAAAATATATACCTATATAATATCAGTTAAATATTTTTATTGATTTTTTATTTAGTTTCCTTTTTAAAATTTTCTAAATAAGATATATAATAAAAAGGAAACATTTATAAAGTTTAAAAGAAAATTTAAAACGAAAATATATGCATATATAATTTGATTTCATTAAAAAGGAAAGTTCACAAAATAGTAATATATATTCCATTTACTTTTGTAGTAATAATATATTTGTATATAATTTGATTTCATAAAAGAAAGTTTCACATAGATAATCTTGATATTAGTATAATAAATATTATTTATTTTAAAACATAATTTTAAACAATACAATTTCAAAATAATAAACATAGTTTTATATATCTATCTATTTTCTTAGATAATTACATAAAATAATTAAGTAACATAAGCAAATATATGTTTAACTGACTACAAATAGTTTATAATTAGTATTATTGAAATTTTCTATTTATTTTCATATATTTATTTGACTATAATATATTTCAATTACAGAAAATATCTATAAATTATATTTTTCTAAAATACAAGCACAATTTTTTTACCGTTTATTTTTAAGAGATATTAGATAATGGAAAATAGATTTTAACAGTAAACATCTTTTGATCAAATAATTACAAAATATTTTAAATTAAAATAACACGATATACTTTAACAAAGTATATATATTATATTTTATGATTATTAAAATTATAGTTTTCTTAATATTAAATAATTATTAAATTTGCTTTTTAAATTTTATGTTTTTATGTTTGTGGAACTTAATATAACCATAATCAAAATACTAAAGCAAATTTGAATACAGATTTTTAAGATTATTTAAAATAAGTTTCAGTTTACCATTCAATAAATCAAAGGCATAAAAATATTTAGAATTTATAAAATATTTTAATTACTGTAGATATTGATATGTGTTCATGGGTTTTCAAAAATATATCAGTTAGTTATGTATGTAACTTCATATTGATCATTGAAAAATATATGAAAGTACATGCACACTAAACGATAAATAAAAATAATAGGGATTTGATATGACTTAACTATAGTAAAAATAATTATATTTCAGTTTGAATTTGAAATAATACATGCAACTTAATATATTCACAACATGAGTAACTCGAGTAAACCAACTTATATCTAATATCGTAGATTAAACTACAATAAGAATATATAGTTTTATGGTAATAATTAATTTTATAAATATAAATTGTAGAATGATTCAAAATATATTAACAAATAAAATAAAATATTAACCAACTGTTACAATTTAGTTCTTTTTGTAAAATTTATATATGTAGGCATGAGACTTCATAATATCATCGTTATATTAATTTATTGAATTTGGAATCCGACACTTTAGTTTATCTTTTATTTCATTCTAAGCACAATATATCTTAATTTATAAATAATCATCCTAAAATATATTTGCATATAAAACATAATCAACAAACCAAGCAACCTAAATGCAAATAATAAAATTAATCAAATTTAATATATTTATAATAAAAATATTATAACTGAATTCAAAGAAATAAATGCAAACCAATATATTCAAATGATAACTAAATTGATGGTAAAAACAACAAAATTGACAACCTATAAGTAACATATCTAAAATCGAATGTCTAATTAAAGTAATATAATATTATTAATATAAACAATGCATACAATTATAAATTAATATAAAATTAAAAACAAATAACAATTAATTATTATAGTATATTTACTTTATAAATATTTATATCCGTGCATGAGCACGGGAAAATCAGCTAGTTATATGTATATATATATATACATATATATATGTATTTAAAAACATCCAAAATATATATATGGTACTTTTAAGTTGGTTTAAATAATTGATAATATATAAATTAGTCATATCTAAATATCTAAAATCGTTAAAGTATACTCAAAACACCAAAATATTTAAAATAATTATTGATTCTCTATCCAAATATTTAAATCAAACCACTTTATATGTTAATTGTAGGTATTCTGACATATGTTATTCAAATTTATATGTAATATATTATTTTGTTTATATATTTTGAGAAATTTGAAATATATAATAAATTTTAAAAACAGTTTAAATGGGTTATCCGAACACGAATGAACCTGCAAAGATTCAAATCGAATCCGAACCAAAATTTAGAAATATCCGAAAGAGACTGAAATCTTTGACCCCGGAACCCGAAACCCAAACAAACCTGAACCGAACCCGAATGGATACTCGAACGCCTACCTCTAATTCACGATCTATTTTTTCCTTTAAAATAGAGTAAACATATAATTAATACTATTTTATATGTACTATCATATAAATAATCACATATATTATATTTTTAAAATTTAGTGTCAAATAAAGAAAATCATAATTAAGTTGGTATATGAAATTTGATTTTTTATTGTATTTTTCAATAATGGTTATTGGAAAATATTTTAGTAAAAATAAAATTTTGAATATATGTATATGTTGAATAAATTTTTGATATAAATCAAATTTAATTTTTTTTTATTTGTAATATATATAAAGTTTAAATTGTGTTTTATGATTATTCTAGACCAATGATTTTTTAGATAATTAGATTAGTTAATTTTCGTATATTTCAAAATTGATCCAAGTAGATCTATAAATCCAGTCAGGAAGGGTTAATATTAATTAGGGGTTTAAAATATTTAGGATGTATGATCTAATATCATGTTAGATTCAGGTTTATTATGGGTTTCTAACCTAAAACCAATTATATATTAGGTAGATGGTCATAATCCCTAATATCCCTCTTCGAGATGATGTTGTTTATCGGCCAGAAATCTCGGAAATAAATCGGGTCGGATAGGGTTAATATTAATTAAGGGGTTTAGGGTATATAGAATTTGGATTCTGATAATATGTTAGATTTGAGTTAATTGTGAGGTTCCAGCTTAAAACTAATTGATAATTAGTAGATTAGTCATAACTCTTTATATATTAGTTAATATATGTTAGAATTTCCAAAGTGGGATATATATCTCTAATAGAATTCAAAAGGATAAGACACCAAAAAACTAACACATCGCCCACGCAGTTTAACAAATATATTGCTGCTTCGGAAGCAGTTTAACGGAGAAGGAAGGCTCCGTTTGAAAATCATCAATCTCACTATCTCAGCTTTAAGAGAATGAAGTTGGGACTGTAAAGTCTTGTCTCTTCTCCTCAAAACATAACAGTTTGCTTTAATGTTCTGTCAGTATAGTAATTTTCTTGCAAAACACCTATGCTAACAATCACACACACAAACAAACAACCTTTGAATAAGTTCAAACCAATTTGAAATTTACGCAAAGGCTAAGTCACTTGCAAACTCTTAAACCCAGAAAATCATTGCAAATCTACTGATGACATATATAAAATATACCAAACACGTTGCTGTACAAAGCAAAAAAATGCTATTTTACCGAAGGAAACCCGTGTACACAATCAGTTATAAATTCATCAAACGGGTACGCAGTTAAACTATAACGGAAGGTATGAAATGGATTAAAGTTGCCACAATGTTGTGATGGAGCTAATCGGGGAGCTTCATGATGAGAACAGAGCTCGTAGGAGAGCTTCTTGATGAAAATCGCCCTAAGATACGGAACGAGATTGTCGAATTAAATTCGTTTAATATATGGGCAATTGTCTAAAATAACACCTTTGAAGTTTTTATCCCCAAAATAGCACTAGAAGGAGAAAGTCACATAAATGACATTCATTAATAGGCAAATTGTCTATAATACCCTTGTTTTAAAATTAATTAAATAAACAGAACAAAAAAAAATTGAAACGCCTCTCTCTCTCTCACGCGACGGTTTCCTCGTGCTTCTCCTTCTTCGCCGCGGCTCCGGGACCACGAGTTCCACCAGCTTCCCGCCGCCTGGTTCGATCAGTGCGGATTGTACGTCGCAACGAGTCGTTACGCGTGACGCTCTACTCGTTCCTCGACGGATTCGAGAACGGAGAGATACCTAACGCGCTTTTGTCGAGAAGCAGATCGCGAACCACGACGGAAATAAAAACTTTATTATTGGATGATGTTGTTGACCTTTGCGTGATTTGGATTGTTGTTGTTGTTGGCAGGTCCAGTTGGTAAGGACACAAATGAGAGTGCCTGAGTATGGCTGGACCACTCAGAAGGTCTTTCATCTTATGAACTTTGTCGTCAATGGAGGTCATCATCATCTCTGTTTTTCTTTCCATCCACCTCCTTTGTATTATGTTGTTTCTGACTAACCTTTTTCTATGTGTGTGTGTGTGTGTGCAGTTCTATTTGGATTTCACCATCAAGTGTTTCTCGTCCATCCCAAGGTGAGAGTCTCTGAATAAGCTTTGAGTGACCGTGGTGTTTGTTCCTCTGCTCAGTTTGTGTTGTCAACGTAACTCTGGTTTTTTTGTTTGTTTCATTTTTGAAGGATGCATCATTTTTAAGTATTTAATATTATTGCTGAGGTAAATGCAGGCTCTTTGCTGGATACTATTGGATCTTCCGGGTCTCCTCTTCTTCTCGGCATACACACTGCTCGTGTTGTTCTGGGCAGAGATATATCACCAAGCAAGTACCGTAACAGATTTTTCCTTATACATGACTAGACTCTCCTATTAATGTACCACACAAACTCTGAACGTGTATATGGTGACACTTATGAGCAGGCAAGAAGCTTACCAACGGATAAGCTTCGGATAACGTATATCTCAGTCCATGTGGCTGTATATTTGGCTCAGGTTCTTATGGTTTTCTATTTTTTTATTTTCGTTTTTATATGTTGTGGTTACTGAGCTTTCTTTGATACAAAGAATCTCTTTGAACCGTTCTCACTTTTTTTGTATAAATTTTGGGTGAATCAAAAGACTTTTAAGTCTGATATTGTAATTGATGTCTCTATCAGGTTGTTATATGGGTATGCATCTGAGTCAATGATAACAGCACAGTGGAGTTAGTTGGAAAGATATTTATGTCAGGTAGTTTTTTGCATGGTCAAGCAAGTTTGCTAAGTCCGTTATTGCTCAACTCTGTATTGATTTTTATTTGTGTGTTTTACTTTTTCTTCTAGTTGTGTCTTTCATCGCGGCGTTAGGCTTCTTGCTCTACGGAGGAAGGTAGTGTTTTTACTTGTCTCGTGATCAAAGTGTCTGAAAGTTCTTCAATGGTTTGACTGGGTCGTCTTTTCTCATGTATTCCCTTGTAATGCTATGTAGATAGTTTATTATACTAAATGTGGGCATAATAAACACACATGTTATCGAGGATAATTTGTGGAACTTTTAGGATGGGTTTCCTGAAGAAAAAATGAGTGTTTTATTACATAAATCTATTTTCGAAGAGAATCAAAAATAAAATAAAAAACGTGTAAGGAATGTTAGACAATTTTTGTTCTGGATGGCTATCCTGAATTGGAACTTAATCTTCCAGAACAACCAAAACAAAACAACATAATTAGAAATTCATTGGCTATAGAAATCTCCAAGTAGAAAACACATATAAAAGAGAGAACATGGAAATATGATAGTTCGAAGCCTTATCAGTAATTCTATAAAGAAAGTGTTAAATATGATATGATTATAAAAGACACATGTTATCTAGGATAGCTTTTGGCACTTTCAGGATGGGTTTCCAGAAAAAAAAAATTAGTGTGTTTTATTTCATAAATCTATTTTCGAAGAGAATCAAAAAGCGTGTAAGGAATGTTAGACAATTTTTGTTCTGGATGGCTATCCTGAATTGGAATTTAATCTTCCAGAACAACCAAAACAAAATAACATAATTAGAAATTTGTTGGCTATAGAAATCTCCAAATAGAGAACAAATATAAAAGAGAGAACATGGAAATATGATAGCTTGAAGCTTTTTTCAGTAATTCTATAAAGAAAGTGTTAAATGTGGTATGATTATAAAAGACACATGTTATCTAGGATAGCTTTTGGAATCTTCAGGATGGGTTTCCAGAAGAAAAAAAAGAGTGTGTGTTTATTACATAAATATGTTTTCGAAAGGAATCAAAAAGCGTGTAAAGAATGTTAGACAATTTTTTTTCAGGATGGTTATCCTAAATTGGAACTTAATCATCCAGAACAACCAAAACAAAACAACATAATTAGAAATTCATTGGCTATAAAATTTCCAAATAGAGGAACAAATATAAACGAGAGAACATGAAAATATGATAGCTTGAAGCCTTTTTAGTTATTCTATAAAGAAAATGTTAAAATGTGGTATGATTATAAAAGATACATGTTATACAGGATAGCTTTGGCATTTTCAGGATGGGTTTCCAGAAAAAAAAATGAGTGTGTTTTAGTACATAATTCTGTTTTCGAAGAGAATCAAAAAGCGTGTAAGGAATGTTAGACAATCCTTGTTCAGGATGGCTATCATGAATTGGAACTTAATCTTCCAGAACAACCAAAACAAAAAAAAACATAATTAGAAATTCATTGGCTATAGAAATTTCCAAATAGAGAACAAATATAAAAGAAAGAACATGGAAATATGATAGCTTGAAGCCTTTTTTGTAATTCTATAAAGAAAATGTTAAATGTGGTATGATTATAAAATACACATGTTATATAGGATAGCTTTTGGCATTTTCAGGATGGGTTTCCAGAAAATAAAATGAGTGTGTTTTATTACATAAATATGTTTTCGAAGAGAATCAAAAAGCGTGTAATGAATGTTAGACAATTCTTGTTCTAGATGGCTATCCTGAATTGGAACTTAATCTTCCAATATATATATATATATATATATATATATATATATATATATATATATATATATATATATATATATTATAATCAAAATCTATAAAAAAATCATTGGCTATAGAAATCACCAAATATAATTCATTGTCTACAAAATAGAGAACACATATCAAACAGAGAACATTAAAATAGGATAGCTTGAAGCATTTTCAATAATTCTATCAAGAAAGTGTTAAATGTGGTATCATTATAAAACACATATGTTATATAGGATAGCTTTTGGCACTTTCATGATGAGTTTCCAAAAAAAAGAAGATTAATGTGTTTTCTTACATAATTATGTTTTCGAACAGAATCAAAAGCGTGTAAAAAATGTTAGACAATCTTTGTTCAGGATGACTATCCTAATTTGGAACTTAATATTCAAAAAAAAAACATAATCAAAATCTATAAGAAAAATTCATTGGCTATAGAAATCACCAAATAAAGTTCATTGTCTACAAAATAGAGAACACATACCAAAAAAAAGAGCATTAAAATAGGATAGCTTGAAACATTTTCAATAATTCTATCAAGAAAGTGTTAAATGTGGTATCATTATAAAACACATATGTTATATAGGATATCTTTTGGCATTTTCAGGATGAGTTTCCAAAAAAAAATGAGTGTGTTTTCTTGCATAAATTTATTTTCGAAGAGAATCAAAAGCGTGTAAAGAATGTTAGACAATCCTTGTTCAGGATGGCTATCCTAAAATGGAATTTAATCTTCAGAAAAACATAATCAAAACCAGCGGTCGTGGATGGTCTTAGAGGTGTGGATTCTCACTTAAAGGATTTTTAGAAAATTCAATATTTAATTAAAAATAAAATATTAGGATAGCAGGTAAAATATTTAGAAAAGACTTCCAGAAAATTTAATATTTAACTAAAAATAAAATGTTAGGATAAAAAGTAAAATATTTATGAAGTGCTTCTTGAAAATTTAATATTTAACTAAAATAAAATGTTAGGATATCAAGTAAAATATTTAAGAAATGCTTCTTGAAAATTTAATATTTAATTAAAATAAAATGTTAAGATAGCAAGTAAAATATTTAGGAAGAACTTAAAAAAATATTTAATTAAAAATAAAATGGTAGGATATCAAGTAAAATATTTAGGAAGTGCTTCTTGAAAATTTAATATTTAATTAAAATAAAATATTAAGATAGCAAGTAAAATAGTTAGGAAAGTCTTCCTGAAAATTTAAAATTTTAAAAATAAAATATTAGGATAACAAGTAAAATATTTAGGAAATGTTTCTAGAAAATTAAATTTTTAATTAAAAATAAAATGTTAGGATAACAAGTAAAATATTTAGGAAAGGTTTCCATAAAATTTAATTTTTAAATAAAAATAAAAATAAATTTTTAAAGTTCAGGAAAATTTTGTATAGTTTTAGGAAAGTTATCCAGAAAATCTTATGTTAACAAATTTGAAAAACTTTTTTCTTGGTGTCTTATTGATTAGACGGATGCCTAGACTAATTTTTACACCATATTAGTAAGAATCAAATGAAGTTATCAAATTTTGTAAAATAAAATTGAACAAAATGTTTTTTATACTTATTACTTGGTTACACAGGATAGTAACACGATAGGAGTTTTATTACCTCTCAGACTAACACTACATGAGCTGAAGTATGAGACTAAGCTGAGGAAAATCATCTGTTATAATCAAACACACAGATTTATTTAAACCTAAATTATATATTATAAAGTTGGAAAACATTTGACAATTTTTGGAAAGCATCAACAAACCATTGAAATGAAAAAAGAATGAAACACATATGAATAAGAAACTTCATCATATAAGAGGAGGAACAAATGTATCAGTAGTTTACTTGGTATAGCTAGCTGAATCAGTAATAACTTGCACGATTCAATTTGTTTGGAAGGTTTAGTACATTAGCAGGAAACATATCATGAATAGTCTAAGAAAAAAGAAAATCATATAAAAAAAATTTAAAAACAATGTACTTGTTTTTCTCTCTGCACAGTAGAACCAAAAGCTGGAATATCATTCAAAAAGAGCAGGAGAAGCAAATGGATCAATAGTTTGCTTGGTACAGCTAGCTCAATCAGTAATAACCTAAAAAATTCAAGTTGTTTTGGAAGGTTTAGTACATTATCAGGAAACATATCCTGAATAGTCTAGAAAGAAGAAAATCATACAAAAAAATATAAAAAAACGTTTACTTTTTTTTTCTCTGCACAGTATAACCCTGGAATATCATTCAAAATGAGCAGGAGAAGCAAATGGATCAATAGTTTGCTTGGTACAGCTAGCGGAATCAGTAATAACCTGCAAAATTCAAGTTGTTTTGGAATGTTTAGTACATTATATCATTATAGGATATCAAGTAATATATTCAGGAATGACTTCCTGGAAATTTACTATTTAATTAAAAAAGAAAATGTTAGGATAGTAAATAACATATTTAGAAAGAGCTGCCTGAATATTTAATATTTAAAAAGGAAAAATGTTATGATATAAAGTAAAATATTTAAGAAAGGTTTCTTAAAAATTTAAAATTTAATTAAAAAGAAAAAATGTTAGAATAGCAAGTTAAAATGTATATATTAATAAAAATTACATATATATCATATTTAAGATAGCAAGTTACATATTTAGGAAGGGTGTCCTGAAAATTTAATATTTAACTAAAAAAAATGTTAAGATAGCAAATAAAATACTGTCTTAAGCTTAGCTTTCCTAAGTGACAAATTATTTTGATTTCTTCTTTAATTTCTACTTTTATATCTCTACTTACATATTCATTTGTTGTTTGTTTGCATCTATTGAATGTGTTTAGGAAATGTTGCTTATAACTTTGTTAGTCTTTTGTTGCTTGCGCTTGTAAAACTTTGTAGTGTTTAGAAAAATTTCGGGAAGGATTTGTGTAGTTTCAGGAAAGCCTTTCAAAAAATCGGATGGTTTGGAAAACTTTTTGCTTAGTGTTTTGTTCTCCTTAAGCATGTTGATATCTTTGGCATGCTCGTGAATTTTCTTATGACATTGTTAGTCTCTTGTTGCTTGTGCTTTTGAAAATGTGTAGAGTTTTAAAATTTCAAGAAAGATTTGTGTAGTTTCAGGAAAGCCTTCCAGAGAATAATTATCAAGACAATCTTAAGATAATTCTTGTTCAGGATAGCTATCATAAATTTGAACAAAGTCTTCCAAAATCGTCAAAGCAAAAAGTCAATATTTAATATTTAATATTTAATTAAAAAAATGTTAGGATAGTAAATAACATATTTAGGAAGACCTGCCAGAATATTTAATATTTACTTAAAAAAGAAGCCACACACACACAAGCAATGTCACTTATTACATAACACTTATCGAGTTGAAAGCAAAAAGAGACGTGAGGAACACACAAGCAATCTGGTGGTGACGCCAGCCTCCTCCATAGATCAGAACAGTTGGTTTTCAAAAACCCGAGCTTGTCATTTTCACGGTCATAAGTGACGAGCGTATTGCGAACAACAATTCCTGATAAAAAAAAGAAAGAAAAATGTATAAACATTCTACTCATCTCATTGGAAGCAAAAAGAAAAAAAGAAAAAAAACAGAAACTGGAGTTAATTTGAAATCAAAGAGTGAAGAACAAATGATCTATCATGAAACTAATCATACATGATACATGACTTCACAGATAGAGGGAAATGAATGCAAAATACGTAAAGTGAGTCTGCATACACTACTTCCAAGGAGTGTTGTTGAGTCTCTATCAGGAAATATTCCAAGGCAGTAAGCGCTTCTAACTTTAGTGTGCTGTAAGAACTGTTGTAATAGCTTTCTAAGACAGAAACTGTTAATGCTAGCTCATGTTATCAAACACGTAGCTTAAAGGAAAAGATGAAGTCATTTTACTTTACCCTGAATAGATAGTTCTCGGGAGAAAGGATAAGTTTCTGATGATTACCATAACTCCATAGCGATCTCGGGGAAAAATTGTGTATCTCAGCCACATCCTTGAGCCATAACTTAAGACAAAAAAAAAAACAAAAAAAACGAAGTATAGAACTTTCTCAATCACTCAGTATTACTAAGGTCCATAACTTAAGACAAAAAAAAACGATATTTCATCAAATCTAAACGAACACGATAACAAAGAAAGACTACCACCAAATCCTATGTTATTTCTTAACCAAAAAGGAAAGACAGTTCAAGAACGTAACACATATTTGACCTAGACACTCCTCAAATCAAGGACCTTAGAAGACACTTTAAAGCAAAAAAAAAAAAGGTCTCATTTTGATGTAAAGACAATGACTTTAAGCGGTGCAGATAGAGAGGTAACCGTCGTACAAGGGCGATGGCAGAGACAAGAGCATAAGCTCCACAGAGAGAGAAAAAGATTCCATCTTGCCACTGAGTTGACTCGTTAACCTCGTCCCACCAATTCGTCATCTCCGTCGCGAAGATTTGTACCATCTCCACTGGCATCATCTCGCTCGAATCCGCCTTCCTCCTCCCTTGTTTCTCTGCTATATTTTGCCGGAGAGGATTTGATTACACACTTCGGATTCGAGAATCTGCTTGAATCGAGAGAAGGTCCGGTCTTTCAATCGGAATCGAAGAACCCTAATCAGCTCTTAAGAATCGGAGAGAGATGAGGCGAGCAAAAGGGGTGAGTTGTTTGAAAGTCAATTGTCGTCGTTGTTGGGAGAGAGACGACGACGATTTTCAATTTTTTTTAATTAAAAGAAAGGGCATAAAGGTAAATGACACACTTTAATGAAACCTATTTTTGTGATTTTTGACCCTGAGTGTTCTTTTGGGGATAAAAACTTGGATTAGTGCTATATTTGTCTTTTTCTCATGGCAATTGTCTAAAATAACACCTTTGAAGTTTTTATCCCCAAAATAGCACTAGAAGGAGAAAGTCACATAAATGACATTCATTAATAGGCAAATTGTCTATAATACCCTTGTTTTAAAATTAATTAAATAAACAGAACAAAAAAAAATTGAAACGCCTCTCTCTCTCTCACGCGACGGTTTCCTCGTGCTTCTCCTTCTTCGCCGCGGCTCCGGGACCACGAGTTCCACCAGCTTCCCGCCGCCTGGTTCGATCAGTGCGGATTGTACGTCGCAACGAGTCGTTACGCGTGACGCTCTACTCGTTCCTCGACGGATTCGAGAACGGAGAGATACCTAACGCGCTTTTGTCGAGAAGCAGATCGCGAACCACGACGGAAATAAAAACTTTATTATTGGATGATGTTGTTGACCTTTGCGTGATTTGGATTGTTGTTGTTGTTGGCAGGTCCAGTTGGTAAGGACACAAATGAGAGTGCCTGAGTATGGCTGGACCACTCAGAAGGTCTTTCATCTTATGAACTTTGTCGTCAATGGAGGTCATCATCATCTCTGTTTTTCTTTCCATCCACCTCCTTTGTATTATGTTGTTTCTGACTAACCTTTTTCTATGTGTGTGTGTGTGTGTGCAGTTCTATTTGGATTTCACCATCAAGTGTTTCTCGTCCATCCCAAGGTGAGAGTCTCTGAATAAGCTTTGAGTGACCGTGGTGTTTGTTCCTCTGCTCAGTTTGTGTTGTCAACGTAACTCTGGTTTTTTTGTTTGTTTCATTTTTGAAGGATGCATCATTTTTAAGTATTTAATATTATTGCTGAGGTAAATGCAGGCTCTTTGCTGGATACTATTGGATCTTCCGGGTCTCCTCTTCTTCTCGGCATACACACTGCTCGTGTTGTTCTGGGCAGAGATATATCACCAAGCAAGTACCGTAACAGATTTTTCCTTATACATGACTAGACTCTCCTATTAATGTACCACACAAACTCTGAACGTGTATATGGTGACACTTATGAGCAGGCAAGAAGCTTACCAACGGATAAGCTTCGGATAACGTATATCTCAGTCCATGTGGCTGTATATTTGGCTCAGGTTCTTATGGTTTTCTATTTTTTTATTTTCGTTTTTATATGTTGTGGTTACTGAGCTTTCTTTGATACAAAGAATCTCTTTGAACCGTTCTCACTTTTTTTGTATAAATTTTGGGTGAATCAAAAGACTTTTAAGTCTGATATTGTAATTGATGTCTCTATCAGGTTGTTATATGGGTATGCATCTGAGTCAATGATAACAGCACAGTGGAGTTAGTTGGAAAGATATTTATGTCAGGTAGTTTTTTGCATGGTCAAGCAAGTTTGCTAAGTCCGTTATTGCTCAACTCTGTATTGATTTTTATTTGTGTGTTTTACTTTTTCTTCTAGTTGTGTCTTTCATCGCGGCGTTAGGCTTCTTGCTCTACGGAGGAAGGTAGTGTTTTTACTTGTCTCGTGATCAAAGTGTCTGAAAGTTCTTCAATGGTTTGACTGGGTCGTCTTTTCTCATGTATTCCCTTGTAATGCTATGTAGATAGTTTATTATACTAAATGTGGGCATAATAAACACACATGTTATCGAGGATAATTTGTGGAACTTTTAGGATGGGTTTCCTGAAGAAAAAATGAGTGTTTTATTACATAAATCTATTTTCGAAGAGAATCAAAAATAAAATAAAAAACGTGTAAGGAATGTTAGACAATTTTTGTTCTGGATGGCTATCCTGAATTGGAACTTAATCTTCCAGAACAACCAAAACAAAACAACATAATTAGAAATTCATTGGCTATAGAAATCTCCAAGTAGAAAACACATATAAAAGAGAGAACATGGAAATATGATAGTTCGAAGCCTTATCAGTAATTCTATAAAGAAAGTGTTAAATATGATATGATTATAAAAGACACATGTTATCTAGGATAGCTTTTGGCACTTTCAGGATGGGTTTCCAGAAAAAAAAAATTAGTGTGTTTTATTTCATAAATCTATTTTCGAAGAGAATCAAAAAGCGTGTAAGGAATGTTAGACAATTTTTGTTCTGGATGGCTATCCTGAATTGGAATTTAATCTTCCAGAACAACCAAAACAAAATAACATAATTAGAAATTTGTTGGCTATAGAAATCTCCAAATAGAGAACAAATATAAAAGAGAGAACATGGAAATATGATAGCTTGAAGCTTTTTTCAGTAATTCTATAAAGAAAGTGTTAAATGTGGTATGATTATAAAAGACACATGTTATCTAGGATAGCTTTTGGAATCTTCAGGATGGGTTTCCAGAAGAAAAAAAAGAGTATATGTAAGGCACATGTGTTTTATGATTATTCTAGACCAATGATTTTTTAGATAATTAGATTAGTTAATTTTCGTATATTTCAAAATTGATCCAAGTAGATCTATAAATCCAGTCAGGAAGGGTTAATATTAATTAGGGGTTTAAAGTATTTAGGATGTATGATCTAATATCATGTTAGATTCAGGTTTATTATGGGTTTCTAACCTAAAACCAATTATATATTAGGTAGATGGTCATAATCCCTAATATCCCTCTTCGAGATGATGTTGTTTATCGGCCAGAAATCTCGGAAATAAATCGGGTCGGATAGGGTTAATATTAATTAAGGGGTTTAGGGTATATAGAATTTGGATTCTGATAATATGTTAGATTTGAGTTAATTGTGAGGTTCCAGCTTAAAACTAATTGATAATTAGTAGATTAGTCATAACTCTTTATATATTAGTTAATATATGTTAGAATTTCCAAAGTGGGATATATATCTCTAATAGAATTCAAAAGGATAAGACACCAAAAAACTAACACATCGCCCACGCAGTTTAACAAATATATTGCTGCTTCGGAAGCAGTTTAACGGAGAAGGAAGGCTCCGTTTGAAAATCATCAATCTCACTATCTCAGCTTTAAGAGAATGAAGTTGGGACTGTAAAGTCTTGTCTCTTCTCCTCAAAACATAACAGTTTGCTTTAATGTTCTGTCAGTATAGTAATTTTCTTGCAAAACACCTATGCTAACAATCACACACACAAACAAACAACCTTTGAATAAGTTCAAACCAATTTGAAATTTACGCAAAGGCTAAGTCACTTGCAAACTCTTAAACCCAGAAAATCATTGCAAATCTACTGATGACATATATAAAATATACCAAACACGTTGCTGTACAAAGCAAAAAAATGCTATTTTACCGAAGGAAACCCGTGTACACAATCAGTTATAAATTCATCAAACGGGTACGCAGTTAAACTATAACGGAAGGTATGAAATGGATTAAAGTTGCCACAATGTTGTGATGGAGCTAATCGGGGAGCTTCATGATGAGAACAGAGCTCGTAGGAGAGCTTCTTGATGAAAATCGCCCTAAGATACGGAATGAGATTGTCGAATTAGATTCGTTTAATATATTCCTAAGGGAATATTTAGTGTAAGCAGTATTTTATATATTTAGTCACAACTTATTGAATGGGTCGAATAAAAAAAGGATGTCATGGTAGAGTTTAAATAGGACTCTATTTTAGACTATAACTTTAAATATGAAGTTTTTTGTTCTTAAAAAAAGAACTTCAAAACTTTAAATTTGAAGTTTTGAGTACTGAAATTTCATATATAGAATGTCACTACTCAAAACTTCAAATTTGAAATTTCATATTTTTCATTGCATTTTAGTCTTTACATTTATATATTATATTTGTGATTTTTAAATATTTTGTTCTTTAATCTTTTTAATTTTTCAAAATTTATAACTCATAAATATTTCAAATTTGCTTTTATAATTTTAATTTTTACAAATAAAACTAAACAAAAAACGTTAAAATAAGTTTTTTTAAAAAACCTAGATTTAGATAACAACAATATTAGAAATGAAACTTAACAAAAGCACTTATTTATCATATATGAAAATATTATGAAAATAGATTTATAGAATAATGTAGTATTTTACTTGTAATTTAATATTTAATTTTGTATTTCTATGTAACATTATATATTTTACTGTATCATTTTGTTAATTAATATTTCTATAATATTTTTATATATGTGCCATTTATTTATATTTTTTATGAATTTAAATTAAGTATCATAAATATAAGGACCGTAATATAAAATATAAATTCTTTTGAAGTTAAGTTTGAAGTTTTGTTTTTAAAGAAGATTAGCTTAAAACTTCAAATATGAAATTTTGTAAACTTCAAAATAGAATGTCTTTTTGGAGATGTTTAACATGGTAGATATACTCACCAAAAACATGTAACAAAGGATATAAATCATATTTCATTTTATTCCTATATTATGTATTTGCCTCCTCATCATAAGGACATTTACACTAAATATTGGAACAAACTTAATCGTCTGATCATCTACTTTATTAAAACAGAAGTACACATATGGATTAACCCTAAGATTTACTATTTATTTACAAGTCTATGCCACTGAAATATTTAATAATCCTACATTTAAGTAATTCATGTCTTTTCCTAATTTATTAAATAATTTCCTAAATCAGATTTTAAACTAAAAAAGATCTGAGAACAATAATTTTTTTAGAAACGACTTTCCTAAAAAATAGGCATTCCTTATTTTGCATTGCTCCTAATATTCATGTACGTATTTTATTATGGCCAAAATGATAATAGGTGCACATATCATAATGTTAGCCTAATAAACAATTTATAAATCATCTATGGCCAAAGTCATAATTTTTGAAAATCACCCGGCCCAAGTTATCATTATCATTTTCATATTTGTTTTTATTCTTTTTATTATTTTCTCAAGATAATGATTTAAGAATCTATTTTTACAAATAGTTTAAAACCTTTTTTTCAAAAATTCTGTAGGAAAATAAATTTCACTTTAGTAATATAGATTTTTATTCATAAATTATTAGTATATTTTTTTCATAATATAAGTCCAATTAGTTATAAATATTAGATTCGTTTATATGATGCATTGTGATATAATAGACAACTAAAATCACAAAGTATAATTATTCAAAGTAATAAATAAAATTGCTATGTTTTAAAATGTTATATCAAACATTATGTAATACATTTTAATTTACAAATATTATATATATATATTATACTATTAGTACAAAACAATTAAAGTGAAAAGAAATATTTATGCTAAAAAAATTTATACAGTCACGGGTCAAGTTATAGAAATGAACAACAACAACGCAAGATTATTTTTCTTTAACAAATTTATTTTAATATAAATTATATTTCCAAATATGTTTATATATTTTATATATTTATAAATTTATTTTATTTGTTTTAAGGGATGCTAAAATTTTGGAATTGGAAAAAAAATGACCCACTCCTATATTATTTTTGTTTGGAAACTTAAAATTTTGTATCATAATATTTTATTAAACTTATAATTTTAATTTTATTTTTATTATAAATGTAAAAGATTAATTATCAATTTAAATTTGTATTTAAATATTACAAATACATAATCTGACATAAATAAAAAGGTAAAAATATAAAATAAATACCCGCCCGGTCGGGCGGGTCAAGGTCTAGTACAATTATTGAAATACAAGTTCTAATCAACTTTTTGAAACATTTTTCATTTTATTAAAGAATTAGATTATACATTTTTAGAAAATACATTTTCAATATGTTTTCAAACATCCATTATATTATTAAAATAATATTTGTATTTTTTAATAACATAGTAGAACAAATTATAATTCATACTTTTACGAATAATTTTTTAGGTTATTTTATCAAACATCCAATATATATTACAGAAATATGAGATGGTCCACATATATTGGCAACAAGATATACTACTTATATTTTAATGAGAATTTTCAGTCTGCATATATTGGCAACAACCAAAATTGTAAGAAACAATACACAAAAATACATTTAAAAAATGATTTTGGAACTTTACTCAAAACAATTTAAATAAATTAAAACCGGTTTAAATGGAGAAACATATTCATCATGGGTCTAAATAACTAAACTTATTAAGATTTTAAAATCAAACGGATTTAAATGGGTTTAAATTTAAATGGGTCAGTCAAAAATAAGACCTATTTAAATATGACATGTTATTGTTTTAACATATTTAATAAAATATTTGATGTAATTTTATTAATGTAAAATGTCTACATTTTAAATGTGTGAATCAAAAACTAGTTATAACCTTTTAATCTTAGATCCGTGAATGTATTTCTTTTATTATATAAGGTCGGATGATATGGGTGATTATTATGACAATAGTTATTAATTTTTTTCAATAAGTTTAACTCTCTTATTATTCTCTTAAAAAAATTCTCTCAAAACTTTAAACTCTCAGTCTGATAAAATTTATAGGTTATTTAACACTCTTGCTTCTCCTTGTATTAACACAATTAGGATTAACACAACTAGATATTTCTTAATCTATGACAATTATAAATGTAGATCTGGTTTGGACGTGAAAAGTACTATACCCAAGAAAAGGACCCTGTTTGTTAGGTGGTGGCAGCAAGTCCTTATTTTCAAAAAATGAAAACATGATAATTTTTCTTTATATGATTACATAACAACAAAACATTGTTACTATTACTTGTTCTATGCTTTTTTGGGGGTCAAACTTGTTATATGCTACAAACCCATTTTTGTTGATTTTTGTACGTTACTAAGCATGGAAACAAGCTTTTTACCGTTTTTGTGATGGATTTAAATAATAAAATTAATAAATAATATAAAACATTAAAGAGGATGAAGATTCGGATGATAATGTTTGCATGGCTGAACATGGTATGAAACATGTGACTTTTATGACAAACTACAATTATTCTATCTTTTTGCAGTAGTTTGGGAGATTACAAATTTATTGCGAATTTATTATCTATAAACTAGGAAAAATAACAAAAAGAACTTACAAAAAAATCTCCAAGGAAGTTTTTTTGTTCTTGTTTTTTCACAACAATCTATAACTTTCACTGTACTACTATAAATCATTTTCAATCTGACAAGTATGAGGTGGTACAATGATACAGGGAGACATAGAAGTGAAAATGTAAATAATAAACTCAGTTTACAGATTCTTCATTGTTGTTATTATTCTCTCCTCCAGATTCAGTTTTGGCTCTGCTTCTAAGCTCTTCAAATGCTTTCATGCTTTCCGCATCAAACCCTCCAGCAAACTGCAATCCATGCATCATAGAACAAAACATTTACAGTTACATATCCAAACCTATACATATGATTCTTAAGTTCTTGTCTGATTATAGTGTTTACTTATTTTTACCTGATGAACTCTAAAAGCGAAACGAACACCTTGGAGAAGCAAGAACTCTCTGTTAGGATCTTTATCAGAACCGCTCACTGAATCAAGCTCATAAGCTACTCGTTTCATGTACTTCCTCGCGAGCTGGACTGAGGAAAGCTTGATCTGCGTGACAAAAGAAACACAACATTTTTCAAGACTCTTTAAACAGAAGTAATGCAATAGAAGAAGATACATAAAGAACAAAACTAAAGTACCTTTCCCACGACTCCAGAATCAGACAACCAATCAACAGGAATGCCAAACTCTTTGTATCGTGAAACCGCCATGTCTCTTGTACGTAAAAGAGCGTATACACTTTGTTCAACCCTGTGAAAAAAAAGGAGCCAGAAACCAAACGGTTTAGTAAATAAAGATAAGGTGTGTGATAATACTCTTTTTCCTTTGCCTTTGAGGTTGTTGGTATTAACTTACTTCTCAAGCAACTTATACATCTTCTTCAACGCAGGTTCACAAGGGAGATTCGGATCATCGACAAAGGAAGTTACTTGCTTCTCAAGTTTCATGAGATCTTGATACTCAAAAGCTGCTTCTCGTAAGGCATCAGCTTTGCCCTCAGGCCAATCAAAGTGTTTAAGAACCGCCCTCTCATCAACCAAGAAGGAGAGCTCTTCATCTAAGCCAGCTAACGAAAGCCAAGAGATCTTCTATGTCAGGTGAAGGAAGCAGCTCTAACTTCAGTTGCTAACGACTGAACAAAGTCACCTTGTGTCTCCACATCCGCTTTGACCTGTAAATCAAAAGTTTCAAAACTTCAGTTGCCTCAACGTTGTACTGAATCTATTAAAAGTAAAAAAAAAAAAGTGAGTGAACTTACTGCTAAGAGGAACGTTGATCGGTTCTCGATTTCACCAATCATATTGCTCCTAGCTTCAGATGAGTTACCAGTTCCTCCTGAAGAGACCAAAGAAGGTGAACCATCTTTCTTGGCTTCACGTTTCATCAAAGACTGATAAAACTCAACAAGCTCAGGAGCTCTGTGAACTTTGCTCCCGCTTCCACCTCCTCTTCCAAGTGCTCCAGGAGGAGGTGGCGGCGGCGGCGGTCCCCCCAGCACCAGGTGGCGGAGGAGGAGGTGGTGGACCACCACCAGGCAAAGGAGGTCTTGGAGAAGGCATATTACTACTTTTACCACCTCCAGATGATCTCGGAGGTGGGCGAGGCACTCTAGGAGGTCGTTTCTCAATGTCTACAAGCTTCATTTTCGCCACGGCTTGCGCGGCGTTTTCGCTAGCTTTACCATCGTTTCCATCACTAGGCTGATCACTTGTGGTCACTGTCCTGCTCATGGAGGGAACAGAAACTGGTTTCTCCTTGAGCTGAGCTAGTTTAGGAGGCAAAGCCACATTACCTCCAAACCTCTCTGCTCTCGCTTGATCAGCTTTATGCTTAATATGCTTCTCTCTCTCAACCGCAAGCTTATGCCTATCTTTATACGCAGGATACTTCTCGTCCAAGTACATTATCAACAGACTTAGACATCACTTGAAACGACGCCGCAACGTTATTCAAAGGCTCACCAGGAGAAGGAGGAGCTTGCTGCTGTTGCTGTTCTGATTCTCGCAAGATTCGGAGTTTCAGGTGTACCAGGAGTAGTATCCTGATCCACTTTACCAAACGTAGTTATGGCAACAGACTCACCTGCGTTTCTAATCATCAGAGACTCCAAAGGACCTCTCTGTTTATTCATACTCACGCTAAGTCTTCCAGGCTGATCCTCCATAGAACGATCTCGAAGGAGATGACTGAACGCTTGAATCATCTTTGCTTTTACCACCCCATCTCTTCAGCTTCTGAATCAACCCCGGTTTCTTGCTGAAGCTACTAAACCTACTCGTGGAACTAGTCCATCGAAGCGTTGTCGAAAGTCAGTCGCTTCCGGGAGACGAAGGCTGAGAGAAGTTGCTCTCTACATTCCGGTGTCTCCTTGTCCACGCTCTGAGCCTGCGTACTCCAGCATCAACCGTTTGGCTTTGGCTTGGGACTTGGGGCTTAGGTTCTTGCTTAAGTCACGTGCAGAGATTTTACCAGCTGGTGTCTGGTAGTTTCTTAACTCGTAGCGTAAACATGCGTTGACCCAACGGAGGTAAACAAGTTCCTCAACTTCACTGAACCTATTCATCTGAAGCCCTTCCACTTGCTTTAGCAAATCCTCATTGTTATGCTTCAAGTTGTTTACCTCTTCTCTTACTTTCGCCACTTTATCACTCTGCAAAAAAAGAGACGGGAACATTATTCTTCAGACAGAACAAAGCAGGAATCATTACACTCAACTCAATGTTCAAGAAATAGCTAGGCAATAACTGTGAGCTTTATTGAGGACTAGCTACTTATGGTCTAAACTTATAATTATTGATTTATGTTATATATATATATATATATTTAAAAAATTTATATAAAATATTATAGTTTTGGAATTTAGTTATAAAATTATTATTATGAATTTATCAAAATTAGATATGCAAAACAAAAGAAATTAGACAAATTTATAGATATGTACTAACAATATTGTTTAATTTGACAAATTTAAAATAATTTAGATCAATTTTAATCGATTTAAAATAATTTAAACTGATTTGAATAGTATAAATAATATTTTAATAAAATCGTTCAAATAAAACCAAGTTGCAGCCTACACCAATTTTTTAGAACCATGATTGCACTTACCTCAGTCATGTTTGAAAGAGCTGAGATTCTAGCTTCTGCTGAATCAAGTTTAATGGTTAACTCTCTCTTCTCATGTTGAAGCTCTCTGTTCTTCCTCTTGAGTTCCATAACTTCCACTTCCATCTCCTGTACAGCTTTTAGCTTCCTCTCAACCTCACTGTCTTTATTCATAGCGTCTTCTTCTTTCATCTGAAGACTCGACACATGCTGCTTAAGCAAAAGCAACTGTCCTTTCGTCTGGTTAGCATCGAGCTGTATCTGCCTCTGCAACTCCTTGATCTTGTTTCTCGCACCTTCAAGCTCCTTTCTCACCGCACCGTTCTGCGAGATCTCTTCTTGAAGCTTCTTCCTCTCTGCTTGGAGAGAGTTTATAGTGATGTTCAGCATATCTATCTCAACGGTCTTGATCTTGAGCTGTCTTTGCAACTCAACGATGTCGGATTCTTGCTCCTTGAGTCCGTAATACTCGAGCAACTCTCCTTCTAGCTTCACTTCTCTTTCTTCTAGCTCTTTGACTAGCTGTCTCAGCCTCTCCAGCTCGCTGTCGTTATAGGCCATCTCGCTCTCGTACTTCCTCTCTTTCTCTGCTTTCTCCAAGCTGTTGTCATCACTAGGCAGCGGATACTCGATCTCACCGGATAAAAGATTTTCAATCTCAGCATCTAAATAATCTGAGAAGCTTTCACGATTCTGATTGATCACGCTGTTGATCAGTTTCACCTCTTCTTCTTCCTCCTCTTCCACCTGAAAACGTCATCTTATCAAAAACATGACAACAACAACAAACAAACAAAAATAAAACTGTTGGTAAGTACACTTACACTTTTATCATTGAGATTGTTGTTGGGAGACACAGCCTGTTCTGTATCGCCTCCTTTGCCATTTTCTTAAGAGTAAACAAAGAACAAAGTCAGAATCTATAAATGCAATCAAATGGAGAAACTCGTGTGCTTTGTGTACCTGATGGTTTGCTAGGTTTGGAGGGTTTACGGTTGAGCTGCTTAACAGCAACTGCTGCAACAGAAGCAGCAACAACAAACCCTACCCGCACAATCATATATTAAAGCCTTGGATTGAGAATAAACTCTCTTCTACGTATCATCTACAGATCTTCTCCAAAAGATACACTACCAGTAATGACTTAATCCATAGTTCCTCCAAGAAAAACTTTAGTCCCAAATCCAGTTCATGAACCTTGTAACATATTTGTTTCAGTGTAAGAGAAACTTCCAGATACTGACAAAACTTTATACAACTATGTCCACCCAAAGAAAAAAGAAGAGACTTATCATCAGAGAAAAAAATTCAATCTTATCAGCTTTATGGACCTCTCATGCATCAAAAGCCAAAAATCTTCAATAAATTAATAGTGGCTGTTATTTAGCACAAGACAGATGAGGAGATAGACATGTTTGGTTGATAGATGGAGTCTTAAAAGCCATGACCAATAGGCTAAAGTACATATGTGAATCTAAGCAGCCGTTAGAAAAAAACACTCAATAATTGCCTGAAAAGTTATCCTTTTTGTCTCTTGTGTCAAACCACTTTACCAAACTAGCGGTGGACTAAACACAAATCTACTCAATATAGAGATTAGTTATCTCAAAAAAAAAAAACGTTTTCTTAGAGATTATGTTGTGATTTATGGGACCAGTACCAAGTAGAGGTTTGTTGGTACGCTACGTAGCAGTAACCAATCACAAGAAAACAGAGAGGTTGAGGTTTTACTTTAAAAATGGCCTTTTCATTATCTTCTCAAAAAAAAAACAGTTTCTTCTCAGCCATAGATTGTTTTTTGCCCTTTTAGCCTTATCTAAGTAAACATAACTCTTTTTCTATGTGAGACTGAGAAGAGATAATAGAAGAAAGAATCTTACATGATATGGTGTGGAAACTCATATTAGACCTTTCAGTAGATTCTGGTTCTCTTTTTTTTTTTACCAATCTGCATAAAACAGTTAAAGATTTGGATGAAGATAAACACTATTTTGATTCAGATATGTGCCAGTGAGGATTAGGACAAGTGGAGAGAATGGATTCCATATATTCAGACATTACCTAAGTATCTGTTTTTATTGTATGGCAGAGGAATTTTCTGGTGTCAACAGCTCACCAAAGACAAGAACAGCTTTTAATTGTTGGTGTAAAAAAATTGGAAAATCATCAAAAGAGTAGAGAAAATTTCTTTTCTAAAACACAAGACGTAACTCTTAACTATGTATGACCCAGTACTCATCTGACTGTAACTACGAAAGTCAAACCCTATGATAAACTGAATGTCTAGGGGAGGTTGAAGTGGATTCAATCAGACAAAACTCAAAAAGATTCGATTTTTAAGTAGAACCCAGTTCTTGAAATAGAAGATGAAAGTCTTGAGAAGCTTACCAGGTTTCAGATTAGGGAAGAGGAAGATGAAGAAGAAGAGATCTGTCTCTTTGGTTGCTGATACTGTCCGTTGGTGGGCTTTTGATAGTTGACAATGTCGTGAAGATTCCATAGATTCCATTCCTTTAACGGGTTTTGTTCTGTAAATCGCTCTTCAAAATTTGAATTTTCAGAGACATTGTGAGTGGGAATAGTATCAAAATGATTCTGTAGTGTGACTATGTTTCTAACTTTATTTCTTTTGAAACCAAAGATTGGTTTTTCAAATTTAAAACAAGGACTGAATTACATGTCTTTCACAAATAAACCAAAATATGGATTTGGTTATTTTCAGATTTTCAACACTCGTAAATTCATAATAACAGATGTTTCTCTAGTGTTCCAAAAAAAAATGTTTCTCTTTTGTACAATCTGAAGATGATTCAATAATTGGTCATTCCATTTTCATCTTCTTCCTGCGTCCGCAAGAACCTTAGCTCTTGATTGGCTTGCTTTAGCTTCATCCTCTACCCAAGATCTGCATTTCCATTCATCTCTCATTTCATTAATGATGAAGCTGTTCTCCAAAGATCAATGCTTAGAAAGGGGTCTTCTGAGTTTATTACTTACTAATCATTTTACACGAGAATTTGAACAGCTTCGACTTCAGCTTCAAGAACACATCTTTTATCAAGCAGTGATTCAAGTCCAAGAAGAATGGAGGCTATATCCGGATTGATAGTCTTTGTATCTATATAATCTACCTTTGTCCTTGATATCTAGACTGTAAACAAGTATCTGATAAAGCAATCACCCTTATGCAGAAAATGTAAAAGAACTTTATAGCCTCACTATGGAACTATCAAATCGAGCCGGGTATCAAAACTCCATACATGTTGAAACAATTAGATATCAATGAACAAAGAAACAAAATACAATAGCAGATGAAGTAAGCTAAATCCTCTTTATACCTTTCAGTATAAAAAATAATGTTAGTATCTTCCCCGGATAACTTGCTGAAAGTTATGCCTGCCTCTGCCAAGGTAAATTGTTTGAACAAACTAGCCATCTAGCATACTCTCTAGTCTAGCACACAACTCATCTGCAATTACTTCGTTTTCAATTATCTAAACAACTTAATTGCAAGCTACATGTTCATGACCAGAGTTGCCCAATTTATATAGCATATGATTTGAGAGGCTTATGCTTAAAGTTAAGTTAATTGTATGAGAGTAAAAACCGGAGTGGGTGAACTTTTAACGGTAAATGCTAAAGTAAACAAGTGGAAGACACAAATCAAGACTGGCTATATCAAATTCTAACAACAAAGTTCGTACATGCCATGTCAACAGTATCTGAAACAAAACCCCTCACTCTCAGATTAGTAGCGAAAACCCAGTGATTAAACCATTCCTTCACACTAAACCCCAAACAAAACAAAACAACGAAATCAATTACAATACGAAACAAAGATACTAACTCTGTTTACTTCTCTATTGAGGGAGAATAGGGTCATCCACCATATTGAGGGATTTGATTTGGTGACTTTGTAATCGAGAATGAGCACATATTTCGGTTTCAGTAACGTCAAATTGGGGTTTTTATTTTCTGGGTGAATACTTTAGTGAGAAGAGATGCTGCTGCAGCTGCTCCAGAGAATCTATTCCCTCCGGGGAGGGTTTTGGTTTGCGTTTATTTTCCGGTATAGTTTCAACCATCTCGGTTTAATCGTATCGTACGGTACGATTCGTACCATTCAATCAAACATGTGGATGAGCGGTTTATTATGCAATTTGCATTTGCTTCATTTATCATCCCTCTTCGATCTCTCACTACTCAAGACAATAAGATTTTGATTCTGTCGGTGTAGTTAATTTTTCAAATAATCTCTTTCAATTTGGACGTATTTGATATGAATTTTGAAAAACACTATTTTTGTTGTAAAACTAAGTGGGGAAACGTGTTTCTATTATTGATCTCAACCAGGGGTCTTACATATATATATATATATATATACATCAGATCGTGTTTATCCTAAGTGGATAAGTACAACAGTCAATAATCATTATCTTCTGCGGTCGGTACGGTCCTGGTCGGTCCGGTTATGTCGATCACAATCTGGTACATAACACTCCCCCTTGATCGACACATCCGGTACTGGTTCGTTGCATGCTTAATGTTGCCTCATTAAAACCTCTCCTGGAAAACCCCAAAACCAATGTGGCAAAATGGGAAACCATGGACAGGAAAAAGAGTACAACACATGAACTCCCCCTGATGAATGCATCACTGTAGTAGACGCATTCCATCTGGTATCCGAGTCTTCCTGAACGTTGAAGCTGCATGTGACTTGGTGAAGATGATCAACTGGATTCTCTTTGAATGAACTAGTGAATGTTGGACGTCTTGATGTCTTTGGAACTCCATAAAGATGTGGTCAGGATGTACATCTTTGCTGCTGATCACTCCATGTCTTGGTCGGACTGATGGCGCTTCGAACGATGCTCGGATGGACTTTATAGTCTGCAATAAAACTTTACTTGCAGGTCCTTTTAATGTCCAACGGATATACTTTGGTTATATGGCTTTATCAAAACGTGGACATTCAATATATATTGAGTCTTCTGACCCAAACACATACGAACCACTTCTCTTTATATCTTTTGCCCATTTGGACTTATTTCTCTTCGTATGTGCCAATTGTTTTATCCATTGTAGCCAGTCTTTCTTTATTTCCTTTTGTCGATCAATGTTATGTTATAGACCTTGTCTATACACGTCCATTACCATGAGTGTCTAAGGTAAAACCATAAATAATTATTTGCTGCAATGGAACTCATCAAACTATGAATTCGCAGTCAAATGCACTCATGTCTTTTATACATAGCTATCGATCTTTTCTTGCCTTTAGCAATACTATACTTATTAAGCCACGACCAGGTATGCTTCTGGTCACTATCTTAGATTATGGTTCTCACTTTAGGCGTGCTGACTTAATCATTCACACACTCACACGGCTATGATTTTTCTGCAGTTTTACCATATGTAAGACATAGCCTGTTTAATCAATTGATAACTTGTATCATTGAAATCATTGAACCTCTCTTTAGGTTGGTTTGTTATAAACATAACACAAGGAATTATAATATCCTCTATAGGGATATATGGACTGGTTGTACTAATTATTTTCTTAGTCTATCATTCGCAGCTGCCTTGTTTCAGTCCATGAATAGCTTAGGAACAAAACTATTCTATGAGAATTTCTTCTCATCTTTTTGATACTTTTATCATTTCTTTATCCAGTGATCAATATGCTACTTACTACATTTCTTTCTACTTATATCCAGACCTTTTCGAATTTGTAGTAGCATCCACCACATAGGAGTATATCTCCTTATAATCTGTTCATTTGGTCTCTGTGAGCATCCTTGTGTAATCAAGCCATTCCTTGAATACTTTAAATAGGAATATGAACACCTTAGTCCATGTCTCACGATTTCTTTTCCTTTCCCACACAAGACCTATTTTCACTGGTTTTATCTTATCAGATGGTGTTTCTATATATGGCCAATACACCCATCTCTTTTATAGATTCTTTGAATCTTTCTTTGAACCCCCACGGTTTCCTTTAGTCTATGAATGCATTCTTGTATTCTCGTGGGTTATGATCCTCGCTTATATCTTTTAAACTCAAGTGCTATTTCCTTATGCATCTTTATCTTTTATGTGTCGACACTTCTTTTATAGTGTTCCATTGTGTTCCAGACATGAACTAATCGATTAGAGATTTCATTCTTACTAAGAACCTTCATTTACCTTGCAGTTTGGCGTCCCAAACTACATGGTCTGGTATCTTAGATGTTTAGCTGCGCAGCCTTATCTCAATGTCTGGTCTGGTTTCTCTTATGACCTCAGATATGTCATTTCTATGCACCTTTCTTTTCATTTCTGAGGTTCCTTATCTTATGGAACATATTGGTCTATCTTTAGACTCTATAGCAACTTGATTATGTCTCTTCTAGGACATTAATTTCGTGGTGCTTAAGCTGGTATGACTTAGTCATTCTTTTTCTTTTCTTTTCGGGTCTAATCTGTCTGGCATTCTTTTAGCTAGCTTTGTATGATCTTTCTTTGGACGTCTTAAATCATATTCTCTGGTCCGAGGATCTTGCCAAGACAAGGATGGTTAATATCATTCCATTTCTTTATACTTGTACCAGCTTATTTCTTTCTCCCCCTGATGTTGGATAGTCGGATTTAATTCATACAATCCGTGAACCTTGCCTTAATCTGATCACCCATATTTGGCTCAAGGTTTCTTATAAAATCGTGGGAGAAAGCTTTCTCATATCCAACATATATTCCCAATGTTATCTCATCTTCTTATGAGGTTCCATCCTAGACGGCACATATTATTGTGGTGGTCTAAACATAATCTCTTAGGATGGTCTATGTCTGGATCATGACCCTTTATCATCTTTAGATGGGAATATCTATGCTCACTTTATATGGCCTGATGCATATTATCATTACATGTAAATCTATGTGTTCCCAAGCATTAGCTAGTGATCTTTGTATCACAAAGAATTCGGCCAAGTTCTATCATGGTCATAGACCATGTCACTCGGAATTTTAGTGTTGTTCATGGACCACGGGAGTGTCATTTCTCCCCCTCATGAACATGCTATAAATCTTTTAGATGCTTGGAACATTATAGCCTATTGAGTTTCCCTTGTGTACATGTTACACAACGTGAGATTCTATGGGATAACTCTTTTGTGCCTTTTCTCGATATCAATCTTTGCATCAATTTTAAAGACCTGGATGGCTAGTCCAGTCATGCCATAAAGTGTATAAAATTTCGTGGTCAACCTATCTGGTTACCTAGGCCTTTTGCCTTTATCATACTGATCTTTTAGCATAGTTTAGATCAGTTGGGAGTACAGTCTCGACCATTTTTATGCCTTGGGCGATTTTTACTTTCTTTATAATCTTAAGGAACTTATATTTCCTTTGCCCATTGGTTCAATGTGGAAACCATTCATTTTTCAAAATTTTATAACTCAAATGGGACTTTTGTTTGGGTGAATAATTCATGCCTCTTTTAGGCAATGCCTTTGGTCGGATAATTTTAATTACTATATTCATTTTCTAAATTTTCATTTGTCATTTATCAATCAAGGAATTATCAAGCAAATCAAGCAAGATAATATAAGACCAGAATCAACTTTTATTATTGCTATAAATTTTATAAATGACAAGCAAATCAAATCAAAACATAAAACATGAAATCAGAATGTCTGAATCTTTGATTCTTTAATCAATGTGTAAGCCAACCTCACAATTTATATTTTCCATACGGCTTCCTCAGATTTTTCTTATATATCATTTTCATCCTCAATGTTTTCAGGAGGTTTCATATCATTGTCTTGTTTCTCAATGTATGTTTACTGAATTTTATCAATCAGTTGATGGTATCTCGAATTTTCTGCTTTTTTTTTTTTTGCTCGGCTGCCAATAGGCATGATAATAAGTCTTTATAGGTCGTGAAACCTTTTAGACTTATGTGATAACAACATATCCTTTGAATGAAATGTGGAATAGTTCATATAAAATAAGTCCTCTTCTGTTACCACTTCAGCACATAGTTTAAAAACTATAGGTGATTCTCATTTGAGCAGAATGATATTTGTCCACGGATTCAAAATCCTAGAACCTGAGAATCTTTCATTCATCTATGGCCTTTTGCCATAATACCATTGAGAATCTGAAGTTTTGTTTTGACCAGAGGTCATAAGGATCCCTAGTATTTTCATACTGCTCTCTCAGATCCTTAGTGAGATGATAGCACATAATTGTTATGGCTTTATTTTTTTTTCACTTTCAGTTACATAATTACCTTGATTAATACACTGTCCGAGTCCTCTTGACATCAGGACTACTGAAGTGTTCATTTGCCATTTTCAATCAATTATCTCCATAAAGATTTTAGGGTAATATAATCTGAAGTTTCGAAATTCGACATCTCAAATCACATTATCCAAAATAGGTCTTAATTTATGTTAAGTAATCTTTTTAGAAAATTTTATTATTTATATCAATACTTCTTATCACACGCACCAAAGAAAGATTTTTTTTTTTTTTTTTTTTAATAAGTATTGATGCAAGCAAAATAATCGAAGTTATGATGCAATCTTAGAAAACATTTCTAGATGATCAATGAATCAGAGAAGTTTCCCATAAAATTCTATAAAAAGAAATTTCAGAAAAAGAAATTTCTATAAAAGAAAACTTTCTATAAAAATGGAAACTTTCTAAAAATGGAAACTTTATATTTTCGAAACTTTCTATAAATGGAAACTTTCTATTTTCGAAACTTTCTATAAATGGAAATTTTATATTTTCGAAATTTTCTATCAAACAATCAAGTAGACAATCGAATTTCAAGTTAACCAAAAAATAGGGTTTTTTTTTTTTTTTTTATGAAATCGATCAGATTTAGATTTTAAAGGGGATTGATCGATTTCTAGGTTTTATCGATTTGATCATTAAGATCAAAGAGGTTTTGAGATTCAGAAACCATTGTGGTTTTGATTTTAATTGTAAAACAATCTCATATCGAACTTTTGGTTTAAGAGTTTCGATTTACTCATGGAAGGATTTGGACCTATTAATCTTTGCTAGAGTTTGATTTGGGGTTTTGCAAAATTTTAATGGTCATTCCTTTATCAATCAACCATGTTCGATTATGAGTTCTTTTAGGTTTCAAAGTTTACCTTTAGAACTTTGAAGTGTAGATTTGGACCACCGAGAGCTGGAACAAGTCGGATCGCGAACTGCATGACCGGAACGGATCAGGAGCTGGTTGCGTGTCTTAGGTTGAGCAAAAACCTCTTGTATCTTTAGAAACGGTTTGAGAGAACGAACGGTTTGAAGTCGTCGAATGAGTTTTAGAATTTCAGGGTTTTAGGTCACTTGACGGCGCGTCTTAGAATAGAGCGTGTGGGCGCGTCCGGAGTCAGATAGAGGCGAGGCCGACGGCGTTAGATTCGTCTCGTCAAGATCTTTAATTTGATATATTACTCGTCGTCTGGTTCCTCATGGTTGAAGAGATCGATCGATTTGAAGTTGTGCCGAAATTAGGGTTTTTAGGGTTACTGGCAGCGCGTATTGAAACAGAGCGTGAGGGAGCGTCTGAGATCAGATTGACACGAGGTTTACGGCGTTGGTTTGGTTTCGTCGAGAGCTTCGATTTGATATGTGGCTCGTCGTCTGGATCCTTACGGTTGGAGAGATAGAGCAATTTTAAGATGCGCCGTTTTTAGCGTTTTTGGGTAGCTCGGGTTTTAGAGAACGTATCGTGCTGATAACGTGTTGTAAAACTAAGTGGGGAAACGTGTTTCTATTATTGATCTCAACCAGGGGTCTTACATATATATATATATATATATACATCAGATCGTGTTTATCCTAAGTGGATAAGTACAACAGTCAATAATCATTATCTTCTGCGGTCGGTACGGTCCTGGTCGGTCCGGTTATGTCGATCACAATCTGGTACATAACAATTTTAGATTTTCTATATTATTTGATTTTGATCCGATTCTGAAATAAGTACCAAAAATAATCAAAAACGAGTTCAGTAAGAAGAATTACTATAAATTTAAATAAATAACTCAAAATAATTTTTTGATATGATATCTAAAAATACTCAGAACTCAAATACTATTAACCTAATTTTAAATGAGTTCAGTCCAAAATGAGTCTTATACAAAATTGTAAAATATATCTGAGCCAAAACTTATTGTAACCGAATCAAGCTTTATAACTAAAGACCCAAATAGGATGTAGGAGGCTGAGTCCAAGAACTCAAAAATCAAAAAAAAAAAAAAAAAGATATGAATCCGTTTAGTTATCTGCACGCCTAGCCTACCTATAAGAAAGGATAATCTCTGTCAATAGTAAGCAGACAGTAACTTCAATGGCTGCCTTGATCTATGTGCTCATTGCATATTATTTTCCACACCAGCCTTCTTCTTTTTTCATAGTGAAATACCAAAGAAAAAGGTTAATACGTGTATAATAACATGCATGGGTTATGGGAGCAAATGCACATTTACTTTCCTGTGTGACAGAGACAACAACATATAACCAAATGTCTTTCTCGTTACAGACCCTCGATTTCTTTTTATTTATTTCTTTCTTTCTTGTAACGCTCGGAGCTATAATGAGAAACCCATTGACTCCCAACGACCTCTCGCTCTCTCTTCAATAAATAATCAATCCCATAAGACAAAAGAAACCCAGAGATAAACCACCAAACTTGTTACACAGCTAATCACAAAGCTCTTTGGTTTTTACCTCATTCCTCTGTCTTTCCACAATGTCTTGGATTCACTCTGTTCTCTTCCTATTTCTGGCTTTTCCGGTGGTGCATCGCCGGAGAATCATCACCGGAGGTAACTGATGACGGAGGTCCGATGGAGATATCAGAAAGAGAAGCTCTTTACTCAACGATTCAAGGGTTTGTTGGTGATTCTTGGAATGGCTCTGATCTTTATCCTGAGCCTTGTGGTTGGACTCCTATTCAGGTTTTGTTTTATCACCACCTCTACTTCTTTAATTTTCAGATTCATGCTTAAATCCATATAGTTCTATTGTAGTTTTAACCAAGATAAAAAGAATTTGATTATCTTTTTGTTGTTGTCTAAGGAGGTCTTGATTTTTTTGTGAAGATCTTGAAAAGAATTTGTTGTGTAGTTGTCTGAATAAATTATATGTTCAAAATGTCTGTCCACTTTGAAAATTCCATAACCAGTAAGTGAAACTTTAAAGCTTCCATGTGTCAAAGTGCATATCTATTTCCATATAAGATCCACTTTCTGTTTCTTTAAATGTTTTACAATATGGTTGGCTTCAATTATATATGTTCACATTGATTGGCCCCACCACCCAATTCCTGTAATATTCTTTCAATAATTTAAAACAAAATCTTTCTTGGATTTTCAGGGTGTTTCTTGTGATCTCTTTGACTGACTTGTGGTATGTCACGGAGCTAACCTTAGGTCTCGTCCATGAAAACTCGCTTTCTTGCGCCGCAAGTTTGGAGATAAAGCCACAGCTATTCAAGCTCAAGCACTTGAAATCCCTCTCGTTCGTCAACTGTTTCACCTCGTCTTTAACAATACCCAAGGAAGATTGGATAAGCTTGGGAAGTAACTTAGAATCTCTAGAGTTTAGATCCAATCCCGGTTTGATTGGTGAACTTCCTGAAACATTTGGAAGTCTCACAAACCTAAAGTCTTTGGTGGTTCTTGAGAATGGGTTTAATGGAAGTTACCAACTGAGTCTCTGCAATCTGTCGAGCTTAAAACGGTTGGTTCTTGCGGGAAACCTGTTCACCGGAATGGTTCCAGATTGTTTCAACGGGTTTAAAGATCTATTGATCTTGGATTTGAGCAGAAACTCTTTCTCAGGGACATTGCCTTCGACGATCGGAGAGATGGTTTCATTGCTTAAGCTTGATTTAAGCAATAACCAACTAGGAGGGAAGTTACCACAAGGGAATAGGGTTTTTGAAGAATCCTGACATTGTTGGATGTGAGGAACAACAAAATCTCTGGTGGGTTTTCTCAAAACGTTGAAAAGATTCGATCTTTAACAGATCTGGTTTTATCAGGAAACCCAATGGATATTGATGACATGATGGGGATAAAGTGGGAGAATATGGGCAACTTGGTAGTTTTGGATCTATCTAAGATGGGTTTGAAGAGGTGACATTCCTTATGGGTTAACCAAGCTGAAAAGATTGAGGTTTCTTGGTCTGAACGACAACGAGTTAACCGGTATCAGTCCCATCAAAAGAGTTGGAGACTTTGCCTTGTCTTGGTGCTCTGTACATCCACGGAAACAATCTAACGGGCGAGCTTAGATTCTCAACGAAGTTTTACGAGAAGATGGGGACAAGATTTAAGGCTTCGAAGAATCCGAATCTTTGTCAGTACGATATGGTGTCAGGAATCTAGTAACTACGTGCCTCCACTTGGTCTTAAGCCTTGCAAGATGAAGAAAACAGAGGGTAATTTGGTAATTATACAAACTTTCAGAAACCTTAAGAAAGAGGAGTCATCAAGTTCATCAATGTCTTTGATGGTAACAAGACATGTGTTGTCAAATGGGTTGATGTGGGATTTGCTTTTGGGGCCTTTTTCTTGTTGTATTATTGATATAAATATGTTTTTGTTTGTTTGATGCTTTGTAGTATCGATGTGTTGGTTGATAGATTTTGATGTCAGTCACTTAAGAAAATCATCAAATCCTTTTGGATGTAACAACAAGTCTGGTTCCTTCTCTCTATATCTTGATATAAAACAAGTTGTGTATGTGTTTTCTATTATGTAAGGTACTTATTTATAAACTAAGACGTTTGTAATTTTCACTTTGTCAAGTAACCACAGCACAAGCTCTTCAGCCACGGATCAGCATATCACTTGAGAGATAAATCCTACATCTATATACGTCTCCAAACTATGTGAATGAATTTTAAAGTTTCCTATGTATGAATCGATTAGTCGTGACCATAAATGTTAAATGCTTTTAAGTAAAGATGCAAAGCATTTAAGCATATATATCCAAATATAGCTAACTTTGGTGTCCCAGAAGTCAGAACTCTGTCACTGGTTGCAAACAGACATATACAAACCAAACCAAACAAAGCCTTGTATTGCCTGGAATTTTCTGACTTCTTCGTTGAGAGAATTTATTGACTATTTGTAAAATAAATAAATTACGAAATTAAAAAGTAGTTACTGTCAATTAAAGATGAGACAGTTAGGGTTTTTTAGTATAGACTGAAAAACTTCTTTTACTTTTTTAACTTTTGTTTAGGTTTGCAGTAAGCTTTTTACGATCATTCATAGCTCTCTTTTTCTTCTTACGTAGCCTGTCTCATATCTCCTCCATAAGTAATTATTTGTTCATAGGTGGCGGCTCACGTACTTTTAGTTACTACTAACCCATAAAGAAAAATTAATTGTCTGGTTGTTTAAAGTTGAAATTTTGAAAAGATTTTACGACATTAAAGCTATATACAGAGTGGCTGTGTAGAAAATGCTCAAGAATTTTCGTTGGTTTTTTTTTTTTTTGAAATATGGTGCATTTGTTAATTGGATTGCATACCGAACACGTTGTACACATTACTTATTTTTATGACTTTGAAACATGGTAATTTTCTTTTTCTTTTTTATTATTAGAAATTTATATTAATTCAACCGTAAACCGAGAACAAAGATTCAATTACAAACCAGACTTTTACAAAACTACATGTTTTGTTTATTTACAATTGTAATTTATTTACAATGATTTAGTCAATTTACAGAATTCAGTATTTATGTTTTTGTTTCAACATTAAAACAAGACAATTTTTTCTCCTTATTAGAACAGCTTTTCTGCTTAATACTGTAATGCATTTCTCAATGTATCATGTATTTTCTTTACTACTCCGTATTTAATACTTATCTGAACCAATATGATTTTATACGGGAAATCAGCCAAAAAAACACTGAACTTTGCAGGAATTGCCAACAGAAACATGTACACTTGTCTAACCAATAAAAGTCTGAACTTTTGTTGACTTATTTAGATTATTAAGAAACTTACGATTGACTGGCCAAATTAGCACACCGTTAAACGAGAGTTAAAACAGCGTTAACCCAACGTTAACTGTTGACGTTAAGTGAAACGACGTCGTTTCGTTTTATTTGATTTGAAAATAAAAAAAAGGTAGACTCCGAGGTTCGAACACAGGTTGTTTGGATCAAATGGCAAGGTATTTTACCACTATGCTAGTGGCACATTCAATGTATGAACAAACACGTTTGCTTTTATTTGGTATTGATTTTGAATATAAAAATTCTCTAAAAATTTAAAAAGTCTTTAAAATTCCAAAATTTTGAAAAATAAAGATTTTTTTTATAAAATTAATTTTGAAATTGAAATTAAAAATAAAATTTTATTTTTACTTTTAAAAATCAAAAATCTTCCAAATTTTACATTTTTAAAAACAAATTCCAAAAAAAGAAAATTTTCATTTAAGATTAAAAAAATGAAAAAAATAAAAAAAATCGAAAAATAACAAAAAAAAATTATAAAGAAATTTGAATCTGAAATAATCAGAATCTATAAAAAATAATTTTTTTAATTTTTTTATTTTTTTTATAAAAATGCCAAAAAGAAAATTTTCATTTTTCAAATTATTAAAAGAAAATTTGAAAAAATAAAATAATTCGAAAACAAATTCAAAAAAAAGTGATAAAAATTTTCAAATCTGAAAACATATAATAAGAAACTATAAAAAAAAACAATAATAATAATAATAAAAATTATTTTTTATAGTTTCTGATTATATGTTTTCCGATTTGAAATATTTTAACTTTTTGGAATTTTTTTCGATTTTTTTTTCAATTTTTTTATAATCCGAAAAATGAAATATTTCTTTTTGGAATTAATTTTTCAGTTTTTAGAAATTTTAAAGATCTTTTTAAGTTTTTAGATAATTTTTTTATATTCAATCAGTACCAAATATAACTAAATGTGTTAATAGTTTCAATGATTGAGCCACTAGCCTAGTGGTAAAGTACCTTGTCATTTGGTCCAAACAACCTGGGTTCAAACCCAACTCAATGGTCGACTTGATTTTATTTTGAAATCATGTAAAACGACGTCGTTTCATCTTATTTCAAAACGACGTCGTTTCACCTAACACCAACATTTAACGATGTCATTTTTTCTGTTAAATTTGCTGACGGCGTGCTAAATTGGCAAGTCAACGAAAACATTGTTAATTAATTCTAAAGTCAATGAAAAGTTTGTGTTTTGTTTGACCAGCCCATATGTTCAGGTTTCTTTTGGCAATTCCCGCAAAGTTCAGTGTTTTTTTGGTCGATTTCCCGATTTTATACTTTCAATCAAATCCAAGTAGAAGCTTTTTTTCTTTCTGAACAACTGTATAAGCATTTTTTTATAACCACACATTGATCCAATATGTGTTATTGGAAACCGGAACTAAAATCAATGATGATATTTTATTTAATGATTCTTACAAGATACAACGAGCCGTACGGGTAAATAGTAAAGTTAGTAATGAATTTCCTTTCTTTTCACAAACTTTAAATCATCCTCTGGCAACCTGGCGACGAGTTTAATGTTCATGACCTCTTTGCTTTTGTATTTCTACATATTATATAATGTAGTTTTATGCATATTATACAATTTACTTACTGAACTCCGTACAAGTTTCGAAACGATGAATCGTGTTGATTTGATTGATTTGTTAGTTGAAGACTTGAAGATTTGAGTTGCTATATTATGTTTTTGCTTCGACCAAATAAAAAAATTATGTTTTTGCAAATATTTATATGCATTGCAGCAGTTTTTTTTAGTTTCATATCCTTTTTTTCTTAAAGAAAAGTGTCATATCCTTAAAACATGTTCACTGGCTTATGACTGGCTCATGTCACATAGAAGCATACAAAAATCCGAGAAGACTACATCAATAATGATATTTTTTCTATTAGTGATTAGCATTTCAAAAACAATTCCAGTATTTACAGTATACGGGATTATCATATTTTTCAAAAAAACAAAGAATTTGCAGCGAACTTTGTCAGATAATAATGTGATTTTGATTTTTGGATCATTTGTCAATCTCTACTACATACTTAATTACTTAGTTTAAACGAACAATACCATATTAATAAAAAATTAAACATGAAACTAGATATAGTTGTTACTTATTAGTATAATATAGTATATTTTATAAACTTAAAAGAACTTATGAGCATAAAACATGTTATAAATAAGAACGAAACGCTCTCAGGCACTAGCCCCGAGGAAAGCCCCACCCCACTGTCAACCAGCCTTTAACCGCAAGGTTTTAGAGTGTTTATTTTGAATTATTCCCCCTTTGGGAATAAACTGCTGGGTTTTAGGCAGTCTTGCAGCTTAACCCACCGGGTTCTTCCCCCGACCCGTGGTCGGAGGGACCGCTCCGCCTCCCCCTCTCACCGGAATAATCTCTCCGCTTCCTCAGATGGCCGGAATAACCTGTCTCTACCATTCAAGCATCATGAAGCTCCACACTCTGATCTCTACGTACTTCTAAGGCCTAATACCTTTTGGATAAAAGGTTTCTTTGAAACTTTCTCACTTTTAGAGTGAAGAGCTTTATCAGATCCCCTCTACTCCGGCTCCTGTCAAAAGATCAAAAGAACCTCCTCTACAATCCCATTCTCTACAACAAGCCCCACTCAAACACTAAACCTAATCGTCTCGAAGTATGCATAGAAGACTATCCTACGCTGAAAAGGGGAAAGCCCCTGCTGGATCACCACCGCCTCCCCCCCGAACAGCAAGAGTCAGAGTCCCGGCTTTCGACTCTTCGGAGCTCATTAGGAAACATTCTCTCACGCTAGTGGGAAGACTCTCAAACCCTAAGGTCCAAAGGATCTGGTCGCTCATCCCTTTTCTCTCGGAGCACTGGAACTGTGAAACTCGCCCTGTGGGTGCAGATCTAGGCCAAGGATGCTTCCAGTTCCAATTTGCTTCTGAGAGAGACCTTTTGAAAGTCCTAGACAACCAGCCCTACCACTTCGCACACCGGATGATAATGATCCAAAGATGGGAGCCGTCTATGTCACCTTCCTTCCTGAACCAGATTCCATTTTGGATCCAGGTACAAGGAATCCCGTTGCATCTATGGTCGGAGAAGACCCTAAGATGCATAGCAAACGACATTGGTACCTTTGACCAGACGGAAATAACGTCAACCGTTGCTAAAATGCGAGTCTTCATTAACGGCCTCCAACCACTAATACGAAAGACTACCATTGAATTCGATGAAGGCCCTGAAGTGAAGGCGACGCTAGTATATGAAAAGCTCCATGGATTCTGCTCGACATGCCACAGCTTATGTCATAGCAAAGAAGACTGCCCGGAGAAACCACAAACAGCTGAGAATCCACCCCCGATAACTACTCAGCGAACTGGTGCTTATAGTCCCCCTGAACCTGCTAGAGAAACACCCAGGAGCAGCCCGTCCAGCCAAAGAAACCCTCAGAGAAGGAGGGAGAACAGAGAATATGACCAACCCAGATACCACTCAAGGGGATCTCTGCACTCCTATGACAGAAGTCGTGAGAACTGGGAAAGACCTTCTCACTCCTCTAGACTCAGGAATCCTCCTTCTACGGAGAGAACCATCACAGCAAGAAACCTCCATCGCAGTGCCTCCTCCCGCGATCCCAGGGGAAGAGATGGAAGCTTCAACTCCTATCACTCTCGAGAGTATAGAAGACATGCTAGTAGAACTGAGAGACACCATCCATACCAGGTAGCTCCACCTCCCCGTGCCGCGTGGGTTGAGAAACATAACCAGCGAGCTCTCCCCCTCGAAATGGAAGAATCTTCAAGACCAATTCGTGAACACCCAATGAACCAGGGTAACCCCCAAGAGGTAACTCCCCCACCAGCACAAGATATCCTTCCTCATAAGGCCCTAGAGTCAGCAAGAGAAGAAGTTAGAGAATACATGATGCAGTATTCATCGTGTGCTGATCCAGTTGAGAGTGAAGCTAGAAAGGAAAGATTCCGCCTCGCGGAGGAACAAGGCGAAATCGAGGAAACGGCAGCTCAAATGGTCAGAACCTCAATGGAGAGCCATAGAGGAGAAGACATCTTACCTTTGATGCCAGAAACCACTCCAGAGAGAATTCCAGCTAGACAAAGACTTGGACCTTTACGTGAGCTACAATCCACCTTCGATAGACTTGGAGTCCCAGAGAGACAAGACTCAGATGAAGGGGCGCCACGTTCTCTAGACCCTTCAAAGAAAAAGAGACTAGGCCGTCCACCGGGCCGAAGTACTTCTTCACTAGCCCTTAGCTTGGGAGCAGGTACCAGAAAGAGAAAAATGACAAAACTTGCTCCATCACCTCGTATTTCAACAGGTAGAAATGTTAGAACTATCCCTCAAAATGAGGAGAACATGTCAAAAGCAACGACATCAAAAGGCACAGGCAGGAAAGTACCCTCACGCAGCAAGGCTCCAAGGGGACGTCCACCAGCTGCTACCTTGCCAAACAAGAAGAAAGGGGCGGATTTTCGGATTCCGTCCGCTCCTCTTCCTTAAAACTAGTAGCGTGGAACTGCCAAGGGATTGGGAACCCTTGGACAGTTCAGAGACTCCAAGAGATCTGCAAAAACGTGGACCCAGATGTTATCTTTCTCTCGGAAACAAAAAATTCCCACTCTGTGGTAGCGAAGAAACTGGAAAAGCTAGGCTATTCAAACCTTAAAACGGTGGCACCACAGGGAGTTGCAGGAGGGGGCTTAGCTCTACTATGGAAAGATTGGCTTGACCTTGATGTTATATCCTCCTGTAATAACTATTTCGACACAAAAATATCATATGAAGGAAAAAGTTCGTATATCACTTTTGTCTATGGAAACACAGACAAAGGACGAAGAATGCAAACTTGGAATTACCTCACCTCTTTAGCTCTCTTCCGTGATGCTGCTTGGCTGGTTACTGGAGATTTCAACGATATTACCTGCAACGATGAGAAGGAAGGTGGACCAGAGAGATCAGAAGCGTCCTTCTCAGACTTCAGAACTTTCCTGTCGGAAGGGGATCTCTATGATCTCCAACATATGGGCGAGTGCCTCTCGTGGAAGGGCAAACGAGGCACACACAATGTAAAATGCAGACTTGACAGGGCTCTAGCCAACAGATCATGGGCAGAACTTTATTCTTCCGGGAGATGTGAATACCTCCGCTTTGAAAGCTCTGACCATAGACCCCTGATAACTTACTTCGAACCTATGCGCAAAAAGAAGAAAGGGATCTTCCGTTATGACCGTAGACTCAACAAAAACATAGAGATTGCGAAGCTTGTAGAGGATACCTGGCTATCTAATACGCGGCTGAAAGTGAAGCAGAAGATCGATGCCTGCAGAACAGCAATAATCCACTGGTCCAAGAAGCAGAGGGAAACAAACTTAGCTCAACTAGAAAAGGTCAAACTTGCAATAGAAGAGCAGTCGATCTCACCAAACCCAGATGAAATCCTATTGGAAAACCTGAAGAAAAAACTCACCGATGCTTACAAATCAGAGGAGAACTACTGGAAACAAAGAAGCAGACAGCTTTGGCTCCACCTCGGTGACAAAAACACCGGTTTCTTCCATGCTTCCACGAAGAAAAGGAAGGCCATCAATAAGTTCGCAGTGCTGGAAACAGCCGATGGGTCTCTGGTCTACAAGGAAGAAGAAATAGCCAATGCAATACAAGATTACTTCCAAAATATTTTCACACCAGGACCATACAATCCAGATCAAATGGAGGAAATCGTAGCGGAAGCTATCACACCGAGACTGATTGAAGAACAAAATGAGGAGCTCATAAAAATACCTTCAAAAGAAGAGATCAAAGAAGCTCTTTTCGCCATCCATCCTGAAAAGGCGCCAGGGCCTGATGGATTCTCGGCCTGCTTCTTCCAAACAAATTGGAATGTCGTTGGTAATGACATCGTCCAAGAGGTACAAGACTTCTTCAAGTCCGGCTCTATGCCGAGAACCATTAATGAAACCCACATTAGGCTGATACCAAAAGGAACTGGAGCAAGAAAGGTCACAGAGTACAGACCTATTGCCTTGTGCAATGTCTACTATAAGACTATCTCCAAGCTGATCTCACGACGCCTCCAACCACTCCTCAAGTCCCTCATCTCAGAAACACAGTCTGCTTTCGTTCCAAAAAGAGCTATATCAGATAATGTCTTGATTACACATGAAGTTCTACACTACCTAAAGAGCTCTAAGGCGGAAAAACACTTCTCAATGGCTGTCGAGACAGACATGAGCAAGGCCTACGACAGACTAGAGTGGGGTTTCATTCAAAAAGTCCTAGAAAAGATGAACTTTCATCCGCTTCTAACCCTATGGATTATGCAATGCATAACCTCTGTCAGTTTCACTTTTATTATAAATGGAGCAACAAGGGGATATGTGAAACCAGGAAGAGGGATCAGACAGGGGGATCCCCTTTCACCATACCTGTTCATTCTCTGTAGTGAAGTGCTCACAGGACTGTGCTCTAACGCGCAAAGAAAGGGAGAACTCAAAGGCGTCTCAATAGCAACACACTGCCCAACTCTAAACCACCTGCTATTTGCTGACGATACCATGTTCTTCTGCAAGGCAAATGGGAAAAACGCTGAGAAGCTAAAAAGCATTCTTACTACTTATGAAGCAGTGTCTGGTCAGCTCATCAATAAACAGAAATCATCTATCTTCTTCTCTAAGAGAACAAACACGCAGACACGCACAAAAATGAAGGAGATCCTTGGCATTGAGAAGGAGGGAGGAGTTGGAAAATACCTTGGCCTCCCTGAGCATTTTGGCAGGCGAAAGAAAGACATGTTTGCATCAATCGCTGATCGCATCAAACAGCGTGCAGCAAGTTGGTCATCGAAGCTCCTATCCAGTGCTGGCAAGAGTACTATGTTGAAGAGCGTCCTATCTGCTATGCCCTCTCACTCCATGTCATGCTACAAACTCCCCCAATCTCTGTGTGCAAATATACAATCCATCATGACTCGCTTCTGGTGGGACTCTGAGCCTGATAAACACAAGATGTCATGGATCTCCTGGGACCGAATGGCAAAACCAAAGAGGAACGGAGGTTTGGGATTCAAAGATATTACCGTTTTTAACGACGCCCTGCTAGCTAAGCTGGGATGGCGTATTTTGAAGAACCCAACATGCCTCCTTGCTCGATGCCTCCTGGGGAAATACTGTCACTCTGAGTCTCTGCTCACTTGTAAGTCCCCAAAGACGTCATCTCACGGCTGGCGCAGCGTCCTAATTGGAAGGGACCTCCTGGTACAGCAGCTTGGATGGGTCATCGGAAATGGTGAATCCGTTAATGTCTGGTCAGACCCGTGGTTATCTCAAAGCGAGCAAGCCCGGCCTTTTGGACCAGCACCGGAAAATTATCTCTCTCTCACTGTTGCTGATCTTCTCCTACCTGCGTCGACAGAGTGGAATGTGGAAATGATTGAGCAAGTTCTACCTTTTAACAAAGAGCAGATCCTCAGCATTAAACCAAGCAATGAGAAGGTACCTGACGAACTTGTCTGGCTGAAAAATCCAAATGGCGAATACACCACAAGATCAGGATACAGATCACGAAAGGAAACCGCTACAAACTCAACGCCAGATGAAGCTAATGCGCATATAGACTGGTTCACAAGTACCTGGAATGTGAAAACGTCAGAAAAAATCAAGACTTTCATCTGGCGATCCCTACATGATGCTCTACCAGTAGGAGAACAATTTGCTATTAGAAACATGAATATTACCTCCCGATGCCCCAGATGTAACGAGATGGAGTCAGTTGCTCATCTGCTCTTTCATTGCCCTTATGCACAGAAAGTATGGGAACTCGCTCCAATGCCGCATTCGATAAACTCATCTGGCTTCACATCCACGCTCTCAGGGTGGGAAGCAGTGAGAAAGCTCCCTTCACTTCCACCTGTGGGCCTAGAGAAAGGGACCCTCTCTGCTTCGATCGTCTGGACACTCTGGATAGCAAGGAACCAACTCGTTTTCCAAAAGCGAGATTTCACTCCTGAGGAATCCATCCTGAAAGCAATCACTGAAGCCAGGGAATGGATGCTGGCTCAACCCACAGCGGACCCGAAGCCTTTGAAGCCGATGATCGGGATCGAACCAAACCCTAGAAGAACATCGCTTGCTATCTTCACGGATGCTGCTTGGAATCCATCGACGAGAGCAGCAGGACTTGGTTGGATCGTTGATGATCGAGACTCATCTTCCTCCTCCTCACACTCAGCGACATCAGAACATGTTTCGTCGCCCCTAATGGCAGAAGCTCTGGCTGTTCGATCAGCCATAAACTTTGCCCTATCTCAAGGTTTCTCTTCACTCTCCATCTCCTCCGATGCAAAAGCTCTAATCGACACCATCAATCGCAAAGAAATGAAGACTGAGATCTTTGGGATACTCCGAGATATCTACCTCTTTGCATTTTCATTTATGTCGATCTCTTTTATTTCAATTCCAAGAGCAGCAAATGAAAAGGCTGACTCTATTGCTAAGCAGGCCCTATGGGCCTTGACATCTACTTAATCTTTTATGAATGAAAAATCCAGTTTGAACAAAAAAAAATAGTATATTTTAGACATAACTAAAATTTATTTGCGAATTTTATTTGTTTTTTCAAAAGGATTGCTGTTTACTTTTTGAGTTTATTCTCAAAAGAAAGTTGAAGTTTCTAAAACAGAGCAAAAAATGTTATAAGCTTTTGTGGATTAACTTGTAGACCATCATGGTGTAGGACACTAACTTATGAAACTTCTACCTTTCAAGTTTGTCCTATCAAAACGATCAAATTTGAATGCTTTTGATGGTTTAGTGATATGATCTTTGGTTAAAGGTAGTTGTGAATCTATGGGACTTGACCCGTGTATCTAGAGGTTCATCAGAAGGCTCAGAGGTGTCACTTTGTCTCTCAAATTCTTTGTATAAAAAACATCAAACAGAAGTTGTGAAATTCTTTGTCTCTCTTCACTACGCAAAATATAATTTGTATCATATGAGATTGTTGCAGGTGGTAAATGTGAATCTCGTGGGGGACATCCTGCTATTGTATTACCAGGTGGACTAGTCGAAAGAGGTCCCTCGGGTCCACCCATTGGTCTTTAAATGATCGATGCAGTCTTTGATGAGGTTTGTTATATGAATTGTTTGCTTACTCTCAAGATTAAAAATGTACTAGTTTTTAAGTGATTCATTTAGTTTTTGCTATTGCTTTTAGGATAATTACTTAAAGTTAGTCATATACTTTAGCAGACACACAAATGTCCAATCTTTTGTTCCTCTTGTGTTCACCAAATGTAGCCTAAGACATGAAAGCATGAAGGCTCTTCTCTTGTGCGTTAAACTTTCAGGCTTTATTTAAGTAAGGCGATTTAATTTTGTAAACTTTTTTGTAACTTTTCTTATATATCTACAATATAAATGTAGATGCTAGGTATATTATTATTTTATTATATTTTATGTTCTTGAAGTTGCATTCATGCACTTGGTTGTTTTTATTAGTCTTGTGTATAACACGGTTGCTTCTTTATTCATTAGCACATTTTCTAAAATATTTCAGATGAAATCATGCGCCAACCTATGGCTGTAGTTATGCAAACATATTATAATCTTGTAATCTAGTGGTCCACGCGAATGTATGTCCACGATGGAAGATCGGAAATCCAACGGCTCAGAATCACGAGTTTGCAATGTCTGCCTGCACGGAAATCGCCACCTGGCACATGCAAGTATTTGTTTCGGTAACTAGGAATTAGGCAAATGAATTTCATTGGACGTTGTGCTTAGTTGTTATAACAGAAAAAATTAGGTGCCTAATAAATAATTTAAATATGATCTGCCCTAGATAATTACTATATGTTATGAATAAATTAATTATTCTCGATAAATTAATTGTTTGGTGACCCTAAATAACGGAATTAATTTCTTTTTTTTTTTGGTTTTTTTAGAACTTTTCTTAACTTCTTTCTTTTGTAACAATTATTTGGGTCGTTTATATATATATATATATGTGCTAAACTTAATAGTTATATTATTGACGTAAGCCTTCTCCAGATCTCTCATGAAAAAATCTTGCATAATTAAAAAAGCTTGTATAATTAGAACTAATGTTCTTTCACAATCGAAAACGCAAAGGATCATTTAAATTGTTTTTCTTTTCTTTTTGACTAAAATCGTTTGAATTGTTGTTGGCACCTAACATAATAACATCATCATAATTACACAATCACGTATTGTTTTGGTACTCTCATAATACATGATATTTTATACAAAATAATGTTTATATCTTTATATATAATTAAAGCCTACATTAAGGTGTGGTCTTTTATTTAGAACAGCGTGATATATTTATACACATATACAAATCGCATAACATATTTCATTTCATATGATATATAGTAATGTTTAATAATTTAGTTTTGACAGACAACTTGAGGTAATCACGAACACCATCCTCACGTAAAGTCCAACTAATAATATGATTTATTTAATTTAATTTGTTTATTCGTTGACTTTATAAACTATAAAAAATTATTTATAAAACTCCATTGCTTGCGGGTCACTTCTCAATTTTCTTTGTTTTTCTTGTTTGACCGCGATTTACACATACACAAATGTGCTTACCGACATAAATGATATCAAATATAATGAATTACATAAATATAGATACATATGCATATATACACAATTCAAATCCTAAACCTTCTAATAATCCAAACTCTATAAAACCCTAGCTAGTTGCTAAACAGTGTCTCCTCCTGCGCCTGCTTTCTCCGAACCCTATATGACTCTTTCTTACAGAACCATGATTGTAAGTGTTTATTTCGTCATGATCCTCTTGGTTTTTAGTTCATGCAACGCCGCGGCAAGGATGGGAACAGTTAAGGTTCTCTGAAACTGAAATAGCTCAAACAAGATCAAGATCATCAAGATATGAGTTCACGGAGGGTTTTAGATTCAAAGGTCGTGTGTTCCACTTTTTGTCCAAACGGGTGCTTGTACCACCTTCGGGACCTTCCAGAAGGCACAATTCTGCGGTGAAATGACCTCAAACACTAGTTGGTTCTTTTTTTTCAATGTTTAGTTGGTTTTTGACAATCGTACTATATATTTAGAAGATTCTTCAAATTGTTTTTAACGGGTTTGATCCTTTAGTATATGTTTTTTTCTTCCTCTCTTTTTCTCATTTGATTACATTCACACTTGTAATATCTCGTTGGAAAAACAAACGTATATTGTATACATCTCTTGTTTTCCTCCTCCATTGTATGTCTATGTATCTCTCATTCTCTCATTTCATAATCTCCTTGGAAATTAATTGGAATATTAAATTGGATGGACCAATCCAACTTATGGGTTATAGCTGTCAATGGATAGATATTTGTAATTATATACTTAATTATCAAGTTAACTCTTAGCCATCAAGCTCGCGGATTAGTCTTATATTTGAAAAAAAATGTCTATCATAAATAACAATTTCGATGAATAACTGAAAAGAATTTCTTTTGTATAAAGTGTGTATAGTTTTGAACTCTAATGCATAAGCTCAAGAAGAGCATGAAAAACTAATTTCGAGACCTTATTTGATTAATATCACAGAAAGTACGCTGAATGAAATGCTCATAAAATAGCCTACGTTAACGCTATCATTTAAGCAAGGCATAATTCTGAATAAGTTATCTAAGAGCGTTGAAGAAGAATTATTTAAGTACCCAAGATTTTGGTCCATTGGAACTTTTCGGCTTGTAAGCCCATATCTTAGGCTACCGTATATCTTTATATTTTGGACGTAACTTATTCTCTGTAACAGTTTGTATACCGATCAATCATGTTATATATTAGAGGGACGAGTGGGAAGTAAATGGTTCATTTCCATCGCACTAAAAATTTTAACATGGTGTATTTGTCGACCAAATCTTAACTTCCAGTTTGACTGTGGTCTCCTGTCTGTCTAGTACTACATACTGAAGGATTAAAGGTTGATATTCCACTATCTAAAGCCAAAGAACAGGAACAACAACAAAAGGTAGCTATCCATTTCTCATGTTCGTATATTTTCATCCAACTTGTGCGAAGTTGCGTGGTAATTCCATTAAATAAGGTTAGAAGTTGCGTGGTATTTCAGAGCACGACGTTTCCGTCCGGAAAGCTTTGTGATTAAGAAACGTCGTGCTTCTAAAATGTCATACCTCCAAAAACGTGATGTTTCCAAAATATCCGTCTGATCAATCTAAAACATTGTCTTACATGGCCGAGTAGCTTATTCGACTCATAGTTCACCCACGATCAATTCTTCGACCACCTTGTTCTTCGAAATTTCTCGATCGATCCTTATCGCCCGCTATTCGACCACAAAGTTGATACTCGGCCAATCTTTTATTTTCTTCGAATCATGTCAAGTTTTTTCGTGATGGAAACTTAACATTGTTCAAGATGTTTCAATCACCAAAAGCTCGGTTCCAAATTTTGACTTTGTTGATCTCAACCATTTTATTTCTTCAGAAGGATTATTACAAGGGTCCAAAGAGTTATTAAGATTATAGTAGATTGTCTCTTGCTAGGCCCCAAAAAGATAGCCATTCTAGATGAATTTTGGGTAAACAATTTTTATGTCTTTTTCTATGTTCTTCTTCTAGTCTTTGTAATTCTGCAAATTCATACTTTATAACTTACATCGTCGCATTCGTTGGAGAGTATATCAGGGAGTTTGTGTGTTTGATTCCGGTTTACGGTTAAACAGTTTTGCCATTGTGGTAGTTGTTATTTCGACGTCCACCCTTCAGCACCTATAAAGGAAGAGCCCAGGACCGTCTAACAGCACGTGCAAGTGGAGCGGTTGAACAGGGTCCGAATTGAAAAATAAAAGAAAAATTAAAAATTTTTGAAAATAAATATATAAATTAGGATATAAAATTTAAACTTTTAAACATAGTACTAAATATAAAGCTGATAATTTCAAAATTAGACGTCAAATATATAAATAAAACTATAAATTTTTTAAAATTATTCTATTACATCATTGAATATATTATTAATATTTTTTAAACAGGATTCATATATAATTAATTCGAGACGGTCCTGGAAGAGCCAACACGAAAAAAAAAATGAGAAGGGGATCAAAGCTTTGCGGACTAAACCTATACTCTTTAGTACTCTTTTTATTTTCTATTCCTAACATTCTTGCTTTCATTTGTTATTGTAAATCCCTTCAGTCATACCCATTGTATCAGTTCATAAAATCAATAATATTAACATTTTCATACAAGATCACAGTAAACATTTTTTCATAATTCTTTACTAAATACATTAGTATAAACTATAATAATTTCTAAGTGGATTTTAAAACATTTTATGTATAAAATATTGTAGGATATAAAATATTGTAGCATAGAGTTGTCCTCTCTTGGTTTCTGTTGAAGAACCAGTGGTTGCTTGTGGTTCCATGGTGGAATAGTGTTACGATATTGGCTTTCAACCCAAATAATTTAGTCCCGCATCGCTTTCTTGATCAATCTTGCTTCCGGTATCAATGTGCTTTTCCCTTCTTGAAGTTTATTTTGTTTTCTGCATGCTGTTAGCTATCTTAGTCAATGTTAACTTTTGGGGTTTACGTCAGTTTCAACTTTTGTAACCAGGTGGTATCTGTTATTTCGGAAGGGTGCTATGTCCTTGCCGATTTTGTGGAAAATGATGGTTAAATTAATATTCATCCAACAGTCAACAAGTGACAAAAAAAAAATTAATGTCCTTTAACAATCGAAGACGCAAAGGATCATTTGCATTGTTGTTGGCACCTAACATAATTAGTATTAACACCATTACACAATCACGTTTGTTTTGGTTCTCACTTCTCACATTATACGTTATATTTTATACAAAATAATGTCTTGTATTTTTATAACTAAAACCAACATTACAATTAATGTGGTCTTTCATTTAGAACAGCGTGATATATATTTATACATACAAATCGTGTTTCAAAATCAAAATATATGTCTCATTTCATATAATATATAGTAATGTTTGATAATTTATTTTTGACAGACAACTTGATGGTGTTCGTTTATTTACTTTTGTTTGTTTTTCCGTTGACCTTATAAACCTAAAAATATATTCGAAAGTTCCACTGCTTGCGGGTCACTTCTCAATTTGCTTTGCTTTGTACCGCGATTTACACATGCTATATATAGATACATATGCATATATATATACAACTCAAAGCCTAAACCTCATGAATATAGATACATAATTATATACGTTGATCAAAAAAAAAAAGATACATAATATATACAACTCGAATCCTAAACCTTTTAATAATCAAACTCTATAAAACCCTAGCTAGTTGCTAAATCAGTGTCTCCTCCTGCGCCTTCTTTTTCCGAACTCTATGAATCTTTCTTACAAAACCATGTTTGTAAGTTTTTATTTCGTCATGATGCTCTTCGTTTTTAATTCATGCAACGACGCGGCAAAGAGTGGAACAGTTAAGGTTTCTGAAATTGAGATAGCTCAAACAATATCAAGATCACCAAGACATGAGTTCACGGAGGGTTTTAGATTCAAAGGTCGTGCATTCCGCTTTTTGTCCAAACGGGTGCTTGTACCACCTTCGGGACCTTCCAAAAGGCGCAATAAAGATCCCAAAGACTAGTTGATCTTCTTCTCTTTTAATGTTTAGTAGGTTTTTGACAATCATACTATATATTTAGAAGATTCTTCAAATTGTTTTTGACAGGTTTTGATCCTTTTACTATATGTTTTTGCTCTTTTATCTTATTTGATTTCACTCACATATTATTTGTAATATCCCGTTAGAAGAATAAACGTATATTTTATACATCTCTTGGTTTTCCCCCACATTGTATGTATCTTTCTCTTCTCTATAATATATCATAATCTTCTTGGAAATTAAACTAATTGGAGAATTAAAACGGATGGACCAATCCAACTTATGGTTTATAGTTGTCAATGGATAGATATTTTGTGATTATATACTTATTAATTTAACCCTTAGCCATCAAGCTCACGGATCCTATATTTGAAAGAAAAACATTAATTCGATGAATAATTAAAAAGAATGTTTACTGTAGATTGTGTTTATAGTTTTGAACTCTAATGCGTAAACTGAAGAAGAGCATGAAAAACTAATTTCGAAACCTTATTTGTTTAATATGACAAAGGATACGGTGATGCAATGCTCATGAAATGGCTTAGGCTAACGCTATCAATCAAGCAAAAACATAATTCTGAATAAGTTATCTAAGAGAGTTGAAGAAGAATTATTTAAGTACCCAAGATTTTGGGCCATTGAAACTTTTCGGCTTGTAGGCGGCCCATATCTTATGCTACCGTATCTTTATATTCTGGACGTAACTTATTCTCTGTCGCAGTTTGTATACCGGTCGTGTTATATATTAGAGGGACGAGTGGGAAGTAAATGGTTCATTTCCATCGCACTAAGAACCAGTTTGACTGTGGTCTCCTTCTGTCTGTCTAGTACTACATACTGAAGGATTCAAGGTTGTTATTCCACTCTCTAAAGCCAAAGAACAGGAACAACAACAAAAGGTAGCTATACGTATTTCATGTCCGTATATTATCATCCAATTTGTGAGAAGTTGCATTTGTTTATCTGAGGTTTACTCCTTGACTCGTACGAAAGAATGATTGTAGACCCTAGGAACTTCGAATAGAAGCTAAAAATTAAAGAACACCAACAATTACAAGTTTGGGATCCGTAGGTCTGATCATGGGAAAAATCCACTATAACTTCATGACGAAACAACTTTCTCTTTTTCAAGAATGGCTTTCACGTTCTCTCATTTTGTCTCTCAAACAAATCGCTTCCAATTCAGTCAGTTACACGTTATAAGCAAACAATGTAGTTGGAAAAAAAAAAAGCAAACAAGAAGAAGAGTGTGCATAGCTTGAGATCGCGTAATTTTATTTACTCTCAAGTTTGATACAAACTGAATTGCAAACCCCTAAATCAAGAACTGAAGCACCTATAAATAAGATCTCTCTTCTTTTGTGTTTTAGTCATTTTAAAATAGTTACTCACAGTTTTCCCAATCATTCAATTAACTTTAAGTTTATAGTTTTATAAGTAATAACTAGATTTTGACCCGCCCTTAAAAAGGGCGGGTATATTTTTTTGTTGGAAAATTATTTTACGTAATAAAAATTATGATTTTTGATAAATTATATATTTTAACTTTTTATGAAATTTATCTTAAATTTACTTATATGAATTATTTTGTTATTTTAAATATGACTAAATTTTAGAAGACTCTAAATAATTCTAACCCGTAATATGATTTTATTTATTTAAACCGAAGTTAACCCTATTTTACACTGATTTTTTTTAATTTAAATAAAATATTTTATATCTTCAAAACATTTTATATAATTTTATTAAATTTAGTTATGTGACTTAGTTTTTATTTTAAATGAAACTATTTTTTAAGGAGTTAAGATAATTTATTATGATTTTGTTGATTTAATCATTTGTTATTTCAACTTGATTTTATTTTGAGATTTCATTTAATAAATGCTTTCAAATAATTAATAATGTGAAATATTTTTTGGTAAGATATGGTGTAAACATTTAGGAAACAAAATTTTCAAAAAGGCTACGAATTGAATTATATTAAATACTCTTTAATGTAATTGCAAAATAATGACTTTTGATTTGTTGCAAATAATGCTGAAAAAAATACAGGTAATTTTTGTAGTTACTTAGAAATTTTAGGGTCAGATTCATAAACATGCTTCTGCTTTAATAGTATAGATAAATTATATTCAAAATACCATACATCTTGTCCTTCACATAATGGAAACTGCATACAAAATAACGTACGCTATTGAACCTCGTCCAAACTAAATAGGAGATACCCTTATAGATATCCAGTAATCCAGCTAAAGCATCTTGATGCTTGTGTCCTCCAATAGTCTTCTGATCCATTATGAACCTGCATTCTGCATATTTTACCAGATATCCCCGAGACACTCGAAGGATATATACCAGAGTACACCAGTTTGGGGTCCCGTATTTAAAAGCAAAAGATGTATTTTTAATCCAACAAAAATCACAAACCATTCCTCATGGGACCTATTTTTATTTTTTTTATGCCTTCTTGTGTCCTGAATCTTAGTCCTTCCATCATTATTTTCCAAATCACCAGCCACTTCCATTAACCAAAATTTTGTCAGTTGGAATAGATTCGAACTCCTGCATATAAAACCAAAACTCATCTTGTTTCTGAGTTTTGTTGGTCGGAAATGTTTTCCAGATTCACTAACTTAGAACTTTTCAATAGTAGAATTAATTTTGATCCCCTGTAACAAATTACAGTAGAATAACATATAAATTACGATCTCAGTAAAAAAAATCTTAAACCGAAAACTTAAAAATGTCGCAGTACTTATTTACCTTTTTGGTTTGCAAATATGATATCTAAAGTTTCACCAAAACCGACATTTTATGGTTTTCGGGTGGATATGACTTTGGCTTCAATAAACTAAGTTGTTTTCTATGGTCTAATCTCATAGAGGTGCACCATCTTTTTTTTAGAAGACATTATATGAGAAACGAAGCTTTGAGTCTCGATGGCGTGTATGGTTTTAGCGTAGATCGTCAATATATATAAGAAAAGTAAAGGCATCAGATTTAGAATATTCTCATTCAGTTTAGTTATAAAATAGAGTCCATGAGTTTAGGAAAATCTATTATCTTGACAATCAAGTTTATTCAAGTTATTGAACATTAGATTTTCTAGTATATTATTATCGATATTTCAGTTACCAAATTCACGCTTTCTTGTTTTGATTTTATGTTATTGTTCCGTTGAAGATATGGGAATATATGATTGGCTGGGTATTTATGATTTAGATTATTCGTTATTGTTAAGTATTAAAATAGTAAAATTTACGTTTCTTATACTAAATTTACGGGACTTTAGAAAATATAGAATAGTTGCCTAAATATTAGCCTTTTATTTTATAATAAATATTTTTGGTTTGAAATTTGCAAAAGATCTGCAAATTGTATACGCTGGCCGAATATATTGGACAGTTGCCCGATATTTTTTGTTTAGTGATTATCCATATAATTAGTCTGCTTTGTAAATTTTAAAAAATTAATTATTAATGAATATTTCAAACATATTTGTATTTGGGGGTTCAGAGTGTTCGTCTCCACACATATTAAATTTAATAGCTTCGACATGTATAAAATGACTGAACTTTTTTTGTGTCACATTATGTATAATTTTGAATAAAGCTGCATGTGTGTTGATAAACTTTCAATGGATTTTAACTAAATGATACTTTAATAAAAATGAATTGAATGTATAGTTCACAGTTAAAGAATGTATAGTTCAAGTCTCGAAGCTTGACGAATGAAAAAACGCAACATCGATTATACATAAAAAGCTTAAATGTTGAAACATGAGTGTTGATGGAACATGATGATATAAGTTTCATAAAAAAATAGCACATTCAAGAAATTGTCCCGATGTTGATTGCATACACAATGTTTAATCAATGTTCTAGATTGCATACACGCGTTTAGTTACAGACTTACGGCAAAAGGGAAACACTTTTTAAAAGAAAAAAAGAAATAGGTGTTACATTAAAAAGAATAGCGTTGAATATAAGATAAATAAAAACATTGGTTTAAAATAAAACCGGTGGCAAAGATCCGTATATATTGTTAAAACAGAAGGTTCCCTCAAAAAAAAAGTCTTATGTTTTAATAGTATTGATAATAAAATTATATTACAAAGAAAAACGTTCCATTACGATACATCAACATTAACATATGCCAAAAGAAACATGGATTTCATAAAACATTTATACGAAATAACATTTTCCATACATAATATTCCGTCAAAACAAAAACCCCCAAAAGCAAAACACATTCTTAAATTCCTTGGTCAAATATTAACCTTCATTAATCAAATACTAATTTGTGTTTTTTTTCTTCCACTTTAAACCCTTAGAAAATACACACTAAGCTCCGGACCACCACTTGACCCCTCAGGATTCATCATGTAAAAGGCCTCGGAATCTCTCGACCCGGTAACCCGCTCGAACCGGGCTCTCATATACATGAGCTCACCTTTCTCGGACCCCACCGCTTCATTCCCTCCTTCCATCGCCGGTAAAACTCCGGCACCCATAGTTATTGGCCCCACCGCCTTCAGCACACTCCACTCCGCCTCTCCACACTCTTTCCTCGCCGCGTAGCCGCATTTTCTGCCGTTGCAGTACGTTCGCCACGTGGACTCCTCCAAAAGCTTCTTGGAACCCGTCTTAAACGCTGCCGTTTCGAGAGCGATCCTCACGAGCCCCGAAGCCATTTCCTTGACGAGAATGCTCGTCGGGGTCGGTAACTGGATCAGAACCGCGGGTAAGCGGGTCGGGTCATCCTGTACGGCGAAATACACGTGTCCACGACGGTTTCCGAATAATGTACCAACGACCCGGAAACCCAGACCCGAATTAGAGAACCCGAGCGCGTAACGGATCTTCTCGATAGTCTTTTTCCTCTTCTTTTTCATTATCTGTCGAGTATCGAACTGATCCGGACGGGTCGGGTCAGAGGAAAAGTTGAAACGGGTCAAGATCTTTTCTTCGTTGTGGTGGTCGTCTTCTTCATCTTCTTCCTCTTCGTCTTGTTCTTGAACCTTCTTCTTCTTCCAACTGAAGTAACGTTTAGAAAGAGAGAATGATGAGTCAAGAGAAGTGCTGGTTAGGATTGACTTCATCTTTTTCGTTGAAACTACAAAAACAGATAGAGAGAGATAGAGCTTCTTAATTGAACTGAGACTTTAAAATTGAAGTTTGGAGTGGAACTCTTGTCCTGTCTTATAATGGTCTTCAATGAAGTTTTTAATGCTTGTGGGGCTGATTTATTTAACCAATTTGACTTTTTAAAGTTATATATTTGACTTTGTGTAGGGATTAGATTTCTGTCAATATACGTATGATTTTTCTTTCTTAAAGTTCTTTCACGTGTACATAATTCTCTATATGGTTTTAGTCTAATTCACGTATGATCAATCTCTCATTCCATATAAAAGTGATATTAAAAGCGATAAATAAAGTGTTTGTGTAAACTGTGACGTGGTAGAGAATGTAAAGACGCTTGACTAATTTAAAGTAACCAAACCAAATTTCCTTCGTCAGGTCTTTTTGGATTTTACTAATTTTTAGATTATCATAAATCAAAATTAGAAGTATCGGTCGGCAAATCTATGTAAACTAGTCAGTGGATTGTTTATGTAGAAATTTGAAAAAGGGTTGTGAGAGGGTGTCTTATTAGTTAAAAACGAAAGATGGATGTAACAGAAGATACAAAAGTAAGAGGTGAGACAAGAGTGTAAGCGGGAAGGTGAGCAGCAACCACCTAACCGTAGATTAAGGGACTGTCTTCGTTGGGACTTATGACCAAGACATGTCACACCTCAAATCGACATTTACATTGTGTCATTTTTACAGTCGGTACTTAAAGATTTGTTTACATATATAGATCTAAGGGGACAGGAAGGTGTGCGATTGATCTCAATCAATGTCTCATGTATAGAAGGGGCTGTAGTCTGTAGAGTTGACAATTTTCTCCAACATTTCTTTCGCTCGAACACGTATTAGTTTGTTAATAAACCTTACCATAAACGTAATGTTTCGTGTTCGTAAATTTAAACGCAACGTTTCTTATTATAGTATATATCTGAGGTCTCCAACTGTAGAAATCATGTGTTAAATCTATATATTAAACAAAACAAAGTGTTTTTTTTTTAATTATTAAACAGAGTGTTTTAAAGCTCTATTATTAGGTGGTTTTTAAATTTAGATGATTCCTTTCGCAATGAATTACTTTTTCTTTTCTTTTTATCATGCAATAATTACTTTAATTGCTTAGACAACTGTTTTTTATGTGTGTGTGTAGTTTAAATGTTGATCACCAAATGTTTGATTTTTTCTTTATATCATAAAAACTGTATAACTTTTTATAACCAAATAAAGAATAAAAACTGCATAACTATACTAAATTTATATCAAAAGGAGATATTTATAATTTTAAAAAATTACACAAATCAAACACATCATTGTCATCATTGAAATAGTTTACCTCAGATGTGACAATGATACACCAAACCAATTAAACGATGCCTATGTGTTGTTTTTTCCACACACCTACTCTACACCAACATGCCTGTTTTCCCTCCTTATTTCTTTCATGGTATTTGATTATTTTTCAAAATTTCGTCCCATTATTGACTTTGTGAGGATCATTTGATGTACCCCCTGGATGTACCATATATTTTTTTCGTGCTTATTATGACTTAGGTTGTGATTGGGAACGTGAGTGCGGTGCGGATTTGATATACTGTGTGTGGAAGTGACAGGATGTTACCATTCATAAATAATTGTATTAGCGGAACGGTTTTGTGTGAATAACGCACTTGACCAAAACTAAAAAAAAAGTTTTTTGTTTGTTCTATGTTATCAACAAAACCGCACTACTTGCATTCCACATCCAATATGGTGTGGTTTTGTGTGCGTTATTGGATTTTTGACTAGTTGTTATTATTATTTAATTTAGAAACTGATATTTGTTTTTTTTAAATTACATATATTGTAGTTATATCAACTAAATGTATTTATTTAAATATTTAATCTTTGTTTTATTAAAATATAAAATATTATAAAATTAAAGTTTACATTAATTTACTCTTATTATTAAATGAACCAAAATTTATATCAATATATGTATACCAAATTATTTTAATAGTAATATATTTTTTAAAGTTAATCAAAAAGTAATATAGATATATTTTATGGAAAAATTAAAGTACTTGATAGTAGGGCTGGACATTTACCCGAATTCGAGGAACCGACCTAAAACCGACCCAAAAATCATGCTTCGGTTAGGATCCGAACTGAATGCGACCCAAATATTTTTTTGTATTTTTGGTGTTTTTTTCTGGTCAGGCCCGATAGGATCCAAACCCTATTGGATTTAATTATCTAAGACTTGAATCAACTCGGACCCGACAGGATTTGAAAGAAGTCAATTCCTCGGATGGGTAAAGAAGCCTATCTTATCCCGAAACCGGAGATACTGGAGTATTCAAAGCCAGCTTGTTCGCCGGGCAACAGTCTGGCCTTCTTCTTTGCTCTTCAATCGATGCCTAACCCCAACCGACAAATTCAAATTATCTTATTGGATCTAAATATCTAAGACTCAAGGATTCAGATCCGACGACACCCGAACCGAACCCTACCCTAGGACCCAAATGCCTAGGCCTACTAAATAGTCTTTTCTACTGTATTATATTTTTGTTACTTAAATATTTTATTTAAGATAGATTTATTTAAATTTAATTTTATGTTTTAAAAATAGTATTTAAAATTATAAAAGTAAAGAAAAATATATAAAATAATTTTATTTCAAATAAATTTTGATATTTGAATTTATAAAAAATATTTTGATATAATAACTAAACAAAAAGTTTTAGTTATATTAATATATTAAATTATATTATTTTTTGTCAAAACAGCACTACTTTTTCAATCAAAACCGCACTACTTTTTCAATCAAAACCGCACTACTTTTTCAATCAAAACCGCACTACTTTTTTGATCAAAACCGCACTTGATTCGCAAACCGCATGAACCGCTGTTGGACCGTACCGCACTTCAAATCCGCTCCGCTTATATTATCAATTCCGCCGTTACCATTCGGACCCTTAAATTAGTAGAAAGCATGCCCGTTTTATCTGAATCCAACCGCTGATATATGGGGAAAAGTACATATTTCAACATGAACTATATCCATCATACCCTATTCTTTCATGAACTTTGTAGTAGTATGTACTCTACTATTCTATATCAAACTACATAAAAAATTAAAAATATCTCACGAGCTTTAAACATCGTGCATTTTCTTTCCCGAACTTTACAATAGTGCATATTTCATACTGAATTAAACAAAAATTCAAAATTACTATATGAAATCTAAAAATCATGCTTATATATTAACTTTCAAAAGTGTTATTCAGCCATTAATTTATCAAACGACATTGTTTCTGATAAATTATGTAAATTATAAAATTTAAAAATACAACATAAGAGCAACATTATTAATAAGTTCTCACTAGTATCTCACTGATTCCGACACAAAATAAAGTACATGAATATCTTAAATGTTTAGATATCCCGTTAAAAGTATCTCAAAATATCTCAAATGATTAGTTTCCAAATATCACACATGTCGTTTGTTATTATTGCTCAAAAAAAATTGGTGTTACATGTGGGTGTCTACGCAAACGTGGACACTATTATTCAAGTGAATCATTGTACATGATAATAAAATTTGTGTGTACACATAAACATCATTAGGTTGTATACATTTTAAAACTTGCAAATTTATCCAATTAGAAAGTGCGATATTATGGTAATGTGTACACATATTTCTGCTATCTCACTTTTAAGTCGAAGTACACATTTTAAAACTTGTAGATCCAGATGAATAATGTTATGCCATGGTAAGATTATATACATATACCTGCAATTACATTTCAGAGAAGAATAATTTTCACCTCTTAAAGCCAAACAATGGTACACATTTTGAATCATGTCATATATTACTCAAATTTTGTATAAGACGAGATGTGATTCATTTTAATTTGGTTGTTACGGAGATGAGAAGATTATACATTTTCTTTGACAAATGGTGCAGATTATGCAGATCAAACAAGACAAGTACAGATCAAACGGATCATGCAGGAGAGAAACAGATCAAGCGGATCATACTTAGTAGATCAATCAGACCATGCAGTTATTATATTTTTGGATGATAAAACAGTAAGATAAAATAAACTACATGTTTAAATAATAAAAATTACAATTAAATATATCAAAACATATAATATACAAATATAATATATAAAAAACAATAAATCTTTCGCTAAAGCTATGTTACTGAAATTTTGAAATCAAATATGAAAACATTAAAATTTAATGATATAAAAATTGCATATGAAAAATAAAAATTTAATAATTTATTAAAGAAATTAATTAAATTGTAACTTGATTTTTAGAATTTATTTTTAATGAATGTACATATATGAGAAAACTTTAAAATATAGAAAACTTACTCAACACAAGCTTTAAAACTGCATTTATTTTAATACATATAAAAACAATTTTACTATTTTATTGTTTAACAATATTAATTTCTGATAAAAGAATTATTTAAATTTATAAACACATGTAAATATTAGATTATTATTCACATGCATTAATTTAATAAACTATTTGCATAAAAAGTAATTAATTTAAAGATAAAAAGCATGCATGTGTCATAATATATATGTACAAAATTATTATATTTTCAATTAATCTTATTGAATACAAATTCTAATTTATATTCCAGATACTAAAATTTTCAGAATTCATTCAAGAAACAAATTAAAATTTACCTTGATCTCCAAGCTTTTTAATGCAAGTTGATATATGAGAAACCTGAAAAACAAAAACAAAAATATTAACCATAAGATAATTATATCATGGTGTATACTTTTTTTTTAAAAGCAAAAATATTACAATACTCACTTGTAGAGAGAATTTTTGAGTTGTAAGTGTTAGAAATGAGAATGAATGTTTATTTATAGACATCGCATTTAGTAAAGGGAAAAAGATGTTCATGCATTGGGCCTCTGTCCTTCGCGACCCAGCTTTCTTCTTCTCTCTGTAGATAGAAACAAATAACACGTAAAAAGAAACTGCATCCAGTACATTTATATTATTTTTTTTGCTAAAAAACATTTATATTTTGTTGTTTATTTATTGTTTTGCACTTTATCTTATGAATGGGCAGTAAAAGCAGTTTCGTTTGCATGCATTTATTTTTGCTTTTCTTTTGTATGTGTACTGCACCCCATTCCACAAAAAAAGATAAAAAATATATTGAATTGCATGTAGATCTCCCACTAACTACTTTTTAAAAGTAGAAAAACGTGAATGGTAACTCTCGGGGAGGAGAACTACACTTGCGGATGAACTGTCTTTCTCCCTCTGCACCATTCGAACACTATAATTATATCCTCGATTCCAATGGATTACTAAAAATGGATAAATGCAGCTATGTGTTCACTCTCTTGCGTCTTTTTGTATTAATATATGTTTTTTCAGAACAAATAAAAATTTATTTTGCATCAAAACAATTAAAACGATTTCTAGTAAATATTTTCTGTTTGTTTTGTTTCTGGACTGGTTAATCATTGCACTAAAAGCACACCGCAATATAATAAAAGCACATGGCTAAAAAGAGGGGAAATGCAAAGAGCGTCTAACCCTAGTTCTGGCCACTACTTAGCGTTACCGGAGTCTCCCCTTCTTTCTTTTCATGTTTTTGATTTTTCTCTCCTCTCTCTCAGTTCCAATCCGGATAGACATGCAAGCGACTTTGAAGAAGTTGGGCCCCCCGGAACAGCGTGGTGCTGGTCAGAGTTGGAGAACATATTTGGAGTCGCGGCGAGATGCTGGCGAGACTGAGGACATGTGAGTCGGCTTTTAGGTTTGTAGATCTGACCAGATTTAATTTTATCTTTTCAAGATCTTGGTGGATATCTTTCTGATGATGGCACGTCAAGAGGGGTAGATGTCTCCTTCAGCTTGACTATTTCTCCTTGTAAGGCAGTGAGATGGACGGAGTAGAGGTGTGACAAATGATAATAGTGGGCTCACAACGAGTCTCGACTCGTGAAGCTCCACTCACAACTCTGATTACGTTTTTTATCATCCGAAACCGTCTTTCTTTCCGGATTAATATCTGGCTTGGTCACGATGGGAAACAAAGAAACACAGCGGTTTGATCCACACCGGTGTTGCATTTCTTAGGCTATGATTCTGTTGGAACTGACCCGATTCTTATTATATGAAGCCACCATATGAAACTAGAAAGAGAATCCAAGTGGGTTATGACCTGCTAAAGGTTCAATGTCTTCAACCTTCGTGACCTTTCGGTGTTTCCCTTCGGACCTTTAGTCCCTTGGAAGAAGAGGCTCGTACAAATGGCATATGGTTCTTCTGGTAAAGAGCCCTTGGGTGTAGTGGCATTTGGGACAAGCACTGAACTCTTATATTTGGCGACCATAGCATGGTGATAAAGTGTATTATCCGGTAAGACTAGGGTTTGATGCTTCCATGTATATACGGCTTATGTTCTGCCTTTTGCTGTAAGGTTCGGAGACTTACACCCTGGTGTGAAGGATGCTTTCAGGTTATATGCACCTCAGTGTTGTGTCAGGTGATCCAAGCATCTCATTCCAATCTTTTGGCGATCACTGCTACCTCCAAAATGATGACTCCAGTATGTTTCTTTTAGTATGTTTCTTTTAAAATGGATTTAAGTGTTGTTTTCTATAATTATAGTTTTAATTATGTGGTTAAAGTGACCGGATGTTGTGAAATGGTAATGTAGGAACCAAATGAGTGTTTCTATGTGATACTTATTTCCTCATCCTTATGTCACAATGTGGTTACAGTCTCTTATGAGGTATTGTAGTCACAATCTGATTGTATTAGTATCATTTCGTTAATAAAAAGTTGATGTTTGAACAAAGAAGAAAAAATATAACTTAACTGAATGATAAAAATTAAAAATAGTTGGTCGGTCCGCTCTGCCGTCTATTTATTCCACCTGTGAAATTTCAATAAAACTAAAGAACATTCTTAATGTGAAATTCTTGCCCCGAAGCTATATATATATATATATATATAGTTGTGGAACTCTAAACTTTACGAGAAATTCAACATAAAGTATCTGAAACTAAATATTTTGGATTATACTTCTCGTAAAGTTTAGACCCTGCAATTACACATATATATATATATATATATATATATATATATAAAATTTATACACATATATGTACTTTTAGAACTTCGAAATTAGACCACCTCAATGGGAGTTCTATCCATTCTAGTTCTTACATTATACATTATGTATATGTATATAGATACTAATATTGTTATTTAATTATGGTGTCTTTAATTTTACAATATCTTATTTTAAGAAACTTTGGATTGGGTTTCTGAAAAATTAAGGGTTCCACAATTAAATAATAATATTAGTGTCTACATATACATATACATAATTTAATAACTTTAAATGATATAATCCCCATTGAAAATGCTCTTAAAACTTCTCGTTTGGTTAAGTTGGAAAATTTACATAAATTTATATCTAACTTTCATTATTTTATATTTGTTTTTTTTCTGAACAACATTTTATATTTGTTTATTGTTCTTGTTACAGCTAATTCTCAAACTGAGGCCCACCAAACTTGGTAAATCACCAACTGTTAGTATACGACTTTTATGAAAACACATTATCATAGTAAAGATCATGTCCCAAATCAATATAACCAAAGTAATTTTTAGCATTTCGCTCCATCACTGGTTCTTTAGAAGAACCAGTAATAAACGTACAATTATAAATGAATAATCTAATATCGAATGAACATTGATTGGATATTCTCGGACAATCGTTAGATTTGTTTGGGTATAACAGACTGAAGTTTTAGCTTAACAACTACCAAATGACAATTCTGAATATAGTTTAATCGCCCAAGAAAACTAGTCAACAAACATTTGCCAACGTGACATAAGACAGACTAACAATTCCAGGTGTTAACTGCATTCAAACACATTGTGCATCTTATGTATATTGCAAAAATCAAATTTTTAATTTCATATTACATATAACTTACTTACAATTTTAAATTAGTACGAGTTTAACTTAAGGGAGTTGGAATAACGATACACATCGTAAAGGCCATTACTTTGATATAAGTTATTGATGCTAAATGCATGAGTAATCTTTCTCACCTAACTAGTTACGTACCACATTGTTTATCTTTCGAGGCATTTTCACGTGGTTGACGTGAGAGAAAAACCAGTAAATTGCCTCTTTTTGTGTCGGCCCAATGCAGCATCAAGCGATTCAAGCCCAGTCTTAATTCAAAATTTTGGGTTTGTTTATTATATACCACTTTGATTCAATAATATTTGGATTGAGTTTTGTTGCATCGCTTTACGTGTTCATTGTTGTATTGAGCGTTTTGTCATTTGCAAAGTTTGATGAAAGTGTGTTTTTAAGAAACTTGTTTGAAGCAAAAAGCCACGGGTTGAGATAACAACAGTTTTTATTTTGTGCACGAGATAACAACAGTTTACCTTATATTCTTATAAGGTACACTCTTTCAAAGTATGATGTACATTTTCCACACACGAGTTGAGATAAATCATCCCTGTAGAAAGAATGTGCCAGTTACTATGATACTCGATCGTACTCGTATCCATACTTGTGACTATGATTAAGTATCTATTCATGTATCCATACATAATGTACGAGTATTCGAAAATATGGAACGACTGAAAAAGTATTGAAGCAAACACGGAATAAGCTTTAGACCAAAAAAAACGAATAAGCTAACATCTTCCTGAATAATATGTCTGAGACTAAAATAGATTTCCATCCTTCTTCTTCAAGTTCTTTGTTACATTTGATAATAAGACCACCGATGAAGTAAATATGATCATGTGGTCAAGCGAGATGAGAATTAAGTTATCACTAGGTATTTACCCGCCTACGCCACGGGAAATGTTTTTGTGTTAAAGTTATAAAGAAAAACCTCTTTGATATTTGTTTTTAAATTTTTAGGTTATTAAACTTTTATCTGAAAAATAATAATAGAATTACTCTTAAAACATATGAATGAAATTTTTATTATTTAAAGCATCTTTATACATTTGAAAAAATTAATGATATTTTTGAAAGGATGTGATTTTTTGTTTGTAGTGTAAAGTTTTTTTGTATAGTATTATGTTTGGTGGCTATTTTTACGGTAAAAACTTAATTGTTTATTTCTAGGAATATATTGTGGAGATCATGTTTTCTACTGAAATGTAATATTGTTTTAAAATTTAAATAGAAGTAATATTTTTGTAAGTAAGCTATGAAGCTAAGTTTAAATTTAGATTATTATTTTATCATATTTTTATTTTATCAGATAATTATGTTCAAATAAAGAGAATACATAATCAGACATTAAAATATCATAGAATACTAGAAAGCAAAAAAAAAAAAGAGAGTCAGTGACATTCACCTATGAAAAACGATCACCACTTTGGTATTCTACAACGCTAATTATGTCTTTCATGGTCTTCTTGTTTCTTCTTAATTTGCTCTCGTTATTTGTTTATTTGTTATGTTAGCTTTTTAGAATAGCAATTGTTAAATGGATAAAATGAAGGGAATGAAACGAACATATTCCCTTTGTAACTGTAATGCATTCCCTTCATTTTATCCATTTAACAATTGCAATTCTAAAAATTGTTTTGGTTTTGGTTTCATTCCCTTCATTTCTAAACATATTTCTTTTCCGGCGATGGAACAAACCAAAACCAAAACAATTTTCGAACGGGCCTTGTGGTCAAGTGGCAGTGGACGGGCCTGGGACGCCAACACGTTTCAGGTTCGATCCTCCTGCTATGCGAAACTAAGTCACATTGTTCTGTTCACCTAACGCGGATATGGGTCCATGTTTTAGGACCCATTTGAATGCCCAGGAGAAGGAGTCCATCCGCGGGCTTGCGACTCCCCCGGAGGTTAGGTCTGGTTCCAATAGTGACCCGGGTTTAACCCTTTAGATTTTCTCAAAAAAAAAACAATTTTACAGGACCAATGCTGGTGTCCGGAATTGCTATATTGAGGTTGATTAGTAGAAGTACTAGCTTTATTTGTTTGCTGTAAAAATATTGCTGTACATTTTTCTACTATAGCTGAGATTTTATTACTATAGAATTTTTGTTGTAAAAGTTTAACAGTAGTTATTTTCTAAAAGTATGGTTGGTACAAATTACCTGTAGATTGTATTATATACATGTATAAAAACTTATTAATAAATACATGATAAAATTTATAATAATTTATAATTCTTTTTAATTATAAAATAAAATTTTTAAAAAATTTCCATAAGTAGAAAATATTATTAAAATAAATAAAAATAAATTTAACATAATAAACAAATACATAACCATAAGAATAAGAATAAAATACTAATTATCAAATCAAACTTAAAAACAAAAAAAAATATAGATGAATGATGAACAAATTAATAACTAGGATTTACATATATTTAGAACTAGGATACAAGTTAATAATAAAATAAAACTAATGCAAATATACTTTTAATCCTTGAAAGCCTATAAAACTAGGCTGTAGATAAATGGCTTACCATAGTTTTAAAGCAAAGCTGTAGAAACAAAAGAGTTAATAAAGTCTGAATGCTGTCAAATTAGTGTTGTAGGTTTAATAATGCTGTGTGCAGATTCTACAGCATTAACCAATCACCACCATTATTTAGAACTATCACCATCTTCTTTCATCCATGATTCCTAAGCTAATTTCAAAACGCAAATGCATGCTTCTTGTTAATGATTTGATACAGCTCTTGGCTGAGATTTAAAAAAAAAAAAACTAAAAGAGAAACCCTCAGTCAGTTATAGGACTCACGCGCGCGGAGATAACCATATCAAGTGATCATTAAATGAGAGAGTATATTGTATTCAGAGGAGAAGAAAATCAAACATACAATATCTTCTATAGAAGACTTATCTGCTAATGATCTCTTCGAAAGATTTATTGGCCACTTCTTCAGTCCCATTCTCCATGAACAAGTTGGAAAGAAAAAGACTATCTTTCTCTCAGGCGTGCTTCCCAAAACAAAACCTAAATTTCAGAACGTGTTTTCTCTCGACGGAAACCGCCGTTGATCCCTCTGCGCCGGTTTGTTCTTAACACCCCTGCACTCTCTCGACCTCTCTATTCAAGATTTCTCTTTTCCCATGGTCTCTGCTTCTCGATCGTGCAACTAGCCGGATCTGAACCAAACATGTCTTTTGTTTCAAGAATGGATGGTGAACCACCGACATATCCACTCACGCCTCCCTTGACTGACCAACCTATTGAGAGTAAGCAAAACGGCAGCGTTTACACTAGAGAAGAGAAGGAAAAACAGAAGATGGGCCACGAGAATGAGAAGCCCACAGAAGAATTGAAACCGAGAAGCCCAGTATTCAAACCAACCGCGCAACGGTCTGAAGAAGATAAGATTCAGAAAAGCAGAGTACAGACAGAGAGGATGACGAAAGCTTGTACGGGAGAAAGTAATGGCGTGAAGCTGTCAAACCGATTCTCAGCCTTAGATGTAAATGACGATTAAGATTGTGCCAACTGTCTAGGGTTTTCATTCAATCTCTTTGTGTATAAATATGAAACTCATGTAATGAAGAAAGGCAAGTTGAATGAAATGAATTTGCAGTAAAATAAACTTCATCTTCTTCAGTTTACAAACTCTTTTATGGTATCAGAGCTATGGCGATGGAACCATACACTCCACCACCTCTAAAGCTCGTTCACTCTGTCACTATCAAACTCACAGATACAAACTATATTCTGTGGAAAAGGCAGTTTGAGGCATTTCTTAATGGGCAAGGCCTATTAGGGTTTGTCACTGGTAGCACTCCCCAACCGGTTCCTACTCTGGAGGTTCCTAACATCAACGGGACCACAACTCCAGTTCCAAACCCTGACCACGCTCTCTGGTTTCAGACGGACCAAGTAATCCAGTCATGGCTGCTTGGTTCTCTCTCCGAAGACATCCAAAGCGTCGTCCTTGACTGCACTACATCTCAACAGATCTGGCTGACTCTTGCGAACCACTTCAACATAGCTTCTTCGTCAAGACTTTTTGAGCTTCAACGGAAGCTACAGACCATTACCAAGAACCAAAAGCCGATGTTGGAGTATCTTAGAGAAATAAAGACCATCTGTGACCAGCTAGCCTCTATAGGCAACCCGGTTCCTGAGAGAATGAAGATATTTGCGGCTCTGTTGGTGTTAGGAAAAGACTATGAACCCATAAAGACAAGCATAGAAGGCATTATGGACGCAGCTCAAACACCAACCTTTGAAGAAGTGACGCCCGGCTTACAGCGTTTGATGATAGACTTCAAAGCTATCAGGTCAACACAGGTGTGACTCCTCATCTGGCGTTCAACACAACTCGAGGACGGCCCTACTTCAACAGAAACAGAGGCAGAGGCCGCGGAGGAAGAGATGCTTTCTCTACCAGAGGAAGGGGATTTCCTCAACATATTTCCTCCTCAGCATCTTCCTCACGATCCTCAGTGTCGTCTGAAGCAGAGTCAAGACCTGTGTGTCAGATTTGTGGTAAACCGGGACATGTGGCTGTCAGGTGTTGGCACAGGTTTGACAACTCATATGATGATGTGCACAACGCCTTAGCCGCTCTTTGTATGTCTGAAATTCATGACACTCAAGGTCACGAGTGGTTTCCAGACACAGGAGCATCAGCACACATCACCAACTCGCCAAACCATCTACAACAGGCTCACCCTTATCATGGGTCAGATTCGGTTATGGTTGGAAACGGTGAGTTCCTTCCTATAACACACACGGGCTCATCAAGCATCTGTTCCTCCTCAGGTAACTTACCTTTGAAAGATGTTTTAGTGTGTCCGAATATTGCTAAACCATTGCTTTCAGTGTCAAAACTCACAAAAGACTACCCTTGTGCTTTTGACTTTGACTGTAACGATGTGTTTGTCTATGATAAGGCAACCAAGAAGGTTCTGTTGCGGGGAAGAAACACTAATGGATTGTATAAGTTGAAGGGGTCTCGTTTTCAGGCGTTCTACAGTGTCGGTCAAGTAGCAGCTAGTGATGAGGTCTGGCACAAGCGTCTGGGACACCCCAATCCTCGTACTCTCCAGTATCTATCATCTTCGAAGTCTATTTTCATCAATAAAAGCTCAACGGGGCAGTGTGAAGCGTGCAAGATGGGTAAGAGTGCAAGACTTCCGTTTGAAGCCTCAACATTCAAAGCAACTCGTCCTCTAGAACGCATTCACTGCGACCTTTGGGGACCGGCTCCAGTTACTTCAGTTCAGGGCTTCGTCTACTATGTAGTTTTCATTGATAACTTTTCTAGGCATAGCTGGTTGTTTCCTTTGAAGAAGAAGTCAGACTTCTACTCTGTATTTGTTGCGTTTCAAAACTCTGTTCAGAATCAATATAATGCTTCTATTGGTTCTTTTCAATGTGATGGGGGTGGAGAGTTTGTAAGCAACATGTTTCTGACTCATCTGCAAAAATGTGGGATCAAGCAATTGATCTCCTGTCCCCACACACCGCAACAAAACGGATTAGCGGAAAGGAAACACAGACAAATAGCAGAGATGAGACTGTCATTGTTGTTTCACAGCCAAGTGCCTCCGAAATATTGGGTTGAAGCCTTCTTCACCGCAACCTACCTGAGTAACATACTTCCTCACAGTGCTTTGACAGATCACAGAAGTCCGTTTGAGATACTACACAACAGATCACCATCATATGCGTCTCTGAAAGTCTTCGGTTGTGCTTGCTATCCTACTTTGAGGGACTACACAAGAAACAAATTTGATCCACGCTCACTGAAGTGTGTCCTTCTAGGCTATAGTGACAAGTTCAAAGGCTACCGCTGCTTGTTACCTACAACTGGTCGAGTATACATCAGTCGACACGTGACGTTTGATGAAGCCGACTTTCCTTTCTCTAATGTGTTTCATCATCTAAGGAGTGCTGCCTCCACACCTCTTATGGAGGCTTGGTACAAAAGTCTTCCTCTGTCTCAGGAGATGAGAAGCCCGGGAGACCAAGGAAGCTCTACAGCTAAAGAGCCTCAAAGAAAAACAGTGATTCAAGTAATAAACAGAGTGAATCCTGTTGCTCAGGCTCAGAAAAGCGTACCTCACTCCCAATCACCTTCAGAATCAAGCCAAGTAATCTCATCAACTGAGTCATCACCAGCATCGTCTGCCAAACAAGATGATGGTGCGGGGTCTTCTCAGTCAGCAGGTATGGAGAGCAATAAGGCTCCTGTTCCTACTGCAACCAGACACGGAATGGTTACAAGGTCACAGTTAGGAATAACGAAACCCAATCCTAAATATGGTTTGTTATCTGAGAATGTCGTCTGCGTGGAGCCCAAGTCAGTGGCTGAAGCTCTTAAGCACCCTGGGTGGAACAACGCAATGCACGTCGAATACGACAACTGCATTCTGGCCAATACATGGTCACTGGTTCCATACACTCCTGATATGAAAGTGCTCGGCAATCAGTGGATCCATAGAATCAAATTAAACGCAGACGGCACTGTTAAAGGTCTGAGGTCTAGATTGGTAGCACAAGGCAATAATCAAGAGGAAGGAGTGGACTATCTGGAGACATATAGTCCAGTTGTGAGGACATCTACAGTGAGAATGGTTTTGCACACAGCTACGGTATTGCGATGGGACATCAAACAGATGGACGTCACCAACGCTTTCCTACATGGGGACCTGACTGAAACGGTGTACATGCGCCAACCAGCAGGATTTGTAGACAAAACGAAGCCAAATCACGTCTGTCTTCTTCATAAGTCACTCTATGGACTCAAACAATCACCTAGAGCGTGGTTTGACAAATTCTCATCGTTTCTGCTGGAGTTTGGTTTCAAATGCAGTGTCAAGGATTCGTCTCTGTTTGTGTTCTCAAAAGGCAAAGATGTTATAATGCTTCTGCTATATGTTGACGACATGTTGGTCACCGGCAACAAGTCTGCAAGTATGGAGCGATTTCTTCACGATATCAACAAGCAGTTCAGAATGAAAGATCTTGGCCAGATGGAATATTTTCTGGGAATACAAGCTCAGTTTCACGAGAATGGAGTATTCTTGACTCAAGAACGGTACGCTCTAGACTTGCTCGCTGCAGCAGGAATGAGTAATTGTTCTCATGTAGCGACTCCTCTGCCGTTACAGCTGAACAAGGTTCCGAATCAAGACTGCAACTTTGAGGATCCTACATATTTTAGAAGCTTGGCTGGGAAACTTCAGTATCTAACTCTGACGCGACCAGACTTGCAATTCTCGGTCAATTATGTATGCCAGAAGATGCATGAACCGTCAGTTTCAGACTACAATTTGCTCAAGAGGATTCTGAGATATTTTAAAGGAACTGCAGACTGGGGTATCGACTTCAACAAGGACACTGATTTCACCATTCGAGCCTACAGTGATAGTGACTGGGCCGGGTGCCAGAGTACAAGGAGATCAACTGGAGGATTTTGTACTTTTCTGAGATCAAATATCATATCTTGGTCGTCCAAGAAGCAACCTACAGTCTCGAGAAGCTCTACAGAAGCAGAGTACAAGTCTTTGTCTGAGACAGCGTCGGAGTTGAGCTGGTTGTGCTCCATAATGCGAGAAATCGGCATTCCAGTTCGGGTAACTCCAGAGTTGTATTGTGATAATCTATCTTCAGTGCATTTGACTGCAAATCCAGCGTATCATAAGAGGTCAAAGCATTTTGAGCTCGATTATCATTACGTGCGAGAAAGGGTGGCTCTCCGAGCTCTCGTGGTCCGACATATACCAGCTTCACAGCAGCTGGCAGATATATTTACAAAGTCTCTTCCGTTTAAACCGTTTGATGATCTGAGGTTCAAACTTGGCGTAGGTTCTTCACCCACACAAAGTTTGAGGGGGACTATTGAGAGTAAGCAAAACGGCAGCGTTTACACTAGAGAAGAGAAGGGAAAACAGAAGATGGGCCACGAGAATGAGAAGCCCACAGAAGAATTGAAACCGAGAAGCCCAGTATTCAAACCAACCGCGCAACGGTCTGAAGAAGATAAGATTCAGAAAAGCAGAGTACAGACAGAGAGGATGACGAAAGCTTGTACGGGAGAAAGTAATGGCGTGAAGCTGTCAAACCGATTCTCAGCCTTAGATGTAAAGGACGATTAAGATTGTGCCAACTGTCTAGGGTTTTCATTCAATCTCTTTGTGTCTAAATATGAAACTCATGTAATGAAGAAAGGCAAGTTGAATGAAATGAATTTGCAGTAAAATAAACTTCATCTTCTTCAGTTTACAAACTCTTTTACAACCCATCAAAGCATCAGTCTCGATTCCAAACACTACTGTTGCCGGTGTTGTCGATTCAGTTCCGGAGAATAGTTTTGGTCCAGCTACGGTAGATGTTGCTACAGCTACAACCTCTGGTTACAAACTCAACAACTTTGTTTGCTCCTTCCTTGGGGGCGTGGATGAAGCCTTTGAAAATTAGTCCAGAGATAAAAGATCCTATTCCTCAAAACCCGTCACCTAAAACCCTAATTTCTAAGGGTCATTATCCATTTTCTGACATTCTTCCTCAGAGTTAAAGGAAGATGGACTAATCTGGAGGACAGCACACCAATGGTGGTGAACCATATTTTGATGCATGGTCTTGAGAATTAAAAAGAGTATGTGATCGAACAGCTCTTTCGTTGCACCTTCCGCTAACAGGTCTCATTCATGCTGTTGCTTACCTTATCTGTTACATATCCCGGATGAGTCTACTAGATCTTGGGTTTTAAGTAGAGGTTATGGCATATTGATGACTGCATTATGTTAGTTGCTCCTTGGACTCCTGCTGATTCTTTAGTGTTGCCTGAGATAACTTCGGTTTCGGTGTGGGTCACGTTAAAGAATATCCTGAATTGCTTGTACTCAGAATGGAGAATTAGTTGGCTAGCCTAAGGATTAAGTGTACCTATGCTCACTAAGTGTGATGGTGGAAATAGAATTAGACAAAGGTCTTCCGCAGAGGATAGAAGCTTCAGATAGAAAAAAGAATACTTCACTGGTTTCTGTTGAATACCTCTTGAACTCCAAGTAAGTGTGAGAGATGTGGGAAATTAGGCCACAAGAAATACAGATGTCTTCTTATGTATGAGGTCAATGCTAATAGTTCGAGTGATTCAGTTAACTCTGTTCCTAATGGCGCTACTAATTATCTGGAAGTTGTTCAGCCCTCGGGATGCTCTCTTAGCTCAGCTCCTATTCCCGTTAGTCAATCAGGGGGTGATGTGGGCTACGACAGACGTAGAAACAGTTTCTGAGCTTGTTATTGCACATGCTACAAGTCCCATTGCATCACATGGATCTATTGACTTCTGCTCATGCTGATACTCCTAAGAAAGCAACATATAACACTTCAAGCACCACTGTCATTGATCATGAATTATCTACACCCACTTCAGCCTCTCCGTGTGTAGAGGCCGATCCAGCAACCCCTATTGCCATTACTCCCAAACCCATTGTTAATAAAGCTAGAGAGAACATTTTCGGTAGTAATTTTGCTGTCTTAGACTCGGGTTCAGGATTGGAGACCGGTGATCCTTCTCAAAGGACTTGAGAAAGAAGAGCAATAAAACCAACTCAAAATTTTTAAGAAATGCAATGGAACACGGTTCGAGGGAGGAAAACTAGGGGTCGTGGTGGCCGAGGTAGCACCTTACCGCTATTTTGAGACATCTCATATGCTTCCTCTTTTCTACACATTCCTCATATATTTGGTAAAATGTATGATTTCTAACCAAGTCCTCTTGGCCCAGTGGTGAAGGAGTACCCGTTCCTCGAAGCAACGTGTCCCCGCCATGGGTTCGAGTGCACTTGGCCACCGAGCTTGAAAATGGTATCTCGGGCCTCAGGACCGCCTTTGGGTGGATAGTCGGTCGGCCAAATTCCGAACCGGAGACCTGATAAAAAAAAAATGTATGATTTCTCAATTGTAAGATCTTTTCTAACAATTAATTGTAAACTTTAGTTACATTTATATTTAATGCATCAAATTTAGTCAAAAAAATGGCCAGCTTCATTAGCGTCTTCTCGATCTTAACATTTTTCTCCTGTGAATTAATCTCTTTTAAAAACTATTCGTCCTTAGTGAAAACCCATCTACCTCCACCATGAGAGAGTCGGTTGACTCTCACTCTATCTTGTCACCTTAAGGGGTTTTGCGATGGCCATATGAAAAAACTATAAACACAGTGACGATGAAGACAAATCAATGACTTAGACCAAGGAAGCTTAGATGTACAATTACTTGTGAGAAATAAAATGTTTTCAGTTAATGACATATCAGTCTTTCAAGCTTTTGAAAGTCTGACAGTTCTAACACCACGAGAGACATTTGATTCATTATTGTGTTGATTTAAGAACTACACTTTTGCTAAACCATAAATACTCAACGCAAGTTCTGGAAAACACTGGTAGTAAAACTAGCTAAATTTTTAGTCAAAAAAAAAAAAAAAAAAAAAAAAACTAGCTAAATCAATCATTTAAATCATTTTCTCATCAACATATTATTTCAGAACTTAAACTCTTAAAGTATTACATTAAGAGCAATGTGGTACTCCGTCCACGTTATGCAAAGGTTCAACTGGATTATAATTATAATTCTACTCTTTCCTTAAAGATGGTTAAAGTCGAGTAGTTTTCCGCGAAAAAAAGAAAGCTAATAAACTATAATAATTGGCTCATGTTTGCTGTGCTGTCGGATTCAATAATACGTTGATATGCCTTTAAAAGTTGCATTTGCATGCGACAATAACTGGGAAAAGAATTAAGTTCACCCCTTATGGTGGGTGAACCTTTAAATTCACCATACCATTTATGATCAATGAAAATGACATATAGATAATTAATTAAAAATATTAAATTTACTTTAAAATAACAGAAAAAAGAATAATGTCAATTTTAAACTCTAAATCTTAATTTCTAAATCCAAACCCTATATCCTAAACCAAAATCATATACCCTAAACCCAAATCTTAGACTCTAAACCTACACCATAAACCTTAAATCTAAATCCAATACCCTAAACCCAAATCCTAGACCCTAAACCCAAACCGTATATTCTAAACCCAAATCCTAAATCTTAAACCTAAACCATAAACCCTAAACTCAAATCCTAAATTTTAAATTTAAAATTTAGGGTTTACGGTTTGAATTTATGGTCTAGGATTTGGGTTTATGATATACGGTTTGGGTTTAGGGTTTACGATTTGGGTTTAGGGTATAGAATTTGGGTTTAGGGTATAAGGTTTGGATTTCTACGATTTGGGTTTAGAGTATTTGGGTTTAGATTTAAGATTTATGGTTTGGGTTTAGGGTCTAGGATTTGGGTTTAGGGTATAGAATTTTAGTTTAAGGTATAGGGTTTGGATTTAGAAATTAATGTTTAGGGTTTAAAAATTAAGATTTGAGATTTAGAATTGGCATTATTCTTTTTTAACTATTTTAAAATAAATTTAATATGTTTTATTTAATTATCTACATGTCATTTTCATTGGTCATAAATGGTGTGGTGAATTTAAAGGTTCACCATAGGGGGTATTTTTGTATCACCATAGGGGATATATAAATTTAATAAATTTAATATGTTTTATTTAACACTTAGATAAGTCTTGTCCCAATAACTGGCTCCAGTATTTTTGTTTCTCCGGTGAGTTATTTTTGGGTCCTTTAGGTTCACCAACCAATAGAAACTTGTTATCTTAGATTTAGTATCTTTTAAAAAAATGAAACAAAATAATTATCAAATTGTATTATATTTTAAAATAAATGTAAAATAAATAAAAATAGTAATTAACAAAAAACGAATTTTTGAAAAATAATTTTAAATCCGCCAGCAAAAAACTATACCCTAAACCCTAATCCTAACCCCTAAACCCTTGGGTAACCCCTAAACCCTTGGATAAATCATAAATTCTAATTCATAAATATCAAACTCTAAATCATAAAAACACTGAATTTTTTAATTCTAAATCTTAAACCTTTAGATAAATTCTAAACCTTAAAATTTATATATAGTTTTTTAAATACATTTATACAATTACTATTACTTTTATTTATTTTTACTTTTTTATTTTAAAACATAATATAACTTGACAATTATTTTGTTTCCTTTTTCAAAAGATACTCAATCTAAAATAACTAATTCCTATTGGTTGGTGAACCTAAAGGTTCACTCTAGGAGGTGAACCCAAGAAAAAGTCTTCTCCGGTACTTTACTTGTTTGAAATGTGATTTTCATCAGCTTAAGTGATACTGATTAGAGTATAGAGATGCAATAGAACTTACATTATTACACGTTTGGCAAGCCAGGCCTAAATTTTCTTACATGTAAGCTAATATTTCTCAAATAAAAACTGTAAGCTAAAAAAATAGTGATTTTTTTTCATGTCGCAAGTCGGCACATGAATGTATATATTGGCATTGTATTTAGAAAAAACCCATTAATCTATAAAGGACGATATATTATCTTATCTGTATGGAATATTTGCACTGTACGAGGATTTGATTTTTATTCGAGTTCATAAAATTTCCCGCACCTAACTTGTAGTATATCACATCAAAATTTGTTTTCTAGTATATATTCAATCAGCAAAACAAGCGATTGACTCCCAAAAGACTAATTAAATTATGTCGATTGTAGGTAGGGTTTGAGTTTTTCAATTGAAATTTCAGTTATATTGGTTACTAGAGATACTTTATATGATAATTTGTTCCATTGTAACACATGTTTTAAAGATTAAAATGGATTCATGCTCCTCTTTCTCAAACTATTACTAAAAATTACTAGTGGTTGCCCTATGGACACAGGTGAGTTTACACTAAAACTATAATCTGATTGGTTCACGTAATTTAGCCAAAATATTTTAAATGTAATATAACTATTAATAATCTGAAAATTAACATGAACCCAATCGGATACAGATGTTTTCTTACTTCTTCAAAGACTAAAACCAAAAGAAGTAACTCAATCACTTAATTTTTACAGTGTTTGCTGTATTGGATGAATGTACATAATTCATATCTAATCAAATATTGTATTCTCAATTTCCACGTAGTAACAAACAACGATAACATCATAACGCATATACAATTACATAATTAAATAAAACAAAACAATCAAAAAAATATGTTAGCTTTATATTCCAGCCTAACAATTATGAGCCTTTCTTTCTTCATGTTTCAAGCATGTTGCTGATTTGAGATTCTAGCAGTGGAATCCTTGAATAATATGCGCCAAACAAATATTATCTTCCAATCTTCTTCCATTGAAACTAGAGAGACTTTGTTGCATCCGGAGCGTTTCACAGAACTGCACAATCTAATTTTCAGTATCACCAATCTCCTGTCAAGGTTTGATTCTTGGTCCATTGATTATGTCACAGTTCCTTGGAACACTTTAACTTCGTGAGTGGTAGAAAATGTCATCCACTACAAGAAAAAGCGAAACTTCTGACGGCCGAATCGGAAGGAAAACGGTCAGAAATGGGTTGTTGTGACGGATTTCCGACAGACAGTACTGTCAGATCCATTTCGTCAGAAATAAAAAATCGGTCAGAAAACCGTTGGAAGTTTCTGACGAATTCTAACCGATATTAACGGTCGGAAATTTTTGACGATTTTTTTCGTCAGATAAGTCGTCAGAAACTTCTGACGGAAATGTCGGTAAGAAAGTTTTGACGGGTATTTCGGTCAGAATGTTTTGACGGATAGTTCGGTCAGAATGTTTTGACGGGTTGTTCGGTCAGAATGTTTTGACGGGTTGTTCGGTCAGAAATTTTGTTTATTTTTTTTATAAGAATTGTTATTTAAAATGCTATATAATTGAATAATTTTTGAAATTTAAAATCAAATTCCTTTTAAAAGACCATAGATAAAATACTAAATTCTACATAGTCATTGTCTACATTTTAAACATCCTTAATTTACATTTGAAAATCCTTAATTTAATAAACATCCTTAATTTACATATGAAAATTTTTAATTTAAACATCCTTAATTTAGACAGATAAAATACTAAATTTTACTGAGAAACATGGTCGTCGGGGCTTTGAGTCGCAGAGTCGGTTTGGCTTTGTGTTGCAGAGAACTGAGATGGGTAAAGATTGGAGATGAAATTGGTGACGTTACGAAGCTGTTCCTCCAAAGCTTTTCGGAATGCCTGCTCTTTAACAAGTTCTGCCTTCATTCGCTCCATATCTTGGACAAAAGAGGACTGAGATGACGAGGTTGAGATCCCCTCCGAGATACGACCGAGACCATAACGACGACCTTTCTTTACAGGAACATGCTACAAAATAAGAACACAAAAATTTAGTAAAAACCATTAGTTACTTGTTAAAGAAATAAACAAGAAATACCTCAAGAACCATTTGGTTGATCTCTTCACGGGACAGTACGTTGGAAGCTGTGGACCCATCGTTGCCACCCAATTGAGACTGCTGAAGTTGTGCTTCTTTCCCCTCCTTCAGCCTAGTCAGAGTAGCCAACATCTCTCTAGCAACAGGATCTTGCACCTCACCGGTTTGTTTATTGGTGTGCATATCCCTCATCAATTCTAACCAATCTGGTGGCACACCACCCCTTTCAGCAGTCTACCATTAAAACACAAATAATATAAGGACCCAGTTCAATGTATAAGAAGTTAATAATATTAAATAAAAATTGATGACACTTACCATTTCTATCTCACGTTCCTCTATTGTCTTAGCACCACCATTATGTATTGCTTGACCTTTTCCACCACGCTGGCTTCTTCTATTACTACTATTGGTAGCTGCAATAGATGCAGTAGCATCGAGCTGCCAATAAACTTGCAACCCCTCCCACACACCAAGATTCAGACCTAAGGGTTTACCCTTCTTCAGCCTCCAGTTTTTCTTCCACTCAGTCATGTGGCTCTTGTATTGTTTTCTAGCCTGCAAATCAAAGGCTGACCGCACCTGACTGGTGATAGCAGGGTCCCAATTCCATTCTTGCTGCAATAAACAAACATAAAAATCATATTGATAAATAAACAGTCCAAATTTTAATTACAAAAAGACATCTTACCGCAAATGAACGGAGCCACATCTTCTGAATTTCTAATGGAACATGTGCATAAGTTGGATAAGGCACTTCAAGCAGAGTGTGAAAGCATTTCAAAATGGACTTGCAAATTAAATTGCGGTTTCTTTCCCTAAACCTTTAAAAAAATGAAAACATTAGCACATTGTAAAATAGAAATGATAAGATAAAACATTAAAAATTTACCAGCTAGTATCTGGTTCTCTATATGGGCTCAGCTTAGGAAGACACTCCCGTCCTGGTGCCACCAACAGCTCGTTCAGTAACCTATCCTCGATGTTTGATGTGGGAGCTGGCTGTGGAGGAGGGACACTTGTTCTTTGGGTAACCGGGGAACCAAACCCATGAGATGAAGAAGATGGGAGAGAACTGGCTCGAAAATCCGCATAAGACCTACAGACAATAAGAAAAAAAAATTGATACTGAGAATTAATTGATACCAAACATACACACGAAGCAGAACAAGAAGCTTTCAACTTCATAACAACTTAATCTATAAGCATGAAAACGTTTCAAGAGAAAAAAGGATTCACAGTTTTCCAAAAACCAATTAAATTTTGTTTTCAAAGAATCATTACAATGAAAATCGTTTTTTACAGATTCAAACTTACATGTTTTCGGGTAAGATTTTCGAGAGAGATAGGGAGACTGAGAGAGACGCAGACCGGAGGAAATATCGACGCAGACAGCCGGTGAGATCGAAGAACGCCGGCGTGAAGAAGAAACTAAAAGATTAGGTTGATTCGGCGCAGAGGGGAAGAGGGGAAGAGGGGATTAGGGTTAGAAACGGTTAATTAGAAGAAACTAGAAGATTAGCTGTGCTTATATATAAAACTTTCTGACCAATATTACGGTTAATTAGAAGAAACTAGAAGATTTGGTATGCTTTTTTTTTTTTTTATCAAATAAGATTTGCTATGCTTATTTATAAAAGTTTTGACCGATTATACATTTTAAAATTTTCCAGGCAAAATTAATTTTGAAAAAAATATAGTAAAACTTCCTAAAATACTTAAAACTTTCCAGGGAACATTAATATTTTAAACAAAAAGTAAAACTTACTAAAAATATTACAAATTATAAAATACTAGATATGAATTTTTTTAAAAAAATTATGTTACAAAATTTTATGTATCTTATAATTATTTTAAACCCACGTTTTAAAAAGATATTATTAAATAATTATTTATATGGAAACATTGATTTCTTTACATTTTTTATTTAAGACTTTTTGAAAAAAGGAAAACTAACTTTTAAAATTCTTTTAGTTTTTTTTTAAAAAGAAAATTGTTGTTTAACACATGTCACAATTCTAAATATATAATTGACATGTGTTACGATCTTGTTAATTAGTAACTTAAAAAAACCAAACTTTGTTTGACAAATAAAATGAACCAAATTTTATATAATAAGATTTTCCAATACTACAAATTAATAAATATTAATTATTCTGAATCAGATAAATCTTCTGCAGAGGTTGAATCAAAGTCGTCGTGATACTCTCCTATGTCCGATTCTGAATCTGAGAATACTTCATTTTCGCCAACGCCAGTAAAATCAACAACAAGATCGATTTCATGACCGTTATCAACATGAATGTCACCTATGAAATTGCTCGAGGATTGTTGCATCGCGACCGAATCTGAAACTTCATCCACTTTTCCTCTAGGAATAATAGGTATCACGGCAATCCAAGGGTCTTGTTTATTCCTCACACGTGGATATCGAATATAAGTTACTTGATCTGCTTGTGAAGCCAAAATGAACGGATCATAGTTTGGAAGTCTTCTTCTGGAATGAACAGATGTAACTCCAAATTCGTCAATCCTAACACCGTATCCAGCGATTGGGTTGTACCAATCAGCAAATAAAGCAACACACCTCAAATTAAGGATCCCTGGAAAGTGAATCTCCAATATCTCACGCAAAATACCGTAGTAAATTATCTCTCCCGATCTAGCAGATATCCCATCATTTCTAGTTGACTGCGTATTGTTTTCACGGAAAATTTTAAAAGCATATCCACGCGTGCAATACATTGGGTAAGACACAGCAACGAATTTGGGACCAACGAGCAATTCTTCTAGCCATGGCTGAATTGGATCTCCTCTAGACAAGAGAAATTTTACCTGTATAATAGTCAAATTTATTAAGTAATGCACCACTTCCAAAGTTCAGAAGTAATAAAGACAAGCGAATCAAAAGAAAAAAACTTACATAAAATTTGAGCCAATTTACGAACTCATGTTCCTTAAGTTTAGAAAGCTGGTCTTCGGTGTAATTAGGATATGCATCCCTTATTTGCTCCATGTAAATCCTGACAATGAAATCATAGTAAGTTATAAATTTAATTATAAATATGATTTTTAATATATGATACTAAAAAATAAATACCTTTCATATGTCATTATTTCTTCACAGTTTGCTAAAATGTATTTATGTAAGTGCAATTGTTCCTGCTCTGTGAGTCTTCTGTTTTTTCCTCTTCCACATAATCGACCAATTTGGGAAAAAATATTAGGCACGTCGACAGGATAAACTGGTCTCTGGCCTCCATCATCATGTCTTGAAGGTTTTCGACTTTTAGTCTGAACTTCTGGGGCGAAGTAGTAAGAAGCAAACTGTGATGTTTCCTCATTGATGCTTTGTGCAACAATAGAGCCCTCAACCCGGCTCAAATTTTTGACCTTCTTCTTGTAATGATACATTGAACGCTCAGTCAAATACATCCACCTATATTGAACAGGACCTCCAAGTTCTGCTTCTTGAGCGAGATGGATTGGAAGATGCACCATAACATCAAAAAAAGATGGTGGAAAAATCTTTTCTAGATTGCATTGGATTATTGGAATCTTCTCTTTCAAGTTTCTTATGCCATCTGATGTTAATGATCTCGAGCACAAATCTCGAAAGAAAGCTCCTATTCCTGCAACAAAGAAAAAATTATGTAAGATATGAAAAGAAACAATGTAATAGGTGATAAGGTTTATGAATACTACATGTACCTGCTATGGCTTCATGGACATTTTTTGGAAGAAGACCAGTAAAGCAAAATGGGAAAAGGCGCTGCATCATGACATGACAATCGTGACTTTTCAAACCAGAAAACTTTCCTTCACGTCTATCAACACAGTTCCTGAGATTAGACGCATATCCATCTGGAAATTTGACGCTATCTATAATCCACTCGAAGAACTCTTGCTTTGAAGCTGCATCTAACCGATAAATGGGCATTGGAAAATTTCCTTTTCCATCCACGTGGAGAGAACTACGGGCACATATATCTGGCAAGTCTAATCGGGACTTCAGGTTGTCTTTCGTCTTCCCCTTTACATTGAGAATAGTATTCATGATGTTGTCAAAGATATTCTTCTCTATGTGCATCACATCTAAATTATGCCTAAGCAGAAGGTCCTTCCAATACGGCAGATTCCAAAAAATACTTTTCTTGTGCCAGTTGTGATGTTCTCCATATCCATAAACTGGATTATGCCCATTTCCACCACATTCAGATGTCATCTTCACACCAAAATATGTGAGCTGATTCAGGATAGAAGTTGCATCTATATCTGGTGGCGGCCCCTCAAACACCTTTTTGTTTTTAGTAAACAATGTGGTGCTTTTACGATATGGATGATCATGGGTTAAATATCGCCGATGACAATCAAACCAACATGTCTTCCTTCCATTCTTCAGTTGAAATGCATCTGTGTTATCTTGACAATAGGGACACGCTAATCTTCCATGTGTAGTCCATCCAGATAACATTCCGTATGCGGGAAAATCACTTATGGTCCACATAAGCACTCCACGCATTATGAAATTCTGCCTACAAGATATATCAAACACTCCAACTCCTTCATCCCATAACATTTGCAACTCATGAATCAATGGTTGCAAATAGACATCAAGGGATCTTTTAGGATGCGCCGGACCAGGAACTAGAATTGTGAGAAAGAGAAACTCTCTCTTCATGCACAAAGATGGAGGTAAATTGTATGGCGTTACAATAACCGGCCAAAGAGAATATTGTCTCCCATGCCTTCCAAACGGATTGAATCCATCTGTACTTAGTCCAAGGTAAACATTTCTTTTCTCAGCTGCAAAACTTGGATACACTGACTGAAAATGTTGCCACGCTTTTGCATCTGATGGATGGGCAATTTCTCCGTCACTTCTGTGTTCACCGTGCCATCTCATAGCCTCAGCAGTCTCTTTGGATTGGTATAACCTCTTCAGTCGGTCTGTGATTGGCAAGTACCACATTCTCTTATACGGGATTTTAGTCTTTCGACTTGTTTCTTGAAACCGTGGTTTGTGACAAAATCGACAACTAGTATGATCAACATCCCTTCCCCAGTATAACATACAGTTGTCGATGCAAACGTCTATCATTTGATAGGGTAAACCCAACCCAGAAACCAACTTTTGTATCTCATAATAATTAGCTGGTGAAAAGTTATCTTCCGGCAATATACCTTTCACAAAATCAGCTATTGCATCAACACAGTCTTCGCTTAAGTTGTAATCTGTTTTAATAGACATCATCCTTGTTGCAGCTGAAAGAGGTGAAATACCCTCTCTACAACCATCATATAAAGGATTTTTTGCTGCATCTAACATATCATAAAATTTCTGCGCTTCAAAATTTGGTTCCTCCGTTCTAAACCTATCTTCAACCATTTGAACAGTTCCAATATGTTCATCTAAGCCACCTTGTTGTTCTCCTACCCCTCTCAAATTATTTTCTTCACTAGTACTACCGAAATTCACCATCAAATCAGTTTCACCATGCGAATACCAAATTTTATAACCCGCCATAAATCCTCTACTATATAAGTGCTTCCATACACCACTAACAGTACCAAATCTACGATTTTTACAAACAGGACAAGGGCAGTACATCTTACCCGTTTCCATAGTTATCTGCTGGTTTGAGGCAAATGACATGAATTGTTGAAGACCTTGGACAAACTCTTCTGTCAGAAGTCCGGTAGATGGATCTTGATGATTTCGATCCATCCAAGACCTGAAATATTCATTATGATTTGAGGAAGACATTTATTATTGTGGAGGATTTTTTTAGAATGAAATCTGTGAATGATCGAGTGGTGTGAGTCTGGTTTATATAAAAAAATATTTCTGACCGATTTTTGACCGTTTCTGACCGATTTACAACGGCTTTAAACGGCCATATCAACGTTCGAATTTTGGTCAGAAATCCGTTGGAATTTTCTGACCGATTTTGACGATTTAAGTCCGTCAGAAATATCTGACGGATTTCCAACGGATTAAATTTGATTTTTTATTTTGGTCAGGAACGGTCGGAAACGGTCGGAATTTTCTGACCACTCTTTGTCCGATTTGATTTCGTCAAAAATTTCTGACTACGTTTTTAATCCTCGGAAATCCGTTAGAATTTTCTGACCAAAAAAAAAATCGGTCAGAATTGCGGTCAGAATTATCCTTCTTTCTTGTAGTGCATCCTCTATCACCACACTTAATCCTACATCCTACATCTATTTTTAATAAAGACTTAGAGTGCTCTGACTTCGTTGAGCTTGGAAATAAAATTAAATTAGAAAAAACTAACGCAACTTACATAGTTACATGTCCACATGTGTTTGCAGGTTCAGGTCCCCTTGTTCTTCTAAATTACTCATTGTGTTATTTCTTTCCAAAGGACCCAGCTTGGTGCTATTGTGCATCATCGCTTCTGTTCCTAAAAAAAATCTTTAATTAGATTACAACTTGCTCTTAAAATCGAAATTTGAAATTTTGAGGAGTGAAAAATTCACTCCATAAAACTCTAAATTTAAAGTTTTGAAGTTTTTTTTTGGAGAACAACTCTATATCTGAAACTATAGAGTTTCTTTTGGAGATGTTCTTATAAGTTATTAATAATAGATGCTATTTCAGAACATGATTTTAAGTCTCATAACTAAATCTATTTACCACTTTCACGTTGACACTATATATTCATGCTTTCAAATCCACTTTCACGTTGGCAGTAGTGGTAATTAAACTGAGTGCTTTTTTTGTTATTGTATCCGTTGCTTGTTTTTCTTACTGACTTGAGTCATTATTTGTTGCATGAACCTAAAATAAAGTGATAAAGGCCCAAGCGGGCAACTGCCAAACCCCTTTAACATGGTCACTACATTCTTAATCATATCACATCATATTAGACAAAATATCTTTTTTTTTTTGTCGACAATTAGACAATATATCTTGGATGTCAGTTTTATATATTCTTTAAACCAAAGTATCCTCTTTTATTATGTGTTTTCAAAAAGTATATATTGTCAGTTTTATACATTCGTTAAACCAAAGTATCATCTTTTATTATGTGTTTTCAAAAAGTATATATATATATATATATATATATATATATATATATATATATATATATATATATATATAATATGTGATTTGTGTCAGCATCAATTAAAAAGTATGGATGACATATCACTGGCTCCTGCCTCCTCTCTATATTTGTTTCTTACTCATCTTTCGTACGGAAACTAATTATCTATGCGTTTATAATTCGCGAACGAATAAGGTCGTTATAAAATTGATCAAGCGTTGGAAAGGAACCAGAAGTTACTTCTTTATTAAATTCAGAAATATTTTCTTTCAAAAAAAAGTCAGAAATATTTACGGTCGACATAGATACAGTGATTTTTTTTATGGGAGTATTACATAAGGAGCCACTTTTGCACTTTAGTTTTATACTTTAAGACATTTACTAGATCATAACCCACTGCTCTTTTTAAGGGTGGATATTTTTTGTTTTATATTTAAATTTTTTTTTTGTATTTGTGTTTTTAGTCATATTTGTTTTTTCTTTGTATAATATCAATACTATTAAAACAGAAGGCCCTTTTTTGAAGTGTTCTTCTGCTTCAGTAGTATTTACCATCATGTGCCACTGATTTATTTATATGCTATTGTTTTTATTTAATGTTTTGAATTCTTTTTCTGTAAATAGTTGCTTTAATTCTTTAAGCTTTCCTTGGTTTATTTTAATTATTGGTTACCGTAATATCAGTGAATCGTGGCTTTTGAAGTGTTTTATCAAACTTTTAATTATTGATATTGTTGTAACTAGAAAGCCTTTTCAAAAAAAGATATTGTTGTGACTAGAAAGCCTTTTCAAAAAAAAGATATTGTTGTGACTATAGTGTTAATGCAGTTAATGCAATGTAGTGCTTAGAAACATTTATTATATCTCGATTGTGACCAAGTTTGATAATCCTGGTTTTACAATTGATTCAACATTATATGCAGGCAAAATATTGAACATTTATATTCAAAACGTCAGTTTCTGTCAGCCCCTAGGGACATTTTCGTTTTACATTGAATTCGATTATCTTCAAGCTTTATCATAAAAATAATATATGAATGTTTATTTTTGTTCAAAATGCCACGATTTATATGTTTATAGAATGTGTGCTTTTAAATTTGCTTTTATATACGGATTTTTCATATTTTAATAAAACAAAAAAAATTGAGCTTGTGAGAAACAGATACATGCTACTTCCTCTGTTTTTTAAAGATAGATGTTTTAGAAAAATAAATTGTTTCACAAAGATGTATTTTTTATGTTTCCTATACAAAATTGCAAATTTCAATAAAATTGATTGAATTTATTGAAAGACTATTGGTTAAAATGCATTGGAATTTGATAATTTCTAAAAATGATGTATAGTTAATGTGTTTTCTTAATATGTGTGAAAACATCAAAACATACATCTTTAAAAAACAGAAGGAGTATATCCTAATTGTAAATAATTATCAACAGCCATTTAAAAAAAATCTGATAAACACTGGCATAAATTCAGAACTAAATTCTGGTATAATATAAAATCTTAACAAGTTTAATCATCCAAAAACACATTAATAATATATTGTTGTAACTTAATGATCTCAAATCGATTGTATCCATAGGATATTCCTAAGTATATGCATTTTTTTATTAATGTGTTTACTATTTTGAAAGTGAACAGAAAAATGAACGGTTAGATCCATCGATGTGTGATTTTTAAATCAATTTATATATTAATATAATAAAAATATGTTATAAAATCTAAACCAAATTCTGATATCCTATCTATAATAACAACTTGATTCATTCGAAAGCACCAATAATAATTTGTAATTTTAAATTAAATTTAGTTTAAGTATCGACATCCTAGAATATTCCTTATTATGATTTATTTCTTATATTCGGTTTACAGTATATTTCATCGTAGACAACTATATAAATATGACCATCCATCATACCGAACCTAAGCATTTCATTTCTACAAACTTTTTATCGTTAGCTATCATTTCTCAGTGTGCTAAAGGGGCTATTCAATGGTATTTTATAAATACCTCTGTCTCAAGCACAACACTTTATTCATCACTTCCCTGGCACTGAAATCGTCGAAACCCACCGTCCCAGCCTCTTTAGCACACTGAAAAGCCCCTTTAGCACTCTAATTCAGTGATGTACAACACTGATTGGAAAACTCGAAGTTGGTTTTCAAGCTAACATATTTCTTGGAATCCCAGAGCACTGCTAGAATCGGTGTCCTAATTAGTGCCTATCACTGAACATGTATAAGAAGTTCCTTATTTATTCATTTTCCAATTGTTTTAGCTCCTCATGTACTCATCAATATCAAGCCACCACAGGGACTGTCATCGTTTTTCCTCTTATTTTCTCATTGTGGATCTGATTAAGTACCTTAAAATAGAAATTTTTGGAAAAATCTAAAAAAACAAAAATATACATATACAACTCTTTTCTGCTACACACGCATATAAATATGAAAAATATGTGGAACGGATGCGGGTCAACAAATTTGAAAAATATGCGGGGCGGGTGTGGGTCGAGTATATTTTATGCGCGGCGGATACGAGTCGATCGAATTTAAACTGCAGGTATCCGTTAACCCGCAAAATTAAAAAAATGATTTTTTAAAACTGATTTTCTTATAAAAGTAATTAAAATAACGAATATTTATAAAATTTAACTACAATATATTATTTTACTCGTTTTAAAAATATCAAAAAAATATAAAATAATTATTTTTTGTTATTTTTAATATTATCTGTGAGTCCCGCGGGTTATGCGTTAATTTAAGCAGGCGGGTGTGGGTATCATTTTTTCTACTCCTTGGTCAAGTGGGTTAAATTTTTGAATCAAAAAATGATTCCATCCACAGCGGAGTGGAGCTGGACAGGTTGGGACGGGTCGAACCGTAAACCCAGCACTACTTATTGATATAAATTTAGTCCAACTATTTTAATGCAGTCATTAGAACTTCTTACTAATCATTTAAGAAAATGTTTTATACAAATATAATTAAAAAGAAAAGCACAATTATAATTAAAATATAAATATAAAATTAAATTTTAGAAAAATGTAAAATAAAAAATATACCCGCCCTTTGAAGGGCGGGTCAAAATCTAGTTTCTCTTAAATGATTAATAAGACATTTTATTCAATAATATTAAAATAGTTTGATCTCCTTATATCAATAGGTCATGTTCATGTTTTAATAGTATTGATGATTTAAATGGTAACTGCAGATTTATGTAAAATAAAATGTGTGGAATTAAATTCGATGCAACTGCGGTTTTTACTTTATGCGGTAAAACTGAAATGTTGATAGCATAAACGGTATAAAACAATAGAAAAAAATATCTTTCGGTTTTGGTAAATAGATTAAAATGTAAACATAATTAACATTTACTTTTTTGAATTTTCTTTTTAGTTCAACTTAAAAATGAGTTTGGTTTTGAACCGGACAACCAAATTCTTTCACCTTTTTTTCCTGTTTTGACTCAAAAATGGTTTTTAAAATAACTATAATCAAATAAAGTAATTAGTCACAGGTTCGATCCACCATTTCCAGTCTAGTTTTCAAGACAATAGTTAAAGAGAACGGTTCATATAATTAAATATTTGGTTCAAGCGTTATATAGGAACATATGGTTTTCACCGAATATGCATTACGGAATAATATTTGATTGGTGAATATATATTACAATACAAAATAAATATATTAGATTATAAACATGTATAAAATATATGTGTAAATTAGATATCACTGATATTTGGATAGATTTAATTGTATAATTGTAATTAATTAATTTTTTATTTTCATTTTTCAAAATAAAGAAAAGGATTTATTGTTTAAAATGAAGAAATGATAGTGTAAAAGTATATATTGTTATTATTAAAATACAATTTTTCAAAAAGTCGGAATACATATTTAAAAAGTGCTAGCTATTAACTTATGTTTCAAAGTTTTATTGTAGGTGAAGATAAAAGAGACCATAGTAGAAAGAAGGGAGCTGAAAGAGAAAAAGGATGAAAGAAAACGAAGAGACGATTGAATTGGGTGGCTTTCAACCCCAAAATGATGCTCCATTAAGTGAATGCAGGGAAATTGTCAAAAATATCATTTTCATGATAGCATATTTATGTTTACAATAACCACTATTATCCTTACTTTTAAAGAATGAAAAATGATATTTATAATCTTAGGATTAACTAATCGAAACTTTAGGGTTTAAAACTGATAAGTGGAATAAGTTTAGGGTTTAGGGTTTAAAGTTGAGCGCTAGATTTTAGAGTTTAAGATTTAGAGCTGAAAGTTTAAGGTTTAGAGTTTAGAGTTTAAGATTTAGGGTTTAGAGTTTAAGGTTAAAGGTTTATAGTTGAGGGTTTTGAATTTAGAGTTGAGGGTTTAGGGTTTAGGGTCTGAATTTAAAAAAAAAGTATAATTTGAAAACATTTTCAAAAAATAATAATAATTTGAAAACATAAAAATATTATTCTTTTCATATTTTTATTTTTTATTTATTTAAATAATTATTTATTATGTATATAGAGAACAAAAATATAGAGTTTTTTTGCCTTTTAGTGGATAAAGGTATTTTGAAAATATCTCTTTTGCGGTGATAAATATGAATAATAGTACCAACAAATTTGTAAACATGAAAATTCTCCCTGAATGTATCTTAGTAGTGTAATTGTAAAGAGTAAATGTGTTTCGAGATATTTTCTCTTTTTTTTTATTTAACAATGAAACCTTTTATGATATTCAGATTTTATATTTCGTACATCTTTTCTCCTAGGTGTGCTAATATTCTACTCATTTTGTTTCTGAATAAGTGTCATTTTAGAGTTGTGCACACGGATTAACAAATCATTAAATTTTGCATATTTTTCATACAAAACATCATTATACATACATCTCAACTAATAGAAAAATAAAATACAGAATAAAATTAATAAATTCTGCATTGAAATGCTAAAACGATACTTATTTTGCAACGAAAAAAATTCTCTACTACGACACTTATATGAAACAGAGAGAGTAATGAATAAAAGTAAAATTCAAACCTACAATAATGATGGAAGCCAAAAAGACCAACTACAACAACACAAAAAGTTATACGTGAATGAATAGTGATATCATAGTTTTTCTGCAACGCAATTTTTTTATAAAAATAAATTTTTACAATACGATGTTAAGAAAGTTGTCTTAAGAAAGTTTACTAAAACTTTTACAGTATGATGTTGCTTTTGAAATGCTGCACTTTCAAAAATACACTTGAGTTTCTTCATCCTCTTTTAGTTTCAAAATATGTAAGGAAATATTATGTTTAGTCATTTTTTTTCTTGGACCCAAATTATTATTAACAAAGAACAAATAATAAAGAATTCAAACAATCACTTTAACTTTTGTATGTTTACGTGTGGACTGAGTAAATGACAAGTAATGCAAATCGGGGCAGCAAAATGAAATTCATATCGAGAGCATCTACAAAATAAACTTTATAACTTTAAATATATAGTTTTTTGTTCTCTAAAATGAAATTTCAAATTTAGATTTTTGAGAAGTGAAAGTTCGTATTTGAAGTTTTACTATTCAAAACTTTAAATTTGAAATTTTATCTTTTTATTTGTATTTTTGTCTATACATCACATTTATGATTCTTAAGTATTTTTCGTTTATCTTTTTAGTCTTTAACTTTTTTTTTATATTTCACAATAATATTTTTTTTTGTTTTTATAAATTCAAGTTTTACACCTAAAATTAAAAAATAATTAAAATAAAGTTTATATTAGTTTAAAACTAGAATTAAACTACAAGAATATTACAAAATAAACTTAATAAAAAAAATTTCTAAAAAATTAAAAATTATTATACACATTTAAATATTACAACAACATTAATGGTCTGATAAATTTGCTCTGGGACCTCCAAAATCTCTGAAATATTTTCGAAATAAATTTGTGTAACCGAAAATACAGAAATAATTTTAAGAAATAATGTAGTTTCTTGTATTTTAATATTTAATTATGTATTGTATTTATAATTTTAGGAGATGCTCCAAGATCTTCCTACCCAACGAAGATTCTCTAGAATCTATCTGCACCTTTTTGTCAACAATGTATTTACTCCTTCGTGACAAAAAAAAAAGTATTTACTCTTTAATGTGTCAGTGTAGTGTGTGTGTGTGTGTTTGGTAAATCTGCTTTCACGGTTGTCGAGAACAAATAATGCATTAGCAGTTTAACCGTAGCATTGATGGCCATAGCATTGTAAGTGGATGCTACACTTTACTACAACATCTGCAAATTATTATGAGCATTCAGTTAGTAATACTTTTGTAGTTCTATCGTAAAAGTTTGTACCAAAGGCTCTTGGGCTATTTTAATATTTAAATACTTTCGTGAAGTTCTAAGCATATGATCTCACATCCACAAATAAAGAAAAACTTTGACCCATCGAAGAAGCTGTTTGGAAAGAAACGTTTCGTTCACATGAAAGATCAGACTGTGCTTTTCAAAAAAAAAAAAAAACTAAAAAAAAAAAACTCAGCTGTGTTTCTTAAATTGCTGCAAGAATAATGAAACTGAAATTTGCTCAAATAGATTTTTTTATATCATCGACGACATGATAAATGATTACAATCTAGCAGTAAAATCATATTCCATAGTTATGAACTTATGATCAGCATTGAACGTTACAATTTAGCAACGGAGTTACAGATGTAAATAACTGCAGATGTATTTAAATTTTATTTTGTTATGTCCAGAAGATACGGATAGCTTGCAGATTTATCATCTGTACAATACTATCTCTACACTAACACTCAGTTAATTTTTCTTTGGTGTCTTTGAGGAACATGCAAAAGTCTCTAAACTTAATAATGCATGCTTTTTTATAGAACATGCATAAAGGAAACTGTACATTGTTTTGACACCATTATAAGTTATAACTTTATGTGGCCATTTCTCCTTTTTGGCCCGATAGCAAAATAAAACAAAAGAAGTACTTTGAAGCTTTGACTACCCATTTTTGACAAATTCATTAATGGATTTTTCACTCAGAGATAAATTATGAAGGAAAAAAACTTTAGATTTAACAAAAGTAGCAGATGGGCTGGCGTTCCGTTTGCTAACCTGACACGTAGATCATATTTTTCTTAGAATTTTATACTTGGCCGCCAACAAATCACGTGTCCATTTTATGACTGAACTGCAAGTTTATACTTTCTGGTGTGGAGATTAACTTTCCGAATCAAGCAACGACCAGTCTCTTTAAATTACTTGAAAATAAAAAGTCTGAAGAATATAACTAAAAATACTTTCTTATATCATTTTCTTAGCTGATATTTTAGTATTTTAAACACTTTATGTTTAGAATAGTAGTACTTTAGTTTTTGGAAAATACGTTTCTTAATTTCTTATATCATTTTCTTAGTTGATATTTTATTATTTTAATTACTTTATGTTTATGGTGTTCAGAAAAAAATCACTTTATGTATAAAGTAGTAGTATTTTTTTTTTTGGCTTTTGAATCAAGTGTCGGTAAGCGTCAGAGTTTTGACAAACAGTAGAAAATTGCATTTTGACAAACAGTAGAATGTTGCATTTTCGTTACCTTCATTACTGAATACTGATTGCCCTAAAATGTCAGCATTGTCTATCTTATTTACAGTGGTCTCGTTTGTTGTATTTTCTGTAGCTTTTTCGACTGGAAGATATGCATTGAATTTGTTTCCTCAGAGTTCTGATGGGCGATGGCTTTAGATGAGATGGCGACTGCAATGGCGGTTCTAGCTTTTGCAGGTATGTTTTCGGTCTTGGTTTTCCTTTTTCTATATATAGCTCTCAGTTTAATTTATACCATTTCGGGTTTCTCTGGTTTAGGTATGGTTTTATTTTGTTTCTTTATTTTTTTTTTACTTTTAAATTCTTTTTATACATTTCAGAGAAAAAAAAAATATGAGGAACCTTTAAGAAAACATTTTACTTTCTTTTTGCATATTAACAATATATTATTAAATTTTATTATACTGAGTGATGAATTTAGGGTCCAATCTGAAAATTAGGAGGCTTGGTTTTTCATAATTTGGAACCTAAACAAAATATTATAAAGAGAATATATCGATATACAGTATTACTTTTCTTATATATATATGCATATATATATCACCTATAACATGTTTTACCTCCTGTTCTAAAAATTGTATGTCCGATTTTATTCCGTCTAGACCGCATAAAAATAACCGCCTAGCCGTCTAGATGGCCGTCCTAATTTATTTATTTATTTTTTTATTTTTTTTATTTTTGTGCTTTTATTTGATCTAAAATTTGATAAATATCATTATTTATATTCATGATTTTGATGAAAATTACACTATATTAAGTTTATATATTTTATTTGTGCGTATTATACAGTCCTAAACATGAAAATCTATTAATGTTATACATAATTAAAGATTAACATGTTTTATAATATAGTAAACAATCTAAAAATTCTGCCCGAATAATTTTTGATTAATCTCAGATTTTTTCTTTAGGCACTAGGCCCAACCCGACCCCCGACTAATGCTTAGCGCGTTCTCGAACCGGGGTTTTACTGAATAAGCGGTTTTCCATTCATTCTGGATTATGATTGAGATGAGCAAGATATTTAATTCGACAAAAACCAGAGAACTTCATTTAGTATTGCTCAATATCTTTAAAGTCATGTATACTCATGTTCTTTTTCAAAACAACAACAAAGCAATAGATCTTAAGAAAAAAAGGCAACCAAAATGTATCATCATTAAAGCTAAAGTAGAATTACAAAGTCCCTTCCGCAAATGATTAGTGTTTAGGACTTGGTTTGGTACAAAGCTGTCAAAATCATAACTATCTTGGGAGTTATATTTTATGATAGGTCGATTAGTTACATTTCATCGCTCTTCCTTCTTTTTTTTTTTGGACAACATATCGCTCTTCCTTCTTTTGCAATGATATATCGTCATTCGTCATTCGCCGGACACCTTAGCGAATGGACTGTGTGACTTATGTACATCAGTATAACAACAACTAGAGATTGATCTGCGTACCTACGCGGATATTGGTTATTTCATGCTATTTATATATCGATATTTATTTTTCATAATTAATATTACATATTTTGTTGTATCATAATATAACTAATAATAGTCAAAAAATCTGGACCGAATCAGATTATATGGCTATTTTTGCTACAAATATCCGAATTCGTTTAGATATATTGGTTATTTAGATAATTTTAGGTTCATATACATCATAACTGAATTCATCCAGATCCAGAATGACCCAATTCAAAATCCACACATAATTTTATAATATTCAAGCAGGGTTTAGTTTCAAAACAAAAAAACGATATCTGAAAGGAACAACATGTATCTAAATGAATAGATAATGTTCATGTCTAACTGATTTTATAAACTAATAAAAAACTATTTCTATGTATTTGGCTAAATTAAGTGAAGTAGAAAAAGTTTTTTTTATCAAGTAAAATACTTATACGGGATGAAAAATTAGTGACAATAAATGTAGTACATTTTAATTATTTTTATTTAAGTTATTATTTTATTGACAAAAACATATCTTTGAATTATGTTTTTAGCTAAGTAATTTTCCACCGACTTGAAACTAAAATAAAAATATTTTAGTAAAATAAACCAAATCAAACGTTTAATCATATGTAAAACCTAATTATTTAACATTTTTGATTTTATAATTGGCACAAAGTTAATATTGATTAACTAATAAATAAAAATATGCACTATTATTATGGTAATATAATTAATGATGTAAATTATTATTAAGGTAATATAATTAATTAATTGTTAAATTAAGTGAAATATAGAAACACAATTAATAGATACTATTATCCGTGTATCCAAACAAATTTCACTTAAAATTACTTTTCAAATTTACAAACAGTTTTATTGCGTAATTCAACTTTAATAATAACTAGATCTTGACCCGCACAACCGTGCGGAATTTTTTTAATAGTAAAATACTTTATTGGTTTATATATTATTATTGTAAATTTTATTGTATCATATATTTACCTCTTATTTAATCTATATTTATTGTCTTATAATTTGTTGTATCATATAATCTAAAAAGCTAAATGAATAACATGTATTATTATAATGTTTTTGAACTTAGAAAAGATATGTTTTATAATAGTCCTTTTTAATTAAAATCATGGTTATATCATAGCTACAATTAAACCAACAAATTTAAATATCACAAGTTAGAACAAAAAAGAAGCATATGCTTAGGAAATAAATCAGGAGGAAAAAAAATTCGTTAACAATACTTTTAATTAGTTGTTAGGAAAAGAAAATAATAAATTACAATAACAATTATTGTTATGATATTATTATGCAAATAGATAAATATCAGTTATAATTTCTAGGAAATGGTCTAATGTGACTTTTAAATGCTAGATAAAATATGTACTTCTCTTTTAATAGTATAGTAGTAGTATTGATAGGTAAGCAAAATCGAAAACAATTAGGCCCAGCAATGATGGTCTAGTTGTAGATGGGTTTTTAATTGTTAAGTAATCCAGATTCAAAAAGAAAGATTTACACTCTAAAGCACTTTTAGAGTTTATAATTACAGTCTGAGTCACTTGTTGCTACTCAGACACTTCTGCTGTACTTTCTCCCACAAACCCTCTAGCAAAATTTCTCTTTTACCCTCCACCTTCCCCAAGTTTCTAATTTGGTTAAACCAATAAGTACGGTTAATTTTTTCTGGTCTTCCTCTTCCCCAAAAAAAAAAAATATCAATTCGATGATACTCAAATCGACGAGGCTCTGCGTTGGACGCAGTATCCGAGGAGGAGGTTTGGGTTGGTGCTGAGGAACAATCTTATTCTGGGCATGAAATTCGATGCAAGTTACGTTTTTTGAACAAAGTTCATGATTTTTTTATTTTGTTCCGGCAACAAAATCGCGGACGTCTGTCCTGCACAGTCGTCGTTTCGTCTCTTGTAAAGCATCTACTGTTTTTTCTTTTTTTGGAATTGGATTGTTGAATTCGAAATTGATTGGATCAAATCATATTCTTTGAATCGAGAATTGATTTTTAATTAAAGTTTTTTTATTATAAAACCGAGATCTTTTCTATATTAGATTCTGCGAAGCTTTCTCATAAGCTGATGAACTATGTAACCTATCTGTGTCTCCTTCTGATTTCATATTGAAAGTATTATTCTTTTGGTTGTTGTAGGCTTTATAAAGAACAGCTGGTATGTTGGTTGAGAGTCTCTCCAAGGAACCAGCTTCGCTTGTTGATCTATCGATAATGTAGACATTGGATATGTTGGTGGTGGTGTTGATTTTCAGCTCTTTGAGAAGATTCTTCAGCACTGTACGTTAGAACGGCTCATGCATATAGAGGATTGTACTTAAGTAAGATAATATCAAGTGTTGTATTGTATGTTGTTTGATGGTTTCCTATATTTAAGTCTTGTGTTTTGTTTTGTTAGGACATGGATCTTAGTCCAGTCACTAATGAGTATTGGAAGAGTTTTTATGAGAAGTAGTATGGTTCAAAGAGCTTGAGTTTTGTCATGGAGAAGATGGAGAGGAATAAAGTTAATTTTTACTGAAGAGAGTTTTATGGGTTGGTTTTGTTTCTTTATTTTGGTTTTTGGTCTCTACATTGCATATGTGTAACCGATTCTTAGTGCTTATGAGTTATGAGTTGAATTTTCACTCACTAAAGCTACCAATGTATAACCGATGTAATTTTGTCTAAATCTTTTTTTTTTCCTTTAAACCGAATGTGTACAAGTGTATATATGTACATATGGATATCATCATAACTATGTACAAGAGATAAGTGGACATGTGGATACTAAATTTCCTATCCATAATGGTCAACTATGTGTAATCAAATCCAGTGTTCGCTAATGTAAGAAACTTGGGTTTAATAACAATATGTACTCATGTTTCAAGATAGCCACGATCATGTCCTAGTACACGATGAAGGCTGGTGTACACATGGACATCACTTAAGGTGGACATGTTTAATAACAATATGTACACATGTTTCTCTATGTACTCTATTGGTATTCGTGTGTACAAATCAAATTATATATCCACATGGACAATAATATAAAGATCTTCGTCTTGTTGCTCGACCTTTTACTTCTTGCCTTTAGTGGCTGAACCAAACAAAGCTTTGACGCTTACAAGCTCATAGGCGGAATTTCGGTCAACCAAAACATACACGAAGGATACATGAACAAGACCATCAATCACACTGCTATAACGTGTCGAACTCGGGAAGCTATACTGAAACTTAACTCCGGTCTACAATTCTTAAAATCCCGCAATAATCTCAGAATCTAAGGTGTTGTAACATTTAATTAGAAACCCCATAACTCTTGGATCAGATTACTGGAGGCAACGTGTAAGTAACCATAGCCAATAAAACATGTGTTCATTCTCTGTCTTCTTTTTTTCATTACAACTCCTGACTAAAATCACAAACCAATGAATCAAATAACAGAAATTACCAGACCTAAATCCACTTGAACCACAAAATATTTGGGATCACCATGCAAAGGGACAAAAAGTTCACCTCTTGCTTCATATCACTCTTCCTCGTAAATACGACGAAAAGAGAAGCCTCGATTTAGTGCTCCGTTTTTCAGCTGAGTGGTGATCCACGGCGAGGTTATGGTATCTCCGACAGCCATTGGTGAGTCTTTACCACCGGAACTATTTCCCCTAATTCTTGAGAGATTAGGGTTTCATCTGAATTCATCAGATTCATCCCCAAATCGAAGCTAACCTGTTGAGATTGTGGTAAATATGAGGTTGGAAAGTCTTAATCTCCATACAATGGAGGTACAGTGGGCGGAGGTTTCTCCGATTTAAGAGATTTAGGTGGGTAAGGGGTTGGCTTTTTTTTGTCGTCGGGAGAGAATAAAAAATTGAAATTCTAACAAAAAAAAAGGAGAAGGAAGTTGCTGCCAAGGGTAGACTAGTCATTCTACTCTGAAAAACTACTCTAGTAGATAAAAGTGTCTTAGAGTGTAAGATAAACTCATAAATGTTGTGAATATATTATGTGATCGACCCATTTCTGTCCAAACCGGACAGACCGGACCAAATCATTACTGGTCGGACCAACCCAAACCGGACCGAACCGGACCGGACCAGACCAAGTCAATGTTGAACCAGACATGGCCAGGCCCGACTCAAGCCCAGCCCAAGGAGACAAGATCTGGCGGCCCAAGAGGAGTGGAAGAAAGGAAGACTTAGACTTTTCCATATTTATGTATTAGGATATTACTATTTCCATGTATTTCCTATTTCCTATTGGAAATAGGATCTTTCCATTTATCTCACTTTGTAAACTTGTATATATATGGACCTTTAGTCCATAAGATTAATAAAGACGAATCACTTCCATTTACAACACGTTATCAGCACGAGCTAACCTAAAACTCGAGCTAACCGAAAACCCTAGAAAACCCTAATTTAGCCGCCGACTTCAAACAGCTCGAACTCCCTAACCACGAGGAACCAGAAGACGAGCTACCTACCGATTTGAAGATCTCGGAGAGAAGAATCCAACGCCGAAGACCGCGACGCAATCCGAGTTCAGACGAGTTCGCAATCGTCGTTACAAGTCAATCGGACAGGGAAACCCTAATCTGCCCGATTTCTCTCTCTAAAAGACTCAACTTCAAATCGATCGTTCTCCCAAACCATAGCGATCCAGAAGACGTGCGACATATCAATTTGAAGCTATTGAAGAGGAGAATCCAACGCCACAGACCTCATATCAATCCGTGATCAGACGCGTTCTCTACGACAGCTTACAAGCCGCGCCGTCAAAACAGAAATAAACCTAAGGCTGCAAACTTTTCTCTCTAGTTTGTTTATAGCTGATTGTTTTTGATCTTACTAACTTCTCTTTGATAATTTTGTTTAAGGAAAACAAAGGATCCCAGTAAGATCCATTGAGGTTAAGCTATCAAAGAGAAGTCAAGGAGCATATCAATCGAGTTTAAAGGTAAGTTATCAAACTCCAAACATCCATTGAGAACTTGATAGAACTTGGTTAATACTTTGAGAACTAGAAATCGATTGCTAAGCTTGATCTAGAGGTTTATAATTTGAACTTGAAACCACCATTGATATTGCTTGTTAAAATCGGATCATTAGGTTGCTAGTATTAAGTCTTGAATCATGAACTAAAGAACCCTAAGATCATTGTTTAAAATCGAAATCATGTATTAAAACTGATTAGTCTTCTCTGATTGTTTGAGAATTAAATCTCCTGCAAGAAAATAAAATTTTCGAAAAGCAAAAAGAATTTTGGAAAACCTAAAATATTTTCCTAATCCAAATCAGTTTTGGAAATCGATTTTCTTAAACCAACTTTGAAAAGGAAATTTTATAATTTGAAATCAGAAACCAAAAAGGAAAATTTCTAAAGAATTATAAACCATCTTAACCTTATGGTAAACCGGTTTAGGATTGACCCCAATCGAACCTATCCAACCCGGGTTTAACCATCGACCTATGCGACTCCTAAAACCCTAAAACCCTTAGGATATTTATTTTAGATTCCTGAGTGTTTCTTGCTCGCATCCTGGTCGATTAGTTATTGCATTGAAATGATTGTTTGTATAATTGTTATTTCATTTCTAAATATGGCCGAGTGCCTTGATCAATATATGACCGAATGGTCTTGATTTATTTGATGATGACCGAATGGTCTTAGCAGCCTAAATGGGCGCATGACATTGTTTCCTTATATAGCCAGATGGCATGAGAAACTAAATGATCATTGTTTTGTGATGAATTCAGATGCCAATAAACTCAGATTACAGTGTCCTAAATCTCTCCGGAGATAATTATATTGAGTGGACCATGAACACTTCAGGAAGATTAAAACTCAGAGGAGTTTGGAAGTGTACCAAGTGGGATAATGATACCCCTGCGTGTGAGAGGTCGTATGCCCTCAAGATCATGAAGGATAAACTCTGTGATGATCTAAAAATGATGTACAGCTACATCAATGATCCACATTATCTCTGGTATACATTGAACAATAGATACTCAGAAATGTTCTTGCATAAAGCAGAAAAAGAATGGCGAGAAATAAAGTTCCAGAATTATGAATCTGTGAACAAGTATGACTCTGACCTTATGAGAATCGCCTACACTCTCAACCTATTTGGAGAGTCGACAACCAACAGGGATAAGCTCACCAAGACTCGTGAGACTATCCATCCGAGTGATGCGATATCTTTATATCACGCCAGTAAGTGTACTACTTACTTTGATCTACTCGACAAACTGTTGGAAATTGAGAAGAAAAAGAAAACAAAGGCAGAGAACATCAAGCAATTTGATGAGATCTTAAGCATACATAAGCTGAGACAAGAGTTTGATTTGAGTATTCCTGAAGCTGGAGAAGAACAAACCGAGTGGACTCATGTAGATAATGAGCTTGATCTATTCATTGAATAAGAATCAATGTAAGCCATATCCAAAGTGTTAAAAGGAATGGCCGGTTTTGTTTTATTTTTATTTTGACATCCTGAATTTTTATTTATGATTTGGTTTTCATTTTATTTCATCTTGTCATCTCTGGAAAGCATTAATAAAATTTTATTACAATCTTTGATTGAAAAATGACAAGAAAATTTCGAAAACCAGTATGTCTTGAAGAGACAAATCCTATGGCATTTCCCTAAGGAGGGACGATTTTATTCACTCAAAATGAAAGCCCCATTAATTTATTTTGAATGGTTTCGAATGGGCTAAGGACAGAAATGTTCTTTCTGTGTATGTAAAAGAAAATTTGCCAAAGGTATAAATGATCAAGAATAAAATTCTCCATGTTGATCTAGACTATGCAAATGATCAATATGATAAGGAACAATGGCTTTTGGTAACCAGTAAGGTTAGCCACGAAATTATACTTAATGGTATGACCGGATTAGCCATCCGAAATAAATTTTAAAATCTGATGCAAAGATTTAAAGGCACAAAAGAGTTCTCCCATAAATCTCACGTGTGTAGTATGAACACAAGGGAAACTCATGAGGCTTCATTGTCCAAAAGGTATCATGGAAATGGCACAATAATTTTGTGTTCTTACAGAAATGATTTTTATAACATGTTCCTGATAACCTGGCTGAATAAATTTCGAATTACAACCTATACGGTTTAGACTACAAAATTTATGAAAAGTCATGAGCATCCACAGATTACAGTATGTTCATGAGGGGGAGAGAGGATAACCCTATGCCATGAACACACCATAATCTGATGGATATAAGAGCTCAGACATGTTGTCCTTTTAAACCAAAATAAAGACTCGACAACCATGGAAATGGAAACCACAATAACCGTGGTCGTGGTTCCTACATGGTCGTGGTCGAGACTGGTCGAGACTCAGTCCACAGTAGTATTTCTGGCCGGACACAACAACACTCGACCAAGTATGAACTATAAGTTCAATGACTCTCCATACAGAGGTCACAAAGATATCTGGTTAAGGACATGGATTAATTCCCAAGAATTTTAACAGAATATAGTATGTCCATGAAATGGAAGTGAGGACAAATCCACACATGTCCATACTATAGATCTACTCGGACAGAATTCTTTTATGAATCTAAATGAGCCATTGGCCACAGCCATCCGAGCATTGGGAACAGAATAGAAATTCGAAAATTATAGTCCAAGGGACAGAGTAAGAATTCGGAAATTATATGGTCCAAGATATGGGACATAAAGAAATTATTCATACAAGTTGAAGTATAAGCATCAGGCCATTAAAGTAAAGCATAGATATTCCCATCTCAAAATAATTACGGGTCATGATCCAGACACCATCCTAAGATAAAATAAATAGAACACCACAAACATATGTGCCGTCTAGGATGGAATCTCATAAGGAAATGAGATAAGATTGGGAATATATGTTGGATAAGTAAAATGTTTTCTCACACGATTTTAAGTAAACCATGAGCCAAACATGAGTGACTAGATTGTGGCCAAGGTACATTGATTTATACAAGATAAATCTGTCTATCCAACATTCACTAAAATGAGAAAACAATAAGCTGGAAAGAATAAGAGAAATGAAGTGGTATGAACCACCATTGTCTTGGCAAGATCCTCGGACCAAAGATTATAATCTTGGACGTCCATACAAAGAAAGAAAGAAAGAAAAAAATCATACAAGATGATAGCCAGACAGATTAGACCCGATGACTATGTCATAACCAGCTTAGCACCACGAAATAAATATTCAAGTTGCTATAAGTAAGTCTATATAATAGACCTGTATGTTCCATATACATAAGAACCTCGGATGAGAAAGAGAATAAGGTGCTCAGAATAATATACCCGAGTTCACTAAAGAAACCATACCAGACATAGAGAAAAATGCTGGCCAGCTGAACATCTAAGGTACCAAGCCATGTAAATTGGATTAGCCGAGATACAATGGTAAAGGTCCTGGATAATATAATCTCTAATCGATTAGAACATGTCTGGAACGCAATGAAATGCGATGGAACAAGTACAAATAAGTGTCGACACATACACATACATAAGTGATTGAAATGCATATGAGAAAGCACTTGAGAATAAGAATAAGAGAGGATCTCGAACCCACACATGAGAGTACTCGGAAAATAAATAAATAAATGAACGTGGGGTTCTAAGTAAAGAATAAGAGATGCGGAGACCATCTAACCAAGGGAAATAAGAGTCTTGTGATGAAAGGAAACCGTGAGAAAGGACATGACCATGTTGAGGTCGTCCATATCTAGGCATAGAGCATTCTATGAATGGCTTTATTACACAAGGTTATCCACAGAGACTAAGGAACATATTACAAGGAAATAAAATTCCTATGTGGTGATAGCTACTGCAAAATTAATGTCTGGAAACACATAAGAAAATCGCAGTAAGTAGTATATAAATCCCTGGATATATAAAGGTACATATGACCTGAGATTTAAGAGATCAAAAGATCTAAAAATGAGAAATGAGAATCTCATAGAACAACATCGTTCCTGCGTTGTTCATGGACTATCGTAGAAGCAGCTGCCTGCGTGTATACACACATAATAAAACTAAGAGATGCTTAGTAAGAAAGTTCTATAAGAACATTTCAGATCAGTCCATAAATTATGAAATAAATTCCTTGTGTTTATAACCTAAGAAAGGATGATTAAGTCCAACTGATTTTGGACAGGATGTAATGGATATAAAATGATCTAAAATGAAGATCATAGCCATATATGTATATAGAGATCCATGATCTTACATACCAAGAACTGGATATGATATGGTCAAAGTAATAAAGGGATGAATCCATCAGATTCACGACCATAAGAATCCATATCCAAGTCTGACCTTGAACCACCTTGGTCCTAGGCAATTCCGACCCGTCCCATAGGTCATGATCCGACCATGAGACACCAAGTAAGGATGGGACGGCATGTTAACCTAAGGAAGGCTTCCAGCCGACCATGAAAGCCTTATTTGGGATACATATATAATTTTCATAGAGAATTTTGGTTAACCTCTAAGTACGGAATGTGCAATAGTATGATCCAAATCATGGATATACAAATTCATTGTCGAATTTTATAAATGACCAAGGATGAACAGAAAATATTTAAAGTTAAGATCCATTTCAAGATGGATGAATACTCCCATAGAAAGTCCATATGTTCTGGTCAAGAACCATAGAACATAACTGATTATTTTTAAGGAATGGACTAAGTACTAATAAGTACATATACCTCATGATCACTGAAACAAGTTCAGATGAATTATACAGCAATTGAAAGACATTGCACGGAGGTACAATTCAGGGGGAGTGGTACAGGTTGTACTCTTTTCCCTTCACCTGGTTTTTGTCCCAATTGGGTTTTACCGGTAAGGTTTTAATGAGGCAACACCAAAACTCTAAGTTTGGTAAAATGTATCCACAAGGTCCGATGTCCATGACATCTAATAATGAGTTCATGCGTTGTACTCTTTTTCCTTATCTAAGGTTTTATCCCACTGGGTTTTCCTAGAAAGGTTTTAACGAGGCAACTTAAGAGCATGTTACTGACCCTGAAACGTATGTGTCGATCAAGGGGGAGTGTTATGAATCAATTATGTGATCGACCCATTTCTGTCCAAACCGGACAGACCGGACCAAACCATTTCTGGTCGGACCAAACCGGACCGAACCGGACCGGACCAGACCAAGTCAATGTTGAACCAGACATGGCCAGGCCCGACTCAAGCCCAGCCCAAGGAGACAAGATCTGGCGGCCCAAGAGGAGTGGAAGAAAGGAAGACTTAGACTTTTCCATATTTATGTATTAGGATATTACTATTTCCATGTATTTCCTATTTCCTATTGGAAATAGGATCTTTCCATTTATCTCACTTTGTAAACTTGTATATATATGGACCTTTAGTCCATAAGATTAATAACAACGAATCACTTCCATTTACAACAATAAAGTGATCCTAGATGTAAATGTTTCATTCAAAAATACTCCCATACATTTTATCATATAAGTCTATTGTTTAAAAAACTCATTTGAATATCCAAAAAAAAAAAATCATTTGTATGCTACATCTCCTATTAAAAATTGGTTGGAGCCTTTCTATTGGTTTGTCCACATTCACCAAAAAAAATTGAAAATATAGAAAAAAGAAAGCAGATTTCTAAATGATTTTCTTTCAACGAAAAAGACAACAATCAAAGGTTTGAAGCACCAGTTACAAAAAAAAAAGAAGGTTTGAAGCACATTATGATTCAACGAAGACTATATTTTTTTCTTTAAGAAAAAGAAGACACAATCTTACCCAAAATCGTTGTCATCGAACTAGCAAGTGCCACGTTCGAGAGAGCACCTACGCGAACAAAATTCCTTTTCATTTTTTCTCTAAGAAAATATATTAAAATACTGTGAAATTCCATGAAAAATAAAATATTTATTTAATGAAACAAATATGCTTTTAGCAAAAAAAAATGAAACAAATATGCTAAAAATGAAACATGAGCAATTTGTTAACCAAAAAAAAAGTAAAAGAAAGAAAGAAACATGAGCCATTTATAATTCCAGGAAAGCATACATTAATTATTATATCAACTTTAATATGATTACTGATTGACATTGAATGTATATATGTAGTGTGTTACAATATAGTATAATTTTTCATATGTTCCCTTAATTTTGTTCCATTTTGGATGAATAATCTTACCTCATGCTAGGGGTGGGAGTTTTACCCGATACCCGAACTCGTACCCGAACCCGACCGAAAAAACCCGAACCGAAATCGAACCGAAATAGCAAAATACCCGAACGGGTATTGAATTAGGAGAGATTGGATATCCGAACCCGAACGGGTAATACCCGAACCCGAATGGATATCCGAAGATAACCGAACATATGTATACTTAGGTCTATATTCCTAGTTTACTTCTTTAATTTTATTCAAAATGTTTATTTTTATTATGCACATAGTTCAAAATTAGATAATTTACATATAATTGGAAAAAAGTGAATTTTTACTCATTTAAAATGCATGTCAAGATTTTTATTTCATGCATTAACAAAAGTTACATCCAAAATTTAAAAATAATAATCAATTTATTATCTTGTATTTGTAAAATGTTATCTTCAAAATTATTAATCATTCAATTATTAGAAAATAAAAAATCAGTTAAATGAAATTTATATTTTTTAAATACATAAAAAAACTTGAGAAATGAAAAATTTAATATTTTTTTTCAAAATCTAACTATCCGAAAACCCGACCTGAAATACCCGAACCCGAACTAAAAATACCCGAACCCGACCCGAAGTAAAGAAATACCCGAACGGGTATTACACTCCTATACCGAAATACCCGAAAATTCGAAATACCCGATCCGAACCCGAACGGGTACCCGAACGCCCACCCCTACCTCATGCAGTGCTGTTTTTCTTTTTCCTTAAAAAAATAAATAAATGCCTCACTGAATCAGATTCGAACTGAAGTTTTTATCTTGTGGGGCAACACAACACCTCTCTCTCCATCCAAAATAAAAATATGATAATTATGATTTTCATTTTGTCTTTCTGGGAAAATAATAGGGTAAAAGGATAAGACTTTCTCTCACTTTTTTTAATATTGAAAAAATGGGTTTCAAAACAAAATATGTATATATGCCTGTAAATTCAGAGCCGTGCTTACCATTATACAAGAAAGGCAACAGCCTCAGGCCTCGATTGTTCATATATTTTTGTTCTTTTCATTTTAGTTTGATTCTTCTTAATAGATTCATTTCTAATAGACATATCTAGTGTATTTACAATTTCAATTATTTATATAACTTTTTTTGTGTGAAAAAAACATGTTTTTGAAAATTAGTCTTAGGCCCCCAAATGTGTAGGCACGGCACTGCCTGTAATAATTACTAAAAATGTATGTGATGGTGTAAATCACTCTTGATTTATTATATTTTTATTTTAAAACATGGTTATAGCCTTATAGATGCTATATATACACTACTAGTATATTATATAAATTGCAAGCACATTTCTACAATTTATTTAATAATTTATCATGCACGTGTCTGTTTAAAATACTGGAATACGAACAAATTTTAAATAGTTATCTTCTTCATGTGATGCATGTAATATCTACTACACTTTGACATGCATTTCCGTGGGAATGTATACTTTCAAAAATATGTAGTTATTTATTTTTCCTTGTCATTGTTATATATTATATATATATGTCATTACATAATTAATGGTATTTTATATGTAACATCATATCAGTAATTATATAATTAATAATATTTTATATATATCATCATATAAATAGTCATATATACTATATTTTAAAAATTTAATATGAAATATAAAACCATAATTTAGGTTTGTGTTTGAAATTGAGATTTATATTGTATTTTCTTATATATATTGAAAACATTATATTTTAAAATTTGCCGAGATAGATATTTTCTCATGTTATAATGGATTTCTAATTTATTTTAATAACATAAGTTTATTACTTTTTTTAATATACTGTTATCTATTTTTTTGCTTATATTATGTATCTGAAAATATTATATTCATTTTTATATTTCTATCTATGTTTCCAAACCATTCATAAAGTTATTTAGTTTTAATAATATATGTGGATAAAGTGTGAGACCATGTCATAAGTATACATGTATAGAGAAACTTTCTTTTTTTTTTTATAAAAGGATTTTAGAGAAACTATTATTGCTACAAAGTTTAACACGTATAATTATAGACGACTTAGGGTTACGGTTACCAAATCCCAACATATTTTCAATGGATTCCTAACAACTTGGGTTTAGGATTACTAAATCTAAAGAACATATCAATAATATCCGTATGCTTTATACAAATAATTTAACGAGGTTGATGATCGTTGCACACCTTCAAAATTACTTGTAAAATATATTCAAAAATACTATGGATGAATTTCTGAAATCATTTGTATAAGTACATGATATGTTAATGCTCAAGTTGGCTCTTTTGATTTATTGTATGTAAATATTTAGTATTCAATTACTGAGCTTATGTTATATCATATGAAGTTTAAAGTGTTATTATAGTACTTAGGGATCTTTGACGAATCAAGTGTTACCTATTTTATATCTATTTTTAAATTTTATATCTTTGGCAATTCGTTAGAAAATCCTAATAGATTTTCAAGAAATTAATAAAATAAATACTGATTATTAATTTTTTGAAATTTCGTGAGAGATTATCTTTGAGAATTCGTTAGAAAATCCTAACAGATTTTCGAGAAATTAATAAAATAAATACTGATTATTATTTTTTGGAAATTTCGTGAGAGATTCATCAAAATTTCTTTGAATTTTTTGGTGGATATATATATATATATATATTTATTAGGTATTTCGACGATTTTTATTTCATTGATATCTGACAGATATAGTCTTGTCAAAAATTTTCACCACATATTTAAATCCTTCCAAAAAAGTTATATTTCTTTAGGGTATAATCTATAGAAAAAGAAAATTAAACAAAAACCTTAAAAGTTGATTTCTACTAAACTTCAGCTGAAGTTTTCTTTCCATGTACAATAAATAACATGTAGTATATTTTGAATGAATCCACCGATATATAGAACGGGTTTTGTGGTCAAGTGGCAGTGGACGGGTCTGAGATACTAACACGTTTTAGGTTCGATCATTTTGCTATGCGAAACTAAATCACACTGTTCTGTTTACCTAATGCAGATATGAATTCATGCTTTAGTACCCATTTAAATGTCCTAGAGAAAGAGTCTATCCGCGGGCTTGCGATTCCCCTGGATTCAACCAGGTTAAAAAAAGATCTTTTACAAAAAAAAAAGAATTCAGTGATATATATGACACCATATAGTTGGATAGAATGTGTATTAGACTAGAGAAATAAATGGCTTAGCTTCAACTCTGTTTATTTTCTATAAAATTTATTTTCCCTCTAAAGAGTTATTTTGTTCAACATTTAAGGAAAATAATTCTTTTTGTTTCGAAGTTATTAATGTTCTAGAGTTTTTCTATATATTTATAAAACATATTAATACATATTAAGTTTTAGCTATAGATGCATAACTTTTTCTAATTATTTATTTTTTTATAATTTTAAACCAATAAAATTTTGTAAATATACTTGATTTTAAAGTTTACAATCAATCATTATTACTAATTTATAAAAATGTATTAAAATTACTATATAATTTTGACTGAACCTTTTCAATTACAAATGCCAGATAAAGGAAAAAGTACAAACCTTAATGGTCTTAGTGTTTTTGGGATTTATCCCATAGTGAAATATAACTTTAAATTTTGTGCAGGTCCATAGTAAATTCAGAGAAGTTAGACAGAGAACATAGATCAAAATATAGCGCAGTAGTGTAGATTCACGAGGAATCGACGAAGGAGGGGCTTACGAAGTAGCAAAGCTTAGCCAAAACTGCACCATAAGAGAGGGTTTAGCCGGGCTGTTTTCCCTGATCGATTGAATGTGATTCCCGATGGTGAGATTGATACATTCAATGATAGTTGATGGGGGGCCTGAAGATGTTGCGGTGCAATCAGTTGTTCCTCTCCGTCCAAATGGAGTAGATGCATTGTTACCAGACTGGTAGTGTGATCATTTTCTTCCAAAAGGGGCATGAGAGAGACCATAGCTGATCAACAAAAGCATCCTCATCGGGGTGAGCCTGTTTTGGCATCGATTTGCTAGCTGGTTCCATATTCTCCAAGAGTAAGAGCAGTCAAAGTATAAGTGGTTATGGAACTCAGTTACGGTGCAATCAGTTGTTCCTCTCCATCCAAATGGAGTAGATGCATTGTTACCAGACTGGTAGTGTGATCATTTTCTTCCAAAAGGGGCATGAGAGAGACCATAGCTGATCAACAAAAGCATCCTCATCGGGGTGAGCCTGTATTTGGCATCGATTTGCTAGCTGATTTCATATTCTCCACGAGTAAGAGCAGTCAAAGTATAAGTGGTTATGGGACTCACAGTTCGCATTGAAGAGTATGTATGTCGCATTTGTTTTGATATTCCAAGAGAGAAGGCAATCCTTTGTGGGCACTCTGTTGAGAACAGAAAGCCACGTTTGGAAGCTCTGTCTTGGGATACTATTCTTGATCCATATATCTTGTGTCAAGGGACCTGAGGTACATGCTTCTTTAGGATAGTATACCCCCTGTTCGGAAACTCGCTAGACGCTACGCGTTCGTTCGGGTTGGACCTAGCGCCTAACGCAAAAGTTGGATTTTAATCGGGATTAATCAGGGATTAATTTTAAAGTTTTATTTTATTTTAAAAATAAATATATGTACAAAGTACAGTTTATGTAAACATATACAAAGATTACGTGTGGTCTGGTGGTATAATCCTTGTGTAGTTTCAATCCGGCCCCAGTTTTGATACCCAGAATGCTCACTTTTGCTTATTTTTATATCTTTCTTTAATGAATGGCAGTTTCGTAATTATCTCTTCTTTTCATTTTAGGGTTTTGACAATTCTGCAACTTTTTTTTTGCTGCCGCCATGGATGTTCTTCGTAGATTCTTCATGTTTGGTGTGTTTTAATTGTTGTTTACACATCAAGACTGTGTGTTTTAATTGTTGTTTACACATCAAGACTATAGATCTGTCAATACTAATCGATTTTGAGGTTCAAAATCACAAAAACAAACAAAAAAATTTGTATTAATCCGCCTAACTATCCGACTGATAGCAAATCGCCACGGACCGAAGCCGCATCACGTTTATTCGCCAGAAAATCGGCTCACCCTGCCGTGTTTTAGAACAGAGAGTATACCTGAGGTAATTGCTGAGCGATCTACTCTATTAAAATAAAATCATAAATTTACCTACCATAAAAGTTGTCATTAACTAGTGGACTCTTTCAAAATTGTTAGAAAGTTGTTTAATTTATGAATCATTTAAAGTTTGTTACTATCTAATCTAATTATTATATAACACGCTGCTATTACAAATTAAACCGGCCAACTTCAATTAAACCAACATTTAATCTATTATAAGTAAACCACTATATTGACACATATTAATTTAAATCTAGAGCGACTGTTATATACAATTAGATTATCTATATAATAATTTTTATTGGACCTCTTTATCGTATAAATGATACTTGGCACATTTTATACTCTTTTCTTCTAATTTGGCTGATTCTGATATTTCTTGCAAACATCAGCATCATACGAAGAACATCAATATATTTTATACTCTTTGTATCTATAATTTGATTATCAATGCAATAAAATTTAAATACAAATATATATCTGAAATCATTTCATCGTGTTATGTTTCTTTACATTTCTTATTAATGCATCATCTAACCATTTATTGTAAACACAATATAATCATAAAAAAACTCTTTTATAGTTTTTTAAAAAAACTCTTATATAGTATAGTACTAATTCGTGAGACTAATTTGGACCATTTATTTATCAATATTTTATTTTATGTGATGAAAGTAACCGATGCTATAATGAATAGGTTTAACTAAGCCATCCATTTTTGGTACAAATAAATTGTCAAATAATTAAAAAGTTAAATCAAATCGGCTAATTATTAATTTTCTATATTGTAATGAATAATATTATAATCTATCATGTATTTAATTAATACATACCCTCACATGTTATTTCTAACCTAACATATAATCAATATATTGTTACTAGAAATTATAAATGCTGCAAAATATGTCAATATTTATATTGTGTGATTCTTTTTTTTTCCATATTCATGACTTATAAAAATAAAACTAAACACATAAAAATCCTAACAAATCAATTTATCAGTACCATATAAAGTTAGATACCTTTTCAAAATATTCAACATTTCGAGAATTGAATGCTTAAATTATGTTTTTGAGATAGATTTACTGGAACAAACTCATCCTGATATTTATATAAGAAACATATATTATTTACTAAAAAAAAAATAAGTATCCAAACTAGAATACACACATACTAGATTAAAATCAAGTTTAATAAATTTTGAAAAACACTTATAATATTCTCTTATAAAACATTAGTTATACGTTTTAACCTGGGTTAGAATCTAGTTTTCATTATAATTGGTATTTTCTTCATGATATTAATTGGATAAACATTTTCATCATCTTTAGCTTATATGTGTGTCGTAATAATATTGTGCCTCCTGGCCCTCCCATCATTATCGAAGTCCTTTTCCAATGATGTCCAATATTCCTAATATTTCCATAGGTATATATTGTCGCCTGATTTTAGTCTACTTTGCAAATTTATTTTCCTTAGCTAATTCACTTACCTCCTGCTGGGTTGTAGATCAATTTTGAACTTACAAGATTTGAAAATTTTAATTTTTTTTTAAGCTCTGTTTCTCTTTATTGTTGATTTGAGTGTGAATCTCAAATTGTTAGAAAAAGCAAATATGTAAATTCCGTGTAAAATTATATATTTTACTATTTCAGTTAGTGGCGGACCCTAGGATGATATTTTAGGGATCAATAATTGGGTTTGGCCCAGATTAGAACTAATACACGCTATGGTTTCATCACTTGGTTAGTCTTCAGAGACTCTCTACAGGTTATCATACTCACAGATGGGGCCAACCGCCATGATATCTTTATTGTGGTGAACCAGATAAGCCTGGAGAGCCTCTTTTTCTGTTTGCCCTTATAATTTCCCGTTATGGTTTAAAGTAGTAAGGAACCTATTTGGTGTTGGACCTTCTCCAAACTGGGACATCACTCAAACGTGTCTACTCACTGGAACTTATGATCGACTTACTTTTATATTGCTGAGATTGGTCCTGAAAGTCACTATCTATTTCATATGGAGGGAGGAAAACGATAGGAAGCACAACAATATTGCAAAACCTGTGGACCACCTTATTGAGATGATGAGAAACCGGATTATGTCCACCAAATACAATATGAAACTGAAGCTACATGGTCTGTTGTGTCGTTGGTTTAGAGCTCATGTGACATAAGGTATTCTTTTCCTGTTTTGAGTTTTTACAAACTCCTTAATTTGTACTTATATTCCATTTATGATGATCATTAATTTTAACATTCATAAAAAACAAAGAACAATGAGCAGGTATTTTTTCGTATTTCAAACACCTCTCATCTATAAGAAAAAGTTCAATCGACATCCAAAAGATTTTTTTTTTCTTCTTAAGAGATTTTTTTATAAAAATAAACTAGCGACCTCGATAGTCTTTTGTTTAGCGAACTCGATTTGGTAGTCGAGTTCGCTTTGTATTTGTATCTCATTTTCAAACCAGATTTAGTTTTAAATAAATGAAATTTCTGATATACTTTGTTTCTAATTAATTTATTAAATAATTGTTCACACTCAACTTTTAACAATAGTCATGATATTTATTCAAAATTTAAAATTTTAACATGTATTATTCTTTCACTAGCAATCCAATGAATTATATGATATTCTTTAAAATGAGATAAGTTTTGAGAAGTTAGTATGTGTTTTTCAAATATTGGTATACATTTTTCTATTTTTTCTCTTGCCTATTTTATATAGTATATTAATTTCACACCTAAATATAACTAAACGTATTGTTACTTTACATTTTATAATATTATGGAATTTCTATATAAATTAATATTATTAATTGGTTGTAAATTAGTATTTCTAAGAAACTATAAATTTAAACTACCGAAATCATCGATTTATAAGAGTTCTACTACGTAGTAATAGAATGATTGTAAAAAATAAAATTCTACCACATATCTAGCATTAGATTTCATCAAAATAAAAAATTCATATTTTAGGAAATTGTTTTTCTTCCTTCTTTTTCTAAAGAAAACGTTACCATAGTAATTATTTTGTAAATATCTTACTTTTTAGCTTTATTATAAATATTATTTTTCTATTAAGATATAGTTGGGAAAGAAAAAAATTGTAGTACACGTATACAGCTGTATTGGTCAGGCCGATCGTTGAATGGAATCTCTAGAATAAATATGTCGCAATGAGGCATAACTTTGTTCTATAATGTTCTTCTTAACTTTTTGTTTTGGTGTCAAATCCATTTACTATTTTTTTAAACAGTAATGTTCATTTCTGCTATTTCGAGCTACGTTTCATAATTTAATTAGGGAATCACACAAATAAATATTCAGCGTCAATGAAGAAAAAAACAGAAATTACTAATTATCATTGGTCCATTTGAGTCCTTGTTTAATTTATTTATTATCATGTATGGCTTATATAATATGGTCCAGAAACAAAGAAAAATGCTTTGCTTTTGTCACTTTCAAAAAAGACTTAGTTTTTCACTTTTCCTCCATGTATACTGTTCGTTTACGTGTCGCACAATCTGTCACTTGGCATCTACGACCATGACATAATACTAAAATCATATTCGTATATGTGTGATTTATGGTACATAATCTACGACCAGTTGGGCGATACAATTTTTTTTGGTTGTTCTTTCAGCGACATAAATTAAACATGCTTGACAGTAAAACGCATGTTATAAATTGCAGATCGTGCGAGAGGTAAACAAACATGACCATGGTATGGTTTGACGTCCTAAACATGCTACGTGTTCAAGAACATATGACTTTTGTCTCTTACCTTTGCCAATTGCATTAGTGCATGAGTTGTATTTTCTCCTTGTTCCCGTTTCATGTCTTATAACAAGTTTAACATGCAAACTTATTTTTCGTATTTGCAATCGCTTTCCGCTGAGTGAATATCACACTGACGAATGAATCTATGCCTCAATTGCATACTTACTTTGAGTTTCGATGAAGAACATTACTATGCATAAAAACCGGTTGATTACTGCGAGCAATAAAAATCTATACTATAGTGTAACCAGTAGTAAAATAGATAAGACATGTGTAACTTTATTGACAGATTTGACGAAGTTCTACAAAAAAAACTAAAAGACCTTTTGAGTATGATCGAGTAGAATCTTTCAAGTTGGAAGAAGAAGTATGTAGCAAAAAAATAGTCAGAAATCATAGAACATGTGATGTTGTGGAAAAAACATCCTCAATGCGATTGGGTGCAATTGGGTGCCAGATAATGAAATCGCGACAAGATAGATACCAAAAAATTTCACAAAAGAAAAAAAGGACACGAAATAGATGTAATACTTAATTTAAAGAGAAAAGTGTGAGATATGAAACAAAATTCTACATTGAAAGTTAGACAGAAAAGTCTAATATATAAAGAAAAAAATAATATTAATTAGTATGGTGGATTTTGAGAAGTAATCTTAAAATAAATCTAAATCTACGCCAACTTACTTTTAATCCTGAATAGACAATATCGATAATAAAAAATTAGACATCGAGTTTCGTAATCCCAACAATATCTATAAATACATGTATTGAAATAATATTTATCGAATTATGAGTGTTTGAGTTTTGTAAGAAATAATTAAGTTGACATTGTTTATCTTTAAAAGTGGAATAATTAATTAATTGCGTTATGATAAAGTAATTAAGTATATACTCTCTCCAACTTAATTTTCCCTCCACGATAGTCCCCACATCTTTTCCTTTATATACACATCACATTTCATGTGAACTTCTCAACTCTACACATCAAATATTTCTCTCTTTGCATCCCTCTCTATATGATGCCTCCTACTGAGCAAGAATCTAGCTTTCCAAAAACACCGAGTGCTAGCCAAAGCGTAACAAATCCAGTTCAAGAAACCCGGTTTAGCTCTCCAAGTCATGTAATCCCATGCCATGACGACCACCACGACGGTCCGAGCCACCAATCAAGGCAATCTTCCGTTCTACGCCAATCTTTACGTCCTATAATTCTCAAGGTCATTTTTATACAATCCATTTATTTTCTTTTAGTAACAAATTCTCTTCTTCTTTTTTTTTTTTGATTTGTATATATAAATATGTAATGTAGTTTGAGGAGCTGACGTACAGTATTAAATCACAAACCGGGAAAAGAAGCTACTGGATTGGTTCTCAAGAACCTAAACCGAACCGGTTCGTTCTCAACGGTGTAAGCGGAATAGTAAAGCCAGGTGAGCTACTAGCAATGCTTGGTCCATCAGGCAGTGGCAAAACAACGCTAGTAACGGCGTTAGCCGGACGTTTACACGGTAAGCTCTCAGGAACTGTCACTTATAACGGAGAACAGTTTACAAGCTCCGTGAAACGTAAAACGGGATTCGTTACGCAAGAAGACGTTCTCTACCCACACTTAACGGTGATGGAGACGCTAACGTACACAGCCTTGCTCCGTTTACCCAAAGAACTGACCCGCAAAGAAAAAATCGAGCAGGCGGAGACTGTTGTTTCGGATCTCGGGTTGACCCGGTGTAGTAACAGCGTGATCGGAGGCGGGTTGGTCCGAGGGATATCGGGTGGGGAGAGAAAACGGGTAAGTATCGGACAAGAAATGCTCGTGAACCCGAGTTTGTTGCTTCTTGATGAGCCAACGTCCGGGACTTGATTCCACGACGGCGGTGCGTATAGTCGCCACGTTGAGAACTTTGGCGCGTGGTGGTCGGACGGTGGTGACGACGATTCATCAGCCGTCGAGTAGGCTTTATAGGATGTTCGACAAAGTGTTGGTTTTGTCCGAAGGAAGTCCGATTTATAGTGGAGATTCGGGTCGGGTCATGGAATATTTTGGTTCGATTGGGTTTCAACCCGGATCCAGTTTCATAAACCCGGCTGACTTCGTGCTTGATCTTGCTAACGGTAGGTACATAATCTATTTCGAAGTTTCTCTAAAGAAAAACAAAATAAAGACAGCAAAAAGCTAAACACTTTGTTTGGTTTGGCTCATGCATCATGAGATATGTGACAACGACAATTTTAATCCCTTTCTTTGCATATTTATTACAAGCTTTGTCCTTTTAAATTTAAATTTAATTAAAAAGAGAGAAAAAAATAGCTTGTCAATAGTGGAATAAATCAAGTGTTTAGATGTTGCTTTTGACTATATATTTTGCTTATACATTTTATTTGGATATATATATATTTTTTTTTTTTTTGTAAACTATTTGGATATATATTTGCAGGAATTACTTCGGATACAAAGCAATATGACCAAGTCCACATAAATGGGAGATTAGATCGGCTTGAAGAACAAAACTCAGTGAAACAGTCGTTAATATTGTCTTACAAAAAGAACTTGTATCTACCTTTGAAAGAAGAAGTTTCTAGAACATATCCACAAGATCGAACGGTCAATGGATCGAGAGCAAAGTCTTTAACAAGTAAGTCATTAAAGTTTAATAGTAGTTTTTCTATTTAGTTAGTTGATTACAATTGTTGTAAGTTGTAACGATATGTCGTTTATATGAAGATCGATGGCCAACGAGTTGGTGGATGCAGTTCTCAGTTTTACTGAAGCGAGGTTTAAAGGAGAGAAGTCATGAATCATTTTCAGGACTTAGAATATTTATGGTCATGTCGGTTTCTTTACTTTCTGGCCTTTTATGGTGGCATTCTCGCGTTGCTCATATACAAGATCAGGTAAAAACAAATACTAAACCGTGATATTACATTCTGATTATCATTTTCAAGCATCTATTTGAGTAGTTGACATAATATGTTAAAAACAATAAATATCTTCTTTCAAATTCTAAATGCGTACATGACTCATAAAACAGGTGGGTCTATTGTTCTTTTTCTCGATATTCTGGGGATTCTTTCCTCTCTTCAACGCCATATTTACATTCCCTCAAGAACGGCCAATGCTCATAAAAGAGCGATCCTCAGGAATCTACAGACTCTCCTCCTACTACTTAGCAAGAATAGTTGGCGATTTACCAATGGAACTCATTCTTCCAACGATCTTTGTCACGATTACATATTGGATGGGAGGTCTCAAGCCATCTTTAACCACATTCCTCTTGACCCTTATGATTGTTCTTTACAATGTCCTAGTGGCTCAAGGCGTAGGGTTAGCCTTAGGAGCAATATTGATGGATGCGAAAAAAGCAGCAACATTATCTTCGGTCTTAATGCTAGTGTTCTTACTAGCCGGAGGTTACTATATTCAGCATATACCGGGGTTCATCGTGTGGTTGAAGTATATTTCATTTAGCCATTATTGTTATAAGCTTCTTGTTGGAGTTCAATACACACGGGATGAGGTTTATGAATGTGGACCAGGATTGCATTGTAGTGTTATGGATTATGAAGGGATTAAGAATTTGAGGATAGGGAATATGATGTGGGATGTTTTGGCTCTTGCCCTTATGTTGTTTCTTTATAGAGTTCTTGCTTACCTAGCTCTAAGGAACTTGTGAATGCTTCTAATTTGTATCTTTTTTAACTATGGATAAGCCAAGTGTAATATATATATATATATATAAGGTTATTAATGTGATTCATTTGTCTTTCGCAACTCAAGAACAATACTAATTAGTAATTTCTTGCGTCTTTGACAAATCAAGAAGAAGGATTAAAAAGACCCAACTGTATACGAAAGACATAGTGGAAGTAAACACCAAATTAACCCACGAAAAATGTAATCATAAGAACTCATAAGAACTAACCAATGACATCTTGAAAGTTGTTAAAACTAACCAAGAAAATCCTTAAAAATGATAGTTGATTTATGCTGCTTAAACTTCAAGTTCAAGTTCTCAAACTTCACCAGTGAGTTAAAAAAACAAGACATAATGGATAAACCCATGCCTGTATTACAGTTTATAGCCCATTTTGACACCTTCAGTTAAAGTACTAATCTAATAGTTATATGATGTGTGAGATGTTATATCTTCTAGACACAAAATATCTTACATCAGTAATTGGAATGGATCTTAAGCAATATATAAGATAGATGAGCCACACCTCTTATCACCAATTGATTTTAGGTTAAAAGTTCATCTATCTTAACATGGTCTCAGAGTCCGATTCACGGACCCCAACCCAATGCACATCGATTTGGTCCAAAGTTGACCCATCAATCTTTGCCCGAGCATTCCAAGATTGACTCTCAAAGAACCATCATCTCGAAAGAGCATATTAGATACAAAGTGTCTTATATTGATAGTTGAAAAAATCTTACACAATATATAAGATAGATGAACCACTCCACTTATCACCAATTGTTTTTAGATTGGAAGCTTATCTAGTTTAGTATTATCAAAATGATCTATGTAAATATCTGACATGTAAATATTATAAATTCTGAGAGCCTATCAGACATCGATAGTGAGTAAAACGACTAAGCGTCACGTAACTATTTCAAAATGTAAATGTTTTATGTATGAATTAAGCATTTTATCGGTATCTACTGACGATATATCCAATATAATTAATCTATACTATTAAAGCATAATCTCTATTAGGATCCTGCCTTTGAAATTTTAATTTATTTATAAGTCTCTGCCATTACATTATTTTTTAAAAAATTAATAAATCAGTCGACATTTATTACTCCACCAATCATATTCAAACAATTTTAACAACCATTCACATACATTACCATTTCTTTTGGAAATAAAATATAACAATTCGGCCCACTTTTTCTCAACTAAGGAGATGTAACGATTTTTTTCAACTAATCACACTGAAACATGCATAATTAACATTAGATGTACACAAATTTCATATATGATAATTGTGAAAAAAAAAATTAGATGTAACTTTACATTATGAAGTATGCAAAAATCTTACACCAAAAAAATATCCAAAAATCTATTCATACCATAAACTACGGAAAGCTATAAAATACGCAGATCCTAAGCCATAATCATACAAATCAAAATATAACAAAGCTAAAGTATTAAATTTCTATTAAGATCAAGTTTTATTTTGTCCTATAATATACTGTCATGCCATTAATTATTTTTTGAATAAAATAAATAAATTAAAAGGGAAAATTTAATTCTAGATACAAGATGTTGCTATATCCAATTAGTTAAGATGCTATAAAAATTAACTAACTAATTATTTTTATTATTCTAGCAATATTCTTCGCATTGCTATTAGAACCAAGCCAAAAACCAGAATGAAGGGTGAATATTCAGGTACTCATTTGGATTTGAAGTATTCGGATTTGGATTTTCGGAAATAAAAATTTCAACCTCATTCGGATATTTATAAATATTGGTTTGGATTCGATTTGGATCTTTGTGGATTCAGATAACCCGTTTAAATTATTTAAAGAAATAAAAAAATCACAAATACTTTAAATTTCTCAAATAAAAAAAATATTACATATAAGTTTCAGTACCCATTCGGGTTTGATCCGGGTCTATATGGGTTTTGGATTTTTCGGGGTTAAAATTTTCAACCTCATTTGAGTATTTATAATTTTGGCTCGGTTTCGGTTCAGATTTTTGCGGATTCTGATAACCCGTTTAAATTATTTTGAAAAAACTTAAAATTCATATATACTTTAAAATTTCTCAAAATCTAAAATAAATAAACTATTACATATAAGTTTGAATAATGTATGCCAAAATACATAAAATTAACATAGAAATTGGTTTGTATGAATATTTGGATAGAAAATCGATAGATATTTTGAGTATTTTTGGTGTTTTGAGTATTGTTTAGTTATTTTAAATTTTTACATTAAGAAAATTTAAATTGTCATATATGTTTTGGATATTATTTATATATTAAATCTAAAAATAATTAATATGTTGAAGATATAAATCTATTTCGGATACATTCAGGTTCCCGAAATACTTCAGTTTGAATCGAATTCGGTTTTGGTTCTCTACATACAAAATTTTTGAACCTATTGAGATATTTAACTAATTTTGGTTCGAACTAATTTTTGGATTAGATTCGATTTGGTTATTTGGATTCAAGTTTTTTATGCAGCACTAACCAAAATAATCAAACTGAAACTAAATCAAAATTCATAGATAACCAAATGGTTCGTATTTCTTGAATAAAACCAAAATTTAAACCAAAACTAAATAAAAAATAACAAAATAGAATTAAACCAAAAATAATCCTGCGCTTTGTCAAAACTAGTACGTCTTATTTCAATACCACAAAAGCCTTTGTGTTCTTAACAAAAGCCTTTTGTGTTCTTAATATTCTTGACTCTTGATGATTTAGAATTTCATATTGGGCTTTCTGTCAGTTATTGGAGAAGCAGGTCCATTTTCATCTTTGATGTTTTGCTCTATGGATCGGAAAGGATTTTTTTCAAGTGAATGCTTTTCAGCCTTTGCTACAGGTTTTTTTCACAGAAAAAAAAATTAATGCTTTTTTTTTTAGTGAATGTTAATTTTTTTCACCAAAATACCTGTTTGTACATCAAGTGCAGTCTAAATATGAAACTCTAGAAACAAAATCTTTAGTGCTTATTTTTTAGAATAAAATAAATAATAGCTTTCAATTTTTAGAAGAACAAATGAATAAAACAATGAATTTTAAGCAAAGTTAAACCTTAGCACAAAAAAAACTCCAGTGATGTCTTAAAAAAAAACTCCAGTCATGAAATGAATTTCGATGTATGCTGCGGTTACATAGTCATGTGATAAATTATACTTATAAATCAGACAGCAATTTTCTTTTCAATTTCAGACGAAGACATAAATGTAAGGTTCGGTGAGATAATTGTTTATGCTATCTGTGTTCCCATTTGTCCTTTTAAGTTTAGTAACACTTTCACCAGTATTAGGGATCTTCGTTCAGATAAAATCTATAATATTAAAGTAGAATCATATTTTTAAAATTTAGGATTATGTTCCTGCATTTCAATATTTTACAAGTATTCCTATTTTCATTTAATTTAAACTAAAATTATAATATTCTCTATAACTATGGTGATTAATACTTTTAATATTTTGTGAATGATAATAATTTTAATTTTTATGCAGTATATACTTTTCATTTAATTTGAATATCATTTTTTCATCTATAATATTATTTAAAGATCGGATATGAATATATACATGCAAACTAGAAAATATTATTATACATTTTTTTTACATAATAATCATATGCCAATTTTGAGTATTCAATTTTTTGAAAACTTATCTTAAATTTGGTCTTAGATTTAAACATAAATAAAATACAAACTTATCATAGTAATCAAAAAAGAAAATAATATTTTCGTATCAATAATAAAGTTTCCTATTACCATTATTTCATTTTCTTCAAATGACATAATACAAATTTCATTAAAGTCTAAATAGTTATTTTTTAAATTTTATATAATATTAAGAAGTATGTATTATTTAATAAACATTTTCAAAATATTATTTATTTTTTGGTTTTCAGCGGATCATCTCATATCGGATCTTAGGTTAATAACGGATTTTTTAGATTTTTACCAGGTTTTATAAGATTATAATTACAATTCTTTTTATTAAATTGAACTAAATTATACACATATCACTGGATTTATCGGTTCAATCATAGGTGTGGGTTGAATATGAAAACACCGCTTGAAAATCAATTATTATAATAGAATAAATATTTTGAAACACAAATAGAAAACTTTAAAATTATTTATTCTCTAATGAAAATTACAAATTCAATTAAATTTTATTAAAATAAAACTATATCCGCGCTTTTAAAGCGCGGATCAAAATCTAGTTGAACTAATTAAAACGGAACCAAATCTAAATAAAGAAAATGGTTTGAATTTGGTAGTACCAAATAAATCGAATACATGTTAATTGTAAGAAATTTAAGTATATAGATATGAATTGGTATATAAACCAATTGAACCGAATAAATTGAAGAAACTGATTGATTTAAATTATTGTTATACTTATATGTACATTTTATAATAATATATACATATTTTGTTATTAATATAATATTCATAATCAAAATATTGATTTTAATAATTTTATTTTATTTTTTAAGTTAAAATATTTATTTATTTTTTCATTTTCATCAAATTAAACAAAACATATATTTTTATTTTTATCGATAACTCTTCTGCTAAAATATAATTATATAATAATACTATGGTATTATTATTTTTTTCCTCATATTTTAATATTTAAATAAAAGATAAATATTATATTTTAAAACTAGAATAAGGTATATATATTTATGTTTTAGTAAATTTGATTTCTATTCATATAATCTAAAATTTATTATAAAAAATAAATATAGGTATGGTTTTGGTATAAAACCAAATAAATCGAAAACTAATGGTATATAAATCGAATCAAAGTAAATTAGATATGGTTCTATTATTTTAACTAATTTCATAAATCAAAATACCGAAAATTAGAAAAACTAAACCAAAACTGTATAGAAGTCCAGATTGAACGGACCTAGTATTCTATCTTTTTTTTTTTGACAACAAAAGAGAAGGACCTAGTATTCTATCTAGTTTTGTTTTTTGTCAACTATTTCATTTATTTAAATCTTTCAACCATTATGGGTCATCGTGCATCACTACACTATTACAATTGCCTCAGCTAATCCAACATGCACTTCAATATTCTAATTATTTATACAAATCCAGTTCTTCGGCGCGCCATTTAAGTTTACAAGATTGATAACTAGCATTTGAATGTAATTAAAAGTCTAATTAATGAATAATAACTGCCGCCAAAAAATTAATGAGTAATGCCTATGTTAAGCTCTGGTTTTCGACTGTCATGCTGAAATATCATATTGATAAGATATTTTCTTTCTAATGTGACTTGAATATGTACTGTTAAGTGACCGTATTTGAAATGCAAGACATAAGTCATATAATGCTAACAAATTATTTTCATATTTCTATTGGTATAAGGTTTTAGGACTTCTTTTCTATAAGGTGTTTTTATCTTTTTGTAATTTATTTACTCAAATAACAAAAATAAGTCATAAAAGACTGAAAGCCTCAGTTTGTTCTTCTTTCTTTTAGCTTTAATAGGTCGTCCAAATTACAACGTGAGAAGTTGATTTTTTTTTGTACCAACCTAAATACCTAATACATATTGAACTTGATTATTCTTTCATATCTTGTCAAAACTCAATCGTGATAATATTTAGTTTTTCCAAATAAATATTTTACATCACTCCAAAGACATCATAAATTAATTGAAAATATATTTCTTTTAAATCCCAAACTTTCAAAAATTTGATTGAAAAAATATATGAAATTTCCCTTGAACCATTTAAAACACAAAAATCTTAATTAGCCACTTAAAATCTCGAATTAATTTGATTAAATCAATTTTAGGACGCCGTTAGTTCGGTTAACAGAAGGATCAGACGGGGTTAATCTCCGTTCATTATCTCTGTTAAATACCAAACTACATTGTTTCTAAAATATAAATAATGATTAGAAACACGGACTTTTTCTTAAATTTGTGCGAGAATGATTAGAAACAAAGGGATCCCAATGCTAAACACATCATTGACAACTGTGGAAGAAATACAATCACAATGTGCAACTAAAATATGCTTAGTCAAATTAATTCGAATTTTTAAGTGGCTAATCAAAATTAGTTGGTGCTTTGAATGGTATAAGTTTATGTTTTTCTCAGCCAAATTAGAAATTTCGGGATATAAATGACAATTTTTTCTAAATTAATTAGAAGAAAAGAGAGAAGATTAGTGGCAATATTGTTAAATACTTAAATTACACAAGTTGCATTTATACAAAGCAGAACATTAGAAATAAATTAAATGAATCATAAACAAACACAGAAGAGTAGAGAATTAAGCAGCAGCGGTTAATCCAAGAAAATCAGCGGCGGACTTAGCCATGATATGCGCAAACTCATTGAAACTAATCACACCGTCACCGTTAGAATCAGCCTCCGTCATCATTTCCGTCAACTCACGGTAAGTCAACGGATGCCCCATTTTAGCCATCGACCCAGCCAGCTCCGCTGCCGTTATCTGACCGTTACCGTCACGATCGAACGAGCGGAACACCTCCATGAGCTGCTCCTGGTTAATGAGCACCTCCTCGTTGAGGTCCGGCATGATCGCGACGACGAGCTCGTCGAACTCGACGGAACCGTTGCCGTTGCGGTCGATCTGGCTGAGGAGGAGAGAGATCTGATCGCCGCGAGGTTTGATTCCGAGGGAGCGGAGGAGGGCGGCGAGCTCGAGGTGTGTGAGGCTTCCGTCTCCGTCCATGTCGAAGCGAGCGAAGATGTCTTTGAGCTGTTTGAGTTGATCGGTTGGTTTCGTAGACGCCATTGGTGGAGAGGAGAATAGGAAGATGGCTTTTTGGAGAAGTTTTCAGTTTTTTTTTTAGGGTTTTTCTGAAATTGAATTTGGGGGTGAATAGTTCTTTAAGTGGATAAAGCGCGTTGATGGAGACGAAGTTGAGATAATAAAATATGTATTGTTTGTGATTGAATTGTATTCCCGCGTAGTATATTAAAATTTAATTTGCATTTATCTTTATTTATTTCAATTATGGATGAGATATTAAATATGTGGAGAGAGACTAATGTTGATTGACGGTGAAATCATTCATTCGGAAATTGGGTAGGAAGCACATCACACAACTACATTCTTGTGTTTTTATAATTATGCTTTTATTCTTTTTTATTTTTGATAAATATTAAAATGGATAGGGAATTTAGGATTAAGTGATGCTTACTCTGAAACTAATAATACATGTTGAATTGTTGATGTGTGGGAAAATTACAGGTTTCAGCCTAAAACTTCCTAATATTAAAAAAATAAAAACACCATGATAGGAGGTTTTGTATGCCAATTTAATGGATCATAATGATCAGTAAGCGGTTGCAGACGGATTAATATGATGATGGAACCCAATTTTTGGACCTAGAAAGTATAGTAAAGAGCATGTCCTTCTTACTGCCTTACACTTTGGAAGCGCGGTTGTGGTTCATAGAGTGTTTGCTTAAAGAGTGTAGAACAGTGACTTTTGAGATGGACTTTGCAACTTGTGAGACTGTTGTGGACGACCAGAGAGAATGGCCGCTGTTATTGTCGTTGTTGGAAGAGTTCTCTGATCTAAAGTTTTGTTTTCATTTCTGTTACTTCTTTGGGTAGTCATTGTAATAATGCATCTGCTGGTTTTTTTACGCGTAAGAGTACATGCCTCTTTGTTTAGTAAAAAAAAAAAAGAAGAGTACATGCCTTCTTTGTTTTCACACATTTGTAGTTCTGTCCTGAATTGATTCTTTTTTGAAGGAAGCCTTTTCCTTTCTTAATTCCTAGTAATAAATACGAAAATGTACTCATTTTGTATCACTTTAATTGGTTTTTAAAGATTTTACACGTAGATTAAAAAATATATTAAATGAAACTAATCCAACCGATAAGAAAAAAATTAAGTATTTTGTAATTAGTTACAAAATTCAAATGATACTAAATTCTATCTAAGATAATGAAAATATCAATTATTTTGAAACAAAAAGTTGTCTATAAACACCACTTAAAATGATACGAATAGAGCATATTTGAATGGATATTTACTACCGTTTCTTTGATTAATATATGATTTTTTACAAAAGGCATATCATTCATTTATGATTAAAAAAAATTGACTAATATAATATGTATTTTTAGGACCAAGAAAAACTCCAACCTAGTGGATATTTTCAATATGTGAAGTTGTGAATATATAATTCAATATGTTGAAATTTTTTTCAATTATTTCGTAACAACTTACAAATCTTAGGTCAATGTTGTCATTAACACAACTTGACATTGACGAAGAATTTAGAACCCGTTCTTGTCCCCAGAAGCTCCCAAACATAAACTCACCATTCTTTGAAAACTCCTCCAAAGCTTTTTCAACTTCTTCTATACACCCAAAACCTTCCATCTCTATACTCATAATCTCTTTTCTCCATTCTGAATCAACCCCTATGTTTTCTTGACATTCGCAACCAAGCCCCATTCTTTTTCTTCGGTTTATTCTCCATTTTGTGTAGCACTTTCTCGTGTTCTTGACCAGCTTTTGAGGAAGTCCAAGGAAGATGAAGATCGCGATCTGGAGTACAAGACAATTGCAACAACACGATACAACGACGCAATCAGCCGCATATGTGTTAAGATCATCCATGAAATCTTGAATAAGAGAGTGGAATGAGAAATAGAAAGACAATAGAAGAAATTAAAGAAAAAACTATATCCTAACATATTGTAGTGATTTAGGATATTTGGTTTGAAGGAACTCCTTTGTTCTTTGCTTCTATAAGGAAGACATCGAGAAATGGATAATCAAGGAAGCAAAAAACATAATAAATGAACTTATTTGGAGTATTATTTTAGGTAATGTAATATGTGAACAGAACTTGAGATTAGGACAATGGTGGCTAATTTTCCTTGAATAACACTCTAACTTTATGTAGCCATTCGTTCAAGATATTCTTTTTGGTAGGGTATGGACGAAGAAAATGGTTTTCGATCAGATTATAAAGCCATTTCTGATTTTTGTAGCTAAAAAAAAATACTCCATTATTTTTTATGTGTCCTGTTTAATTACACATTAAATTCGAATAGTTCTTGAATCTAAAATAATCCTTTACGATTGCAAATCTTTCTGGAAAATGGCAATTATAGTAAGTAAAATATTAAATAAGTTCATTGAACAAAAAAGATATGACGTAATTCAAATCTCTTTGCTAAAAGGTGACCATTGTGTACACGCTAAGTGTTTTTTATTAACATCAAAGCAAAGGTTATGTGAACCGGAACATGAAGATAGGAAGTTACATTTATACGTTTGGCAAATATATGCATTGACCTTTTCAAAAAGGACCATGCCTAAGTCATCACCAGGCTATAGTATGGCCAAGACATTAATTAACTGATAAATCACAAAATAATTTTTAACCCATGCTTAAATAGAATCATAATCGGTCAGACTATATTATAGAACTATACAGCGACAATTAGAGAAATCAAATAACACTTTCATGAATGTTTACACGAATGTTAATAACAAACCAATCTAATGTAACCCTGTTATATATTCGATTCAGTATCAGCAAGTTTTCTTTCACTATCTACATATTATAGAGAAAACAAAAGAAAAAAGTTTTTCATATTGAACATGAAGTATAAGTGTTCGAATTTCTCTAACTTCAACCATGTTCCGTCATAAAAAATGTTTATCCTTCAAATCGGTATAACCGCTTTTGTTACACTAATCAAGCCCATTAGAAAGTCATGGTTGCACGCTTCATTTCCATCTGTTATCACAACCTCGACAAGCTCATCACAATCACACTATAGTAGTCTTATAGTCTATGGCATGACCAGAAACAATAAGTCAAGGTTCTTTACTAAATTTGCCCTTTCATTTATTCATTAGTCTTGCCTTAAATTGGACATATAAAATAATTCAACTTGCATCTAGTTGATTTCAAATTTTGTGTTAGTGTGTATATATATACATGTTAAAAGCTTCAGCCAAATCAAATAAATTATGCCGATGACTAATGATATTATAGTGGTCCAAAATTCTATGGGCCGACCATGTCCAATAATCTACAGACCAACCGTGTCATAAATTAAGTTATGCGGACCTGCTTTTAGTGATTAAGAAATAAAGCAACTTCATGCCGGAATCAATTCATATAGCGCCAAATTTTCCTGCATAGGCCCATGCAACAAGCTTAAACCAATGTGCACAGCCCTACCAGTGACGATGAGTCGATGATTCAAAAGACGGATTGAACATAAACAGACAAAGCAAAATCAACAGTTTAGTGTTAATCTTCTTTTGTTAAAGCTTACAAAATTTACGTACATTTTGAAGTGCTCGTAGTAGCCAAACATCCTGAAATTTCAAGAGCCAAAACTTTTGAAGATGAGATGGGCTTTAAGCCCTAGAAAAGCTTTATCATCACACTGAAAATAGATGTATAGATGCTCTACCTCTCAATTCACGAAAACAGTGATTAGGAAATGAGTTTGAATGCCTTTTATCTATATGTGGCTCATTTTGTTAACTTCAAAGTTTTCTTTCAGATGAGTTTGGATGCAAACTGATTTTAACTATTGGTTTGTACCATTTTCTTACAAGAGGTGTGTTCTGCTCTGTTTGCCGCTACATGGATATAGCATGTTGAAATTTATACAACACAAAATTCCAAGGAAGACTGGCTAAAACCACAAACAAATTCCAGCAGCAAACCAATAAGATACATAAAAAGTCGGTTACCAGATTTCAAAATAAGACTTTGGCTAAAACCGGTTAATAGTTGAGTTGTGTTGTTACACTCATCTCATCTCTTCTATCATTTTAAACTCACAAAACTTGCAGTCCGATGCGTCGATATATATATATTCAACAAAACAAAATGATAAATCATTAGAGAAAAAAAAGGAGAAAGAAAATCAAAGCTTTTTGACTAAGATTGACATCGGATCACACAACACCGTAACTCCATTGCTTGCTCGCTCCTTACTGGATCCCATAAAAATCATCTCTATCATTATCATTATCATCATGATTCATGATTCCCTTTGATGATGATGAAGATGATGATGAGGTCCGAAAATCCATTTCCATCCTTTGAAGCTCCTTCGACTCTTACTCACCTCTCTACCCTTGGTCGTTAACCGGCAAGACCCTCCTCCTCCGTGCTGCAAAACGCTGTCGTTTAACACCACTTCTCCTCCTCCTCCTCCTACTCCTCCAGAGGAATCGAACTTAAGATCAATGAAACCAGGCTCTTCTCCTCCTGTAAAGTAACTCTCTTTCATCGACAAAACCCTCCTCGTGAAACCCATCGCCGCCGACGAGTCACTTTTCCGATGCTGCTCCTCGTTGACATTACTCTTCCTCGGCGCCGCCGCTTCGTAGTTGCTCCTCCGCGGATGATTATTATTTATACTCTGTTTATGCTCTGTTTCGCTGAAGTTGCTCCTCCGTGGATACTCTGTTTCGCTGAAGTTGCTCTTCCTCGCCTCGAAAAAGCTCCTCCTCGGCGGCTCCGATTCGCTGAAGTTACTCCTCCGCGTCTCCGTCGTCTCGCTGAAATTACTCTTCCTCCCTTCGAAGTTGCTCCTCCGATGTTGCTCCGTCGTCGCGTCGAAGACGCTAGAGCTTCTCGCGGCGGAGAACGAGCTCCTCGCGCCGGAAAATGACGACACGTCTTCTTCCAAGTACCCGTTTCCTCCTCGGAAGCTACAGAGCGACCTCGACCTCGAAACCCTTAGTGTCTTGCCGTCGTTGTTGTTATAATCCAAACGCCAAGTATCGTTCTCGTTCTCGTCGTTGTTGTTGTTGTTCTCATCGAAAGCTCTGTCCTTTCTTGGATTCATCTTCCTCAAGAACCTCCCTATCCTCGAGAATCTGTGATGCTTCCTCTTACTAATCTCCACGCAGCTGCTACTACTCCTCTTGAACACCACGACCTCCTCTGTTTTTCGGCTCTGTTTCGTCGTCGTCTTCTTCCTCTGTTTCGCCGTCTCTTCGTCGATGAGAGAAGAGATCCTAACGTTTCCGGCTTCCGCGGCGGCGTGATTAGGAGAGATGTCGGAGCAAGAGCAAGAAGAGAGTCTCTGTTCGCCGCATTGGGAGCATACGAGGCTTACTAAACGGTCGTTGAGACAGTACGGGCAGATTCCGACAGGGGAAACAGATGGGTGTTTCCTGCAGGAGAACTCTGACGGTGTGCTGTAATATAACGACACGTCGTCGTTTCTTCTCTCCGTTGCTGTTTTCTTTCCTCTGTCTTTCATCTTTGGGCAAGAACAAAATCTTGAAACAGAAGAGAGATGGAAAGTTTTCCAAATTTGGAATTTTTTTTTTTGCTTTGTTTTGTTTTGGGTGTTGAAGATCCAGAGGAGTGAAGATGACGACGATCGGATCTTTAAACTAGGATTTCTTTACACTTTTTCTTTTCTTTTTTAATGTTTTCTCTCGTATTTTGATGGGAGACTCAGAAGATTTGAAAGAGTTGGAATGTGTAGTGACGCTTAGCTATAGGCTTGGTCCGCTTGGAGAGTGTTTGCTTTAGCTTTACGTTTTCTTTTTCTTTTCTATTTATTTTTGCTTCTCTTTTTTCCCTTTTCAATTGGCTCACCATTTTTTTTTCAAATTAAATTTCATCTGTCTTTTCTATTAAATTTGAAGTATAAAGTAGTATTTTGCTTAATTTTAAGTGGTTCTTACAGACTTTCATTTCTTTTTCAACTAATTCTGATCAGTTTATTTATTATTTTTATTTAAGTATTTTATTTCATATATTACATTCATTTTTCACTCTTCCAAACTAATTCATTAATTATATTAACCATAATAATTCCATAATATTTATTCTACAAATTAACCATAATAATTTCACTTTTTTAAATGAAAATGTTCAATAAAAAATTTAAACCGGTTAATAAAATTATTTTAGCTATTTACATAACCAGTTAGAGATGGCATTTATTTATACGTCACAAATCGATTTTTACGAGTATCAAATTTTTGGATTTTAAAATTAAACTATGTTTACGTATTAAAAAATTTCGAACAGTGTTCGATTTGAATACTTTCGGATCTGGATAAATTTATATGAATCAAAAAATATCTAAATAACACCTATATTTAATAATATCACTAATTTTTTTATAAAAAATCATAACAAAACCCGCACAGACGTGCATGTCAAGTTGTAATTATAAATGACAATTCATGATTATTGACATAATATTCTCAAATTTAGGAATTTTTTTAGGTTTAGTTACTTCTTTTAGTGTAAGAATGCAATATACATTTATCTGAAATAATATGGGAATACTGTACATGGCAGAATTTAAGTGGCAATTTAGAGATATTAGAACATATAATTAAATTAATCATATAATTAATGAATTACTGAAAATAATTAGGGACAATTACATAGATGAGGTCATTAGAAACGTATATCTATCGGTTAATAAAAATTAGGGAAAGAAAATGAAAAAGAGAAAGGATCTATGATCAAGAAAGAATTATTTTGTTTCCTTTCGTTTTTTGTTTAAATTTGGTAAAGCCGAGGAAGAATTTAAATATCAAACTCAATTTAAGTCGATGTGATAGTATACATTTATTTGATGTGAGTATTCTGGTATCTATTTATCTTATCTAATTCATTAATGTTGTAGCTGAGATATCATTAATGAAATAAATAATTTTAGAAATAAAAATTATAAAAAATAGAAATAATTGATGAGATATCAATATACACAAACTGATATTCTTTTGTGGCATCTTTGGATTGTAAAACTTATTATTAAATTAAACATTTTAACTATGTTTTACGAAAAGAAGATTTTATTTTCTAAAAAAAATTACATGGTAGATATTGAATTTTACGTTAAACAAGGTATTCTACTTTCTCTAGAACCAATAATCTATTTTTATAAAGAATTTTAAATATAAGAAATGTTAAGTCTACACATTTTAAACATAGCTATATTTATTATATTTATTCTGAATGCAGTTTTTATTTTTGAGAAATTCTAAACTTCTACGAATACGAAATCTAAAGACAAATCAAAAGTATACATATTGTATAATCTGCTTACATATTAATTGTATGTTTTCTACACAATGTAGAAGCTACATTTTACGGATAAAAATAATCATATTTAAAAAATATGGCAAATTTAGTAACAAAATAGTCTAAAAATATTTGGCAATCTTTTTATTTTCTTAAAACGTGTTTCAGATTGTCAAAATAAATAAAAATTGTTTTCATTTATTTCTTTTGATTTATTTTTGAAAATTTGATTTTTCAAAAAAAAACAATCTCATTTATTTTAAATTATATTTAAGAATATACATGTATATATTTAGAAATATAATCTTAGATAGATTTTTATTTATTTCTTTTGGTTAAAATATATTAAATCAAATTGTAGATAGTTAAAATATTGATATAACTATCAAAAAATAAAACTAAACATAATTCATATATTAAAGTGATTTGGAGATTTCTTTTCCTTTTTTCATTTAGATTTTGTTTAATTAGATCTTGATTTATTTTTTGGGTCAAATTTTTGTTTTTGTTTTTAATTTATATAAAAGTGAGTTTTAAATTGTTAATTGATAAAGTAAGAGTTAGTCTATGAGCAATGGTTTTCTTTATTCAACAGCCTATTTTTACCTTTATTAAATCCACATCACATTTTCTTTTACACATTATCATTTAATTTTTAATTTTGTAAAAAAAATTAAATTTATATGTCCAAATTAAATAAACCAAAGCTCTATTTATAGAGAACAAAAAATGATGAATTATGAAATAAACAACTTTAAAAAAAATAACAGCTGCAAAATATTTCATTTGAAACAAATAGGTGAAAAATATATTACTAAATTCAACAACCAATTAGAATTTTTAAATTATATTTATGTTTAAAGAAATAGAATTTGCAACTCTTTGCTCTCTTTTTAAAAGTCTGAAAGACACATATTAAGTTTGATTGGTCCATATCTTTCATGTGGCTATAACTTTCATGTTATAATTCAACTAGAATTAATCCACGTACTAATTTTTTTTTCTTTTTCAACACTACTATTTGTATCCATTCAACAGTTGAAAAAATATTTCAACTGGTCCATTGCACGTACTCTTAGATTGGGGTTTTTTTAACGCTGGTTTATTATGATATTACAATTATTAAAAATATTACATAGAAGATTCGACAACCGACAATAATACTTGTCTTATGAAGATCTAGCTTAACTGCATCATCTGAGCCGTCTTATGAAAACCTACGTCTGACCAGATTTACTTGCACCATGTTGAAAATCTCTTGTAATATTTCCTTCCATAATTGCATAGTTTCATGTAATCATTCCTTCTATAATCTCTGTATAGTTGTTTAATAAATTGCGTTTTCTCCCGAACTTGAAAACTAGATTTGAGAAAATCTGTAGATCGAGGGTTTTAGCAAACATTATATAAAAGGACTAATCAGGGTGGTTCTATACTACGGAGACAAATAGTGCGTTTTTTTTGTTCTATTTTGACAAATGTCCTTTCATTAGTTCATTACTTTTTGTAGCCGAGATATTGATCGTTGTTTTCAGAATCCGCGTGGGCAAACCTAATTGACAGCTCTACATCCAACTCTATTCTGATCTACTCGTCCGTTCTAAGTAGTACTAACAACTAATTCAAGAGAGTACTTCTTAATTGTAACAGAGAAACCATGCCTACACCAATAGACCAATCACTATTGGCTGCTTGGAACTATATATGATTATGACAGGATGATATTTCCCACAAATAAGTGCTAGTCATTTTGTATGGATGATTCTACACTAACATCCACGTCAATTCTTAAACCGTCCAAACGTGTATGCATAAAAGCAAAAACATTATTGAACACAGAACAGAAAATTACAAACGATTATAAGAGAAAAATATAGAAAATGTCAAAAAAAGAAATGTTGGAGTGAGGATAAATACAAGAAGCTTAACATAAAACATTGAGTACAAGAGGGAATATATGTACGTTCAGGAAACTAATCGATGTTTATAAAACTCCAAAAACATACAAGTCGAGATGAACACTTACACTGGTACAAACGAAAAAGTAGATTATAGGTGTCGATCAATGTAGCGAAACATTAAGTTGACAATTCACTAACCAATGGTAAATTAGAATAGAAAAATTTATTAGAAAGATGTCATCTAACCAAAATATTTTTATCAAAAGTTTTGAATAATAGACGTGAATGGACTAGTTTCGTCGAATCTAATTTGTTTTATATATAATGATTAAAATCGTGAATGCTTTGTCCTTTTCAGCTTGACATTTATTCGATATCTAACATGTTCTTGCTAACATTATCTACATGTTTTATGATAGCGAGTATGGATCCAACGTGAACAAGATCATATTTGGTAAGTTTGAATAAAATATATGCGTAAATATATTAAACACTATTGTTAAATAAAACTTAATTAAACTCATTCGTGGGTGATGCGTTAAAATAAAAATTAGAACAATATACAGAAATATAAAACCAAAAATTTGTTTGACTTTGATAAAAGAAGAATAATTACCAATCATCTATTGAAATTTGAAAGCATAGCATATAACCCGAGGTATGGTATGGCCCAAATAACATAATTTTGTCTTTAAAGTTATAAGTATATCATACATGTGTCATGTGTGGTGTGTTTTCTTCTGAAACTCTGGAAACCTATACCTAAACTGAAACGTGACAATATCGTGAGCATTTTTTTGGGTGTAAATGTTAAGAAAAGATTCTGTGACAATATATATAGGTGAATATCGCGAATGTTGTGTCTCTATTGAGTTAAAAGTGTGGATTCATGCCTTAAATGTTTTACGTGGCGTGGTGGACTATGCAAAATATTTACTCCATTGTCTCTGAAATGTTTTTGGTACGTTACTATAATTTAAATTACATACAAAATTCTAAAATCCAACAGTTTATTATAAGCAGCAGTACTCGATAACAAAATCACCAAAACTAAAAGTTAGTGCACAAAATTAAAGAATTTACAGGAAAATATATGAATCTAAAACCATAAATAAATAAATAAAATCACTTTACAAATTTTAAAATACAAGGGAAGTGGGTGAGTTAAAAAGTGAGATAATGCAAAAGTCGGCACGCCCTAGGCAGCATGCTTGAACAATAGACATCATTTGGGACATGTCAATGTTCTAAGGTATGTTTTGTCTCTTTTAATATTATTTTACATTTACATTCTTTTTTTACTAAACTGAAAAGGAATTTCAATTTGAATTTTGCTGCGTTATCTACGTTAAACGTGTTCATAATCATTGTGTTGTATTGTTCCGTTGTTCATTAATTATGTTGTTTGTGTTTCATGATTGGATTATTCATTCCTAGAGAGACAAGATCTTGCTTTTCTCGTTTACTTAAGTTTAATTATCTTTTCTAAGCACCAGGACCTTCTGCATTCTTAGAGAGACGAGTTTAATTATCGTTTACCTTCTGCATTCTCATGTCGGTTCAGTGTGGTTAGCTATAAACCGGCGGCACCAGCTTAGGAGGGTGGGCAAAGGGGCGTGGGCCATAGGGCCCATTTTTTGTATAAATGATATTCCACTGAAACATAACCTAATTTTTGTAAGAAAACTAAAGATAACAGGCCCAAATGTTTTTAAAGTTAAGTAGGGGTGTTCAATTTCGATATCGGTTCAATTCGGTTTTTTAGTTTTTTTGGTTTTTCGGTTTATAAAAATAACTATTAACAACCATATTAAAATTATATTTACTTTGGTTTGTTTCGGTTTATATATTCGGTTTTTGATTTATTCGGTTGTATATCAAAAACCATAAATTTATTTATCTTGTAAAATATTTTATGAATTTTATTTTATATGACTAGATATCAGTTTTTATATAACATGAAAGATATTTCAGATTTTAAATAGCTTAATTTTTTTCTTTTTTTCCTTTACTATTTAAAATAATTAGTAAACATATTAAGTTAATAATTACGATAAAGAATAAAAAATTAGTAATCCATAATATTATAAATAACAAAATACTAGCACACATATTTGTTAACAAAAAGGTAAAAGTTATGTTTTATTTAATTTGATAAAAATGTATAATAAATTTTAACTTAAAATAAAATATTAAATTACTAAAATTAACATTTTAAGTATGAAGATCATTTCAATAAAATAAAGTATGTATATATTCTTAATTATCTTATATAATTTACATATAATAATTCTACTATACTTTAATTGATTAGTTTATTCGGTTTGATCGGTTTGTGTATCAAACCATATTTATATGCCGCGGTTTCATATAAATGACATCCATTCGATATATTCAGTATTATCAAATCCAAATCACTTTTTGTATTTCGGTTCAGTTTTAATTGATTTGGATTTACCGGATTGAACACACTTAGATATATGTAAAAGAAATTTTAGACCATTTTGCTAAGGACCTAAAATTTTCTTGAGCCGGCGAAAACCATATGTACCACCTAATAGTATCATGTGGTTTATAATCATTTTTAATCAATGTTTTGAAAACCGGATCAGATACCGATTTGGTCTAGTTATTGTGTGGTTGATTGGTTGGATCGGTTCAATCAGTGGAAACTGGATTTTCAATTTTTCAAAAGTTAAATATATATAATCACATATTTACACTATATGGACATAAAAGGTAGTTTACATATCTAATACATTATATGTTCTCTTTTATTAAGTAGAAAAATAAATAATAAACATAAGTCTAACTATATATAAACTAAACAATATACAAATTGAAATTGATAAAACTAAATTATTAACCATTTAAATTATCATATTTATTTATTCTTACAATTAAACTCCTAAAATTTTATTAATATTGCATAATAAAAATAGTATATAAGAACCAAAAAGATGTTGAGGGTGATTGGTTCAGCTGTAATTGTAGTAAATTTACTGTAGAATTTAGGTTATAGAATTTTTAGATTTATAGGATGTAATTTTAAAATTTGTTGGTACATTAATATATTTCTTATAGCTAAAAAGATGAGACTTTAGAAAATAAGGATGTTACAACTTTTTTTACAATAGTTTTAAAAACCAACTAGATTTTGACCCGCCCTTAAAAGGGCGGGTATATTTTTTGTTTTAAATTTAATTTTTGATATATTTTTTTCTGATTATATTTGTGTGTCTTTAATCATATTTGTGTATAAATTTAATCAAAATATATTTTATTAAATAATAGCAATTTAAAATTGATCTGGTATACTCACGGTTAAAACTTGGTTGCGGGTCAAATTCACTACGTTGACCCGCTGACCCGCCAACCTGCCAACCCGCAGGTTTTCAGTTTTGTTTTGGTTAGAAAATATGACCCGTCCTGGTATATTTTTAAATTCTATTTAAATCTGACACACCCTCGATATTTTTTGTTTTACATATTTTTTTAGAAATTTAATTTTCATATTTGTGTCTTTATTTGTAATCATATTTATATTTTTTGTAAGGATATTTGTGTTTTTCTTTGTAAATGTGTAATTTTTTTTTTAGTTATTACTAAGAATTTCAATAATCATTAGAAGATAAAATTATGTGTTTCACGTATAGTTGATTTGGAATTTTTGAAATAGTAGAAATGAAAATAAAAATAATCTTGCAGTTATATAAATGATAGATACCCTTGCAGGGTGGTACTATGCCTCTCCAAATAAATCCTTCCTCATACGAGTAGGGGCAAGCGGTGTATACCAACCGTAGGTCCAAGCCGGAGGGGTTTCCCCATACGAGTAGGGGCAAGCGGAATATACATTAATCCGTAGGTCCAAGCCGGAGGGGAGGGATTTCCTGGATTTGGGGCCGCGCAAGCGGTGGGGCTAGTCACTATAAAAAGTTAACCCTAAACAGTTTTAACCCGTGTAAGTGGGCTAGTGGTAAGGACGATGTCCGGCTGAGGGCTAGCGTAGTGCTATGATGCTCAATAATCCGGCTTCGAATCCCTGCGGCTGCAAACAATTACACGGGCCACCGGGACCTTGACATTCCACTCCGGGGATGGTAGTGGGCTTGCCCACTCGAACTACCATTTTTTTTAGATACCCTTGCATGGATGGGGTTTCATTTGATTATATACAAACCTATTGGCATCATTTACTTAGTTATATGCACAAGTAACTCGTGTATATAAACCCATTTTAGTTACTTGTTCTTTGAACTTAGGTTTCTAAAACAAATTACAGATATATAATTGGATAAATATATATGTTTTTGTTTTTGTTTATTTATTTATTTATGTTTAATATTAAATTTATCAATAGATCATGTTCCTCTTTTAAATAAATGAAATACATAAATTTTATCAATAGATCACATTCATGTTTTAATAGAATAAACTCAATGTTAAAAAAATATATTTTCAGTGTTAAATTATTGCAGTAAGAATTATAAAGTTATAAACAAAAATATTAAAAGACTGTTTTGAAAAAGCTTTAAAAGTTGAAAATATATATATATATATATATTTTTTTTTAAATCATTTTATTTTGATTTATTAAATATATTAATTAGATGGGTTAACAGAGTTATGTTTATTTTAAATAAACATATATTTAATAAATGGAACTTAATATAACTACCCTTTAAAAAATCAAATAATTAAATAGATATAAATAACTATTTATTAGTATCAAAAACCTTTAAAACAGATAAGAATCCCTAGTAACCAGTTTGAAGGAAACCACTCAAAATCATTATATTGTTGAAGAAACCTCTTTCTTATAAAAGAAACCGACCAATTATATACAACAATTAGGTATCTGTGGCATCAAACATGAAAATATATAATTATATATTAGTCGACCATATATTATTTATCTATTTGTTTTCACACCTAAAATACATTCTGTAACAATCAACTATTTATGTTTACGTGTATGAGAAAGTGGGTCTCGCAAATGTTGAGTCCTTTTTGTCAACCGTTTTTATTAATGGACTTGAAACTGCTGATAATCAACAGTTATATAAAGCGTCTATTAAAACAGTTATATATAGTTTTTTTTTAATGGACATAACTAATATCAATGGGGCATACTTCAACTTTAATAGTATTGATATAAAACATGATGGTAATTTTAAAGGCTTTAAATAAAAATTAAAGTTAAAGTCACCTTCCACGGTCCGAACAATAACTTCCATGATTGTACATTTTTTAAGAAAACATAACTAAATAGACAACCAATTAAATAATGATAATTAAACATCGATCATGAAATATTAAAATTTTAATAATAACTAAAATGCATAACTATATGTTAGATTGTTTAGAACGGATTTTGGGGTTGGCTCGGATCACTGATTTTATTGATTTTTTTCAATTCAGATTTTAAAATTCTGATTTTAAACTAAACCCAACTCGATTTCTTCAGTGAATCACGATCTGATCTGTTTGGTCTGATCCGGTATTCAATACAGTTGTTTTAATATAAAGTTTATATGATTTTGAATAATTTATTTTATTGTCCAACAAAGTTAGAGGTTCATATCTATAAGAAATCTATCGATAATACCCCAACCAACCATGCCACAACAGAAGATGGTATTGTGTTGTCCAAAAGCATACTCATATACCTATTCTTTTTTTTTTATTGTAATAAACATTAACATGAAATTAAATTTTCAAAAACTAAAAGTATATCGCAATAAGACGTCAAAAATGTTATCAATACAACAAAACCTTTTTTTGAGCAACAATCAATATATAATATAACCAAATTCATAAATAAATAATCACGAAAAATCATTCTTTTCCGTAGAAAACGTTACAAAAATAGTTCTACATGAATTACCTATTTCGACCAAACAAAATTGAAAACATTAAAGGCTATTCATCCAAAAATATATCGATCAGTCGTTTAATTTCAGTAAAAAAATAATATCAAGATTCGTGTTGGGATTTGCATTATCCTCCCTGGAAACAGAAAAAAAAACGTTTAAGGAGCAGATTTACAAAGACTATTAAAAACCAACGCACAAGTTCTTAAGAGCTGGAAAGTTAAAGTTAAAACCTAATAAGCATACCTTAAGCTTCCTTCAAGCTTCTTTACGCGTAATCCTGATGAAACAATTTTAGCAAAATCAGGTTGTCATAAACTATAATGATAAAAAGTGGTACCAAAACAAAACAAAGATATATATATTATTCAAACCTGAAGCAGTAGATTCCAAGTGCAGCAGTGATCTCATGAATGACTGAGGTTGCAAAATGCATATATAGTGCCATTGTGAATATACAATAACCAAGAAGAACCCAGAACTCATCCACAAGAGCAACCCTACACAGAGATTAATAGCATTAAACACTAAAAAAAGTCTGATGAAATCCACAAAGCAAAAAGAAGAAAAGAAGATACCCGTTGTTGAGTCTAGCGGTTAGGGCATTTGCTAGTGCAAAGGGAAGGTAAAGCAGTGACTGTATACAAGAGAAACGTTAATGAATACTATGAAGAGAAAATAGGATCGAGAGAGAAAGAGAGAGAGAGAGAGGCTTATAGGAGTTATACCATGCACATGTTTGTTTTTAATCCTTTTGGTTCATCACATATGTGAGCTAGAATTATTCTTCCCCTGGAATCATAAACCATTTGACTAATGGGCTCAGCTTTCTATTCATCATTCAAAAAAATGTATACAAAATTCAAAAACAAGATTGCTTACCACAATGAATCCAAATGAAAGACCAGTTCCCAATACAACTAAGTGAGGGTAGTTTCTTATGAGATCAGTTGGAGACAAGTAGTCCCTGATTAAGACAGAGGATACATATAAGTCTCAATTACAGCATATTAACTAATAATAATAAAAAAATCAGAGAAGACATACCAAATCAAAACTCCTGCAATTAGTCCAACGAAGGGAAACAGCTGAATACACAAAAAAGATATCGATGTCACACACACAAATTTATATACAGAAAAAAGAAAATGTCAAATCATATGACAGACTATACCATAGACAATGCTAGAAACATGCTTCCTTTTCTTGCCTGTATAACTTTGTATACATTGGACACGCTGTAGAATGAAACAGCATGAATATGAGTGTAAGCAGACAAAAATGCATAGTAAGAATTTTGACATACAAGATCATTAAGACTCACCTCAATGCAAATGTTGGTATAACACCAAAAGCAATCATCGTTATTAGTACTACTCTCGATGTAGTAATCTCTGTAAACAAAGCGATGAATGGCGTAAAATAACCTTCCCAAGGAGACAAGTTCACCAAAAAAAAAAAGAAGCTTACCGCTCAAGAAGGGCACCCAACTAAACAAGGGGATTGACTCTCCAAACTGCTGAGCCCACCATTCAGCACCTTTAAGACAGAAAACATAAAAGATTATAAAAAAAAGAAGAAGGAATTGTTAGTGACAAAGAGGGGTTTTTTTGAAGCTTTACCAACAATGGCTGTGAAGAAGTGACCACAGTATATAAGTGCAAGACCTTCTGTAGGACCATTGACTACCGGAAGAGTAAGTATATTGGTAAAATAGCTAAACTGACACAAAAAGGAAGTTAATTAGAGTTGATAAGAAGAAGAAAAAAAGAGTTAAGCTGAAGAAGAATGTAACAGACTAACGTTTCCCATGTAGAACCAATAAATGGAACAGCTGAAATGATCCAGAACCAGAACGTGTCTCTTCCACACATAGCAGTACTCCCATATGCCATCGTTTCAAACTGTTCTTGTAGTCATGAAATTATCAGGCAAACCGGTTTGCAGAAAACTTATCAACAGTTAAGATAAAGGACCATAAGAAAAGAAGGAAGGCATACCGCACAAGCAAGTGCATCGCAACCTACAAGAAATTGAAGATTGCTTTCATTGCTAAGAAATAATAAAAAATAAAAAAAAGGTGAAGGTTGAGAGAAAGATAAGAAGAAGTGTACCATGATCAAAGAGCTCTCCGAGTGGGCTACTGGAGTTAGTTCTTCGTGCTTGCTTCCCATCAACCGCATCAAATGTCTAAAAAGATATCAATCACAAGAGGTCCAGATACAATAAACAAGCATTATGAGGATAGGATGGGAGATATACCTGATACAAAAAGAGAAGTAGTCCATGTACCAAGTGAACCCAACGAGGAGGAGGAGAATTCAACTGAGGTGAGTAGACCTAAAGATAGAGAGTTCCATATGAGCAAAGTGATGAGAGAAGCTTTGAGAGAAGTATTAAAATCAAAGGAACTCACATAGCCTAACAGCGCAGATATGATGAGAAACATGAACCCCGTAAGTGTTATCTACAAGACAAAAACAAAAAACACAAACACAACATAAGTAACAAGAAGACAATGGAGTATTAAATGCGAAACTGGATATACCATGTTGGGTCTGGATATGGATCCCAAAGACGACAACACATGGAAAAAAAAAGAAAGAAGTTAGTCCCCAATCTTTTATTAAGTTAGATGGGCTCCACACTTAAAACCAATTGGTGATAAGAGGAGTGGTCCATCCACCTTATATACTACTAAGGATCCCTTCCAACTACCGATGTGGGACACTTTGTGTCTAATATCTTTCATTCAAGGAATAAAAACGAAAGCAAGAGTAGAGAATGTGATAATATACGAACGGCATCCAGAGAGGGAAGATTTTGACAAAACGATTCCAAAAGGGTTGGAGAACGTATTTGGCGAGATAAGAGTGATCCACACCACTGTATTTGTGTCTATGCAGAGCTGCTACACCATGTGCTCCTATGTAACCCATCTTCTTTCTTCTTCTTTTTTTAAAAAATTATATATAAAAAATCCAAACTTTTCTTCTTCTCAAATCAACCTGTCAAAGATGAACACTTTTCAAATTCTCTTAAATGCCTAAGGCACATAATAGCAAAAAATCGATCTAAAAAAGGATTGTAGATTCCAGTAAATGAGGAACGAAATCGATCTAAAGGTTTCTGGGGATGAGGAGAAGAGTGCTTACGACGTCGAGGAGAGGAGAGGAGAGGAGGCAAAGAATCTGAGAATGTGTATTTATAAAAATATATAAAGAGAAAGAGGGAGAGAGAGAGAGGCTTATGAGTCTCTCTTCTCTTCTCTTTCTCTCTCTCTGTCTTGTGCGTTCTAAAAGAGGCAAAGCGGGAGGAGATGGGAAGGGGGAGGAGGGCTTTGCGTATCCTTTAACCATCTTTCTTTATTTCTCTCTTTTCTATATTTAAGTCCCTTTTTTTTATTTTGAGTATATTTGCTTATTCTTTTCTTTAAGAAAAGAATCTTATATGAGAATCTTTTATAATATTTTTTTGTCAACTATATAAATACTTTCTTTTCATTTAGGTCCATTTTAAAATTTAGAATATAAATGGTTAAATATATTATTTATTTGGAGGTTAATTTGTTCGAAAAACAAAATAAAAAGGTTAACTGCTAAGTTTTTTTTATGTTTTCTATTTAGGTTTAAGAAGTTTTTATCAGTTTTTGGTAATAATACTTTTGTCAAAAAAAAAAAACACACAAACAAAAGAAGTTTGGATATCTATACTATTATTTATGAAGTGATTTTGCTGATTTGTCATGTTCTCCATAATTTTAGGTGATTTTGCATATTTGTCATGTTTTTATTAGGTTTTAGCAAAATCATTGATTTATTACTTATTTTTAGCTAAATCACTAATTTATTAATTTTAAAATACCCTTAATAAATCTTATAAATATTAAAAACGAATTTAGTTTTAATAATATTAAATTATATGTTATATTAAAATTTATTTAATTTTCCTTATTTTCATATATTTTTAGGTTTTTGACTTTAGCTAGGTTATTGATTTATTATTAGTTTCTAACTGATTCGCTATTTTTTTAATTTAAACAATAACTGTAATGAATTTTATATATAATTAAAAACAAATTTTATTTAACATATAAAATTATATTAAATATTAAATATTAAATAATTGATTCTAAAATAATAAAATAAAATTATCAAAAAAATTAAAATAGATAATTCTTATATATATTGTGTTGCTATCTAAAAATAATTTTTTATTATAAAGATTAAAAAATTAAGATGCAAAAATATTATAATTAACTTTTAGTCAAGAAAATACATGTATACAAAGATATTTTCTAAACTATTTCTAAGATATGAGTGTTTTTAAAAAATAACACAATAATAAGTATATATTTTTATAAAAAATATTTGACATATATAAATACTTTGATGTTCGATTTAATCATTTGAAAACATAAAGAATAACTTATTATGCTGGTTTTTAGATTAATAAGACATACATTAATAAGTATTGATAAAAAGATTATGTCCGCATGGGTGGGTAAAACACATTCCTAACTAAAATAAATCAAAATTTCATTTGTAGTTGCCGAACATTAAATTATTTTTTGATCTTGAAAATCACAAAACATTATCACAACAATATACTAAAACCAAAATATTAAATCTTATACAAATAATCTATAAAAGAAATAGGAAACTTAGTAAAAATATAAAGAAACATAAAACAAGGATAAAATATTGAATAATATAAAATAATTTAAGTATAATCTAAACAAATAAAGATGTATGTTCTATAAGTTATTGGTTTTTTTTTGTATCTCACAGTTTCTTAAATCTAATTTGTTAATAATATATATAAGCTTATTAGTCATTGTTATTTTTGTTGATGTTTTTTTTAGCCGTGATTGTTTCTAATATTTTATTGATGGTGAGATCTGTTTCATTTACAGCTATAATAAGTGTTTAATTTCAAATTCAAATTTCTCCTAATCATAAATTGGTTGTTAGTAGTGATAAATTTTGTATCCAAAATATACACTTATAAATGCAAAGATAAAAAAGGAATAGAATTTAATGCATAATGGTCAATACAAATACTGAAATTAAATAATTTACTCAAAATTTGTATCAAATTTAATAATTTACATTTAAACTACAAAATAACACTAAAATAAAATTAATCCGCACAAGGTGCGGGTAATCATCTAGTACGAATATGTTAACCAATTTGGATCCGAAATCATGTGGTCTTGTAAATATAAACATATTGTTTAAAGTTCATTTGGATATTTCTCAAAAAAAAAAAAGGTTTATTTGGATATCCGAAGAAAGAGTTCTTTTATGGTTGTATTTTATTTTATAAATTAGTCTGCACTTTTATATAGGGTTAAGATATCCTAGGTTGATAATTTTTTTTTTTTGTCAAATCTTATAAATAAGTAAATCGTATAAGAATAAACGAGGGGACATTTTTGTGATAGTAATAACGTATCCAACGGTTTTGATATTTTGGTCCATTCGAGTCAGTTACGTGTTTACGCACTACTGCACTAGAGATTGGCAAAACCCATTAACGAAAATGCGTGCAAGATTGAATAAAATGCAAACATTGATGTATTCATGATGTTGATATTTAAATTTAAATAACTTTTTTGCTTATTTTTTTGATAAACATGTTAAAATTGTATTACCATTTACAATTTTTTACGGAGATTACATAGAGTTACAAGTAACGGGAATACACCAATCTAAGTCACAACAACGAAAAATTGAATGTAAAACATAATTACTAAACCTTATAACCTGAGAGACGGCTGAAAAAAGCGAAAGAACTCCACAAAGCTACTAAGAACGTGAGATACTCGCACGCAATACGAAGAGACATTGTTGAGGCTGACATTAAACACCATGAGTAACCCGATAATTTTGACCTCCCCAAACTCGATTCTAAAACATTTCATCTACCATAGAACTCCAAAGCAGACGACAATAGAGACTTCTCCAGCCGACCCACCAAAATACTTGTCTAAGCATCGGTTGTCGTTTACCACCTCCACCAGACCTACCTCCTCTACTACTCCTTGTCGAACCTCACACGATCATATTGAGCACAAGAAAAGCCAACCGAACCACCAATGCCATAGCAACAAGTGATAAGCCTGTCACAGCTACCAAACCTACACAATGAAAGAAGTTATCACTATAAAGATCGAGTCCGAAGAATCTTTACCTAGAAATGTGAGTGAAGCACCCACACTGCCACCGAGGGAACAAAACAAGTGGAAAACACCATACAAGAACACTCCAAATCTACTTGCGTCTTCAGAACGCCACAATCAACTCCGACAAGTAAGGAGAACTCAGACCTCAACATAGGCTTGACGGTATCACCTTCTACCCACAAGAATCAACTGCAGCCACCTACACAGAAAAAACCGCTGGCAGCAGCTAACCACCACCGTCGAGGAAGAAAACAAGACCTAAAGTATATGCCTATCGCAACAGTATCTCACTGGTGATGAGAGAAAAAGAAGGGATTTGCATAGAGATCTAAGAAATGCTAACCTCCCTACCGAAAACGTAAGTTCTCTTCATCAACCCGCAAGTGAACACAAAAAGAACCAAACTGAGACCCATAACACCACTACTAAATCCTGATGGACCACGAACGAAGCAGATCTGGTCAGATCTGAGCGAGATCTTAGAGAACAACTGCGGAATAGACCACCTACGCTCTTATCCTTGACACGCCTCACCACCGCTCCAGATCTCTAATCTCTGGACAGCACGCAAAAAACAAGTCTACAACGGTATGTATATCGACGAACAAGAGACGGCGAAGGAGGAGCGGAAACATGGGATAAAAGAGAAGAGTGGAGAAATAAAATTGATAACCGACAACAACGGAGGCGGAACACCGAACGCGCCGTTGATAAAGTTGCGCAAAAAAATTAAAAAAAGTTTGAGAGAAAAATATTAGAGAGAAAAAGGAAAGTTTTTAGGATGCAAATATGTTCTCTTGTATCTATATAATATTATTTGAAAAGTCAGTTTCATATATGACACTCTCACGTTAATTTTAAGAATGATTAATTACATGCATAACCTTTGTAAATTAAAGTATTATTCATAGTAAATACTAAGAGTTTTTTGTTATATTTCCTTTTTCTTAATAATATTACAATTTTAATTTTGTTTTTATTATTTTATCACAAATCATATACAAATAAAAATGGAAATATCTTAAAACATTTTAAATATACACTAATATATATTACATGAATTCAAAAAACAATATTTACAAAAGATATATATAAAAAATGAGCTAACTTAACCCAAAATATAATTAATACACTAAATTATTATAAAACCGTTCATAGATCACCCAAAAGATAATTACTATACTAAATGGTTATAATACCGATCATAGATCATTAAAAATATCAAACTGATCTAAATTCTAATACTCTAAATCAGAAGTTTAGTTGAGTCAATAATATAGTATTGTTTTATATTTAGTTTTTATACATGTAAACTAGAAAATGACTTAAAATTTATATATAAGAACATAAAATTAATTTAATTTTATAAATATTCAGATCCATATATTTTAAAAACTTATTGGTTATCAGTTGTACAACCTCAAACCAAGGAACGATTCGTTTTTTCTATTTGATTTTAAAAATTACATATATAAAATTATTAATATATATATATGTGTCTGTGTAAAAAAAATTAACTAAATACAATTAACAAAATTATTCAAATAAAAAAACTAGAAAATATGATTTAGTTCAGAATGTAAATATAAAATTTAGTTTACCTAAAATAACTAAACCAATCCAATTTTTAACATCATAGTCGTATGTGTTTAATTAAGATAATAACATAAAATAATCAAAATAGTTTAACTTATTTTTCATACATGTATATTATAAACCAATTTAATTATAAAACTAAATTAAAATATATAAAAATATTATAATTTCTTTATATTATAAATGTTTATCCGTGACATGGGCACGAAGAGAATCACCTAGTAATATATATACACGAAAAAGAAAGGACATTGTTCTATAGATTTCTATATTTTGAAAAAGGTTAAAGAATCATATTCTTCTTTCTTCTATTTATTTTTGTGTTGGCCTCAAAATGTTTCTCTCAACGAATATGGCATCATCTTTTTATATTTGTAGACAAAATCAAAATTGCTTTCTTTTACGATGTCCACAAAATTTTACTTTTCAAGTATTGTTTACGTTAACAATTGATCACGACCCATCCATGACTTATATTTAAAGATCTTATATAAAACTTTATAAATAGTATAAAAAATTCGTATGCATACGTGAATTGTTGTAACTTGAAATTATCTTTTATTCAAAATGGGGCAGGATATTGTTTGTACATTTTAAAATATCGATGAAACCAAGAAGTTTCGCCATCATTAATTTGTATTTTTCCGAATAATTGAGTAGTAGTAGTATCTTATATTACTATTTGTTGTTGGAGAATAAGTTCAGCTGGGTTTTTATTTAAGCAAGTTGATAACGATCACGTGTCCTACATAATGCTTACGAGATCTAGTGCAACCCATTGATTAACTACTCTTAGTCAGCCGATGAGTTTAGCGAATAGATAGCATATACTTCTTCCATTTCATTTTAATTGTCATTTTAGAGTTATACACACATATTAATAAAACATGTAATTTTATATATTTCCAAGATAAAAACACAATTACCTATACACCTAACCATATTTTAATCAATAGAAAAATATACAGAAAAATCTGATTAATAAATGGGAAATTTTGCATTGAAATTTGAAAAAAACACTTATTTTGAAACGATTTTTTTCTCTAGAACGACAATTAATCTGAAACGGAAGGAGTAGTTTGTTTCAGTGTTCCCAAAAAAAAGATAGCATAATTTGTTCTTCAAACGAAACGTTTCTTTTTAGTTTTTGAATGAAAACTTTAAACTTACTATATAGTAAGGCAAGCAATATCTCAGATAACAAAATTTTAGATAACAAAATTTTAGACCCTGTTCGCATTTCTTACCATTTTCAGTTTGGATTTAGTATACCTTTTTTGATTCAGGTTCGGTTCTTCAAATCCAGGTATTTGGTTTAGTCATGCAAATTTTACCTACTGATATGTGTTTTACTATTTATAAAAATACTAATAGTCAGCAGAAAAAAAGTTTTATCTATCTTCACAATGAAGAAAAGTGAAAAGATTTCTAGAGCCATATTTATTGGCGAATGCTATCTCTCTGGTTAATCTTTACCAACATTGAGCCAGGAACTTCCTCTGCTGCCGCTGCTCACCTACATCTCAAGTGAAAACTCCGACAAATATTTTTAACTAATATTGTACACCATATCTAAAAGAAATCATCAGCCAGATCTAAAGATTTTTAAAACGTTCTTATCCCGTCTCGCCTTCCTTGGTGATGCATCCTGCATTTGTTTTCCTTTGTGTCTTTTTGGTATCGACAAAGCAATTCCGGTAACATTTATTTTACCGCCAATAGGTACCGCAGTGTCTCAGCATTCTTCTTTGATCGATTAGCTGATTTCGGGTTTCATTTCTTTCGTTTTTGGACTTGGAACACTAAGCTTGTGGTAAAGGTCAGATTAGTTATTCAAAACTCAGTTTCGTGGAGAGACACACAAGAAAATTTCAGTGTTTTTGTGATTTATTTGACTAAATTGCAAAAACATTATGGTGGTTTTATCGGGGTATTTGGTTTGCTTACATTCTCATATCTCATTTCATGAAGAAATTACTGATGGATTCATCGGGTCGGGTTCCATTTTCAAATTCATGTCCATGCCTTCTTTTTATGAAAGGAGAAAACATCTTGGTTTCTTTCCTTTCCCAAGTAAACTTTCAAGCTTTTATTACTGTCATTTTGTGTTGTTGTTTCATATTTGTATGGAGCCAGATATGCAAACGAGACTAACTTGATGCTTTTGTAGGCAAGAACCGAGTTTCAACGTCACTTGTAACTGTGATCAACTTTCAACTAGTTGTCTTTGTTGTGAAGGCTTTATCGACACATTGAATTTTATCTATAATTAGTTGTCATCATTAAGTACAATGTCTAGACCAGATTTCTCAAATTGCATTAGCATCTTGAATTTTCACATCTCAAAATCTTTCTTTCCATCAAACTTTTCAACCTCAATCTTAACTTGAGTGTTCTGCAGGATTTTCAACTTTAACTTGTGAGAATACCAACACCCTAGATGAGATCCCTTTTTCGCACCAATCGCGGATAAGAAACTGAGAACCATTCCTCTTGCTAGACATGATGCTCTGATACCAATTGTTGGAATTGTGAAAGCTCATATCCAACTATTTATTATCTGATTAGTATGGTAGTTATCCACTTTGGACCTTAGACCGGTTCGCATGGATTAATTTTGGCTTCCTTCCCAAAAGGCCTCGTATTAATTAAAGTTAGATTTCTCTTTATATTAGACAATCTTTTTCTAATTCTCCAATGTGAGTCTTTGTTTGACATCTCACATTTTCCCCCTCAAACTAAGGACCACACTCATCTCGTGTGTTTTTCCTTCAGCGGATCATCTTGGCACCACCTTGTACCAGTAATCGAAGGGTTTCCTTTGAGAATGTCTCTTCCATAACATCTCGTTCCTTTGAGAATATTATCTCACAACATCACAGGTTCCATGATATCTGACTAGTTCTGTCACAGACCTACTCTTGCGGTTTGAAGGGTCCCATTCGTACTCGAACGGTATTTTGATCTTCTTGCAAATCTTTGTCAAACCTGGCCTCTGATATCACTTGTAAGGTTTTAGTTATCGGGTTGATTAACTTAGGCCTTATTAGTTTAGCTAGTTTGTTAGCTAATGCATGATCAATTAACCTTGACACATTTTGTATGTTTGTTTTGCAGGGAACAAGACACATACTTTGGTAACCGATTTCCTTGCGGTACATCTGGAGGAAGAACTGCATTTCCAATTCACTATCTCAACGTAAAAAGAGTATTACAAAGAGATAAGACCTTATAATCCACTACAAGACTGTAGCTTAAAACAAGAACTAAAACGCCTAGTTTTTCTTGTCAGATTGCTGTTTTCTCAGGTAGGTTCAGACGATCCTTTTACCAAGACAATTTGCTGATAACTTGAATTCTCAATCTGCTCTCGTTTTTCCCGTACTCACCAAGCAAGCAACAATTGCTTTATATATGTAGGAGCAAGAGGATGTCCTAATCGTCATGGACCTTGTCGCTGAGAGCCCAAACACATGTAGTCTCTGGCGTATGGACTTTAACCAATTTTCTTCAGTCCAACTGAATAGAGGAATAGATACCACATCTCTACAAATTAAAATCTAAAATTTCAATTAAGAAAAACGAAGATATCTGAAAAGTAAGAAAAAATGGGTTAACTTTATTTTGTTGTTGCTAGATATTAGCATTGATGGATGAACATATATAAGAGAATAGCGGTACACTTTGGTTTAAGCCCTACATGTGTTTGCTTGTTGATTTCTGATTTTGATTTTGAGATAAGACTGACTGATGAAATATGAATAAACAAAAATTTTACACAAGTTATTTCATGGTATCAGTACCAAAGAATTATATATTTTAAACCTAAACGTTGACAATAGCGCTACACAACTACTTGCAAATAAGGACAATAATAACATGTCCTCAAATATCACGAGGTCTCTTGTAGTTGTGACAAGAAGTACAAAACCTTAAGGCTCTAACTGGTGACCACAAATAGAATAATAGGAACAAAGAGGAATGGAACGCAAAGGAACAAAATAATAGGAATACTTATTCCTTCTTGTTCTTTGCCAGATTTTATAAGGAATATTTTTACTCTATAATTCCTTAAATTAAAAGGAATGAGAAGGAACATTAGGAAAATAATATTCCACATGAATGGTGTAAAATTTGAGGAATAAAAAGGAATTACCCATTCCCACTCATTCCTTTGGTCACCATTTAGAGCCTAAGAGTTCTTAAAGTAAACCTAAAACTTCAATCTTCACTCCTTAGAAGTGTTTAAAAGAAACGTGGTTTATTTTTTGTCCAACAAAAAAAGAAACATGGTTTATTTCTTTCTCTCTTTCCTTTACCTGAATTAGGTCTTGTGCTTTGTTTTGAAATGGAAAAGAAATGTGGATCCCTACAGTATTGAAGCCTATACTGAAGGTCCACTTACGATCCATTAAGAAGTTTCAGTAGTTCATGTGTTAGGGTTTCTAGACTGATATAAATATATAGTTTTTTTTGTTGAAAAGCTGATATAAATATATAGTTAGATGTTCTTTGATTGTAACGAAGGCTGCCATTGTTGAATAGACTGATAGAAGCAACTAGTTCTTTTGTCTTGAAAGGTTTAACTGTGCCCCAACACATTTCAAGATGGAGTTTATTAGCTGTGTTTTTATTCTCTCGTTCACTTATTTTTGACATTTAGATTAACCAACCAATAGGATTGTGTCATTTAAGATTCAGTACCTTTAAATATATATATATATATATATATATATATATATATATATATATATATATATTATCGAATTATATTATACTTTCAAAATAAAAATTAAATAAAAACTATACTAATCACAAAAACAAAAAAATTTAATCTAAAAAAATATTTTTTTAACGCTCCCAACAAACATTAAATCTTAGACTTGTGGATAAATCTTAAATTTTAAGATTTATCCAAAATTTTCGAATTTATCCAAGGATTGAGGGTTTAGAATTAGGATTTAGGGTATAGTTTTTTGTTGATTGTGTTATAAATAGTTTTTTTTAAAATCAATATTTTATAATTTATCCAAAGGTTTACTAAAGGATTTAGGGTTTAACATTTAGAGATTAGTGTTTTTTGTGGTATTATTTTTTGTTTGAAAAAATACTTATTTTTTGCATTTAGTATTATTTTATTTATTTTTACTTTATTTTTTATTTTTAAAACGTAATATAATTTGAAAATATTTTGTTTCCTTTTTTAAAAGATGTCAAATTTGAAATAACTAAATCATATTGGTTGGTGAACCTATAGGTTCACTCTAGGGGATGAATCCAAGAATAACTATTTTTCTATACACTTTTAATCACTTTCCATAATATATATATTATTTGCCTTTGTTTTTCCTGCATAAAACTGTTTTTATTCTATAACTGTTTCTTTCCATTTTTAATATTATTTTTTCCAAAATAAAAGTTGTAGTTTAGTAGAAGTTTACTCTAATAATTATTTTATTAAGTTTATTTTTCAATAATTTAGATTAAAGTGAAAACTAAAATGAAAAAAAATAATGTATACATAATAATTTTATGATATTACTGAAAATGGGTATTTAAAATTATTGTTTGTATTTTATTTATTTGGAAGAAACTAAACAAATAATAAAATTTAGTTGAGTCAATAACATAGTATTGAGTCAAAAACTAAACGAAACAAATAATAAAATTTAAATGATTTTTTTATTATATAAACGCAAATCAAATTGTTCTGGTAAAACCGTAAAATCATGTATTTCCTCCAAAACTGTAAAATCGAATTTTTCCACGAAAACCGTAAAAATCAAGTTTTCTCGTCAAAACCATAAATCGAATTTCCTGCCAAAACCATAAAATCGAGTTTTTCTGCCAAAACCGTAAACACCGAGTATCACAATGAAACCAGCATAATTGTCACAAAACTCTGCATTGCTATGAAAATAACTATTTAGTTTTAAATTTAAACATTTGCTTTTTTTTAATATTACAAAAGCCAAAATTTGAACAAAAAAAAAGTTATCCATGGTTTCAATCAAATACGACTGAAACCGATGGATCTAAGTTCTTGTACGTTTTCATTACCGCAAAAAAATGTCAAAAACCCACTAAAGTGAAATAGTGACAAAGTGGTGTTGATATAGATAAACATAAACATGTAGTAGTTTACAATGATATATATTACACAAACTCTAAGAAAATGACTATTTTCGATGAGTTAGACGATCATACTAAAGTAATGTCGTTTTGGTTTTAGGCAGACAGCTTTTGTCACTGATACGACGCCCGGAAATATTGATGCATGTACTGATTACTGATCGACCAGTTTCTTTTTTATTCAACCCGGAAGCTTTCTAGGGAGAAAAATAAAATAAAAGTACTTTGGTTTGATCTGTTTGTAATTCTCTCGATACTTTTTTAATATGTTAAATCGGATGTGAAGCGCACTTTTTGTGATGAACTATTACAAAATCTCCAAGCTTTCTTGGAATTTAATTATAATCCTCTTAACAAGTAAGTATATAATACGTTGTTTCTATATAACAGTAGACATGTGTTTTTAAGATATGTACCAGTTTCTTTTTTATTCAACCCGGAAGATTTCTAGGGAGAAAAATAAAAATAAAAAGTATTTTGGTTTGATCTGTTTGTAATTCTCTCGATACTTCTTTAATATGTTAACTAGATTTTGATATGTTCTTTTATTTTAAATTTAATTTTTTTTATATTTGTTTTTTCTTTCTGATTATATTTGTATTTTTGTAATCATATATGTGTATAAATTTATATCAAAATATATTGTAATTTACAAATTGATCCGGTATACACACGGTTAAGGCTGAGTTGCGGATCGAACTCACCCCGCTGACCCGCCAACCCGCGGATTACTTTGTTTTGGTTAAAAATATGATCCGCACAGCCTTCAAACAAATAATATTGTACATGCATCCGCTCTGCTTAATTTTATGGTTATCCGTGGGTTATATACATATTTTAAAAATCATTATTTAATTTAATTACTATAAAAGTATATTTATAATAAAAAATTTATAGATGACTTAAATTTTAAATTATTATTTCTAAATTCTTGTATTTAAAAAAAGTATTTACTTTTTTAATTTTTATTTTTTAAATAATTTGCGGGTCGACGGGTAGCCGCGATCCAAAATCCACCAACTCATACTAAGCCCGCATAAAAAACTCATAACCCGCATCCGCAAATCAATTTTTCAAATAGTTGGACGAAAAATAATTAGTTAGTGAAAGGATTCAACAATTTTTTTAAGTAAATTTTTTGGTAGTGATTCCCTTTTAATAGTAAAGATGAGGTATAATGTTGTTTTAAATTAATTCCACACCATCATTTGATACAAAAAATTATATAAACATTAGTAATAGAAACAGTGGTTTATACAAATTTTTCTTACGCGCATATTTAAAATGTTAGAAGTCAACGGTTTAGATTATAGTAACATTTAAAGTTAATAACAGTAGTAGGCTTTATTTAAACGAAGGAAAATCTTATTAAGTTGCTATAAAATAGGTTAGTTATAATATTTTGTTATATGTAATAGGTTGGACTAAAAAAATGAAAGGGTCCAAAACAACTTGTATAAGTCGACTTTTCAAGACTCCTTCCCTTTTAATAGTATAGATCGGATGTGAAGCGCACTTTTTTGTGATGAACTATTACAAAATCTCCAAGTTTTTTTGGAATTTAATTATAATCTTCTATTAACAAGTATATAATAGTGCAATTCTCCTAGATAGATTTTTTTATGTTTTAGTCACAAAAATAGCATTAAAAAAAACCGAAATGTTTCATTTAAGGGGGCAATTTTATTTTATACACTAGATATATAAAATAAAAATAAATAAAAAAATAAAATAAACTTTTTTGTCAAGAAAATAAATAAAATAATTAAAACTAAGAGAAAGTGAATAAAAAAATTATTTATAATTTCAAATTTTATGTGTTCAAATTCGAATATTTTTTCAAGTTTTTTTAAATTCAAAAATGCCTTTGAAACTATTTTTAAAATTTTTATTTTCAAATCTTTAGTATTTATTTTTTTATTTTATAAGCCTTTAAAACATAAACCCAAAAACTCACCCCTTAATTCTAAACTCTAAGATTTAGATTAGTTAATCATATGAGTATAAGAATAAATTAACTCTTTTAATGAAACATTTTGAACATTTTCTTCCATGTGTGCTATATTTGTGACAAAAACTTCAAATATGAAGTTTTTTGTTCTCCAAAAAGAAATTTCAAAACTTCAAATTTAAAGTTCTCAGTAGTGAAACTTCAAATATAGAGTGTCAATATTCAAAATTTTCAAATTTGAGGCTTTCATCTTTTTCATTGTATTTTGGTCATTATATTTACATATTCTATTTATAATTCTTAAATATTTTGTCTTTAATCTTTTAAATCCTTTAAAATTTTATAACTCATAAATATTTCAAATTTATTTTTATAATTTTAATTTCTACAAATAAAATTAAACAAAAACTTTAAAATAAGTTCTTTTTCAAAACTAGATTTTGATAATAACAATATTAGAAAAGAAACTTAAAAATATAACTAATTTATAGGAATAATGTTGTAATTTACTTGTAATTTAATATTTAATTATTTATTTCTATGTAAAATTATATATTTTATTTTATCATTTTTAATTAATATTTTCTAATATTTTTATATATGTGCTATTTATTTATAAGATTTTATGAATTTAAATTAAGTATCATAAATATAAGGAGCATAACATAAAATATAAATTATTTTGAAGTTAAATTCGAAGTTTTTTTTGGAAAAAACTAGCTTAAAACTTTAAACTATAAAGTTTTGAAAACTTCAAAATATAGTTTTTTCTGGAAATGCTCTAATATGTTGTTTCTATATACTTAAACAGTAGACATGTCAATTAGTGTAAAACTTATCAAGCTGAGTAGAGATCTGGTAACATTTTTTTTTTCTGAAACACATCTGATAACAATAGTATGAATATAAACAACTACTATTCATAGTCTAAAGTTTGTAACCATCATATAGACATTGTGAAAAGAAACTAATTAATGATAAATGTCGAGGCCTGAGTTGTCCTCATTTCTTTCGTGCATCCAACTTTAAAGAACCTTTTTGGATCCCTAGAGAAGATTTTATTTTATATTTTCCCTTTTTATGTAATTATTTGTGGATGCACATATTTGGTTAAACACTAATTTTCCACATTATTTAATTTCTTGCTTACTGAATCCCGAACAATACATGTGATTGTAAAAGATCTGAGGCATGAGTATCCCTCACACTACAAGAAAACATGTCCTTAACAAGTACGGCATTAGTAGTTAGTTGGTTGTAATACGTACATTACGACCAATTAACTTCAAAAACCGATTGGTCATTATCAGCTAGTCGTAATTTATTATTAGATGCATATTGATTGTAATATTACGACTAGCCTATTTAGACGTAAATTAGTCGTAACATTACGAAAAACACATTTTGTCGTAAGTTAATCGTAATAGTGACATCCTTTTACGTCTTATATACTGGTCGTCAGTTGGTCGTAAATTTACGACTAATGAACACTGACTTTAGAGGTAAAGTAGTCGTACTCTAACGACCACTTTACATCGAACTCAGATGTTCATTGGTTGTAAATTTGAGACCAACTTATGTCTGAATTATTTATTTACGAATTTTGTATTTTAATTAAAATCAAATATTTAACTTTAGTTTAATTTTATTTTTAAAAATTTGATAAATTTAAAAGAAAATATCTAATAATCCATAAACATAATAATATCCATAATATAAAAATATTCAAAATACATATTAATTAAAACCAAAATAACTAAGCATTAAGGTTTATTTCGTCAAAGAGATCGGAACCACGCTGATCCGCACGTCGCTCTAAATTCGCTTGCTCTTCCGATGTAGAGTCTGCCGCGTAGAGGCAAGAGACGGTTTACGTTTGGGTTTGACTCTATCATAAGATCGAACATATTTGCCATAATCCTAAATTTGTCCTTGTGGTCGGCTCTGACTCAGTTGGCAGCTGTCAAATCCCTCCAGGAGAGAAGAATCTTCTTCCATTCTTTCAGCGTGTTCAAGCTTTCAGCCTTTGGGACATCGTTCACAGTCCCGATCCCGACCATATGTCCCCTTCTCTTCTTGATAACCTTCATTTAATGAATGGATATTAATTAGTACATATGTAAAACTAAATTAAAGATTAAAATGTATATAAACATAAATTTAAAAGATCGTATATTTTATCTGCTCAAAAATTTTGTCTTGTTCGATGGTGGACAGCTGGACCGGTGCACTTTCCAGATTTTGTTGCGACAACTGAGTCTGGACCTCCTGGATCCGAGCCTCTACATTGTTGCAGATCCTCTCTGGTTGAGGATGTGACAACGTGCCATCGAAATGCTGGTGTGTCATCTTGTAAACTTGGGCCAGAGATGGTGGTGCTCCTTCTTGACACCCTATATTAAAAAAAAAATTAATTACACTCATGCATTCAATAAATATTTAATTAATATATATTTAATAAAAATTAAGAAAGATAGAAGACTTACAACTTGTAGTTCTCTCCCGGCGTGTGGATCCTGTCCAGAAGTAGTGAGTTATTGGCAGATTACCATCAGCATCACGGATCAACCGGGCCGCAGAGCAAGTGAGAGACTTTTGAACTGACTTAGGCAAATTCCAATAAAGCTTTCAAGCCATTCCAAACGTCATTGCTGAGGTAGGTTTCTTTTGTGTCATCCCCCAGAACCCTCCACTTTTCCTTCCAATCGCCAACAATGTTCTTTAGGCGATCCTTCGCCTTTTTGTAGAACACTCCCTTCACTTTTTCGTTGACACCAATTCTATTTTTGCTATCAAAAAAATCATGAATAAAAAATAATTAATCAAATTATTATTTTTTAAATTAAAAATAAATAAAATTATATTTAAAACTAACCGCGAAGTACTTGAACCAAGTCACGCGAACGTGGTCCGGTGTAAGAGATCAGTTCGGATGTGCTTCCCGGAAGTTTGACCTGATGATATCCCCAGCGCACATGTCCCAGACAATTGTCCGTCAAAAACCTACAAAATTTGAAATAATACATATTATTTAGACCAATATATATAACTGTTATATATAAAATTAAAACTTTAATATATTAAAAATTATCAATAAGTGTTGGGTTGTCCAATTTGGATCGATGATTTGTAAACCTTTTCGCTCTGGCATCTGAAGAATGTCTTCCACTGTATATTTTGCATATGGTGCATTCGATGGCACCATAAAAATTAATTATTATTTGAGAAACATCGTAGGAAACTAACATTTGCTTCATGTGTTATTTACATGACTGATCATTTTCTACGTGGCATCCTCACAAGCTTTCTCACTATATAAAATTGACTACACTAGACATATTACGACATTTGTCATTGACTAATTAAATTATACATCCACTAATGTAGTATACGCCTATTTTCTGTTTCTTAACCAAAGTAAATAAAACCAGCCATTTTAAATGCTAACTAATACGTTCTTCTTTTCCTAAAATACTCTACGTAATTATAGGAGAATGTGATATCGGGATCTCGATAGATATTGTTATACTACATTATAATCATGTAGAGTATTATTATCGTATATTATTATCCTACATACACTTCACGTAATTATAGGAGAATGTGATATTGGGGATCAATGTATTAAATAATGTATATATGCAAACTTTCATGTCTTAACATATATTCTATACTTGGTTGATCGTATAGTAATAAGTAATTGATTAATATATTTACTGAAGAAAACCTCTCCATTAATTTTCACATATATGTGTAAAACTCACAAAATCAATATGATAAAAATAGAAAAGTAATATTTAGACAATATTTTTAAGCACAAAAAGTTAAGAAATAAGAAACTAATAAAAAACGACAATAATTTATCATATCTCAACAACATATTCTCTCCCAAGCACACTTATCGAAGCCCCTTCAACCGCCATGGATTCCGACACCGGCAGCTCCTTAGCTCGCCGGCTCACCTCCGTTTCTCTTCTTTAGCTTGTTTTTTGTCTCTTTTTTTCACTTTCTCCATCTTTATCTCTTGTACCTGGGTTTCATTAGCTCTTCTTTTGCCAAAAGCTGTGCAAGTTGTCGTACATGCCAAATCCTAGCCAGCTGGTTCCTGTTACTCATTTGCCGTCCAGCTCCGACTACCACAGCTGCGCTAGTCTCAGATCTGACTTTTGACAGTTGCGTTTGTACTGCTCTATCTAGTTCACCGAAAGTCGCCGCACAGCCAGATCTGCATCTCTCTTCATCCCCATGGGCGATGACCTTTCTCCCTACGGGAAGACGTGTGTTAGTTTGTCCCGTCGTGAACTAAGCTTCCTCGCCGGTGTTTTCCGATGTTCATTCACTAGATCTACAAGCACTTGTTGCTCTGAGTTTTATTCTTCAACCTCTGTGGCGAATCGAACCTTGCCGGAAGACCCGAAGACCAATCCCCTGTCACGACCATTATCTTTCACAACAACAGAGTCCGGTGTTTGCTCCTACTCTCTTAGCACGACAGATTCAGGTAACAAGCGGTTTAACTATGGTTTCATCAATGCTCTCTGGCTCCGATACGGTAATATTGGTGTCCGGAGTCTGTTCTTGGCCACAGCTTCCGTCTTTCCACGAAATCTTGTCAAGCACTTTTGTTTCTACGCCGGTCAGAATGTGGCTCAAGCTAAGTCATCAGATTCATCTATTATCCACTGTCACCATTTGGTGAGCGAGACTCTATATCCAATTGCTCTATCCCACAAGTCTCCATGGTGACGACCAAAGCTAGGTATTTTGTCTCCACCAACTCCACAACTCTTGTTTGGCTGAACCGTCTGTGCCAACTTCTTGTGTATATCAGTAACCACCAAGAGTATGGAAGAGGCCACAAAATCAGTTCGGGATCTCACAGAGATTCTGCTTAAGCTCATCAATTTCAGTCTTTTTGACTACTCTTTTGTGGAGAAGTCTAGTCAAACCTCCTCCTGCCAGGGCCAGGAGAGATCATTTTTCCATTCCTCCTCCTTTGTGGTGAGAGCTCTACCGCCAATTTCCCTCCCGCAAGGAGGTGATACTTCTCTGGTTTCAAACCTGAGACCTGTTAGTGCCATATTCTGTTTGTTTTCTTGTGTAGCGACTTGTACGGAATCTGAAGAAACAACGGAATTCGTTTCGACGGAAACCAAAGATATGAGCCAGTTATCAAAGGCAAGACATATAATACATATGTTGCCGTCTCTATTGCTCTTCGTCATGTTCGAAGTTGCTTCTTCAACGCATCCGAATTTCTTCTTAGATTTGCTGGATTCGCAGTTGTTTTATCCAAATCTCTATCTTGTTTCAAGCTTTTTAATGTTTAATTTTGCTTGTATTATTGAACTCTACCTTTCTGGTATGGAGCTTTAAATTAATGGAAGATTTATTTGCACAAAAAAAAGGAAAATTGCCAAAAGAGAACAAAAAAACAAGGGTGTTGTCCATTTGGTATAAATTATTTTTTGTCCAAATTTTCTCTTTTTTACCTTTTGTATTTCTGAAAATTAATGAAATAAATACTTTTGTGAAACAAAAAAAATATTAAAAATATAAATAATTAATAAAACACCTATATACACATGCTGGTATTTTTTTTCTTTCAAAAAGTTCATAAATAAAAATTTGAAAATACGTTCTACTAAAGGTAGAAAGTGTCTTCTACGGAAAATGGTATAGTAGAAAGCGATTTCTAAAATAAATACGTTCATCTATTATTTTTAGAACGTACATTCTAGTATTTACTAATTTTCTAAAAATGTAGAATGGGCATTCTACTAATCCTAAAGCTATCTACTTTTCGTCCGGAAGCATCTTCCACTTTTATTAAGTATTCTAAATTTCGCGGAATGTGTTTTCTAAAGTTTACTCTTCCGTCTACTAAAAGTAGAAAGCGTGTTCTGATTTTTTTCAATGTTCTAAACTTTTAGAAGGCGCCTTCTACGGATAAGATTACCTGATTTTTGCGAAAATTAATGTAAGTTTCATTTAAGGAAATATTCTAAAAATCTCCTAAAAATATTCTAACTTCCTAAAACGTGTTACTTTCGATTTTACTTGTCAAAGTTTTTTAAAAAATGATTCTCCCTTGTCTTCTTCATTAATCTATGGTTTTTTCATAGTTTTTCTTTGGGTTGGCTGCCTATTCCCCCCCTTAGATACACTAACCCTACTTATTCCCCCCCCCAAACTATTAAGCTCTTCATAATCCCACCCAATCTTACACTTTCTCTTTAAATTTCCCCCTAAACTTTTTTAATCCCCCTCTCTAATCAATTTTCAAATCGTGATTAATACAACATAAAGTGCGTTTAGAAAATAGTGATTGCCCACCCGATTTTAAAAAAACCGACCCAGATTTTATAGTTTATCAATTTTAAATCAAATTAGGGTTTAGGTTTTGTTTTTTTGTTTTTTTTTCAGGACAAACAGAAAGAACAGAGAGAGAGAGAGAGAAATGACGGGAAAAAAAGAGAGAGAGAGAGAGACGGGAAAATAGAGAGAGAGAGAGAGAGACGGGAACAGAAGAGAGAGAGAGAGAGGGGAAGAGGAACAGAGAGCGAGACAAGAGAGAGACAGAAACGAAGATGACAGAGAAAGAGACAGAGACAGAATCGAGAGAAGAGAATGCAGAGGAGAGAGAGACAGTGAGGAACGACAAAAATGCAGAGGAGAGAGAGAGATTGAGGAACAATGAAGGGGATGTGCTTGTTGGGTATGAGAATTTTTAAATTTGTTTAACTTAGATTTTATATTTGTTTATGCATGTGTTGGTTTGAGTTTGAATTTTTTTTTTTACAGAGATGAAAGAGGTGAAATCGAAAGTGCTGACACCATGGTTGAAACAGAGAAGAAAGACTTAGAAGAAGGTTATGAGACAGAGGACGAGGAAGACATGAAATCTGGAAAACGAGATAAGATGGATGAAACCGAGGATACTCTTGGTCGATTTGAGTATGAGATCGAGGAATCAGTAGCTGATTTTGAGGATGAGATTCCAACTGAGAGAAACGAGATTCCAGAGAGTTCAGATGACTCCTCCGAGGATGAGATTGATGTGCGTGAGAAGAGAATGAAAAGAAGAAGTCATGATAAATTAGCTTTGGGGAGTAGCTACTACACATTGTATGAGTTTAAAGAGGTTGTCTTGGAGTATGCTTTGAGCAAGAGAAGAAATATTAAGCAAGATAGGTGGGATAAGACAAAAGTCTCATATGTGTGTGGCATTGGTGGGGAGTGTAAATGGCGGATTTATTGCTCCTTTGATATTGAAAGTCAGAAATGGTTGTTGAAGACGAAGTACAAGTATCATAGCTGCACTCGGAATGGAAAATGCAAGCTGTTGAAAAGTCCGGTGATTGCAAGACTGTTTTTGGATAAGCTGAGACAGAAAGTGGATTTGATGCCCGAGGAGATTCAACAGATTATAAAGGAGAAGTGGAAAATAGTCAGTACACGGAATCAGTGTCAAAGAGGCAGACTTTTAGCTCTGAAATGGCTTGAGAAAGAGTATGAGGAGCAATTTGCTCATCTTCGAGGATATGCACATGAGATCATGGTGACAAATGAGGGTTCCACAGCCATTGTAGACACATACAAAAACAAAGCAGGGGAAGATGTTTTCAAAAGTTTTTATGTCTGCTTTGGGGTTCTTCGGGACACTTGGAGAGGAAATTGTAGGCCAATTATCGGTCTTGATGGTACTTTCTTGAAGAGAGCTGTGAAAGGGGTGTTGCTAACTGCTGTTGGACATGATGCCAACAATCAAATCTACCCGATTGCTTGGGCCGTTGTTCAGTCTGAGACAACTGATAGTTGGTTATGGTTTATTAAGAAAATTAAACATGACTTAGTTCTGCAAGATGGGAATAAGATTGTCATCATTTCAGATAGATCAAAGGGACTGAAAAGTGCCATGGAGTCAGAGTTACCGAATGCTGAGCATAGAAAGTGTGTGAAACACATTGTGGAGAATGTGAAGAAGAATCATGCCAAGAAAGACTTGCTGAAACCGAGAATATGGGATATTGCTCGGAGCTATACGAAGTCAGAATTTGACTACAATGTCAGGAAGTTAAAAGCATATGATTTGGCCTTGTACAATGATGTTATGAAGGAGCTGTCGGAAACTTGGTCTCGATATGCTTACAAGCTTGGAAGCTGCTGTGAAGACGTTGACAACAACGCAACAGAGTCCTTTAACTCCACTATCACAAAAGCAAGAGCTAAATCAATGGTCCCAATGCTTGAGATGATAAGGAGGCAAGCAATGGAACGCATCTCCAAAAGACACATCACATCGATGAGGCATGAGGGGGTTTGTTCAAAGTATGTAGCTGATCTTCTTGCAGAGGAGAAGAAGATCGCAGATGAATGTGTGACGACACCTGCAACCCGTGGAGTCTTTGAGGTCTCTGTAGACAACGACAGACATAATGTCAACACAATAAGGCATACATGTTCATGCGGAAAATGGCAAATAAGTGGAGTTCCGTGTGAACACGCTTATGGAGCAATGATTGATAAAGGTTTGAATGTTGATGACTATGTCTCAAAGTTCTTCTCTACCATGATGTGGCAATATATTTACAACACCAATCTAGAACCTGTCAGAGGACCACGAGTATGGATGAAGTCGGGTTTAGGATTGATAGTTGCTCCTCCCGAGCCTGATCAACCAGGGAGAAAGAAGAAGAAGAAGCAAAAGAAGTTTCCTAGAATAAAAGGCAAATTTGAATCACCAAAGAAGAAAAAAAAAAAGGGAAGCGGAGAAGCTTGGAAGGACTGGTCGGACAGTCCATTGTAGTTCATGCGGTGAGGCAGACCATAATGCACGTGGTTGCAAAGTCCATCCAAAGAAGAAGATGAAGAAGACAGACCAAACTCTGGAAGAGGTATATTATCAACCAAATTTCAAAAATTGTTGAAGTATTTATCTTCATGTTTGGTTTTGTGGCAGGGCACTTCTTCTCATGTCCATGAAGAGATCAGACTTACACAACCTACTCAAGCTCAAGACTAGTGGATTTCTGTTGCTTTTATTGTCAATTTCTTTTTCATGGTTTTGTTTTCATGGCTTTTGTGGCTTTTGTTGTTGTGGCTTTCAACCCTTGACGTTTTATAACTTTATAACTTTCGTTCTTTGTTTTATGACTTTATGAGATTCTGTTTTCACATGATGCTTCACTTTGTGAGATTCTGTTTTCATATAATAACATTGTGTGTCATGATTATTAAGACAGTATGAATTATGCATCGTGTGGAAGTGAAGAAAGCTTGTTAATATTCACTTTTATCTACAGTTTTAGGTATTCCAAACAAGTCAAACTCATGTTTTAAACTCAAGCATAAAGAAAACGATAGTTTTAGTTACAGAAACACATAAAGAACATGATAATTAACACATAAAGAACATGATAATCTCGAGACTGAAAATATAGATAAGAGGCTACATAAGTCTAAAAACATAAGAAAAATTTATTACATAAGATAATCAAACCACATAAAGAACATGATCATCTGATGAGAAAAAAAAGAACATAATCATCTGATGGAAAAAAAAACATGATCATCTCAGTTACTAGACCCCCTTCCAAAGGTGGCCATGATGTTGTCTCGGTATGCCTCCTAGTGCTCTCTGTCACGAAGAAGATGAGGGCTGAGCTGCTCATGATCGATGGAGAAGTTCTTCTTCACTCTTTATGCTCGTTTCTCTCTTGTTCTCTCTGTTCCTCCTCTCTGTCTCTGGTCTCTCTCTCTCTGTTCCTCTCTCTCTCTGTCTCTGGTCTCTCTCCATGTTCCTCCTCTCTGTCTCTGGTCTCTCTCTCTGGTCTCTCTCTCTGTTCCTCTCTCTCGTCTCTCTCTGTTCCTCTCTCTCTTGTCTCGCTCTCTCTCTCTGTTCCCGTCTCTCTCTCTGTTCCTCTTCGTCTCTCTCTCTCTCTCTCTCTATTTTCCCGTCGTCTCTTTCTCTCTCTCTCTCTCTCTCTCTCTCTCTCTCTCTCTCTCTCTCTCTCTCTCTCTCTCTCTCTCTCTCTCTCTCTCTCTCTCTCTCTCTCTCTCTCTCTCTCTCTCTCTCTCTCTCTCTCTCTCTCTCTCTCTCTCTCTCTCTCTCTCTCTCTCTCTCTCTCTCTCTCTCTCTCTCTCTCTCTCTCTCTCTCTTTTTCCCGTCGTTTCTCTCTCTCTCTCTATGTTCTTTCTGTTTGTCGTGAAAAATAAACAAAAAAACAAAACCTAAGCCCTAATTTGATTTAAAATTGATAAACTATAAAATCTGGGTCGGTTTTTTTTTTTAAATCGGGTGGGCAATCGCTATTTTTTAAACGCACTTTATGTTGTATTAATCACGATTTGAAAGTTGGTTAGAGAGGGGGATTAAAAAAGTTTAGGGGGAAATTTAAAGAAAAAATGTAAGATTGGATGGGATTATGAAGAGCTTAATAGTTTGGGGGGGAATAAGTAGGGTTAGTGTATCTAAGGGGGGGAATAGGCAGCCAACCCTTTTTCTTTTGATTTTTTTTCACAAACTCTTGTTCTCTATGATACATATGGTGTTTTGAAATTAGGTACAATTTTTTTGTAAAGTTTTTTTCTTTTTTTTTAATAAAGTTTACAAATTTTATTTTTATTAAATTTTTTGTTAAAAACATTTTTAAAAGTTTTATTTTTATTAAAAAGTTTGATAAAATTAAAAAGGTTACAAACATTTTAAAATTTATATAAAATAAAACTTTGTAAAATGTTTTTTATAAAGTTAGTTTAAAGTTTTATCAAAAATATTTTGTAAATTTTTATTTTTATAAATTTTAAAAATTTTATTTAATTAAAGTTTTATTAACGTTTTAAGCATTTTATTTTATAAAAATAAAACTTTTTAAGCAATTTTTATAAAATGTTGGCTATGTTTAAAAGAATTTTGTTGGCTATGTTAAAAAGAATGTTTCTACTCATTTCTTTTGCTTTTTAGAAATCTTTTTATATATTTTTTTCATTATAAATGTATATAAACCTTTTAATTTGATTTTAAATTACTTAAGGAAAGGTTAATTTTGGGATTATGAAAAGATTTATACCGTTAGGACAACTATGAGATAGATTTATACCAAAGGGACAACACCCTTGTTTTTTTGTTTTCTATTGGCAATTTTCCAAAAAAAAAGAAACGAATAAAAAGTTAAGGACAATATATGATTGAAGAGACAGACGTGGGGCTGCGCTTTTTACATCACTCATGGTCTCAGTATCGTACGAAACCTAATCGTTTATTTTCTTTTTGAGGCGATTGGTTTTTTTTTTTTTTTTGAAAAAAAGGCTATTGGTTTTAGCTTTGTTAACATGATAATAATTTTTTTTTTCCTTCGGAAATTATATATTCAAGAAATCGAAGAAAACATACAAAGTTTGCAATAGAAACACAAACAAAATAACTCAACCCAAAAGAAACGAAAACTCCCTACTCCAGATTTTAAAATCTTTTAAAAGCTCAACAAAATCTGAAAAACCACCAAAACCAACGCCTCCTCCATAGCTAGGCGTTTTCTCCATACCTCAAAACCACACCAAGGAACAATTAGAGGGTCCTGCTTTGATTGACACAGAATATATACAAGCTCTATATTAGAAGCTTACAAGTGTGCAAAACCTCAACGTCTTTTACAATGTCATGAATCAAATCGTAGGATATATACCCTCAATATATATTTTTTTCCTCAATATATATTGTCAAAAACGAAACACTGGTGATAGTAGCTTTGGGGAAAAAAACCGGATCTAAAAAACTAAACTGAAACCGAACCAAAATATCTGAAACCGAAACCGGACCTATATAATCCTAAAATATCCGAATAGTTTCTATAACCTATCACCATGATACGTTATAGAAACCAAATTGTAAAGGGTGAATCCTAAAGAATAATTATTTCCCACTCATTTTGAGGGTATATAACCCTAAACTTTAATTAGTGGGAGATATGTTTATTATCCCACTTCTGGTCTTTGCCTTTTTCCGTCACGAGTTTTACAGGAGTCATAATAGACAAATTTGATCTATAAAATCATATTAAGTAATTTTATAATAATTGCTGGAGCATAATAAATAAATAAATAAATAAATAAATAGTGGGCACTGGGAAGATTAAAGACATATATACTGGGCAAAATATTCATTTTTTACCAAATTAGAAATTACCTAAAAATTAAATATTTTATAGCGGTCATAGGTCCCCCTAATCCTTCCCTACTTCCGTTCCGCCACTGAGTATGTTATGTTCAATTTGAATTCAGTTCGATCTATAAATTGGAGATGAGGAAAAAGAACGAGCTTTTGATCTTTAATCACAAGAGAATAGCCTCAAACCCTCGCATGTGTGTATCCACGTAACTGTGCAGTACCCACATCAATTATAGATTCGATTCTCTTGAGACACTAAATTATCATTATTCGGTCAGTTTTGATTTGATGTTTTGGTTCAATTGGTTTATACTGGTGAATCGTAAAAGATGATTAATTCACCTCTATTATTAGTTGGAAAAGTATTTAAACTCGGGTTAGATAGTATGGTAGTCAGTCTTCTCTGTAACACTAAATGCGTTTTCTCAGGAACCGACCGGATCATCGGATACAATTTATAAAAAAAAAAGTAATTCATTAAAAGTTTTTTCTAAAAGCATCTCCAATGTATTACTCCATATTATACTCAAAAATAGTAGAACTCAAAAATGGAATTGAATTTTACTCCATTTTTTACTTTAGAAAAGAATATTCACAAATCATTCATTTTTTATTTGGTTAATAATTATTAGTAGTACTTTCAACTTATAAAAGTTTAACAATTAACTCAACTATTTTATGTTAATAAATTTCCATTAAAATATATTTTTATTTAAATTAAATATTTACTATTAAAAATACAATTAGAGATTATTTTTCAACTTCAATTAGGTGCAATTTTTGTCATATGCAATTTTCTAATTTAATATTAAAATTATGCATTAAAAGAAGCATAAAGAAGGAAATAAATTTTTATTTTGTAATTTGAATTACATATTGGATCCTAATGTTTGTGCATATATAAAATTTAACAAGTACCACAAATTTCAATCAAAATTTTGACCCACATAATTAAAACAATCAATCTATTTCGTTTGAACAATACTTAGTAATTCCAAAAACAAGGTACCGAATAATTATATTACTTATTTATATTTATATTGTGTTATATTATATTAATTTTATATTATTTATACTTAGTTTGGTTTTTATTAGTTTATACATATTTTATGTAAACTAATAAATAATCTTTTGTGGAGTATTTTATTTCTTTTCATGTTATTATATCATTTTAAACATTATTTAAAGTATAACATAAAACTTCAAATTAATGGAATTATTTCATAAATAAGAAAAATTTAACTCTAAAATAAAGTAATAGTTAATATTACTCCATAAATGGAGTAGTCGTGTCTATTATTCTATTTTAGAATTGAATATGAAATGAGATTGGAAAAAAAATTTACTCTAAAATAAAGTTTGGAGTTAAAATTGAACAGGGTTGGAGATGCATTAACGATAATGATTTGTGTCACAGCAGCTCAGTTCAACCTAAATTACAACAAGTACATTAATTGTTTTACAATATTACACGAAATCAGTGAAATGCACTAACAAATTGAAGTGATGATGAAAGAGATAAGAGGACAGCTTTTGCTTTATAAAGCAGTTTGCTTTTGTGGTTTCAAAAGTGACATGTCTGTTGACCATCACTGTGTAGACAAAGATTTGATTTTGTGTTTCTAAATAATTTAAGCTTAGATTTTTATTTACTAATTGACTAGTCGTTGTTGGGTTAGTTGCGCTCAATAATTTTATAATCAATCGTTGATTAACAAATTAACTCAACTGTGCAGCAGTACTGAATTGCTAACCGGTTAAAACCATCTCTAATGGTTTATTCTATTTTCTATTATAAAATACAGTTTTTATAATAAATTTGGAGTTTATTCTAATGCTACTCTATTTTAGAATATAAAATAAAATGATGAACAAAAAACAATTTATTTATATTTGAAGTAAACATATTTCCATTCTATTATATAGTGAAAAATAGAGTACAATTAAATATTTTTACTTTAAACTCTATTTTAAAGTAAAAAATATAGTGTGGTCGGAGATGCTCTAAGTAGCAAGTACTAATATGTAGAATACGCATGTTCATATATAATTATACAAGTGTTACATTATTTGGAGAGAGGTATATAACAAAGGAAGTAAATTGCTCCTCTTCTAGTTTCATAATATGGTGTAGATTTTTCATCTGAATGAATTGATATCTGTATTATTAAAATTAAAATACTTTTTGGTATTGTTTGAAAATATAGATAACAAAATAAATGAAAATTGTTTGAAAATAAAGATAATAGATTAAGTATTTTTTTAATTTCAATAAATTAAGTACTTTTTTTTGTATTTTTTTATTTACAAATTCTACTTTTGCATTTAAAATCAATTTAAATTAATTAATTATAAGTGGTTGTTGTTTTTTGTGGTGAAAATAAAAACACAAACTGAAATATATAGTATATATTATATAAAACAATTTTTAAATATAGTATTATCTTATTTAGGTAAGTCAAATATAAAAATTTCGAAAGTTCAATTTTCAAGAAAAAATATCATAAAATTAGTTATAATTCATAAAAAACTGATGCAAAAAATAAAAACTTTTAGTATGTTAGTTTCATTTTAAAATAAATTAACAAAAAACAACATGTTAATATATAAAGAGTACATTTACATCAAATTGCATCAAGTTATAATTTTTTAAAATATAATACTATATACAAATAAAAAAATTATTATCAAACATCTATATTATAAAATAGTATTTTCTACTCTATATGTAAACTACAAAACATAAAAATATACATGAGACTTTTTTATAAAATGAACAATTTATGAATTTATGTTGAACACAAATTAAATCAAACATCTACACGGAAGCACATATTAAACTTCTATTTTGTAAAGTTGAAACTATAGTTCATAAAAATAAAAATATGCAAAGCATATTATGCTATTCTCTAATTAACTCTTTTTTAGTTTTAGACCATTTTTGTTAAACGGTTAGTCATTGATTCATCTCTTTTTATATTCATTTCGATGTATATATATATTTTTTTCTGACTTGATGATGAAATATATTATAGTGGTTTTTACTACTTAACTGGTCTGGGCTTAGGTTTTAATTTAAGTAGTTAACATGTTGGATTGTAATAGATAATTTCTTTATTCTCTAATATTTGTCAAAAAATATTTTAAACTCGAGTCAAACAATATAATACTGTTTTCAGATTAATATATTCTACAACACTAAGTGTATTTCTCGTGGAACCAACCATGAACTTCACTGTCCTTATTTATCTAGAGTCAATCTCCTATGGATCCGGTAGAGTTCTTATGCTTCTATTTCATAATTCTTTTTTAATTAAAATCCTAAAATTCCAAATCAAATCCTTCCATCTCATCAAAACTAAACCCTAACCCCCCTATGGATTAGTGAACCCATGAACAAAGATTTAAATTCTATACCTTTCAAATTTGGAAAAAAAAAGTTTTTAAAATCGTTTTTAATCACATTTTGATGATTTTCGTAAATTTTTGGAAAAATCGTTTTTGATTTTTGAAATATTTTTTTATCAAATTTTATAAATTAAATAAAAATATTCACGTTTTCAGTTTAATTTTATGATTTTTCGTTTGCCATATAAAAATTAAAAGAAAAACCGAGCCTGTTAAAGATTACACTATGAGATTATAAGGGCATTGAAGCAATTGGTTCTAGAATTTATCCAAAATATTATAGCGTAAATTATTTATGTATTTGTAGAGAAAAATGTCAGTATTTCAAGATGTTTATAAAAATGTAATGCGTCTATGGACTTTTATAAATTCAGAGAATACTTTGATAAAAAGGAACACATTGTTAATACTTGTTTCTCTCGAGAAAGTTAACGAATAATTGCGTAGATATTAATAAATTAGTTAAATACTAATGGAGATCAGTGGGAATAAAAGCAGAGTTAAAGGCGAGTCATTAGAGAAAAGAAAAAGAAAAATTCCCTCGTCACTATTATCTCTCCTGGGCACAAGTGTAGCACCACAGAAATCTTGGTTTGTTTAACTTGCGTTAAATACAAATAATTCAACTTTTATTTGTTCGAGGCAACCTCGTTATTCTTCCAGAAAAATGTACTACTATCTTTTATCTTTTATTATACATTAGACCAATAAAATTAACAGATTCAATGGTGCATAATTAGTTAGTGAATTCACTTTTTACCTGCTCCACACGACTATATTACAATTAGAAATTTGTTTGTTCTATTCACAAAACTCCTAACCTTTCGTGTATTGCCGTCCTAGATCAGAGAACATGAGCCTATTATGTGTTTTTATAAGATAGTAACTTCCTGAAATGAAAAATCGTATCTACGTAATATTTCACCAGTATACATATATGTATATACTATCTTATGAATTTATGTTTGTATAGTAAACAGGTTTGTATTTCTATTCTTAATATATTAATGCAATAGTATAATAATGACTTGGCATTATTTTGTTGGACAAAACATATATGCAAATGTTTTTTTGCATATATGATTTTCGTATATGCAATAACTAGACATTGTCCATAAACAAAACTTATTGGCTAAATAATAAACATATAGAAAGCACTATTGCAACTCTGTCATGATTGAAAACAATACAAACCAAAGAAGAAAACATTTCCCGATTTTCTTCCTGGCCTTTTCCTGTTTACAGTCTAAATACTATTATAAGATAAATAATTGGCAGACAAATCTTTCTCTTTCTTTCACTCTCAATACTCTCAGTCACAGACACTTCAATCTCAACATCCCCTGTTTCTTGATTTTCTCAAACACCTGCGGACAAAGAACTGAAAACGAATATTTCATATTCAAAAAGATACAAAACCTCAAATACTCTCAAGTCTGAATGCAACAAGTTTTTATTCAGACAAAGATGGTGCAGAGAAGAAGAGAAGTAAGAGAGAGTTATGGTTTGTCCTGTTCAAGCTTATTCTTCTTCATCGGGATTGCTATGTTCATCCTCTGCAGAGCTCACAGACAAAGGTGTTAACTATGAAGGTAATATTATAAGATCATCAACACATATTCCTTCGTTTATGGATTTTTTTCCCTCCCTAAAACATGTTTTTTCTGTTTCCCTTTTAGTTCTTGCTCTAATAGGAATTCAAGAGCTCACTGATTGACCCTCATGGAGTTCCTTAATGAACTGGGATGACACAGCAGTTGATCCTTGTAGCTGGAACATGATCACTTGCTCTGCTGATGGTTTTGTTCTAAGCCTGTAAGCACATAAATACACACTAGATATACTAAGTAAACATGTCTTTACTATCAGTCTTAAGACTCTTAACTTATATATGTATGTAGGGGAGCTCCAAGCCAGAATCTTTCAGGAACTCTTTCATCCAGTATTGGTAATTTAACATATCTTCAGACTGTGTAAGTGTTTTTAATTATTAATAAAACATTTTGTTTCTTCATCTCTTAATTACTTGGTTGATTTTTTCTAATTATATGCTTTTGGATACAAACAAATAAAGGTTATTGCAGAACAATTACATAACAGGACATATTCCTCCTGAGATTGGGAAACTTGATGAAACTCAAAACGCTTGATCTCTCTACTAATAACTTCACTGGCCAAATCCCTTTCACCCTTTCACGTTCCTCAAATCTCCAATACTTGTAAGATTATCCATTTTCCAAATTTTATCCACATACATTTGTAATAATATTTGTTATTAATTATTTATGGAGGGATTTTTTTGTGTTGAAAATTGTGGAGCAGGAGGGTGAATAATAACAGCCTGACAGGAACAATTCCTAGCTCATTGGCAAACATGACCCAACTCACTTTCTTGTACATTCTCTTTCTTGTATTTTCTAAGTTAGTTTTCTTGTATGTATTTATATGGATAAACAGTATTGTTTTTTTTTGTCAACCGGATAAACAGTATTGTTATATTTCGTAAATTGTCTTTAGGGATTTGTCGTACAATAACTTGAGTGGACCAGTTCCAAGATCACATGCAAAGACATTCAAGTAAGTATATTTCTGAAAAAGAATATTTGTCGCTTTACTCTGTTCTGAAAAAAACCATGAGGGTAATTCCACATTCATACGCTACCCTAACTCCAGTAAACTGAGTATATAAAATATAGTAATTATATAACATTTATGTACTTGTGGTGCAGTGTAATGGGAAATCCTCAGATTTGTCCAACAGGAACTGAGAAGGACTGTAATGGGACTCAACCTAAGCCTACGTTAATTAACTTGAACAGTTCTAAAGGCAAGTAAAACCTAAAATTTAATCTTGGAAAGAAAATTAAAATCTTTTGAATTCTGGAGATTTTAGGACTAAAATGTGTTTGTTTTTAATTTGTTTGTTGTTGTTAGATGAAGCTTCTGATGGAGGAACAAAAAACCGGAAAATCGCCATAGCCTTCGGTATAGGCCTTACTTGTGTTTGCTTGTTGATCATTGGCTTTGGTTTTCTTCTTTGGTGGAGAAGAAGACATAACCAACAAATATTCTTTGACGTCAATGGTAAGTTAACAATGAAATGAGTTTTTTCTTTCATGGATTATGAAGACATTTGAACCAATGTGTACATGAATTTGAAATGTTTACAGACCAAAACAAGGAAGAAGTATGTCTAGGGAACCTAAGGAGGTTTAGTTTCAAAGAACTTCAATCCGCCACGGGTAACTTCAGCAGCAAGAATCTAGTTGGAAAAGGAGGGTATGGGAACGTGTATAAAGGTTGTCTTCATGATGGAACCATCGTTGCGGTGAAGAGATTGAAGGATGTGAACAACGGCGGTGGAGAGATTCAGTTTCAGACAGAGGTTGAGATGATAAGCCTCGCCGTCCATCGTAATCTCCTCCGCCTCTACGGCTTATGCACTACTTCTATGGAACGGCTTCTCGTGTATCCTTACATGTCTAATGGCAGTGTTGCTTCTCGACTCAAAGGTATTAAATTATCTCAACCGTATTTTTGGTTTAATTAGGTTTTTTTGGTTTGAGTTTTTAATTTATAATATATATTATATTTTTAAAATAAAAATTAAGTTTACAGAAATTAATGTTGTAAAACTAACAATATGTATATATATGATCCTGATCATATTGTTTTTTTTTTCATATTGTTGATTGTTTCTTTACATAGTTGAACCGGTTTACGACTTGTGTGCATGTGTGTTGTAGCTAAACCTGTATTGGATTGGAGCACGAGAAAGCGAATAGCATTAGGAGCAGCAAGAGGGTTACTGTATCTGCACGAGCAATGCGATCCAAAGATCATTCACCGTGACGTGAAAGCTGCAAACATACTTCTCGATGACTTATTACGAAGCAGTTGTCGGAGATTTTGGTCTGGCCAAGCTCTTGGATCACGAGGAGTCTCACGTGACAACCGCCGTGAGGGGAACGGTGGGTCACATCGCACCTGAGTATCTCTCGACGGGACAATCTTCGGAGAAGACAGATGTGTTCGGTTTCGGAATACTTCTACTCGAACTGATCACTGGATTGAGAGCTCTTGAATTCGGAAAAGCAGCCAACCAAAGAGGAGCGATTCTTGAGTGGGTAAGTCAAGCCGAGTCTTGTTTCTTCTTTCAGTTATGTCCAAGACTTCTTTCTCATTAGTTTACAAAAAAAAAAAAGACTTCTTTTCTCATGTGCAGTTGGAGCCGTCAAACATGGTTCGGAATAAAAAAATTAAAAATACTTTTTAAAATATATAAATTAGGATCTAAGTTTTAAAATTTTAGATATACTTCTAATTTAGGTTTATAATTTTAAAATTTAAACATATATAAATGAAACTATTAACTTTAAAAAAATAGTTAAATATATTACTAATATATAGTTTTTTAATGTTACCTAGAGATAATTTAAGGACGATACTGGTTATGGTTATGTCGACTTCACTCACTTCTAGGTTTAAATATTGTTGGGCATAGTTAGGGAAAACAAAAAAAAAAAATTTATAAGGATTTACAACTTTTAAAAGCTTAGGTTACATGTCAAAGAAGAGCTTATGTTATATTCTTTATTATTATTGGGTTTATTTGTTTATTAGCTAGGATGTATATGTAGAAAATTTATTAATTTACAAAAGATTGTTTAGCTATACATTTAGGCTATATTTTTAGAAGGATATGACAACTTTAATTAAAGATTAGGTTATATTCTTTATTAATATTTGGTTTAATGTTTATTTTAGAGAATTCATTAGATTATTTTGCTAGACATTAATAGGGTATATTATTAATTATTCTCACTTATGTTTATGGAAATACTTGTAGGTGAAGAAACTACAACAAGAGAAGAACCTAGAACAGATCGTAGACAAGGATTTGAAGAGGACTTACGATAGGATCGAAGTGGAGGAGATGGTTAAAGTAGCTTTGCTTTGTACACAGTACCTACCCATACATCGTCCAAAGATGTCTGAAGTTGTGAGAATGCTTGAAGGAGATGGTCTTGTTGAGAAATGGGAAGCTTCTTCTCAGAGAACTGAAACCAGCAGAAGTTACAGCAAACCTAACGAGTTTTCTTCGTCCGATCGTTATTCAGATCTTACTGATGATTCCTCGGTCCTGGTTCAAGCCATGGAGTTGTCAGGTCCCAGATGACAAGATAACCATCGTATCTTGATATTTGTCATAAACATCTATAAATATGGGAATATGATGTATGCTACGGTCTTATTTTGTATAAAGGTTTTACTTGTCAGAAGGACTCATAAATTCTTATTGTGGAAGCAGATGAAAACTGGAAATATTGTGGTCGACTTTTTATATGAATTATGATAAAATTTATTACTTAGAATTTTATGTTCAAGGAAATGTATTATTGCAATGATCCAAAGCAAGAAATGAAGTCCATATAATAAAACTACAAAAGAACATATATAAAAAGAAGAAGAAAGGAAAGAAACAAGTGAAGCAGTGTAACAAAATCTTGAATTTGCTCAAACTAGAGAAAATCAATAAATCCCCAAAACTGCCGATCGAAATAACCGGTCCAATAATGCAAAGTTATCCAAATCCATTTAAAAAACCGGTTTGGTCTGGTAATGATCATAGAATCCATGCTTGATGTTGAAAGTCTCTCTGTTCTCAAAATTCTTCTTTTTCGGTTCTTGAAACAGAGTCCAAACCATGCAATCAATCCTCGTGTTCATCATCATCGCTTTCAAAATCTGCAAAAAGACCACCAACTTTAAATCTCTACTTAAAATGATCCTAATTCCTAAAAGAAAATATATCCTCAATAGTTAAATAAGATTCTCACTAAACATTACCTGATCTGACATCTTCACTAAGCTTGCCTGGGTCCTGTACTTGTTTCACAAGTATCCGGTAGAATCAAAACCCACCAGAAGACATGAAGAACAAGCAAGCAGAACAAGAGTGTATTGAACATGTAATAGTAGATCGGTCCAAATACAGGATGCTTTTCCTTGTCAATGTTGATTCAAACTTGAGATAAGCTTGGAGTGCAAGCTGTCATATTCCTAATGAGCTTAGGAATAGGGAAAATAGATATTGAGAGTTATCTATGATAGTTATCTATAATAATAATACCTAATGAGTTTTAGGATAAGTTTGAAAGATATATATATATAGGCTATGTCGTGTGTGACATTGACCTAGAGAGTTTTTGTGGCTTTAGTTTTGAGCTTATTTTCTAAAGCATTGTGTTCGTGAGTTTAATAAAGAGATTCTTCAGAGTTTGATTTCAATATTTGGTATCAGAGCTCCTGTTGAATCAAAGAAGAGATGGGTGAAATCGTTGCAACTAACAACAACGTGAAGAGAGGCGGCTTGTCGTCTATTCAATGTCCATTACTGAATGATACGAATTATACAGTGTGGACTATGAGGATGCAGGCAGCTTTGCAGGTTCATAAAGTCTGGGAGGCTATAGAACCAGGAGAAGCAGCTGGTGGGGAAAAGAACGATGTGGCTAGAGCGTTGCTTTTCCAATTTGTTCCTGAGGCTTTGTTACTTCAAGTGGGAAATCTCAAGACGGCTAAAGAGATTTGGGAAGCAATAAAGATGAGACATATGGGAGCAGATCGTGTGCGAGAGGCTCGTCTGATGACGCTAACAGCAGACTTTGACAGATTGAAGATGAAAGATTCGGACACCATAGATGGCTTTGTTGGACGAATCGCGGAGCTAACTACTAAGTATGCTGCTTTAGGAGAAACGATTGAAGAATCGAAGATTGTGAAGAAGTTTCTTCATAGCTTGCCTAGGAAGAAATACATACACATCACGGCTGCGTTGGAACAAGTACTTGATCTCAATAAGACAAGTTTCGAGGATATTCGTGGGAAGGATGAAAGCATACGAAGAAAGAATATCAGAAAAAGAGGAGGAGAAAACTGAGGATCAAGGCCAGAACAAGCTTATGTTTGCTAATGATGCTCAACCAAACGCACAACCCTATCAAGGAGAGATATGATACTTACAGAGGAAGAGGTAGGGGTGGTCGGAATGGATACAGAGGTAGAGGCAGAGGACGCATCGGTTTCCAACAGAATGATCGGAACTATCGACAAGAAAGAGATGCCTCGAGAGTAGTATGCTTCAGGTGTGACTAAAACAGGACATTTTGCTCAGAATTGTCCTGACCGATTGCTTAAGCTACAAGAAACACATGAAAGTGATGCAGATACGACTCATGAGGCAGAAGAACTCATGGTGAACGAGATTGTTTATCTCAACGAGCGGAAGGTGATACCAAGACGTCTCGAGAGCACTAAGTCGACAAAGGTAACTTGTGGTACCTTGATAATGGGGCTAGTAACCACATGACGGGTAATCTAGAGTATTTCACTGAGCTTGACAGGAGGATAACCGGCAAAGTCAGATTTGGAGATGATAGCAAGATCAATATAACCGGTAAAGGATCTATAATGTTCACCAGCAAAGAAGGAGAGAAGAAGATACTATCCAATGTGTACTACATACCTGACCTTCGGAGTAATATCATTAGTCTTGGCCAGGCAACTGAGTGTGGATGTGAGATCAGAATGAAGGGTGATTGCCTTCTCTTATATGATCGTGACGGTAAGCTTATGCTGAGTACAACAAGGTCCCCAAACCGACTTTATAAAGTGATCATGAAGGTTGAAGACACCAAGTGTTTACAGATGGTTCATCATAGAGAATCGTCAAAGTGGCACTCACGATTGGGTCACTTGGGTACTTAGTAACCTGAAAGCTGATGGTTGATAAAGAGATAGGTGATTGGAATGCCACACTTTAGTGTTGAAAAGGAAACATGTGTAGCGTGCCTGCGAGGAAAACAGATACGACAGCCCTTTCCACAAGAAAGTACTGTATCGAGCGACAAGAGTAGTTGGAGTTAGTACACGGAGACTTGTGTGGACCTATTACACCATCTACTGCAGGAAGAAACAGATATGTATTTGTACTGATAGATGACTACTCAAGGTACATGTGGAGTATTCTAATGAGGGAGAAAAGCGAGGCGTTCACAAAGTTTAAGAAGTTTCGAAGCCTAGTTGAGCAAGAAACAGGAGTTAAGATCAGAACTTTCAGAACAGATAGGGGAGGAGAGTTCACGTCTAGAGAGTTCGAGGAATTCTGTAATACTGCAGGGATTGGTCGTCACTTAACAGCACCCTATTCTCCACAACAGAACGGTGTTGTTGAGAGACGAAACAGGACGCTACTTGAGATGACGAGGAGTTTGTTGAAACACATGGAAGTTCCGAACTTCCTATGGGGTGAAGCAGTAAGGCACGCAACCTATCTCATCAATAGGATAGCAACTCGAACTCTGAAGCATCAAACTCCGTATGAGAGTTTCAAAGGTCGAAAACCGAACGTTGGACACATAAGAGTATTCGGCTGTGTTGGTTACGCGAAGGTTGACACTCCACATTTGCGAAAGCTTGACGACAGATCCAGAGCTCTAGTCCACCTTGGAACAGAGCCTGGAACGAAAGCATACCGCCTTGCTTGAACCAACTACTCGAAGAATTGTGGTGAGCAGAGACGTGAATTTTAATGAAGAACAGAGGTGGAAGTGGCTGAACCTAGAGAAGGAAGTTAATAATAACTCTGGAGTGATTGAGTTCGGGGAAGTTGCAGTACAAAGTAGGTCCAGAGGTATCAGAAGATACAGGTAAAGATAGTGATGAAGAGGGAACACAAGAGAATGTTAAAACAGAGCAAGACGAACAACCAGTGGAGTTAAGACGTTCTACACGCATTGCTTTCTAAGCCAAGTTACCTTGATGATTACGAACTCCTGTGCGAAGAAGACGAGATGTATGAAACGCTGTGTGGTTTAGAGTGTGAAAGACTCTTAGATCCTAGTGAACGAAGAACCCTGGAACTATGGAGAAGCTAAAGGATTCAAAGTTTGGAGGAATGCATGTGAGGACGAGCTAAGATCAATAGAGAAGAACTAACACATGGAGCTTAGTCGAGCTTCCAGCAAATTGCAAAGCTATTGGCCTGAAGTGGATTTTTAAGGTGAAGAGGAACTCTGATGGAAGCATTAATAAGTACAAGGCACGACTAGTTGCTAAAGGCTTACATACAGAAGCACGGAGTTGATTTTGATGAGGTGTTCGCGCCTGTTGCGAGAATAGAGACAGTGCGTCTCATCATTGGCATAGCAGCTGTACACACTTGGGAGCTACACCACCTTGACGTGAAGACTGCGTTCCTCTATGGAGACTTAAAGGAAGATGTCTATGTGACACAACCTGAGGGCTTTGTCATCAAGGGGGAGGAGTCTAAAGTTTATAAGTTAAGGAAGGCGTTGTATGGGCTTCGCCAAGCGCCTAGAGCTTGGAACACAAAGTTGAACTTCTGTACTCTGCAGCTTGAAGTTTGTTCGATGCCTCAAGGAACCATCTCTGTACCGGAAGAGAGAGAGAGGTCATGTTTTAATGGTAGCTGTTTATGTTGATGATCTGTTGATTACAGGATCAAACTTGGAGATGATTGTCGAGTTCAAAAGGAGCATGAGTAGGAAGTTTGACATGACAGATCTCGGGAAGCTTAGTTATTACCTTGGAATTGAGGTAAAGCAGAGAGATGGAAGTATTATACTTAGCCAAGAGAAGTATGCTCTGAGGATATTGGAAGAAGCTGGAATGGCGGGATGCGACTCCACAAGCATCCCGATGGATGCAGGACTGAAACTCGGTAAGTTGGAGGAAGAACAAGACGTGGATGAGTGGGATTATCGGAGAAACATCGGTTGCTTGAGATATCTATTACACACAAGACCCGACCTTGCGTATAGTGTAGGAGTCTTAAGCAGGTATATGCACAAGCCGAAGGAATCTCATAAAGCGGCATTGAAGCAGGTCTTACGATACTTACAAGGAACATCATCCTATGGACTGAAGTTTGGTTCGAAGTCAAGTGAAGGGTTGATTGGCTACAGTGACAGTAGCTATAATGTTGACCCCGACGATGGTAAGAGTACGACATGGTCACGTCTTTTATATTGGTGGGAATCCAATTACTTGGTGCTCACAGAAACAAGAGATAGTTGCCTTATCTTCTTGTGAGGCCGAGTTTATGGCAGCGACGGAGACTGCAAAGCAAGCTATTTGGCTTCATGACTTACTTGGAGAGCTGTTTGATGGCGTCAACAACAGAGTGGTTATCAAGATCGACAACAAGTCTGCTATTGCTTTGTCCAAGAACCCAGTCTTCCACGGGCGTAGCAAACACATACATACTCGGTTCCATTTTATAAGGGAGTGTGTCGAGAAGGGACTAGTGAGTGTTGAACATGTGGCTGGGATCCGACAGAAGGCGGACGTACTGACGAAAGCTCTAGGACGGACTAAGTTCAGTGAGATGAGAGAGCTAATAGGAGTGCAAGATGTTTCAAAAGAAGAAGTCAAGTTTGAGGGGGAGAATGTTGATTCAAACTTGAGATAAGCTTGGAGTGCAAGCTGTCATATTCCTAATGAGCTTAGGAATAGGGAAAATAGATATTGAGAGTTATCTATGATAGTTATCTATAATAATAATACCTAATGAGTTTTAGGATAAGTTTGAAAGATATATATATATAGGCATGTCGTGTGTGACATTGACCTAAGAGTTTTTTGTGGCTTTAGTTTTGAGCTTATTTTCTAAAGCATTGTGTTCGTGAGTTTAATAAAGAGATTCTTCAGAGTTTGATTTCAATAGTCAACAGTCATAATAATCTGATAAACAGCAACACTGCATTGATTCAAACATTGCATTCAGAAACACGAGTCAGAAGCAATGATTGCTCTAAAGGGTCGTTCGTTACTAAAAGTAGAAACTTAGCCATTAAAGTTACACATAAAAGAGAGAGTGATACATACATTTTTGTATTAATAGCGATTCACAGAAAGACGAATCTATCGAGAAGGAATGGTAGTGAAGGGAAGAACACGGCAAAGAGAGGCAGAAACCCAAAGTCCTGGTAAGTAGGGAAGGATTCGTGTTCCCAGTTGATCCATTCGAACAAACCCATCTCAGAAAGTTTCCAACTTTACAAGCAGAGTGTGCATTTTTTCATTCTTAATCAGAAGAACCACATCGGAATCTCGTCAGAGTTTTTCAGAACGAAATTAAGGGAAAGCAGATTCAGAGAAAGTTCAATGCTTTACAATAATGAGATTGTTTATTACTACTTCAATGGGCTCTCTTTATCCGAAACATTTTAGCAAAAGAAATAGTTGTTTTCTTCAAATATACTTCATACAAATATATTTTACGTGTGGTGGCAGAAGAGACTATTTTTTTTTTTTGAAAAAGGCAGAAGAGACTATTCAGGCCATCTTATATGATAGTGTTGATTTTCGTTTAATTGAATAATTTTTTTTCTTTTGTGTAAATGTAAAAATTGTTTTTATTTTATTTTATTTTCAGTGTACATTTGAAGAAGTAACTTTTAAATTGTATAATTATATATTTTTAGTAGTATTGCGTATATTTATTGATTAATAATTAAAAATAGCTTATTTATAATTTGTAATCATGTACGATTTCGTAAATATTTTTTTTAATCTCTTAAATAAAGATGAAATCACTTGTATTCACATCATAAAACAAAACACGTAAGTTGAAGCCGCATAGCTTTTAGAAAAAGTACTTGAAATCCATAAGTCACATACTACATTTATAAAATACTTTTAATTAAAAATATAATAAAATTTAGATTAAGGATTTAGTGATTATTGTTTATGATTTATTTATAAACTTCTATAAATATTTTATAAATGATTATTAAACATTTATAAGTAATTTATGAGGACTGGTTTAGTTTGTTATTACAAATTTAGAGTATTTACGAAAAATAGTCATTATTTAAAAATAAAACTAAAAAGTGATATCAAAATTTGTGGTAGAATTAAAACTATCTTCTAGTATTTAGCTTAATCAAGAAAAAGGTAATTTGCTAGATAGACAAACAAAATCGTTAACAAATATATATAATTTTGTGAAAATTCTTAAAAACATATTAATATGTAAAATAGCATAATATATAATATTACATGTTACATGTTACTTGTTAAATATTCTATAAATAACCTCATAAGTTCTTAACTGTTTGCTATCTAGCAAACTAACTTTTAAACCAAAAACTGATAGAATTTGTTACCACTGAATTTATCAAGTGAAGAAACAGCCGAAGATAATTTATAATTCTGCATAGTTATATGTAATCGTCATCATTTTATTACATAGTCATTCCACAAATTAGTATACGAATAGCTATCTGGACGTAAGAATTCGCTTCTGGGTTGTTCTTTAGTAGTCTCGAAAATGCCTATGCTTCCATATCGTTGGCATGCACTACCACCAGAGCCCCCACAATTCTTTGTGTTGCCCTTTTATTAAATTTGTCTTCTTTCATCTTTAAAATTTAAATCATCGACCATATCACTCCTTTAACAAGGAGAAAATGTATTTACAGAGTCACTCAATACTTATATTCAGCAATTACCAATATCTTTCTTCGAGCAATTACCAATATCTAATTGAATAATTCTGATATCGGACAAATGCAGACAGAAAAAAAAACATATATTGGGCAACGTGATGGACCACAACTTGATGTAACTACTGAAAAATAAGTCCTTGGGATAGAGGCATAATTGTTCTGCAATTCTCTTTTCTTTTGCATAGCAAAAAAAAAGTTCATTGGAAGCATTTTCATATTGACAAGCGTTGTGAATAGAAGGAATTATGGTGTCTACTGTGCTTAGGTCCAAAACCGATTCGTAAATACTACTCTAATAGTTTTATACAATCTTTTTCTGTAGATAACTTTACCAATCCTAAGCTTTGATTCCGAGGATGATATCGTTCTACTTCTATGTGGTTATCATTGGTCGGTAGTCGGTACTAGCATTACTGACAATAGTTATAATGTGAAACTTGTGGTTGAAAATAGGTGCAGCTCATAAACAAAGATTATTACTATCCATATGGGTGTTGAAGTAGGCCAAAAGTTAAAAACCAACAAAAAGGTAGGTGAAAAGTAATTAGAATTAATAATATAAGATTGAATATCTCGATATCGATTTTTTTTTATAATCATGGAGATCTGGCGACCGAGATCAACCGACTAATCCCACGAAACCCACGGCATTCCACGTATTCTTGCGATTTAACATTAGTATGGGTTGTCACACGGGGTTTCGAAGCCAGTTCTGTATTGAGGCCGAAACTCCATCAAAACCACTATTCTACCACCTTATAGTTATCTTGATATCGATTTAGTGCTCAAAAATTTACATGTTAGTGTAATGCGCCACGTCAAATTCAAGAAATCATTCTTGGTGGTTTGTCACACTCGGGGTGATATGTGCTTTACGATTGAAATATTTAGAAAAGTGGATAATGGCTACAAGAAAAAAAAAAGGAAATCTAATGACTGAAAACTTGATCAGGTTGCCTTGAAAAAGAAGAAGGGCCACCATTTTTCGGCAATCTTTTGTTTTCGTTTGCCATGACTTTCCTTAATGATGTTCACTGCAAGTGTATTTATGCGGCGAGCAAACTGAAAATTTGTTAATAGAGTTCGTCATAATTGATCTGCAAGTCACACATGCATTTATGATATGTCGGTAATATTATTGTAGACAATTAGTTACATTATAAGTTCTGATCACTATCTTGCCTTTCATTGTTTATAATTTCTAGAAGTCTCCTATCTCTTCAAGTATAAATTCAGAATATATACTTCAAACATTATTTTATAGGGAATGTGAGTTTAAATAGGTTTTTAAAAGCAACATTAACATTATACTGTTAGATTCTGATTTGGTTACGTGGTGAAATAAAATAATAACGGGAAAATGACAATATATTCTGTACGGTGAGGCGAAATCAGTTTACTCAAAAATCACATAACAGCGTAAATCATTTGGTATTAATTTTCTGTCACAAATTTTAAATATATAATGGTAAGTTCAAAAAAAAACTAAAAAATGGAATTGTGGACTGAATAAATAAAAATCGGAGCCAATCAGATTTATAATATAATATATTAGCGGTATGTATACGGTTATGGTTTGTATATTGAATTATATATATATATATATATATATATATATATAAGAGGCTAGAGAACATGAATATGTTCCACAAGTGAGTTACGTTATTTAACTTCAAAGTATATATACTATGATCGATCATACCATAATACAAATATGATACATGATTACCAACTTTATATTCGAGAACCAACCATAACCCAAAATCCGAATCTTTTTTTTTCTGTTGAAACCGAATAACACAAACTCAAAATCTCTGCCCCTCCGATTCAACTTGAAGAAACACTAAACTTTTTCGAACTCTCTTAAAAACTGTTGTTGTTTTTGTTAGATTTTAAGTCACATACGAGCCGTCGGAGATCAGAAGCTTCTTCTTTGAGTTTAGAGTTCTCCTTTAATACGTTATCTTGAGTTTCCAATACGCTGTTCAGCTTATCGATAAGACAGTTGTTCTCGTTGCGAAGCCTTACCACCTGAGACCAGAGTTCATCAAGATGTCTTTGTTTCCTCATCCTCGACCTCCTCGCGGATTCTCTGTTTGAAAGCATCCTCCTCTGCTTCCTCTCGTCGAGTATAATGATGCTCTGACGATGATTATGATGATGATCTTCGTCGGAAGTAGAGTTGTTGCTCGTCATTACATTTTGACCGTTGGATGATGAGGAATAGTTGTTGTTGATGAGTTCGTTTAGGTAGTTTAATGAAGAGGAAGAGGTTGGAGACGAGGGCATGTCTATTATGTTGAACTCTGCTGGGATCGTGGTTAAGTTTTCCGGCGATAGGTATTGGAAGTAACCGGTGATTTCTGCCGGAATCATGGTCTTAGTTTGGTGTATAAGAGTGAGAGATGAATATGGATGAGTTTGTATTTGTGGCTAGAAGTTAGTTTGAAGTAAGAAGAGGAGGAAGTGGGGAGGGTTTTATAATGTTGGAGAGTTAGAATAAGAAAGGAATCATGAGACGTGGGTCCTACTGATTATATTGTGTATCTAGAGCATATTGTAAATTTAAAAAATAATTCTACATTATTACGTTTCGTAATTTACATAGGCAGAAGAGCAAAAAACATACATACCAAAGTAAGCCATAATTTATATAGGCAGAAGAGTTAAAAGTTAAAATTCTCATTGTTTTTGCGAAATTGGTAGACAAATATTTCCATTGAATACCAAATAAATAAACATTAAAGAACGTATTCAATTGAATGTTTTATGTGATTTATATCAAAATAACAAATCTAGTGTTATTAAAATATGAATTTTAAAATTTATTTAACATTTATTGTTATTGAATTTTATATTTTATAAAGTACTTTAAAATCTACTGCTATTAAAAACATTTTTAGACGTGGAATTTCAAAGTTTTAAAGTGATTATAAAAATTTTTGGTGAAATTTTTTAGTTAAAATAAATTAGATATTAAATTAAATATGCAAAGAATTCTACCGAAAACCGATGATAATCAATTTTAAAAATAATTAGGCTTATAATAAAAACTTAAATAAGTAATATAGCGACAACACTAAAATAATACAAATAATCATGCATTTTTGGACCGAATACAATAGGGTCTATACATTTAAATATTATTTCAAACTTAGAGTAATATAATAATAGTTTGATGTATTAGAATAAAGTTATTGTAGAATATACTTAAGCTGAATTCTCACTATTATAATTAACTAAATAATATATTGGCCTTTATAGAATTGTAGTTTTACATAACAAGAAAAGAGTTAAGCTTTTATTTTAACTAATAGATCTGAACTCCAGCACTCAGAGCTCTTCTAATTTCTTTCTCGTCGTCGATTCTTTTTACTTTTATTTTAACTAATAAGTCTGAGCTCCAGCACTCGAGCTCTTGTAAATGTTGTCTTGCCGTCGATCCTTTTTAGACTGACTTTTGGTTAGGACATAAAATCATCACTTCATCATAGAAAGAGTTGTATACTTCTATTTTGAATGAAAATGTTTTGTGTTTCCAACATGCAAGAGCATTTTAGCAAAAATAAAAAAATAAAAATAAAAAATAAAAACATGCAAGAGCAACTAAAAAAATTATAGAAAAAGTAAACAACAAATTTGAAAGCAAAGAGAAATACAAAAGATAAAAAGGAAATACGAAGCCGATGAGTTGGCATCAAAATGAAGTGAACTCTCCAAGAAGATCCAGTAACAATAGAGCGATGGAGAATCCTTGGTTTCCATCATATTTGAAAAATATCCAAACCTGTCGAGACAGTGCAAGAATAGTGTAAGAATAGTTGTGTGTGACAGTACAACCTCACAGAAGTGCTTAGGAATTACACTGTCGAACAAATAACCATATGGGATATCCCTCATGTGACACTGTCACATGACATGGTAAGATGAAATCAAGTGATTAGAAAGTGAGATAATTTTTTCATCATAACTCTTATAAACTAATTTTTTTCATCACTGTCGCTGGTTTCATTTTAATTTTTGTTTTAAACTTTTTCACACATATAATTAAAAATATATTTGATTTTGTATATTTTATAATAAAAAGAAAGGCAACAATATTTTAATCAATAAAAAATGAAACTGAAGAATAAATTTAATAAATTTTGCATTGATATTTTAAAGCAATTATTTCGTAACGAAAATTTTATTCTAAATCGATACTTAATATGAAACGGATGGAGTAATATTCTAGATTTGAAAATTTAACTATATTATGGAATTGATGAGCCAAATAAAGCTATCTCATACTTTAAGTATATATAGAATGCAATTATATATTTTTTCTTCTAAAAATTATTCTGTGGTTTGAAAGCGCGGTTCAAAGTCTAGGCACATCTTTGAACATAGAAATACGAAATTAACAAATATTGTCTGATTTGGTATATAATATTGAGATATACCGATTCTCTAAACATGTTTAAAATATAAAGACATTCAGTAACACAAGCTAAAAATTAGAAAATGTAACAAAAATATAAATACCTAAATCAGAGTCAAGATCGAAAACTTCATATCCCCATTCATACCAACACTCTCAATTGAAATTACAATTTTATTGGGTTCCTAACATTTTTGTTTGAACCAAACTAAAAATAAAATAAATAAAGTCAAACCAAAACTAAATTTATAAATAACTGAACGGTTACTATATTTTTGAACCAAAACCAAATACCACACCCGAACCGAAACCAAACAAAAAAACCAAAAAAAAATAAAATCCAGAAGCGAACCAAAACCAAAAACTCATACCTAAACATATTGTGAAAAAATACATGTTAATAAATTTACCAACAAAAAAATAATTTCGCGCTATCCTATTTATCTTTACGATTAAGGAAAGGCACATGAAGCCACCATACCAAAATAAACAAAAGGTTAGATGTTCTAGTAATCAATATATCATTGGCACTTTTGAACCTAACTTCTACTAACTGGCGTCAGCAAATGTCAAAGTTCAATGTGTAGAGTCTCCATTTTACCGGATTTGAGACTTTAATGGGTGCTAATCCATTTTATTATAAACATCGTTCTATTTCTATATACACACATAATATGAAACAAAACACAAACTTGTTTCCACAAAAACATCAAATTTATCAAATTAATATTAACTTTTATTTAGAGTGTTCAGAAAAAAGTATTAACTTTAGAAGAAAAAATACATATTTAGTTTACTCCATACTATTTCCAATGAAAACTATACAAAACTTTGCACTCAGAATTCAAAAGAAAATGTATTTTTCTACAGTTTTCGTGAGAACTAATTGGTCCTTAGAGTCTACTAGTCTTACAGAATACTGAATCATAATTATCATATACTGTTATTGTACGACATATTAAGGAACAAATGCTAATTTTAATTTTTAATAATAATTGACCTATAGTAGATATTTGGTATATATAATTTTGTAGATTTTTCAGATTGAATTCTTCCGGTCCAAATGTAATGTTTTCTCAAAATAAATTATTTGTACCATATGTAATTTGTATTCAGCTTCATCAAAACCTATATCTATAGAATATATCCATTTATATTCTTCTTATCACTAGGCAAATCAATTACCACTTCTTAAATCCAAAAAAAAACCATCTCTCAAATTTATAATGCCTTAGAGCATGTTCAGCGCTGGATCTTAGCATATGGTTCTTATTTGATTTTTTTGTCTGATAAAAAAATAAAATACTAACTAATCGTAGACTGCTACGTATTAGTAAAATCCTACAAAAAAACAAAGAAAAACCGTTCTTTGTTTTGCATACGGAAGCACCGTTTATTAAGTAAACAATAGAATCCATTTATATTTTTATTATTTTTTGGGAAGAGCCCTATATTAAGGGGCTGACTGGTTTTCCTGCTACCATCCGCAAACGCAGATTTTGCGGTTCATAGCGGTTGTTGGCGTTTCGAAACAATCACAGAAAACGCTACAAATCGCTTCAAATCGCTCCGAACCTCTTAAAATCAAAAGCTGATTCCAGCTAGCGTTTGCGGTTGCGGGCGGTTGCGGGAGGATAAATTTTTTTTCTTTATAAACAAAATAAATAAAAATAATACTAAAAATATCCAATAAAAATTTTAAATTAAAATAATAGAAATTGTAAAATGTATACATATTATATTTCAATTTATATTATAAAAAATTAAAACCAAAATATTTTCTATAAATTTTTAAAATTTAATAATATGATTTTATAAATATAAATTTTATATTTATTATATTATTATGATTTTTAATATTTTTATAATTATATAAAATGTAAATATTGTTAAAATTATTATTTAACAGATATTGCGTTTGATAGTTTACCAGTCATAAGAATCCCGCAAACGCAACAATTTCTAACAGTTGTGTCAGTCATATAAATCTCTAGAAAACGCTTAAAACCGCAACCACCCGCACCCGCAAACTCCCGCAACCGCAACCGCAACCGCTGTGGTTATACCAGTCAGGCCCTAAGATTCGCCGGTAAACCTGCTCTTAGGATGATAGGTAGGATCAATCATGCCTCCTCATTTTTAGATGAGCACAAACATATTCTGAGTCATATATTTATGCGTGCACAGATACCTACGTACATATCTTGATATATATAAATCTCGAATCCATCTATATAAAGAAAAATCTTTTGAATACCTTATCAAAAAGAAAAATCTTTTGATTAATCAGTCAAATATGTGGCTGTTGTTTTGTTATTATGTGGTTGATTTCCTTAGGCGGGCCGGTAAGAATCCATCTCCTCCACACAAAGGATATTGGATATATGCCTTTTTCTATAACGTAAAGATTTTTCAATGCGTTTAAAGTGAACTTAATCAGATTCTCATTCGCCAAATCAGGTATCTAGCTCTGTTGTAGTAACAGTAATATTCCATATTATATACTGCCCCTCTTTCAAAAAGATGCAGGTTCTAGAGAATTAAAAAAAATACATTTTATCTAGTTAAAGCAATACATAATTGATTAGGCACTCATGTGAATGCATTTTTTTTGTGCATAGATGTAAGAGCACCTTCATGCACAGATTCTAAGAAAAAAAAAGTATTATAACAAACCAAAGATGTGAACCCCGTCCCTTGCAGTCTCACGTGGAAGGGACGATATCATGGGAGTTTCGTGAACCCCATGACACGTGGCGATCCACGATTAGTTCGGTAATTTTTTTTTAATCAAACGAAAAAAATAAATAAAAAATTAAAAAATTAATTATTCGCATTGGAAATCGAACCCTCGTTAGTTTCACTATGGGGATATTCTATGTGCACTTATGTAAATATTAAAAATATAATGGAAGCTAATTAAATTGAATAAATTAAACAAACGTTTAAGGCTTCCTTTTATATTATGTTGGTTTAAACTACATTTCATAATAAGTTTTATTCTAACATTTTTTTTCTTGTTAAACAAAAAATGTCACTTTACAATTTCAATGCAAAATATATTTATTTTCAGCTAAAATTTAAGTGCAAACTGCATTAATTTTCTAAATAATTTTTGTATTTCAAATACTATTATTCAGAATTCTGTAATTAATAACAACTTACATATATTTCCGTCACTTTTTAATTTGTGTGAAAAATGTCAAAGTGTCACTTATTTAGAAACGAAGAGAGCATGATCTTCGCCTATCTATCCGAACTAAACAACAGATACGTTTTGGATTACTGACCATTTCTGCAAATTACAATTCAAATCGAATCATACAATAAGACCCTTTTATCACCACAAGGTCATCGAGTTTCCTGTGATAAGTTGGTGAAGAAGGTTAAGAATATGACTTATTGATGGTCATGTAATTTTCAAAAGTTATTCTGGTAAGATTAGTTTACACAACCTTAGTATATATTTTGTATCTGATATAATATTATAGTAAACTGATCTTAATTCTGTTTCTTAATTTATGGATCAACTCAAAATTTCACTTACCGGTTCTCTTGACTCTTGACTTCACATGATATAATGATACTTTCTCCGTTTTTAAATAAGTGTTATTTTGACATTTTTCACACAAATTAAGAAAGTGACGAAAATATATGAAAATTGTTATTAATTACACATATATGATCAATATTATTCGAGATAAATAAAGTTATTTATTAAATCAATACATTTTGTAATTAATTTTAAGCTGAAAGTAAGAATAATTTTCATTGGAATTGTAAAATACACTTTTTGAGTAACAAAAAAAAATGTTAGAATGACATTTATTATGAAACAGATGAAATATATACTAATATGGAGGGTGCATGCATAACAATAAAATAATATGTAATGCAATCACTAGAGAATGTGAGAAATAACTCCAAAAGGGATGTACGTAAAAGGTGCCGTGAGAGCATCTCCAAAAGACTATATATTTTAGATTTTGTAAAACTCTATATTTGAAGTTTCAAAGTATTTATCTCCAAAAATAAAATTTCAAAATTAATTTCAAAATATTTGTAATTTACTCCATAATCATTTTATTGTCATAGTTAATGTATATCCATAAAACTTTTATAAATAACTAGAATGTATATAAAAATATTACAACAATACTAATTAATAAAATCTTGCACTACAATATAAAATCATAAATAGAAATACATAATTAAATATTAAAATACAAAAATACGACATCATTCCCTAAAATTATTTCTGTAATACTACATCTTCGGTTATAAAAAATTTGTTTGGATAATATTTTAGAGATTTTAGAAAATTCTGAGCAAATTTACCAGACCATTAGTGTTGTTGTAATTTTTAAACGGGTGTAATAATTTTAGTTTTCATGTACCTTTCAAAAAAGTTTTTTATTAAGTATCTTTTGTAATATAAACTTTATTTTAATTTTTTCATTTAATTTTATCTGTAAAACTTGAAATCTAGAAAATATATCAAATAATTATGAGATATATTTTTTAAGAAAATCGATAAAAAGTATATTTAAAAATCATAAATATGATGTGTAATTAATTGTAAGGATCGAAATGCAAATAAAAGATAAAACTTCAAATTTCAAATTTTGATTATTGAAACTTTAAGTATGAAGTGCTACTCCTCAAAACTCTAAATTTGAAGTTTTTAAGCTTTTTTAAGAGCCAAAATCTCTATATTCTTTTAACACTGAATTTATCAATTATACGCTTTTCCAATGCTGCTTTTTTCATTGCTGCTTTGTTCAAAAGGTTTCAGAAGCTTGCCTCTTTCACTAATAGCACTGATAAAAGAGGATGGGTATAAACCTAAACATAGTTGGCGTTCTCTCTGTTTTTTCTGGATGATCTCCCTCCTACTACGGGCATTGAAGTAGGCCGACTGTAGATATTATGTCGAAGGCTATCTCTTCTTCTCGAGAATGGTTTGGACAGAAGAGTAGGGAAGCTAGTGCCCCCCTACGGTAGGGGCCCTACTTATCAAAGCACCAGATCCTCCTCCTCAGGCGGATATCAGTTTATTAAAGACAGATGCTGCTTGGTAGGGACACCTAGCTCTGGCGGGTTTAGATAAAGGTGATTGGAGATCCTCTGCATGGTGCACTGCCACTTTGTCAGCATGGAGACAACAGGGATGCAGATGCCAGTCCCTGTTAAATGAATCTGATGTAATGACTACTCAACTTTAAGGTTAAGATTAATGCAAGTTTTGTTCCCAAAAAAAAAGTTTACTTGCTTAAGTGTATTATAAGGATGCCGATATATGCTTTTGCTATCTCTTTATAATCTTTTGAAATGTGAAAATTTATTTGCAATCTTTTTATTTAGTGACTTATATATTGACATTACATAGAAACTTTTGTATTTTACAGAATGTAATAAAAATGTGGATGATTCTTTTGCCTTTTGCTGATTGAAATTATTACCATATTTTTATTAATCAAGGCTGTCCCAAAAAACCATTTAACAAAAATCTACAGGGAAACATACAGTGTTTTACCAAACAATTGGGACATTATCATAGCATAATAGTAGTCATGTTTCTTTATCAAAATAAAAATAATAGTAGTCATGTTATTATGAATTGTCCTCAGAAATTAAATTTGTATTAACAAATATCCCAATGTCGTTTTAACGCGTTTTCCCGACCATTGATTACGCTAGGTTTATAGTTCAAATTGCATTCATAACAACAAGTCAATGACAAGGAAAACTGGAAAAGTCTCGTGCCGACGGATGTTTATGTCGTCACACATCGGTTACAGATCCAGTCAGTAAACAGAATTTCGCAACTCTGTGCTTATTATTCCATTGATACTTTCATATTCAAAAACATGAGTTTTTCTTTAACAAGTGCATAATCCCTCCATACAAAAAGGCCCTGGTAATCCACCCCCGCAAATAACAATCTTCTTACAATCCTCCTGTAAGTCACAAGTCCACGTGATACATTTTCCTTTGCCTGGTCTTTTTGGGTCTTTACACCATATGCCTCCGCATCCTTCTTTGTTTCCGCAGACTGGCAATTTGCTACCACCCTCTGCTTTTATTACATTGGTTACAAGCAACATGAACACGCCTACATGTTTATCACCATAAAATAAATGATTTAGTCACAATATTTTTGACATGTTTTGGAGTTAGTTTAATTGGAAATATAGAGAGAAGAACTCACAAGATACCATACAGGACAGGAAGAGAGCGGATGTTGGTCTGGCCGCCATTTTCGAAAGATGCACTAGACGGAGAAAATAGTTTGATTTTTAATTGTTAATGTTGTTTCGGGGCTTTCATAGTTTTATAGGCGGTTTAATTGTTCTAGCATTTATTGTGGTCTTTGAAACGCTTCCACTCTATATTTGGGAGGGAATACATTAATGCATTGCATGGAATCTATATAATTAATTTCGAATCCTATTTTTTATATATTGTTGACAAATCATAGTAAGACTATTTAATTAAGTATTTAATGTGACATATTTGATTATTAACATTAAATCTTAATAATCAATAAATATAATAATAAAAATCAATTTTAATTATAAATTTGAATTATTTTTAAGTTATAACAAAATCTTTTGAGAAAAAATCTAACAAATCTTACCATAATTTTAAAAATATCTTTTATAAAATGATACACTGATTAATTTCGTAACTAGTAATATAATATTATTATAAATAATATTAATTAAAGTTTTATCATAAAACCAAAGAAGATAAAAACTATATGCTATTTTATAAATTTTAAAATTATATTTTATCTAATATACTAATTTAGATTTCTACTTTTTATATATTGTTGACAAGTCATAGTAACTACTAAATTAACTCTTTAGTGTGACATATTTGATTATTAACATTAAATCTGAATAAATAATAATAAATCAATTTTAAATGTTAATTTGAATTTATTTTTAGTCATAAAAATTTATTGAAAAAAATATAACGAAATTATACCAAAAATTAAATATCTTTTACAAAATAATACAATAGTTAATTTCGTAATTAGTAATATCTAAATTAATAGATTAGATAAAATATAATTATAAAATTTATAAAAATATTTTTCTCTTTTCTGAAAAGATGACATTAGGAGCTGGTCCCTTGTGTATTTTCCAATCCCATCGGTTTTCACTAATATGGATATTTTTTCTGAAGATTACCAAAAGGTTATGACTTTAGTTTTTTTTTCTTTAGATTATGTAATATATCTGGAAGAATATGAACAATAAGATTTATACAAACAGAAATGGTAATCAACAAAATTTATACAAATAGCAGAAGTGGAGGATGTGGTATGGGCAGAGGCTTACGGTCTTGAAATCAGCCAATTCTTTCGTCATCTGATTGGTTTTTATTAGAGCATTCCAGAATCTATTTTGTTGATAGTATATTGAGGACACAAGATAAATTCTTAGGACAAAGATAGTTCTAGAGAACAAATGGTTCAGATGAGAACTTTTTTTCAAACTGTCTGTATGAATAATATATAGAAAGATATATATTAATACAAGAATAATAGGAAATGTGACTATTGCCTATCAAAACCATGCTTTCTATTATTCTTGTATAAATAATCTTTGTTTTACTATTTTGATTCATTTTATAACAAATAATAATAGACTATGTATATCTTGCATTAGACCTGGGCATCAAATTATATACTAAAAACTATTTTGATTGTTTACTTTTTTAAAGATTGCTTTGTTACAATTTTTGGGAATATTTATGGCATTTCTACTAATAATATTGGTGAAGTAATTTTTAAAGCATCAGTACTTCAAAAATACTGCAAATGTCGGATTAATTATTGTTCAAATGATCCGAATATCGGGCTTTAACTAGGTCCCATGGTCCTCGTACCCTTCAAGACCCAACACAATGAAGACAATCCTAGTTTAGCAAAGCATTTTGTGCCAAAAATTCACTGTTGAGAACAAGGAGGTTGTGTGAATCAATCTTGCCATGGATCACTCTCTGCTCTAACTTCAGACTGGTTCAATTACTTCTGCTTCTCCTTCATCCACACTCGTGCTTCCTTCTTCTGCAACTTCTTCCTCGACTCGTCCCCATCTTCCTCCAACAGCCATAGCCATCATTTCATAAATCTTGTTCCCCAGCTCGGCCGGACTATCAGGCTGCTCAAGGCAAACAGATTAAAAGTGAGGAAAACAGTCCAAAACACTAATAGAAAACAAGAAAGCCTAAAGAACTTCATTATATTCCTTACAGTGAATCCACTTGAGATTATAGCAGTGTCAAACAAGAGATCAACCACTCTTGTTGCTTCACTGCTCTCAGGTGCGTTCTTACAAGCAGCCTGCACAAATATGAAACAACCCAACAAAAAAACATAACTAAGCTTTTCTTTTCAAGGTCTTTGTGACAGAGATTTTAAGAGAGGAGATGGAAAACACTTACATTCAAGTCTTTATGATCGGATGATCTGGATTGATCTCAAGGATTCTTCTACCTCTCATGAACTCCAAGCTTGAAGTGTCTCCAAGAGCTTGTGCCTTCATTAACCTTTCACCATACACAAAACACATTTAAATTTTATGATGTTGATCTCAGGTTTAGTAAGCTTTTTTTTTCTATTCTACCAGCCTGAGTTCTAACCTTTCCATATTAGCAGACCATCCGAATTTGCCTGAGACAAGGACACAAGGAGAAGAGCTCAACCGATTTGAGACTTGGACTTTGGCAACTTTGTCGCCGAGCTGCTGCTTCATCCAATCACAGAGAAGATTAAACTCTTGTTTAGCTTCCCTATCCTTGACTTCATCTTCATCACCTGCCAAAAAAAAAATTGCACCAGTCTATCAAGAAAAAAAAGAAACTACACTCTGATTTTGCAAGAACTGCTAACAACACTTACCAAATTCCAAATCTTCTTTGCTGATATCAACAAACTTCTTTTCTTTGTATGTTTGTAAATTCTGAATAGCAACTTCATCGATTGGTTCAACCAAGTATAGAACCTATAAATAACACAATGAAAAGTATATTAAACCAAATCAAGGGAGAAGTTGAGAAAACTAGTGTTGAATCATGTACCTCAATGTCCTTTTGAATTAGTTTCTCCAAGAAAGGAGCTGATTTGGCACTTTTCAGACTGTCGGTGGCAAGGTAGTAGATAGCCTTTTGGTTCTCTCCCATGTTCTCGATGTACTCATCCAAGCTTGTCAACTCCTCTTCGTTCTTGGAACTGTAGAATCTAAGCAACGGTGTAATACGCTTGTGGTTACCAGTGTCTTCAATACAACCCAATTTAAGGAATCTACCAAAGTTCTCCCAGAACTTCTTGTAATCCTGAAACCATTGATTCGTACCACAACCAAAATGAATATAACTAACGACTTTAAAATGAGCTTAAGAGAAGACACGGTACCTCTTTGTTTTCACTTTCGGAGATTTCTTGTATCATGTCGAAAGTCTTCCTAATGAGCCTCTTTCTCATGATTCTTACCTGAAATGTTATTACAAGATGTGTATTAGTATGGAGATTTGAGACACTAACTGTGGCGGCATCACTTACGATTCTGCTTTCTTGGAGAATTTCACGTGAGACGTTAAGAGGAAGATCGTTTGAATCCACAACACCCTTCACAAAGCTTAAGTATCTCGGGAACTGCAAACAGATAATGAAACATGTTAAAGCAAAAAACATGGATCGTAGAGCAATTACTACATTATGAACAAAGGCTCACCAGCTCTCCATCAAAGTCATCAGAGATAAACACACGCTTCACGTGGAGACGGATGTTTTTTGTTTTCGGGTTGGTAACGTCCTCGTTGTTAAGAGGACCCATCCCAGGGATGTATAGAATGCTCCTGAACTCAACCTCCCCCTTTTGAGAAACAAGAAATCACAAACGATTAAACATCCAATCAAAGGAAGGATTACGCAATGCTTTTATATAACGAACAGTAGTAGCACCTCAGTTGTGAAGTGTGTGTGAGCGAGCGGGTCCAAGAACTCGTTGAAAGCCTTCTTGTAAAACTCATTGTACTCCTCCTTTGACACTTCCTTTGAGTTGCGCATCTAATCAAAGACAAAAAACAATAATCAATTGAACATGTCAAACTTCATTAAGGACGAAAACAAAACACATGTGAAAAGCTCAAGGCTCACCCATAACGGTTTTGTTTCATTGGCTAGTTCCCAATCCCAGTACTTCTCAGTTTTAGTAGTCTTCTTCTTCTTGGGCTCACCTCTGGAATCAAACAAGCAACGAGGTCATGTCAATAGCTTAGAAAAAAAAAGAGAAGGACAGGTGTTTGCTTTCACTACAGTTTACCTCTTTCTCTTCTTCTCCTTCCTTAGCTGGTTCTTCCTCTTCAACCTACCAAGAGTTGTTAAAATTCAAAACACAGTCTCCAGTGTTAACCAACATTCTTTGTAACTGCAGTAAGTGACAAGGTTCCTCACCTCAACAGTCCTTGATTTCTCCTGCCATGTGTAAGATGGGAAACCCAACGAACTGAGAGTAGTTCTTCACAAGGTTCTTGATTCTTGTAGACTCCGCAAATTCGTATTTATCATCCTCCTGCACCAACGAATAACCAGTCACATCCACAATAAGAGATCTCAACGCATCAAATGAAGAACGATTGAATAAAGAAAAGTACCCTTAGGTACAAAGTTATCTGCGTTCCACGGCGTAGTAAGTTTTCAGGGTCTGTTTCTTCTCTGATCACATATGAGCTACTATCAGCTACCGACTCCCAAACATATTGCTTGTCAGATTTGGGGCTTTTGGTGGACACAACAACCTGAAAGCAGAGAGAACTATTAAGTCCACCACTACTCTTGAGATATACACTAAGGAACAAAAATTATAAAATTCTCACCTTTTCAGCAACTAAGAAGGCAGAGTAAAACCCAACACCAAACTGTCCAATCAAACCATTGTCCGCACCAAGGTCCTTGTTTTCCTGAATAAACAGAGAGATACCAAAACAATGAATCCAAAAAAAACTTGACAGCGAGAGTGACTTGCTGGTATCAACTAATAATATTCAGAGAGATGAAAGAAAAAAAAGAACCTTTAGAGCCTTTAAGAATTTGGAAGTACCACTCTGAGCAATGGTTCCAAGGCAGTCAATAAGCTCCTCCTTTGTCATTCCAATACCAGTATCACTGCAAATTCACATCAACTCTTTAAGTAATTATTCTTACATCTACCTGTTAGTATTCAAACTTACAAAAAAAAAGAAAAAATCATTACGTAATGGTGATGGTGCCGTTATCAGGATCAGGCTTGATACGAATCTCAAGGTCACCACCACCATCTCCAAGCAAAGCAGGCTCTGTCACACTCAAGAACCTCAGCTTGTCCAACGCATCGCTTGCGTTACTGGAACATACACACAAAAAACACACACATCAAAATCAGATTTTTTTTTAAACAAACTTCAATTATGAAAACGAATCTATTTACTACTCACCTAACAAGCTCCCTGAGGAACACCTCCTTGTGACTGTACAAGCTATGAACAATCAAATCCATCAATCTGCTAACCTGCGAACCACCCAGTTTCAAAAGTCTCAAACTTTATTCATTTCCAGAGATACCCACAAGTAAAAAAAATCGAACAAACCTCAGCTTGGTACTCGAACTTCTCACCGGACCCTTCCTCATCAGTCGTCTCTTTCTCGGCCACGGCCGCGTCGCACTTGACGGCGAAGCGGTTACATCTCTTGTCGAGATTCCAGGTGCAGGAAACGCCGGTTCTCAAACCGCCGCCGCCGCGAGGAAGAAACGCGGTTCTGAGATGAGAGAGACGAGGTTGGTTTCTGGGAGAAGAAACTGGAGCGAATGGAACCGAGGTCAAAGGGCTCGTGTAGAGGCTTCTACTCAAAGCCGGAGCCATTTTTTTAGATTACAGAGAGAGAGAGAGAAGGATGATTTTTTGACCTAGAGAAAACCCTTATTTCAAGGTTTAAGGAGAAGAAGGTTGCCAAGAGAGTGTGTGAGAGCATTCATTATCCGTTCGTTGTTTCACACGCGCTTTCCTCTTGCTCACAAAAAAAATTGAAAAAAAAAATAACTAGCTCAGTCACGGTTGTAGTCACGCGCTTAAGGTGCGAGTATAAGGTAACTCTAACATGTAGAAAGCCTATTGGGCCACTTATGTATGTAGGATTTTGAGTTGTTGGTTTGGTTTGAAATACGACCACGGAAAGAAACTAGGCCTGAACAATAGGAGGTGATTAATATTTTATTTTTTTGATCAAAGGAGTTGATAATATTATCTCGAAATATTTTCATAGAAATACTGTGAATGTAGAGTGTGGTCAGTCTGGACGTGTGGAAAACTACGATGTTAATTCCAACGTAACACACATTTGGGTTACGGAAATTACCGAAATCATTGTTTATACACTCTATTACCTATTTTTAACTTATTTAAAAAAACATGTGTAGTTACTTCGATCACCAACTTCTCTCTGTCTTATACTTGTCTTTTATAATTTGTCCCTTATCCCCTATATATTAAAGGAGAAGCATTTTTAAGGCTTTCTTTAAACGATTTTTGTCAGAATGCATGAGAAGGCTCGGATCCACGTGTCACTCTGTGAACGATTTGAAAAAAAACACAACATTTAATGCTTAACTTTCTTTCCTTTTTTGCTTAAATAACAAAGGAACATACAAATTTTTTTTCATAACTTTGACGTCAAACGACAAGAAACAACCACAATAACAACATATAGTTTCAATCCCCATCTCAACAAAAGGATATAGATCGTACTAAACTCACCACCACGAACCAGAAACACTTAGAAGCATTTTCGGTGAAATTTCTATGTTTCTATGTCATGTCTCTTTGTCTCTCTGAAACACTACTTGAACGTTTTCTCTGCGTACGTAAACGTACGTATCTTGCTTTAATTTTAGTTGTCAAGGTAACTAAGCGAGGAGGAAGAGACGGTGTAAAGACAAGGAGACGCGAGGATGTAAAGGAACAACCATTGTTCATAGCGAACATAACCCAAAGCGAGACGTGTTCTTCTGAGTTCCCTTATGCATTGCCATACCATCTTGCATTAGAGAATGGAGAGGAGAGGAAGCTTGATTCAACGTTAGCATACGCTATGCAAGCATTGAAGGTTGCAGCAGAGTCGGTCTTCAAGTATGGTTGCTTCTGGCTCGGGTTTTATCGTGGATGCAGCGCTTAACGAGACAGGGAAGTGGGAACAAGGGAAGCTGTTACGTCTGAATGCAAAGGTTCGTGTAGCCAAAGGAGAAGTTAAGGATGCTATTGAGACTTACGCACAACTTCTTGCACTCCTTCGGGTTCAAATCATGAAGCTTTAGTTATGTAAAGAAAAATCCAAAGGGATGTGATGTAGAGGGTTTAGAAGTCTTGAGCTTGGGACGTGGAATGATTTTGCTCATATATATATAAACTTCTCGCAATGGGATGACGCAGAGACATGAGCAAGATCATGACAATCGTGTTGATGAGTTATATATATAAACCTCGCGCAATTGCCTCTCTTTCTTCTCCGCATCGTCTCAGTTTCTTCTCAGTTTCTTCTCAGTATCTTCTCTGTTTTTTCACGTAAATATATAGTTTTGCGGTCATTTGATGAGTTGCGAGGTTGGTTGGTCGAGGTCTCTCTTAGGTTTTGTTAATGATCAACTATATAAAATGAAGAGATAATGACTTCATACAATCTGTTTTTGTTATCAATTCCCACGTTCCTTTGCCTTTTTAATTCATGGAAGAACGGTTTTGTTAATTGATGAATTTGGTCTGTTAGAATAACATAATCTTCAAACACATTTTTTATTTAATAACATGGACATTATCGTGACGACCGTCTATGTTTGAATAACATAATCTTCAGATGGTATATCAGAACGATATAAAGGAACTCCATGGTATACAGATGAAGAAGAAGAAGAAGATCGAGAACAATTGTTTACGTTATGAACTTTGTATATATCTAACCCTTTTATTAATCTTCGACCTTGGTATTTTTGGTATTTTTGGCGTTTTGTGTGGGATTTATTTGAGGACCTTTTTATTAATTAAATTTAACAATTTTTTTAAGTAGAGATAACAATATTTATTTTCTTGCTTAACAAGTTTCAAATATCTACGAAAAGAAGAAAATTTCATAAAAAAATAACTAATATAAGCTCGCTCTTCTTGATCGGAAGATGGCTACCGCTACGGAGATAGCGAAGAGGATACATGTTAAAGCGAAGATGAGGCATATCACCGGGACGTCGTTGTTGTTGTTGTCTCTCTTTGAGAGGAGTAACAGATGAAGTCTTGATTCGGGTGGGTTGTGTTGAACCCGCAGACTCTGTTCTTGACCCGACAGTCTCTGCATTTAGCGAAGTACGGGTCTCGAGACATTGTAGCATTTGTTTTCACAAACAATAACAGTTTGACACAAGCGATAACACATTCTATACAAACTATAAGAGTTCTTACTACAATCTCCCATTGTCAAGTATGCTTTACGAGTCATTCTCATGTAGTAGACGTAAATTTTAAAGCGAATGAAATACTACAATTTTATTACACATGAATTTTAATAATATGGTTAAGATTTTTAAACCGATATCAATGAATTCTACCCATCCCGAATTAGACCGGCTAGCATTAACGTTTGGACAATATTTATATTTTATGAGTGATTAGCAAGGTAAATTGATGATACTAAATGTCATATATTTCACATTTTTTGTTATGGAAATTTATATATCTAAGAGTGATTGGCAAGGTAAAAATATTTTTCATTTAATACGATATTATACCAAGATACCACATTTATTGAATTAGGTTTAGTAAACCTATATAAGACTCACTCCTCCACATAATTTTATTTATTCACTACACCCAAAACCTTAACAAGTTTATCTCATTCTCCAATAATGGTTGCGGTAACTTATGTGTCTGATTTGAAACTATTCAAGTCAATGTGGAAGATTATGGTTAAGATCCTTTATTTGTGGAAGCAATATTCTGCTGGTAGTGGTCTAACTATTGAAATGGTTTTTATCGACTCCAATGTAGGCATCTTTACTCTTCACCTGAATACATTTTATAAATTTCGTTTTCTTTATTTAAACATGTCTAAGTTTCGAGTTTTTTTTTTATTTCGTAGGTTGTGAAGATGTTTTACGCAGACCAAATTGAAAAATAAATGTTAAAACATAATGCTTGATTGTTAAAATTCATTGGCCTTATGTTTAATAAGTTGTAAGAATTAAACTCAGCAGGTGCAATGTGTAGATATATTAATGTTATTGTTTATGTATATATTTTTATACAACGATTTATGTATATAATTTAATTGTCATTATTTAAAAAAATATTTTGTAATTGCTAAGTATATTTTATATTTAATTAATTTTAACTTTCATTTGTTATATGAACAAACATTTCTTTCAATATTAGTTAACGCTATATGTATATAGCGATGAAACACTTTTAAAAAAATTTACATACACACAAATATGCACATTAAAGTTAGTACTTATATAACAAAATGTGAGGTGAAGATTCTAAATCAGGCGTAATATAGAATATTATTATTTTAAAATCTTCATTTCACCATTAACCAAATTGTAATGAAATGAATTGTTTTATAGGCATCTTAGTTTTCTTCAACAGTTATATACATTTGATTTTATTATGATTTTTTCATAATTTATAATATGAAACGATTGGTTTATATTAGAATTGTCTAAAATTCAAAGAACATGAAATCAAACAAATACAAATAGTCTTTAGTTTATCACTAAAACCCGAAAAATCTCAACCATTTTAACCGAATAAAAAAAAATAAATATGAATTTAGAATGTATCTATATCATAGGATCTTAAAACCCGAAAACAACCCAAAACTAAACTGATATCCAAAATAAATATACCTAACGTCTTAATATCTTAAAAATAATCTCATCCCGTGCAAGGCACGGGTTATCAGAGATTCTCGGATGAATATACGTTCACATTAAACTAGACACTCATTTCTTAAAAAAATGTTACCATCGGTTGCTTACATAATTGGTTTGATTTGCACAGCTCTAACTCTAACTACATAATGCATCATCAATTGTCTTAAACAAAAAGTAAATATAATTTTGAAATCTACATATAGAAAGACATATATGAATAATACTAATGGGTTTCATTCCATTCTTGGCAGTAAGTTGTATATATTTTTCCTTATAGAGAGAGTTTGTGAATATATTTATTTTTCTCGAAAGAATTTTTATAAAAATAAAAAATATATATAGAAGAAACAGGAAATAAATAAATAGTTCAGAATTTCAAGTGTGAACTCTTTTCTTTAAACTAAGAGATAACGCACAAACAAGGCAACAAGCCTTTCTTCTTTCTTCAACAATAAAAACATGGCTTACACCACCAGACCAGACCCTGCAAAAAAAGAGAGAAGAAAACGTGACCTTCTCATCCATGTAGAGAGAGAGAGAGAGAGAGATTTAGTGTTTAGGGTATACCCAAAGGTTTACAGTTTAGTGTTTAGGATTTATCCAAGGGTTTAGGGTATATCCAAGAATTTAGGGTTTAGTGTTTGGATTTTTACCCAAGGGTTTAAGCTTTGTCGAAAGGTTTAGGGTATAGTGTTTAGTGTTTATGATTTATTTTTTTCTGACGGTTTTAAAATTGTTAAAAAAAAATCATCTTTTGGCAGCTACTAATATTTTTCATTTATTTTAAGAACTTCACAAATTATTATTATTTTATTTATTATATTTAAAAAAAATTTGTACATTAATTTGCAAACTATGATTAGTTGGTAATTCACCCAAGAAAAATTCATAATAAAATATTAAACTAGAAAACATTCCCATATAAATCAAAATTGTGGTAGCTAAAAGATAATCAATGAATTAAAAGAATGTTTACATTTTTATATTTAGAAAAAAAGGTTTAGGATGAAGGGGATACCAAGAGAGAGAGAGAGAGATAGAGAGAGAGAGAGAGAGATTTGGGGTTTAGAGTATACCCAAGGGTTTACAGTTTAGTGTGTAAGATTTACCCAAGGATTTAGGGTATATCCAAGAATTTAGGGTTTAGTGTTTGGATTTTTACCCAAAGGTTTAAGTTTTATCCAAGGGTTTAGGGTATAATGTTTAGTGTTTATGATTTACTCTTTTGTGACTGTTTTTAAATTGTTAAAAAAATTTCATCTTTTGGCAGCTACTAATATTTTTCATTTATTTTAAAAACTTAACATAAATTATTATTATTTTATTTATTATATTTTAAATAATTGTACATTAATTGGCAAACTATGATTAGTTGGTAATTCACCCAAAAATCATGATAAAATATTAAACTAGGAACATTCCCATATAGATCAAAATTGTGTTAGTTAAAAGATAATCGATGAATTAAAAGAATGTTACATTTTTATATTTTTCAAAAAAAAAAGGTTTACGATGAGGGAGATACCAAGAGAGAGAGAGAGAGAGAGAGAGAGAGAGAGAGAGAGAGAGAGAGAGAGAGAGAGAGAGAGAGAGAGAGAGAGAGAGAGAGAGAGAGTGTGTTTAGGGTATATCCAAGAATTTAGGGTTTAGTGTTTGGATTTTTACCCATGGGTTTAAACTTTGTCCATGGGTTTAGGGTATAGTGTTTAGTGTTTATGATTTAATTTTTTGTGATGGTTTTTACATTGTTAAAAAAATTTCATCTTTTTGCAGCTAATAATATTTTTCTTTTATTTTAAAAACTTAACACAAATTATTATTATTTTATTTATTATATTTAAAAAAAAATTGTACATTAATTGGCAAACTATGATTAGTTGGTAATTCACCCAAGAAAAATTCATGATAAAATATTAAACTAGGAATCATTTCCATATAAATAAAAATTGTGGTAGTTAAAAGATAATCGATGAATTAAAAGAATGTTTACATTTTTATATTTTTCAAAAAAAAAGGTTTACGATGAAGGGGATACCGAGAGAGAGAGAGAGAGAGAGAGAGAGAGAGAGAGAGAGAGAGAGAGAGAGAGAGAGAGAGAGAGAGAGAGAGAGAGAGAGAGAGAGAGAGAGAGAGAGAGTGTGTGTTTATGGTATATCCAAGAATTTAGGGTTTAGTGTTTGGATTTTTACCCATGGGTTTAAACTTTGTCCATGGGTTTAGGGTATAGTGTTTAGTGTTTATGATTTAATTTTTTGTGATGGTTTTTACATTGTTAAAAAAAATTCATCTTTTTGCAGCTAATAATATTTTTCTTTTATTTTAAAAACTTAACACAAATTATTATTATTTTATTTATTATATTTAAAAAAAATTGTACATTAATTGGCAAACTATGATTAGTTGGTAATTCACCCAAGAAAAATTCATGATAAAATATTAAACTAGGAATCATTTCAATATAAATAAAAATTGTGGTAGTTAAAAGATAATCGATGAATTAAAAGAATGTTTACATTTTTATATTTTTCAAAAAAAAAGGTTTACGATGAAGGGGATAGAGAGAGAGAGAGAGAGAGAGAGAGAGAGAGAGAGAGAGAGAGAGCCATAGAGAGAGAGCCATAGAGAGATAAACAAAATGAGTTCGAGAGTAAGATGCAAAGAAAGAAATATAGAACAAGTTTGATTACACAAAAATTTACATACATAATAATTTGATTATATATTAATAATATTTATACATAAAACCTATGCAAAGAGTGTGATTACACAAATATTTACGTACATATAATTTGATTAGATATTAATAATATTTATCTTACTCGAATTAGATATTATACACAAAATCAGTTCTTCTTACATGGTTCAAAGAATACAGCCAAGTTCTGTGGAATCCTTACATGTTTGAAGTCAATGACCTACGAGGAAGGTATGTTATTATACAAAAATCATGCATATGAAAATCAAATTGTATAATAATAATTATATCTTTATATGCAAGTTCTTGCAAATGAATCAGAGTAAGATAAATCACACCGGTGATATGTATAAACTATTGAGACTATGGAAAAAGAGGTTTATGGACAAGCTTTTCAAACCTCAACAGTTAAGGATTTGTATAGACATCGAGCCATTCTCACTCCCACAAATGATGAAGTGGATAAAATAAATGATTACATGCTTTCGCAGTTGCCAGGTAACATGTATTGTGTTTACTCTTATGTTCCAGTAAATTTTTACATGTCACTCAAGTAAAGGATTTATATATATTTCTATCTCAGTGACGTCTATACCGTAAAATCAGCACCACCGAGATTAAACACAAAAAAACACACAAAACCCAAATTCCAAACTATATATATATACTTTCTAATATTTTCGAAAAATTGCTGATCTAACCATCTCATCATGCGCAAAGCGCGGGTTACTACCTAGTTTATGAATTATGACTAAACAAAGAGAAAAGAATGTTTAACATATGGATGGAGTTTTGTCAAAAAAAAACATATGGATGGATACAAAAAGTTCCTTTTAGAGATAAAACTTGGAATTCATGAACGATTGTCTAGAAACTATTAATATATGGTTAGTTGGTTACACGAACTTACAACGCATGGTCAATAATGATCTTCTATACTTACACTATACTATTTCCATTCTTTTAATTAGACGCCCTCCTGCTTAAAACATTTTCAGAAAAAAACGAACTCAGATAAACATATAGAGTTTTGAAGAAATTTAGAGCCTGAACTGTCTTCAACATCAGATAACTCATACGGACTATACCAGTGTGGATCCAACACTTTTTGATGTTCCAAACAATTTTTAACAACATGCTTCTATACTTTTTATCTAATTTTATATATATTTTTGATATTAAAATTACACTAAACCTTCATAAACTAATTCAGCTCTGCTAATACTTAGCAAAGATAATTTCATGAATTTTGTCTGTATTTAGTTAATACTATCACAAAATTTTGATTAAATTTATTAATATATTTTTATTAAAATAATTTGTTAATATAAACTTCCACATTTAAAAAAACTACTATTTAAAAATACATTTATTTAATATATATATATATATATATATATTAATAAAAGTTCCAATGGTCAAGATCAACTGACTTAGTAAAGTTTTCATGTTTAGAAATATTAATAGCGAGAGCAAAAGAAACAAACAACAGCAACAAAAGTGGTGTTTTGTCTTGAGATTGTTGCCGAGTAACTTTAATTCAATTAATCTTTCACCACATGGCAAATTTTTCTCTCCTGAAAACATCCAATTGCATACATGAAATTCGCCAGCTGAGTCGGATGAAATGGATCAAAGAAAATATGTGTATCTGGCATCGCACATGAGCTCGAATTGGCGACTGCAACCCGTCAATGCACCTCCATCATAAATGCTAGGGCAACATGGGCTAGTCGTATTCAATAGATTCGAACTAGCATGATTGCTTGAAGGTCCTCGAAGTCCCAACATGAAGTTAAAGTAATCTGAGTACAAAAAGGAAGTGTTGGATAATTTCTGCCTCATATGAGTTAGGCTTCTTCCTAGCTTGGCGTTGTAAATGGAAACCGCTAGGTTTAAATCATTGTCACAGCTTCCACTGTGGCACAGTATGAGCTATTATATTTGGGTAACATCCTAATGGTTTAAGGTTGTTGACGAAGAACTTCCTTACTCCTAAACCATGCAACCTCTACAACAACAAAATCAAAGTCTTTATATAGTAGCTAGCTAACCCAGATTAATCCATAGACTTTGAAGCAGTGTTTAAGAAAGAAATTTGCCTTAATCATAATTCAATTCCTAAGCCAATATATTGTTAGTTAGGCGGATTAAAAATTTACAAATTATAACAAATATATAAAGTATAATATATTAAACATTCTGATTTACATCTAATAGCAGTTCTAATATTTTATTTTCATAAAATTTATAATATAATATATCTATCATCATAATTTCTAAATTATATATTATTATAAGTTCTCTTGAGGTCTAAAAATTAATCGATATTTTTTGAGGATTCAAGCGGCAGTCTAGAATGATTTTTAAAACATTTCTTTTAAGTATTCAATATATTACCATTAGTTAATGTAGTGACCAAGGAAAAAGTGGTGAAAACCTAATAATGAATACCTGAATTTGTATAAAGAACTCATGAATAAGCTTGTTTGCAAAATCATTTGCATCCATTGTCTTATTATAGAAGAAAGAGTAGTCGTTAACTCCGATCGCAGTCATGAACAACGAATCAGCCAGGTGTTTGCTGAGCTCTGGCTGCGGCTTAAACTTTTTCTTCAGATTCTTGTTAATGGTTTCTTTAAATAGATCAACTTGGACACTCAATGAAAGACATTCTCCCTTGTTCATATAAATAATCATATAAAACTCATTAATTAGAATTTTGTTTTCCGGAAACCGATATTGCAAAGATCGTTTTGAGAATATTGAAACTTACCACTATCTTTCCGGTGTCAGGCAAAATCCCACAGGAAGCAGAAGCATAATTAATACCAGTTGAGATATTGTTCTTTTGTTCTTCTGATAATCCCATATAAGCAGGAACCAAAGGAAGCTCATAATAAATAGCTGGAAAATAACATTTAGATAAGGTTTAAATCTCAATATTCATTTTTTTTTCAAGATTCCCATTTACAATGATATATCCTTTTCAATTTTCACAATTTTTGTGCTTATCTAAATTTAAATTTTCTATAAACTTACCAATCAGATTTACTAATTATTGTTATACAAATATCAGCGTAGTTAAATACTCCCTCTGTTTTTTAAAGATCCATGTTTTAGGAAAAAAATTTGTTTTAAAAAGATACATTTTTTACCTTTTCAATGTATTATTTAATGAAAATATGTTAACTTCAAGAAAATTAATTGTGTTTATTAGATTTTTATTGGTTAAAGATTATGGAAAATTGTTATTTACAAAAATTAATGCATTTTTAATATGATTTTTTAATATATGTGAAAAGTCTAGAATATGTATCTTTAAAAAACAGAGGGAGTATCACCTTATACCTATGTAACATTTTAAACATAAACCATCCATATACTCCTTTTTTGTTCTTACCAATGTAATCAGCAATTGTTTTGCCATTACCAAAACGACCAGTGGGTTTGCCTCCTTCAAAGTCAGAACCGTAAGGTGGAAAATTTGACTTGGCCAACGTGTCAAGATGATTATTGTTCCCTGAATCAACCAATGAATCTCCTATAACATACAATGCAGGAAAATTCCCACCAAAAAGAACACTTTCTTTACTTAATGGCTTCGATGAAATGGTGGATTCATTGAGAAGACAGATGAAAAGCAAAATAAGCATGTCTTTAGAGACGAAGACAAATCCATTTCCATCTTTTCGAGGATTAGGGAAAAAAATAAGAAGAAGAAATAAACCATGCAATTGCATATATGAAAGCACGACGACTGAAAGTTTAGTTATATATGCGATTTTGAAAGCATGACCAATACAGGTTTTACACATATTAGAAATTAAAAGAATAATACAACGTACTAAAAACTATAATTAAACATTGTTAACCAAACCTACATAAATTGATAATAAAATATCGAAAGTCTTCATAAAAAATCCCCATATGAAAACGAATAGGATGCCCAAGTTTTATCATAAAATATCATACTCGGTAGTGTACAGCTGCATATAAATACAATCTTGCTTTTTATACATTATCTGTCTATTGCTCTCACTTCTCAGTTATGCTGGCATTAAATATTGTGGAGCGAAGTAATGCATGGAGGTTTTTATTTATATATGCAGCTGCCCTACCATGTCATAGGACTTTGTGGTAACAATAGTTTATTAATCAAGATTAGTGTTTTTAAAACTGGATCCGGTTAGCGAACCGAAAATGTTTTGGATCGTAAGTCATTATAGTTTAACCGGATTTGATTAAGTTTTGATTAGATTAAACTAAATTTAATGATATTTTGTAAATAATATATATTCTCATAAAGATAGATCATATCAAATAAAATGTTTCAGTTTAGAAAGACTTTCAAAATACCAACTAAAATGTAACAAAGTATTAAAATAATTTAATTAGTTCAAATTTAAAATCAATATGAAAAGCACATTTGAACTTTATTCATCAGATCTTTATCACTCTAAATCTTCATTGCCTTTTAAAAAAATTATATACACATTAGTTAAAAATTATATTTTGAAAGAAAACAATGTTTTGTTCTTTTATAAATTATAAAAATTTCAAAAAGTAAATGTTTTAATTATTAAAATCTTCAACTACAAGTGATCATGAATAAAATTTAAACAAAGGAAGAAATAGACAAAAACAATATGCTTGACGTGAAAATCAAACTTTATGAATCTTGTGACTTATGAATTATAACGACATCAAAAGAAAAAGACGAAAGACCATACTTTATTAATATATCACAAATCCTATTTTTACTTTAAAATAAAAAGTTAATTTTATATTAACAAAGTTTTAGTTTATATACGAACTGGGATTGGCCGTTTCATCGGGTCGCTGGTTCCCGGATTTTTGACGGTTTGATATACGTTTTTAACCGGTTCAACTTTAGTTGGGGTTTAATATTAATCCAACCCGATTGTTGTCAGATTCATGGTTCAATCCGGTCTAATCACTAGTTCGATCTGGATTTAAAAACACTAATTAAGATGTAAATATAATAATAAAAGATTATATCATTGATTATTGAAAACAGCATATAAACCTAATTGGTATATGTAAAATATATTTATATGTTCATCAAGAATGTATTAACTTTTGTTTACAATATAGTATTTGTATTTTGACATATAGAAAGAAACAAGAAGAAAATCGTATGTTTAAAATGGTCGAATAAGGGCTAATATTTCCGTCTAATTAGAGCATTTCTTTTCAGAATGAAATAAAATGGAATATGAAATAAAAATAATTCAGTTATATTTCATTTTTTATTCCATAATAGAATAATGAACAAACGAAAAATAGATTGTAGAGTGAAAAATAGAGTAGAGTTAAAGTATTTTATTTCATATTTCATTTTATTCTAATTTGGATTAGAAATGAAGTGAGGTTCGATTGTTAGAGATATCATATGCACTGCAGTTTAGCCATTAAATATTTATATCCACCCTATAATGTCAAGTAAAGTCAACTTGAGATATGGTCCAGGGAGCTACAATAAAATGTTACTCATCAACCACACACATATCAACTTCCCACGTACTTCCAGCTATATTGTTTAAGCTTAATCTTAAAAAAAAATATGTGGGAATTTATGAGTATTGGATGAGTAACCTTATCCCCCAAATCGGGAGAGTAAAATAACATATTAACATTAGACAAGAAAGGAAATGATTCTGGTTTTCAGATTGCTGGTTTTTCAAGTTGCTGGTTTTCAGATCCTTGTTGCATGTTCTGGTTTCGTATATCTTTCCAATTTATCTGAATATGAACACTACACATGTTTCTAATGTCTAATCGAATGCTTCATATTATAACGCTAGAGACATAAGCGTAAGATTTAAGACCTTATATTTTGTGCGACTTCCTCAGTACTAGACTTGAAAGTTTCTATTGTGTTCAGATAGACCTGATGAATTTCAATGTCACCAAAACATGTAAAGGTTGTGAAAATGTATTTTGGGTCACTCGGCAGCTTTTTTCATGTATGGAGTTTTATGGATTTTTAGATCAATAAAAAAACAAAAATATAACAATGAATCTACTATTCAGTAAAAGTATTTTTTTTTCTTCAAAGAAACATTTATGATCAGATTGCTGCCACTACACATATCTTATATTCTATAAAAATGCACAAGCACACTGTACATGAACCTGAAATTTAACTAGCAAATTGAGTGGTTTATAGAATTTTAAGATTTTTCTTTTCGTTTACAAGAGGATTTACAATTTGGAACAGAAAACAAAAAGAATAGGCAGAAAAGAAAAGGATAGACACCTCTTTTTGTCGACAATTTTTTTCAGTGGCCAAGTGTTATTATCATTTACATCGATTCATACACCAGACCAAGGAAACAACCATTTCATACCCAATATATTGTGATATATTCAATTTATACCCAACTTATATAACCATGCCAAACTATACCTGAACTTATAAGACTGTGCCGAAACATACAAAACTTATATTTTTTTTGGCAAAATCATATACCACTCACCAAATCAGCTGTCATGTCATCTACTTTTGTTTACATGGATGCAACGTCAGCTAATTTTACTGACAAATATGCCATGTTTATAATTTTTTTTGAAGCTAAATAATGTTTTTATAAAAATATTTTTTTTGAAAATGTAGAATTGTATATTTTTTTCTTATTTAATAAAATTAACAAAATTAATTATTTAATTAATTTTTAATCTTATATAAGAGATATATTCATAAATATTTCGATTCTATCAAAAACCGTCCTTATAAAAGTTATATATGTATTTTAATGATTTAAATTTAATGCTAGTATTGCAAACGTGTTACTCTTGATTAATCATGGTTGTGTTAATCTAAATTTTTAAATATAAATAACATATCCATGATTAATAAAGCGTAAAAATGAATCATGTTACACTTTATTAATCATGGGTATGTTATTTATATTTAATCTAAATTTTTTAAGCGTAAATAACATAATCATGATTAATAAAGCGTAAAAATAAATTATGTTATGCTTTATTAATCAAGCGTAAAAATAAATTATTTTACGCTTTATTAATCATGGGTATGTTATTTACATTTAAAATTTTAGATTAACACAATCGTGATTAATCAAGAGTAACATGTCTGCAACACTAGCATTGGATTTGAAATCATTACAATACATATATAACTTTTATAAGGACGATTTTTGATAGGATCAAAACATTTACGAATATATCTCTTATATAAGGTTAAAATTAAATTAATTAATTTTTGTTAGTTTTACTAAATAATAAACATTTATAAAATTTTACATTTTCTAAAAGTTATTTTTATAACAAAATGATTTAATTTAAAGAAATTATACACATGGCATCTTCGTCAGCAAAATTAGCTGATGTTGCATCTATGCGAACAAAATTAGATGACATGACACCTGATGTGACGACTGGTGTATTATCTTACCAAAATAAATATAAATTGGGTATGTTTTAGCACAATCATATAAGTTCAAGTATGTTTTGGCACAGTCATATAAATCAGATATGAATTGAACATATACCGACGACCAAGTTGTACTTGTATGATAACTCATATCCACAGCCAACGAAAAAAGCATCAAAGTATCCTTATACAATTTTTATCGTATTGATAGGACAAATGCTTGACCTTTTAAAACATTTTCCATTGCTTTATTGTCAAGCTTCACTACAAAAGATTCAGGAGTCTGTTTACCCACCGAACAAAAAAAAAGATCATACTTAAATCCTTTACTCAAAAAACAAAACAAGAAATCATGCTATTGCCTATCATATATAAATGTCAAAAATAAAACGTTAAAATTATTGTAGCTACTCGAATTTCTTTGTATATATTAATCGTGAACTACAGGAAGTTAATATTAGTAGTAAAGTTGGTTTTATCGGGAAAGAGAGATGCATTTTCACAATCAATATTACCAACTACTAGAACTCTGGTTTTGCACAAGAACAAGTTAAATCTCCTCTTAAGGGTTGATTGGGCCTTATACTAGTTAATTATATCGAAAGACATCGTCCTTTAAAAACTACACAGATAAGTAATGATGAAAAAAGAAACTGCCAATACATTCAAAAGCACTATCTATGTATATAGATGACCAGACAATACAAGGTAACGTAGAAGATTTTGTCGAATGCTAAAACATTAAAATTTGTTCAGTGCGAATAGGAAAACCACTCATACATCATCACACGTTTAAAAGAAAGAAAAAAAATGGGGAACTGAGATATTCACAAATAGTTTCTTGTTAGTATAGCAATCGATCATATGAAATGTATTGTAAACTAAACAAATACCCCAAAAAGAACATATCCCCCACCCAATCAAAACGATTTAGTGTATGATGCATTCACTTTATCACTATGTATGTATATAGTAAGATATTGCATGTTTTTTTCCTTGTAATTTGAATTCAATAGTATGAAAAATACCTTTTCAACATTATAATATCAAAGAAGTATATCATAGATTCATAGATATAAACTTAAAAAATATGTAAATAGTATATTGCCTCTTGATGCTTTGATTAGTTGATAGTACATATATGAAAAGTACAACGTAAGAAAGTGGAATGTTACCACGTTAATTTGAAGGACAAAGGGTCACAAACAGGGTCCCACTTTAAATAAGCTTTGGTAACCTGAAGGGATAATGCAAAAATGGGTCGATGATGATGATTGCACATTTCGCTTTCTTCCGCACCTGTCTTCATACGTACCAAAACATCCCTTGGGACCATCACGCTCACGCTTTACTCTCATAGATTGAGCTCATACTTATTAAGCTATTATATTAGACTTCACTCTCTCTAGAATATTTAATAGATCAGGTTCTACCATAGTTCAACTATTGTTCTGCTATATCCTATCTTCTTGTTCTCTATTTCCATGTAGTAGTAACCAAGAAAGACTAATATTATTTATAAGACAAGGCCAAGCCACAAGGTCTTACCAAGAGGAAAAGAAAAAAAGATCAAAAGAAGGTGATACAGAGGCAAAAAAAAAACAAACAAAGAGAAAGGTAGAAGCAAATATTTACAAAAAAAGGGTGAAAAGATAAAACAACCAAACCCCTTTTTCACCTTGCTGCTTCTGCCATAAGCCAAACCTTCCCAAACGTAACTATTTTTTCTTCTTCTTACTACTAACATAGAACGAGAACAAGAAGCCTCCTCCAGTTTCATACTCTGTAGATCCTGCCTCTCTTCTTACTACTATATATAAGCTCCTCTCAAAACTGGCATGAAGTGCCAAGTCTCTGTCTCTTGCTCAACGTTGCCCTTTTGCGCTTTGCAAAAGCCGGTCCAAGCAACTCTTGGAACCTCTCCAAGAACACAACCCACTCCTCCTCTTTCATGTCCGCTAATTTCACAAAGCTTGCACTCGCTTGAAGCTGTTCGTTTGCGCTTTTGTGACCAGACGATGTGTTCTCTGATTTGCCTCTCGTCAAAGGCTTTGTGCTCTTCCGTCCTATCTCGCTAAGATGCGTGTTCTTCATCGACGTAGAGAGCTTCGAAAGAGATGTAGATTTGTCATGAAAAGCAGCACAACTAAAAAAACTGTCTTTCATTGTCATCATTACAGGGACAGCGTTTTCAGTATTGTCCTCGTCCTCTTCATCATCATCTTCATCCTCTTCTTCCTTGATGCTTTCTTCAAGCTTCCCTAACGAAGAACGTCCGTTTGAAAAAGGATTCTTAGTGAAGTAGTCATCGGTCGCTTGCATCTTGGAGCCGTAGACTGATTCCAACTCATCACAGTCAAGATCAAACTGAAACTCTGCTTCTCCTCCCATCACATCAGACCTTGGAGAGAACACAACATCTCGTTCAGTAACTGATCTCTTAGCTTCAATACACACAACCTCCAGTTCACTAGGCTCCTCTTCTCCTACACGAAACTCTCGAGTCATCATCTCACCGATCTCCGCGAGACACATCCCATAAGAAGCAGCTTCTTTAAGAAAAACAGTGCAGAGAACAAGTACCCTCAGACAAGCTTCTCTAATCATCGGAAGCTCTCTTCTAAGCATCTCACAGTCCTTCAACGGATCAAGACTCTGTATATACTCAAGCTCTTCCTCAGAGAAAGGCAATGACGCCTGAGGCCAATGAATCCACTCAAAGTAAGGATCCTCAAGCGTCTCCGGCAAGCAGAGACCATGATCAATAGGGATAAGCTCAACTTCACCAAACGTCTCCACCTTCTTCACCAACAGGTTCCCACCGTGACGGTCCGTGTTGAAGATCCTCACGTCCAGTATCCCAATCCTGTGGACAGAAGCCACAGGGAAGCTCGAGGTGCCGTGATCGCTAGCGTCGAAATCATGAGCCACAAACTTCTGGAAAGAAGCAATCTTACTAACAACCATCTTCTTCTCTCTAGCCTTGTTCCCTTTCACACCATCGTTGACATTGAACACAGAGTGACTTATCTTCACAAGAGCCGTGGGAGGCACGTTAGCAAACCTGCCGTAGTCAAGAAGGTAAGCCGCAACTTCTCTAAACCCTGTTTCACCGACACGCACAGATGACTTTAACCCAGGCTGTCCGAGAGCTTTCCCAACGAACCCTTTCGGATTGTTGGGAGCAAAGGGCTCTTCATCTGTTGGTTTGACGATAGCAACGCTCTGACCTTTCTTGTTCCTGAAATAGTAAGCACCTCCGAGCCCGCTGTGAACAGGGAGAGGGTCAACGCCGAGCTTCATGGCCTTGACAATGTCTTTCACCATCTGTTTCACAGCGGAGAAACACTCTGACTGGCCTAAGATCTCTATAGGACCGCTTCTGTCTTTCTGCTGGAGATCTCTCCCGGTGGGGGAGAGACAAGGAGTGGAGGAGCTTCTGTGCATGAAGTTGCGTTTGAGGAGGAGAGGAGAGTCGTTCCTCACGGCGCTGAGATCGTTGGTGAGGACCATGTCTCCGTATGTCAAAGAGCTCTCTTCGGTGGGGAAGTTGAGAGCGATCTGAAGCCTCCTCTTCACTGTGTGGACATTGTCGCTACGGTCCAGCTCCATCCCGAGAACACAGCCAGTTTCTGTTTGCACGAAGACTCTTCTCCCTGAGGATTGTCTCTGTAGCTGCTGATGATGCTGATGTTGATGATGCTTGCCTTCCATATTGTTACCCCCAGTGAGGGGAGTCTTGAATACCGCAACTGCCATTTGTGTCTGCACAGGACTGTCTAGGTTCCGAGACATGAAACAAAAGGAGAAGCTGAAGAGATAGACCTTCAAGACACAGTGCCTTTGTCTGAAACCAACACAAACCGGACGAAGCAGAAGCAGATAAAACCTATACCGATCATGAAACGTAGACAAACCAAAGCTTTTCTCTCTATAAGCAGACAACAGGAGCCAGTTATCACTAAAGTCTCGAGCTTTGAGAAAAGAATGTTGAAATCCAAATCGCTACATCAGGTAAGCCAAGCCATGTTTCTTGATCTGCAAAAAAAGATATATGTCACCAATCTATAGCAGATCTGTCTAAAACGGTCTCAAATCTCTATAACTTAACATATATTCCACAAAGATTATAACTTTTAACAACACATCAGTCCAAAGATTAGATCTTGATCCAAAGAAAGTTTATGTATAAACAAATGAATGAGCTTTCAAAAGCAAACATGTGTATATATGAATGAATAAAAACTCACAAAGATCTGAAGAACAGAGGCGAAACAGTGGCAATAAGGGAAGAATATATGTCAGTTCATCGCCATATCTCTGAGAAACACATGGAGGAGGAAGAGAGGAGAGGAACCTTTCGAAGAGTGCTTCAATGGAGGCAAAGGAAGCAAAGAATCAAACTCAAGTGAGAACTGCAAAAAAGTGTCTTTGGCTTGTCTCCTTGTCCTTCCTTGCTTGGGGTTTCAACTCTGTGAAGAAGAACGCTTTTTAACTCTCGTTAGGGGAATAACTATGGTTAAATCTCTTAACCATGGTTTGCGTAATTTATGTTTAGTAATCTATTTTTTAGGGGGGGATTGATCTTCAATCTATCTTACTCACACGTCATTATTCTATTTTAATTCTCCATTATTACCAGCTAAATTTTCTGACATTTCTATTTTTTTATTTCGGTATGGATCAATTATGATTTTAGTGTGTCGTAGTTTTTACTTCTTTTCTTTTTTCCTTTCAATTTGGTATCTATCTCTTTCTTTCTACATTTTTCTTTCCAAAAACCTATGATATAATCTAAATGAAACTTATTTTTATTTTTATAGTTACTATAATTGTAAATTTTTGCGTGGTTTAGAAAATAATTTAAAATTGTATAGAATATGTGTACACAAACTTCAAGGTTAGAAAATGTTGCGAAACAGTCCTTTTAATTTTTTTTATGAATCACTACGGAAAGACGTGCGATCTCTCACCAATAAAGAGTTGAAAATACGAGATTATATTTCTTTTTCTGAAAATAAGAAGAATATAACTATTGCCAAAATAATTAGATTAAAAATAAAAATAAAATAAATAAAATAGCTAATTAGTATAGTTACAAACTTACAATAGCGACCATAAAGGTAAAGGTAAAATAGTAAATAAGAAGATTCATCATCGTCTCCATCTTTTTCAGAAGAGTCTAGAAAAGGCAAAGAGAGCCGTTCGATTGTCGATCCTTATTGAATCTTGGCCGTCCGATGTATTGGTACGTGGTGAAGGATGAGAATGCCGACGTGGTAACAGCGACATGGACCTTCAAAACTGGCCCCATAAGTTAAAAGCCCATAAAAACACTGAAGTAAAAGTTGGATAGTGGCAACTTACAGGTAAACTATATGCAAGTCCATATTATATAAATGGCAAATTGTCAAAGCGTTTGATATAATCCAAAGAGATAGGATTGAAAATTTCATCTTTGCTTTTAAAAACCGGAACAAATTACTTTGAGAATATAAAAAAATATTCTACTATACTTTATAAACTAGATGATAACCCGCGCCATGCGCGGGATGAGTTTTTCAAAATATACTGTATTGAAATATTACAATTAGAATGCATCTTGTTATCAAGATTTTTTTTTACATTTGATTTGGGATGGACATTCGGATACCATTTAGTTCAGTTTGGTTTGGTTCGGTCCAGTTATGTTTCGATTTTTTGTGAGTTCGATCCGGTTCGGATCTGCGGGTTCGGTTTGGATTTGGACTCAGATAACTCATTTTATTTTTAAAAAATAAAATTTTATATACTTTAAATTTCTCAAAATATAAAAATAAAAAATTATTTATAACATATAAATGTGTATAATGCAAGCTAAAATACTTAAATTTAACATAAAATTTGGTTAGCTTCAATATTCGGATAAGAAATCAATAGATATTTGAAGTATTGGTATTTTGAATATCATTTAACTATTTTAATCATGTATTTTTAACTATTTGTAAATATTTTCAAGTATTTTGGACAACTTAATAACATTTTATATATTTTTATATTCTTTTAGATATTAAATTCTAAAAATAATTAATATATTTAAGTATATAAATCTGGTTTCGATATATTCGATATCCAAAATATTTTGTTTCAGATCAGGTTCCGTTCTAAAAAATATCATCTTAATAACATTTTACAATTTTTGGTAGTTTATAGACGTTTTAAAAATTCAAAATATAACATATATGAAAAATCTATTTTTTTAAATTTGTTTAAGTGATTTTTTTATAATATTAATTAAAATAAAATGTAGAGGATACAAATTTTTTTATCAAATTTTTTTGATTTGTAATCATTAATTATCATATATACGTTAATCATATTAGGTAATTTCGTAGCTTTTATTTAAGGAAATAAACTTATGTAGCTTTTATTTAAGGAAAGAATTTAAGACTACTAATTAATATGATAATTAGTTTAATAAAAAGTATAATATATATGTATATGGACCAACATATTTTTCTAAAGATTTCTGAGAATCATCCTAGTGATGACAAGTGACTACAAAACATGTTGTAATGTTCCAGAATTAATATATAGGGGATTAATTAACTAAGATAAACGTTGATTTTGGAGTAAAATAAGACAATATATAAGATAACTAAAAATCTAACAAAGAATTTACATATTTAACTGGGTAAATCTTCAAAATTACTTAAAAGCAACTAAAATGGCATAAAAATTAGCTAGTGGCAACTGACAAGTGATTAAAAATTAAGTTCATATTTTAAAATTTTGTCAATATGATTTAAAGGTATGCATTTAAGTTTAACAATTCCTGACAAAAAATCTTTTGAGTTAACAACAAATATTTTACTGTTTTAAAATGAATTCACTAAGATAAAAATTCTGGTGGGTTAAAATAATATAATATAAAAGATAACAGAAGAATTAACAATGGATTTACTTATCTCACAGGATGTACACATGAGAGTAATAGTGAATCATAATAATAATTGAAAATGAGATTAGACCACTCTGGACATGAAGATTTTGTCTCCATGATGCAACATTCAGCTTTGAACACTTTTGACTATTTTAATGATGTTGTATTATAGAAAAATAAAATAAAGAGATATTAAGCATATATTATCACATGATCCAATCCAAAACCCATGTGCAGTAGTAGTATCTTCCCATTAACTCGACTGCATATACATTGGAAATAATTTAAAACAAGTAATTCTGAAATACAAAACACCACAAAATTGTATTAGTAATCTCTCTATGGTAACTCTGATAATCGATGAAGAAGTTCCAAAAATCTATAAAGCAAATAGATGAATATGATTCATTAACTAACTTAAAATCATCAGATTGTCACCAGTAGTCACCACACGAGCATTTTCCATCCTCAAAATGATGGTAACGTATTGGATCTCTTATAACCACACTACGTTTCTCTAGCCTTGATGCTAGCTTGAAGAACACATGACAGTCCCCACATATTCTCAGATTCTTTCTGATCCTAATCGCTTTCCCTAAAGGCAACGTCATCAAGCCAAAAGCCAAAGCAAGTTTCTCACTATGATGTCTTAGAGAATCCTCCATCTGCTCTCCTTCAAGATCTTGTAACACAAAGTTTGTCTCAGGAACATAACCAATACCAATCATTCTATCAATCAACTGATTCAGCTTCTTGTTGACTTCAACTATCAGTGGATGAGATTCGTCTCCGATGATGAAAGCATGAATCTTTTTGTTTACTTCAATCCAGCTACATCCAGGTTCTTTCTTGATCCCTCTGTCTCTCATCTGTGTCCTTATCTCTTCAACGCTCTCCCACTTCTGAGAGTTTGCATATATGTTAGACAACACTGTGTAAGTCCCCGCATCGTCTGGATCGAGTTCTATGACCTTCTTAGCTGCGTATTCAGCTAGCACCATGTTCCCTTGAACCCTACAAGCACCAAGGAGTGTTCTCCAAGTCACAGCATCCGGCTCACACTCCATTTCATTCAACAGCTTCACCGCATCGTCGAGCTTTCCGGCTTTTCCTAACAGATCAATCATGCAACCGTAATGCTCCCTCACTGGTTCTATTCCATAAAGTTTCTTCATCGATCTGAAGTAGTACCAACCATCCTCAAGCAGCCCTGCGTGGCTGCAAGCAAAGAGAACTCCAACGATGGTAATGTAGTTTGGTTTGGTCCCAGAAGCTTTCATGGACTCAAACATCTTGAGTGCCTCTTGGCTATAACCATTCTGAGCCAACCCTGAAATCATTGTGCTCCATGTAATCACATCTCTCTCCTTCATCCCACCGAACACACGGCGAGCATCCTCCAAGCTCCCACACTTGCAATACATGTCCACGAGCGCGTTGTTGAGTATCAAGTCCTGGTCGTATTTCACTATATGAACATGAGCTTGCATCCCAAGCTCCAACAGAGTCAAACCAGTACAAGCCCTCAACACGCTAGTCAACGTAGCCTGCTCAGCGGTGAAGCCAGCTCTCTTCATCCTCTTGAAAAGCTTCAAGGCTTCATCGCTTTTACTGTTCTGAGCAAACCCACCAATGATGGAGTTCCAAACAATCGCATCACCGGTAACCATTTCGTCAAAAACCGAAAGAGCATCCTCAGGCTCACCAAGCTTGGCAAACACGTCAATCAAAGCACTCCTAACGAAAACGTCAGACTCAAGACCTTCCTTGATGATCCCACAATGAAGCATTTTAACATCAGACATCTCCTTGCACGATCTCAGAACAGAGGAGTAAGTATACACGTTCGGTCTCACACCTTCTCTCAGCATCGAAACCAAGAGCTCCAAAGCCTTTTGCTGCTGTTTGCTCTTAGAATAAGCAGAGATCATGGTAGTCCAAGAAACAACGTTTCTCAGAGGCATTTTCTCGAACACGTTGTGAGCATCAGACAAAAGATTGAATTTAACGTACATATTGATCAGAACGTTAGCAAGGAAGAGCATTGGCTGATGCCCATTGAAGTATAGATGACGACAAACGAGGTTCCCTTCGTGAACAGCTCTATGAGACATGCAGCACTTGATGAGCTCAGCGTAAGTTGCAGAGTCTGCCCAAAGACCATGACTTTGCAACGTATCCATTGCTCTCAGAGCTTTGGGAAGGTCTCTTTGGTAGCAGAACCTGGTGAACTCATTGAGAAGAAGGGTTTGGTCGGCTGAGCTGTAAGAACACCGTGACGTTAGGACAGGTCTAAGGAGTTTGAGTTTTGTCGTTACCGACTTCATTCTTGTCCAAAGACGCTCCAAAACTCAAATCGCACTGTAACGTGTGATTTGATGAAAATTGGAACACAGATTCTCTTTTCTCACATTCTGAGGCATAAGATGAGCTGAGTTTGGTCGGAGAAGTTACTTGATTTTATTACAGCAACTGAATTCAAGTCTGGTCGGAAAAGTTATAACAAATACACGAAGAAGGAGCATATGATGTTCCAAAATAGGTATATGATGAGAACATTAGTTTCCGACGTTGTTATGGCGGATACTCAGCAGATACATAACGTTCTAAACTCCAAGTTGAACTAATAGAGAGATGCATAATGGTTTTGGAAGAAACTCTTTAGAGAGCTTCTGTCTGAACAAACGGGTTAGCGATTTCTTCAGTTCCATCCGTTGGTGAGACGAGCATCACCGCAGTTCCACGGCAAACCTAAAACCAGGAACAACAACACATAGTGAGTTTAGAACTCTAACGGGTTTAACTATTAAACATCATGACAAGTAAGAAAATGGGTCATACAATTAAACCGAGGGGTCTCGTCTGGTCAGTGGTCGTCAAAGGATCATCATGGTCTGGTCAAACATCAGTCAAGTGTCACACAATATTGTTTGCAAATCAACAAGACAACAAGAGCTCTAGTTTCAAATTTGAAAAATACTTAATATTTGGCACCTTTTTATATCCCAGCAAACATGATTAAGCAACTAAAAAAATACTCTTTTCTAGTATATGTGATCAAGATTTATATCAGTTTCAGTGGCAAAGATACATATACACATAGAGACATCTGTCTAGAGGAGCAGAGTAAGATGAAACAAATAAGGCACAGGTAAGACTCCTAACAATAACAGTATAATCATGGAGACCAACAACAACAGAACGTAGCTTTTGGTTTCAATAGATACTGTCCCAATTATACCACACCAAACATGCTTAGGAGATTAAAGAAAAACTCTCCATTCAAAAAATTATATGACATAGATACACACATATATTGTATGCAGCAAGAGTAAAGAGAACACAATAAGATACAGAGAGTATTCGCAGGTTTAACTAGAGAAGCTGTGGTTGTACATGGATACCTAGATGACTTAAACTACGCATCTCATGTTGAACAGGTACATAAAAAAAAAGATAATGGGAGGAAAGACACACCTCGAACAAACTCTACAGCCCCATCCAAAACAAGGTTGAGCAACTGATCGTACCCCTTGAGAGTTCCAGTGACTGCACACAAAATAACACAACCATCAAATCTCAATCCAAGAGTGAAAAAATAAAACTCGCAGTCATAATAAAATATCTTTCTCCTCACAAACCTTGTCTACCACCGGTGAGCTTAACTTGCACACCCTTGTCAACGAACTTAGCCAAATCCAACACCGTTTCCTTTCTTCCTGACTGTATAATTAAAGAAAAAAAAAACAGAGCAGTCAAAAAGAGAACTGAATCATAATAAAGATTGACTACTTTTACATCACTGTAGGATAGTTTACCATGGTAGAGCAGAAGAGTCTTCGACACAAGTTCCCTTTCTGGAAACAAGCGGAAAATCAAATTGATTCAGAAGATAGTAAAGTCTTATTCTTTATGCAGCATTTCAACGAAAGTATGAATGGGTCACCGTCCGCTCAAAATTAGGGTTTTCGCAATTCCAATTAAAAACTAGGGTTTGCAAAGATGCGTTTAAGAAAATCAAATGAGCTTGGTTTGATTATAGAAGAGAGAGTGGTGAACTTAACTCACCGGATAAACGAAGATTTCTTCAGAGAACTTTGGCGGCGAAGCAAATCGGAGGGACGATGTTGTAAAGTCGAGAGAGAGTCGGAGAATCTTTAGTGATGCAAAGGCTCTGGTTTAAATCGCTTTTTAACCATGGATTCTCAACCACGATGTCGGTACGATGTTTTTAATATTTGCTTAACCGGATTGGGTAAATCTCTATGATTAGTTTTTTCTTTTGGCACGGTTTATTTTATTCTTAACTAAGAGTTGGAGGTGATTTATTTTAAAATAACAAATACTACTGTCATTCAAGTGGATTTCAAAACATATTTCAAAATTTAGAGTTATTTAATCTATCATTTTATAAAACACTCTGAAATTCATTTTTTATTGAACAAAATTTAAATTATAAATTTTAGTTATAAAATTAAAATTCTAAATCTCATAGCTTTAACAAATAGCACACTAAATTTTCATATTCATTACAATCATCTAAAGATTCACTAAAAACTAAAGCATTTCAAATTTTAGATTCAATACACCTTTTCCCCTAAACGATTCGAAGTTTCTTTTTAAGTTTCCATTCTTTTCGGTTCAATTCGGTTTAGCAATACTTTTATGAAAATTATAGACTTGTATGTTCTCCAAGCACATATTGAATATCAAGATTTTTTGTTTTATTCGTGATTCGATATGTTTCGTCTAAATAGTCAATTATTTGATCTGATTGTATATCGGGTGCCTTGGATATCCAATTTTTTAAGAGTTTTAATCGGACGATTAAAACTGTACAAATAAAATAATAGTCACAAAATAAATAAATAATTAATAATAATAGAAAACAATAATGTTTATTACATTAATGGTTTATTACAAATTAAAAATTATTTTCCTTTTTAAATTATAATAACTAATATAACAAATTTAATAAATAAAAATATAGTATTTGCTATGATCCATAGAATTATGTATGTATATGATTATTTTTGTTCAGATCGAGAAGAATAAGAATCAAATCAAATTTTGAATAAAAATCAAATCAAATTTTACAGATATTTTGTCCGGTCTTAATTCTCTCTTGCATCGATATAGATATTTAGATTGATTAAGCACATATAAGGTATAAGCAAAATACAACAAGACAAAGTTATACATATACATAACTCATGTTACAAATTCTAGCTAGTTCTGAGTTTCTCGAAGGCTCTTTAACAAGCAAACCAACAGACAACGCCAATGGAAAGACTAAATAAGATATGAAGGATATTAATTGTTAGTGAAAAGTATTATGCAAATGTGCAATAGTCACGGCTTTACATGGATATCAATCGAAGTATAATGTGTGCTGATTGTTCCATGTCTTGCAAACATCATCTATATAAATTGTTATAATACCTTGACATCGATTGTCCACATGAAAGTGGTGGTTTGAAGCAACCCGGCTGTTAAAAAGAACTATATTTGAATGAAAATGATATTTATATGATTTGATTCGATTCATATGCAGATTCTACGTAGTATTTACCTGTGTAGTAGGGGTGGGCACGGAGCGGATATCCGGAATTTTAAGGATATCCGTGATCCGATCCGTGCCTTACGAATATTCGATTTTTCGATCCGATCCGATCCGTAACTTTTCGGATATCCGGAATATCGGATATCCGCGAATATCCGGATTTTTTCCGGATATCCGATTCGATCCGGCAAAAATAATAAAAAATTAAAAAATAAAGAAAAATAAAAGAAAAAGAAGAAAACCTGAAATAAAATAATAATATTTCATTATTTTTTTAATAAAAAATTACATACTTTCAAAATTTTTAATAACTAAATAATTAATTTAGTGAATAAAAACATTATAAAATATAAAAGTATGTATATTATATAATTTTATAAACATGTATACATATATATGTATATAACGGATCGGATCGGATCGGATATCCGTTTCTAAAAATATTAGTATTTGTGATTTGCTTCGTCTTTGATGGATATTGGATTTTAGTATTTGATTCGATTCGTTAAGTTACGGATATTCGGATTTTTCGGATCGAATCGGAACGAATAACGGATCGAATCAAAATTTACAGATATTTTGCCCACCCCTATGTGTAGGAGCTTAATTCATCTGATGGTACTCAGAACCCCACATGTTTTGGTTAGGTAATAGCTTGCTGAACCAGAAAGCGGCTGTGACTAAAGAAAATCGTGTTTGCGATCAAGAAAGTTGTGTTGAATGGAAATGAGATCTTCAAACATGATAATGATGAATCTTAGTTTAAGTTTTGTAGCTTTTAATTTTTGGAAACACATGAAAACATAAAAAGAAAATTCACATGGAGATTTTCTTTAGTCACAGCCGCTTTCTGGTTCAGCAAGCTATTACATTCTTTTCGGTTCAATTCGGTTTAGCAATACTTTTATGAAAATTATAGACTTGTATGTTCTCCAAGCACATATTGAATATCAAGATTTTTTGTTTTATTCGTGATTCGATATGTTTCGTCTAAATAGTAAATTGTTTGATCTGATTGTATATCGGGTGCCTTGGATATCCAATTTTTTTAGAATTTTAATCGGATATCCAATTAAAACTGTACAAATAAAATAATAGTCACAAAATAAATAAATAACTAAAAGTAATAGAAAACAATAATGTTTATTACATTAATGGTTTATTACAAATTAAAAATTATTTTCCTTTTTAAATTATAATAACTAATATAACAAATTTAATAAATAAAAATATAGTATTTGCTATGATCCATAGAATTATGTATGTATATGATTATTTTTGTTCAGATCGAGAAGAATAAGAATCAAATCAAATTTTGAATAAAAATCAAATCAAATTTTACAGATATTTTGTCCGGTCTTAATTCTCTCTTGCATCGATATAGATATTTAGATTGATTAAGCACATATAAGGTATAAGCAAAATACAACAAGACAAAGTTATACATATACATAACTCATGTTACAAATTCTAGCTAGTTCTGAGTTTCTCGAAGGCTCTTTAACAAGCAAACCAACAGACAACGCCAATGGAAAGACTAAATAAGATATGAAGGATATTAATTGTTAGTGAAAAGTATTATGCAAATGTGCAATAGTCACGGCTTTACATGGATATCAATCGAAGTATAATGTGTGCTGATTGTTCCATGTCTTGCAAACATCATCTATATAAATTGTTATAATACCTTGACATCGATTGTCCACATGAAAGTGGTGGTTTGAAGCAACCCGGCTGTTAAAAAGAACTATATTTGAATGAAAATGATATTTATATGATTTGATTCGATTCATATGCAGATTCTACGTAGTATTTACCTGTGTAGTAGGGGTGGGCACGGAGCGGATATCCGGAATTTTAAGGATATCCGTGATCCGATCCGTGCCTTACGAATATTCGATTTTTCGATCCGATCCGATCCGTAACTTTTCGGATATCCGGAATATCGGATATCCGCGAATATCCGGATTTTTTCCGGATATCCGATTCGATCCGGCAAAAATAATAAAAAATTAAAAAATAAAGAAAAATAAAAGAAAAAGAAGAAAACCTGAAATAAAATAATAATATTTCATTATTTTTTTAATAAAAAATTACATACTTTCAAATTTTTAATAACTAAATAATTAATTTAGTGAATAAAAACATTATAAAATATAAAAGTATGTATATTATATAATTTTATAAACATGTATACATATATATGTATATAACGGATCGGATCGGATCGGATATCCGTTTCTAAAAATATTAGTATTTGTGATTTGCTTCGTCTTTGATGGATATTGGATTTTAGTATTTGATTCGATTCGTTAAGTTACGGATATTCGGATTTTTCGGATCGAATCGGAACGAATAACGGATCGAATCAAAATTTACAGATATTTTGCCCACCCCTATGTGTAGGAGCTTAATTCATCTGATGGTACTCAGAACCCGACATGTTTTGGTTAGATAATAGCTTGCTGAACCAGAAAGCGGCTGTGACTAAAAGAAATCGTGTTTGCGATCAAGAAAGTTGTGTTGAATGGAAATGAGATCTTCAAACATGATAATGATGAATCTTAGTTTAAGTTTTGTAGCTTTTAATTTTTGGAAACACATGAAAACATAAAAAGAAAATTCACATGGAGATTTTCTGTTTTCTGTTTTCTTATTTTAGATCAAATCATACATGTAATTAACTCGGTTAATAATGGAACTCAAACATCGATTTCCTCTTGCAATATAAAATAAAAAATACAACCAAACCAGCCACCATGTTAGTGCATGAAATGAAGATCAGATAAGCTCAAACCCCAAACCAGAGACTTAGGGTTTTGCTTAAATCTTGTCGGCCACTATCATAATATAAAAAGAATTAACATGAACATATATAGTCCCTTAATTACAATAATATCGCCAAAACTTCTTATACCAACCACTTAGCCATCCTAACTTAACTTAGTTAATTGCTTAATCTAGCTTAATATTAATAGTTGTATTGAAATTAAAAAAAAGGTTCATGGACGTAGAGACTTGTTGTGAACTGGCCGTCTTCTTCTAAACCTTGGATAATCCATCGATAGATATTTCGATAGAGCTTTCTCCTCTTCTTCGTCACCTAACCTCTTCTTTTCGTCCATAGATTTTCCTGAAAATAAAATATATACAAGATTCAAAACAACCTTCTTAGCTTCGAATATTTCAAAGAGAATGTCCTATTTTATCTTTTATATTTCATTAGATAGATGCTCCTACAAACTAAAGAGATCAAAAATATTTATAACTTAACATTTTATACTGACATGGTCAATTATTCACATGTTAGACTTATATAATGTTACAGATGTATTATTAATTTATTTGCGAAAAAGCTTTATCATTTCCAAATGATTGACCTACCAGAAGAAGAAGTAACTCGAGGTTGTTGGCTTGAACCTTCAGTGAGTTCCTGACTTCATCACCTGCTATTTGCAAACAATAGTAAGTAGAGATTCCTCGTATAAGATTTGATTAGAAACTTTCCATATATAAACAGATGCCTAATCTCTTACATTTTCGTGTTCACTAGAGATGATCATGAGCTTCCGTGGCGCCATCTTAATAACAATCTTTTCGCTTACACCTGCTGTATCATTGTAACTCAAGTTAGTTAACAAAATCGCGCTTACAACTCATCCGGCTCAACCATTCCTTAATTAATATTCAAAACTTTGTGGTTTATAAAATAGAAAAACTTAGTTACCTTGGCTCGGAGATGAGTAGCTAGTGTGGAGTTGCAGAGAAGATGTTGGAGTTATAAACAATAAAAAGGCCAATACACAAAGCAAGCAGGAGACTCTAATTAGCTTCATTGTATCAAGTGATTTTAGCTTTGATAAGTTTCTCTGTTTGTGCTATCTTTCTTTTTTGTTCTCCTCCTCTTCTTTTTTATCAACGAAAATGAACGTACACACACATATATATAATATGTTAATGTGTGTATGTGAGATAGATAGTGCACGAAACACAAAAGTGAGAGTTCCAGAACAAGGCGAAGAAACTATTAATTAAAAATATCGAAAAGTTTATTATGAAAAGGTTTAAAAGGGGGTTCACGCCATTGAGGCTCGTTCTCGGGGTTGTCTGTATTGAGACAAACACAAGTTTGGCATCATACTTCATCAAACCCAATTTGTCGAGCCTTCGCCTTTCTGTCATTTTTTGTCTCTTTTCTCTTTATCCCACACGTCCTATATCTAATTATCTACCATTGTCCATTTACCTTTTTCATAGTATGTTCCATAATGTAAAGAAAGAGGTCATAATAAAGCATCGTTTGCTGTTTAAGTTGAAATGTAACAATACTAAATCAACATTAATGTGTAAATCCTCCAAAAAAACATTTAAATGTGCATTTTTTTTTTTGAAACAAAGGGTTTGCTATGTGTATATATGTTTTTAGAAAAATTGTGTTGCCATTCATTAGGTCTAGGGTGTAAAAGAGTTTAATACTAATCTAAGTTAAAGTTTTGATAGTATATTCTATATTTCTTTATGTATATATATTAGAACAGAAAATAGTTTATATTTCTTTATGTAGAATTTTCTTCACGTTAACAAAATTTTAAGAAATTAGTACCTCATTCAAGGATTTAGACTAAAGTTACTGACGTGCTTCTCTTAGCGAGTAGGTTATAAACAAAGTTGTTGAGAGCATTCACATCATATATGCCTAAATACTTTGCTCTTTCTCACACGTTTTGACATTCACACGCCTAAGTTACTTACTTGAAAGCACTACCCAAATGAAGGTAAGATGAGAACATGACTTTCTAGTTTGTTGCAAAACATCTTTGGTAACATCACTGATCTTATCACGTTTTAAAAGCGTTTCAACTCAAAACATTAGTAAATTACAATCAATATGTGTTTAAACCAAAAGCATGTAAATCAATTTGGCATTGTCCGTACAGTATCACGGTTTTTATGTTTTGAAAAATCAAATATCAGATACGCTTGGATTTGTATGTTGGATAAAAATAACTCATAGCTAGAACAGGGCCACGCAAAACCTGTTAAGTTTTTTTTTTTGTTTTCGATTTTGCGATATTAACAATGAGCTGGCTAGCATGACTACCTACAACGTTGAGCTTGTATTTATATTAATGTTAAGATTAGATTGGCATTATTTTCCATCATGACATCTCTAATCACAATCATTGACCCCGTGCAAGTATTATAACATTATAAATAACTTGAATAACGGGTGAATGACCCACTAATTCAAATTCTGCTAAATAAACAATAATTTAGATTCTGAAATTAGTCCAAGAAGAAGTCATCAACAAATATACGGTTAGTATGGCAAATAAACTGTAGAATAATGAAATAACGTAATAAGAAAAATACTTGCATTTTCAAAACATGAATGATTGGTATGTCATTACATTACAACCTACATTACAATATGTAACTACTAAATAGAATAGCAACATGGTCTCGAAATCGCCGAGAATCGAGACAAATGTCTTGGAAAATAGACTGACCCAAGTCGCTGATACGTTTGACCAACGGCCACTGCAACAAGTTGTACTACTTTTCTTTAAATAAAATCACTGAAGGATAAAGCTTAAACCAAAAGCATGCACACATGACACATACATGAATGAAAATGAAGTTATAATAAACTCATCGGTTACATAACACCGACCATGTAGTAGCATCTTTAACCAATCTCAAAACCCCCTAGCTGTTAATAACTACTTCCAAAATGCCAACTACACACACCATGGCATAACTATAAACCACCCAAAAAAAAAAAGAAAAAGAAATATTTACTTCAGCATTTAAAATATAAAACATCCCTTTTAAAAGAAAAATATTAGTAAAATGTCATATCTCCTTCTTCCTCCTGAGCTTTCAAAGTAAAGTAGCTTTTGAAGTAGTTCATCAAGATGATCTACAGCAAAGAAGAATCTGTCTCCATCCTTTGTGTCTTCTCTTCTCTGGTTTGGCCATTCTTACAGGACTACTGTTCCATTCTGACTGTAATCTGCAAATAAAACCCATCAAACTTCAGACAAAGATTAAGATTTTTCTCTGGAACTTGCATCAGAAGTGATGAAGATTAATATTGTATTATTTACACTGGGAAAGCAAAGGATCTTCCACTTGTTGTGCTTGCATCAGAACGAACAGAGAGGCTTCCAGAGAATGCAATTGGTCCTGTGTACGTTATATGACCTGAGATTGAAACTGCTTCTGCTGCTGAGAAACTCGTCTCTCCAAATCCACTGGAGATAAGTTTGTTGTCTTCCAAAGAATCTCCCACTAACAAGTTTGGCTGTTGATTGTCAGTTTCAGGCTTCTCAAGGTCGTAGAAAGTTGTATTTGGTTCTTGAGAGGTTGTTGTAAGAACAGAGGAAAGCTTCTCCTCTGCTTGTTTTGGCTCATGTATTTCCTTCTCCTGCAAGTCACACACACATCATCAGCAAGTTAGAAACTTTTTAGATTGAAAAACTGAAACTTTATCAATGAAATGTATATTGCCTGAAGCTGAGGTGGAGATTGTTCTTCACGTCTATCACTATTGTTGTGTTAAGAGGTTTTGGTTCATCTTCCCATGACAGAATATCTCCCAAAGTTTTAGATTCCTTTGGAACATTATTCTCCAATGTAGCCACTTCAATCTCATGAGAAGTTTCAGATGTGAGCGAGTCCTTGGCCTCCTCTCTTGTCACAATCAAATGATCTTGATTGCAACTGCTAGTACCTTCAGCATCAGCAAAGTCCTCTCTTGGAGATTCTTCAACAACTTGGTCTGTCTTAAGATCATTACAAAGGCTCAGAGTCATCATCAACCTCACTGTTTCTGTCTTCTTCTGAGGACTTACTTTCTACTCCTTTGTCTGCTTTCACCAAATCCTCTGACTCACACTGGTTTGAGTCTGAGCTACATTTCACATGAGCCTTTCTCACCGAATAAGAACCTTCTCCTGAACCGGCACGCCTTCATCGACACATATGTCCTTCACCACATGGTAAGTGCTCTCCTTGTAGCAAACTACAATCTCAGGCAAGTCACAGGCAGTAACGTTCTTGTCCATGAAAATCACAGGATCAACTGTCTCAAGAGAACCATTTTTAGCATCGATGTTATCAACTCCTAGTTTCTTTCCAGCCTCACAAGAAAGGTTCACATCATTGTCTTTATCCCATTCCTCGCCGGTTCTTGTATCATAGAACAACTCACACACATTGTTATCGCTCTTCCCATTTTCCGGGACCTTTAGCTCTGCCTCCTCCCACTTCTCTTCAGGACAGTTCTGAAGCTTAGACTCATCTTTGAAAACTCTCTACCGAGTTTCCAACCGCATGATCTTTATCTGAAAATTGAAAAACCACCCCTTTGATCTAACATGCAACGACCATCATAAACAAAAAGGTACAAAAGAGTAAAAGATTCAATAACCTAAAGATATTTGAAGCCTAGAGACTTTATTTTTTACCTGCCCTCATGTTTCAACAGAAAGAGAAGTCAATACACCAGAGCTATATCTTCAAGCACCAGTCAAAGAACCAATCTACATGTCCAACGGAAAAATCAATATCAAACAGATTCATAAAAAGAGAAAAAGAGAACAACAGTGAAGAGAAGACAAGGATAAGGAAACTTCATTCTAGAGAATGGAATCCATGAAAGTTAAACTAATATATCTAGTCTCTTTCACTCAAAGTTAGATACAGACGCAACCTCCATATGACTTATAGGGATACAATAGTTGTTCAACGAAGCAATGGGCCAGGAAGATTGTGACAGAAACAAAACCAAGCTTTGAGGAGAAACTATTCCATGTGAAAGATTCTTTTTTCTTTTCTTTTTTTCTTTTTCACAAGTCCAAAGAAAAATCATCATGAGGTCTAAGCTAAGAGATAATAAAAACAGCAAAAAAAGATGCAATCAACCACTACCAGTCTACCATGACCACTTTCCCCAACTTTTTTCAAATGTGGAGAAAAAGACATTTAGATTAAAAGCTGTAACCCCCAATAATACTAAGCAAGAAAGTTTCAAAAAAAAACAAGCCTATTCTGCATTACTTGCACCAAGTGTTATAAGATTTATAGCAATCAAATTATATATGTAGCTTCTATAAGTGTGACTAGGTATTACAAGCTACAAAGAATGAAGAATCTTTTGCACAGTCATAGAAAGAAGAAAAGAGACAAAAAGGATAAAGCTTTAAACTTTATAAAGTTTTCGTTCAAAACAATCAATCAATCTCATTTTTTTTCACAGGAATAACAATAAACAATTGGAATTTTGCAGGACTGAAGAATCTAGAACTCAGAATCCCGTAAAAAAGCTTCAAAATAAAAACTCTATTAGCCTAATAATAAAAACAAAAGGGTATGTGAAACTAGTGGAATATATACAGATCTAACAGCTAGAATCCAAATGAAAAGCCTTAATATGAATCAAAGATTAAGACTTTTTAAGAAGAATCTTGAAAGTAGATAACTACTACAAATAAAAAAAGCTTACTTGATCAGCAGATACAGAGAGACTCAGCCTTCTTCAGCCATTAACTTCAACCTAAACTTAACAATAAAAACAGAACAGAGTTACAAAACAATAGATCAAAAACATCTACTAGGTTTGAAGAAGACAACCTAGGATCACTTGTAAGAAAAAATCCAACCTTTGGATAAGAAAAGCCAAATACTTTTTGAAGCTGTTGAAAAATCACTGTCTCTGCTATTAATTTGAAACACAGAGAGATATGACCAAGCGAGTAGAGCCAATCTCTCTTTCTTCTTTATTGCAATTTGGTTTCGCATTAAGTTACAAACATTTAATGCCACCATTTTTTTAGAAGTGCTAATACCATTTTATTTATTTTTATTTATGGTATAAATGACGCAAAAAAAGAAAAAGAAAATTATTTGTAGGATTAAGAGATCCTAGAGAATGAAAAATGCACTTACCAATTTTCTCAAAATCTCCTTCACTTAATAAATGAAAACGTTCTCTTCATAATCACGAGATATCGTTGGAGATGATACCCTTTTGCTCAAACTCTCTGTTCTGGTGTGTTTGAACTAAAACTGGAAAGATGAAAACTTTACTTTCTCGGAGAAAGTGAAAAAGATCGGATTTTGATGTATTTTCTTGGAAAATAAACAGGCGCTTCAAAAGGGAAGATAACACATAAAGCTTTGGAGAAATCGGATCTGTGAAACTGCACGAGAGAGTATTTATCTCTCGTGGATTTGACTTTTTATTTTTTTGAGGGATTCGGATTATTAAAAACAGAACTTTGGGGGTTCATAATGAAAACAAATAAAAAGTCAACTATCTGCCAAAGGTTTTGGGTGAGGCGGTTTGCATTTTTGTCCCTTCCCCATTTTTTTCTAATTTCATTATCTTTCTTTATTTTCCCTTTTTAATTTACTTTTATTTAGTTTTTCAATTTAATTTACTTTTCCTTTTTTTTTTTTTTTTATTTAAATTTTTGAGTTTTGTCATAATTAAAAGTTGGCTTATTTTTAATGCCAATTGGCTAATTTTATATCTTTGCTTTAATGTAATTACGTATATAGTGGTTCATATAGTATCCATGACAATGAAATAGACGTGAGTTCTAAGTCACACCAATCTTTAGTTTCATATATTTCTTGTTTGTTCCCAACTCTGCTCCACATATTTCTGATGATTTCATACAACAAACAACAAACACTATTAAAAGAGCATTATAATAATTTTATTATCATATCCTCAAAAATGTTTTATAAGAAATGAAAATAATAAAATCACGTCCATAAAGGAAATAATTTGTATCACATAATAATCAAAAGATTTGTGGAAGATCCGGTTGTCTTAGTAAAGATTTATTAATGCTATTAGATTTTGACTCACTTTAACGGCGGATATATTTTTTTGTTTTACATTTTTTAAAAAAAGTTATGTATTTTTGATTATATTTGTGTTTTTCTTTATAATCATATTTGTATAAAATATTTTTTAATAATTAATAAGATGTTTTAGTAATTGTATTAAAATAATTGGATCAAACTTATATCAATAAGTCATCTTGCTATTTGATGAAATAGATTATAGTAGGAAATAGAAGTTTTGATTTCTATAAAAATAATTATATGAATTAAAAAAAAATTGTAAAAAGTTGTGCAATGAATATTGTTAATTATAAGTTTCATAAGACAGTTTAGATAATACAGTCGAACACAAATTTTAATAGTACATCTAGAACTGTTAGTTGTATTATTTTTATAGTTTATAATAACGTAATTATAGAATATAATCAACATTACAAATATTATTTTAAACATTTTTTAAAATTCACAAGTTATACACAACTTGACATTTCGTTATATAGAAATTTAGATAATTTTCTAATATTATTGAATAATATATATTTAGATAACTTCTAAATATTCTATCTAATTTTAGTTTTTATAGAAATTGTAATTTGGCAGAACTAGAAAACTTGTGACTCAAGTTTTTTCAAGCTTAAGTCAATAATAATCATTCCGTTGATAAAAACAAACGATTCAAAAAGAAAATCTTTTTTTTTCCAAAAAGAAAATCTTGTAAGGAGTTAGAATTTTATTAGTGGCATAAAGATATTAAGCTAATTAAAAAAAATCAGCAAACCGATGCATTGTAGTAGATTAACTTTGTCACGGTACGTCGCGTTACACCCGATAACCTAGTTCGTAAATTTTAAATATATTGTATTGTTTTAGGGATCGGTAATAAAGAAGGATGATCCTAGAAGGCGAACAACCACTTATTACCTGACACGTGCACATCAAATTGTACCTGTGTTGTGTAGCTAAACTAAAAAGGGAAGTCGTAGCAATTGAGGAATGAAACAGAAAGCCTATTCCGTCGTTATGTTTATGTTGAGCAGAAAAGGTCGAAACAAAAATAAAATAAATTAAAAGGACAAAGCTCTGCGTACGTGGTTGTGTTTTGTAATAAGAAATGGTCCAGCTAATGAGTACCGTACGATGGCAGCGGGTGTCTGCTTGTTATGAACTGTTCCTACTTAAATCGACGGCTATATTTCGTTGGCTACGTTGGACCTACGTTTTCATCTACAATTAATGTTGAAAATATAAAACAAATACTACAGCTTTTTAGTTGTCATCGATTCTTAGTTTATCTTTCAAATATTCAATTATTTTGATAATTAAATATGTTTAATGATTTCTTAGTAGTTGATATCTTCTAAAGGACTCCGAATTTTAATTTTATTAATAGACACTACAGAAATGATTTTTTTTTTTTGAAACACAGACATTACAGAAATGATTAGTAGCAGATAAGATCGAAAAACTAATCTAACCTAAACACCACACAATAAACGAAATAAAAACGACTACAAAAACTCAGCGACCATTACAACAATACAAATTAGCCTATTTTATCGGGAGAACAAGCTTGGTCGAGAACACCATTTTTCAATAGACCGTATATTTTTGCTAAACCATGAGACCACGCTCGGTAGACTATGGTTTGCCTAATGCGCACTCCAATAGATTGATATCCCATCCGCGCAGTTTTGCCAAGACCGGACCGAAGAGTCCCATGCGGCATGCGCACCTAGCCACCTACCAACATCAAACATATATGTTAGTAGCTTATGTTTTTTATTTACCTAAAATAGTGTAGTTTTTTCAAGAAATAACCTATTTATTACTTATTTAAATGATTTTAAAAGAATAAAGATGTATCTATATAATCTATTTTATTATAGAAATAGCTAGAATAACTCAACACAGTTTTGTTACTTAAAATAATCTAATAATCATTTCACCAAAAGCATCTCCAATGTATACTTCTAAATTTTTCTCTAAAATAGATATTTATATTATAGAGGTGGATTTGTTCGGAAATGAGGAAAAATATAAAAAAATTTATTTTTGGAGAAAATATAGAGATAAAAACAGATGTGAGTTGGAGATGATATAACTTTTAACATTTTTTATGGATCGGAGTTCAAAATGGATTTTACCAAGAACCACATTTTAATTTTTCCAGTTATCCTATAATGTGTTTCAAAATCTTAGGAATTTTCAATCTCTTATTTTCTACCAAAAATAAATATCTAACACAAGTCTCGCATGTCTGTCTTTCAATCAAACATTTGCTTTTACCAAATTGTGTGCTCGTTAGCTCATTATAAAGATTCACAACAATTTTGTTTTTTGATAATTTTTTTTCATTTTCATATCATAATAATCGGTTACTTTTGTCTTATTATCGGGTTATATGTTTTATTTTTAAGGAAAAAAAATCTAAACGTTTAGAACCGTGATTCGCCGTTTATTTTCATACATTCGTTGATTACCTCGATTTGTTTTCTTACATTTGTTAGTTACTTTTTGTCGATCACTTGCCTGAAAGCATTTCTTCCATTCGTTCGGTTGATGATGTTTGTTGTTCACACAAAAATATGTTTTCCACTCAAAGTGGAGTCGGAATGATTTTGAAGATTTCTATAATAAATAGTACTAAGTGCATGCATTAGATTTAGATCATGTCATTTTTTTAAAATAAAATGCGCAGAAGTCACGTTATCTACAATTCCCCTGATTCTACGTGATTCAGTTTTTCTTTTTAACTTGTCAGATTTTTATAAACCTTCTTGAATGGATAATTTACAAGTTCTTAATCCAAACCAATACACATACACAAACAGCTCATATTTAAGAATATGAACTATATGATGATATAACATTATTGAACCACAAAAAGAAAAAGCAGCACAGTGATCCACTATCAGTTCTTCACATCACCAAAATGATAGTTTCTCATCCTCTTCGAGGAAATGAGGAAAAAGAAAAAGCACTAACCACAAAGTGCGAAAACGACCAATCGATTAAACGTTGTGTAGATCACTGGATGTTGAATAACATGTTTATAGATCTTTAAACATTTGCTTTGAACTTAAAGAAAATAATCTAAAGAAAGCTTATAGATGTATTTCAGTGGTAAATAAACAAAAACTCAAATCATGTCTTTATGGTTCTCAAGGTTTATGTGAAATCGTTTGGCTTCCCGACATTGATGTTCTGTTCTGCCAAGAACTCTGTTATGGCTTTCTTTTGCCATCCTTTGAAGCTCCTGTAACAAAAGAAAACTTTTTACTTTGTAATCCATGAGCAGGGATCAAGAGCACAATATCTAGAGGAGAATGAGTGATTCTAGACTTTACTTGTGATCAAGATGAGCTACGATCTCGCCTCCAGGGAATGATGCTTTAGTAGCTTCAAATGCTGCTTGGATTGATTGTTTCCAAGTCCCACCAATGTGATTCTCTCCAGGTTTAGGTTCTTCCATTGGCAATGAGTATCCAGAAAGCAAATGGCCTACCCAAACATCATCTTTCCTGATGAACACAACAAAACAAAAATCAGCCAGAGAGACAGATTTAGTGTTAGAGTTGTTGACAACTTACAAAACTACATCCATGTGACGAGGAGCATAATGTCCACCTCCAATCCCCAGAAGAACTTTCCTCTTTCCCTTTTCACTGTCCACAAAAATTGTGATTCACATTAGTTTATATAATTCTACTTTTATGTGATGTAACGATTAAGTTAACATGGATATATAAACCTGTTCCAGTTCCCCACAGCTTCACCACTTCCAAGCCCAAGTCCTTCCCACATTAACTGTATACACATAACACCAATGCTTATACTAAACGAAAGCAAGGTTTAAAATATTGGCATGCAACTTCGTAACGAACTGAAACCATAGTAACAAACTTTTATTCACTTACAAGAGCCATGACCTGAGCAGCGTCTTGTCTCTTCCAGTATTCCTCTGTACTACCTACATACACACAAATAATTATCAGAACCTAGAACTCTCAAAAAAAAACAGAGACCTTAAGGACTCAGATAAGTGAGCAAAAGAAAGAAACTCACCAATCTCCAAAAACATGGTTGGTTTACTAGTGATTGGTCCATGATGAGTACCTTCCAATGTTATCTACATTTAAAACAAAAGAGCAATTTGCTTCTAAACTTAAACCTCCAGAGATAAAGTCATTTTCATAAAGAGACAAAAAAAAAAGCAAAGAAACAACAAAACCTCAAACTCAGGAACTAAGCTATGAGCTTCAGCCAACTTCTTCAGAAGACGAAGCCACGGACCAATTCTAGGGCTTGGCAACGCCGCCCATCCCGGCTTTCCTCCTTGCGGCGGCGATTCTCCTTCTTTCAGATGAAGCACTCCTTCATTAAACCAACCAAACAAAAAGCATCATCCTTTTATACAAAGAAAAGGAGAAGAACCCAGATGGAAAGTTTGGATCTTTAAGCATACATACCAATGGGGTGAACAGTGAGAGCAGGACGGTTCGAGACGGCGGTGTGACGGCTGAGGAAGATGACTTCGTCAACAGCTTCCCCTGTCGCTTCTTCCCACCGTGTATCCAGATCGTCTTCTTTTACTATAGATCCGTCGTGTTGGATCACTCTCGTTTGCTGGTTAACGAAACTCTTCATGTCCTGAAGAAGAAGAAGAATCCGACAAGAAGTTAAATTCAGACAAGAGAGAAAGCTCAAAACGTCGGTGGAGAAGGGTTTATAAACTTACCGGCGGCAAGGTGGGTCCGGCGGTCCATCCCGGCATGGCGAGAAGAGCCGCCGCGGGATTGATCGACGCTGGGTCAGAGGTGGTGGCTACGATCAGTGTCACCATCTCTCTCTTGACGCGACAAGTGGCGTTTAGAAGCGATTTGATGCGAGTTGCGTTTGTTTGGAAACTGATGAAGCGTATTATGTTTTGGCTGCTTGTTTTCAAAACCATATTTCTAGATTATTTTTTAACATTTGGAAAATTTTATTTTTAATTTTTGTCTACGCCCATCTTCTAGAAAGTTATTTAAAACGTTTATTTTTTTTGTTTGGCGAACAAGCTAGTTATTAAATTTTTTTGTTATGGGCAGAATCAACCAAGTGTGTGTTTCCAAAATAGCATTCGCCGCTTGTTTTCAAAACCATATTTTTGTTATTATTTCACCAATCACAACCTACTTTTTAACATTTGGAAAGCTATTAAAAACGTTCATTTTTTGTTTGGCGAACAATCTAATTATTATTAATTTTTTTTGTATAGGCAGAATCCATGGGGCAGAATAAGCCAAGTGTTTCCTAATAACTTTTAAAATGTGACTGAATGCAAAAATTAAATGGTGCTGCCCAGGATCGAACTGGAGACCTTTTGCGTGTAAGGCAAACGTGATAACCACTACACCACAGCACCTGATGTCTACTTAATCTGGTATTATTAAATAAATACATTATTAAGCATTTCGAATGATTATTTTGTAGTTGCAGAGACTGGTGCTCAATAATTGTTCAAGAAAGCTACGACAAAGAGTATGGATTCCTCAATGAGAGATGTTTACTGTACATATTCTGGTAATCTCAACAACTTTGTGAATTTCGTTTCCTTTCAAGGTTCTATTTGATTGCTGTTAAATTGGAACTTTCGTAAGCCTTTTTCAAAAAAAAAAAAAGTCTTGGGATTGAGTCATATAGGTGAAGCGTGCTTTACAAGTTTTGTCTAGAATGAGTTGGGTACAGAAAGAAAGGAGCGTGCTTTATAAGTTTTTGTTAAAATTGTTCGTCTTTGTGTAATGAGAAACAAGAGAGAGAGTCTGGAAGGCCCTGATTGTGAGTATTGCATTTTTCATTTTTATTACAAAAGCACATATGGTACTAACACCATTATAATGTATTTGTTTTTACAATTCCTTGTTATAATACAACTAACTATATACCTTAATATCATCACAAAATTTTAAAGATTTAAAGTTACAGACAAGGTTATAATAAAATTCTAGTTACTTGTTTTAAGTATCTTTAGAAAATGAATTTGAGAAAGAAAAAAAAAGAAAAAGTTCTATTTTAAAAAAAGATTGAAAAAAGGAGGGATCAGGATGATATGAATTGGAGCGCCCAATTGTCGTATAAGGTTTGAGCGGAACGCTCATCAAGCATTTAATGCGAGACTAAACCCAATCCTCACTTCCCCTTTAAACCTGAAGGATCATATTCTCCAATTTAAGCACTTATTCTTATTTTATAGGACCACTTCTCATCTCACGTCTCTCTACACAACCGATGTGGGACGATTAAGTATATCTTTTTGTTCCCTCTCCAACTATTCGCTTCTTAGATAGAAAGTCTCTGATTCGATAAAAAGTCTCTGATTCGCTTGGAGGGTTACAAGCTTACAATCGATATGCCGTGCAAGTGTCCGTTTCAGGAGAATTTTTCTTTCGTTTCACCCTCTAGCATAGGCGAATCCAAATATTTTTTTCAGTGGGTGAACAAATGTTAGGATATATGTAATTCTGTTTGCTTCTCTTTTTTTTGATATACAGTATAACCTCTATAAATTAATAAGCTATAAATTAATATCTTTATAAGTTAATATAATTTCATAGTTCCAAATTGATTTTTTTCAATTAATATCTCGATAAATTAATAATCTCTATAAATTAATAAAAAATTATAAGTTTGGTGTAGTCCCAATATTATTAATTTATAGAGGTTTCACTGTACTTTGTTTTCAGTGCTGTTTTATTACCAATTTATTTTGAATCTATTAAAGTTTTTTATTGTTCTTTTGTATGGTTCTTTCAATTGGTTTGGAAAGATAAAACTTTCGGTTCAGTTGAACCATTTATAAAAAGTAACTAGATTTTGATCTGCGCTTTGAAAGCGAGAGTTTTTATTAAACTATAAACAGTTTAATATGAATTAGTATTTGTTGATTGTTGTACATTATTTTAAATATTAAAGCATATATTTTTTTTACAATTATATAAATTATAAATTAGTTTATTTCAAATTTCGCATGTATATCTTTTATGTAAATCTTTAGGCATGTGCATTTTATTTGGATCCAAAACACGAACCGAAACCAAAAATATAGATTCGGTTCGGATCCACTAAAATACTTATTGGTTATTTTAAGATCCGTAAATTTTGGGTCTGGTTCGGATCATACGTGAGACCCATCAGATACCCAAAGTACTCATCTTTTTACAAAAGTTAGAATATTATCCCTTATGTATTAATTGAGGAACATTACAACATTTGAATGTAGTCATGTGTCATCACCACGATGATTTTCGGAATTCTAAGAAAAATATGTTGGTCCATCTAAATATATATTATTCTTTTTATAAAATTAATTATCAAATTGATTAATAATGCATAAAAAATATTCTTCGTTCTTTTCTTAAACAGAAGCTACAGAATTATCTAATATGAGTAACATATATATATATATATATATATATATATATATATATATATATATATATATATATATATATATATATATATATATATGACAATTAATAATTTTGAATAATAAATATTTGATAATAATTTTGCATTCTCCATCTTTTTGTTTAATTTGTGATGTTAAAAATTTTAAACAATCACATTAAATATATAATAAAAATATAGTTTTTTCTTATATGTTATATTTTGAATTTTTAAAACAACTATAAATTATTAAAACTGTTAAAATCTTTTTTTTTGTTCACAAACTGTTAAAAACTGTTAAAAATATTACAATGAAAATTTTGTTGGTTTACTTTTTTTGTTATAAAAAATACAAATGATCATAAAATCATATGAATATGAAGTATCATAGTGTAGATATTCAGATTATATTTTTTTTTATTTTTTCCAGTAAACAATATATTATTATACGATTTAATATTGAGATGGAAATGCACAAATAATATATATCAGAGGTCCTGGCCATGAATTTTATGCCGTAGACAAATATTATATTACATTGATTTTCTTTCTATATTTCATTTTTGTAAATATTTGTAATATTAAACATGTATTATAGTGTGTTGTGCACATCAAGCATGTATGCAAATATATTAAAAATAATTATCTTTAAATTTAATACGATTAGGGAAATATATAGTAGCAATACGAACGTTATACTATGTTATAAATATGTTTACTGTACAATTAATAATATGTTAAGTTTTAGAATTATTGGTTCGTCAATAGGCACGTATAATATGTTAAGCATCACTTTTATAATCAGGCATGTAAATATTAATCCTCTTTATGGGCCCAATAATAAAAACTAATGCCAGCTAAATATAAGGTAGTATATTTAGTTAGAGAAATATTAGGTAAAACCAAAAATATTGTTAGTTAAATGAAATGGTCCAAAACAACTTGTATAAGTCGACTTTTCAAAACTGCTTCCCTTTTAATAGTATAGATTGACAGATCTACTGCGGATGGTGGCGACGGGCTTACCGGCTTCAAGTGATGGAGTTCTTGATGCAAACTATAGTTACTTCGAAAGACAACATGAAGTTCTATGGAACATTAATCTCTTTGACTCTATTAATAGAACAAAATAGAGAGTTGTTTTATATCGGTGGCTCCTATTGGAGTAATAAAAAGAGAATGACAATCGTTTTCAAGTCACGCTGAAGCGTGGTGCTTTTGGATTAATATAAAAGTTATCTCCTTTAAAATTTATTTATTCCAGAAGCAAATATAAATCTTTTATATGAAAAGTCTTCAGTCATCATGCGCAAAATAGATGTGTTAGTTTATTTTGGATCCCTACTCGTATATCCCTTTTCTATGTTTTTTTTTGTTCTCATTGTTTAGAACTCTTTGCTTTGAAGGCTTAATAAAACATTACATTTTTAGAAAGATTTCCTAAATATTTTAGATAGTAAGTAAAATATTTAAGAAATTCTTCCTGAAAATTTAATATTTAATTAAAAAGAAAAAAATGTTAGGATATCTAATAGAATATTTAGGAAGAGTTTCCTATAAATTTAATATTTTATTAAAAATGAAAAATGTTAAAATAGCAAATAAACTATTTAGGAAGGACTTCCTGTAAAATTTAATATTTAATTAAAAATAAAATTTTATGATAGCAAGTAAAAGATTTAGGAAAGGCTTCCAGAGAATTTAATATTTAATCAAAAAAAAAAGATAATGTTAGGATATATAATAGAATATTTAGGGAGAATTTCCTATAAATTTAATATTTTATTAAAAATGAAAAATGTTAAGATAGCAAGTAAACTATTTAGGAATGGCTTACGGAAAATTTAATATTTAATTAAAAAATAAAATTTTAAGATAGCAAGTAAAAGATTTAGGAAGAGTTCGAGAGAATTTAATATTTAATCAAAAATATAATGTTAGAATATCTAATAGAATATTTAGGAACAGTTTCCTATAAATTTAATATTTTATTTAAATGAAAAATGTTAAAATAGCAAGTAAACTATTTAGGAAAGGCTTCCTGAAAATTTAACATTTAATTGAAATATAAAATTTTAGGATATCAAGTAAAAGATTTAGGAAGGGCTTCGAGAGAATTTAATATTTAATCAAAAAAAGATAGTGTTAAGATATCTAATAGAATATTTAGGAAGAGTTTCCTATAAATTTAATATTTTATTAAAAATGAAAAAAATGTTAAAATAGCAACTAAACTATTTAGGAAAACCTTCTTGAAAATTTAATATTTAAATAAAAAATAAAATTTTAGGATAGCAATGAAAAAATTTAGGAAGGGTTTCCAGAGAATTTAATATTTAATCAAAAAGATAATGTTAGGATATCTAATAGAATATTTAGGAAGAATTTCTTATAAATTTAATATTTTATTAAAAATAAAAAATGTTAAAATAGCATGCAAACTATTTAGAAAGGATTTCCTGAAAATTTAATATTTAATTAAAAATAAAATTTTAGGATAGCAATTAAAAGATTTAGGAAAGACTTCTAGACAATTTAATATTTAATAAAAAAGATAATGTTAGGAAAGGCTTCGAGCAATATTGTCTAATTAGTGATTTACCATTTGACACTATTAGAACATCTTCAACCCATTGCTATTTTCACCTCTATAATAGCATTTAGAGGTGAAATTGCTCCAATACATCTCTATTTCTTCCTCTATAATAGAGGTTTCTATTTTTTCCTCTATTTATAGAGGAATAAATAATATTTCTCTATTTTTTACTCTATATTTTAAAGATTGTTATTTTATGGAAATACATTGGAGCATATCTCACCTTTATTATAGAATTCCCTTATTTTAGAAGTGAAAATAGCAAAATACATTGGAGATGGTCTTAGAAACTGTTCTTAAAATTTTATGACACTAATACTAATACCCCTATCCACCTACCATTCTCTTCTTCCTCTCTCCCCTTCCTTTTCCTCCGCCATCTTCTCCTCCGCCCAGCTCAGCCACAACGTCTACACCTGCCCCTATATCCCTGAAAGCACAAGCAAAACAACAAACATCTTATGTTATTATTGTTAAGAGGACCGATCAAACAGCAAAGCTCTTTTACTAAAACTGAATGAAGGAAAAAACAGAAACCAATTAACACAAATCAAGAAAATTGATCTGAGATTGCAAGATTGGAGCATCGAATAAGCTAAGTAACCATCTCAAAACTAAAATCACACTAAACCCCCAATTTAGCAAAGTATCCCCTTTTCTTTTTTAAAAAAGAGCATTTCACCTGGAAGAAGATGAAGTAGTAGAACAAAATAAAGCGTAAAGATAAATCGATTAATAAAATCGAAACACTTTAGAGAACAAAGAAAGCGTGAAGAAGAGGCAAAGGTGTTATTTAAAAAAAAATAGTCGAGCTTACTGTCGCGTAAGCATCATCAACGGCACTGAAGCACAACACCGAGCCCTCGACGCCACCACGTCGTCTCCCACCCCGAGCTCTTCTCCCAGCTCTCTCCCTGTCCAACACCGAGATCTCTCTCTCCTTTCTCCGTCTTCTTCTCCTCCGCCGCACTTGCCTCCGGATCCCCGCCTCCACCGCCGAGCGTCTCCACCAACAACAAGGAACTAAGATTTAACGCCGATCGTTATTGACAAACACAATCTCGAACAAGACGAAGAAGATGAATCGATTTCTGAGAATGCAGTGGTCCGGATATGAATCACGCCGGAGATGATGATATCTGAGACAAGAGGTGCAAACGACGACGGATGGAGGCGAGAGGAGATGACGACGGAAGGAGAAGCTGGTGGAGCTCGTGGTCCCGGAGCCGCGGTGAAGGAGAAGAAGCACGAGGCGGTAGATTTGACGAGATTGAAGCTGACGGCGATCAAAATCAGAGAGCGTCCTAGTCCTAGTGTCGAAGAGATCTAGAAAAAGAATTGCAGTCGTGAGAGAGAGAGAGAGAGAGAGAGAGGCGTTTCGGTTTTTTGTCTGTTTGTTTAATTTATACTAGATTTTGAACCGCGCTTTCGAAGCGCGGATATTATTATTACTTTTATGAAATATATTATTTGTTTGTAGATATTGAATGTATTTATCTTAGTGAATTTTTTTTTATAATAAATTTGACACATAGATTGTCTATGGTAAACTGTGTGCTTCTCTGGTTTTGTTTTATTCCCTTGTCAATCAACATATTTATTTGACTTGTTGTTAAAATAAATGATTTTAGAACGCAACTGTACAATACTTTTACATTGATATTTTGTTTAAACAATGTGACTTATTAATATATTAATTTAATATTTACATTGTAATTAAAACTAAATTTTGACTCGCACGCCCGTGTGGATGTATATTTCAAAAATATATTGCTATTTATTTTTTATGTCAATATCAAAGCTGGATAAAAATTCAAATCTGAAGAACCGAACCAATCACGATCCGAAAGAGTAATACCAAACCCGAACCAAAATTGATTAAATATCCAAATTATTCAAAATTTTGATATTTAGACAACTGAAACCATAACCAATTCGAACCAAAGTATTTTAAATATCAAAATGTATCCGAAAAATATTTATACACTTATATATATTAGTTATTTTTAGTTTTAATGTATATTAGAACCACCCATAACATATATGATATTTTTAGGTTGGTTTAAATATTTAAAAATATATAAAATAGTCAAATATAAATATCTAATATAGTGAAAGTACACTCAAAACACCAAAAATGGGTTATCCGAACCCGAAGTGAACCCGCAAAGATATGAATATAATTCGAACTTAAATTTAGAAATATCTGAATGGGGCTGAAATTTTTGATCTCAGAAATCCAAAACCCAAGCAGATCTGAAACGAACCCGAATAGATACATGAACGCCCAACCCTAGTCATAATTCGAACTTAAATTTAGAAATATATGAATGGGGCTGAAATCTTTGACCCTGGAAACCCGAAACTCAAACATATCCTAAACGAACTAGAATGGATACTTGAACGCCCAACCCTAGTCACTATTATGTATCATATATATGTCAACATATAATTAATTGTATTGGTCCATCATATAAATAATAGAATAGCCCTTCGACGTCAGAAAAAAAATTGGTCCATCATATAAATAATCATATAAGTAATAGTATTTTATATGTACAATCTTATAAATAATCATATATATTATATTCTTACAGTTTAATGTGAAATATAAAATCATAATTTAAATTGGTATATAAAATTAATCTTTTTGTTGTATATTTCTTATATATATATTGAAAACATTTTTTAATAATGGTTATTGGAATATATTTTAGTAAAAACAAATTTTTGAATATGTGCATATTTTAAATCAATTTTTGATATAAATCAACTTTAAATTATTATTTTGATTTGAAATATGTATATAAAATTTAAATTTTATTTTATGATTATTTTAGACAAAACAATGTTTTTAGGTAATTAGATTAGTCCATTTTGTCTATTTTAAAACTGATATAATGGATTTCAAATTTTTATTAATAACATAAGCCATTATTTTCTTCTTCTTGACATAATTTTATCCATGTTTCAAAGTTTCAATTTTTTGCATTAGTTTTCTATGAATTATTATTAATTTTATCATATTTTTATTGAAACTTGAACTCTTGAAATTTTTATATTTGACTAAACTAAATAAGGTAATAATACTGTTTTTAAAAATTGTTTTATATAATATACTATTTATATTTCAGTTTATGTTTTTATTTTCACCATAAAGAATTATAAATAAAAAGAATTGTAAATATAGTGACAGAATTGTAAATAAAAAAAATATAGAAAGAAGGTTGTTTAATTTGTTATAAAAACAATGGCTAAATGTTTAAATAAAAAGAAGTATTAAATATGTTATTCATGTTTCTAAGCAATTCTCATTTATTATTAATTTATTGAAAATACAATGGCTAAATGTGTAAATAAAAAAAGTACACATCTCTACTATCCATGTTGCCAAACATATCTCATTTATTCTACTATCATTGTTTCCAAACATCTCCAATTTGTACTTCAACTTTAATAATATCTATATTATTAAAACTGAAGTACACAATGAGACTGTTTGGAAACATGTTTAGTAGACTTAAGGAAAACTGTTTGGACACAAGGATAATCATTATTCTTTAACAAAAATTGAAATCACTAAATTACAACAATTATCGGTTAACCTATCCCGTTTATCAGGTGACCAAATTGTACAACTAACCGAACAATTAAAGTAACAAAATATTACTTTATTCCTAAAAAGATCTTAATAATATAAGCACGATTTAAAACAAAAAAGATAAGACGGAATTTCCTGGAATCTCGCAAAATATTACTCCCTCCGTTTCTAAATAGATGATGTTTTAAGAAGTTTTTGATGTTTCAAAATAATTGATGTTTTAGTATATCAATGTACTTTTTAACTTTATCAAAAATTGTGTAACCAATAATAAAATGTAATCTATTTTGTGATTGGTTGAACAATTTTTAATTTATATTTTAATGATATTTTTAGATTAAAAACAAGTTTCTTAATAATCGTGCACAATCCTAAAACTTCATCTATTTTGAAACAGAGGGAGTATTACCTAAATTTTCTGAACTAAATTTTCCCACGTCTTTTACTTCTGCAAGCTATATATCTTCAAGCCTCCATAATTAGTTACCTAACTCAGCGCAAACAAATATAACAAAAAATATATTACAATCTAAAATCTCGGTTGCAATCTATCCAAAATATTATTACCTTCATTTTCTGAACTCAACTTCCTTCCCACGTTTTTTACTTCTGCAAGCTATATATCTCCAAACCTCCATAATTAGTTACCTAAATCAGCGCAAACAAATATAACAAAAAGATATTACAATATAAAATATTTTCGAAAGATACGATATCCCAGAAAAATATGACCCGCGATAATATCTTTGACAATATCTTGACACGTACTAACCCCTTATAACCTAGATTATCCACCTCTCTATATATACCGACGATTATGAGGAAACTAACATCCATTTACAACTCACAAAAAAACATTACTAGCGCAAGAAATATGGTTTTTATCGACGATCTCAAGCCTTACAGAGACGAATGGTGAGTTCGTGTCGAACTTTTCATTCGTGGAAAGCGAAAACCAATTTCGATGGGGACACTCTTGATTGTATCCTTACAGACGCCAGACGAGACAATAAGACTTTAAGTTTTTGAATTTATTATATGTCTCATGTAAACTATATTGAACTAAATCTATTTTTGCTCCTGTATGATGGCAACTGGGTTGTCTAAATTTGGTCAGCAGACGTTTCTTGGTCAGCAGATCAAAGAAAACACCCTTATTATTTCCATTGCATAAGAGAAATGAATTCATGAACACGAGAGGTATTTCTAACAGAGCCATACAACTCACAATGCTAGCAGTAGTGGTACTTCCTGACGAGCTTGAAAAGACCAGTAAGACCAGCTCTGCATAAAATGTACAATGCTAAAATAAGAAGACTATAACTATAGATAAAATTTGTATTCCAGTAACTAAACTGAACTATAAAACCTCAGATTATAAGTAATGATCTTGGTATTAAAGTCTCCCATGCTCCCAAACGGTAGAAAGTAAAGAAAAGGATGTGTTTAGTTATGAACTTGCCGTATGTCCTCGAATATGTTCCTTGGCAGAGGAACGATTGAACTGTTTGATGAGGGAAGAAGCTCAAGATTCACATTCTCCTCGGGCTTGCAACATATTTTCATTGCTTCCTCCTCCACACGGTATTCTTCTCCAGATCCTGAAATGAAACAGAACACGTGTGGGTATGTAAAATTAGCTAAGAATGGTCAGAAAAAGACATTTTAATTTGCCAAACAAACAAAACTAAACTTAGATTTTAAAATATATGAAGCCACATAAAAGTAATGACTTTTAACAATCAAGTTATCTTTTTAGGTCGACTTTGAGTATTTGTAGTCTTCTTGGATGTTATCTGTTCATCTTCCCCGAATCAGCAAAAAACAAAACATAAAGATCATAAAAAAAAAACAGAAACAGATTCCATACATAAAAACAAACAATGTTCAACCTTTATATACTACCATTATTCACAAACAATCAAATATAGAAATTAGTGTCAGATGTAAGAAATATTGAAATAGTTTTATCTTTATAGAAAATAAAAAACAATCTAAACGTTTACAATGAAATTTGAACACATAAAAAAAAAAAATTGAACACACAAATTATCTCAACAAATCAAACCTTTAATACAATACATCGATGGACTTACAAAGTAGATTGATGGATTATGATGAACATGCAAAATCGAAGATACTAAGATTCTGTTTTTGATTTAGGTTTTCCCACATATCTCGACACGAAGAAGAAAGAGAGAGAGAGAGAGAGAGAGAGAGAGAGAGAGAGAGAGAGAGAGAGAGAGAGAGAGAGAGAGAGAGAGAGAGAGAGAGAGAGAGAGAGAGAGAGAGAGAGAGAGAGAGAGAGAGAGAGAGAGAGAGAGAGAGAGAGAGAGAGAGAGAGAGAGAGAGCAATAAAAGTTGTTGACTTTTTTATTAACACTTTACCTAATAAAATTTTTCCCGGAATAATTAGTTGGCTTACTGGACATTGAATACAATTTTAAAATGGACCAGATTTTATGTAAATTGGGTTAGTGATATATGAATTAGATTTTATAGCCCAATTTTGTAAATCATAGAAATTTAAATTTTTTATATAAAACAAAATAGAAAATACTATATTTTGTGTAGCATCTTATGGTTGTTCTTTTCTGTGGTAAAAACTAAAACCCCACACTAAATTATACTCCCTCTGTTTTTTTAAAGATGTATGTTTTAGTGTTTTCACACATATTAAGAAAACACATTAACTACACATCATTTTTAGAAATTATCAAATTCCAATGCATTTTAACCAATAGTCTTTCAATAAATTCAATCAATTTTATTGAAATTTGCAATTTTTGTATAGAAAACATAAAAAATACATCTTTGTGAAACAATTTATTTTTCTAAAACATCTATCTTTAAAAAACAGAGGGAGTATTATATAGTAAATAAAAACAATATTTTGAAAACATAGTCTTATATTTTTTTTATTTAATCACATAATTAGTTAGGGATACAATATTCAAAACACTTAATATAACTAATAGATAATGCCTTCAAAACTAACTTTAAAATTTGTATTTTTCAAAATATTGATAAACTTTAAATAAATAAACAAAAAAACAAATTTTTAATATATGATTAGTACAATATCATTGAACACAAATCAAATCAGATATCCGCGCGGGTTAATATATGATTTATGTAATTTCCTTTTAAATAAAAAAATCTACACAAGTTATAAAATTATCGAAACAAACTCTAGAAGTTATAAAATTTTAGATAAAATATTATGTACAAAAACACTTTTTGAAATAATTTAATAAAAAAATATTATATTTTTCACAGAATCAGATTGATCAGGACATCAAAACACCAGTTGGAATACAAATCTTTGTTTGGATATCATGTTTGTAGAGATTTTAAATAAATTAAATATAATTCAGATATTGTAAATTTTCCGAGGGTTCGAGTCGGATCTTCTTCGGTCCGGGTAGGTTTGTAGGATATAAAAATATGTAAATAAACGATGTGTTTTAAAAAAAAAATTAAATACTTTATAAGGAAAAAAATCAAAACCCGCGCGGGTGCGCGGGTCAAAATCTAGTAGATTATTAAAACTCAAGTACAAAATTGGTTTGTTTGGAAACTTAGATAGGTGATTAAAAAAAGAGTTTACATTTTGTTTGGAAGCATGTATAACTATCGGTGACAATTTCACGTTTTTTATCTAGCCTAATCGACAAACATTTCTTCTCAAGCCCAACGAGACCCGTTTATGCTATAGCCCATCGAATAGAATATGAAAATTAGTAAGTCAATATTACTCAAATCTTATCATCTAAGCTAATTAAAAATTTGATACGCAAGATATCTTATCCCATCTAACAGATGGAATAATTACCATTTCTTTGACTCTAGCTTTCTCCCCACGTAAAAGGCACAGACTAAATCAATGTCTTCCCTTATTCCATCTGATTTCTGCGCAGGGAAATATAAAAATATCAAATTACGTGATATAAGGTAGTTTTTGACGCAAGGAAATCCTTCCTAGGTTAGCAAGATATTCTACAAATACACAATAAATTATACATAACTTCCTAGGTTAGTTACCATTTATTGAGCAACCAATTTTAACAGTATCTAAGATTGAAAAACATATATTACGGTATATACTCTTTGGTTTAAAAACTGAAAGAAGATAATATCGGTGCTATATCTTGCCTTGCCATAAATACAGCTTAACCTAGATTCTTCACCAATCTATATATACTGAGTGTACAATTAGAGACTGCACATTAAGCTCCAAAGCAAAAATGTCAGACGATAGGAAAATGTGTCTTATTAAGGATCTCAAATCTTATAAAGATGAATGGCGAGTAACTCTCAAACTGCTTCATGCCTAGAAACAAAGCACCAGTTTTGGAAGAGATTCTCTTAAGTGGATCCTGGTAGACCAAACTGTAAAAAGGTTTCGTTTCATTATACATATACATATATATATAGATATACGTCAGTTTTTGACCCAGAAAAATTCTACTTTGTTTTTTAGGGTGCTAAAATCCAAGCAACATGCAAAAGATCTCATATAGATTATTGATTCTTGACACTATAGCTAAAACAATTGTTGATAACAATGCTGTTGAACTTTGGGATTGTTCATCTTGAGGTAATTTCACTTTCACATTTTATAATATTTGTTAATAGTTCAATGTATTAACCAGTCTAAATTTGCTTATATATTACTAACAGATTCAAGACCCAGAAGTACTACCACTGCCTATTCAAAACTTGGTTGGAAATATTTTTGTTTTGGTCTTAACATAACCAGTGATAATGTTACAAACAGATCTGACACTTTTAAGGTCTCCGGGGTCGGGTCTGAAGATTATATTCAAAGAATTGAATCACTCTCAGGACCAGTCTCATTAATTGAGACCATTTCGTCAAATCAGTTTAGTGGAGAGTTAATTTTTTGAATATGATCAACTACTTAATGAATAGACTAATCACGTTGATATATATGTTCAGAGTAACCTAATTCGTTTTTTTGTTTTCTTTGAAGCTTCCTGTGCTTGATCATAACAATGAGAACTCATTTGAATATTTTTCCACACCAAGTAACAAGCGTAAGGAAGATGAGGTTTATCAAATGGACATCTAAGAAGTTATTCAGTGCTACCATAAAGAAGGAAAAGATAGAATGAATAGGGATGATTTGGCCACCTAATTGAGAGTTTTTTTTAGTTTGATAGATATTTGTTATGATATTATGTTACCATAAAATATTATAGATGGTTTATAATTCAATATTAACATTAACTACGTAAAATACCAAAATCAAGTTGCAGTAGAACTAAAACAAGGGTCTAACTGGTGACCATTAGAGGAATATTAGGAATGAGTAGGGAAAAAATGCAGAGGAATAAATTTATAGGAATAGAAAGGAATATTATTCCTCATCAATTATAACAAGGAACAAATTTGTTCTATATTCCTCTAGAATAAAAGGAATGACAAGGAATGAAAAGGAAAAACTATTCCTCATAAATGGTAAAAACAATTAGGAATAGCAAGGAATGCACTATTCCCTTCCATTCTTTGGTCACCAGTTAGACCCAATAAATTCGTGTGACTATTAGGTTTAATTCTTCTTCTGAACATCTCTTTCTCAAGAGTCATTGAATAAAGTATAAAATAAATCATTGAATTTACTAACCGTGTTTTATTCCAGTTGGTAAATTTGTGATCTGTAGCGTCGTCTTGGTTATATCCAAAACTTTGACAGCTGCGAAACCAAAAAAAACATAAGCATTATTTACAAACTTTATACAGAACAACCATAATAATATAATTGATAAGAAGGATAATACATGAGTCCATGTTTCTTACCTCCTATACGTACAAACCATTACAGAATTTCAGAACTTTATCATTTCAATATCATCTGCTTAATCAAAAGATTTTATCCTTGCTCCTTTGATCGCTGCAAAATTATAGACATTTAGTGGAATATCATAAAGAGATATAAACATAACACACAAATATGACAGGTGCCATCAAACAAAACTGTGATGAAAACCCTGACTATAACTTCTGACCGAGAGAAACAGATTCATCAATGCGACTACCATATCTGAATTAGCAAACACACAAAACAAAATTTGTCAAGAAACATCATCACGACTATACAGCTACCAAATTCTATAAGTAATTGAACAATTAAGAAAAAGAACCTTTGCATGTTATTGCAACTAGATCAAATCCTCTTGGATGTTCTGAGTTCATCTTTTCCTCTGAATCCGGTTTATATGGAGTTGGGTTTTTATAATCAGAGCTTATACCGTTAGTGTATTTGCTTGATCGGTGTTCCGTTCTACATGATTTAGATCAAGAACTGTCAGTATCTAATACTAAAATAAAACCTAAAAAGCACCAAAAACATAAATCGATTGAAAAAAAAATTGTTCAAACCTTTAAATGCTACCATTTTTCACTACGATCTGCATACGTCTTCTCAGTTGTGATCTTTGCAAATTCATGTCTCTATGCTCGAAGATGCCGCATCATCTCTTTCTTTCGAGAGAAGAAATTTTCTTTTTGTTATTGTCGGTGACAAAAAACGGTTCGGTTGTTCCCGGAAAAAATAGTAACAGAATCCTAATGGGTTTTGTTTTAGTCATCTAACATTACTTTGGCCCAAATCACATTTATAACTCACCAAACCCAATTCATAAATATAAGTGATTTTATTGAGATGGTGATTGATTATCTTTATCAAAACTATTAACGAAACTAGATACATATTTTAAAAAAAAACATTTATTCTTTTTATTTAAAAACAAAACAAAAAAATATTTTGTAATTTATATTTTATCAATATATATTCGTTAAAAATTCTTCCATATTATTATTCACTAAATAATATACATTTTAAATAAAAAGGCTTTTCATATATATATGACACACCCTTAATTTATAAACACATAATAATTAAATGGTCAAATTTATATCATACAACACGTTCTAAAAATATAACAAATTACAATAAATCACATGGTGAAACATATGATATATAGAACACGTAAAATGAAAAAAATATAAACTTATAAAAAAAAATTAATACCCGCACGGACGTGCGGATCAAGCTCTAGTTAATTTTAAAACAAAGGTATTAGAGATATTTTACCAATTAATCAATGTCATTTATATGATTTTCTCCTTCTAATGTTATTTTGGAGACAAAAACTATATAATTATTTGAATATTTTTTAGGTTTCAATACATCAGAATCGAACCCGAATGATATAGAATAATATGGTTACTTTTGGTTATTTGGTTATTTTTAGGTTTCCGCGCGAATATATTTTTTAAAAATATGTTATTATTTGTCTTTCATGTCAATATTAGGACTGGAAAAAAATCCAAATATGAAGAACCGAATCGATACCAATCCGAAAGAGTAGTACCAAATCCTAACCAAAATTGATTAAATATCCAAATTATTCAAGGATATATAAAGAACAGAAACCGAATCTGATCAGAACAAAAGTATTTCGGATTTCCAAATGTATTTGAAAAAGATTTATATACTTACACATATTAATTATTTTTATATTTAATGTATATAAAACATCCAGAATACATATGATACTTTTAAGCTGATTTAAATATTTTAAAATATATATAAATAGTCAAAAATAAATATCTAAAATATTTATAATATACACAAAACACCAAAAATACTTAAAATAATTATTGATTCTCAATCAAAATATTTAAACAAGACCAAGTTATATGTTAAGTTTAGGTATTCTAACATATTTATTCGAATTTATATGTACTATATTAATTTGCTTATAGACTTTGAAAAATTTAAATTATTTAATCATTTAATTTTTTTTAAAAATAATTTAGATAGGTTATCCGAATCCGATCTGAACCCGCAAAAATCCAAATAGAATTTAGAAATATCTGAATTGGATCCAAACAGATCTAAACTGAACCTGAATGGATACCGAAATCCCACCCTAGTCACTATTATAAATCATATATATGTCATTGTATAATTAATCGTATTTTATACGTATCATCATATAAGTAATCACATATTAATAGTATTTTGTATGTACCATCATATAAATAATAATATATAATATTTTAAAACTTAATGTGAAATATAAAAGCATAGTTTAAGTTGGTATATGAAATTGGCCTTTTTATTGTATTTCTCTTATATATATTGAAAATATTATTTTAATAATGGTTATTGGAAAATATTTTAGTAAAATTCCTTTTTTTTAATTTATGCATATTTTAAATCAATTTTTGATATAAATCAATTTTAATTTATTATCTTGATTTGAAATATTTTTATAAAGTTTAAATTTTGTTTTATGATTATTTTATACAAAAACTGTTTTTAGGTAACTAAATTAGTCCACTTTTCGTATATTTTAAAGTTCGCCCAAATAGATAGTTTTTCATAAATATAATGGATTTCCAATTTCTATTATTAAGATAAACCCATTACTTTTTTCTTAATATACTACTATCTATATTCCAAACAATATTATATTTTTTATATTGTTATTCATGTTTTCAAACAAACTTTTCTTTTTTTAAACTGCTATTCATATTTCTAAACAAATTTTATCAAAACTACTATTCAAGTTTTCAAACAACTTCAATGTGTATTTCAGTTTTAATAATATAAAATATAAATGATCTTGAATACAACAGCATAAATGTGGTTGAGATACCCTATTACAAAAAAGAATGTGGTTTAGATATAATAAAAGTAGATTTTGTTTTTCAAGACCAAAAATCCGCTTGTATAAAGAGAGGCTCATCTAATAGGTATATTTTTCTCATTTAGCGCTTAAAATTTAGAAGTTAATAATTCTAATTAACTTTTCCAACTTATTTTGCCATTCACTACATATGCAAATGATCATATTTATTGTTATCATAATTTGACAATAACAAATTTGACAACTTATTTAATTATTACTATAAATCATATCATAATTTATTATAAATATATCTGATTTCTGTTATCAATAAACTAAACATTAAGATTATTTTCCACATGGGGCATAGCACATGCATTTGTTTCCCGAGGTACAACCAGCGATCATTCCCTTTATTCCTAACCCTTGTATCCTCTTATTGCATGCAGATTGGCAAGCTGGCTTGTTGTGACAACTTCCATCCTTTTGGTTATCTAGAGATATAGGACACATTTCTTTTTTATTTTTATTCCCTTGCCCCATCGCTCCGGCCACTGTTATATATAAAACATAAATCTTAATGTATGTAATGAAAAATGTTTTCGGCAAATTTAAAATAATGAAAAAATATTTTAGATAATGTTTATTTAGTTTTTAAAATCATTGATTATTTGAGGTATACAAAACATGTAACTAATCTGATATAAAAATATCTATAAGTATCATGTAAATTTCCTTGTAAAATGATACATCAACTTTATTTCTTAAACAAAAACTATAGCTTTACATATTTATTTACTCAGGAAATATGAGTTTGAAGTAAAGAAGAAAAGGTGTTTGTTAAATCAATTTGGATTAAAAGAAATTCTTCATAATATATTAAAATCATATATCTAGCCAAAATAGGCAAATAAATAACACAAAATACTTTATCACAAAACTATTGTAAAATAACTATAACAAAATGTCATTAACAATTTAACTTATTAAAAATAAAGTAATACATTGCAGAAAAAAATAAAATAAAGACATTCTAAATTATTTCTTTTAAGAATAAATGTAATATATATTAAAAGTTATATACACAAACCTAGTACAAAATGACTAGGAGAGTTAAAACATTAAAAGAAAATATGAGTGGTTTTTTCATTCTTGGTAAAATGAATGAGTTGATTATGTTTTTTATCAGAAAATTTGTTGTGTGTAAAGAACAAGAAAGTATATGTATATATAAGGATTCAAATATATCATATGTTACGATATATCTAATTGAAGCTACTTACTTCCTTAAATTTAGATGAAAGGAGGTGGTTTTGCATAATTCCAGATTCTGTTTTGCTTATTTTGTATATTAATGCATTAGACTCGTTCATATTTTACCAAAAATAGATATCTAATTCACAGTCTATATTTTTTGGGTAAAAATTAAGAAATAAAAATTTGATTTATATGAGGAAATGCTGTTGATAAAAAACGATTGAAGTCCTTTTATATATTAAAATAGAGATCCTTTAAATGAATTCTTTTAATGGATCGATCATAGATGAAAATTCAGAGAATTTGAGTAAATTTTATTGGATATAGTATTTATTTTTTATTTAGTTTAAGCAAGTATAAAAGTAACAAGTATTACATGTATAACTTTTATACCATTTATCTATTTCAAATTTCTAGTTTAGTATCACACTGATTGGTGCACAAGAATTAATTTTAAAATTTTGAAAATTATGTTTTAGAAAGAATATTAATTTTTTCTAAACTTCGGATTCTATTTAGAGATCTGACAGAAATTTATAGTAAATAATATTTGATGGATGATTTTGGATTGCATTTTTTTAACAGAGAAATATCATATGATAATCTTAATTTTTTTATCAAGAATCTAGAAACAATGATCAAATGGCATTATAGAGGTAAAAATCATGATCCATTTCCATTTCTTTCTGTTTTGCTACAATTACACTCTCCTTGATGATTAATGATCCCTTATCTGCCTTCTTTATACTCCTAAGATACGTAGATGTTTTCAAATGGCTTGTTCTATCTAAAGAAGATGTGAAACCTCAAAATCAGTGTTATGTTTCTAATGCTAATGTTAAGTTCATAATCCTTTACTTGTCCTAGTTACTCTACTGAATGGATTTCATGTGTTGTAACTTGCAGAGGACCGGTGTGGTACAAGTTTGAAGAATTTTGCAAATGATAGTTCAGATCTTGAAATCTTTTTGCTGGTTTAGACATTTATTGCCCTCTTTTGATGTTGTATCTGAATTCGAAAACCCAAACTGGGTATTAAATTTTAAAAAAACTTTAACTGATAGCAGAGATATTTCTTGAGCATTCTTATTTCACAAAACGCATCAAGAAGACTACCGATCTAATCGACTAGGCTTAGGTTTCACCAGACTTTCATCTTCTTGCTATCCATGACTGCCATTTCCTTGTTGGCGTATCCTCATCTTTTTTGTTTTTCCACCCCATGTTGTATCCTCAGAACTCATTTGTCCAGTCTATCTTCTCCTGTTGGAGCAGAGTAGTCGTGCCGAAATATACCATCAGTTTGAACAGATCCTGGTCTGTGTAAGAAAGACTATTCCTCTCTTGCTCTGACACATGCATGCTCCTCAACTGGCCTATCTCTTCCTTCTCTCTCGACATAGCTTCCTTTTCTCTTTTGATCCTAGCAACTTCTCTTGCCTTCTAAGCTTTGTACTACTTCAACCTCTAGTTTCCACATCTCGGTGGATAAGATCTTGAACCTGTGTAGTTTGAGTAACTTGAGCAACTTGGAGACCCACAAGAACGGGAAACAACGAGAATTGGTATAGATTCTAATGTGTTCTTCAGGAAAGGTGAAGGTTGGTGACTGGAAGAATCATCTCACTCCTCAAATGGTGAAATCGAGTGATGAGATCATTGAAGGTAAACTATGAGAGTACGAGGTTCGGGGTTGATATTTCAACAAGGTTGTGTTATGTTGTTTGTTTTAACTTACGCAGACATAGGCCTCGATTGGTACAGCAGATGAAGAAGCAGTAGCAGAATGCTGTAGAAGCAGTATGCTGCAAAAGCTGTATGCTCTCATTAAAATTTTTAATAAAGTGATTGGTAGAGCAGTAGTATTATACAATTTTAAAATTATCATAAAATTTAGTATATAATATATTTATTTTTAAATAATCTATTTTAAATTATAATATATATTAATAATATATTTATTATTAAAAATAATGAATCTTATTTAATTTTATAAATTAAATTAATTTTTAAATGTGAAATGGTATTATTAAAAAAATAAAATCTATTTAAAAATAAAATTTTATTTCTGGATATATAAATATTTTTGATATTATTAAATAAAATAAAAATAAAAAATAATTTATATAAAATCATCATAATTTATTTATTGGTTGAGCAATAAATGATCCATATATAATATTATCATAAAAATAATCAATGACATATAATTTATTTATTTATAAATAATATAATGTGTTTATTTTATAATATATAAATATATATAATTTTATGTTTTTTATCAAAAATAATGAATGATATGTGTAATTATATAAATTTTATTAGATTTTAAATGTGAAATATTGTTATTTTCCAAAAAAAATAAAAAAATTAATCACAACTTTTAGTTTTTTCGAAAATATAAATTTATTTTCGATTATAAACATAATTTTTATATTATTAAACACATATAAATTAATAATATAAAGTTATTTTTAAATTTATCTATATTCTAAATGCAAATGCTCTTTCAAAAGCTTTATATAAGAGCATTTGGAGAGCATTAGCATCATATAAATGCTTTTCTAAATGCTTTTGTGATCAATATTGATTGGATAATAGAGAGCATAATGCTAATGTTCTACCAATCAAGCCCATAAAATTTCAGGGAATAAAGTGATGTTTATGATCTTGGCTTTGAATAAAGACTTAAGATTATTATTACAAACTAGCAAGATTCTAAGTCATCACCAATCCATATATACACTGCTATCCTCACTTGCGGTTTACCATCTTATTGTGCCTGCACTCAAAACAACAGAGCATTGTTGAATCCAGTTCACCATCTTTGATACCATGTAAGAAGAGTAGAGAAGCTTGTAAACAAACAAACCTCTTGATATGATCTAGTATCAGACGCCTCGCCCATGATGGAATGTTCACTTCTTTTAGGTCACTGGATTCAGAAAGAGGATTAGTTTTTAGTTGCTGCATAATAAACTCAAGCTTGAAGGGAAAATGTATATATAAAGAACCTATCAGTGAGCAATGGCAAGGTGCAATCAGTGAGATGTCCCTTCTTGAAGTTATTCTCGTATTCCTCAAGGCGTAACTTCAATAGCATAGCTCTTGCATCTGTGTAAAAGGCGTCTTGGGCATTGCGCGATCTGATTGTTTCCCTCACCTCAAGGGAAAAAAAAGAAAAAAAAAAACGGTGTTAAGTAAGAAGATACGCTCTTGTATTAATTAATTAATGAAACCACTTAACTCCGACATAAACAATCTCAATTCAATCAATCACCTTATAATATGTTCCTGGCAAAACAGCGAAAGCAGCAGCGCTGAAGAGTGCAGGCTTTATTTTCAAGCCGTTGCTCACAATAGAGTATGCCATCCCACCACCTGATGTGGAGACCAAACTGCAGCAAAGTTATAATAAAAAAAAAATAAAAAAATATCACAAAGAAAAGTGCATAAAGAGGAAGGATGATAAAAAAAAAATTAGATAAATTTACCAACAAGTAAGATCATCTTTGCCTCTGATTCCCTTCATTATGGATTCAATACCAGCATATGCAGCGAAACACGCTGAACCGTTCCGAGTATACTCACGAGCGTACTGATTCACGTAACCCTTAGAAACGACGGTTACTTGGGAAAATGGGATTATATGAAGATTGAACAAAAACCTGAGTCCGGCTCAGTGCTCCTGGGGAACCCCGCGCCAGTGGGGCCAGGATGAACATTCCTACCATGCCGCCGCAAACAGCTCCGCCGACACCGCCTAATGTGGTAGCGATGACGGCTTCTTTCAGCTTGCTAAGACTCGGATTTGTGTCTCCGCTGCCGGCGAATCGCGTCGCCATTGTTTGTTCGCTTTTCGTTTCCTCTTCCCTCTTTTGCTTTTTTATTTACATACCGTCATTCCACTGGGTTATAAGATATGATGGGCCTGTAAGGCCCATTTACTTATTTTCGGTCTAAAAGTGTCGCGAAACAGCTTGCAAACAGTACTGCCGTCCGATGAAAAATTCCGATGTTTTTTTTTTATTTTAACACACCGCTAGATCTCGACCCGCACAACCATGCGAGTTTTATTTTTAATTTTATATGCATAAATATTTATTTAGATCATTAGTAGTATATATTTTTAATTTTAATCATATATTTAAATATTTATAAAACTATTTAAAATACAATAATGTATAGTCTCCATGTTGTAAATAATCAATTGTTTAAACCATCATACGTATTTGTTGCTTCTTACTATATATTTATCTTATTATATTTGTATTTAGTTATTAAACATATTAATATGTGCATGAAAATCATATTTGACAATTAGTTTTAATTTAATTTATGTTAAATTTTTACCCGTCTTTCAAAAACTGTATTTCTTTTTAACAGTGTTATCTATGTTTATTCATTTTGCATAATATATTATTATATTTACAAAAATGAAAGATATGTTAATTTTTATAAATGTAGCATATAGTCTGCTAATGTTAAGTCGCTCTGTCATCATATCATATTTTTAACATAAATATTTTATATTATGAAAAAATTAAAAATTTATCAATTTAATATAATTTTATCATATTAAGTTCAACATGATAAAAAATTAACATGATTGATTGTGATTATATAATAGATAAAATAAGATATAATATTTTATTTTTATTTTTATGAAAGAAAACTGAATATATTAATGTATAATAATATTTCAAAACTAATTACGGAATTATTTAAAATATTTACATATAATTTTGAAAATTAAGATCTTGTTAAGATCTTTTTAATAGATTTTTCTAAATTTAAAATATATATATATATATATATATATATTTAAATTTTAAATGAAAAGATATCAAAAGATATTATGATTAAAGTAATTTAAAGATTCTATATATTATTAGTTTTATTAAAATACATTTTTTTTTGCTAAAATACATTTAATAAAATTTCTTAAAAATGGACAAACTTAAAAATCACACATGAAAAAAAGTTGTGACTTCTATTTTAATAGAATAGATATCAACATTTAAATGTTGCATCTGGATGGAAAATCTATAATATTCAAAATTTATAATTATTTGGCATGCAAATAAAAAAAAAGAGTTTGATATAACATTTGCGCCTCAATATCAGAAAGACATAAATATTTTACCGTCAATTTGAGTTTTTTTGGTAAAACTATAAAATGCTCACAAAAAACGAAAAATATAGATTTTTATTTCTAAAACCGAAAAATCATGTTTTTCCATAAAAACCAAAAAGTTTTATTTTCCACCAAAACAACAAAATTATTTTTTTCCCTGAACACCGCAAAATGAGTTTTTCGTGAAAACAAAAAAAATTATTCTTTGCTTCTAAACCTGCAAAATTAAGTTTTTCTACCAGCACCGTAACATTAAGTGTTTTCGTCAAATCTCTAAAAATTCAAGTTTCCTCACCTAAATCATAAAAGAAAATTCCATTAATATCACAAAATTGAGTTTCTGTTAAACCTGAAATTAGGTCTCTCCCAAACCAAAAAAAGGAGTTTTTTTTCCAAAACCATAATAATGAGTTTTCCCGCCAAATCGCTAAATGTTTTTTTCTGAAAAACAATTTTTTTCTACCAGAACCAAAAATGAGTTGAGCATGTTTGATGCATACTGGAGAGGAGTTATCGTATACGGACCCTACTGGGAACATGTGTTGATGCATACTGGAGAGGAGTTATCTTATACGGACCCTACTGGGAACATGTGTTGAGCTACTGTAAAGGGAGCTCAAACGATAAGGAGGATGTTCTATTTATGAAGTATGAAGAGATCATGGAAGATCCTCGTCTTCAAGTCAAGAGACTTGCTGAGTTCTTGAAACTGTCCATTCGCCAAGGTGGAAGAAGAGAGTGGGTTGGTGGAGGAGATCGTGAACTTGTGTAGTTTGCGTAATTTGAGCGGTTTGGAGATTTAAAAAAAAAAATGGGACAGTTTCAAGGTGAAGTTGGTGACGTGGAAGAACCATATCACTCCTCAAAAGGCAAAAACTGTTGAATGTTAGACTACAAGGTTCCGGTTTGATATTTCAACAAGGTTGTCTTATATGTTGTTTTTAGTTGAGTAGACATTAAACCTCAGCGAATAAAGTTATGTTCTTGGCTTTGTCTCAGACTCTCAAGGTTGTTATTACAAACTAGCGAAGTTAGTCTCAGAACTAACTCCCCAAGATTCTAAGTTATCACCAGCATATAGACAAAAAGGGTTTGGGTCAATTTACTGCTTCCTTCACTTGCGGTTTACCTTCTTATGGCACCTGCACTCAAACACACAGAAAATGATTGAACTGGATCCAATTCATATCTTTGATCCATGTGAGAGTAGAGAAGCCTTGTGAACAAACCTCTTGATATGATCCAGTATCAGAAGCCTTGCCCCAGGTGGAATGTTCATTTCTTGTAGCTCCCTATATTCAGAATTGATCAAAAAAGGAGACAAGGTTTAGTTTATAGTTGCTATACCTAATAAACTCAAGCTCGAAGCTTAAAGGAGAAGTATATGTAACCACCACCTATCAGTGAGCAAAGGCAAGGTAAGATCAGTGAAATGTCCCTTCTTGAACCTCTTCTCGTAGTCCTCAAGTCCTAGCTTCGATAGCATAACTCTTGTCTCTGTGTAAAAGGCGTCTTGAGCATCGAGCGATTCGACTGTTTCATCCAACTGAAGGGAAAGAAAAAAAAACCGTGTTAAGTAAGTAAGAAGAAGAGATATAAATACTCTTTTTGTGTAAATTACTAATTCATGAATCCATCTTAATACACAATCAATCACCTTAAACATTGTTCCTGACAAAAGAGCGAGACCAGCAGCAGAGGAGAGTGCGTAGGAGAGCGCGTGTGGAGGCTTTAATTTCCAGCGATTCATCGCAAAAGAGAGTGCCAACCCACCACCTGCTCCTGTGACTAATCTGCAAAGCAAAGCTATAACCAACATCAAAACTCTAACCAGAAACAAAGTCTGTAATAACAAACACATCTTGAGCAAAGAACAATGTCAAAGAATGAAACTTTACTTAGACGTGAGATCATCATCTTTGCCTCTGATTCCTCTCATAATGGAATCAATACCAAACATTGCAGCTAAAGATGCTGAACACTCCCGAGCACACGCATTAGCGTACTGATTCAACGCAAACCAAACCTTAGTTCGGGCTCGAGGGTTACCCCGGGTGATGACCATTCCTACTACACGGCCCCAAAAAGCTCCGCCAAGACCGCCATATGTGGTAGCTAAGAAGGGTTCTATCAGCTTGTACAGAGTTGGGTTCATTTCCGAATGCTCCAACTCCAACGCCATCGTTTCTCCTCCGCCGGCGAATCCCATCCCCTTGCATTTGCTTCTTTTTTTAGTCTACCGTATCGACTCCATTGGTTTATAAGATATGATGGGCCTTCCAGGCCCATTTATTTGTGTTTGTTCAGTACAAAAGTGTGACTATGTATATTAGTAACTTTTAAAGAACCAGTCTTCAATTATTTAATTATTTTTGATGAGATCGTTGAATGGAACTACATACGAGGTTACATTCTAAGATTAGTCAGACTTATTTCTATTAGTCTTCTCAAGGATTGCCATCGGTTCTGTTTGTAAGAGTGCAGTCTCATCTTGTGTTCGTTTTAGTTGTTGTATGTGTTGTCCTTTGTTTGGGTTTGAGAATTCCGTTTGTGGGCTATGTTTCCGGGGATAGTAATGTGTCTCTGCCGGCTCTTGGATATTATGCTTGTATGTTATTAGTTTATGTATTCTAATTGATTTGAAAATTCAAGCCAAATTCAGTGTTATTGGTTCTATGACTTTAAAATCCATATTCAAATCCACTGTTATTGATTCTATGATTTTTAAACAGATTTCGAAATCAAGTGTTATTCAATATTAAGAATTTGTTTATGAATTTGATTTATAATTGGATTTGATAGGATTTTAAAGTTTTTATAGGGTAAAAATATAAAGGATCAAATATTGAATTATATCTTATTATTTTGACTGGATTTGTATTATTGTTTTTTTAGTTTCTTTTATGCTTGGGCAAGTTTTTAAGTATTATTGTTGGTTCAATTATCTCATATAGATATCTATTTGGTCAACATCTCAAAGAGATGTCAAATTATATTTAGCCAATATCTCATATCCATGATAGCTTTAGGAAGATAACCGAGAGACTTATCCAATTCCTGGTACTAACTCAATGTCTAACTTGCTAATGGTTTTAGACAGACATGCAGCTTCGTTTTTCAAACTCCACCGAATTGAACCAAAAAATCGGTACGGTTTTAAAAACTTTTTACTAAAGTTTCGGTTTTTCTGTTAGTTCGGTTAGATTTTTGGTTAATATTGAATAAAATTTGTAAATTTTTAGTTATTTCGGTTAGTTTGATTATTTTGATTTGGATTTTGGATGGTTGACTAGACTGAACCAAACTTTCAAACCGAACTAACCAAAAACCAAAATTTTCGGGTTGGTTTGGTTCATCAAGTTCAGTTCGGGTAATAACCACATGCTAATTATATTTAGTTACAAATCCATCGGATTGATTTATAACAATTCACTTATTTTGATTTTGAAACTTATATCAATAATTCTCAAATCCACTTGTTTGATTTGATAACCATTGGATTTATAGAAGATTATAAATCTAAGGAGGATTTATAAATCCATTAAATTAGTAGAACTAAGAACCCCCACTAAGTTTTATCAATCAAATTCAGAAGTGAAAGAAAAAACCTATCAATAAAATTGTGTTATGTTGTTTGTATAATATTAAAAGAAGAAAATGTTGTATGAACGTAAAGCAGGCAAATAAAGTGATGTTATGTTATGTTCTTGGCTTCGAATTTCTTCACTTGCGGTTTATCATCTCTTATTGTCCCTGCACTCAAAACATTATAAGAGCATGGTTGGATCCAATTCACATCTTTGACCCATGTAAGAGTAGAGAAGCTTGTAAACAAACCTCTTGATATGATCAAGTATCAAAAGCCTTGCCCCTAGTGGAATGTTCACTTCTTTTAGGTCACTGGATTCAGAATTCATCAGAAAAGAGAAAATTCATAGTAAACTCAAGCTTGAAGGGGATGCATGTAAAAAACCTATCAGTAAGCAATGGCAAGGTGGGATCAGTTAGATGTGCCTTCTTAAAATTCTTCTCGTATTCCTCAAGGCCTAGCTTCGATAGCATATCTCTTGTCTCTGTGTAAAGGGCGTCTTGGGCATCGCGCAATCTGTTTTTTTCTTTCACCTGAAGGGAAAAACAAAAACCGTGTTAAGTAGTAAGAACTAAGAAGAAGATAAATAATCTTTTGCGTTGATTCATGAACAATCAATCAAATCACCTTATACACTGTTCCTGCCATAGCAGCAAAACCAGCAGCGTTGGTGAGTGCGCTGGCAGGCTTTACTTTGAAGCCTTGGCTCACAAATGAGAAAGCCAACCCACCACCTGATCCTGAGACCAATCTGCAAAGTTGTAAAATAAAACATATTTCATCAAAATCCAAAGAACACATCTTGAAAAAAAAAAAAAATTAACATTAGAGAAACAACTTGAAAATTCTCAGCTTTTAGCAGAAAAAGAAAACCTTGAAAATTCTCAGCCAAGGAAAGTGTTTAATACATTGACTTGGAAACAAAAGTAAGAGTTTGGAAAGAATGAAACTTTACTGAGTCGTAAGATCATCTTTGCCTCTGATTCCTTCCATAATGGATCGAATTCCACAAATTGCAGCGGCTATTGCTGAACCGTCCCGAGCAGACACACGAGCATACTGATTCACGCAACCCAATTCTCATTTGATTAGAAATGACGTTACTTGGGAAAGGGGTTTTAGTTAGGGTTTATGGAGCTAAACAAAACCTGAATTCGGCTGAGTGAGGCGGCTAGGCTTCGTGGGTTAAGCCGGGCCAGTGGGCCGGTGACCATTCCGAATATACCGCCGCCAACAGCTCCGAAGACACCGCCGAATATGGTCATGAAGACGGCTTCAACCACCTTGTACTGAGTCGAAGTTATTTCCATCGTAACTCCTAACGCTGGCTAATCGCCTCGCCTTTTGCTTCTATTTATAGTGTCCGACTCCATTGGCTTATATTCTGGGCCTTATAGGCCCATTTATTATTGGTGTTTGGTTAGTTTGTCTTATCACATCTTAAGAATGAGTAAAAGGCAAGAGATTCTCTAATGATAATTTCGATCTCCGGAGCTGTGGTTAGTGGACTGGGTTCTACTTTCTCGATCAACAGGATAAGTGGCGTTGGCGGTGGAGGTATGAGAATTGGCAGGAATAGTGTGATCATTGCACCTCAGCGCAAGAAGTCGTGGGTCATGGCCGCCATGGCAGGTGATGGGCCTGATGGCAACGTTCCCGAACTCGACCCAACATGGCTCGATGATTCCTCGTAAGTCTATTTGTTTTAGACATATCTGAGATCGACGTAGGTAATGGAGATTGACTAATTAAACAAAACTCTAGCTAACACAATTTTTTTTTTTTGATGGTAACTATTCTCTACTTTAAAAGAGAGAAATAGTACACATTGTCATCGCATGGCATGAGTTTACATTACATTTAACTCTTTTGTGTCAATATTTAATCAAATTCAAGATCGTTATTTAGCATCAACAAATTTAGGTCAAAATTTTAAGTATCAAGCATGTACTTCTTTATATCCATCTTCATGAAAATATATGAACTATAAACATATAATATTTTCTCAATAAAATTAATCAATAGAGATATATTAATCTATTATAATTGTAACAGTGTAAAAATCTCTTCACACCTATATATATATATAGTATAACATATTTAAATTAATAATCTATAAATTAATATACACTAAAAATTTCTATAAAATAATATAATTTTATAATCTCAAATTGAATTTTTGGTTCAATTGGTATCTCGATAAATTAATATCGCTATAAATTAATAAAAAAATATAATTTTGGTATAGTCCCAACTTTATTAATTTATAGAGGTTTCACTGTATATGTATATGATCAATTTTTAAAATTATAATATATACTTTTAAAATCCTTTTTTTTATTTTCAACATTGTCAATTTGTTACCACTAAAATTTATAGCCATTTTGTTCTTTTTGTCAAACTGTCACATATAAATGAAAAAGAGCGAAAAGACTACTTTCTTGAGAATGCTGGTGAAGCCATGGACATGGTGACTGAAAATACACACATTGACGGGGTAAGCTAAAGAGATGGAGGACGAAAGCTATTTCATTGACGGAGAAAGCCAAAGATATTTTGTAGTTAAAAAAAAAGTGAAGCTAAAGATTTCATCTTAGAAAACGGCTATTGGAAACATGTGTTGAGGTATTGGAAATGGCTTAGAAGATAAGGAGAATGTTCTACGTTATGAAGAGATCATTGAGGAGCCTCTTCTTCAAGTCAAGAGATTCGCTGAGTTCTTGAAATGGCTGTTCACTGAGGAAGACAAAGAGTGTGGATCGGTGGAGAAGATCTTGAACCTGTGTAGCTTGAGTAACTTGAGAAACTTGGAGACTAATAAATTAATTATAAATTTAGAAATAATTATATTATTTAAATTAAATATTTAAGCTAAAAACTAATAACAATATAATAAATAACCAAAATTAACTAAAATCATTAAGAATGTAACATCAGTAAAAACATAGTTATATTATTTAAATTAATAAATTAAATAGAAATTTCGAGATAGTTATATTATCTAAATTAATAAATTAATGATTTAATCTAAAAACTAATAATAATATGACAAATAAGAAAAATTAGCTAAAATCATGGAGAATGTGAGAAATCAGTAAAATCACTCCATAAATAAATGAAACTACTAATTAAAATTAATAAAAACATGACAACTAATCAAAAGTTTCTAAAACTATGGAAAACCTGACAAATCAGCAAAATCATTTCAAAGATAATAGTATAGATACCTGACATTGAATATTTGTATAGTTATAGATCGAATTAGATATTAATACCTCTAAAAAAATCTAAAAAACTAAAAATCTGGATATTCGATGTGTCCACCTTATCATTCACGCATTGCTCTCATAGATGCAAATAAGCACAGGCGAGACGTTATGTTCTTGGCTTCGAATATTCATGCATGGTTAAGTCTAAAAGGTTATTATTACAAACTAGCAAGGTTAGGTGATGTAGATAGATATTTGGAAATATTCCAAATATCTTATTATTTATTTTATTAATTATTAGGATAATTACATTTATTATTTTAGGGTTTTATGGTTTTATTATATATAGCCGTCTAGGTTTAATCTTGTATTCAGTTTATGATTTGATTAATAAAAGTTAAGAGATTTCTCTTTGTTCCTTGTTTTCGGTAGATCATTGGTGATCTCAACGAATTTAAGAAGGCATCGATCTTAGGTATTCTTAGACTAAATAAGATCTTTGTAATTATCTTAGTTATCCGGGTATTCTCAGAATCAACGGATCTCTAGTTCTATCCTTTAAGGCTTCCGCTACATCAGGTGGTATCAGAGCTGCGTGTCTTTGGTTTCTTAATCGAAGAACGATTCTGGATGTCATGTTGATTTTCAGTTGCTGCACTATCTTGGACGAAAGTCCTTTTGTTGAGAGAGAGGAGAACCATGAGATCTATCGAGAGATCAATGGAGATCCAATTTATGATGTGTATGAAGACGATGTTGACTTCATCTTCAAAGAAGGTTCTTTTGAGAATCTGGGCCGTGCAAATTTCGGGCGAGACGAGGTCCGTGCAAAGTCTGTGCAAGACGAGTTCCGTGCAAAATTAGGGCGAAATCGTATTGATGAAGATTTTGTGCAAAAATTTAATAATATGTTACGTGCAAAATTTGTGCAAAAACGGATTTGTGAAGATTCAAAATACATACAGATTCGTGCAAAAATCGTGCAAAACATGCTATTGAAGATTCGAGGAAGAATTTTTATTGGAAAGAATTTTGGATTCAAAGAAGACGATCAAGATTCGAGGACGAATCTTCTCCAACCCGGAGAGAATGATGTAGATAGATATTTGGAAATATTCCAAATATCTTATTATTTATTTTATTAATTATTAGGATAATTACATTTATTATTTTAGGGTTTTATGGTTTTATTATATATAGCCGTCTAGGTTTAATCTTGTATTCAGTTTATGATTTGATTAATAAAAGTTAAGAGATTTCTCTTTGTTCCTTGTTTTCGGTAGATCATTGGTGATCTCAACGAATTTAAGAAGGCATCGATCTTAGGTATTCTTAGACTAAATAAGATCTTTGTAATTATCTTAGTTATCCGGGTATTCTCAGAATCAACGGATCTCTAGTTCTATCCTTTAAGGCTTCCGCTACATCATTAGGTCTCAGAACTACACCTCCAAGATTCTAAGTCAACACCACCAAATCGACAAAAAGGTGAAACCGATTTTGATAAGATCATTGAATGTAAACTATGACGTTCTCAATAAGGTTGTGTTATGTTGTTATGTTGTTTGTATAATGTTAAAAAAAAATGTTGTATTAACTTAAAGCAGACAAAAGAAAATTCAGCAAATAAAGTGATGCTATGTTATGTTCTTGGCTTTGAATTTCCTCACTTGGGGCATCTCTTATGGTACCTGCACTCAAAACAACAGAAGTGAGGTTGGATCCCATTCACATCTTTGACCCATGTAAGAGTAGCTAGAGATGCTTGTAAACAAACCTCTTGATATGATCTAAAATCCGACTCCTAGCCCCTGCTGCTGCGACCAAGCTGCAAAGTTATAATATAAAACAGGTTTCATCAATCCAAAGAACACATCTTGAGAAAAAAGAACATTAACATTAGATAAACAACTCGAAGATTCTCAGCCAAGGAAAATGTTTAACGCATTGACTAGGAAACAAAAGTATGTAGTCTGTACTAAGACAAAGGAAGCATATAAACAGGATGATCAAAAGAGTACGTAAGAGGTAGGAAAGAATGAAAACTTTACTGATTCGTAATATCATCTTTGCCTCTGATTCCTCTCACTGCTGATTCAATTCCACAATATGCAGCGCATGCTGCTGATAAGTCCCGAGCACACACACGAGCGTACTGATTCAGGCAACCCAATTCTCATTTGATTAGAAATGACTGTTACTTGGAAAAGGGGTTTTAATTAGGGCTTATGGAGCTGAACAAAACCTGAATTCGGGTGAGGGAGGCGGCTAGGCTTCGTGGGTTAAGCCGGGCCAGTGGGGCGATGACCATTCCTATAGTACCGCCGGAAACAGCTCCTGAGACACCGCCGAATATGATCATGAAGACGGGTTCAATCACCTTGTACTGAGTCTGAGTTATTTCCATCGTAACTCCCTACGCTGGCTACTCGCCTCGCCTTTTGCTTCTATTTATATTGTCCCATTGGCTTATGAGATTTTCTGGGCCTTATAGGCCCATTTATTATTGGTGTTTGGTTAGTTACGTTTGTTTTATCACATCTTAAGAATAAATTAAAGTCAAGAGATTCTCTAATATGACAATTTCGATCTCCGGAGCTGTGCTTAGTGGACTGGGTTCTACTTACTCGATCAACTGGATAAGTGGCGTTGGCGGTGGAGGTATGATAATCGGCCGGAATAGTGTGATCATTGCACCTCAGCGCAAGAAGTCATGGGTCATGGCAGGTGATGGGCCTGATAGCCATTTTGTTCATTTTGTCAAACTGTCACATATGAAAGAGAGCGAAAAGACTATACTTTCTAGAGAAAGCTGGTGAAGCCATGGACGTGGTGACTGAAAATACTCACATTGACGGAGTAAAGCTAAAGAGATGGATGACGAAAGCTATTTCATTGACGGAGAAAGCCAAAGATCTTTTGTAGTTTAAAAAACCGGTGAAGCTAAAGATTTCATCTTAGAAAACGGCTATTGGGAACATATGTTGAGGTATTGGAAATGGCTTAGAAGATAAGGAGAATGTTCTACGTTATGAAGAGATCATTGAGGAGCCTCTTCTTCAAGTCAAGAGACTCGCTGAGTTCTTGAAATGTCTGTTCACTGAGGAAGACGAAGAGTGTGGAGAAGATCTTGAACCTGTGTAGTTTGAGTAACTTGAGAAACTTGGAGACTAATAAGAACAGGACAACAAGTATTGATGTAGATACTAATGTGTTTTTCAGGAAAGGTGAAGGTTGGTGACTGGAAGTATCATCTCACTCAAATGGCAAAAACGACTGATGAGATCGTTGAGTATAGACGACGAGGCTCGGGTTTGGCATTTCAACAAGGCTGTGTATGTTGTTTTTAATTGAGCAGACATAAAATTTCAGCGAATAAATAAAGTCATGGCCTTGGTTAAGTGAGTCTAAAAGGTTATTATTAAAAACCTAGCAAGGTTAGGTCTCGGAACTAGCTCCACGATTCTAAGTCACCGACCACCACCATACAGACAAAAAGGGTTGGAGTCAAATTACTGCTTTTCTTACTAGCGGTTTACCTTTATAGAGATAATTATGTGTAATATTTTGAGATAATGACCAAGGTCATATGTAGTTATCCATCTCCTTATTCTACGTCGATTAGGTCATTGTACGTTGTATATATACTCCTCCTTGTGAATGAATACAAACACACTTTATAATCATATCATGGTATCAGAGCAATAATGATTTTTCCTGAAACCTAAAACACTTCTGAAAATTCTTTTTCTCTCTGTGATTGAACTTATTCATCATGGCTTCTACTACAAGTTCTACTACAAGTTCTCTCTCTTCTACGATTGTTCCTGCTGCTACATCTACATATCCAGATACTCCTTATTATCTTCATCCCTCTGACAATCCAGGAATGATAACGCATGTGATCCTAAAAGGAGATAATTACTCGGAATGGGCTACTGAGTTCTGGAATTCTCTACAAGCGAAAAGAAAAATAGGGTTCATCGATGGTTCCATTGTCAAACCTACGGAAGAACCTGATCTTTTTCGCTGGACAGCAGCTAACTCTATGATAGTTGGCTGCATACGCACTTCTATCGATCCTCTGGTCCGATCTACGGTGAACCATGTACCAGACGCTTACCAACTCTGGGACGCACTCAAGCGTAGATTCTCTATCAAAAATAACGTTCGCAAGCATCTCATTCAAGATGAGATCACCAATTGCAAGCAAAACGGAAAGATGGTACTCGACTACTACGGTCGTTTATCCAAACTCTGGGAAGAGCTACAAAGTTTTCAACCAAGTCAATCTTGTACTTGTGATGCAGCTTCGATTCTCGAAAAGGAAAAAGAAGATGCAAAGGTTCACAAGTTCTTGTTCGGGCTTGATAACTCTCGGTTCTCCTCTATCAGATCACAGATCATTGATGAAGAGCCTCTCCCGGACTTGAATACAGTCTACTCGCGTGTCGTTAGAGCAGAACAGCACCTGCAAACCATGCGCACCACTGAGCAGAGTCAAGACATCGTTGGCTTCTCTGTCAATGTGGATTCATCTTCCCACTCAACTACATCTTCAACGATTGCTGCTAATAATACCTTTCGGAGTCGTGACCCCAATCGATCTTGTACTCACTGCAAACGCACCGGTCATGAAGCTTCAGAATGTTTTCTTCTACACGGTTACCCTGACTGGTTCAACGAACAACAGCAGAGATCTGGGCAATCTTCTGGTCGTGGAGGTCATGGAGGTAGTGGTCGCGGTCGTGGCAGAGGCCGAGCCAATGCTTCTCGTTCTACATCAACCTCCAACTCTGCAACTACAATACCTTCCGATCAAATCTCGGCTCTAATTACTCTTCTACAAAACCAACAGTCTCAACTCTCTACAGATCGAGCAACTGGTAAAACCTCTCTTACTGATGTTATCATTGATACAGAAGCCTCTCACCACATGACGGGTGATATATCTCTACTACATGATGTTCGTGATATACTTCTGTCATCTGTAACGTTCCCAAACAGACAAGCTTCTCGTGCTACAAAGATGGGAACACTACGATTAAGCTCTGCTTATTTTCTGCTTGACGTTCTTTACGTTCCTGACTTCACCTGCACACTTATCTCTGTTTCAAAACTCCTCAAACAAACCGGTTGTATAGCCGTTTTCACTGATACACTTTGTGTTTTGCAGGACCGTTTTACGAGGACGCTGATTGGAGCCGGTGAGGAGCGAGAGGGTGTGTATTATTTTTCGGGTGTTACGGTGGCTCGTGCTAACAAGGCTGGACGAAATAAAACCAATGCTTCTTCAGATTTGTGGCATCAACGACTAGGACACCCTTCAAATAAAGTGTTATCTTCTTTAGACAGTTTTAAGTTTGATTTTGGACACACACATTCGTGTGATGTATGTTTTCGCGCTAAACAAACGCGTGAGGTTTTTCATGAGAGTTTTAATAAAGCACTTGCACCTTTTAATTTAGTTCATTGCGATGTATGGGGTCCCTATCGAACTCCATCGTCTTCTGGAGCAGTTTACTTCTTAACCATCGTCGATGACTTTTCACGAGCAGTATGGATACACTTGATGCTAGAAAAATCTGAGGTTGCTACATTACTAAAGAACTTTTGTGCCATGAGTACTAGACAGTTTGGTCGCTCCGTACGAACCTTCCGTACTGATAACGGAACATAATTCATGGCCTTGAAATCCTATTTTCGACAACAAGGAATCTTACACCAAACTTCTTGTGTGGACACGCCTCAACAGAATGGCCGTGTTGAACGCAAGCACATGCATATCCTGAACGTTACTCGTGCGTGCTTATTTCAAGCTGATCTCCCAACGAGTTTTTGGGGCGAGAGTATCCTCACTGTTGCTCACTTAATAAACCGAACTCCCACACGAGTTCTTGATGGGAAATCTCCTTATGAAGTTCTCTATGGCTCACCCCCTTCCTATGCGATGCTCAAAGTGTTTGGTTGTCTATGTTACGCTCATCGTCGTCATCGTGATAAAGACAAGTTCGGCGACCGTAGTCGCAAGTGTTTGTTTGTTGGCTATCCCTACGGCAAGAAAGCTTGGAATGTATATGATCTTGAAACTAATGAATTCTTTACTAGCAGAGACGTCATCTTTCGGGAAGATGTGTTCCCTGGTCTTCCTCGTGACTCACCTTACCAATCTACTACTGAACCTTTCTATGATGACCCTATACTACCTACTCAGTCACTGGTCTCTTCTCCACCTTTGCTTCTTCCCCCACCCATTACTACGCCTACGCCTAGTGACACCTCTGCTACGCCTAGTGACACCTCTGCTCCGGTTAATACTACCATTCCCCCAGTAGCCACAGAATTAGAATCCTCTCCTACTACCTCCCTTCCTTATACCTCTACATTACCTAGTGAATTACCTACACCATCCTCTCCTGCAACCTCCATCGTCCCTACTACTCATGTTCCTCCTTCTTCTCTGACTACACTCGCTGACCCAGAGCCTCACGAGCCTGTCTCTCCAGGTCTCCCTGAACTCTTAGGACGCGGACATCGTGAACGACAACCTTCTGTGTTACTTAAGAACTACGTCACCTACTCTGCAACCAAAAATAATACACCTCTCTCTGCTACTTCCAGCTCTACTCAGTGCGCCTCGTCTACGGTTCCAGGTAAAACTCCATGCCCTATTGCCAATTACATATCTGATTATGCTTACTCTACAAGCCACAAAGCTTTCTTAGCAGCTATTACATCAGATTTCGAACCATCATCCTACAAGGAAGCTATTCGAGATAAACTATGGCGAGACTCTATGACTGATGAACACGATGCACATGTTCTCAATGGCACTTGGGATGTGACCAAACTTCCACCTGGAAAGAAACTTATATCGTGTCAATGGCTATACAAAAATAAGTATGATGCTGCTGGTAAGCGCACTAGACGTAAGTCCCGACTGGTGGCGTGTGGTAATCGACAGAGAGAGGGCAATTACTACAAAGACACTTTCGCGCCAGTCACTAAACAAGCATCAGTTCGTCTTCTACTAGAGCTATCAGCAATCCATAACTGGGAAGTTCACCAAATGGATATCCATAACGCATTTTTACATGGTGACTTGGAAGAGGAGGTTTATATGCGCCTACCTCAGGGCTTTGAGCAGCCTGATCCTACGATGGTGGCTCGTCTCAGAAAATCTATCTATGGCCTTAAACAGGCCCCTCGTTGCTGGTTCTCTAAACTCAGTAAAGCTTTAAAAGCATATGGTTTTCTTCAAAGTCGTGCAGACTACTCTCACTTCTCCTATACTCGTGGTTCTGTCTTGATTCATATTCTCATCTATGTTGACGACTTTATACTTGCCAGTAATAATCTCTGTACACTCCAGAAGTTCAAGAACTACTTAGGAAAATGCTTTATATGAAAGATCTTGGCAAGCTCAAATATCTCTAGGCATTGAAGTTGCTCGTAGTAGAGAAGGCATCTTCATGTCTCAACTCAAGTACTCGCTTGACATCATTGCTGAGACTGGATTACTAGGCGCCAAACCTACCTCTATTCCCATCGAACCTAATCATAAGATTGCGCTTGATGACAGCCCTCTAATTCTTGAGCCACAGTCGTATCGACGCCTGGTAGGACGCCTTATCTACCTTTCTTTCACGAGACCGGAGCTGTCCTATGCAATACATATACTCACTCAGTTCATGAAAGCTCCTCGGCAAGGTCACTTTGATGCTGCACTTCGGGTTGTGCGATATCTCAAAGGTGCTCCGTCTCAAGGAATCATTCTTCGGTCAGATACCAAACTTCAGATCAATGCGTTCTGCTACTCTGATTGGCAGGCTTGTCCTCTTACTCGGTGAAGTCTTAGTGCTTATGTAGTACTTCTTGGCACTCTCCTATATCCTGGAAAACGAAGAAACAGAACACAGTGTCAGTCTCTTCTGCTGAAGCTGAGTATCGCTCCATGGCATATGCTCTACGTTAACTCAAGTGGCTTAAGCAGCTTCTACGCGCGTCTGGTGTGTCTCATCCTCAACCAATGAAGCTCTTCTATGACAGCAAATCTGCCATCTACATTGATGCTAACCCTGTTTTTCATGAGCTTACTAAACATATTGAGAGTGATTGTCATCAAGTGCGTGATGCTGTCCAATCTAAGCTCATATCTACTGAACATATATGGACCAACGAGCAGCCGGCTGATCTTCTCACTAAGGCCTTACTACCTTCTACATTTCGTTACTTGCTGTTCAAGCTGGGGATTCAAGACATTTCATCTCCAACTTGAGGGGGGGATATAGAGATAATTATGTGTAATATTTTGAGATAATGACCAAGGTCATATGTAGTTATCCATCTCCTTATTCTACGTCGATTAGGTCATTGTACGTTGTATATACTCCTCATTGTGAATGAATACAAACACGCTTTACAATCATATCAACCTTCTTGTGGTACCTGCACTCAAAACAACATAGAATGGTTGAATAAAATTCATATATTTGATCATCCAATGTAAGAGTAGCGAAGCTTGTGACCAAACCTCTCGATATGATCAAGTATCAAAAGCCTTGGCCCTGGTGGAATGTTCACTTCTTGAAGCTCCCTAGATTCAGAATACATCAGAAAAGGGATATGGTTTATAGTTGCTACATAACAGACTCAAGGTTGAAGGAGATGAATGTATAAACCTATCAGTGAGCAATGGTAAGGTGGGATCAGTGAGATGCCCCTTCTTGAAGTTCTTCTCGTATTCCTCAAGGCCTAGCTTCGATAGCATAGCCCTTGTCTCTGTGTAAAAGGGATCTTCGGCATTCTTCTGCAATATGATTGTTTCCTCCACCTGATAGGAAAAAAACATTAAAAAAACGTGTTAAAAGTAAGAAGATATGCTCTTGTTAGCACTGACATAAACAATCAATCAAATCACCTTATTGATTGTTATAAAATAAAACAGGGCTTCATCAAATTATGGTTGCAACAGCTTCATCTGAACTAACTGAGCATCTGCTCACCAATATTTTTCCCTTGACCTCAGATCCATCGATAAAATCTCCGTACACAAGAGGATAGTCATTAATTTTCCAAGGCTCGAAATCACTGTTTACTGACCCTGTAATCACCACCCGACCTTTCCTCACTTACACGGTATCGCGAATCACTTCCTGATAGGTCACCCATCCTTTCACTACTCCAGCCCAAGCACGCTTAACTCTGGAGTTCTAAACGGATGTGTGACGGAAAAGGTAAGTCAACTTTGGTGACATAGGTAGCCAAATCAATTCTCTTAAGCCTTTTCACATACCACAACTCGGGATGTTACAATTCACCCCCTCTCAAAAAACGCAACGTCCTCGTTGCGCCCCCATGACAGGTCTCAAGACGCCTCTCAGATCAAAACTGAGACGGCTAACCAGCTCTGATACCACTTGCAACGCTCCGACCGCCCACGGCTAATGGGCCACACACGCCCGCTCTCTCGGCCCGTGGGCCCCATCCCATCCGACGGTCGGTCGTTAATTTTCCAAGGCTCGAAATCAATTCTCTTAAGCTTTTCACATATCACAACTCGGGATATTACAATAGTTCTTTCCTTTCAGATCAAAAGCATTCACTGATCTCCCCTGTTAATAAGACACAAACAAATGTCTGAAAGGGATACTAATTATCATAGGAATAAAAGTGTTTACTTGGTACTTACGGAAAGTGTCTTGCTGTTTGGGAGAACAACTTTGGTTAGAAACTCATGGTTTGTTGTGCTTGCTGCAACGGTTAGCATCCACTGCGCTACGCTCCCGACCGAGCTCGGATCTGGACCGCTGTTACCGGCTGAATTCACAGTGAGGATCCCTTTGGACATAGCGTGGAAAGCCCCGATGGCAATCGTGTCTTCTTCGTACCTGGGGGACTCCTCGCCGTCACCCCCTATGGCAATGCTAATGAGGTCCACACCATCTGCTACCGCGTCGTCGAACGCAGACAGTATAGCCTCTGAGCCACACTCTGTGCCGGTGCAGACTTTGTAAGCAGCGATTCTAGTGGCTGGAACGCCGCCTCTAGCGGTTCCGTTGCCGATTCCAAAGAAGCTTGCCCCCGCGACTGCGTTTCCTGCAGCTGTGGATGATGTGTGTGTACCGTGGCCTTGGTTGTCCCTCGTGCCTTCCCCTGTGTAGTCTCTTGCTCCTATCAACTTGCTGAAACATTTGTGAACAACATCAGTACCTCTAAGCCGGAAACAACACTAAAGAGGAAACTTAAGAGAGAGAGATTTACTTGTTGCAAGTGAAGTTTGTACCGCCGGAACAGACTCCTTTCCCTTTTTGTGGAGGAGGGCTAAAGCCTTTGTCGGAGAAGCTCTCGGATTCTGGCCAAATACCAAATAGCAGTCGAGTTCGATAGTTTTTACGTACCAACCTTGACTATTTCGAAGCTCAAATTCATTTCATGGATGAAGTGTAACACTATTTATCACAAGCTCATCGTTATCTTTATACGGAATTACCTACTGCTTTTGTTTGAGATACACGATTGGAGACCTCGACGTACGACTTATACACGTGGATCTATCATCGCTAAATATCGAGATGGTCAGAGCGAAATTTACTACTTACGTGAGATGCTATATGTCATAAGAGGTCCATGTTCCTACAAGGATCTTATGACTGTTAATGGTGTTGTTTATCAAACCTTGGGTTTTAGCTTTTATGTTGAAATTTAAAATGATAAGTTATCATAGTTAAAACAAAAATGACTTTACTTATACAATTCAAAACGAAGTATACCATCTGCTTAGAACCACAGAGTTTTAATAACAATGAATCTCTCATATTAATCACATACATATAATATATGTATTACATATTTCTAAATATGTAATCATTTACTTATTTATAATATTAATGTCCGTAGATGCGTGCGGACGGTCCACCTAGTCTGTCTGATGTATAATTGGATTTCAAACAATGTTACATATGGTTGCTTTATCTTTTGTCTGAATAATCTATGGTTAAAAAATCGAGTAAGTGAACATGCAAGAATTATGATTTAAGTCAATATGGTAAAATCAATATTTTTAAAACTGAACCAATCGGGGTGGCTGGACCAGATTCGATCATGATTCGTATTCGAGTTGGGTCAATAACTGGTTCGACCATGAACAAGTCAAATAATTAGAGTGAAATTTCAAAATTACTAAACTTAATAAAATTTATTAAAATAATCGAAATATAAAAACCAAACATAGAAAAAATAATTTTTATTTATAATGTATTATATTTGATATTTATTTATATTTAGTTATATATCATATTTACTTACTTTAGGTTTAGTTTCAAAATCTAAAAATATTAAACCAAATTATTGAACAAGATTTAAAAATGTAAATATTAATGTACATGAATAGTATAAAATTGACATAAAAATACTGATAATGTATAAAATTGACATAAAAATAAAACTTTAAATAATTGATTATTTGCTAAATTACTGATAATGATTTATGAGCTAAAAATATATTTAATACAAAAGGAAACAATCAACACTGATAAAATAGTATATAATAAAAAACAAAACAACTTTCAATATAAATAATAATATAACACTAATACAACAATATTTATGTTTTTTTTGCTAAACACAATATTTATGTTTTTAAAAGTTAAAACAAATATCCGCACGGATGTACGGGCCAGAATCTAGTATAATATTAACAGAAAAGTACAAAATAGAAATACCTCTTATTTTACCATTTATTTACATTAAAATGTTATTGAGATATTTATTGAACCTACATTTAAGTATGTTTGTCTTTTTCCTAATTTAAACAATAGATTTGAACATTTAATATATTTTCCTATTTTAAATAATAGGTTTCCTTAATCAAATCTTGACCAAAGTAGATTTCCCAATATATTTTGTATTAACATAGTAAATATTTTTAATATTTTTAGGTAATAAATAATAAAATAAAATAAACTACATATCATAATCAATTTATATAACATATAAGTGAAATATAAAATAATTTATTCATATACTATTAGTATATAACTTAATTCAAATTAGTTATAAATAAAAGCCCACGATGTGGAGAACCAGATGAATCAGTGACTCATGCAATTTTCGAATGTCCACCAGCTCTACAAGTGTGATCCCTATCAGTGACACCAACAAGTCAAGGAATATTCCCTCTCTCGAGTATATATGCCAATATGGATTATCTCTTCTGGAGGAAGAACAACATTGTGGAGCCAGAATTAGACATGGATCATTATCCATGGATAATTTGGTATATCTGAAAGGCGAGAAATGACAAACTCTTCAGGGAATTAGACAGAGATCCTCTAGAGATAGTTCGTTATGCATAGAGTAAATTTCAAGTATGGTTCAACTCAAATGAAACAGTACCATTATCCATACAAGATGACATTGAAGAACCCCCAAGTCTTAAGTTTGGGTAATATATGTATGATAGATGGATCATGGACATCTACACCACAATTTAGGGATGCGGATGGGTATTGATGGATGGCTTTCGAAAAGTACAGCTTATGGGAACACAGAACTGCAATCGAAGAAAAACTGCCTTGCACATAGAGTTGGATGCACTAAGTTGGGCAACAGAGAATATGCTTCAGCACTCGACATGCCAGAGTTTCGGTACGGAATGTAAAGACTTGATTGCCATAATCAAAGAGCCACAGGCTTGGCCAACTTTTGCAACCGAGCTAGATATAATAGAGACACTGAAGATATGTTTCCTAAACTTCAAGATCACACACATCCCAAGAGCGCACAATCAAATTTCAGATTCCTTAACTAGTACTGTGAGATCTTTCCACATAACTATTTATTTCATTGGTTGTTCTATTCGGTCCGGTTATCCAGGCCACCTCAAGTTTGAGTAATAGAATAGACTTTTGTCGTAAAAAAAAAGAAACACTGTGATGTAATGGACAATTAAAATCACAAAATATAATTGTTCAAAGTAATAAATAAAATTGTTATGTTTAAAATGTTATATTAACAATTATGTAATCCATTTTAATATATATATATATATATATATATATATATATATATTATATAACAATTATAATATATATATATATATTAACAATTATGTAATCCATTTTAATATATATATATATTATTAGACCATTATATATATATATATATATTAGACCATTAGTACAAAGAAAAAATATAAAGTGAAAACATATATTCATAAGGTAAGGGGTCAAACTCTAGAAATAAACAACAACATCGTAAGATTATTTTTCTTTAACAAACTTATTTTAATAAAGATATAGTTTCAAATATATTAATATATTTTATGTATTTATAAATTTATTTTATTTTATTTTTAAAGAATGCTAAGATTTTGTAATTGGAAAAAAATATGACCCACCTCTATATTGTTTTAATTAGGAAATGTAAAACTTATATCAGAATAGTTTACTAAATTTATTTTTTTTGATTTTTATTATAATTGTAAAGATTAATTTTTCAATCTAAATTTATGTTTAAATATTACAAATACATCATTTAATATAAACAAAAACTTAAAAACATAAAATAAATATGTCTAGCCTTTATTATAATAGTATTAAACTATAAATCTAGGATTAAATCTCCAAAATAAAACTTAGTAGTCTTAATAATGTTTATTTATATAAATTTAAAAGGATTAATTGCGAATAGCTGTAAGTGTACTGTTGAAATTGTTTACAGGACTTTTACATTAAAAGTACCAAACGTTACTATCGAAAATGCCTTTCGGGGCAACAAGAATGTTAAACATTTAAGTCGGCTAACGACCAAGTTTTCATTTATCTGTGTACGTCTAAACTGAAAAGATATTCTCAATATTCGACTCCAAAAAAAGAAAAGAAATTAGCAGCAATAACAATAAGAATTTTTTTTTATTAAAAATCTTTTCTTTGATTCAATTTTTATTAAAGCCCATAACCTTTTGAATTATGGATATGAATTTGACCCAAAAAAATGAATGAATTTGACCCAAAAAAAAGAAAAGAAAACAAATTAAATCCAAAAATAAGCAAACCAAATCGAATTATTTGCATACAAATGCTACGTACACTTGTGGCTTATCTTTGTTTCGTGGGATCTTTGTTGCTCACGAGTCACGACTAACATTGACAAAATTTAAAGTTCAAAAAAGAAGGAAAAAAAAAAACAGTGTAAACTATTTTAATGATATAGTAAAAAATTAAAATAATATACGATTATTTGTTTTGTTATCTGACACCATTACAGTAATGGAATTTTTTTCAAAAGGTAATGGAAATAACTTCTCGTTTACTAGTCACAAACAAAATACTAGGATTGTCCAATAGGTGATGCGACAGAGACCCCATTTCTATTTTCACCACTACCGTGTTCAATTCAACCAGAACAACACACCTAATCCTGCGATTAAGAAAGATATTTAACATTTCTCAATTCAAAACCATGTTAAATTGTCAAATATATGAAAATAGTAGTTATATGAAACTTACATAAATCCATCTTAAATATGTCACGATAAGCAAGCACACCCTGCAGACTGCAGTTTTATTGACAGCTCTCTGCAGTTCTAAGGGCATCCTTAAAGGGAGCACATGTTAGGGTGTGCTTAGATTAAAAAAAATAGTAAAGTAATGAATTTTGTGGAAAAACATGGGGAACACACAAAGGGAGATCACTTTGTTTTATGGGTGTGCTTAAAAAAAAGAATAAAATAATAAAAGAAAAAAATTATATATAATTGATGTGAAAATAAAAAGAAAGATAAAATACAATTTCAAATTAAACATACAAACATTTTACTTAATTAAAAATAAAAAAAAAACATTTTATTTAATTATTACTTAATTAAACATTGAAACATTTTACTTAATTAAAGATAAAAAAACATTTTATTTAATTATTACTTAATTAAACGTTTTTTTTCCAAGCCACTCAGAAGGTGACACGTTGCACGTGTATTGGGCTAAGATCAATGCTTAAACAAGCACATTGAAACTGATCTTGAGCCATTATTCCATTATTTCCAAATAAATAAGGCCTAAGCACACCCTTATAGTTCTCCCTTTAAAGATGGCCTAATGAGCAAGAGATGTGGTCCCCCTGTATCAGATTAAGGAATAATGTCACTAATGAGCTAATGCTCTCTGCAGTTATAATGAGCAACAGATATGGTCCCCCTGTATCAGATAAAGGAATAATTAATGAGGAATGAGCAACTGCTCTCCGCAGTTCTAATTAATCTCTAACCGTTAATTGCTTAAAAAATCTGCCCTTAGGTTTGTCGAGGACCAAATTTATAATTTAGGAACCACTGTACAATAACATATTTTCGCTTTTCCATCACGATATATTTACTTTTAAAAATTCATTTTTCTAAACTTTATATTAATTTTTTTTCTGTGATTATTCTCTTTTTATGCAATAATAAGTTTTTTTTTTTTTGAAAATTGCAATAACAAGTTGTTGCGCAAAAAAATGTAATAACAAGTTTTTTAAAAAAACGATAGTTCATTTAACCAGCTGGTTCTATAGTTTTATATATGGTATGTAGACAGAAGCGAATATATAATGGTTTTTGGAGGGATGCAAAATTTTATAGGGAAATTTGGACGCATGACTATAGTACAATTAGAATTGAAGCGGTAACCATAGTGAACGGAGTGCTACGATATTCTTTATATAATATGTATAATGACAAAAATTACCCTTTATTCCTGTTCATTCTTACTCTCACTTGATCTTTTTTTTTTCTTTTATTCAATGATTATTTACAAGTTTATGAAACCGTACGTTACACGACGTATAATTATCATATCGACCAAGTGTTTGATTTTTTCTTCATATCTTTGTTTGAGTTTACAATTTTGCTACTATCCAATATATATGGGATTAAGAACCAGAGGATGCGTACAGCTAGTGGAGAAGATGAACAGTATACACTTCGTCGAACTATACTATTTGATAAATATAGAATAGTACACCACGATGTGTACTGTTATATCATCTCTATGTCTTGTCTTCCAGCAATGCCGCCAATCATTGTTTCCTTACCTCTTTCCACCGTCTCTTCTTTTTCTCCAATTCTTCTGGTATTTTTTTCTCCTACTTCATCAACTCCGACTACACCTCCATCATCCCTTTGCTAATGGTGTATCTTCTTACACTCCTCGACTCTACTATTTAATGATTATAGTATAGTATGTCTCATCTTCTCCTCTACTTCTTATTGTGGTTTTTTACTAATCCCTCAAATTTATTGACAATGCCACTAGTTTCTTCACAAATCGGAAATCCTCCTCCTTTGGGTTTAGGGTTTAGGATTTATGGTTTGGGTTTAGGGTTTAGGATATATGGTTTGGATACATTGTTGGGTTTAGGATTTGGGTTTAGAGTATATGGTTTGGGTTTAGGGTATATGGTTTGGATTATGGTTTGGGTTTAGGTTTAGGGTTTGGGTTTAGATATATGGTTTGGTTTAGGGTTTGGGTTTAGAGCTAGTGTAGAAAATGAACTGTATACACTACGTCGAACTATACTATTTGATAAATATAGAATAGTACACAACGATGTGTACTGTTACATAATTTCTATGTCTTATCTTTCAGCAATGTCGCCAATCATTGTTTCATCACCTATTCCCACTGTCTCTTCTTTTTCTCCAATTCTTGTGGTATTTTTCCCACTACTTCATCACCTCCATCATCCCTTTGCTTCCTCTTACATTGGACGACTATACTATTTAATGATTGTAGTATAGTATGTTTCATCTTCTCCTCTACTTCTTATGGTGGTTTTTACTAATCCCTCAAATTTATTGACAATGCCACTAGCTTCTTCACAAATCGGAAATCCTCCTCTTTTGGGTTTATGGTTTGAGTATAGGGTTTAGGGTATATGGTTTGGGTTTAGGTTTCAGGGTTTAGAGTTATTCGATTTTCCAAATTTGAAAGGTGCAGAAGTTAAATAATTGCCCATGGGTTCACTAATCCATGGGGGGGGGGGGGGGTTAGGGTATAGTTTTGAAGAGGAGGGAGGATTTGATTTGGGATTTTGGGTTTTGATCAAAAATAAAATTATAGAAAAGGGGTATATAAGATCAAGGGAGCCTATAGGAGATTTTCCGAAACCATTTCCAAACATAAAAATAAGTAACATTGTTATATATTATGTTAATGTGTTACATTCTATTGTAAAATCGAATAATAGAAATATAAGTGTAAACTAACCAAATATATAATCTTTTTTATAGTATTGGTATCAATTTGTTTTCTATACTATTTTTAAAATAGTATAGTATAGTATAGTTAGTTAATTGTGCACAATGCGTCAAACAGACGATCACGCGAGTAAAAGGAGATTCTTGTCCACTTTTGTGGTAAACAAACACACTTCCCCATAAAAGTCATACATGGTTACTTCTTTGATTTTTCTGCTTGCTATGAATATAGAGCAAATTGACCCAATTTTATAATGGACTTTGCGAAGACAGTTGAGCATTTGATTGTGATATATAGTCAAACTAGGTAATAACCCGTGCCTTGCACGGGATGCGATTATTGATTTTGTTATCTTTTTAATAAGCATGAGTATTTAGGTATCCGTCGGTTTTTCGTATATCGGGTTTTTCAGGTTTGAAAATTAAATCTCGTTCGGGTATTACAAAATACGGAGTCGGGTTCGAGTAGGTTCGCTATTGATGTAAAAGAATTTTAAATAACTGAATAACTAATATATCTGAAACTGATATATTCATTATAAAATAAAATAAAACTAAGATACAAAAATTGTTATCAAATATTCATTATTCATAATAATTAATTTTCATATATACGTTAATCATATTAGGTAATTTCATAGCTTTTATTTAAGGAAGTGCGAGATTGTTTTTTTACATTATTTATCAATTCGATGGTTATTTTGATAAAAAGTGTAATATAAGTTAAGATGGATCAACCTACTTTTCTAAGAATAGTATATTTTATATATTATATTTTATGTAGTTATTTATTAAATAAAATTTCATAATCATACGGTTCTATAATCATTCATATTGTTTTATAACAAAATATTTAAATCATTGATAACAAAATTTTCAATGTAAAAAATTTAATAAGTTTATAATTTATAAATGTTCTTGAAAATTCATTGAAAGTTTTGAAATTAAAATATTTATGTAATCTCTTATGGTAATAGATTAATCTATATATATTTGTTTTATTATTAAATGATACTTTTTACTGATATGGTTTTAAAATCATGTGTATCTTTTTATAACAAAAGTTTTAAACCATTGATCATTAATTTTTAACATAATAATTTTAATAGTTTTAGTCATTTATTGTCATTTTTATATTCAAAATATAACATATACGAAAAAATCTAAATTTTAATTTTATAGCTAATTCGATTGTTTAATTGATTTTAATAATATAAATTAAACAAAAAATGATGGATGAGATATAAATTGTTATCAAATCTTTATTATTAGAAACATTAATTGTCATATATATATTAGCCATTTATAGTAATTCCGTAGGTTTTATTTAAAGAAAGAAAAGAAAATAATAATTATATCTAGCGGAACAATCATAAATGCATATATCGTAAATTTCATATCATATCATCATATCATATAGTTTGACCAACGAATGTATCTAGCGACTTATAAAAATCAAATGTAGACCTAATTATTTTTTAACTGAATGTAATTGACTATCTAATTAATTGATACGTAAGCATGTAGTTTTTTTAATTATTATAAAATTGAAGTTACAATTTTTCAAATGTTTCCCCTTTAATATAGGAAATACTAATTATGTTAATAGTTTCCATCTTTGTTAGTTAGGAAATAACTTAGGAAATGGTACGCTAAAATATCCTAAATCTAAATTATAAGGAATGTGCATTGAGTTTTGACATTTTTTTTTGTTTTGATTACTTAATGAAAATTTGGGAACCAAGCATAAAACTTGTTTTCTATATTACGTGGCTTCAATTTAATTTGAGACGATCATCTTCATATTTTAAATAATTAAATTTTAAATAATAAATATATAGTAAATACATATCTTAAAAGTACGAACAAAACCGTAATTCAAAAATACATCTTGTATAGAATTCATTGTAGATAATTTGGTACATGATATTCTGCAAACTCAGCTCGTATAAATATCATACACAAACCGGATATAATAATCTACAATAATTTTAAAGTCTAAGAATTCATGTTGAAGAGATAAATAATTGGGCACGTAATATTACCTCCAACTCTATAACAGATCTCTTACAACTTCATGAGCCTTAAAGGGGTTTAGGACAAAAGTGAGATACCAACCTTTAGACTCTTGATCTCTTCTAGAAGCTTCAGGTTCGTTTCTTTAAGCTCATGAGCTTCACCTCTGAGCTGATTCACTACCCTGATTGCATCATCGACCAGTTTATAAAAACTGGTCGAAGTTGCTTTTCAAATCGCATTTTTGTATATTTGTTTCTTTTCATCTTTAAGGTTGCTGGTTTATAAAGAAACTGATCAAGGAAGAAGGAAAATTTCTAGATGCTATGATTATATTTAGCACCGAGATTATATCAAGTACTCGAAGCTGAATAAAAATCACGTAAAAAATATCGTCAAAAAAGTATGGAGGATATTGTAGTTTTTTTTTTTGCCAAAATGTGAATATCATATTAATATTAATATGAGAAGAGTTTGTAAATGATTACAAAATTTTTTAATAGATGCATGAGTCAGCCTTGGCAAAAAAACAAAACAAAGCTGAGCCAAAAAAAAACTTAAAGAAACGGTGTTATATAAACTGAAGCCATTGCTGCATAAGTGGGGTGAAGGACTTTAGTTTCTTTTTTCCCAGGATTGTATCCCTTATGAAGTGGTCAATGATTTTGAAAATAGCTGCTGGAGTTCGAGCTTCACCATCATGTAGTCGTTTATTTCTCTCAGTCCAGATGCTTGATATTATTGCTTGAGCGATTTAGTATGAATTTAAAAAATGACGCGGACTAAAGTGAAAGAAGAATATGACAGAGCTCATATACATATAGATTCCTTTCTTTTTCACTACGTTGGTTCATTACTATTATTATCGTCTTCTCTCCCAAAATCAATCATCTTCTCTAGTAACCACCTCTTCTTCTCTCTGTCTCTTCAACATCGCGTTTTCTCACTTGGTATGAGGTATCTCTATCTCTATCCTCCCTCTCTCTCTCTCCTATATCGATCAATGTGTATACTCTTTTCTCTGCCTCGTCTTCTCCGTCTTTCTTCCTCTGTTTCTTCAAAACGAAACTCAATCTATATGTATCTGTGTATGTGTACATCTGTATTTACGGTAGATTTTGATTGGGAAAGAAACAAAAAAAATTCTAGATTAATTATTGATGGGCTCTCACCATATACGTTTTGTGGGGTACTTACTCTTTGACAAAGGAACCAAATCTTGATAAACTGTCAAGAAGAAAGCTTATGTATCCTTAGTTTCTTGGTATAACGATGAATATGAATGGTTATTGCAGAAACAACTGATCTCTATTTTAATGGTGAGCTTGACGATGGAAGAGAAGCAGTTAAATTTCAACCGCCCGCTTCTATCCGTTAGACGCCCCACACACAGATAACCAGTCAGAGAAAGCAGTCCACGTATGGAATGCATGCAAAAGGATTATACCCGAGTCTCTGCAACACCAAATCCCATATTGCTTCACTTATCTCACAGCGAAGGAAGAGATGATCTCTGTTTTCCTCGTGCAAGTTGCAGAGACAGCAGAGAGGCGTGACGTTTATACCCTGATATTGTAGTTTCCGCGTACACTGGTTTTACTTTTCATTTGACGTCAAAGCTATGAAGAATTTTTTTTTGTTATGTTCCTTTTCATTTAAACAAAAAAGGAAAGAAAGCTAAGTATTAAATGTTGCGTTTTTCTTCAAATCGCTCACAGAGTGACACGTGGAATGGAGCGTTCTCATGCATTCTGGTGAAAATCGTTTAAGGAAAACCTTAAAAATGCTTCTCCTTTAATATATAGGGGATATAATTATTTTAGAGTATCTCTTACAAAAAAAAAAATTTGTTGTCGTTTCCTGGACCCACACAAATAAATAAAAACTTTATTAGATGTTTACTATATATCATTTCACCAAAATGGAAATTTTATGTAATAACTTTTGTTTATATATAAAATACTGTAAATATATTTTTACTGTAGCAATATCCAATACAAGATTAGAAATTTCGACTCTTTTTTCGTCAAAATGTCATACGTAATAAAATAGTTATGATAACTAAAATAGTTATATTTAATTGGGCTCCACTAAAAGAGGTAGGTGAGTCCGTTGGTGTTTTTTCCTTCAAACTTATCTTTTTGACGGCTCTTTAAACTTATTCTGTTGCCACTTCTCATACATTTTACATGGTTGGTACAACCCATATAAAATCATTAATGAAATATTGTCGCATTATATACTGATTAAGGAAAAATTTACGGGATATTAGCAGTTTACTATTTTTTTGTTGAGAAAAGCAATTTACTAATTTATTTTCACATGATCACTTGGATAAGTTTATCTGATATAATAGTGAACTTAGAAATATTATAAAATTATAAGATGCATGTGTTTCCTCCCGTGTTTTTTTTTTCATTTTAGTTTATTAATAATCATTAAGTTGATTGATTTAAAATAACGGAACAACCCTGTTACCTGTTGGTTCGATACTTCCATTAACATGTATTGCATAAAGATAATGTGTCGATTATTTTCGATGATTGATTTGAGCATGTAAATGTAATCCAATGACTTTTTGGCATTTTTCTTTCTTTCTATTGACATGTACCAGTACTTTTTAGCTTATTGTCATAGTGATACCAATAAAATAGTAAATATATCATGCAAATGATTGAAAACTGAATACTCCCTCTGTTTTTTAAAGATGTATGTTTTAGAGTTTTCACACATATTAAGAAAACACATTAATCATGCATTGTTTTTAGAAAATATCAAATTTCAATGCATTTTAACCAATAGTCTTTCAATAAATTCAACTAATTTTATTGAAAATTACAATTTTTATATAGAAAACATAAAAAATACATCTTTTTGAAACAAATATTTTTTCCAGAACATGCATCTTTTAAAAACAGAGGGAGTATTATTTTTCAATTCTTAAATGCTTCAACTTTCTGAAAAATATATCGAAGTAAACAATATTTTCCTAAAGAAAATAATTACATATGATTATATCAATAAATTTATTCTATGAGATGTTTGTAAGCATGTCTATAATGCGGTTTCATTTTCATAACAAAAAAATTAACATAAAATTTGCTAAAAAGTAAGAGAAAAAAAAGAGGAGTATAAGAGAGTCAAACATTTTCAAACATCTCTTTAAGGAAAATCCATACAAAAAAGATGTGCATATATAGTTACATAAAATCTCGTTCACGAAGTTGAACATGTGACTATTTCTATTTGATCTGCTGGGATCGTTTTATTTTATACTTAAATTTGAGAAACATTCTGATTGGTAGAGTCAGAATCTCTGTTTTGGACATTATATTATCACTTTACATGAACCTATCAGAATGGAACCCAAATATACTAAATCAGAAATGATGGAACCTCAAATAATAAAATCAACGCAAAATGAGCTTTTTTCCTCACCGGCTATAAAATGAACTTCTAGGCAAATGACACACTGAAAACTGAAAATATTACAGCATGGGCCACTTTTCTAGTTTAACGTTTGCTACTTTTGCTGTAAGAATCCGTGTAAATACATTACAGCTGTTTTTCTTTACTACTTTTAGATTTATACATATAATTTGTAGTAACTTTTTTAAGTAGTCCATAATAACTATTACAGATTGTTATAACCTCTATTCTTGAGGTTTCCTTGGAGATTAATTATTAACTATACTTTTAGTTCATAATTCCTTAACTATTTATACTTTCAACAAACAATAAATAAATAATTTAGGTTTCATCAGAAAGGATTTTGTGCCTATTATACATTTATAGATTTAAAACTATTATCAGCACAGATCTAAATGACAATTTCCTAGCTGTTATGCATGTTTTTAACCCTAGAGTAGAAGAAAAAGTAACTACTCGTCCATTCATCAGCTTCTAACATGACATCTTAACCATATACTAATACTAATACTACTACACAGCAGTAGTAATGATTAATTAATAATGATAAACACATTGATTAGGAAATAACAAAACCCAGTACTGATTTTGAAGTTCCAATTATTTACCTTTCTCCAAAAAGAAAAATCAATGTGGGTATAGAACGAATATTTGTTTGATCAAATATATGATCTGTTCAAGCCTTCAAGGCGAATGAAGATTTATGCTATGCATCTTTTATCAACAAGTCTCTCATACAAGATGGATAGCATAAATCTTTAGAACATATATTTATTGTTATTAATTTATTAAGGAAAATTATTAGAATTATTTATAGTTTCATTTTAAGGGTTTTTGAAAAAATAAAGAACAAACTATAATCTGTATAATATATATTTCGTGCTGTTACTTCCTGTTTTATATATTTAAAATATTTTCTCCAAAAAAATTTGATATCTAATTTAACAAATACATTATAATTATATAAGTGACTCACCTCATGAGTTATTATGTGTATTTAATAATGATATATTATTATTAAGTTAAAAAATTATTAAATTATATATATAAAATGCTTACTACAGTGTTTACGGTTTACAATATTTTACGGACGCTCCTATTACACGATATGAAATATGTAGTTTAAACAATAAATAAAAATAATAAAATTGGAACCGTAAAATTTGAATTTTCTAAAGTTTGTATATACTAAATATATACTGTAAAACATGCACCCGCACAGTTGTGAAGATCAAGATCTACTTGCTCTTAAACCTCGTCGCCAAAATTAGTTAGTTATTTTAAATACATATTTATAAGTTTTCCAAAATGAAAAACATAATTATATATCTGATGATACACGTGTGCGTTTTGGCACGTGCCGTTTTCAAACATGTGCTGTCAGTACGTATAATAGTCTTGTGGCTTTCCATTCGATGGCATCCAGATTTTTTGGAGTTAACTTTTCCCATTTTATAACATATACTTACTGTGTGATTTATTAATTATGTATCACTAAAATTATTAAGTTCAGAACTTTTAAACAAAAATTAGAAAGTACGAAAGGTATAGGGACTAATGCTAAACAAAAGAAACAGTTTCTATAAATATATGGACTGATAGTATCACTTTCTCATCTATTTCTCTTCCATTTTCTTGGTACAAGGTCTTAACTATCTGCCTTTTCATTATACTTTAGATTTGACTTTTATATGATTTTCTCAACATGTTCACTCTTTTTAATAATGGTTTTCAGAGACAGGATGGAAGAAGGATTCGGTCATGGAGCTGGAAACGATCATAAAGGAAGATTGAAGAAAACAAAATCAAAAACTGCAGCAAAGTCTCAAGTGTCTAAAAAGGTGCGGTTAGTTTTTTATTTTTATTTTTGTTTTTCTTCTCTCAAGTATATAAAAATGTATATACATATATTACTTGTCATATAAAATGACATAAAGCGAAGAAATTTTCCATATGTCTAAAATTATTGATTTTCATTTTGATGTAATAGCGGCTGACAGAATCAGATCCAGAATATCCTAAGGTGAAGATTTTTTTTTTCAATTTTCTTTGATTTTATTGCTTTACTCGAATACTTACTGTTCATATTTATGTATATTTTTTAAGGATGTCCCAAGTGGTGCTCAGTTCTATGAGAAGTTTTGGACTGAAGGACTCCTTGAAGTCATGGATCAAGGTTGTCTGCGTAAGTATAATAGTTTTTGAGCATATGATTATATAGATTGTTTATTGGGTACCCCAAATATCGTTTTTATTTTTACGCACAATATTCTTATGTAGATTTTCTTTATAGACGTGTTAATGATTCATCTTTTAATTGTGTAGAAACTTGCTGGACTATAGCATCTATAAGTACTTTGGCTGCTAGGCTTTATATTGAAAAGAAAATTGCTACTCTCAAGCGTATGTCCTCTCTTCATCTAGTGGTTGGTCTTTTCGACAAGATAAAGAACGATGGAGAACTTAACAATGTGAACTATCTGAAGAAGTTTTTAGAAGAAGAAAGTGCTATTTTGCAGAAAGATTGCAATTGTGCTGACCCTTTTGCTGAAATGAAAAGGAGAAAAATTGTTGATAAGTCAAAGATCCCTACACCAGTTCTGTGCACCCACAAACACAAGGTAACTAAACTCTTGACATATAAATTATTACCATCTTTGTTTTCTTTGTTTTTAAAGCATTTGGTGGTTTTTGTATGGTTTGTCTGATAAATATAATATTTGACTCTCTTTTTTTCCTGTCGAGAATTTGTGTGTTACATATATATATATTATGTATATTAATATGTATTACATAATTGTTAGTATAACATTTTAAAACAAAATTTTTATTTATTAGTTTAGATAATTATATTATGTGATTTTAATCGTCTATTATATCACAGTGTATCATATAAAAATTTAATATTTATAACTAATTGGACTTATATCATAAAAGTGTTATACTAACAATTTATAAATAATATATATTTTATATTTTATTTATATGATATATAAATTGATTTTGATGTGTGATTTTTATTTTATTATTTTTATTAATAAATATTGAAAAATATTAAATGTTAACAAAAAATCTATAAAAAAATTTATTTTGGTTAAGATTCATTCCATTAAAGAAATCTATTATTTAAATTAAGAAAATACTTTAAATACTTAAATCTATCATTTAAATAAGGAAAAGACAAATTCTCTACTATCTTTGTTACCAAACAAATTTTTTTTTTTAAACATTCATATCCCTATCACCAAACAAAAGCTTAAAGTACTTCTACTTTAATAAGATAGATGTAAAATTACTCGCCCCTTTGTTTAATTGAAGAAACGTACCATCTCCCAAGCTAGAGATTGTTACACGATTGGTTCAAAATATATAACCGCTAGTGAAAATGGTTTCTTGGGAAATCAATATCTGACATCCTACTTACTGAGCTTTTGCTAATATCTTTCTTACAAAAAAAAACTAATAAATCAAATTATTATTTAAAGCTAGAATGATATGATGAATGGCACCGAAGTTCCAAGTAGGGATGTTAAACTAGACTCAATTTAACATGATTGATCAAATCTTATATCAAAGTTCTTAAGTAGTAAATGTAACTATAAATGTCAGATTTAGAATTTTTTTTTTTTGATATTAATATTTTTTTTTGTTTTTCGTTATTTTGAATAATTCCGGATGAATTTGAATGATTTTAAGTAAAAAGAACTTTGAGCTGAATATTCTTGTTTTTGAATTTATATTTATATAAATTATAAAAACTGATTGACCTGTAACCGAAAAACTATTCTTAAACCTATATCTAATATGGGTTCAAAATTTTTCTATCCAAAAACTTATATCTAATAAAAAAAATGATCTGTATACGATCAAAAATTTGAATCTAATCTATTAATTTAGGGCCTAATTTTTATCTACCATTAACAAGTCATAGTACGACCACTTAAAGAATTAGTTAATATAACATATTTTTATTATTTACATTAATAACAAAAAAATATAAATTTGAATTTTATTTTTTAGTTATAACAAAATCTGTTAAAAAAGAATCTAACAAAATCTTACTTAAAAGTTTCAATGTTTTATAAAATAACACACCAAATAGTTTTGTAATTAATAAAATAATTTTTTTATAAATCAACGTTAACTAAAATTTTATTATAACAAAGAAAATAAAATTTTTATACTATTTTTTTACAAATTCTATAATATATTCTGTATTATATAAAAATAGAAGTGCTATATGAATTAAACATGAAAAAATTAATTTAATAACTAAATAAAAAATTTAATGTTTTTTAAATTGTTTCTTTTAAATAAATTTTCACTCATCTTAAAATGGTTTAAAATTCGTAAACTATATAATATTTTTATACAAAATAAATTTATTAACATATGTTAAATTTTATATCTACAACTATATATATTATATTTTCATATTTTGAAACACTCAAAAGTATATTGTTTAAAATATTTATATACAAAATATGATAATATATGATAACCTTTAGTTCATATATTATTTAGAAAACTATGGAATTTTAGTAATTAATTAAAATATTAATGATAAATTAAATTTTAATTGTAATTTTTTAACTATATAAATCTGTTGAGAAAAAATAGAAAATATTGCCATAAATACAAATATTTTATATAAAATAATTTAATAATGTATTAACAAAAACATTCAATATTAATCTAATCTTACAAACTCAAAAATCGTAGTGTATTCTTTTATTTTTTTCTTGAAAAATATAAAATCTTAAAAATATATTTTAAAAATCAAAATGATAATATTTAAAGTTTTTTAAAATAGAAAATAATAGATAATAAAGAATAAATTTTGGAAATGTACAACGAAAAAACAAATTATATTTGTTGTGAAAATTAAAATAATCTAATATTTTGAAATCTTAACTAAAAAAACTTAATATGATCAAAATATCATATATCAATAAATTTACTAAAAAATATGATAGATGCTACAATGTATAAAATTACTAAAATATTAGGGCTATATAATTTAAACAAAACATTTTTACTTATAAATCCTGTAAAATACTAACATTAGAAAAGGAAAATCTGTCATATAACCTATTATATTTATCTTCTCTACAGAATTTCAGAAAAAAAATTGTTATCAATATATATTTTTATCATAAATTATATCAATTTTACAATTCTCACTATATATGTTTAATCATATTAATTAGCAACTTTTAAGAACCAAAATCAATATAATCTTTTACAGTTATACCTTCATTAGGATTTTAGAAAAGGAAATAAGTATTAAATAAACTATCTTCAGATCTTTTTTGTTTTTGATAATTTAAAACAGAAATTTTTTACAAAATTACTACAAAATAATTTTAAAATTTTCCTTTTTACCGATTCGCCAAAAGAGGATGGAAAGCAAAATAGATCTTACCTCAGAGATGGCTGTGACGTAGAGCTTCCTTGCTCACTAGAAAGATCACCCATCGGAATCTTGGAGGAATCTTAATCACCAGTTTCACCACTGCTTCTCCAGCAAAGGACATGGGACGAGACACGTCTGTAGAGCCAAATATCAGAGGGCATACAAATCTAAACAAAGGAAGATAGGCTGAAGAATAGGGAACCTATCTACGGTGCACCAAAAAGTAGGGTAACAAGCAGGCTTCTGGATCCTCGTAAACACATTTCGATTGTCCCAATCATCCCCAAAGGGGTAATTGCCTCTTGAAGGCTCCACGACTAGAGGAATGCCATCACGAGATTTGAGGGGGTAGAATCCAGGCTTACTCAACAATGGGGAAAAGTAATAGGAGAACAGGATCTCGTGCACCCAATGGAGAAGTCGTGCAACTCTCTAAGCACTTGAACGGCCATCAAAGTTATCCAAGTCAGCGGAGTGAGTTGGGAAGGACGGAAGCTGAAATACGAAATTATCTCGGCAACGAGAGAAGGAATGCCATTCCTCACATCTGCCTTCAGATAGGCCTCGTATACCGCCACTTCATTTGTTTCTCCGTCAGGAGCACACTCAAACTCAGAAGGATTCCTTTTTCCAATCGATGAAGGAATCGCGTACCTCCTCCGGTTCTTGGCAAGATCTTCTCCACAAATATCGGAGCGAGGACCAACGTCAAGGAAATAAGAACATCTCTTCTTCAAAGGCGCCATCGGAGCCGCTTCACTATCAGCCCCCGGAGCTATCCCCCAAGAAGGAACATGGGATGAGAAAGGATCATCAGAGAAAATGTGCGGCCTTACACGACCACCTACGAACGCAGCCGGAAACGAGGCTTGAAGCTGTAGGATACACCGCGACATTCTTTTATACGCCCAGACTGCCAACCTTCGCTCAGGATAAAAAGGAAAAAGCATGGGATTTCCAAAGATCTCGAAGGGCCCTTAGCAAGAAGTCGTCGACCCGAGAAAAGAAACTCCCTCCAGAAAAAGAAATTTTACAAAATAAGGATCTAATGTCGGAATTTTCTTTTTTGGAAGTATTCAATTCTAGTGATCGCTGTAATATACGGGTCTTCGCAGCCAGCTTCGGGTCTACGCCTAGAAGAACCACGTTCCAACAATTCAATAACCTCCGTACAAAAAAAATCCAGATTCCAGACTTCGTCGTCTTCAGCGAACTCAATAAAGTGCAACCGAACCTCGCCAGAACTTTGTATGAGGCTTCGGCCTAGGAGAAGACTCGAAAACACGAAACTACTAAAGCGAGGGCCCTGCCCAGGGGAAGCCTGCTGAGAATGAACAACTCCGGTTGACTTGATTGCACAGGTTATTCCCCGAGTTCGATGACGAAATCGAGAAATAAGGGGCAAATTGTTGAGGAAAAATACTCAGGTATCACTTTCCTCCAGACCCAAGGCAAGATCCGGACCTCCGGGTCCCCGCTAAGGAATACTCCAGATCCCTGCCAAAAAGAACTTCGGAACCGACCTCGGGAATTATCCTTTCCTCCGAGAAAATGAAAAACTTCCGATGTGGAGAATCTTCCATATTTCCGAATATGGAAGAGTTTCTCTTGTTTAAACCGACTAAAGATGGCCTAGAGACGAATATATAAGGAGAGCCCAAAACCTAGAATAAGGGATCGACATTTCAAGACTTAGAGATTAGACTTAGACGGCTAGGGTTAGGGTTCATAGGAAAAACCTTGTAATTCCGGCTCTTTGATCTATAAAACATCTCTTCAAGTCTCTTTTATACAAAAATTCTATAAATACTCACGAATTAATAGCTAGTCCTCCGTTTCGTAGTACTCTAAAAGATCATACACAAAAATCCCCTAACAGGTATGATCTAGCATTTACTTGTGTAGATCAAGATAGAATGGTTTAGTGAAATGAAACCTCAAAATCGTATGACTTGGTTTGGGTTAAGATTGACCTTTAAGCTAATTGGTAGTTGAGTAAACTGACTAATGCTACGAAGGATTCGACCACACAAGTTTTAGATTGGTTTTAGACCAATGGTTAATAGGAGAATATTCTGCTGCATATATGTTGAAAATTAGGAATGTCAAACAGGTCGTCCCGTCCCGTCTCAGACCGCAGCGGACTCGTCGATTTGCGGTTCAATGCGGTCCAGTCCTGCGCTGGCTGCGGTTCTCCAAAGCCCCGGCCCAATCCCGTCCCGCCTAAAGTTCTGTTACATACGGGCCGGCCCGCAGGATAACTTCAATCTGCAAGCATACTGTATGCTTGGCGACGATCCATCTTTGTTCACGATCAAGACTGGTCCATCTGCATGAAAAAGAAACTCTGCATGACATTGGTATATCTATGTATATTCATCAACCTGTGTAGCAAAAATCTGCATGATATTGATATATCTATGTATATTTAGGAATGTGATTAAAACATATTTTTGATATACACGATCAAGAGTTTAAGAGAGAATTTTTTTTCTGAATCAAAACATAACTCATAATTTCATAAAAACCAAATGTTATAGTTTTCTGAATTTTAAAAATTAAAACTAAACACCAATTCAAAACTGCTAGTACTAAAAATAATGTCATTAAAAAACAGCAACTCAAATCACACTTTTGCAGCTTTCACTTCATCACCAACAGCTGATTCAACTGATGGGGGTTTATCTTCTTCACCAAATACTTCTTCTTCTGCAAGTATTAATATTGAAGTTAGTAAAAGCCATTTTGATTCATAAAACAAATAAAATACTTGATAATCTACATAAATTACCATTTTGATATGATTCATATACCCTGATCCAATTCCTACTGCATATCAGAGCCTGCACATTTTTTTGGAGTAGACGGCTCCTGTATTTGTTGAGGACTCTTGATCCAATACTGAAAAAAGACTCGGAAGCAACTGTTGTGATTGGAATACTTAATAGATCACAAGCCATACCAGCCAAGTCAAGAATATTCAAGCTCTTAAAATTGGAAAATTCCAAAGGTGGTTCATCAAGATATGCTTCTAGAGGTGTCTTCCCACTCGCAACACCACTGACTTTGCGAAATGCAAAAAAATCCTATAAAAGTTTTTTAAAAAATATCTAAGACCTGCAATTATGAAAAATAATAAACATACTAGTTAAGAAAAGTAAAGGAACACTCACAGTGTAGTTCTCAAACATTTATGTGGACACTGGCTCACATGTATTGGGTGGAACCGTCTCACGTGGCTCCGTAGAAGGGGAGTTAGCCTTGGATTTTTTGTCATAAGACTCAAAGAGAATGCTGAACCTCTCACGCAAGTTCTTCAACTTAACATCTCTTGTACTCATGTCAAGCTTCCCTAAACAATGCTCAACAATTGATAGCTTAATTCGCGGATCAAAGACTGCTGCAATTGCAAAAAGACCACTAACATCATCCCAATATTTGTCGAACTTCTCCTTCATTTGTGGCACCATGAATCTGACAACCTCATCATCGCTTTCCTCATTATTCTGGAGCCAATCATGGATCATCCAGACTTGATAGAAATACAAATTAGATGTCGGGTAATTAGTGCCAGACATCATCTTTGTGATCACAGCAAACGGCCCTAGAAAAGTGCAGATATTACTTGCTCTTGTCCATTCTTCAGCTGTGGGTGCCATTGTAAAACCTCGCTTGTCAAATGACTCCAACTTGTCAAATGCCTTACGGTAATTTACTGCAATTTTCAGCATATAGTAAGTCGAGTTCCATCTGGTCGAAACATCCAATATCAGCCCGCGAGTTTCTTTTACATTCGCAGCAACCACTGCTTTTCCGAATAACACCTCCCGCGATTCAGATGATAACACATACTTCACACTCTCTCTTACTTTGTGCAAAGCGCCTTAAATAACCTTTAACCCATCTTGCACTATAAGGTTAAGTATGTGAGCTGCACATCTTACATGGAAAAATTCTCCTCCACACACCAAGTCATCAGTCAACATTAGCTGCGACTTCACAATATCTTGCATCGAGTCATTACTTGTAGCATTATCCAATGTGACTGAGAAATTTTTGTTTTCAATTCCCCACTCTTTCATCGACTCAAGACGCTGCATAGCAACATTCATACCAGTGTGTGGTGGCGCTAGAGCACAAAACGTGATGATCTTGCTGTTCAACTTCCAGTTCCGATCAATGTAATGTGTTGTCACACACATGTACCCTTCACGTTTTACTGAGGTCCACAAGTCAGATGTCAATGATACTCGACCAGGAAGTGTAGCTAAGTCTCTCCTTAATGCGTCTCTCTCGCTTTCATACAGTCGATTGACATCTGATCTAGCCGTGTTTCGACAAATGGTCTGGACATCCAGATTCAAATACGTTCAAGTTTCTCGCACTTTCTCATACTCTGCGTACGAGTATGGTAGATCATGCTGGACTATCGTCTTAGCTACCATCTGCCGAAAGATAGTATGATCATACTTGCGAGACTGTAGTTTCCCCGCGAAATTGATCTGTTGCTGACCTCTATTTTTCCTTTGATACATTCTACATCTGAAATGATGCCTTCTCAACCCTCTGGTTCCGTGCGAGTGGGAATGCCATGCATACTGATTCCTGCAATGATTGCATTGTGCTTTCATCGTTCTATTTGCTTTGTCAACCACGGTAAAATCGCGCCACACATCTGATCTTCGCCTACTCTCCCTTTCATCCGACTCCATGTAATCATCCTCATCCAACTGTTCTTCGTCCAATTCATCATCAAAATCTGGTATCTCCTCAATCATCTTCTTCTTCTTCGACTGAGTAGACGCACAATTTTTCTTTTGAGACTGGCTAGCCGAAGCCTTGCCCTTTTGGGACTGAGTCACTGCCCTCCGTCTTCCTCCCCGAATCACTGATTGCACATGTACAGGCTTCTTCTTTCTACACGCCTGTGAGGACGAGCCTATACCACCATCTATAGTGGATTGCAACATGGGTTTCCCCGTGGCTGTTCCAAATCTGCTCTTTCTGCGAGGCTTGTTTGTTTGGGGTGGTGGAGTGATTTCAACATCAGAATCATCAGTCCCATCATCAAAGCTCATCACCTTTCTTTTGCTTGCTTGCGTCTTTCCACCAACAGCATCAGAAGTTACACCACCTTCTCCCCTTGGATCAGAGTTCTTTGCAGCAAAAGCAAGAGCATCGAAAGTAGCTTGACTCGCGAAGTCCAGTGTTTGTGGTGGAGTGTAGTTAGTATCCATCGTGAACTGCTCTTCTGAATTGCTCATTGATCCCATGGTCTCTGTCTCTCTGAAGTTTTGCGTTAGGTTTTTTTTTTTGAGGTGAAGTCGTGTGAATGTGGGACTATTAGCCTATTAGGGTTTTTAATATTTTGGAAATTTTTAAATTAATTATAATATAATTAAAACTTAGCCTATTAGGGTTTTTTTAAATTTTGATAATATTTTATTTAAACTTGCTTGAGGATAAGCACCAAAACCAATCACTTTCTATTACGATTTACGAATGACAAACAAATGCAGTGATCACAGCAAACCTATGCAAGCCAGCTAAACAAGAGTGTGTTCTATCTATCTATGCTCAGCAAGACAGTGATCCGATTACCTAAGCAAACCCAGCTAAACAAGATTGTTTTTATCAAAGAAGAATCACACGTACATGTTTAAGAGACTAAGAGCTTACTAACTTGAGGTCCTTAAAGCGGCTATACTGGAGCAGCTGCTGTATGTACTTTTCTTCTCCTTCCTTGTTCACCATCACTCATCATCTCCTTCCTTGTTCACCATCACTCATCATCTGAAATATAACCGATTAAGCTCACAACATAACTCTCCTTCCTTGTTCACCATCACTCATCATCTCGAGATATACAAAACAAAAACACAAATCAGAGAGTGAATCAAGGATAGTTTACATCAAACTAAGAATTATAGACAACTTAGACAGCTTTCAAATCTCTTTTGTATTTTCTTCTCTTGAACAAGGAGGTGTCGGCTTGTAATAACCGGACAAGCTGGTGTGCGCTCAACACATTCATCAAGTTAACATGAAGCTTAACATGCTATATCGTTTTGAGCCTACACCAGCCTTCACGGTTATTACGAGCTTCCTCCTTGTTCACCTACAAAAACAAATGACATCAAATAAGCATCAACCTATTATATAATTCAAGAAGCTTAAAGTTTCAGAATGTTAACACCTTACAATCTTTGCAGCTCGGTGTTGAATTCTTCTTCACTAAACAAGGAGTCAGGTGGTGGTGACAGTCCAAGCTGGTGTGCGATCAAAACATACATCAAGTGAACACCTTCTATATCGTTTTGATCGCACCCCAGCTTTTACTGTCACCACATCCGCCTACTTGTTCACCTCCGCCTACTCGTTCACCACCTGAAAAGTGCAAACAAGTTAAACTGTTAGACTACAAAAAGAAAAAAAATACGATCTCAACGCCAATGCCTCAAGGGAGGTAAGGAAGAAGAGATACTTACAAAGGAAAGACGACGCTAATGCCTGCAATGATTCTCCGGATACGAATAGTAGTGTGGATGCCTGCGTTTTGCCTAGACATCACTATCCCATCAGGAACTTCCTGTAAAAAAAAAAAACCCACACCACCATGTCAAAATCAAATCTTTGCATTTTGAAGCATCATGCCTGCCTTCAGATAATACCAAGAACAAGAAACTTACCAGTTTCATCTCTACAATGTCCCATGTCTTAATCTCTGGAACCGGTCTTACTTTCTCTGAAACCTCAATTGCTTTCTGGTTCAGTATCTACATAATCACAAACAAATACAACATGTCATATAAGCTTTTACTTTAGCATCAGATAAAAAACGATTTTACTTAGCATCAGATAAAAACGAGTAACTACATAGATCTTTCATTACATGTGACATGCATGGGGTCACCGTCGCAGAAGAAACCTTCGTCGGAGATGGATCTTGGTTTACGGTGGAAGCGGAGTTCTTTGACGGATACTTCGCAAACTTCTTGTTATGGCTCCAAGAAGCTTCACCGGAGGAGATAGAAGTAGAATGGAAGACTGGAAGCATCATCCATGAGGAAACCATGGCCGGAGCTCTCTTTCTTGTGGCGCCGAGTCGCGTTCCTCTCTCTCTCTCTCTCTCTCTCTCTCTCTCTCTCTCTCTCTCTCTCTCTCTCTCTCTCTCTCTCTCTCTCTCTCTTGTTTTTTTCAGGTGGTGGAGGAAATGAGAAGAGAAGAATGTGCGGGACCTTAGGTTAAACCGCGGTCTCTTTAGGCCCGGCCGGCAAAAAGCCCATCCCGCACAGTCCCTTTACCGCCAATCCCGCAACGTTGCGGGTTATCAATTCTTCGGCCCAAACCCGCCCCGCCACAGGTTCTTTTGGGCTCGGCCCGCGGTTCACAGGTTCATTTGACATTGCTATTGAAAGGATTTAGGCTATGAATGATTAAGAAAGTCTTTAGCTAAAATCTAAGTTAGCCCTCATCTACGGGCGATATTATAAACAAAGGGTAAAAAATTAAAAGGTTCGGGAAAGGAAGTGGACCGAACTACGTAAGGCGTCAACCGCGGCCTTATCGGCCGGGATCAGGTCTTACAGAAAATCATCCTGGTAAAGTTGGTAGATAGTTATGAAGAATCTGCTGAATATTCAGAGCTTGTTCAGGTATGTTGAAGAGAAATCCAACTTAAGAGTGAATGTGAAATCATTTAAAATAAAATTTCTAAGATATGAATGCATCTAGGCTGAGAAATGTAGTATCTTTAAAAACACTATGAGATTAAAGTTAAATCAACAAGCTCTAGAACAACAGAATATTTTTCATTTACTAGAGTCACTCCAATGAGTTACTTGATTAATCTGAGATTGTTACAAACTGAAACTGTAGGAAAGAGACAATACATAAGATACGTATGAATGCGTTTAGCTAAGAAGTGCAGTATCATGTTGAGCATATGTGATTGTGTGTTAGTATGGTATCTATATGGAGTTAAAATGATTCGTAAGCTGTATGAAAAATTACTCTCCGTCTGTTCATATGGATCTAAGTGTAAGTATTTCCTAGACATTATTTGAGAAGTGATTGGTCACATGTCTTCTTAACAATCGTTTTCACAAAAAAATTGTGACGTGGCTAGTAAGATTGATGACATGTCATATGGTTAAATATGACATGGACAATTACCTCTAATGCTGATATATATTTTTGAAATCTTTTTAGAATATGGCAATAACTCATATATTACATTTAGTATTGATTTATATTTTTGGTAAACTTTGTAGAATATGGTAATAGCTCATAAATCATCACTAAAATAAATATATTCAAATATGACATTTTAAATTTCGAAATATTATATAATTTTACTTTTATAATTATATAATTTTTATTATCTAAAATTTTCTAAATTTTCTGAATTAAAAAATAAATAAATCGTAATATCATTAGTTTCTTTTAGATATACAAATTATATAAATATTATTTAGTTTTAATTTTTGATAACTATACAATTTTATATGATTTGTAGTAATTTTGTACAAGTTGATTTAATATATTTAACTAAATGAAATAAATAATTTTTTATCTAAGATTTTAACTTTATATATATACATATATGTTCTTAAATATAATTTAAAATAAAAAAAAAATTCTCTTAATTTTATGCTTAACTAATGATATTTATATTAATTATTGGTAAAAATAATAAAATATATAATATTAATAAATTACATTTTAAAATATAAAATTTAACTTTTAAAAAATTCATCACTACACATGGTGCATGAAAACACCTAGATTAATAATTGTGACATGTCTACTAAAATTGATGACATTTCTTATAGATTAATATGATATGGACAATTATATTTAATGTTAATTTATATTTTTGGTAAAAATTTTAAAATATGGTAATAACTCATATATTACATTTATTGTCGATTTATAGTTTTGGACTTTTTAAAAATATGGTAATAACTCATAAATCATCATTAAAATAAATATATTCAATTATGGCATTTCAAATTTCGATATATCATTTAAATTAAAAATATTTCAAAAATATATACATATTTTTAGAAAATTATAAAAATTAAATCATAAAATCAAATTAAATCGTAAAATCATTAGTTTCTTATATAAATCTACAGATTTTATAAATATTGTTTAATTTTATTTTTTGAAAATTATTCAACTTTACATATTTATTTAATATATTTAATTAAAATAAATAGATAGAAAAATCTACCTAAGATTATAATTTTAAATATATACATGCACATTCTTAAATATAATTCAAAATAAACAAAATTGTTTTATCTTAATTTTAATGTTCAGTTAAATCAAATTTATATTAAAATATTGATAAGAAAAAGAAAATTTATAATACTAATAAAAAATAAAATATAATTTATATTTATCTATTAAAAATATCTTAAAATTCTTTTACTGCACATTGTGCAGGAAAACACCTGATGTTTTTCTTTTTTTGCATTGGGTCTCCCATAGTTGTTCTACAAGGGCCTTGATTTAGAGATGTGATGGGCTTTTATCTATTGTCTAGGCCCACATGTAGTCACAAACATAATGAAAAACCAAGATGGGCCTGCTGATTTTGGAACCTCATTTTCCTAAAAGGCCCGAGTGTGTTGTTCACGCCATGAGAGAGTATAAAAACTGTGACGAGTGGTGTGTTCATCAGGGGAAGGCACTTCGAGCTTGACCTGAAAAAAAAAAATCAATTTCTTTGACCCCTTCTATGGCTCGATCGTATGACTGGGAGAGTGTTGATTTGAACCTCTCCATTGCATCTCTCATCGGTGCATCTCTCATCGGATTTCGGTGCTCTGGCTGGACTCGATTAAATCTCATGGCTCTCATCACTCTATACCAGATACTCCACCATGTGTGTGAGTTGAAATGTTTTCTAGGCCTTGGCACCAATGCCATGATCAAGAGGCGTCCTAGTCTGATCTTTGCGATCGCAAATCGTCGACGCACCATTGACTTTGGTGAGCTTATTATGTATGATCAGGTCATTGAGATGTCTCGCCAGATTGATCCAGAGAGGAAGATTATTCTTCCAAACTTGATCTATCAAGGTTTGGTTCTTCAGAAAGAGATATCAGTGCTTCCTGGAGATGAGAAACCAATCGGTGAGTAGATAAGCATCTGGGGATAGGTGTTGATAATCCAGCTCTCAACAACCATGGACAAGGGGACACATAAGGATTGAATGAAATATGTGTCTTGTTCTTTGTTTTTTTCTGATCGGTCTCTTATTCAGGGGGAGATGATCAGTTTGTAATCATTGGATTACTTGTTTTTATGTTTTTAACTTGTGAATTCAACATCGGTCTGTACTGACTAAACTTTTAAACTTTTGATTGTTAATCATCGGAATGCTTGCTGTTATGAATAATCATGTTGATTTGATTTGGGCTAAATGTAGCTCCAGTTTGGATGATTGTGCAGGACGATGATTGGGATGACATATGCAGACAAAAAGGGAGATTGTAGACAATGGTTTTGAGCAAACCAGATGGTGGTTGGGATTTAAAAATCAGTTCAGTGATATGGGAGCAAAAATAAAGGAAAGTGGATATTCGGCGATCACATTGAGTTGAGAATATAAAAGAAAAATGAAGCACTGAAAGAAGGGTAGGTTTTCCAAGAAAGAAAAGGCATAGCCATCTAACATCGAAAATGGGTTTTAGGGTTGTTACTGATTACTAACATGTGTAACAAGCAATGTATGTGTTGGCTTGAACCTTAAGGGTAGTTAGGAATTGGCCAGTCGAGATTCACAATTGTGTATAGTCTTACAGACCTGATTTAACAAGTGTTTAACTTGTTAAAAATGATTAACTAATTGGTAAAAATACGTATTAATGTTGATTGTTCTGAGCATATCTGCGTTCTAGATATTACAAATCTAAATTATAACATTTGATTTGACCAGAACTAGGTTTGAAGAAGGTCACATAGAAAGATCTCATACCCACCCTTGTTAGAAAGAATACCCGGCCGCCCTTGTTAGAAAGAGGGCATCTGAGCATCTACTTTATTAATTTAGGATCCTATAATTTATCTACTGTACAAAGGTTGTCATTTAAATTTGGGTTTTTTCATAACTATATCCTTTCATGTAAATATTCACCCACCTTTAATAAATACTTAATATAACAAATAACAAACAATATCTTTCTATAGTAGATACATAAACCGTAACCACCTATTGCTCTACAACAGAAAAAGAAATATGCCATACAAGATCTTACCTAATTCGATATCACTTGCTCGAAAACTATATATCAATAACGATCGAACGGTAGTTTCTAATCTAAAAACAGAAATCGGTATATACACTATCCTATTATAACAAATAAAATAATACTAATTCCTTATAAGATAATAAGGAATATGGCTGAGGGGAATTATAACTAACTCATTTATCTTCTCAGCCGATTATCACTATAGATACATAGATTCCTCAGCCTCTCTTAGACACTATTTTACTTCACCGTACCACAAAAGAAAATCGCAAAGCTTTCAGCTCTGGGATTACTTTCTGAAAAATATCTTAAACCATTCAAAACTGCATGGCGAATTGAGGTAATCCATTCATGAACTCAAAACACAATTTTCGGTGGAGATTCTTTAGAAACTCATTAGATCAAAATGTAAGTTCAGTATTGATATGTTAACTATAATATAGTTAATAAAATCGTTTCTACATCTACTTTCCATGTATATTGTTTGTATTTCATCTAAACTGAACTACGAACCTAATTTTTAACTGTAAAGTGTTAAGATATACTGTAGTATTTTTAAGAAGCTCTTTATGCCTCGAGTAAAGAACCTTTACAAGTTGGGGAATGAAGGATTAATTCACTAACACCACCAACAGGAAACTACAGAGCAACAAGCCATAGTATTCATCGCTCAAAGTTGATGATATTTTTTTATCTCCTTTTGAAACGATTATGAGTGGAAACTTGAATGCAACTTTATAATTTGTATTTTAAAAAATAAATAAATATCTTATCAGTTTTGGTTTGGATTTAGTTCGGATTCGGTTTACTTTTGGATCTGGTTCGTATCAGTTCTTAGAGGTTCATATATTTTCCCAACCTTAAAAGCTTCGATAAGATTTTTTTCCTATAATTTGTATCATTTTATCTATCGGTTTTATTTAAAACAAAACATAACCGCGTTTTAACGCGGGTCAAAAAATCTAGTATAGTCTATAATACAAGCTTCCTCGCAAGACGAATGGTTCTATCACACATCAACCTTAATAAATACTTAATATTAGATATGGATTGATGGATATTAGGGTACATATTATTATTTTTAATTAATATATATTTTCAGAATTTGAAGACTAATATTATTATTTTTTTGTATTACTGCCCTAATATTATCATACAAAATGGTTACTTTAACATAAATATTTAATTATTGTTAGATAAATTAACATCTTATATATTAAAAGAGAAGTAATGACTTTCTTCATGTGTATACTTATATATTATATTTTAATAATTCTAATAAGTCTTTAACAATAATTATTAAAAATATTTTAACAATAATTTAATATATTTTAAGTTATCGTTTATAAAATGTAAAATTTAAATGCTATCCTAATTTATATACTTTAAATTTTATTTTCATAAATATAAACTATTTATTTTAAAACTATAATATAATGACAGAAGAGCTAATAATTAGCAAACTATATAATACATATATAAAAATTAACATATCTTAGACTTTTGTATATTCGATAATATATTATCTAAAATGAATAAGCAGGAAAAATATTGGTAAAGGAAAATATATCTTTGAAGGACGGGTCAGAATTTAGCATAAATTAAATACAAAATAATTTTTAAATATTTTCAGTCTTGAATATATTTATTTTGTTATTAACTAATGCAAATACAATAAGATAAATATATAATAAGAAGTGACAAATACATACGTTTTAAACAATTGATTAATTATAACAAATAAATTATTACATTTGAAATAGTTATATAAACATTTAAGTATATCATTAACATTAAAAATATATATCATTTATGTTATAAAAACAAATATATATGCATATAAAAATGAAAACAAACATCTGCGCGGATCAAAATCTAATATATTTTAAAGAAAAAGTCTTTGACAGGTAGAGAGTGAATCTCACGCGCAAATAAAATTTCTCTCACATATTGATTCACATTACTAAGGGTGGAGACATTGTGGTCGGCGGTGGCTCCCCCTCTCGGATTCTGATCAACAAGATGGAGCAGTCTTGATGGAGGCGCTTGAAGTTCTTCTCTTCGGAGAATCAGGCGGGTTCTATGGAGTGAAGGACCCCTAGGAAGACTCTGATTCCTGGTGGTTCGTCGGGAGTGCGCTCTCTTTTCCCTACGAAGGCTCCAACATCGCGCAGTCAGCTATCATGGGTTAAAGTTGGTACCGATGGTTAAGTGTATATTAGGTAATGGTGGTTCCATTAAGCGGGATGGCGAGTTCCCCTTGATGTGCCTATCTCCCGTACGAATTAGCCTCTCCGTCGTCTAGTTAGAAGAGAGAATGTCGTTTCTCGGACTTCTTAGGGGCGATGATTCTGTTGCAGAATGCAGCAACTTTAACCTAGAAACAAACATTATGACAATTCTATCGACGAATATCACAACTTAGCAATATATATTGGGGATATTCTCATATAACCTATTTGAACCCTAAACCTAATAGGTGGATCTATTCAAGCATGAAGTTTGTCACAGAATTCATAGATGAATAGATATAAATCTGCAATAGAATAGATATAAAAACCAAAGGAATTCCAACTTGATCGGAGGTGCTGGGTCGATCGACGATGAGGTGGTGGTGTCGATCGATGTTGAAGTAGGATCACTAATATCAGCTTCTTCTCTTCGTGCAGTATCATCTGTCCGTTGAACCTCAATTTCTGACTTCTCGATCTGGGCGTTCATGGTTTCAGATTCCTCATTCGGCTCAGTATTGACTATACCCAACATCCAACTGAATCTAGAAATCAGTTCCTTCTCCTGACCTTTAATCATCTTGTCCAACATATCATCCAACTTGCTCTGTCGAGTTTCTGCAACTTCATAGAGAAATTTGTTGAGGAAAACACTTTTAATGTCCTCCCAGCATGTTAAAGATCTTGGCTGCAGCTGACTAAACCAGCTAAATGCATCTCCAGATAGAGAATAGGGAAGATCTTGCAGATAATGTGGTCTACGGATATTTCATTATGCTCGTTTGTTGAGGCTAGCTCCTCAAGCTCCTTGATAAGGTCTCTCAGATTTTCATGAGGAAGACCTCAGAAAGGGTCGACACTTCCCCAATCATACTTGCGGTTTAGGTCAAAGTCGTTGGTCTCAGCAACATCAAAGACACCAGGGATTACATCACCCACTAAACAAATCAATTGTCATGTGCTATTGCGAGGGTGACCTTCTTCGTCTCGTAACATTTCATTCTCATCAATCTTAAGTATGAGCCTTTCGACCTTCTTTTTCTCCACACAAGTGGTTTCGGTCATCAGATGAACAATACCATGATGAACAATGCTGCAGTGAACAATGACCATCAATCCGGGATGTACACTGCCGATCAATGCCCGATATTCAGTGTCGATCGAGGGATGATGAATAGTGTATCGATGAGCGATGAACAATATCTGGATAAATAGTACCGGGATGAAAAGTATACGGATAAATAATATCATGATGAAAGTACCAATCGACAGAGGATGAATAGTGTCGATCGACGTCAGGTGAACAATGTTGATCGACGTCACGTGAACAGTGTCGATCGACATCACGCGAACAGTATCGATCGACGTTGGATGAACAATACCGTGATAAACAGTAGCCGGATGAATAGTGTTGTTTGACGGTTGGTTGGCTCTCTCGATCACTGCTTCTTGTCGAGTGTCGATCGATTAATAGTGTACGCTGTCGATCAATTTATGGTGTACGCTGTCGATCGCTGCTGCTTGGAAGATTTCAACCGATAGTTCCCTCGTAGACTTATGGATCGTGCATAAACCAGCATGCTCCTTCCTTGAAGGACCTAGAAACCATCTCTTCACTGTTCTTCCTAGTACTGAGATGTATGGACCTGAAACATAAGAAACTTTTTATGAGTTTTTAGAACAGTAGTAAAACCTAGACTAAATCTAACTAAACAAGATTTAATGGTGATCAAAGCTCTCCGGCAACGGTCCCAAATTTGATATCACTCAAATAGCCTAAGGAGTGAATTACTCTCTCAAATAAGTGGTCGAGTTGTAGTACTTAGGGATCAAATCCACAAGGAGCTAGGGAACCTAATAGATATAATAGTTATATGATTAAGATAGCCTTATAGATTATATAGCAGTAAATATAAAAAATACAGAATGGCAAGTAGTAAATATGGGACTGAGAGTTGTTTGATGAAAGGATGGTTGCTAGATCTAGGTTTTCTATTGAGGTAATCAGAATTATAATCATATAGATGCCTAACAGTTGTATGCATGATATTATAGAGCTCAACACTTAAGAACAAGCCATTAGGCGTTCGCTTTCTAAGCTTGTCTATCTACTAGATCTAATGGTTCACAACAGTAGGTCGGACCAATTAGAAAGTGTCAATTAATGAGTCTAGAGGGATATCGATCGACACACTTTTTTCACCGCTGATCAATTATTCTATAGAAATATTGGTCGATCCGCTCCAGTCAAGCTTTGTGCGCGGGTTGAATGTGCTCACTAGGCTTTCTAGATCAGCTTTAGCCTTATTCTAGCAATCATAACTCAATCAGGATGGGTTCAGGGTGAGTTACAAGTTCTCACTTGTCCCTACAACTACTATGATCAAGGTTCTAGTTAGCTAATCTAGAAACATGCATTATGACAATCCTATCGACTAATATCATAACTTAGCAATCTGTTGTTGGGGCTAATCCCTCATAACTTATCTGAACCCTAAACCTAACAGGTGGATCTATTCAAGCATGAAGTTTGTCACAAAAATCAGAGATGAATATATATAACTCTACAATAAAATAGATATAAATACCAAAGGAATTTTTGATCAAAAAAAAAACCAAAGGAGTTCCTCCCTTCTCTCCTAACTAAGAAAAACAATAGAATATAGATTCTCTAGATAGCTTAACCGTCAAAAATGGCTTAGAAAAAACATAAATATGATTTCAAGTCATTCATGGGCATCTTGGTAATTTGTGGTTTCTTTTGGACTTCAGTCGGTCATAAAATATACTCGGCCCGCGTTCTGACATCATCTTCAATCGACACAAATGCTCTGTTGTCGATTGACGGTCCTTCATCTCCTCAAAATCTCTCTCACGCGAGACAGACTAACCACTCTTCTGTAAAACATGCATAATTGATACTTCAGGATGCTGAATGACCTCAAACCAGTGACATTGGAAAGCTAACTCAAAGCTCTATCTTGTGTCAAAATATGGGCTCAATCTAACGTGGAAAGGTCACCATCCATAACTATACATTTTACGTGTCTATGCAGCTCTACACTTAAAAGGCTCCAAAAGACACCAAAAGCACTACTTTTCTCCCAATCGTCCTTGAACCTGTAAATACTCTAAACAGACTAGATATCGTAGTAAATATATATTAAAACACCTCTAAACCAAGGCTAAAAGTGGGTAAAATCCATGGCCTATCATGGATATAAACACGACGGTATATAAGCACGACGAGATTAAGGACAACAAGACAAAGGAAGACATGATATAAGCACTATGTGATATAAGGACGATGAGATATAAGCATCTATGTGATATAAGATCGATGAGATATAAGCACGACGTGATAAAAAATGATGTATTGAAAGCGCGTGGTGTTAACCCTGAGGTGTTAATGGTAGAAGCAGTGTTGACATTATATATGTAGGTAGGGCCAGTAGGATAGATTTTATTAGCACTTATTTTCCTCCCCTTGATAGCCAGCATCATATATAACCATTAACCCGATTTTGTGATTGTTGTGAACAGCCGTCGTTTAGGTTAGAAAAAGACTAGAGAAGAAAACGTATTGAGGCAAATACCCGTTTAGGGTTTCTTATTAATGATGTGATAATAATTTACAAATCCTTAGACCCATATTTATACAGCCTCAAAAAACCCGATTTCTTTTTCCCAATAGAAATAGTAATTTTCCTAAACCGAAAAGACATAACGTACCGCGGGGGTCTGCGGCCCCCGCACCCTCCACGAGTGCTGGGCATTTTACTGATACATCAGAGATTTAAGACACACAGATGCAACAAACACCACCTTGACGAAAAATCTCTACAAAACTCCTTATCCCGTCTATCTTCTGGGGGAACCTCCATTGCTTCTTAGCATTGGCAAACACGGAGCAGATCCAAGCAATGCTTGAACTTCTCCGTTGTAACAGGGTTGGTCAACATGTCAGCTAGATTCTCCGACGTATGCACCTTCTCCAATAAGACTTCTCCAGAAGCTGCTAACTCCCTTATCTTGTGAAACCTTATACGTATGTGCTTCGTCCTTCCATGATACACTTGATTCTTAGCCAAGCATAACGCGCTTTGACTATCACAGTGTAGCTGAACACCTTCTTGATCAACACCCAACTCGGATACAAGTCCTTGTACCCATACTGCTTCCTTAGCTGCTTCTCCAAGTGCCATGTATTCAGCCTCAGTGGTTGACATCGCTACAATACCTTGTTGTACCGATCTCCAACAAATAGGTGCTCCTGCAAGAGTAAATACATACCCCATAGTTGACCTGCTATTATCAAGGTCTCCACCATAATCTGAATCCACGAACCCAATAACTGAATCCTGCACTTCTCCACCAAACATAAGCCCATAGTCACTTGTACCTCGCAAGTATCTTAGGATCCACTTCACAGCATCCCAATGTCTCCTCCCAAGATTCGACATGTACTTACTGACTTGACTAACTGCTTGTGCTAGATCCGGTCTTGTACACACCATTGCATACATCAAACAACCAACTGCGCTAGCATAAGGAACCTCCGCCATATCCTTGAGTTCTTCAGCAGACTTTGGACTTTGCTCTGCTGTAAGTATGAAGTGCTTCGCCAATGGTGTAGAGACTAGTTTTGAATTCGACATATCAAAACGTTCTAACACCTTCTCAATGTAGCTCTTCTGAGAAAGCCATAACCTCTTAGAGCTTCTATCCCTGCGAATCTCCATTCCAAGAATCTTCTTTGCAGCACCAAGATCCTTCATCTAAAAAACTCTCGTCCCAGTAACCCTTTCAAACGATTTATGTCATCCATATCGTTTGCAGCAATGAGCATATCATCAATATATAACAGCAGGAATATGGGAGAATGTTCAAGGGACTTGACATACACACAACAATCGTACTCGCACCTTTGATAGCCTATATTCATCATATATGAGTCAAACCGTTTGTACCACTGCCTTGGAGCCTGCTTCAAACCGTATAAAGACTTCTTCAATCTACACACCAGATGCTCTTCTCCAGGCTTAACCAAACCTTCAGGTTGCTCCATATATATTTCCTCCTCCAACTCTCCATGAAGGAAGGCCGTTTTCACGTCCATCTGCTCAAGATGCAGATCCCAGACAGCTACCAAACCCAACACAGCTCGTATGGAAGTGTGTCGTACTACCGGTGAGAATATCTCATCGTAGTCTATTCCTTTCTTCTGCGAGTACCCTTTTGCCACTACTCTGGACTTGAAATTCTTAGGTTCTTTCACAGACATCCCTTCCTTCTTCTTGTAGATCCACTTGCAACCAATTGCTCTCTTCCCTTCAGGTAACTCCACAAGATCCCAAGTCTCGTTCTTATCCAGACTTACTGCCTCTTCCGTCATAGAACCAATCCATTCATCCCTCTCATCGCTATTAATAGCTTCATGATAGGTGGTAGGATCATCCATCTCGACCATAAGAGCATAGTTGACCATGTCTTCAAACCCGAACCTGACTGGAGCCTTTATTGCACGTTTTGGTCTTCTAGAAGCCAAACTCTCCTCTGTTCCACGTTGAACCTCTTTCTGTGCCACTTCCACAGACCGCTCATCACTAACTTCATCTGGTTTATCTGCACCAGACTCCTCCTGAGTAACTTCAGAATCCGTGATAGTCTCAATGGTCACAGGTACTCGGTCTGATATTGCCTGCTGCACCATATACTGCTCGTCAAAGACCACATCTCGACTAAACACCCTTTTCCTTGCCTCAGGATCCCATAACTTGAATCCTTTAACACCTTTCTCAAAGCCTAGAAAAATGCACTTCTTGGATTTCGAATCCAGCTTTGATCTTTCATCTCCCGCAACTAGCATGTAAGCTGGACATCCAAATATCCTCAAGTTTGATAGATCAATATCTACCCCAGTCCACACCTCTTCTGCGACCTTCCCTTCTAAGGAACTTCTTGGCGATCTATTGATGAGATAGACTGCCATGTTTACTGCTTCCGCCCAGAACTGCTTTGCTAACTCTGCATTCAACCTCAAACACCTTGCTTTCTCTGCAATCGAACGGTTCATTCTTTCAACGACACCGTTTTGCTGAGGTGTTTTACGCACTGTAAAGTGCCTCTGAATGCCATGCTCCGCACAAAACTTCTGGAACTTCCTGTCAGTATACTCTGTGCCATTATCCGATCTCAAGTACTTCACCTTTCTCTCCGTCTGATTTTCTACTTCAGCTTTCCAAACCTTGAAGTTTTCGAACACCTCAGATTTCTGCTTCATGAAGTACACCCAAACCTTCTTAGAGAAGTCATCGATGAATTAAACGAAGTATCTTGATCCTCCCATAGATTGCACCCGAGTTGGCCCCCACACATCAGAATGGACATAGTCAATAAGACCTTTTGTCGTGTGTTGGCCCATCTTAAAAGATACCTTGGACTGTTTTCCCATCACACAGAACTTGCAAAACTCAATCTTGCAATCCTTTAACCCGTACAGAAGACCCCTTCTCAAGAGCTCTTTCAAACCGTGTTCCCCAATGTGGCCCATACGCATATGCCACAAGGTTGTACACTCCGACTCAGAAACTGCAGCTGCAGCACCACCTACAATCACATTCCCTATTAACCGATATACGCTTCCAGCTGTCATATGTCCCTTCATCACCATCATAGAACCTTTGAAAACCTTCAATACTTCATCATCATCTGATTTGTACTTGAAGCCGTTTCTATGTAGCAACCCCAGAGATATCAGATTCTTCTTCATGACTGGTATGTGTCTGACATCAGTTAATGTCCTGATAGTCCCATCATACATCCGAAACTTGACTTGTCCAATGCCCACAACACCACACGCCTTGTCATCCGCAAGTCGAACAGAGCCCATGTTTCCAGCCTTGTACGTTTCAAACCACTCCCTGTTAGGGGTCATGTGGAATGAAGCGCCCGTATCCATTATCCAGGTATCCGAGTGATCACTTACGTAACAGCAAGCATATCCGAATCAGCTGATCCTTCCGAGTCTTCCACCTTCTGAACCATGTTTGCAGAGTTCGATGTCTCCTTCGAATTCTGCTCTTTGTCCGGACAGTCTCTTCTATAGTGGCCAGGCTTGCCACACCTATAGCAGACTACTTTCTTCCCGAACTTTGACTTTGACCTTTTCTTGCTAGTATCATCCTGCTGCTTCCCCCGCTGCCTTCCTCTATCCTGACTGACATACAGCCCGTCACCTTGAGAGTTGTCACCCACGCCTGTATTCTGCCTTCTCTCATGGTGAGAGAGTAGTGCTGCAGAAACTGTCTCCAGCTTTATGGTCGTTTTATCGACTGTTAGAGCTGTTAACAACGTCTCATATTGAGGAGGCAGAGAACACAGCAAGATCATGGCTTGATCTTTGTCCTCAATCTTCACATCCACACGAACCAGATCCCCGATGATTTGATTGAAGTTGTTGACGTGTGCAACCAGATCCCCGCTCTCAGACATCTTCAAACCGAACAACCTCTGCTTGAGGTATAGTTTGCTAGATAACGATTTTGACATATACATCTTTTCCAACTTATCCCACATCTCCTTACAAGTTGTGAGGTCCATCACCTGATGTGTTATGTCATCCGACAAACATAGTCGAATCGTTGAGACGGCCTTATCCTGCATCTCTTCCCAATCATCCTGATCCATCGCTTCCGGTTTCGTCTCCAACAGAGACTTCTTCATCCCTTACTGCGTAAGCAAGTCCTTAACACGCCGTTGCCACAGACCGAAATTTCCCTTCCCATCGAATCTAGGAACATCGAACTTAAGAGAACTTCCTCTGGTCATCCTTTAGAGTTCGCAACCTAAAGCTCTGATACTACTTGTTCTGAACAGCCGTCGTTTAGGTTAGAAAAAGATTAGAGAAGAAAACGTATTGAGGCAAATACCCGTTTAGGGTTTCTTATTATTGATGTGATAATAATTTACAAACCCTTAGACCCATATTTATACAGCCTCAAAAAACCCGATTTCCTTTTTCCAATAGAAATAGTAATTTTTCTAAACCGAAAAGACATACCGTACCGCGGGGGTCTGCGGCCCCCGCACCCCCCAGATGTCAACCTTGATAACGAGTTTTACTGATACGTCCGACCCACGAGTGCTAGGCATTTTACTGATACATCAGAGATTTAAGACACACAGATGCAACAGTAATCGCTCTTTTAGGAAAGCTAATAGTCTTCGTTTTTGAGACACTAATGTCCTCAATAATACAAAGATATGAATCCACTCCAAAATCATTTGCAATTCTAGTTGAAGTTTTATAAGCTTTCTTCACATGTCCAGGTATTTTCTTACCAAAGAGTAAGGATGATTTTTCAAAATTAATACATTGTCCATAAGCTTTCCCATAAGTCCCAAGGGCTTTCATGACTTCATCACATTCACGGGGTTCTACCTTACAAAATAACATGTTATCATTAACAAAGAGAATGTGTAATACCAGAGGGCTAGCGCGTGAGACGTGCATCCCTGTTATCTTACCTTGATTCTCTGTGTGATTGAGAAGACTAACGAGTGCTCCCGCGCATAAGATAAAAGATGAAAGGAGACAAATGAACTTCTTTGTAAAACCCGATCCCGGCCGCCTACCCAGCTTTCGAATTCTTACATCGCTTGGTCCACTTCCTGGCCGAACCTCTTAATTTTTGCCCTTTATCTATTATATCGCCCTTAGGGTAGGGCTATCTTAAACCTTATTGAAAGACTTCCTAGTCATTCATAGCTTGGATCCTTTCAATAGATACACAGCAGAATATTCTTGAACTAACCATTGGTCTAAAACCAATCTAATGTTTGTTCGGTTGAATCACCTTAGCCTTGGTTATTTATACTCAGCTACCAATTAGCTTCGAGGCCGATCCTAAACCCAAACCAAATCATACAAATACGAGGTTCCATTACCCTAACCATTCTATCTAGATCTATGCAAGTAATGCTAGATATTACCTTGGCCACATCCACAGAGCTTCTTTGCTCATCGGTCCTCTATTAATCTGAACTAACCATTCAACTCATTGAGTCTATTATTGGTTTCTATCTTTGTTCCTGCATTAAACAATTCTTTTAGGTACTTAGTCATTCAACCAACCATCCTCACAAACTTAAGTAACCCTTGAGAAGTCTTCAAACGATAACATATATGCAGATGGCCCATCTCAGCTCATGCACCATCCGAACATCCTTAAACCTTGTAGGATATGATACCAAGTTCATATATACTTTGGACAAACAATGCCCATCAGATCCTTAGTTAATCAACCAACCACCCTCACATGACTTGGAACTGATGAGACTTCATCTTCCCTGGCAGGCCTTGGGACTTTAACCCAGACAAAAAATATGTCTTATCCTTACCAACTGATGCCTTCATTAATCAAGTTAGTTCTGACACCTTGATCCATCATCTATGGGTCAGGTTGTCCATACTCAACCATGATCAGATCATACACGGCCTTTCTTGAACAATCACACTTAAGCTCAATACTTATGGTTCACAGCACATAGTACTAACCATACACTTCGTCAAGACTCTTAGTCGATCCTGAGGTTATCACCACCGAGGTTGATGTCTAGGATCATCACATCAATACTCTTACTCCAGAAACATGAGCATCCATACTAGCGCTCGGCCATTGAACCATCGTCATGAAACATGAACCGGCCACTAGTCATGATAAGCCATCTCTTCAACTCAGTGTGGGAGGGTGTGTATCAAAATGTAGTGTGGATCAAGAATTTTTTATTCCTTAAGACACTTTATGACTTTAGATTTACAGTCCAAGACACTTTGCACTTGAGACACACATTCTTAGTTTTGTTTGTCCATCATACCCTTCTTTCAACTCAAAAATTACCTTTTCTCTTGTTTTTTTTTAAATCTGGACGCATTTGTGTTTTCTAAACTGAATCAAGAACATTATACCTAAATGGCATGGCATCAACCTTAATGAATTACTAGAGCTTGACCCGTGCTCCCACACGGATTGTTATTTTCATTTTTATATAAATGAATATTATTTAAATGTTTATTGGTTTATATTTTAAATATTTTAAATATTTTATAAATACAACAATCAAATAGTTTACGTGCTGTAGAAAATAGTGACCCGTGTCCACTACTAAACTTTTGACAAAATATTGACCTATTGATATGTTTGAATAATATTTCTTTTAACATGAAATTATTTTTCAAATGTAATAAGAATTTAAATATTTTGATCAAATATGGATAATACGGTGAGATTTAGGATACATTAGAAAAAGAATATTGTTTTACAAAGATATTTAAATTTTCTTGTTGAAAATAATTAATAGTAACTGAAATGATTTAACGTATATGTTAGAAGTTTTTGAAATATATATAATCTTAGGTGAGATTATATTATATTAAAAATAATATTCACTTACAAATATTTCATATTGTTCTATAAGTTGTTTAAATATATTTAAATCTTAGAATATATAAATTTTATTGTTCAAAATAATTAATGGTAAGTTAAACATATATTTTAGGAATATTCATAATATTGTTTAATATCAAACTTAAACTTGATTTTTCAAAATAATTAATGGTAACATTATCCAAGTTGAATATAGTTAAAATCAATTTTTAAATTTGAATATCCCTAAAAATTAGCTAATTTGTTTAAGGAAATATATTAAATACGAAAATTAAGTTAAATTTGATTTAGAAAATTAAGTTAAATTTTATTGTCTGATGATGTTGTGGTTGTGGACATGGGAGTTATGGATGGACGGACGGGTGTGAGAAGAAGAGTTGTGGATGGATGAGGTATGAAAGGAGGAGCTGTGGACAGGAGATTTGTATACGTGAGATATAGCAGAAAAGAGGAGGTATGGATGGATGAGGTGCAAAAAGAGGAGTTCTAGGTAGATAAGGTATGAAATGAGAAGTTACGGACCGAGAATTTGTGTAAGGAAGAAGGTTTTTCTGAGGATTGATCTGATATGATGATTGTTTGGATTTGTTTTCTTGTTTTTAGTTATAAGCTAAAGTTTGATGTCATCACACTTGCAATGGCTTGTGGTCTCTGTCCACAATTGTTATGTCCATAATTTATTTATATTATATAATTCATCATATACCATCAAGCAATTTAAATTTGAAAGGTTGTAATTTTAAAAATATAAAAACATATATAATATGGATCCCAAAAGAGAAAAAGACAAAAATAGCACAAAATCAAGTTTTAGTCACAAAATAGCATCACAAGGAAGAAAATAACCAAAATAAGTTTTATTGAAAGGTAAATATGCATTTATAACCTTTAGATTAATTAATCTAAGATTTAGGGTTTAGAGTTATGTGGTGGAGTTTTAGAAATGTATTCAAATTTTTAAAAATAAAAATAAAAATGAAAATTTTCAAAACAAAAGTGTTATTTTAGTCATTTTATTTTTTGAGTGTTATTTTGTGATAAAAACTTAAAAGTGCTATTTTAGTGATTTGCCCATCTCAAAATGTATAAGAAACAATTCTTTATGTTCATTAGATATTAATATTTATAAATTACAATATAAAATAATAACAATAGTAAATTCAAACAAATTAGAAAATAAAATTAAAGTACAACAAATCACATACCATTTAAACCAGTGTTCTTTTTTTTCTTTTGACAACTACCGGTGCTCTTTTTTAATTCATAAATTAACAAAATCTAGTTTCAGGGGGTATCGATGTTAATAACACACAGATAGCCAAATGTGTCTTTTTGAGTGAAAGAGAAAGACTATTGTGTCCTAAAATCAAAAAAGTGTCTATGTATCTTTGAGTGAAAGAAAAAGGCATATTGTGTCCCACGATGAAAATGTAGTTGAAAGTTTCCAAATCTCGTTAAATATTCGGTGTGGGAGGGTGTGTAGATAAAATTGAGGGAAATGTAAAGAGTGAGGAAACCTCGAGGGACTTGATTATAAAATTGTTTTATTTCAAGGGTTAAAGAGGCGACGAGCACTTAACCAAAAATTGGGGTTCGGAGAGAGCGCATGACCAAAGATTAGGGTTTCAAGAGGAGCGATGGTGCGTATGGAAGGAGCGTTGATGGGTGAAGAATGTGATGGTACAATTAGCTTCTCTTAATTTATATGGACTTTTTTTCTGTAAAATCGATATTTATGATGATTATCTCTTCTCTGTACTACGCACAAGCTTGGTGTTGGTATCTGGAAGATGTATTTTTGCTGCATACACCTGATGAGCCTGACTGGGTGAGACCGAATCATGTCATTGAGAACGAGAAAAACAAGGCGCTTCAGCTCACACCCAAACAAGAATGTGACTTGATTAATGAACAGATAAAAGCCAGCGAGGTTTTGTCTTCTGTTTCTGTCTGGTTTTCTTGATCTTTGATGTTTTTATACTTTTTAAGTATTTAGAGTTGAGATTATATGTATGTAGGGCTTCGATGTTGATTGGACCAAGGCCCGCTGCCTTTACAATTACCATCCTGTTGTTTTCGATGATGATGTATTTGTCGAGGAGCCCGAAACCAATCTTGATCTACTCAACAGGCTCTGTGAAAAATCCATTGGTCACTACAATCAGGAAAACGTGAGTCCATTAATAATCAATTGCTTTTGGCTTCTTTTTTTTTTTTTGTTAATCTCTATTCTTCTTACTGTCTTTTCTTTATCTTTGTTTTTCAAACAGAAGACAGCATATGAATTTGTCAAGCCTCTTTATGCCAATTGTCACGGGTGTACTGGGATCATGTTTCTCATAACTTTCCAAGTCAAGGATCCTGTTGAAAACCTCACAAAAGACTTCCAAGCTAGGATTCATTACTCTTATTGTAGCAAGAGCCAGTTCATCATGTGCAGACCAAAACACCACCAAGCAGATAGCCTTGGAGTTGCCGAGAATGACCCCAAGAAGCCAAGGTATATACTACTATATTTCACCATATTTTACAGTCATTTTGATGTGATAATCTTATAGATGTTCCTATGATATTTTTTGCAGACTGGAGTAGGATGCTCCCTCTACTCGTGACAGAACTTACTATCGACTCTTGGTTATGTTTCTATTACTTTTTGTAGACTGTTGTTGTTGTCTTCTTGTAAGCAAAGATACCTGTAGCGAACCTTCTATCTCTCTACATTGTAAGTGGCTATTTTCTTTTAGACTCTTTGTTATATTTTATTTAATTACCATCTCGAAAACCGTTTTCTTTTCCTTACAACCTAAGATAACATTGTCACCTCTTTGGCGAACCCATATTTGACCTGAGTTGTTTAGGCAATCCCCAGAATTGGTTATTTTGGCAGTGATCATTTCATACGAGCAGATCATGGATCTGATTGGTTTAACTTTAATCTTGATTCATTGGTTTTTGAGCTTTTAGAAACTTTGTCTGGATCAATATACTTGGTTCCATAGATGATCTCATATGGGGTTTTTTCTTTCATAATTTCACATGGTGTTTGATTAATTAAACAACTAGCAATAAGAACACTTGCGGCGCTAGGTAATCATTATCAAACATCATGTGTAGACACACCCTCCAAAATTGTCGTGTTGAGTGAAAGCAGTGTCAGGTACTACAAATTGCTCGAGATTTTCAGTTCCAAACAAATATTTCCAATTCATTTTTGGAGCAAGAGTGGAACCAAGTATATTGATCCAGACAAAGTTTCTAAAAGCTCAAAAACCAATGAATCAAGATTAAAGTTAAACCAATCAGATCATCCATGATCTGCTCGTATGAAATGATCACTGCCAAAATAACCAATTCTGGGGATTGCCTAAAGCCCTAAACAACTCAGGTCAAATATGGGTTCGCCAAATTGTCTTGTAATGAATAAGTTTTAAATCAGCGAGAGGCTAATTAAACAACCAGCAATAAGAAGCAAAAATGAATTGAAATATTTGTTGGAAACTGAAATTCTCGAGCAATTTGTAGTATGTGACACTGCTTTCGCTCCACACGACAGTTTTGGTGGGGTGTGCCCACACATGATGTTTCATAATGATTACCTAGCGCCAAAAATACACATCAAGTCTGTTTCAATAGAGAGATTATCAAGTAATTAGGAACCCGTACTTCCAATTTGAGTCTGAATGGAATTTAAGTAATCAATACTATTTATTCATAGATTATGGGTTTTACTCTCAATCTCCACCACCGCAATGTGGAGTATCTGGTTCACTTACACAATTTGGATCACTTGTACCACAAGATTTTTGGTGAAAATTCACTTCAACTCTATGTGTATTAATCATGGAGCTTGTTTCTTTAACCGATCTGAGCAGGATAGTAGCTGTCTTTAACCGATCATGTCGTGTTGACAAAGTCTTATTGATCAGACGGGCTCGGGGATTTTCCAGGTATAGGGAGCGATTCAGACACTACCTCGGCCTTTTCGATCAAGCTCAACCACTGTTAGGATAATCACCTCCCCCGAAAGTCGTGTTGACAGAGTCGTATTGACGAAAACCGATCAAGGAGAATTACAGCTAAGAATTGGATCGCATCTTGTGTATGGAAGATAGAAATCAGAGCTTATCAAAGATGAGATAAGGTCTGGAAAACTAAAGAACTTTAGAGAGACATTAGAGAGAGAAACTTAGAGAGAGGTTTTTATGAAATTCGATACAAATTCCTCGGATGAAGGGATAGTAGGATAGTAGCTGTCCTACGTGATGATTCACTTCAACTCTGTGTGTCTCCATAGAGCCTTGTTTCTTTAAGCAATGTGGGTTCAGTGCATCACAAGGTCTTTTGTGATGATTGACTTCAAGTCTATTTGTATTCATGGAGCCTTGTTTCTTTAAGCATTGTGGGTTCGGTGGATCACAAGGTCCTTTGTGATGATTCACTTCAATGCTATTTATATCCACGGAACCTTGTTCTTTAAGCAGTGTGGGTTCGGTGGATCACAAGGTTTTTTGTGTTGTCATGTTAACCCATGACACATTAAATTGTGTTGATTTGACAATATAAGCGATGATTTTTAATAAAAATATCTCTTTGTTTTAAAGTATATACATATTTTTATTTTATTTATTTTGTTTTTTTTTTTGAGGGGGAAGGAGGGGAGGAGATTTAAATGTTATATTTTATACCAAATTATTTATTTTTGACAGAAGTTACATAAGTATATACATATTCATAACCTCGTTTTTTTTCAAAAATACATATTTACAACCTTAACTATAGATTTTCAAAGATTATACACGGATGACAGAGTTGAAACCCATCAGTTTCTGTAATGTAGGATATAAGATTATATCAAAAGTGCTTTGTGAGAGGTTGAAAATATGTCTTCCAAGACTTATTTCGGAAATACAATCGGCCTTTGTACCAGAGATTCAGATAATATTCTGATTGCTCAAGAGATATTTCATGGGTTAAGGACAAATAAGTCTTGTCAAAATAAGTATATGGCGATAAAAATGGATATGATTAAAGCATATGATAGGGTGGAATAAAATTTTATCCAAGCATTACTCAATAAACTAGGATTTGATCCACATTGGACGAAATTAATGATGGAATGTATTTCATCTGTTCAGTATCGGGTTTTACTAAATGGTCAACCAAAGGGAGTTATAACCCCACAAAGGGGTCTTAGACAGGGAGATCCACTATCTCCATATCTTTTTATCTTGTGTACTGAGGCTCTGATTGCAAATATTAATAAAACGGAACAAGGAAAACAATTGACGGGAATGAAAGTAGCGAGAGCTTGCCCATCAATATCTCACCTGCTGTTTGCAGATGATAGTATGTTCTTTTGTAAAGCACAGAAGGAGGAATGTGAGACTATTCTCAGGATCTTAAAGGAGTACGAGGTGGTATCGGGCCAACTGATAAATTTTCAAAAATCGTCTATTCAATTTGGACATAAGATTGAAGAATCTAGGAGGCAAGAGATGAGAGATATATTGGGGATTCCGAATATAGGATGAATGGGGTCATATCTGGGATTACCAGAAAATATAAGTGGATCTAAGGTACAAGTATTTGGGTTTGTCCAAGATCGGTTAGATACAAGAATTAATGGGTGGACATTTCGATATTTTAGTAAAGGAGGGAAGGAAGTGGTCATTAAGTCGGTGGTTACGGCTTTGCCTAATCATGTAATGTCCTGTTATAGACTACCACAGACTATTACAAAGAAGCTTACGGGCACGGTCGCAAAGTTTTGGTGGAGTACTAAAGGCATGCACTGACAATCATGGGATAAAGTGTGTCTTCCTAAGGAAGAAGGTGGATTGGGTTTTAAAGATATTATGAACTTTAACACGGCGATGCTTGGAAAGCAACTTTGGCGTCTAATAAATAAACCGAACACTCTATTTTTCGAGTGTTTAAGGGTCGGTATTTCAGGAACGCTTCACCCCTGGAACCAATCCGTTCTTACTCCCCATCATATGGCTGGAGGAGTATTGTATCAGCTAGATCTCTGGTTAGCAAAGGACTAATTAAAAGGGTGGGAACAGGTTCATCTATCTCAGTATGGAATGACCCTTGGCTCCCAACCACTCGCCCGAAACCAGCAAACAAAAATCAACACAATTTGTTTCCGGAACTTACCGTGGACTCTTTTATTTCCCCAGGTTCTAGGACGTGGAATTCACAAGCCATTCGGGCTTTGGTGGATCCAGTGGATGCGAAGATTATCGAAAGTATACTTCTCAGTAGATTTTGTATGGAAGACAAGGATGGCTGGCATTTTACTAACAATGGAAAATATACGGTCAAATCAGGATATGGGGTGGAAAGAGTTTACCCTAGATAAAGAAAAACAACCAGCTTGCTATGGTCCGACAGTAGATGTTTTGAAAGCTTTTTGTTGGAAAGTGAAGTGTCTACCAAAGATGAAGCAATTTCTCTGGCAGATTGTATCAGGGTGTATTGCGGTAAAAAAGAATTTAAAAACACGAGGGATGCAAGGGGAAATTAGTTGTGATCGTTGTGTGAACGTTGAAGAATCTTTGAATCATGTATTCTTTGAATGTCCTCCAGCGCGGTAAGTATGGGCATTATCAAAGAAACCAACAAATCCATATGTTTTTCCTTCGGGATCATTGTTCACTAATATGGATCACTTATTTTGGAGAGTTTTACCTCAGATGAATGATCATCAGTTTGTATGGATATTATAGTATATTTGAAAAGTAAGGAACTGCAAGGTCTTTAGCAATCTGGATATTGATGTAAGGGATACACTAAAGTTGGCTGAAACGGAATCTACTATGTGGGCGGCGGCACATGATTTGAATATAAAGCACTTTACACCACAGCAAGTACATACACTTCCCACAATTCTAGGGAGATGGTGTTTCATAGATGGTTCGTGGAAGGATAAGGATTCTTTCTCGGGACAAGGATGGTTCAGTACTCTAGGAAGGTTTCGAGGGGCTAATGGGGGCGCGAAATGTTCAGACAAGTATGTCCCCTCTTCACTCAGAGGTGGAGGCATTGATTTGGGCAATGGAGTGTACTGAGAAATTTACGACAATTTCAGGTTACGTTTGCAACGGATTGTTCTCAGTTGGTGAAGATGGTTTCGGAACCAGAAGAGTGGCCAGCATTCGCAAGTTAACTGGAAGATATCAAGAGTCTACAAGGCAGTTTCCATAACTCACAGCTTATTCATGTACCACGGACGGCAAATTCAAGGACAGATCGTTTAGCACGCAGTGCCAGATAACAATCGTCTTTTGTCATTCACATAGATGCAGAGCTACCAGTTTGATGTGCAGAGTCTATATGAATCGATGGAAAAAAAAACTATAGATTTTCAAACAACACAGTACATCCTATTTATATTGTGTTAGTATTTTTTTTAGTAGGAAATTTCAAAATTTGTAAGTGGAATAGGCCTATATTTTCACACATTATATCGAAAACCATATTGTGATTTAAATATTATTGATTCATTTAGATTTTGTTTTGTTTCAAATTAGTGCAATCAAATTCAATCTTATAAAACTAAAATCATGATGCACAAGCCACTACCTAACAAGTATAAGGGTACAAAAACAGTTTAATGAAGACTTGACAAGTATTAGTGTATTACTACTACTTGATGCATATATAAACACAAACGGATCTATATACATACTCAGTTTAATTTATATATGAAAATTTTGGATACTGTTAAATATATAACCATATTGTGATTTAAATATTATTGATTCATTTAGATTTTGTTTTGTTTCAAATTAGTGCAATCAAATTCAATCTTATAAAACTAAAATCATGATGCACAAGCCACCTACCTAACAAGTATAAGGGTACAAAAACAGTTTAATGAAGACTTGACAAGTATTAGTGTATTACTACTACTTGATGCATATATAAACACAAACGGATCTATATACATACTCAGTTTAATTTATATATGAAAATTTTGGATACTGTTAAATATATATATATATATATATATATATATTTGTTAGTTGATATATGGTGTTTTTAACACATTGTACATAAGTTTTATGATTTTTTTAGAGTCTTTAATCGATTCTTTCTAATCCTTTCTAAATCACTAGATGTTTTTTTGATCCATGCGCAAAAATAATAATTTTAAATATAATATGTTTTATTTCAGAAGAAAAAAGTGATTTATATTTCAATCTTATTTTTTATATTTTAATTTCAATAGTCTCTTCTACTTTTGTTTTTTTCTGAAAATGATTTGTTTTATTAGTTTCAAGGTTAGAAAATTTTCAAACATGATTTGTTTATGTGATGTTGCCGAAGGTGTCGATATTGAAATTGAAATTATACTCTGTGATATTTATAATCCCTTATAATTTTCATATTATAGAAAATAGGTAATATTTCTATAAGTTTTGATGTTGAATACTAATCCTGGAACACCACTTTCTTCCGCTTTTGGTTCATGATTGTCATTTTAAATCTATGTGCAAACACTTTTGCTCCTCTGATTAAATATGTACATGTGTGTGCTTAGGTTTGCAGAAAATGGGAAGGAACTGCTCTAAAAGCCAATAAGGATGTAAGAGTTGTCCTCAGCCGCATTGGTGTTGTTCTTGGTAAAGATGATGGGGCTTTAGGTGTGTGCTCTGTATCTCTCTCTCTAATGAAACTTGTTCGTGATTCTGTGTGCTGATGATGTTTCATTCATATTAGCCAGATGATCCCTTTTTCCAAATGTTTGCTGGAGGTCCTCTCGCTTCAGGACAACAATGGTAAAGTCCAACAAAATTTCTTGCCGCCACTCTGCGAATCTAACGACCATTTTTTGGCATAGTTTACTATGTTGTTACCTTGGTAGGATGGTTTAGTGAGGACCTCGTAGATTATATTCACCAAGTCATCCCCGTGAATCCAGGAGAACCTACATAGTATTGGCTAATGTATTTTTTTAGAAATTAGACTTTGTAGAGTATTACAATAATATCGTTACTTTTGGTTTGGTAGTATTGGCTTTTATTTAGTTATCTTTGGTAGTGACGTACTTACTACAAAATTAAATAAAGATTTTATTTTTATAATGTTTTATAAAAGAAAATATATCCATGCATAAGAATAATATATGTTGGCTTGCGTTTAGATTTTGAAGATTGACGAGGTTGGTGGTAAAAGGGAAAATGGTAACAAACAAAGTGTAATTGTGAAATTTCTCCTTAATTGATTCTAGTTTACTTTTAGTATACCCTAAATTAAAATCCTAAGATTTTTTACACTACACCATGATCTCTATTTTTTAAAACAGTTAATCTTTTCTAATGAATGGTTTGACTCAATGTTCTATAAATTCAAGTTCAATGGCTTCAGTGATTCTCTCTCTTTCTGAAAATCAATTCAAAATTCAAAAGAAAAAAATAGTCGATTCTATATCTTGCTAAACATTTGCACAGCAATAGTATCTGAGAGATAAAAAGAAAAACGTAAACTTTCTATGGAACTTCATGCAAAGTGGAAAATCATGGTTAGTGAGATGAAAAACATTCTGACTCTCTATGACTCAAATCGTAGCTTGGTTTATGTTTTACTAGGGTCGGCCCGCCCTACGGGCGGGATAAATATTTTGATTTTTGTTTATTACTTATTTTTATTTTAAAATATTATATTAATATAACTTAATTTGTTATTAAATGAATTGTGATTACTTTCTCTGATTTTATGATAAAAATGACAAAAACATTTTTGTAATCAATTCAATTTATTCATATATATATATATTTATTTATAACACTTTACTTTTATTAATAAAATCAAGAGTTGACATAATCTTCTTGTTGAAGATTTGTTATAATCGCTGAAATGAAATTATAGTATTTATAAAAAGTTGAATGAATTATTGTAGCGTTTGCTAAGAAGATATGTTCGTAACCAATAACATGATTTAACGGAGGAAATATCATTCATATATATTCAAATTATCAAAACAATCAATAATACTTTATATTTGTTTTAAAAAATAATTGATAAAACAGTAATAAAATTTTAGTTATTAGTATTAAGTATTTTAGAAATAAAAATATAATTATATTAGTGTAACCAAACTTATTAATTTGTTATTCCCCATTGAGTTTTGATTTTATGATTTTTAAAATTAATATTAGTTTGGACTTTGGATTAAAAGATATGCCATTGATTATATTTATAGACAATTAAAAGTCTATATAATAAGATATATGATCAACTAATAAAAAAAAAATATATATATGTGAAATGTTTTCATGAGTGAGTCAAATAGGAATTTATTATCACTTCTTAATCTCATGTTCATCATTAATACTCAAGATATGTTATTTTATTATTGTAAAGTATATATCACGTGATAGAAAAACATATAAAAATGATTTAAGCTTAGTTTAAATTTATTTTGACTTTAAAACTATTAAATTTGTAACTTTTAAAGATATGAGAACATTTATGTTCTTTTTTTCCTTCTTATACCCCGTCTCGGTTGTTGTATTTGCTATCTATATATAATTAATTTAAATAATGTTCATAATCGTATTTGCATAATATTGTTATTTTTTCAGGTGATCATAATAATTATTAACAAAGTATAGCAAATTTTGTATTGTGGTCAAATATCTATATTATAATTTTTTTTGGATCTCACATGCTAAACATGTAACTGAAGTTTTTTTCTAATAGGCTTGCATGATCATTGTATATAATGCTTCTTGTTTTTATATTTTAGGTGTATTATCCTCAACCCAGAAGAGAAAAGCTTTATCATACGTTTGATTTTTATGCTCACTCAGGTATATGCTTAAGTACATGTTAATTAAGTATTACCTAGGTAATAGCTTATAGCCACATTTTTGTCTTTTTTTTTTTTATAAACCTCCTACTTTCCATGTAATATGTATATAACATTAACTATTTACTATAGTGGGCATGCAAAAATGGTTTTGATATAATTTTCAAAAAAAAAAATGGTTTTGATACAAAGATCACTTTCATCTTGTTCCTTGCTCTTTCTTTCTTCTACCACAGCTACATGTAAAGAGAGGAACTCATAAAGAGTATACAACCAGAATCTAAAAAATCCATGTATGAAACTAAAAGCAGAAAAAACAACAATAATGTCATTAACAAATGGACATTTAATCATCATATGATAGCAAAGTTCAATAACCAATCAGATGTACCGCATGATATCTATTGCTATATCAAAAAGTTATTTTCCCGATGACATTTGTTACTCCCTCCGTTTCATATTATATGTCGTTCTAACCTTATGCACACAGATTAAGAAAACATTTAATTTTACATATTTCCAAAATAAAAACACTATTACCAATACACCTAACCATGTATCAACCAATAGAAAAATAGAAAACAAAATATTTTCAATAAATTTTGCATTGAAAACCGAAAACGACACTTATTTTGAAACAAAAAATTTCCTCTAGAACGACATATAATTTGAAACGGAGGGAGTATTTCTTATATTAGATACATTAAAAATCAGTCATAAAGGTAATTTTCATAGTTGATTTATTAACTAAACGATCTTTTTTTCCTTAACTTCTTTTATTTTCTTCTCAGTTTCCTTTTTACTCTTCTCCTGCGATCTTCCTCCTTTAATTTCTTCAAATGTCTCCTTCTAATTCGATATTTCCTTAATTTGTTTTATATTCCTTCTCTTTTCTTTCATCAGTCATAGATTTTTTCCTTTTAAATCTGATATCTACATTTACTCTAAGATCTCCGACTTCTTTTTTTTCCTTACGATTTAATGGCAGTATGGGCTTGGAGAACAAAGAGAAAGCCCATAATGCATCAGAGCAACCAAAGCCCACTCAAGATACTGCAGCAACGGTCATAACATCTCCCTCACAAACGACAAGAACAACAAGCAAGTCTCAAACTCGTACGGTCGATCCAGCTCACATGGTGAGGACCACAAACAGATTTGAAACCCTAAGAATGTGTGGTGTCACTGCGTGACACGTAACTCGTGTGATTCACTAGGGTTTTATGGTTTCTCTATTTAAGCTTTTGGAGATGTAAACATTGTTCTTGAGTTGAATGAAATAAAAGAAGTTAAAGTTTATATCTTTGTTCATCTTCTCTGTTCTTTATGGTATCAGAACGCCGTCGATTCTGAGCCATGGAAGAGAATGATACGATCTCCACTCCTTCACTGAGTATCACTCAATGTGTTACTCTCAAACTCTCATCTTCAAACTAATTGCTTTGGAAGACTCAGTTTGAATCTTTCTTGTCCAGTCAATCACTCCTAGGGTTCGTCACAGGAGGCTCTGTTCGCCCTGCTCCTACCATTACAGTCAGAGAAGGAGAGGAAGCTGTTGAGCAAGCCAACCCGGAGTTTGCCAAATGGGTCAAGAAAGATCAACTCGTAATGGCGTTGCTGTTTGGATCTCTCTCAGAAGAAGCCTTGCGTGGTGTGTATGGTCTCCATTCAGCTGAAGAAGTGTGGTTTTCTCTCAGAAAGAAGTATAACAGAGTATCTGCTACTCGGAAGCTAGATCTGCAGAGGAAACTTCAAGGTATGACAAAGGGACAAAAGTCTATGTCTGAATATCTCTCTGGTGTTAAGTCAGTTTGCGACCAGTTAGACTCAATAGGTAGTCCATTGTCTGAACAAGAAGCTATCTATGGGGCTTTAGCTGGTCTAGGAAAAGAGTATGAGTCGATCTGTACTGTGATAGAACATTCGATGGATTCTGTCCCTGACTTGAGGTTTGAAGATGCTGTGTACAAACTGGTGAACTTTGATGATAAGATGCAGAACTATGGTCAACACACTGAAGCAAATCCACACATGGCATACTACACTGGTCGTGGCTATAACTCTCGTGGTCGTGGAAGAAATGGTTACAGAGGAGGATACAGAGGTCGTGGTTCCAACAACTACTCTACACGTGGAAGAGGCTTCAGTCAACAGTTCTCAGGACGCGGAACCAGACCAACTTGTCAAATTTGTGGTCGCTATGGTCACTCTGCTGCAACTTGCTACAATAGGTTTGATGAGAACTACGGGAACTCAGATACTGTCCACAATGCCTTAGCGACTGTGAAGCTGTCTGATCAAGAACTTCGTGCTGGTGGTGAATGGTATCCAGACTCAGCAGCCACGGCACACATTACAAACAATGAGTCTCGCTTGCAGTCATCTGAACCTTATGCTGGTAATGATCAGATCATGGTTGGAAATGGTGATTATCTGCCCATCACTCATGTCGGTTCCATTGCTCTTCACACACCACAAGGTATTATAAAACTTGATGATGTATTGGTGTGTCCCCAAATTACTAAGTCTTTGCTGTCAGTGTCTAAACTAACCTCTGATTATCCATGTGAGATTACGTTTGATGCTGATTCTGTGTATATAAAGGACAAGGGAACTCGACAGGTGATGGCACAAGGAAGAAGAACTAAAGATCTTTATCTGTTGAAGGATACGAAGTTTCAAGCTTACTACTCAACAAGGCAGCAAGCAACAAGTGATGAGGTTTGGCATCAACGTCTTGGTCATCCTCACAAGGATATTCTTCAACATCTAGTTCGCAATAATGCAATTTCGGTGAATAAGAAAGAGGCAGAGCAGCTGTGTGATGCGTGTCAGTTAGGCAAGAGCTGCAGACTCCCATTTTTAGCTTCTGATTTTGTTTCAAGTAAATGTTTGGAAAGAATACATTGTGACTTATGGGGTCCAAGTCCTGTTATGTCTTCTCAAGGTTTCAGATATTATGTGATTTTTGTAGACAATTATTCAAGATTCACATGGTTTTATCCCTTAAAGTGCAAATCAGATTTCTTTTCTGTTTTTGTTTGCTTTCAAAACCTTGTTGAGAATCAGTTTTCAGAGAAGATTTGTCAGTTTCAGTCAGATGGAGGAGGTGAATTCGTCAACACTGCGTTCAGCAACCACCTCTCCAAATGTGGGATCAAACATCTGATCTCCTGTCCTCATACACCTCAACAGAACGGTCTCTATGAACGTAAACATCGTCACATTACTGAGCTTGGTCTGACGATGCTCTTTCACAGTAAAGTTCCTCAAGAAATGTGGGTTGAAGCGTTCTACACTGCTGCCTTTCTTGGCAACCTACTTCCTTCATCTGTCCTTCCCAACGGAGTAAGTCCTTATGAAGTCCTCACTGCAAAACCTCCAATATACACTTCTTTACGTGTGTTTGGATGTAAATGCTTTCCATATTTGAGGCCTTACATGAAAAACAAACTTGATCCAAAGTCACTCCCTTGTGTTTTTCTCGGCTACAACGATAAATACAAAGGCTATCGTTGTTACTATCCACCTACTGGCCGAGTCTACATCTGTAGACATGTCTTATTTGCTGAGAATTCGTTTCCGTATTCAGATATCTATAGCAGCTATCACAAAGAGACTGATTCAACGTTGCTGAATGCGTGGAGACAAACCTATCTTAAGCAAGCTCCTGCTTCGTCCAGCTCAACTGGAAACCCCTTTGTTCTTCGAGAAGAAGAGTTCCCTCCTCTCAGAAGACAACAGACGGAAACAACTCAGCAACCTCCCTCACCAGCTCCGCTGTCACCACTGAATGGAGAAGATGTTCCTCATGTTGAATCAGACAGTTCAGATAGTGATATTGCAGAACCGGAGGTCATGCTTCCTCCTCCTCCTGTTCACTCTATGACAACAAGAGCTCGATCTGGCATCTTGAAACCCAATCCTCGGTATGCCTTATTCACTGTTCAGTCTGTCTATCCTGAGCCAAAGTCGGTCAAAGCTGCTCTCAAAGATAAAGGTTGGACAAAAGCAATGAATGTTGAGATGACTAACATGGATGAAACAGAGACGTTTGAGTTAGTCCCTCCTGAAGAAGGACAGAATCCTATAGATTGTGGATAGATATACAAAACAAAGCTAAATGCGGATGGTACTCTCCGACTACTGCGTGCTCGTCGAGTCGCAAGAGGTAATCAACAAGAAGAAGGTCTCGACTTTCTTGAGACGTTTAGTCCGGTTGTGCGTACTGCAACCATTAGAGCTGTCCTTCATGTTGCGGTTACAAAAGGTTGGAAACTTCGTCAACTAGATGTTCAAAACGCCTTCCTTCATGGTGAACTCAAAGAGACTGTCTACATGATGCAACCTCCTGGCTTTCGGGATGAATCAAAACCGGATTACGTCTGTAAGCTCAAGAAGGCGATCTATGGGCTCAAGCAAGCTTCCCGCGCATGGTTTGACAAGTTCAGCAACTTCCTTCTTCACTTTGGCTTTGTCTGTAGCTTCCCTGATCCATCCTTGTTCATCTATCATCAAGGCTCCAATGTGATCTACCTTCTACTGTATGTTGACGACATGATCATCACTGGGAACAACACTGTTCTTCTCGATGAACTCCTTGCCCGTTTGAACTCTGAGTTTCGTATGAAAGACATGGGTGATGTGCATTATTTTCTTGGCATTCAGGTGCACCAAGTTGAAGATGGATTGTTCCTAAATCAGTCTAAGTATGCTCAAGACCTTCTTGTGATTGCGGGAATGCAAGACTGTGCGCCCATGCCAACTCCGTTGCCCATGAAACTTGATCACTTATAAGGTCAGGATGAAATCTTCTCAGAACCATCTTACTTTCGAAGCTTAGCAGGGAAGCTTCAATATCTCACTCTTACGAGACCAGATCTCCAGTTCTCAGTGAACTACATTTGTCAGAAGATGCACCAACCGAGTGTGTCTGACTTTCATCTCTTGAAACGGATACTTCGGTATGTAAAGGGCACAACAGAAATGGGAATAAGCATCCGCAAAGACTCAGATTCTACTCTTGTCTGCTATAGTGACAGCGACTGGGCAGGATGTGCAGATACAAGACGTTCAACGGGTGGTTTCTGCACATTCCTCGGTCGTAACCTCATTTCTTGGTCTGCAAAGCGGCACGAGACCGTGTCAAAGTCTTCGACGGAAGCAGAGTATCGTACTATGTCTCTTGCTGCATCTGAAGTCGCGTGGCTTCAAAATCTTCTAAAGATCATGGGTTTGCAACAACAACGCCTGCCACTTCTCCTCTGTGACAACCTTTCAGCTGTTTGCTTGTCGGCCAATCCACGTTTTCACAAACGTTCAAAACATTTCGAAGTTGATTGGCACTATGTCAGAGAGCGTGTCGCGTTGAAGCTTCTTGAGGTCAAACATATCCCTGCTTCTCTACAGATTGCAGATGTGTTTACCAAGTCTCTCAGCCAAGCTGCTTTTGACAAGCTTCGAATCAAACTCAGTGTCTCGTGTGCTTCTACTCTGAGTTTGAGGGGGTGTAATGGCAGTATGGGCTTGGAGAACAAAGAGAAAGCCCATAATGCATCAGAGCAACCAAAGCCCACTCAAGATACTGCAGCAACGGTCATAACATCTCCCTCACAAACGACAAGAACAACAAGCAAGTCTCAAACTCGTACGGTCGATCCAGCTCACATGGTGAGGACCACAAACAGATTTGAAACCCTAAGAATGTGTGGTGTCACTGCGTGACACGTAACTCGTGTGATTCACTAGGGTTTTGTGGTTTCTCTATTTAAGCTTTTGGAGATGTAAACATTGTTCTTGAGTTGAATGAAATAAAAGAAGTTAAAGTTTATATCTTTGTTCATCTTCTCTGTTCTTTACGATTTTCTACTCGTCGTTTTTATTGTTCTTTATATCGTGTCCATGACTTAGCTTGATGCTTTAATTCTCATCTCCTTGTTTCAGATCTGAACTTTTTGGAAAAAGGCACAGATGGTTGATTTATACAGCACAATCGATGATGTTTACGTGCATTCACCATCTTTGCAACCGAGCATCGTCGTTGTTTCTCCGACGGCCACCACCATCGCCATTTATTCAACACTGCCATCACTGTCGTAGGCGCGTAGCTCCTTCCACCGACAAATATATTTAGTTTTATTATATTTTTGTTTATTTTATGTAATAAATATGTAATGATTTAATATTTTCTATTGTATTTTATATTTTCATTATTTTCGCTTTTATTTTTTTAAATAAATTTTAAATTTGTGTCGGGATCACGACGCTAACTATCGATAAATTTTCTGAGAACTCGTATTCTCGGCAATTTCCGAGAACTGGCCGATTCCACCTCGTTTCCGAGACTCAAACTCCGACGAACTGAAGTTTCTGGGAAAAGCGTTAGAGATGGAATCTTATGATGATGTACAGACAGACTTGAGTATCGGTATGGAGACCGTTTTCTTATAGTTTCTTCCGATCTGATCTAGTGTATTTTGTTTGTGTTGATCGTAGTCTGTTCTAGATCCAGGCAATACCACCGTCAAATTCACAGGTATACATTTGATTGAATGTAGAGTGTTTAGGTTAGAACTAAATGATTATGTTAAAGCCCACACAAAAGCCAAAGCCCGTATCTTTACATTTACTTTTTAATGAAACGCAGAGTTTAACTTACATGCATACGTGGCGCGCTTACAATGAACGAATTTGTGACATGGATGCTGATGTGTCAGCAGGATAGAAACAACTTTTCTTTATAGTAATAGATTTGAACTTTTTCCCTTTAACATTTTCATAGTTTTCTCTTCTTCTTTTTTGTTCTTTTAGGTATTGGTAAAATTTACCTACTTCTGTGCCAGTAAAAGGTAAACGGTAAACCTAATGAATTATATCAATTCTGTTTTTAAATGGACTAAACTAATTTTCAGTTTTCTGAAACATAACTATTTGTTGTGGTGGTAATAGTTAAGGAAGGAAAGTAATTAAGAAGCTCACCTTGATATTTAAAAGCACCAGGTGAAAAATGAAAACATGGGGATAAAGTGTTAGATGAAACGAGAAGGACTCATCACTCATGCCTACTTCTAGATTAAGACATCGTAACCTTAGGTTAGTCTTTCTTGTTTTTGTATTATGATTTTATTTTCTGGATTAAAATATGTTTTTGTAAAGTTTCTCAGAAATAAAAATTTGGTATATATATATATACAGGCCCGGCTTAAAAAGTACGAGAACCTTCTGCTAAACTAATTTTTTTACCTATATTAACGAAAGATCTTAAGAATTAGACCCTTAGTTTAGACTAATTTCAAAAATAAAGACCCTAAAATAGTAAAGAAATATTGATAAAAATATGAGGACCCAGTGCTCTTGCACCTCCAACACTATTCCAAAGCCGGCACTATATATATATATATATATATATATATATATATATATCCCTATATACTAAATCGCAAGTCACTAGACCAATAAAATCTTAACACATAATTTACTAAACAAAAATTTTAAGATAAAAAACAAATGAAAAACGAAAATGCAAAAAGCTAACCGTCTGGCCACTTCGCATGCGGTTTTTCTTTCCATACCACGATCACCGTTTACCAAAAATCTCTAGATAACCAACTACCTATGTTCGATTATTTATATTTGTGAGATTATTTTATAACTGCATGCTGTTACAAAACACAAATTTTTTCTCCTTCTCTAATTAACAAACCTGTTGTGGGAATGCAAGGCTTCTTCTCCGAGATAGTAAGTTTTACTATGGTCTTATACTCTTATTCATCAAACCTCATTAAACCCATGTGCAGAGTTTTCTTCAAAAAAATTACAGGTTATACTTCTTTTCCAAAACAATAATCTGAGATGGAGAAGGCAAGATAAACAACTCTTTTGTTTTTTTTTGGCAACGCAATATGGATATATAACTTAAAGTCTTCAAATGTCTATTTTATTTTTGCTGGCTTTGTATGCTTAAAAAAATCATATCCAATAGCTAATATATAATGATTGATTGAAGATTTTGAAAGAGCAGATAATCTAACACTACCCAAAAATACTACCAACAAAACTGGATTCACTGGTACAAAATTTTCTATTTACTAACCTTTTTATCATAAAAACATAATATCAATCTTTTGTGATTTCTGTTGGATGCTACCTAAATAGCAAATATATATTTTTGGTTTATTTGAATTGAAAATTATGTATAATAAATTAGAAACTAATTATTTTTATACCGGTCAAAAGTATTTTTTTGAAACTTTATACTATTTTCAACATAGAATCTCTTATATCATTTCCGTTTCCTGTACGCAGTACAGGTAGTATACTAGTATATAATTAAAGTTGAAGTACACAATCATAGTATTTAGAAATTTGAATAGTAGACCTAATAAAAACTGTTTGGAAACAATGATAGCATTATTACATTAATTGTATTTTTATATTTTATTTAGTTTAACAATTTTATTAATTATATTACCTTAACAATAATTCATCATAATTATATTGTCATAGTAATGATAGTGTAATTTTTATTTGTTAACTAATCGAATAAAATTTTGCTAATTATAAAATCAAAAATGTAAATAACTAGGTTTTATATACGGTTAAACATATGTTTCATTAAAACATTTTTTTTATTTTAGTTTCAATCGGTTGGAAAATTATGTAGTTAAAAACATAATTCAAAAACGTGTTTTTGTCAATAAAACAATAACTTATATTAAAATAATAAAATATGTTATTTTTACTGTCACTTAACTGTCCACTCCATATAATTATATTTACTAAATAAGAAAACTCTTTTTATTTTACTTAATTTAGTCAAACACATAGAAATAATCCGTTTATTAGATTATAAAATCAGTTAGGCATGAACATTGGCTATTTGTTTAGGTACAAATTGTTTCTTTCGGGTATCATTTTCTGTGAAATTAGGTCTGCTTCAATATTATGAATTTATGTATGGGTTTTGAGTTGGATTATTTCAGGCCTGGATGAGTTCGGTTTTGATATATAAAAACCTAAAATATCTAAATAACTAATGTGTCTAAAACGGGTTAGGATAGTGTACCAAAATAAGCATATTATCCAATTTAATCGAAGTTTTTGAATATAATTAGTTATAACACAACACATCTAAAATATATAATATTAATTATGAAAAATTAATATCGATGTATAAAAATAAAGTTAATACCCACATGTGTGTGCGGATCAATCTCTAGTATACTATTAAAGCATAATACTTCTTATGAATATGTCCCTAACTTTTTCCAATTAATTATAAAAATTGCAACTACTTTTTTGCCCAGTATTTTTGTAATCAATCAAAAGTTATTATTTTGCAATTACATTAAAGATCATTTAATATAATTCAATTCTTAACCTTTTTGAAAATTTTGTTTTCTAAATTTTTGCACCATATCTTTTCAAAAGATTTTTCACGTTATTAATTATTTGAAATCATTTATTAAATGAAACCTCAAAATAAATTCAAGTTGAAATAACAAATGATTAAATCAACAAAATCATAACACGAGTCTGAATTATCTCAACTTCTTAAAAAATAGTTTCATTTAAAATAAAAAACTAAATTTTTGCACTATATCTTTCCAAAATATTTTTCATGTTATTAATTATTTGAAAGCATTTATTAAATGAAACCTCAAAATAAAATCAAGTTGAAATAACAAATGATTAAATCAACAAATCATAATAAATTTGAAACGCATAATATGGGTCTGAATTATCTCAACTTGTTAAAAATAGTTTCATTAAAATAAAAACTAAATCACATAAACTAAATTTAATAAAGTTATAAAAAAATTTGAAACGCATAAATAAATTTTATTTAAATTTTTAAAAAAATCAGTATAAAATAAATTTAACTTCGGGTTAAATAAATAAAATCATATTACGGGTTAGAATTATTTAGAGCTTTCAAAATTTTAGTCATATTTAAAATAATAAAAATATGTCATATAACTAAATTTAAGATAAATTTCATAAAATTTTAAAATATATAATTTATCTAAAATCATAATTTTTATTACGTAAAATAATTTTTCCAAAAAACAATATCTACCAAATCTAGTTCCATACTTAAATTAAAGTTAAAGGATTTGGAAAATCCTATTCAATTATAACTATTTCAATTATTCACAAAATTAAAGTTAATATTTTAATTTTACTTGTGCTAGATATATGCTTTCCCTCAAATTTCATATTTAATGATTTTGTATTAAACGACTTTTGGATTCATATTGGACAGTTATAAGATGTAGAAATCAATTTAAAAAGTATTATAATAACTCTAAAATATTTTTAATAAATTTCTTTAATCAATTTTTGTGATTGAATGTTATATAACTAAAAAAATTTTTTTTTAAGAATAAGGCCGGTACATAGCACAGGAGGTAATACTAGTTTAGGAATAAATTTGAAAAAAAATATATGGCAATATAGTTATTAGCTCAATTAGTGGCTCAGCGGTTTGGTTTTGTTCTGATTTTGTTTATTTAAAAAATGAAAATATTATTCAGTGGCAAAGATTGATAAAATTGTTAAAAATTCAGAGATATTTCAAAATTGTACATTTGTTTTAATAGTTTAGATTTGAGCGCGTAACAAGTCTAACTAAACGTTGTAGTTAAACAAATTTGAAAGTTGGCACTTGACTTATTTGCAAATTTTCAATTTAAGATAATTGGTATTCGGTTTGCTTGTTTTCGAATAAATCACCAATTGGTACCTGGCTTGCTTGTTTTCTAATAAGTCAAGATAATTGATAATTGGTACTTGGCTTGATTTTCGACGGGCATGGATCACAAACCGACTTATTTTGCAAGTTTTCAATTTAAGATAACTGGACAAATACAAAATGACTACGTGTATAAGCGAGTATCAAGTATCAGTGCTAATAGCGCTATTTACTTGTAGAGCAAACTTCTCATTCAACACAACAATATTACTATTAATAGCCACCACAAAGTGTTTTGCTTAACCATACATTAGACTTCAGCGAACAAAGGTTATTATTACAAACTAGCAAGGTTAGGCCTCAGAATAGCTCCACGATTCTAAGTCACCACCACCACCATATAGACAAAAAGGTTGGAGTCAAATTACTGCTTGTCTCATTAGCGGTTTACCTTCTTAGGGTACCTGCACTCAAAACAACAGAGAATGGTTGTATAAAATTCATATATTTGATCATCCATGTAAGAGTAGCGAAGCTTGTGAACAAACCTCTTGATATGATCAAGTACCAAAAGCCTTGGCCCTGGTGGAATGTTCACTTCTTGAAGCTCCCTAGATTCAGAATACATCAGAAAGAGGATAATTAGTTTTAATTAGGGTTTATGAAGCTGAATAAAACCTGAGCTTGGCTCTGTGAGTTTATGGCCAGCTGCCCGCCGATAACCATTCCTGCTATACCGGCGAGAACAGCTCCGAAGACACCGCCATATGCGGTCATGAAAACGAGATCTATCAGCTTGTACAGTGTCGGAGTCATTTCCTTCGGCGACGAACGCACCATCACCTGTTTCTTTTTTTTTTTTCTCTTTGCTTCTGCTTATGTTTCACTTCAGTTGGGCTATACGACTTGTTGGGCCTGGCAGTCTAGGCCCACTTATCGATCTTTCAATTAGATGTCATATGTGACACATGTTAAAGTCAAATACTACATATCTAGTTTTTTTCCTGAATTAACACTATCAATCTTCTTACTATATAATATAATTGAAGATTGTTTATATAGCATTAGCAAATCCAAACTAACATTACAGAATTACCCACAGCTTAAAAAGATATATACAATCTCTACGTTTAGATTTTTGTCTACATATATATATAGTCCGTTTAAAGATTGTCTAACCATACATAAACATGCAACCGGCATGTACGCACTTATGTCCCCCTTCTACCAGTCTACCACAAACACGTATACCCAATTCTAATTTCTAAACACCATTCTCTATTTTCTTCTGTTACTTTACAATATGTTTTTTAAATCATATTTAACATTCGCACCAAAAAAAAAATGTTTTTTAAATCATATATATTCTAGGTAGTTAAGATATGAGGAGTAACATGCGACCAGCATGACATGTATTTCTACCCTCTATCCTAAACATTCGACCTTTCTAAACACCCTATGCTTTATCCAAGTATATATTGAACGGGTGAGTCTAGGATATACTGTTTATTCATGCAAGCATCTCATAGTCTGTTTATGTTGCTACTTCTCCTGCGTATCTGAGTACACTTGGCAAACCAGGAACGAAACAAATTGGATGTCATTACATTCTAACTGGTTAGAAACTATTCCACGCCAGCCTCTGTGGTTCTTTATAAAGATTCTCACTCTCTCCCTCTACTTATATAAAATCCTCACTTTCGATTATTCGTTTCCTCACATCTTAAGAGAGAAGGCAAGAGGTGGCCTCATGGCAACTTTGATCTCCGGAGCTATGCTTAGTGGATTGGGTTCTACTGTCTCGATCAAAAGGAGAAGCAGCGTCGGCCGTATAGATATGAGAGTTGGCTGGAAGAATGTGATCATTTCACCTCAGCGCAAGAAGTCGTGGGTCATGGCCGCCGTGAAAGATGATGATGGCAACTCAAAGCTAGATCCAAAATGGCTCGATGATGCCTCGTAAGTCTATGTATTTTAGACATATATATCTGAGATCTACATAGGTAACAAAGATTGACTAATTAATCTCTAGCTAGAATGTAAAGAGAGAAGCAGAACACATTAATCATTATGATCCCATTGCATGATTTCACATCACTTTAACTCTTCTATCTCAAAATTAAATCAAAACTTTTTAAAATCAAATCAATTTTGTGCTCGTTTTTAGAAATCAACAAATTTAATTAAACATTAATATTCAAGAATCTAGTCCTTTTATGTTTTATATTATATCCATCCGGATGAAATCTAATTATGAAATACAAACACATGATATTTTCTCAACAAAATTAATCTGATAAAGATGTGTAAGATATATTCAATCTTGAAATATATATATATATATATGTACCTAATCAGTTTGTTAAAAAATATACATTTAATATTTCCTTTAACTTTCGAGCATTGTCAATTTTGTTATCTATATAGTATTTATAACCATTTTGTTCACTGAAATAATTTTGTAAAACTGTGTCACACATACGCACAAATGAAAGAGAGAAAGCTTCCGAGTACGTGAAGGAGAAAGGAAGCGAAGTTGGACACTTGACTGCACATGAAGGACAAGAGGTTTTAGATCACATACAAAGAGCAAAACACTACTTTATGGAGAAAGCTGGTGTAGCCATGGACATGGTGACTGAAAATGCTCACACAGCTTCAGATTTTGTGGCGGAAAAAGCCAAAGTGATGGAGGAAGAAGCTGTTTCAATTACAGAAAAAGCCAAAGATTTCGTAGTTGAAAAAACAGGTGAAGCTAAAGATTTCATCATCGAAAAAGCTGGTGAAGCCAAAGAGTTGGCGACGGATATGAGCAAAAAAACGGCTATATACATTGGAGAGAAAGCAGCCGAGGCAAAAGAAGCGATATTGCCTCCAAATTCTGAAGAATAGATTGTATTTGTCTACAGCCCTAACGTCTAAACAAATACAAGGTGTTGATATACAAAACATACTTTTTATCACGTGAGAATATAAAAAAAACTGTTATAATCAGTGGTTTATCTTTTACTAAAATTTTTAATTCGAATATATTTGCAAAATAAGCCATACACAGTTATTTTCAGTTTTGATATAACTGAAATATGTGTTGGTCGTTCTCAGATGTATATTGGAACCCTATACATATAAATCAATTGAGGCAGTAATGTATTTTATTTTTATTTTGTGAGAATATATTGATACATAAACTTGGTGGTTAGTACTGACATACTTGCTGTTTAATCATTCAATTGCAGTTCTTAGGGTATTATATATTTCGTTGAACAAAAAAAAAGAGTATTATATATTTGAAGCATATGCCATTTGTTAAGCTAAAGGAACACAATATAAATCTTACTTTTTTGTGTCAACATGATTATGATTAAACCAAGATTTGGCTAGTGAAAATGTCATTTCGAAGAGCAGTTTTATTTGATTGTGCCTGGTTTACATGAGAAAATACTATGTCTCTCATCCTACCTTCTTTTACTAGTGCATATGCATAAATATTTTGCTCCTCAAGATATGAATCAAACTTACACTCTCAAATGAGCTTGTAAAAGGCGTGACACGTTTATTTCTGAAGTGAAAGCTGGTCAGTCAATCATATCCACTGAATCTGAACAATCATTCTCAATTAGGATCGTAAAAAATCATCCACAATATTAACCAAAGAAATCTTCCCATCTCGGCATGTAAAGCTGAAAGATTTCTATAACAATCATGAAGTCTAAATGATTCAGCAGCCATTTGGTTCTTAATAGTCCATCCTAAAACACTAAATACATAAATATCTAACCACTAATGACCAGACGACCATTGAATTAGTTACTAAAACAACTGTTTTAAAAGAGCCAATTCGAATATTTATACAAATTTAAGTTATTACAAGGTGTAACTCTCGATATGTGTGTTTGCATTCTGAAAATATATCAAGTTATCAACAATGTCGATAAAACAAACGTTATGTATTAATTATGTTTAAAAGGGTAGAATTGAAGAAAGAAGAGAATGAGCAATAGAAATCGTAGTAACATGCGGCCGGCATGGACCCTCCTTCTACGCATTTCTCTTCTACTAAAACATTTGACATTCTAAACAGCATGCTTTCGTCTTCTTTTATATTTCTATTATAACATTTTTCAATAGAAATCAATATAAACACTAATCAAATTCAACTAGTGTTTTCCTGTTCTTAATTGATTTTTAAATTATGTTTATTGGAGGCATATCAACGGGATTTGTATTCGGCGACTTCAGATATATCAGTCATCCAATACAACTTTTCACCTTTATTTACTTGAGCCTCAGTACATTCTATAAGTATCTTACTATTCTGTATCGATTTATAAATTAACTGAAGATTAAAATCAACGTTATGTGTTGTTCACGAATTTACGCGAATCACGATACTTCAAAAATTAAAGACTTCATATTAATATCCACCAAATTTAATGGGATATTGAGTGTGTAACATGTGAAACATATTCCCTTAGATTATGGTCCTTGTTAACTGCATTAATGTTCATGTTCTTTGTTTTGCCGCTATGGTTGGATTCCACTCAATCCCAAACATCCAATATCTTTGGAGTGTATGAAGACATGACATGTTTGGCCAATTCTAGATAACTTAGAAAAGAGTTGATAACAGATCCACTTCTAAAACTAAAAGAAATTATTAGCTTAATATATTTTTATGGTGGTACGTAATAATTATTTTCTTAAATATATTTTGTCTAGTATTTTCTTACAATGTTTTTTCATATTCTTTTGTTTTTGATCTATTAACCACAAGGTTGATTATTTGTTTTTTTTAGATAAGAAGCCATAACTCAACTAGTTTGCTTTCAGGTACTTTTCCATTGGTTTGGCATGACACTAAATTCTAATATGTATTACTAGTTGAAACAAAGAAATATTAGAATCCGAATCAACTGATGTGTATTTAATATTATCTTTTAGAAAAAGAGGCTTTGTATTTGTTAATTTACAATATCAATTTGGTCTTATTTTCTATTGTTATTCATTTGTCACCAAAATAATTAGTCTTTGTTCTCATTCGAACACTCTAACTAATCTTTCAAAGTTGGAATGTAATTAGTCAAAAAGATTTATCGATTTGTTTCCCAATCGAAAACTCCCAAAAGAATTGTCTATGATTCACTGCCCCAATTAAGAGTAAATGTCCTAAACCGGAATATACTACCCAATCAAGCGGGAACCACTTAACCGTCCGGTTTACATGTCTAATATTATCATGACAACCAAGGGCGGCTACTAACGTGCGCCAAGTGTATATATGAGTAGACTCCTCCTCATCACAAAATCACAATTTAACAAACCAAAAAGAAAAAAAAGGAAGAAGAGTGTTTCATCTCATCTGTGCAGGTATAGAGGAGAATCGTGTCGGCTGAATCTGTGTCAGAGACAGAGCATAGTGTGAAGTAATTGGATCTCCACTTCCTTTTTATCCTTTTTTATTTTTTTTTAATATTTAATTAATTATCTTTTTCTCTGAATATAAATGTAACAAACTTTCTTCTATCCCCCTGGCAATTGCAGTTGCAAAAGTCTTCGTCTTCCTTCCAGAGAGAGAGATATCGGGAAGATATTTTACACAATCACAGATCGAAATCGACGATGGGTTCGTTACTCCTCTCTCTCTCCCTCTCTCTCTTTGTTCTTCGATGATGATTGATTCTTCAATTTCGAGTCTTTTTCATCATGGGTTTGTTCAATTTCGAGTCTTTTCATCATGGGTTTGTTAAATTTCGATTCTTTTCATCATGGGTTCGTTTGTAATCGTGTTCTAGGGTTTAGTCTCTGTTTTGGTTTAATTGGGTTTTATTTTTATTTTTTTGTATTCTTTCAGATGATTGCTTGAGCTATTCATATCATATGGATGATGAGATTGCAAGGTTTATCAGAAGAGTCAATCCTCCAAAGTAATTTGCTCCTCAATCTTTGATCTTTATTATGTTTTTTTTTTTCAATTTTGACTCTGTTTTTTAATTTTGATTATTATCATCATTTTAGGGTTGTGATTGATAACGATGTCTACAATAACGTCACTGTCATCAAGGTAACCTTCTCTGCGATTTCATTTTTCACATTATTAGGTTTGGTTTTGTTGTAAAAAGTAAAAAACAATTTTGATTTTTGTTAGGTGGATAGTGCAAATAAACATGGGATTCTCCTTGAAGTTGTTCAAGTCTTGACTGATCTTAACCTCACCATCAAGAAAGCTTACATCTCCTCTGATGGTGGCTGGTTCATGGATGTCTTCAACGTCACTAACCAAGATGGGAACAAAGTCACCGATGAGATCGTTCTTGACTACATCCGTAAAGTAAGTGATTAACGAACCGAACCTCTTGTTTCTGTTCTGTTTTGTTTTGTTTGATGATGTGATTTATAATGAACTCCCTTTTGTCGTGTGTTTGTTTGCAGTCTCTTGGCCCTGATGAGTCTTCCTGCTTCAGTCCGAGATCAACCATTGGTGTTAAACAATCTGTCGACTTCACCTTCATTGAGCTAACGGGAACGGACAGGCCCGGTTTGCTGTCTGAGCTAACCGCTGTTCTAACCGACCTTCAATGCAATGTGGTCAACGCAGAGATCTGGACGCACAGAGCAAAGGCAGCGGCGGTTTTGCAAGTGACAGACGAGGAAACCTCCTCCGCGGTCACTGATCCAGAGAGGCTGTCCAAGATCAGGAAGCTTCTTGGCTACGTTCTCACAGGTGGAAGCAGGAGCAGGAGATGCCGTGAACCCAAAACCACGGTCTCTTCATTCTCTCAACGCGGATCGTAAGCTTCACCAGCTGATGTTTGCGGATAGAGACTATGATGAATGGGAGAATAACGTTGATGATGAGGATAAGATTGGGAGAGTGGTTCCGGATGTGGATGTCTCCAACTTGCATGATTTGGATTACTCTATTGTGATGATCAAATGCAAAGACAGACCAAAGCTTCTCTTTGATACTGTTTTTACCTTGACGGATATGAAGTACGTGGTCTCGCATGCCAGCATTGATGCTGAAGGCCCTGAAGCTTATCAGGAGTACTACATAAGACATACGGATGGATCTCCTGTGAAGTCTGAGGCAGAGAGACAGAGAGTCATCAAGTGTCTTAAAGCAGCTATTCAGAGAAGAGTCTTTGAGGTAAAAAAAACATTGTTCTGATCTTTGCTTGGAGAAGAAGAATGAGAATGTGTGTTGTTGTTGGTTTTAACATTTGTTTTTTTTATGTTCTTAGGGTTTGATGCTTGAGCTTTGTACTTCAGATAGGGTTGGATTACTATCAGACGTGACTCGGATATTCCGTGAGAACAGTCTAACGGTAACAAGAGCTGAAGTGAAAACAAAAGGAGGCAAAGCGCTCAACACGTTCTACGTGAGGGATGCGTCTGGTTATGAAGTTGATGCTAAGACCATAGATTCAATCAGACAGGTGATTGGTCAGAAGATACTTCAAGTGAAAGGGGGAAACACAGAGGTTAAACCGAGTTCTCAAGAATCTCAAACGGGGTTTCTCTTTGGGGTTTTCAAGTCTAGATCTTTCGTCAATTTCGGGTTGATCAGATCTTAAAAACATAGTATTACTCTTAAATCTGTAAATGACAGAAGTAAAGTAGTACATTGTGTGAATGTGTAGAAGAAGGAGAAGCTTTTAGAAATGAAAGTTTAGATTCTTACAGGGGGGCTTTTTTAAGTAATATTCTTGTGTACTTTTACATTGGTGGATGTATATATATATAAAATTGGATTACAATCATTGTCCATAAGATTTCCTTTTGACTGGCTCTGTTGGAACATCCTTTTCAGGCAGCTATAGAATTTTCCAATTAGCAAACAAGTTGGCATTATAACATTATAGTGAATTATAACTTTAGGGCCAAAAAGTCAAAAGGATATTGGTTCCATGACCCTCTTTGATTGGTGTGCCACATACCTTTGGCATACCTTTGGCAATGGCATTTGCCATGCTGTCTCTCCTTCTATCCACAACTTTTAATCGTTTGTTATACTGAAAAGTAAAATAAAATTGAGAAAAACTTGGACCCATTAACTTGTGAAAATGTATATTTGGCTTTACGATCATTTTCATCTATTTTTGGACGGCAATATATTTATATAGTTTTATTTTTCTCTTAAATAATGCCATTGGTCCCAACAAATACCAAAAGCGACATCAAATCTGAGAGGGCTCTACAAAACTGTGACAGACAACAAAACACCAACTAAAGCTAAACCAGAGAAAGAACTGTACCAACTAAAATGAGTAAGAAACCAGAAGAGACAAAATTATTCAAATTACATGATGGTGCCAATAAGTGATACATCATATATCTATCTACTAGGATATGACCTGCGCCTTGCGCAGGGTGAATTTATATAAAAAATATTTAACAAATATCGCACGGAAAAATAAATTTTATATTCTTAATCTAATTAATTTTTTTGGCATTTAAACAAATTTTTTTTAAAAAAATTTTGTTAAGTGCATAATTTGTTTACTGATGAACTGGTCATATTTTTGAAAATATTGTACGTTATAAAATCACTTATCCCATAAGAACTTAACATTTAGGTCGAAGAATCTCAGACCTACTATATTTGGTTATAATAAAACTATGTCATTTTAAAAATATTGATTTAGCATTTTAAAAGTTAATTATGGTTATGAAAAATTTATGTTCACGTACCAATCCTATCTATTTTGAATATTTTTCTCATTTTTGTGTCGTTTTTTTCTTTTCATTTTGGTTATTCTCGATATAAATATTAATTTTTGAGTTTATTATCATTTCGTTCGTTTGTTTTGGCCTGATATTTAGAAAATGTTTAAAATCTAAAATTATTAAAGAGATACATACTTATATTAAGATTTGCGTCTTGTGCAGAATAAATATATTATATTTATTTCTTATCTTATGTTTTCTGCATATTATAAAATAATAATTATATATTAAATAACTAAAAATTCAGTTACTATTATGTAATAAATTGGCGTGCGCATATAAATGAAACGACCGTTCTTGTTTATTCGCAATCATTTTAGGATAAATAAATGAAAACAATCAATCTTATCTATCGTATATGATATATAAACTAATTTAAATGATATTAACATAGATATATAGTATACTTTTAATATGAATATTTATTAAAGGAGGTTCTTACTCGTATGATTTTATGATTATTTGCATATTTGCATAACAAAATTTTACACCGACAAACTTTTTTAAATGTCAAATGTTTAGTGGTTTCGATAATTTATAATCATTTAAAAACGATGATATTTCAAAATTAAAATATTTAATTTTCAATATATGTTAAATGAAAATATCAAAATATAAGTATGTATTTTCAGATGATGTATATTTTAATTTAAGTAGATATCACCTTAATTAGGCTACAAATATTCAATAAATCAACTCATATGAATTTTCATCCTAAATTCACGCTATCCTTTGAAACATGGTAAGCATTATATTATTATTACCAAATATAGGTAAAATTATATATAAAAAAATTGACCCATAATTAAGGTCTTGTATAATCGTATAGATCTAAATGAAATTAATGTAATTTATTATTAATATCCATAACTAAAAATGATTTCAATTCGTCCTTGCAAATCATGTTTGTAATGTACGTTCTTAATAATGGATATTGATTACGGCCAACTAAATGTTCTTACCACAAGGTTATTTTTTACCAGCTCTCTTTTTGCTAAAACTATTTTTTTTATAAAAAAAAATTTTTGACCAGTTATAAGATGAACCAGAGGCATTTCGAAATTGTTTTTTTTTTCTTGTAAATTATTCAATATGATCATGTAAATCTGTGAGTTTACATGACCTATACATACAATCATGTGGGTCTCTTCATATGCACTTCATTTGATCATAAAACATTCACATTTCACTGCTAAACTTAAAACATATAATCATGATTATATACTGCACATATTTTTCTAATGAAGTTTATGAAGAGATATGTTGTAGTAACACTAAATATATTGTGTTGTTAGAAATGTTAATTTTAATTATAATAATATCTATGATACAAATAATGAAACATGATTTATTATTCATGAATGACATAGACTCATAGTGTTAAATACCAGGATATGAATACAAACGAAAATGAATGATGCATATAGTCTTTTTATTAAAATAAATGATTCACATGTTTATTGTTAATGATTGGTATGACCAGTGGTATTTCTTATAATTAGTCTAGTAATAGATGGTTTGGTAGTTAAGTATTGTGAAAGAGATTATGGTGATGACACCTAAGCAAAATGGCATGCTTGTAAATAATTTATAAATTAAAGGTTAGTTTTTAAAAATGTTTCTTGATTAATAAGTAAGAGATTGTGGACCAGAACCAAAATACTTCTAGATGATGGAATATTAATTGCATTTTCGTATTGTAAAAATTTTAACCAAGAAACGTTAACATTTTAGAGAGAGAGCGAGACACATTAACATTTATATTTTGAATAAGTCATGGTCGTAATTATAGAAATAGTTAGCTATCAATCATTAATTTGGTTTCAGTTACCACTACGTTCCATAGATTATGTCATCAAGAACAAAAATCAGTAACTATAGTCAAAATGTAATGAAAAATCATGCTGTAAATTTGTGACATACCAATGGCAACTGATGTAAATAATCTAGTAATTTAAGGATCAATGCATAGGAAGGCTGAGATGAATTGTGAAGAAGACACTTATGCAAAATGGCAACATGGTAATAATTCTACTCTTTAAAAGTTGTTGTTTTTAATTGCTGCTCTATTAATACTAAGGGGATGTCAATTAGGATCGTCGATTCTCTACATTTATGATTTATCTACATGTATAATGTATTCGTGTATTTATAGAATTAAACATAAACCGGTATAATACTTTCAAGTGCAAAAAACATATCTCAGGTTCCATTCATGAAATCTTGGTAGATTCTTCAAATCGCTTAGATGTTCCTTCTCTCCCATTACGTCACGTCACATGAAACAAATCGAAAAGGAAATATTCCATTATTTTGTCTTTTTATTATCACATTCAAATATATTTCCAGTGCCAAATGAAAATTGAATTTATATGGTTCGATCAATTTATCTTTTTAAAAAGCATTGTAGACTACTAACTGCATACTCTTCCCGTTGACCAAAGAAAAAAAAAAAGAAAAGAAAAAAAGACTCATACTCTTCCCTAGTCGTCTCAACTCTCAAGTTCCTAAACGGTACCATTAAGTACAACTCGTAGTTAAGGCGTTTTCCTAGTAAATTGAAACGAGATTTACTTTCATCTAATAAATCGTTTGGTATCTAGTCACTACAACTATAAATCACATGCATCACTTCTATTTCAAAGATAAAAAATTAGTAAACCTTGAAACTTTATCATCTTATAAAAAATGAGCGACAACGAGAAAAAAGATACTTCAACCTTTGAAATCGTCATGGCGGTCATAGGTGTCGTGGGAGCCATTGCGGGCTTATTCTCCGGCATGGGATCAGGACCGGAAATGAAGACGATGAAGGCCCCTGGTAAGGATGGTCGGATTTTCAGGAAATCGTTCGAGAGCGACCCGAAAGGGTATTTCCAGAACCTGCGTAAGAAATGAATGTTTGATGGTGTTATGTATGTCGGACTAGTACTTCCGATCTCTACTATATGATGAAATAATAAGAATAATGACAATAATCGCTAGGGTGCTCATGATTTCATATTGTTATAGACCCATGTTATTATGATCATTATGTAATGATGAAGTTTATCTATTTTGCTCTCTCTCTCCGCTTATCATCAACATCCATCGATAATATGTTAAAATACGAACGGCATATAAAAGCTAGTCACGACTTTTTTCTGCTCCAAGCAATCAATCAAACCAGATCTATAAGAAACAAAGATGTTTACTTTGTTTATGACATTTTGAGTGCCGAAGTATACACTCTTCCACGGCGCGTTTACAAAAAAAAAAAGAGAGCTGATGATCGTTCAAACTTAACCTTTTAGAATTTTTACATATTCTATTTAAAGTCTTTGTTTGTTGGCAAGAAACCAAATATTAAGTCAATTGTGTAATCACATATTTTGATTTCAAAGAAACTTTAAATCCAAATGTTAAAAATCAAAAATTAAATTTAATAAAAGGGGGCAGAGCCACATTAACACATGTGGGGTCAGATGCCCCCATGAAAATGTAAAATAAAATGTAAAAAAATTTATTATTTACCTTGTAATTTTGTAGTCAAAGGAATTGCAAAGAATGCCCCCATAGTTTTCTGAAATTACACGTTTGATGACCCCGTTGACACTGTTGTTCTTTTTAACATTTTTAATGTGGATCAGATTCATTGTTTTTTCGGAATCTATGGATTTAATATTTGGATCCGGATTTGGGCTTTCCGAAATATCCGTTTTATATATCATACAACCCGTAGATATCCGGATCGTAAAAATAAATAATAAAATAATAATAATAATTTTTGAATATGAAAATTCTAAAATAAAAAAGAAATTAAATATTTATATAATAATTATAAATATAAATATGAATATAATATTTAAAATTAAAATATAGTATTATAAAACTATATAAAACTAGTTTTATGAATAAATATTAATATATCAAATATAATTATTGATAAAATTAAAAAACTTATATATTTTGTAAATACAGATCCGAATCCGGGTATCTAAACCTAAAAATTAAGATATCCGGATCCAGATTCAATTTTGATGGATCCTTGATTTTACTATTCGGATCCAGATAGCTCGGATATCCTATTTTCGGAAAAGATCCAAAGCGAATCTCGGATAAAATCCGGATCCCGGATGATAAGTCTTAGGCCTACCGTAAATGTCTCTTGATTTTGATTGGGATTGATTTTCTAGCTTTACAATTATTTAAAAAGTTTTCTATAAATAAACGTTAATTTGTATGCTGATGTCAAACAAAAAAGGTTAACTTATGCTAAATTAAGAACAATTAATTCGGTTTCTATAAAATATAATTAATATAAATTTTCTTCTATGTTTAGTTGGTTATATTAAGAGAATGAGATTGAGTTTTAAAATACCAGAATTCTTTTTTATGTCAGAGTATCTAATACAGTGGAGAATAAAATTTTAACTTTGAGGTAATTTTAGTCAATATATTTTGTTGTTGTTTAGGACAATGTTAGTAGTTGCTATTATTAACACTTGTTAGTTTTTCTTTGATATTTCTGTTATATTTGAGGATTTATTTTTGCTTTATGTTATGTCAGTAATTTGCTACAGATAAAACTAAAACAAATGTAAAACATACCAAATAAATGGAGTAGTATGCTTTGATGATTATATATTTATACTTCCATAAAATTTTAATCTTGCTATAGAATATTATGCACAAACAGAACTTATAGGACCATATATTATTCTGTATAAAAAATATTATAAATAAGCAAAATACATATTAAACTAACTATTATTTTAAAATTATTTTACTACGCTATAGTACATGTTAGTTAATAGAATAATTATATATACTTTTCAATATTTGTATTAGAATTCTTTGCAAATCTAAAATATGAATATATTAACATCTCATTGATAGTAAAAGCAAACATTTCTTATAAATTATTTCATCTAATCTTTAAATACTAAAATTAAGAATATATTTATGAAATAGTGATAATAATATTTTTGAAGTTCAAAACATAAATTAAAATAAATAATGTACACCAATTTTTATTTTTTTATAAAACTTAAAATTATCTACGTTATGGATATAAATATAATTTCTATCTTAATTGTTATTTTAAAGATAATATTGCACTCTAAACTGAACACGGTTAATATGAATCGCACTCGCATCTAAAATGTGCAATTTTCCTATATATTAGTTTTAGTTTCAAAATTATAATACACTAAATCTATTTATTATTATTATTTTTCTCCTCAAACTCGAAAGTAAAACAGTATTATAAGCACATTTTTTCCTTTTAATATAATCCACTATTACAATAGGTAACAGAAACTGAGTACAATTTTGTATTTGTAGACATAGTTGTTTAGTATATATATGCCTAATACATGTAACATTATTAAATTTGAATAACCAAATTTTATATAATAAAATGGAGAATTTTTATTTTATATCTGGGTTTATAAACTTCTTTTGTAAATTGCTCTTTGAGGCCTTTTTCATTAAAGAGACAGTTGACAATAAGAAAAAAAAATTCCCACGCTTCTTCAAGAGGCTAATGAATTCGTACGTCTCTCTAAGAGTCTCTTGATAGAATTATTAATCACTAAATTACGATTCAAACACTTTAAGCCTCCTAGAAAGTTGAGTTAGCATGTAAAGTATAGTCAACTTTGGAACCCCGATAAAATAGTTAATGTACAATTCAACTATATAAATCCCATAAACGAAATATTTTCATTAGATAAACGAAGGAACAATTACTTTGCTCACACAGGAGAAAAAGAAAAAAGAACAAGATGGGTTTTCCTTTTCTAGATGTTGTTACTACAGCAGTAAGCGTATGTACCGCTGTTGCAGCTGTAGGTACTGCAGCAACCGCCGTGGGCATTGTTGGTACCACTGTTGCTGTTGCCGGAGCTGTTACGGCCGTCGCCGATGCTGCACAAAAGATAAAGAAATGAGAAATGATGATTTTTTATGAAAGACGTGTTGTGTAAGGGTGACTGAATAATGATTCGAGTTAAATTCTACATTTCTACTTCCTCTTATTTTGTAATGTCTTAGCTTTTTCTGTTCAATTTTATTTATCTAATCTATTTTCAAAACTTTTAATCAATGCTTTTATCTTTTGTTAAAAAATGTATGCAATAATTTTCATATAAGTTAAATAATTTAAATTTAGATAAAATATTGCTAGAACTTTTGTGCAAGACAGATAATCTTATAATATAAGGAACGGAATATTTTCTTCAATGAAAATTGAAATGTTACATTTGTCGTATCTCTCTCAAGTATTTTTCAACTGATGCCTTGATCATAGTCACTGTTCACTCTTTTAAAGGTGATAATTAACTAGTTTAACTTTTGACCATGAGACCATCGATCAACTCTTCATGCCTTATTCATAGTACTTTAAGTTGATGCAAATAATGATTTCATAAGTCGGTAGACAAGTGTTATCATATGGCGATCGATACATCAAAACATTTTAGGATAAATATTAAATTGACGGTTGAAATCAAATATTTTCCAAACTAGGTAGAGACCTGCGTCTTGCGCAGAGTGAATTTTTAATTTAAAAAGCTAAATTTTATATTTTTTGTTTAATTTCCATTTGATAATATACGCAAACTATAAATATGTTTAATAAAGCATATAGTATGTTTATAAATACTTGTATAGAGAATTTTTTTTTATCAAACTGATAGATTATAAATAAATTCTAGAAAAAAGCAATGGACTAACACTACAAAAAAAAGATAGTATTACATCATTTATTTTCAATATTTGCATTATTTATAAGTGATGTAAAAGAATTTTACATCACTTACAAAAGTGACTCTGAAAATGGTGATGCAAATAATTTACATCAATTCATATAATAACTGATGTAAAAGTATATATTATTTGCATCATTCACATAAATGATATTAAAATATGTCATTTATTATAAATGATGTTAGTTTTTTACATCAATAGTGTTTAATGATGCAAGTATTTCTATCAATTAAAATAATTGATTTTAATAATTTATATCATTTATAAATAACTGACACAAATATTAGTATCAATTTAAAAACGTAATTTAATATAATTATTTGATTAAAATGATTTATTTTGTTAAATAATTCCAATTAATATTTTTACTGATTATTTATATTCTTTTTGCAATTTTCTTTCTTTCTAATATCTATTATTATCTTGATAAACAAACTCATATTTCACAATTGTTGATAAGAATTGTACTAATACATCACAAGGTTAAAACAATTATTTACAAAAAACACAAAATCAGACATCAAACCCAGTCGATATAAACTTCAATCCCTATTTTTTTATTTTGTCCATGAATTTCATTCGATCTTGTAAACGCAATAACTTGTATTCCATGTTTCTTCATTCCATGATAGGAATCATTCATCATAATACCTGGAGAAACTTCTGTTCTACAAAATTTAAAGCAAAACAGAAAAAAAAAATCAGAAATCATGTAGAAAGTTAGAAACTCTTGACATCTTTTTGTGAATTAGTAGAAATAGCATAACATTTTAACCTTTAGTTTCATATCTCCATTGATTTTTAAACTCACTATCTTCACCTTTGTTAACATATCAATGATGATAATATGGAAACCATTCCATATAATAAGAAAAGAAATAAGCAATCGAAAGTGTGAAAACAGAATATGCAACCATATGAAATGAAAGAATATAGAACCTGGTTTAAAAATGACTAAGAATAGTTTTCCACGAGATGACTGAGAATGGCTTTCTACTGTGTGTGGAAGAAGATGAGTTTATAAAAAATAACTGAGAATGGTTTTCTACTGTGTGTGGAAGAAGATGAGTTTGTAAAAAAAGGTAGAGTGTCGTGGTCTATATACAGTTTATTTGTTGTTACCAAAAGATTGTGATCTAGTGGATCAGAAAAAATAGGAGATGTTACTATATTTTTGGGAAAATATATATATTTTAACGGTTTCAGTTTTTATTTACAAACAGATTATGGCAATAAATAGAAAATTAGTTGCTTTATTTGTTTAATTATGTCGAAACCTGTCATATTAATTTAAATTTTAAGAAAAACATTTCGTTTGACTTCTTTATTTATTTAATTAATTAGATATTATTATGAGCATAGAAATACTTATAACAATATAGTGTTTCACAGTTCAAAAAAAAACAATATAGTTTTCAGATTCTTTATCAATAAATATATTTAGTTATCATTTTAGCAATTCATGATATCAAATTATTTTAGTTACTTATCAAATAGATTTTTATTTATGTAAATTTACATGAAAATATTGAATATTATAGTTTATAATAAGATCTTCATCAGTATATTAATTCAACAAACAAAGGAATTACATACATATTAGTATTAAACTAAAACTACGTTAGTAGCATTTTATCATTAATATCAAGTTTGCATATTTTATTGAAATGATGTTACTTTGTATCATTTTCTAAGTAATACTAATAGAAAATAGTAAATGTATCAGTTATTTAAGTGATGCAAAGTTGTATCTTGTATCAATTTTTGGAAATGATGTAACAAATATAGATTTGTATCGGTTTTTATTGAAATGATAGAAAATAATTTAATTATTGTATCATTTATTATATCCGATGCTGTAACACATATTTTGAATCATTTAGCAATAAATAATGCAAACTAATATCATTAAAGTAAATGATTCTATTTAAGTGATGTATTACGACTGTTTTTTTGTAGTGTAAGAATTGGTTATTATTTGTGTCAATTGGACCATAAAAAACATACTCCCTATGTTTCAATATATTTTGATGTTTTGGTTGTATGCACAATAATTAAGGTATACACTCTTCCCTAAAAAATAATATTAAAAATATAAATTAAAACTAATTTAGTCAATCCTTTAAAATAAGTACTAAACATTATTGGTCAAACAGTTTTCTATAAACTAAGAATAATATAAAAATATCAAAACATCAACTATTTTGAAATATCAAAAACTCTCTAAAACATCATGTATTTTGAAACGGAGGGAGTATAAAAGGATGTGCCGAATAAAATAAAAGTATTCTATATTGGAAACTTAATCTAAAAATAACTTGGATGAAAAATCTAAATAATTTACTGAACTTATTGTAAATAGATTATATTCCATATCATAAAATAAAAAATTAAGTTCTTATTAGATGAACAGAGTTTATGTTATTATCAAAAAAAAACAGAGTTTTTGTTATTCAAATACTTAAAGTGTGTCGGATAAGAAAAACAACAAAAAAATGAGTGGATGATATTTATTATAGGGAAAAGTGTTTAAGAATAATTATTTTAGAATTTAGAAAAGTAAAGAAGAAAAGGCATAAAAAAAGAAAAAAAGAAAAAAAAAGTCGGGTAGGCTTTACCTTTCCCCTTCCCCTGCGTTGGTCCATCTCTCTCTTCTTTCCATTTCTTTTAGAAAACAAACGCTCCCCTCCTTCACAACTCTCTCATCTCTCTTATCTCCACACAGCAAACAATCATAAGCATCTGGGTAGACACAGGAGAAAAGAGTTGTGTTCTGATCTGTCTTCAATTGTTTCTCCTCTTCCTCCTCTCTGTTTCTGTTACATTTCACATCAATGGCGGTGCGCATGCCGTTCGATTACCAGCGACTCCACTTCACAGTGGAATCTTCGGAAACCTTTCACTCCAATCACAATCCAAACGCTGTCATTCAATCTGGTTGCGGATCTTCGAACTGCTGCCGCTTGATATCCGTATTGGCGTCACTCCGAAAAGCCAATTATCATGACAGCTCTTGCAGTTCTACTTCCAAGTACGAACTCCATTTACAACTTTTTTCTAATTTCTCGTGAGTTGTTTTATAAACTTCGATAGCCACAAACACTTCAGTGAAATCGGTCATTTAGAAACCGGTTACATATTCGTGTGTTATATGTTATAATGTAATAAGAGAATGTATAATAAGTGACAATGGCAATTGATGTAAATTTTCTAGTAAGTAAAGGTCTCTTAATAAGACAGCTGAGAAGAGATGTGGGCTCGCCACGTCAGCCAAAATGGCAAATGTGTAAATAAAGTACCAAAACAATGTTACTCTTAAAATTTGCTTCCCTTTTAATAATAAAGGGATGTTTCCCAACAATCTTTTTTGTTTGCTTAGCTACCGGTTGTGCATGCAGAATCCGTCTTCTTCTTTTGGCAGAATGCTTCTTAACTTAAAATATAATTAGCTTTTTGAAGTTCCACACGATCAACAAATATAAAGAAAAAATAAAGTCTTTACACTCTTGTTCTTTTTCTTTAGAGCAGTCGTACATGATAGTTGATAGAGAACAATCATATCCATGAACACATGTCAAAATAAAACAATAAAATCATTTCAATTAACAAAAGACAAAAGTTTTTTTTTTGATATTAAGATGTGTGATATCAATAATAAAAACTAGGCCAAGAGCCAGAAATCTTTGTGACGTTTCGTGGTGATCAAGTAACCTCCGTTGTTACTTTTCTTCCTTACGGCAATAGCCATACACTCGGAGTTATGAATACAATACTCAACCACTCCTCCTCCCATTCCTCTCTTTGCTCGCCACTTCCAAATCACACGCCACTTCGAAGTTCGTTTTCTCTGACCTAAAACCAAAACTCCTGCTCCTTGTTTCTTTGCTTCCTCCACTATCGTCTTCCCTTTCTCCTCCGCCGTTTCAACCACCACTATCTCCGTCTTCACCTGAAAAATAAGAAAAAAACCACTGATGTCAAAATGTGCTTTGAATCGATCAGTTTCTCTGATTTGTTATTAAAGGCGTTACATTAGGTTTCTTGAGCTGACACAAGTTCTTCAGTGGATGAACTTGTTCATGAGCCCTTGAGTTTCTCTGCCCTTGTGTCTCATCTGTAGCTATTTAACATAATAAACATACAGTTGGTTAATAGAGAATAAGCACTTATCATAAAATAAGAATCTTTAAACACCACTTTAAACGATAGAGTGAGTATATTTTTTTTTTGTAAATTTGACAATTGAAAAGCTTCTGATTATATAATTCATTTCAAAATAAACATAAAATTAAGAAAATGTTATTATTAATAAAAAGAGACAAAAATATTATTGTGAAAGTAAACGGGGGATCAATTAGTCAAACAAAAAAGTTTTAATCACACAAATAATAATGTTGGGCCGAATTCAAGCCCAATTACCCTAGAAACCCAAAAGGTTGCTCTCTCTTGTTGTTCATTGATGACGGATCTACTGGGAATGGGATACCTTCTAAGCTATAATTAAATGTTAAATGCAAATTTGTGTGCACACAATATATAAATTATGCTATTACCTTGTGCTACAGGTGTTTTTGTGACATGGAGGAGAGTGATATTATCTTCATCTTGAACACATTGTGTTAATGCCCATTGAAGAGCATTCTTTGACTGTGAAGTTGTGTCCACAACAACCATCACTTTCCTCCCACTCTCAGCTTCACCCTTCTTATTGCCTTCCTCCTGTTTTCTGATTCTTACTACCGTTCTTCCTAGAACCCGAAGCACTTCCTTCATCTAGTGATTTGCTCGAAGATGATCCTCCTTTGAAGGATGTCCTAATCTTATTCACCCAATACCCTGCTGGTTTCCCCATTTTGATAATCCTTCTCTCTATTGTTCTTTTCGTTTTCTGCTTTGTGTTTTTGCTTGTGTTTTAAATAGTGTTTTTTTTGTTTGTATGGTTTTGGTTGGAGCCATTTCTTGAACGTGCTTACCATGAAAATAAACAACTACAACCATTTGGACCTGTTCTCGTAATCATTTTTAATAAAATTAATTAGTCGATTTAATAATCCAGATCACAAATCTTGATACAAATGCAGAGCACTACTTGTTTCAGAATCCAATTGTAATCCAGAGAATTAATCATAGTTCGACTAAGTTTCTATGATATTTAAAAATAAAACTAAAAGAATGCCCCCACAAACTTTGTATTTTGAAAAGTTCAAAAGTATTTAAATATTTTAGGAGCAAAAAGTAATAATGTGGAGTATCACATTACAGCTCTTGATTATATAACAGTGTTTGTAATCATGAACTATTGTTCTCTTGCAAAAACTCAAAATGGTACAAGCAATGATATGTGATCTATAAAAAACACATACGTATACATTGATATGTATTTTTTTCAGACCATCCATCCAGGGAAGAATCCATTGATAACATTCTGTGATGTTGTTGCAGAGTTGCTTGCATTTGCCACACCAGGATTGTAATGACTGTTCCATAATAACAAGCAAAAATCAATTATAAATCTTGCTGATCAGAAAAGGTCAATTAATTAGGTCTTCACTATTCTTTCGATGATGAATACCTTATCTGCAATGCTATATTGCCTTGTAAAGGCCTAAAGAAACCCACTTCTTGACTAGGAGGGTTTTCATGATACGAAGCCATGCCTAGTTGTTGTTGTTGGGAGTGTTCTGCAGACGAAGAAGCTCCCCATAGTGTTTGATTAAGGGCTGCATCACTTTCCTCCAACTGAGATAGATAGAGTGATGAAGAGAACAATGTTGTGAAAAATCTCAACTGAATTCAATTTCTTGCGCTATAATATTCTGATGGCACTACCTTTCTCTTTAGATCTCTGTTGGTTTCCAGTAACATTTCCTCCTGTAAAATAATGAATATGAGAATGTGCTACATTGAGATTCTTGGATACTGTGTTACGCATTATGTACCTTTGTTTTTAGGTCAGATAGTTGATCAAGCATCGACCGGGCCTGGCAATGAGAACAAAGACAAAATATTTTGTATTTTTCTAAATGTTCTTCGGACCAGATAATCTAATATAAACTTGTCGATTTCTAGAGATTTTGTATACCTTTGTGGATCTTATTTGCCTTAGTGATGTATCTACTTGACGTTCTAGCTGCTCAAGCTCATCCACTCCCATCCCGGCTATCTCTTCACCTAGCAAATGCCTAAAAACGAGCAAAAGTCAGAAGAGTTAAGTAGTATGAGTAAGCATTTACTATTCAAGATGTGATATGAATCACGCTATGTACCTTTGTGAATGTTGAAGGACCTCTAACTCTTGATTTAAGATTCAAGTAGTCTTGGTACTTCTCCTGCCATTTAAGAAAAAATTAACCAAGGACAGTTTGATGTCAGTCTTTAGATAATTCATACATGGAGAGAGAAGATATACCTCCAAGTCTTTAGCTGATTGATTTGGATCCATTGTTGCGTAACTATGTTTTCTATACTTCTCAACCGTCTTGGCCATACCGCTAGTTCATATAAACAAATGATCCCTTAATATTTAACATTTATTGACCAATATAACTTTGAATTTCATCTGAGAAATATTTCAAAGGAGTAAACAAAAACCCTTTAGAGCATTGTAAAATCTCCATGTTAAATACAAGAACATCAATATCAATATCAATCTCATGATGGGTTTTCAAAAACAAAAAGCTGTTTATTCCAAAAAGAAAAAAATATTTTTATGCACAAAAGAAACATATGAAATCGAGAACCATCACAGTTGTCTCTTTTAACTTTAACAGGATTATGAGTACTTGAGAGATGCTAACTTAAAGAAGTAGTGAAAGTATTTTGGTGTGTTCTTTACAGCTTTGTTTTTATATCCAGAGGTCAATCCTTTGTCTCTCTGGAAATTTGGATATATCAACCCCTTCAAGACTCAATCTCATGTGTAAAAACTTTCACTATAGATTTATATTCGTAGATATAGCTTCTATATACAAATCTTATGTACTTTTCTTTTCAAAGTCCCCAGCTCATTATCTAGACCATCTAAGATCCACCCTCGGAATATGATAATCTTTTTGTTAATTTAATCTCACTCTAGAAGCCAGATTTGTACACTAAACCCTAATCAACCGTTCCTAACAAAATTAGAAATGTCCAAGCTTTTAATATTCTCCCACAATCCTTAAAGAATCAAAAACCTAAAAATCTGAAAAAGATAGAAATAAAAAACATAAAGAGGGTGAGATGAGAGTCGAAGGTTAAAGATTTCGGTACCTAGGGCTGCTGCAGAATTCGTAGAGCTTGCCACGGTTGGAGAAAATGAGAAGAGCAATCTCAGCATCACAAAGTACAGAAAGCTCATAAGCCTTCTTAAGCAAACCATTCCTTCTCTTTGCAAAAGTAACTTGCCTGTTAATCTTGTTCTCTATCCTCTTCAACTCAACTTTCCCTCTTCCCATCCTTAAGTTTTCTCTCTTCTCTTTCTCTCTCACCAAGAAACAAAAAAAAAACCCAACAGAAAAGTTTATTTCTTTTCAGTTCTAAACGCACAAGTAATGATTTACAGATGGTTGATACACACACGAATATATATAGAAGTGTATGTATAAGTGAGATGTGAAGAGTGTAGATCTTGTTACAAAAGGATTCTAAATGTAGGGCATGAATTGGTTTCCTCTCTTGTCCGGTTACTGGTGGTGGAGGAGATGGTAGTGGTGGCTGAGATAGTGGTGCTGGTGGGCCACGGTGTTCAGGTTCTTCTTTTGTTAGAGTGTTATAAGAGAATAGCTTTGTGTTTGATTTTTGCAGATGCTAAGCCATTCTTGGCCAAATAAAAGCTTACAGTCTTATATCACAAACTTTCCTTTTTTAAAAGAGAAAAAATATCATAATTTCGTTTATATGTCAAATATGATAGATGATATACACATTGTTTTTTGAGTTACAAAAAAAAAGATTTACACATTGTTTTATTCTTACTTCATCAGGGAATAATTTTTTTTTCACTTTTCTTCTATATTTATATTTTTTTGTCTTTTTGCAGAAAATAATTGATTCCTAGTACTTTTCCAAGGAGAGTTAAGATATCTCTCTCCCTAGTCCAACCAAAATGCTCCAACTTTTCTTTATCACCCTCCTCCATTAGATTTTAAGATCGATAGATTTCTGCCATATATAGATTGCTTTCTTGCATCAGATCTAGTCCCTAGTTTATCAATATGCTCAAAAAAGAAATAAGAAAAAGATTATATATACAACCTGTAAAATATGCCTTAAATAGAGCATATTCACAGGTCTAACTCCTATCTATTTGTATTTCATGATCTGGTTACATTTTTTTTTCATGAAATGAAAGAGAAATAAATTAACGTTTTTCAGGTATTGACACGTTTAGATATAACACTATATATATATATACTGTGTGTGTTTGTGAATAAAAGTAAGAAAATGATAGGCTTGTAAAGATTTTTTGTTTGATTTGCCTCTCTTGCCGACAGGTTCTTTCGTATGACAGCTACTTCACGATCGTTTAAATGCATAAAACAGTTCTACACTTACCGACAAATTGTGTTAAAAATTGAAATGGATAATCTGATATATACACATATATAGTACAATCATCGATAAAAAGAAAATGATATAGTACATACTATTTAGTATTTACTATAAAGTTTTGTTAATCTATTTTCTTAAATACTACTGTAGAATCCAAGATAGATTTAAAGATAAAACTAGTATTACCTTCTACATGCTCCTATGTATATAAACATATATAACAATGACTCAGTAGATGCTTGCAAGAACTGGATACCACTTATTCTGATTTATCTTGGCAAGAGAAACGAAACAAAAGAGAATACCGCATGAACAGTTTAGCTCTCAAATCCTAAGATTTTTCAACTTTTTCGTAGGATGCTTCTTGTCGGATTAACAAAAAAATATTTCACTTAAAGGAAAAGCTAGGTCCTGTGATTACTTGACATGGCTATCTTGTTTGTTCTCACTTCTTCTCCTTGGCATCTTATATTACATTCATGATGATGATGGTTGTTAATTTACTCATGCGATATGTCTTACACAACTTTTTTTATCTTTGCTTGCTGACTCATGTTTCACTTGGCACCTTAGTTATTTTGTTCAACCGATACATCACTAAAATTTTTGTAAAAAAATGTCCTTTTGTGCTAATGATCTATTTATTTTATCTATATTAATCTTCTTGATGCAAATGCATGTCTTATCCCTATCATCATGTATAAATTAGATATTTATCTTCTACCTATACTCTCTATTCTCCACCATTCTTTTATATATGGTACCAGGTGATCACCTTACAATATGTAACATATAGAGATATATGCTCTAGTTTACATCTAAAAGGAATAAATACCAAAGAATACTGCAATGTGATATTTCATCTTTTTATATGGATAATTTATAAGGTGGATACGTCAGACAGAAAATGATCTCTAATAAAAATGCTCATCATCAATAATAATTTTTTCTAGTAAATATCCACAAACTAAATATGCTGCAAAAAATATATTTCTGCTTGTATTAGAATATAGTAACTTCTGATATATTGTCAACTACCACTTACTAAAAATAAATAGAAAAATGAATAATTCCGTACGAACTGTTGAATAATATTCTGACTACTGAAAAAATAGTCAATTTTTTCTTAAACACGATCACTTGTTTCTGATAATTTATGTATATATGTTTGGGGTAGTAGCAATTCTCTCCTTTTTAGGAAAATAAGAAGATTGTCCCTTGGATATACCATTTTATTATTTTGTAGACTAATATAACAAAAACTGTAGGTCTAAACTATATATATACTCAAAATAGAGGGGATACACTTAAATATTTCCAACACATTGTAATAATGTAATGTAGGTACCTGATGCTTGCAGACGTTTGTATCTTTAGACTTAACAAATTGGAACTATATTAGACCACATGATGGGCTAAAACCCTAGTTAATTACTCCATGGACCACATACATTTGAAGTTCTTAAATTTGTTAACTATATAGAAATTTTGCAGTATCAGTGATCAGCTCTGTCTCACATGAATAACTATATTTACAATTGGATTCGACCCGAAAATTTTGGATATCCAACGTTTTTTTAAATATTCGCGGATTATACGATTTGATCAGCAAATTATATTAAAAATAAAAAATAATATATAACATCAAATTAAAATTAAATATTTTTAGAAAAAGAATATAAATTTAAAATAAAAATAATAATATCACACTAACAACTAACATTTTAAACAGAAATTTAAAGCGAATTTTAATGTTAACAAGCTTAATAAAAAATCATATGTTAACATTTGACCGAATATAAAAGTTAATTTGGGTATGCAATAAACAAAACAAAAATTTGAAAAACAACTTAAAATAAAAATTAACTAAATTATATCATAACTATGTATATAATAGTTTGTATATACAATTACATTACATATCTATAAATATACGGATTAGATATGATATATCACTTTTCATAAAATAATATTTGCGATTTGATTTTATTTTTATGGATATCACATTTTATTATTTTCATTGATTCGAAGCTGTCAGATCAAATTTAACAGATAATTTGCCCAATCCTAATTTGACCTATGATTATAAAAATTCTATTTATTCTGTGCATAAAGTAGTTAATGTTAGTTGAAATCTAATTTAATATAGTTCTTCTTAGATTTTCGTAATAACCTATTATTAAACTTCGATATGAAAATTAACACGAAGAGAGTTGGCCAAGAAGTCGTAAACATTCAATATCAATATAGTTTCTGCCTAAACATCTTTACCAGTTAGTAACATTTATAATTGTCCTTTGGGAACGACTTTCGTACTTGGTTTACTTTTAACAATCAAAACGTAAGACGAGGGAAGCATTTGCAGGTTGGGCTTAGGGACAGGACCTCGAAGGGTACGTGTCGAACTCTTTATGGGTCAAGAAATCAATTTTTCCTATCATACACTCTTCGGACCGATGTGTTCGACTGAACGAAACAGTCATACGTACATCACGTGCCTCAAAAGACACGTGTCCACATATCACTGCCTATAGACTAGTCTGAATTAAGACGTCTCGGTCATTCTCGCATGGAGTTAGACTCATTGCCAAATATGTGATGCGACGCTAATCTACTTAATACTGACACCAGTATAATATAATGATGGCTGCATATATTATTATAACTGCATCGAAAGGAATGAACGAAATAAAAGATGAACTTAGATAAATGGAGATGAAAAGATGATCAGAGAGACGTTTTTTCCAGTTTATTCCACTTTGGATGCAAACCTTATTTGTCTGTCACCAATACCATTGGCACAACTGCATATTCTAATGTTTCAAACATCATAATTAGTTATATAGCACCAAAGATGGCAGATGATATGTTAGGGAAGCATTGTACCATTTCGGGTTGAAGTTGCACCATATATTATAATTATTGTCTTGTTGCCAAGAGTTACATTGTATTATTATTTCTTTTTTTTTTCCATCTAAGTTTATTAAAAGGACCAACTCCGAGAACGAGTACAAACCCCATAACTGGGGATCAAGCTCAACATTAAACAAAAGGTGAAACCCAAACGGCCCACCAAACATAGCTAAAAAGGGAACAAACGGCCGAAGCCCAAACCCTAAGGCCCACATGGCCTGAACCGAAAAAGAGCCACCGACACTGATTTTATCCTCACACGTAGAAGACACATGTCGCCTCACCCTTGACTTTCTCAACGCCGGTCAAACCCGCCGTGTTTTACCGGAAACACTCTGGAAACCCTCCATGCACCTTCATCATCCGCGTGACTTTTCACCCGAAAGCATCTTCGTACCATCCCGAGATCTCCTTCGGTCTTCAAGTCACCAGAACCGATTTAAAAACTAGATCTGAAAAATCTATTTCTTAACTGCGACTTTGTCTTCCGAAATCTTCAACCAAACGCTGTTGAAATCTCATCTGAAAGCTTCGTCAAACGGTGGAGAGCTCGAAGGTCATGGGCTCACAACACCCAGAAGAAATAATCTGAAGCCGGCGATGCAGAGCTGAGTAAGCCCCCGGCTTCCAGAACCTTAGATGGCATCGACGGAGCTGAATAAGCCTCCTCCTCTCGGAACTTTAGACGGGGTCGACGGATCTAAACGAACCTCCGCTTCCCGTAAACCTAAACCCAACCTAAAAGGAGACAAAGAAACTTCCCACTTTAATCCGACACAATCGAAGAGAACAAAGAAAATTTAACAGAAACAAAGATCGCCGGACCGAGGGTGGCTGACGGAGTCCACACCGTCGGCCGGAAAGATAAACTCACGGCATCCTTTCTCTCTCTAGCTCTCGCTTCTCTCTACCCCCAACCAAGTTGTATATACATGGTATTATTATTTCATGTACAATTTTTTTAAACAGATAACTTTTTTTTACGTTGTAACCCATAATCTTTTTAATTTTTGGAACATTTTTTTTGTGCACCGAACCAACCCTTTGATAATGCTATATTTAAACGTAAGTCGCATATTCTTAATATGATCAAACTAGCAAAAACCCGGAGAACTTTAAAAACCACCACATCACAATTATTTAGACAGATAACTATTTATATATTTTTTTTTCTGTAATATTTTGGTTGCAGTTATTAATTTTTAATCCATATATATAATCTTACAGTGACAAAAGCAGTGTTTATTTTGTTAATTTTGGATTAAATCATAATTGATGCATAAACATTTGATTATTAGACTATTTCCAATGGTTTCTCTCATTTCATCTCAAATAATAAATTCAAAATGAGTTTTAATTGTCCTCTAATAGGTGTTCTCATTTTTCTCCTTAATTCTTAATATTTATATATAAAAGAGCAGCCTCTCTTCTCCTAGGCTACCACCTCATCATTTTAATCTTGGAGAGAGCTGAAAATAGCCATCTGCAATGTTCCAACGATCCCAAAGATTAAACACAAGATGAATGAATTTGGACACGCTTTGCGAGAGTTGCACAAAAAAAAAAAAAAGGACACGCTTTGCGAGATTTACAGGAATGGAACAGAGTTGATCAAACATGTGGTTTTTGAAAGCCAGATTGCAAAGGAGATCTGGTCCTTGGCAGGTTTTCAACATGATCCTATGATCCTTGATACCAGCAGACATGTAATGACGCTAGAATCTGGAATGAGCTAAACACGAGTCAACGGTGTACGGAGCCTGTGAATGGAATCCTCTTTTAGCAGGTTATGAGAAGTGCAACATACAGTCAAACTGAAGGAACGCTAAGCTGCATAGCAGGGGCTTTTGTTATACGAGATCACCGAGGTAATGTGTTCCATTACGCGAGAAAAGCGTTTTACCTTCTCCCCTAACAAGTTAACAGCTGAACTGTGTTGTTTGGAATGGGCTGCAGCATGGAAGATTTCCCGGTGATTGGGTCTGATCTTCACGATCTCACTGAACCTATAATGAGACAACCAAATTGGCCAAGGTTTCGGGCAATCCTATCAAGACTAAGTACACTATGTTTGGCTTTTGCATCAGTGGTTTTTGAAACAGAGTCTTTATTATTAAATAGTATCGCACGAAAAATTGCTAAGAGCGTGTTGCGGGATGGTCACTTTTGATTTTATTGGGTGCTAGGCGGACTAGATTTGCTACACCAGCAGATTTTCAAAGAAGCAATTCTTATTTATTCGTAGATCTTTCTCTTAAAGTTGAATGGTTAAATTTATATTTATTTGGATTTTTGTTATGAGGTTTATTCAATAACACTTTGCAGTCGTTAAAGAAAAGTAAGATCAGGATGAAACAAAAATGAGACAAAACCCAATAACCCACAGAGTTTAATTACAGTATAATATCTTTATATTAATAATCTATAAATTAATATCTGAATAAATTAATATAATTTTATAGTCCCAAATTGAATTTTTGGTTCAATTAGTATTTCGATAAATTAATATTTTTTATAAATTGATAAAAAAATTATAGTTTTGGTGTAATCCAAACATTATTAATTTATAGAGGTTTCATTGTAGTAAACATAAATGTTAATAAGAAGTCTAATTGATGGGCCGTATTAACAACAAAGTTATAAACCCTTGATGACACAATCAAAAGCCCAATGTCGAATCGTAAGAATAGAAAAGTCCACGCGGAGACGTAAGCGCGTGTCGTCTAAATTCCTCGTCACCGTCGTCTATACATTTTGATCTGAGAGTATTAAAGAGGTTCCACAGTTCGTTAACCGGAGGAGGGTTCTCCACGACGAACGATGACGATCGAAAGAGCTCGAGTACCGTTGAGCCGGTGGCAGCAAGCAGCCGTAGCGGTTGGTTCTGCCGTCGGTGCGTTGGTGAACCCTCGTAGGGCGGATCTGATCGCCGCACTCGGTGAAACCACCGGAAAGCCAGCTTTCGAAATGGTTCTTGAGAGGATGAAGAAGAGTCCTGAAGGAAGAGTGAGTCGTCTTGTCTTATTACCAATGATGTTTCAATAGATACAGAGTAGTTCATTGTTGTTGATGTCTTTGAAACAAGAGACTTTGCTTGTGGGTTATGATTATGACTTCCTGTTGAACAATAAAGTTGAAGTCTTTTGGTTTGAATCTTGTCTCTGGCTTTTAATCTCTGCAAGGCTATCTTGCTGGAGCGTCCTCGTGTTGTGTCGGAGCAAGTAGGTCACGCTTGGGATCTACCTGACAACACATTCGGAGCTGCGTATGCCAAGTTCATGGGATCTAGAAACTTCTCTCCAGACGACCGTCCTCCCGTGAGGTTCATGGAGACGGATGAGCTGGCGTATGTAGCCACGCGGGCACGTGAAGTTCACGACTTGTGGCACACGCTCTTCGGCCTTCCTACGAATCTTATAGGCGAGTCGGCGCTGAAAGTGATAGAGTTTGAGCAGATGTATCTTCCGATGTGCATGCTCTCTGTGGTTGGAGGCACCGTGAGGTTTAATGAGAAGCAGAGGTCGATGTTCTTTAGGCATTACTTTCCTTGGGCTGTGAGAGCCGGAAGACAGTGTACAGACCTAATGTGTGTTTACTATGAGCGTCATTTTGATGAAGACTTGGAGCAAGTCAGGAGAAAATGGGGGATCATCACTGCTCCTCAACATCCTAAGTGAGTGATGATGGTTAGCACCTTTTGAGAAAAGACTTGTACTTGGTTTACAATGTAATTTGTTTTTTAGACTTTTAGTATCTGTTTGATTCAGTGAGAACTTTGGGAAATAAGAGAGAACTTGAAGTGTTGTCTTTGATTCAAATGCTATGAACATTTTTTCAGCAGAATATTACAAAGATAAACGAGGGTTGACAAGAAACCATCATGACATGAAACAGTTTAAAATTGAGAAGAGAAACAGAATGGATACGAATTTGCATTACTAACACACAGAATGTATGTATGTTGGTTTTACTTGCCACCAGTGAAGAGATAATCAAGAGACGATCCACCTCCAGGAGCTGCATGAACCTTGGTGGAAGGACGGTCCTGCACAGAGAGAGCGTTACAATGTTGTTTTTAGGGAGGGAACATTTCAGACACACACAAAAAAAAAGGAAAAAGAAAAACAGAGCATACAGTGAGGAAGTTTCCGGTGTTTTGTCCTTCAGCTCGGGCGTAGTTGTTGACAGGAGTTTTGATACCAGCAGGGATCTCCTTGTTGATCTGTACTGCTGGTTCAACAGTAGTAGTTGTAGTAGCTGTTGTCACAGCTGCTGGTGCAGGTGCAGGCGCAGCAGTGGGAGCTGGAGCTGGTTTAGGAGGAGGAGCATCACCGCCACCGCCAAAGAGATAATTAAGTGAGCTTTGACCTCCACCACAGCTGTTCCCACGACCCATTTTGTATAATAAAGTGACAGACTTTATAAACCTATCAACAACAACAAAAAACACAGTCAGATCTAAAACCAGCGAAATCGAATCGCCATTGCAACACTCTTGAATCTACGAAACACATAAGAGAACAAATTTTCTAAAATTGAGAGTGCAAACAGTATAACCCAGACCCAGAGCAGGGATCAAAACAGAGGAATCTACGATTGAAACAAAGAAAGTTGAACCGATCTGGAGAAGAAAGGAGTCTAAGAAACAAACCTTGGCGATCAGATCTAACGGAAGCAAACGGAAGGAGAAGTGTGTGACTACTGAGTCCTAACAAGCAAAACCAGTCTATTATATAAGCTCAAACCGGTTTTCCTCTTTCTCATTATTCCGGTTCAATTGACCGTTTTGGTTACTCACCAATTTCAAATGCTGATAAACAAAATATTAACAGCTCCCATCGAAATTATCTGATTTCAAAAGAATGGTTTTCTAAAACCGGCAACATTGTAGGAGGTTTAAGAAATTTCAGATGGTTATTTCGGTATTTGGAGCTAAACATGATCCAATCAGTAGTAACACAAAACCAGAGTTAATTATTATTATTCATGCTTTTCACGAATGTTCGTCGACGGTAACCGATGAATCCAATAGTGAGGTTTGTGGGTTGACGAAAAAAAAGAAAAAAGAAAAAGTTTGTGGGCCATTATCATGTAATGGCCAGTCTTTGTCATTTGTCCGTATCTCATTATTAGCCCGTTTTAACCATTTGAAATTTTGAACTTTGTAACAAAAATACATTTTCAGAATAAATATGCAAAAAAAAAAGAAGAGACACTTTTAATGTAGCAGCAAGGAGGACCGGAGGCTAATAGTAGTTCATCATGTTTTCTCTGGTTAAACGGGAAACTCATGAAAGAGTAGTCCTTTGAATACATTACAACACAAAATTATGATCTGACAACAGTTGTCTATCGATAAAATATGAGCCTTTCATTCTTCTCACGGTGCGTTGAATTTTACGCTCCCAGCAGAGGCCTGGTTAGCCGCTCGGTTACTTCCAAAATTCTTCCTATTTGATTCACGCGCTATTCTCGAACCAAACTGAAACCACACAAACCAAATCCTCGTAAGAAGACACTGCATAAAAAGAAATACAACACAAAGCTTTCAGCTTTACTATCTTCAACCTCTTCTTACCTGTATTGCTCTCTTGGGCATCTTTGCTACTTCACGTAAACCAAGCAACTTTGCAACCTTCAAAATTTAAAGTTAACATTTCGTGTTTATCAAGTTTCTAAATACGTTCTTGAGGGTTTTTTTTCCTAAAAGTAAAAAATTGAAATAAGCATATTCACCTGTCTAAGAATCTTCTTATCTCCCTTTCCACTTGGTTGCTCAAGATCAGCTATTTCCCACAAGGGAATGCCAAGGAGAGTCTTTATCACATCCTCATCTAAGAAAGGGAAACGCGCCTGGAAAAATGTATATTATATAATAAACTATTTGAGTACAGAGCACAAAGAGAAAGCGATTTTGAGTTTATTATATCCAGGGCTCTGACATATATACATACCTCTTTACCATTATCTGCAATGCATCGGTCATCTCGACCCAAATTTCTTTTCCATATCCTCTGCATATCCAATTTCATTTCTTGATCCAAGGCAGCCCAGCTAAAACAATTTCCCAAAGATTAGTTTATGAAATTAGTTTCCATCCATAGAGAAAATATCATGCATATACCTCCCATTTCGATATTTTGTTCTATGTCTACCATAACCAGCACATTGTTCATCAGCTCCAGCGCCAACAAGCAATATTCTAGCATCAGACTTATATCTAAATCTTCTGCTATCTTCTTGATTGTCACTTTCTTCGTGAATCCAACCATCACCACGCGCAGCAAGCCAAAGTGCTGTTCCTATGTTAAGGTCCTAGAAACATTGCAATTTTCAAGAAATGACCCTTCAAGTTTGGAAGAATGTAATGAAGTAACTCTCAAGGCTTTTGAAGTTTACCATGTAAGTATCTGCGGGATTTATGAGTGACATAACACGCTTTGTCTCCAAGGTTAACTTTGGCAGATCAGCATCAATCTCGACAAGCTTCCACCTGAAATTTCCAAGGACATTTGCAGCAAAATTAAAAACAAAAAAAGGGTGCATTTATAAAATGTATCTAGAGTTAAAAACCTTCTCAAGGGTGCAATCTTTTTAAGTTCCTTTATTCCAGCCTTGGCCGAGATCCTATCAGGAGCATTAGGACCATCAAAGCTAACATTAAGGAGATCAACTTCATCTGAAAGAAAAAAAAAAAACAGTTTTGAGAATCTAAAAAAATCAATTTCAGAATTGAAAGACAGAAAAAAATATTTACATTTTGGATCAAGGCACTGATCCAACAGTGCAGCAAGAATCATGGAATCTAATCCACCAGAGAAAAGAACAGCTACTGGAACAACTTCTTTTTCTCCCTATTCATATGCCAATAAGAAGGTGTTTCTGAGGTTAAATATATTCAGTATTTCATAAAGCATTCATTAGAAAGCTCATACCTGAAAAATGCTATGTAGTGAAGTTCGCCGCCTCACTGATTCCTTTAGAACAACCAAAACTTTCTGCGCGAATCCTAAATCTAAACCTTGTCAGGCATATGAAAATTTGGGACAGGGAGGAGGAGTCTGAAGAACTTTAAGCAGTACCTGAAAGAGCATTGTCTTTCTCTTCTTGAATTGAAGACATTGATAGATCTTCAGGTCTTGGTACGACTAAACTCCTTTCCCATTCAATCAACTCTTTCCACATGTTATTTCTCCATTCATGCTTTCGTGACTTCCCCACATAAACGGGATTCTGAAACCCCAAAAGAAATGCTGTACACTCCACACGGAAGCTCTTCCCAAAACCTATGAATGCTATCACCATTTTCAGAATCCAATCCTGCCAAAAAAATAGATGTTACTTGGAGGGCTTGAAAGTGTAGACAAGCTTATTCAATTCAACTAAAGCAATACAAACCAGATCCATTAGCAACAGAAGAAGGTGGCGAAACGGACGAGAGAAGAAAACGAGGGTCTTCCACAGTTGGCCAGTGAACAAGGAGGCTCCTCCGACCAAAAGCATCTTTACCAAACCACAACGTTCTTGAGCTTTCCTGATAGAGAAGAAGTTTTGTAAAATGATACGAGAAAATAAGGGAAAAAAATACAAAGTTACCTGCCAGTAGATAATGGCCCAGGGGCCTTTAATCATAGAAAGAACATGTGGAACTAAAGCGTTTGCTTTCTCTAGAGACTTGAAAAGAACTTGAGTATCATTATCATAGCTACTGAGTTCAATTCCTCCAAATACTTCTCCTGCAGGGGTAAACATACCCAAAAGAAAAAAAACTATTCAAAGAATTCAAAAATAAAAATATAGGGGAGGTTAAGAAGAAAAAGCAGACCATTGTATGTAAGAATGTTTTGAGAAGAATCAACCAAAGGCTGGATAATAGGATTAGTTCCTCTAAGCTGCAATGTGGAACCTATAAAATGCAATTCACCGGATGCAGTAGTAGTAGTAGTCTCAAGGTTGTTATAAGTTCCTTCAGAAACAGAGAGAGTAGTAAGAGGTTGTTGAGCACAAGTTGGTTGAAGAAGAATCTTATATTGGCCGACACTATCAGGACCTCTTTGGCTTAGCGCAGATTTCAAATCTTCAACAGAGAATTGTAACTGTTTTTTTTTTTTTTAAAACCAAGAAAACACCAAATCAGCTCACTAGAATAAGAGCTCATCTATCAACAACCAATTCACTCATCACAATGCATTATTTTGATCCATCAATAAATAAATAAAAGATCAAAAGTGAGATTCATCCAACAAACAGTAACATAAGAGATCAAAAGTGAGGTGGGAGAAGAGATCTTACTCGTTCGAAAGGAGGCTCAGAGGGAGAAGAAAGCGTCGACAGTTCGATACGAACGCCGCACACTATAACTGCAATCCCGCACATAATCTCCCGCGGCGCCGTCTCTCTCTGCTCTGGTCTCCTTCTCGTCAAACAGTAGTAGAGACGAAGTTGCTTTAGTCTGTGAGAAGATACATCGAATTTTAAATTTAGGTTCCAGATGGTGAACAAAGCGCCTCCGTAGCATAGTGGTATTGCGTTCGCTTCGTAAGCGAAAGGTCGTGAGTTCGATCCTCGCCGGGGGCTTTTTTTTTTAATTTATTTTTTATTTTCAGCATGATTAACACGAAAAGAGAAAAAAACATTCCATTACTCGGGTATGATTGATTACGTGGCGTAATATTAATGGAAAGTATCCAAAAGTGAAAAAGGAATAAAATCAAAAAGTAATCGGCCCAAATCTCTCTCTAGGAGAAGGATTTATTCAGAGTAAAACCCTAGAAGGTATATATATACATCACTAGAACGAACAAAAAAATCTTCCTTCTGCTTCCTCCTCCTTCCCTCTAATCTCTAACCTTCATAGATTACCAGAGGTATGATTCCTTCTCATTCACTTTTTTATCTTATGTGTATTTATTAAGCTTTTTTTTGAGGGTTCAACAGCAGCAAAGCAAAGTTCATAGATCTATGGAAGTTAAGCTTATATGCTTACTTTTAGTTTCAGTAAGCCGATAGATTTTTAGTACGACCGTACTTTGCAGTTAACCTTTTTCTGCTGTTTATTGTAAAACCGCAAGATTCACTGTAGATACTTTAATTGCAGATTAGAGTTTTTTTTTCTGAATGGGGAATCTAGTGTATCGTTTCATTAAAGTTATATACTCTGTTTGAATTGGAGTGTTTTGATTACGGCTTATCTTGTTTTGCGGATAAAGAAACCCTTTTTTTGTTTTTTGTGTGGTTGTTGCTGCATATGGCTCTGTTTGTGTTCTGTACTCTTTACTTTAGATTGACTTAGAGAGTAGTTTCTGATTGGATTATGCAGAGATGACATCTGTATCAAACGCTCCATCAGTGGATCCACACATGGTTGGCAATGCCTTTGTTCAGAAATACTACACCCACCTCTACTGAAAAGCCCGCTGAAGTTTACAGATTCTATCTCGAGGAAAGTGTGCTTGGAAGGCCTGGTCTTGATGGTGGTGATATGGTTTCTGTCAAATCATTGAAAGTAAAGTTTCTTCTAAACCCATTTGTCACTATAGTAGTATGTCTACAAGTCTTTTATTTATTAGACAAGATCTTGCAGGCAATTAATGATCAGATAATGTCAGTGGACTACCAAAACTCGAAGATCCAGATCCTGACTGCTGATTCCCAAGCGTCTTTGAAGAACGCTGTTGTGACTCTGGTCGCCGGTTTGGTGACTGACAAAGATGGAGAAAGAAAGAGTTTTCACTCAGTCTTTCTTCCTTGTGCCGCAGAATGGAAGCTACTTTGTTCTCAACGATGTCTTTAGGTACGTTTCCGACGTGTTTGCTGAACCAGAAGCTACCAAGGAGGTCGAGGTTGAGGTCGAGGAGAGTCCAAAAGAAACTGTCGTTGGTAAGTGTTTTCAACAAATCAAGAGCTTTGGAAATATACATTCTTGAACATTGTTTGGATTCTCACATGTTTATTGCTCTCTTGACCAGCAGAGCCTATTGCAAATGAAGTAGTAGAGCCGGCTGCTAAAGCTACAATTGAGGAGAAAGTTGTGAATGGACACAGCAACTTGCCTAAAGCTGCTGAAGCAAAACCTCAAGAGGAGGACGCTGGTGGTCCCAAGAAGTCCTTTGCAGTAATTGTGAGTCTTCGTTGTCTTTCTGTTTTGTATTATATCTTTACAGTTAAAAGTCTAATCTCTAGTTCCAACAGGCTGCTCAAAATGGTGCTCAGATCAATACTAAAGCTTCACCAGCAAAGCCTAAGCCTGTTGAGAAGCCGAGAGTTGCTCCTCAGACCAAAGCTCCTACACCAGTAGCTGCTCCTCAGACCAAAGCTCCTGAACAACCGTCTGCTCCAGCTCGAGGTGGTTCCATATTTGTTGCAAACTTGCCTATGGATGCGACTCCAGAGCAACTGCTTGATACATTTAAAGGCTTTGGAGCTATTAGAAGAGGTGGCATCCAAGTCAGAAGCTACACGGTCAGTTTCTTTTAAAAAGATGTTAACTACGAGAGAATCTATTTGTGTGCTTTCGAAAACTTGTTCACTAACACATTTGAAAAAAATCTTTTTTTCAGGAACAAAGAAACTGTTTTGGGTTTGTGGCCTTTGAAAATAGTGAATCGATCAAAAATGTCTTCAAGGTAATGCTTTTTGCTCATCAAATTCTCAGATTTCAATATACTTTGTTTTTCTTTCCTGATATTGGAGTGTTTACAACTCTAGGCTCACAAGGAATCTCCAATTTATGTCGGAAACAGAAGAGCATCTATTGAAGAAAAACGAGGCAAGTTTCTTAATGTCAATGTTGTTGTCTCGTAGATGATTAAGGAACAAAAATTCATATATTATTGTTTATTTGAATTCTTGTGCAGCCAACAACAATGATAATGGTGGGAGAGCCTATGCGCGGAACAATGGCAACAATAGGAACGAGAATGGTTACAGAAAGGACGGGTATAGACCTCGGGGGAATGGTGTGAATGGAGGAAGAGGCTCCGGGAGAAACGGGCCTGAGAGAGGGAGCGGTGATGCTAAAGCTTCTCAGAACGGTCATGGCAATGCTCAAGCCAAAAACTAGACTTTTTGATTGAAGGAACAGAGACTTTTTTTTAGCTATGATTCTTTTAGTGGATTATGTCATTTTTTGGATTGTAATCGGGTTTTTGAACCCTTGTTCTTTGACCAACTTGAAATCAATTTGATTAAACTGGTTAAAACTTTTTGTATAACTTAACAAGAACATGAAGGACGTGAAGAAGAACACCAAGGGCATGCGCACTACCTACATATTGTTGGATGCTTCTGCTTTCCTACTCAGAACCACTAATACAAACAACTAATACAGAATCCAAGATGAAAGGACTCATAGAAAGACATGACTACTTTTCCTAGAAAGTTTACAGAAAAATCAATATCACAAAAAAAAAAAAGAACACTCAAACAAACCTATGTTTTTATACAACAACAACTGTTTCACTTTTTCATATGATGATGACGTGGCTTTAGTGCTTGCATTTTCTGCATCACAATTCACCTATGGAAACTAATCTCCTATGGTCGGTCTATGTTAGAAACCGTGTTCCATTCATTAGGTAATCTCCACGTGGCTCGTTATACGTTTGGCTTGTCTCTGGTTAAAAAGAAAGGAAGCGTTGTTACTGTGTAAAACAAAGGAAGTAATTGTTCTTCATCTGCTGCTGCTGCTTGCGAAACTGAAATAAATTGTAATCGAAAGGTAAAAGCTTTTGTTTGGAATCTTAGGGTTTGTAATCTCGCTGTACAATATCACGATCTGCTTCGGTTTCATACTTTCATGAATCGTCGTTACTTTGTTTGATCGTATGGGTTTGGGAATCGAACTAATTGATCGCCGGCGATTAAGGACCGGACTCTTCGAATTTGAGATATTTTATCTTTATTGTAAATGATCTCGATTAGGAACTTAATTATTCAAAATCTAGATCGATTTAGGAGTTTTTTGAGGGTAAGATTCTTGATGATCAAACGCAGTTTCTGGTAGAAATGTTCACTACTACTACGACGACGTTTTAGAAGGGTCTTTGTTCTCTTACATGGTTGGTTGCTAAATAGTTGTTTGCTAGTTCTGATACAGTAACCTGTCAAGCAAGAACTGATACAGAAGCATGGGAGAACAACATGATCCGTTCTCCGCTTCCAATCTACCGGATTTCATATCTTCCCAAAAGATTGGTAGACCGGTTACTCTCGAAGGACAAAGCAACCGTGGACACCCTTACTCTGGCCTCAAGAAGAGAGGCCAGTCTAGTCGTTCGTGGGTCAAGATCGATGAGAATGGCAACTCGACGGTTCTGGAGCTGGACAAGGCTACTATCATGAAGCGCTGTTCCTTACCATCGAGGGATTTGAGGCTTCTTGACCCTTTGTTTATTTACCCCTCCAGTATCTTGGGGCGTGAGAGAGCGATAGTGGTTAGCCTTGAGAAGATCAGGTGTATAATCACTGCTGAAGAGGTTATTCTCATGAATGCTAGGGATTCGTCTGTTGTTCAGTACCAGTCTGAACTCTGTAAACGCCTCCAGTCTAACCATAACTTGAATCTCAGAGGTCAGCTGAGTTTTTGATATTAGATACTGGTTAGATTGCTGATAACATCAAAGAACTGTTGTCTGTTTTGGTTTCAGATGATTTGCCGTTTGAATTTAAAGCGTTGGAGCTGGTTTTGGAATTATCTTGCTTGTCTTTAGATGCACAGGTATGACACCATTTTCTTCATTCTTCAAGAAAGTTGATGTATAACTAAGCTTTTGGTGGATTTGATTTTAAACAGGTGAATGAGCTAGAGATGGAGGTGTATCCTGTTCTTGATGAACTAGCCACAAACATTAGCACACTTAATCTAGAACATGTACGAAGATTAAAAGGTCGCCTCCTTGCCTTAACACAGAAAGTTCAGAAGGTGAACAGACAAAGAACTCCTCAAATTTTAGAAAAATTGGTACGACCATACATTGTGATTTTGAGGGTTTCTTAAAACTTGCAGGTTTGTGATGAAATAGAACATTTAATGGATGATGATGATGACATGGCTGAGATGTATTTGACTGAGAAGAAAGAAAGATCTGAGGCTCATGCTTCAGTAGAGTTGGAAGACAACCTCGATGAGGACTTTGGATCTTCAGGAATAGTTTCCAAGTCTGCGCCGGTTTCACCTGTTGGTTCAATTAGTGGAAACCTTGGGAAGCTTCAAAGAGCCTTTAGTAGCGTCGTTGGCTCACACAGAAGCTTGTTAAGCTCATCTAGCAGCGGGGAGAACATCGACCAGTTAGAGATGTTGCTAGAAGCCTACTTCGTGGTTGTTGATAACACACTCAGCAAACTATCATCGGTTAGATTCTTAAACTTTGTTTCAACGAGATGTCTTTTCTATTCAATATTTTTGATTTATGAGCTTCTTGTGTTTGCAGCTAAAAGAGTATATTGATGATACAGAGGATCTGATCAACATTAAGCTGGTAACAACAACATACAAAACCAAGCTTTGCCTATCTTGTTCTTGTTTCATCCCTAGTCTCTGACCTTGTTTCTTTCTTAGGGGAATGTACAGAATCAGTTGATTCAGTTTCAACTGCTTCTCACCGCAGCAACCTTTGTGGCGGCCATTTTCGCAGCTGTAACCGCGGTTTTCGGGATGAACCTGCAAGACTCTGTTTTCAAGGATCCGACCATGTTCCAATGGGTTTTGCTTGTAACAGGTATTGCATGTGGACTTTTGTATTTTGGTTTTGTGTTATACTTCAAGCACAAGAAAGTATTCCCTCTCTAAAACTTTTGATTGTTTGTGAGATCCTTGAGTTACTCTTTTAGTCTTTTGTGAAGATGAAGAGAGAATAATTTTCAGTGTCAAACTCAGTTTAGGTATTTAAAAGTGTGACAAAATCCAAGGAATTACATATGAAATTGAATCAACGAAAGAAGATAAGTTTGCAACTTTTAAGCCAAAAAAGGCATTGTCAATGGCCAGAACCAAAGCATGTTCAACCCCATACCTGTTGACAGTGCAAGAAAACGTATGAACTGGGAACGGTATGCACAACACTAGCCCACTCAACGTTTCCATAAAATCTTCATCACCATTGCATCTTTCAAGCGCAATCACCGCGCACCAAATGTTCTTGTTTTCACCCTGACCAGGCTTGTCCCACAAGATTAAGAGTTTCCCACAGTAGTTAAACTACTGCAAGAGCACCAGCACAACAATTCCTATTCAATACCTCCAAACCTTTAACCACTCTCCCTTTTTTGAAGCTTTGTGTCAAACCACGAGCAATATTCTTCACCACAATAGTACCAAATAGACACTTTCTCTCAAACTGCAGTGCATCAGATACAACTCCCCATCTACCTTCTTTTGGATCATAATAACAATACTCATTCTTGAAACTTGGCACAGCTCCTAACGTAAACTTTTCCATCGACCATATCCGTTGATTTAAGTAAAGACGAGCGGAGCTCATCACCAGGTCAGGTAAAGAGTTAAGTCTTGAATCACCATTTAGCCTTTAGGATTTAAACATTTGAGTGACCATCAAGTTAATATCTCCTACAAAAAAAAATCAAGTTAAACAAATGCTTTTTACTTAGGCTATGATTGTTCTGGATGAATTTTATTTGTAGCTGTAGAATTTAATTTTACATGACGTACAAATTTTTTTTGTTGATTCTTAGTAATTTGGAATAGTTACTATTTTTTCTTAGTGATTCTTACTATTATTCGGAATAGTTACTATATTCTCACTAATATTTTTTTTATTTATCTATACTATATTAAAGCATAAATCTAGATATATTAATATTTCAGCAAAAAGAAAAATAAAAATTGAAAAAGTCACGTACACTCCTGGTGGATCCAAGAAAATGTAGTTTTTAGTTTTTGCTAAGAAATAGGTAGTTATTTCAAAATTTAGTTTTCCTAAATTTTAGGTATGCCAACCTTTGGTATCTTATGAAGGCTGGGGAAGATATGAGAATTCCAAGTGTCTTGAGGCAAAGTTTCCCGTGGATCCTATGGATGATTTGGAAAAATAAAAATGCTTTCTGTATTGAGGGAAAGGAGTTTGCAGCAGAAGATACAGTAGCTAAAATTTTTGAAGACTCTAAAAGATGGTTTGATGTTCTAGAGGAGGCAAATACAGTTGAGGGCAGTAGGAATCGAAAGTTGCTTGCTGGAAAAGTTTGGAAAGCCCCAGAGAAAAACAGAGTGAAGTGTAATATTGGGGTATCATGGGCAAAAGATACTAAGTTGGCTGGGACGAGTTGGATTGTAAGGGGAAGTGATGGTGGAATTTTGCTCCATAGCAGGAGAGCTTTCAACGGAGTATCATCGATCATGGAGGCTAAACGTTTAGGGTTGACTTGGGCTATGGAGAGTATGGTATCTCATAGAATCCAAAAGGTAACTTTTGAAATTGAAGCGGATGATTTAGTGGGTTCGATTAACAAACCAAAGGCGTGGCCAGCGTTTCGGGCGGATGGACTGGAGTTCAGAGACATTCTAAACAAGTTAGTTGATGGAAGAGTGGCTGCAGTGAGAGTTTTGCTCCATAGCAGGAGAGCTTTCAATGGAGTATCATCGATCATGGAGGCTAAACGTTTAGGGTTGACTTGGACTATGAAGAGTATGGTATCTCATAGAATCCAAAAGGTAACTTTTGAAATTGAAGCGGATGATTTAGTGGGTTCGATTAACAAACCAAAGGCGTGGCCAGCGTTTCGGGCGGATGGGCTGGAGCTCAGAGACATTCTAAACAAGTTAGTTGATGGAAGAGTGGCTGCAGTGAGGAGAGAGGAGAACAGAGCAGCATTTATGATCGCTCGAAGTGTGACAAAAGAAAAGAGAATTCAGTCTTATGTGGCTCAAAGAAGTCCTTCTTGGCTTAATGAATTACTTGCGGAGGAAGGTAGAAGAAACAGAAGTCGGTAGTGGTGATGTTGCGTTTTGCTATCAGGGTGTCGTGTTGGGGAGGAAGGGTTTTAGGCCTTGGCTCCTGTTTTTCTGTTGGCTTTCATTTTGTTGTTTCTGGTTCTTATGCTTCGAAACCTTTCTCCCTTTTGATTTATTCAACCGTATCAGAGTTAAAAAAAAATTTTTAGGCAATCTATTTTTCAAAAAAAATTTGATTGGTAAAATCAAAAACCAAAAATCATTTTAGAAACTGTAAACAATCAATCTCAAAATCGGCTTTATTGAGCGATTTTAATCCGTTTTTTGAATCATCTCCCGCCAAAAAGTGATAAATGGCCTGCTAAAGCTAAAAGCCCTTTAAAAAGAAACCCCGGCACAAATCATCTCGCTATAAAAATCCATCGTCCGCGAACGAAAGGACCAAAAAAGAGAATTGACAGTCTCTCTGGCCTTTATTTTTTATCCGCTAGGGTTTTGTAGCAGAGGGACTCGCTTTTGCTGGATCTATGGTGAAACGAAGCCGTGTCCGTCGTTCTCCGTCCATCTCTGGGTCCGCATCTCTTTCTTCTTCATCTCCTTCTCGGAGCGCCAGTTCAGGGAGTCGCAGCCCTCCTCCTCGGGGAAAAAGGTTAGTTAGGGTTTCTTTCTTACCTTTGGATTGGTAATAATGTTGCTCCTCTATGAAGTGGAATCTGGTTCGCATTCATCTTGGTTCGTCGTGTGAAGATGTTTGTACATGATAGATAGGGTAGTAAGTTCTTTTATATCTTACAGTTCTGCTGGCCCTGCTTGGCAAGGTCGCTCACTCGCATACATTCTCTAGTTTACAATGTTGATAACATCCTTCTTTCTCTCACTCGCCCTGTATATATACATGAGAGTTGAGGCTTAGTTGGAAAAAAATGTAATTACATTAGAGAATAGTGGTGGTAACGTATAAAGTGATTTGTAGTTTTATCGTGTTGGTATCTCTGCTTGAATGTCTCATTTATTTTTGCTGACTTTTACAATGAATTATGATTTCAGGAGAGCTACACGTATTCAGGAATCACTTGTTCTCCGCGTTGATTCTCCTAACTCTGTGTCTAGTACACCAAAAAGAGAGGCTCCAAAATCTGATAATACCAGTGCTCACGTTCTGAAAGCTGGGCCCAAGCGCCCAGAGAGAGTACGTCTATGTTCTTGTTTTTTTCTTTCATTTTTGTTATCGGTCTAGATAATAGATATGCTTTCAATATGGTGTTAATGATTATTACCATTCAGAAGGAGCGCTCTTACTTGCAGTTTATCAAGATCGAAACCAAAGTAAGCACAAGATCTTTGTTTCTCAATTCGTTCAGTTATGTGTGGAGTAAGAAACAATTTTCTTTTGACATCTTTTTGTTGTGTTCCTTGTGCAGGAAACTGCTATTACTACTCCATCCTCTTCTTCTCTGACCAGGTGTTTTTTTGACCGTCCCTTGGACTCCAAGGTGCGTGACTGTCTTTTTTTTCATCTGCATATCGTGGCTAGGTTAGGATGCTAACCAAATATATTTGTCTTTGCAGTGCTTTAACGTAGGAGCCTTGGATGACTTATTTGTCCGTGTTGGCACACGTAATAAGCTTATATCGAATGCTAATTGGTCTGGTGATGAATACGTATGTTATTTCAATTTTCCTGCTGATAAGAAGTGGCTTTCACGGTGGTCTCCACGAGGTTCTTTCTTTGTCGCATGTCACTACGACATGGTCATTATTTGGGGCTCAAGATATCATCATCAGGACCATACCCGTCTCATGCGTTTTAGTCATTATCAGGTTTTCTTCGTATTTATTTTGAAATGATCAATCATGTTTTCTCTCTTTTTGTTAAAAGAAAAGAATTTTTGACTCTTTCTCCTGTTCTTTCCTTTTTTTTTTTTGCTATTGAAGGTTGAGCAGTTTGATTTATCTCCTGGGGAGAAGTATTTGGTAACCTATAGCACACCAAACCCGAGTGACTCAAATGTGAGTGCATATTTGATTCATTTCTTCCCACAGCTCCTCTTGTTGCAAAATTGTTCAAACTTGATCTGCAGGGACTCTGGCTAAAGATTTTCGATGTGAGAACTGGGACAGGAATCGTTGGACTAAATAATGCTGGTGTTGCTGACTCTCCCCAATGGCCTGTGATTAGGTATTTTCCTTAACTGCATTTCGATTTTCGATTTTTATTATTATTTTTATATACAAGTTTATTGATATGGTTAACTTTTTAAAATTCCATGCAGATGGGCTGGGGGTGAAGATGATGAATACTTTTCCACGCTTAACAAAAACAACACTGCATCTGTCTACGAGACCAAGAATCTCAACCTGTTACTGGACCTTGATGATGTTATAGATATATCTTGGTCTCCCACCGAACCTGTACTGGCAATACTGTTGAAAGCCGCGGGTGGCAAGCAGCCTGTCAAGGCTCTTCTTCTGCGAATCCCCGGCATGGTGAAGCTGGCAGAGAAGGATCTTATAACCGCCGTTGTTGGCGACTGCAAGATGCACTGGCAGAGCAATGGTGAGTATCTCGCTGTCAATACTTACGGGGGATTTGAGTTTTTCCGCATCAAAGAGGAGGAAGGCACACCCACAGATTTTCTCAAGGTGGACAAGGAGATCCTGGCTTTTGCATGGGAGCCTAGCGGTCACAGATTTGCTGTGATTTACGACGAACCAAATCTATTATCAGCTGTCAGTTTCTACTCGATGAAGAAACCTGGAAAGGTGACAGAGCTTACTACTTTGAGCAACAAGCAAGCAGATGCCCTCTTTTGGTCGCCCAAAGGCAATCTCATTGTTCTTGCTGGATTGAAAGCGGGCAAGCTTGAGTTTTATGATGTGGATCGGCTTGTTGCATTTTCCTCAGTTGAAACCGTGAATGCGAACAAGGTTGTTTGGAATCCAAGTGGAAGTTATATAGCAACGGTGTCTACAATGCCAGAAGAGGATTTTAATAAAAATTGTGACTGTGAACAAAATGATCCTCTTAATGGGTTCAGTATCTGGTCCTCCCAAGGAAAACTTCTTTGTAAACATCAGTATGATTCTCCTCTACTGCAGGTAATGTACAACTATGACATAGTTTCTCTTGTTAGAATCCAGAACTCGCTTACTCATATAATTCTTTATTTTCTCTGATTGGATGCAGCTGGATTGGCGCCCCCACGGAAGAACCACAGATGATGACTTCAATATCGGGCCCTCCGAAGGAGAACTTTGTAAACATTAGTTTGTTTCTGAACTGCAGGTAATGCACAACTATGACATAGTTTCTCTTGTTATAATACAGAACTCGCTTACTCATATAATTCTTTATTTTCTCTGATTGGTTGCAGCTGGATTGGGCCCCCACAGATGATGACATGTAAACGTAGTGAGGAAGAATGCTTTATTTACTGTTTACATAAATTTATGCAAGTATTTTGACTTTGTATGTTATTTGTCAAACTTCTCTGCTATGTTGGTTTTAGCTTTGGTTTCTAAGATCTCCAGTAACTTCTTTTTATTTTATTTTTATCCTCACTCCAGTAACTTGTTATAAAGCTACTATTTGGTCCAATGGAGTTAAGAAGATTATTATTAAAGATAAAAATGAGATTTATGGTAGGGACAATTAGTTGAATATCTTTAGTTAGAGCCTTAATTAGCCAAATACCAATGATGTGAAATAATTGATTTGGATGATGTCTTTTTGGTGTTGGGTTGACGAAAATACCCCTCTGTATATGTGACACATTAATTGTCTGAACTGACACAGCAGGTTTGGCAGGTTACTTTCTGCAGTGTTTTTTATTTATTTTGACAATATTTTTGGCAGCTTTTTATAGGAAGATGCTTAAGTTATCAATTAAGGAAAATGCTTAGCGGTACATATATACTTTACACTTATTTTGGAAAAACTTGATAAAATTGTTAAAGACAAAATGATTATGAAGAATAAAAGCGTAAATCTATAGTAGTAATTTTATGAAAAAATAAAAATCTAATAAACACTATTTTCTCGGTTTATGATGAACAATTTTAGAACTAATAAATAAATGTGACTGTCAAACATGTTATAAATTTTGTTAGCGAGTTAATAAACTGTGTAACATATTTCACATTTTGTTAACATTGAATACTACTTGTTAACACATATATTATCCATTTCATATTTAGAAGACTAGAATCATAATCAATCACATACATGTGTTAAATTATATATTAGCAGACTATGTGTATAGTTAACGGCTAATGATATTGACTAATATGTTATAAAATTTGTTAGCGAGTTAACAAATTGTGTAGCATGTTTCACATTTTTGTTAACATTGAATTATACTTGTTAACATGTAAAAAAAAATTATTAGATTATATTTTGTTATAATACATTAAACAAATCAATAACTTAATAATACACTATATAATTCAGTATTATTTACCAAAGTTAACACACTGTGAAATTGACTATTAAGATTGTTACAATTTTTGTTAGCGAGTTAAAAGACTATGTTACATGATACGCATTATGTTAACTTTGAATACTACTTGTTAACATGTTACAAGTTATGTTATCGAAATAATAGATATAATAAAATAGATGAAAAATTGATAATCATTACACAAATCATTAGAACAGATGAAAAAGTTGATAATAATTAAAATAGATGAAAATTTGATAATCATTAAACAATTTTTTATCAGGTTATATTTTAATATATACATTAAACAAATCAATAACTTAATAATACACTATATAATTTATTTACGAAAATTAACCCACTATGAATTTGACTATTAAAGTTGTTACAAATTTTGTTAGCGAATTAACAGACTATGTTACATTTTACGCATTATGTTAACATTGAATACTACTTATTAACATGTTACAAATTATGTTATCGAGGTAATCAGATATAACTGACCGAAGTTAGTAAAATAGATGAAAAAGAGTATAATTAGAAGTAGTCAGATATTTGAAACTATGAATTTGGTTCGTAAGTGATGAGAGATGAAAGAAAAAGGAAAAAAAAAAAGATGAAAAAGAAGGAGAAGAAACAAAAAAGAATTAAAAAAGAATAGGAATTATCTAACAGATAGAAGAAATAATCTGACATACGATAGAGTAACTGCAGCTCTAAGGAAGTAGCCTGCATGGCTATTAGATGTAGGTTGGTGTGGCAGAAGGGTAAAATCGTCCAACGAAAAAGGTTTATGAGATTAATGGTAGATGATGAATTAGGGGTTGCACTACAAGAAAACACGCTGATACCGAGGGACGATTTCCTCGGTATTTCGTCGGAATAAGGGTATTCCGACGAAATACCGAGGAAAACGTCCTTCGAAAAAATCTCCTCGAAATTTCATTTTCCCTCGAAATTTCCTCGAAAATTTGTGACGGAATTCCGAAGAAACATAATTCCGAGGATATTTAGAGGACAGACCTTCGTCGAAGAGGTCCTCGGTATATATTGAGGAACAATTCCCTCGGTATATACCGAGGATTATACCGAGGGAAAACACCTACGAAAGTTTTCGAGGAAAGAGTTCCGTCGGAAATTTCTGAGGGACAGTTTCCTCGAAAATTTCGAGGACCGGTTTTCGTCGGAATATTTCGAGGGCTGCCTTCCTCGAAAATTTTCGAGGAAACACTTCCTCGAAATATTCCGACGAACACCGGTCCTCGAAATTTTCGAGGAAACAGTCCCTCGGAATATACCGAGGACAGCTGTTCCTCGAAATATATTGAAAATTATTTTTTTTTTAAAAAATTGTTTTTTAAAAAAAAATATATTTAAAATTTAAATTCGAAAATATAAAATTAAAATTAAAATTGAAAACATATTATTTAAAATTCAAAGTCATACAAACGAAAAGAAAACATTTAGAGTTTTTAAAAGAAATTAAACTACGGGGTTTGGAAGTCCGGGTCTGGGATGGTCGGGAAGTCCACGTTGGCGTTCGGGTTCATGCTCCTCATCATCGCCATCATTTGCTCGTTCAGCTTCCTCTGTGCCTCCCAGCCCGCCTCTTGACTCGCCACCATGGACTCCAGGGCAGATATACGAGCATCCTTGTCCCTCATCTGGCTTAGAAGGACTTCTTGATCAACATAGGACGGTGGTGGTGCAGAAGCAGACGGAAACGAGGGAGACCGACGAGCCAAACCGAACAAACGGCCCTTCTTCTTTGGAACCGACTGAAAAAGAAAGTGTCAAATTTAAATAATATAAAAATGGATTGAACTTTAAAAAATGAACTTACCGCTTCAACGATTTGGTTGATCCGAACCCGAGGCAAGCCGGTCGATCCCGTCGAATCGTCATCCTCGGTCTGAAGCTGAGACACTTCCTGTTCCATCTGACTGTCGATGAGGTTGACCACATCCCTCACAACACCATCATCAATCTCGCCGGTCTTCTTGTTGGTATACGCCGTCTTTATTAGGCGGAGATGATCAACCGGTTCCCCCTCATTTTCTTCCGCCTTGAAAAAAACATAAATTAAACAAACATTAGTAATTAAAAGAAATGCACAAAAAAAAATTAGAATCTTAAATAATATAATAAAAACCGACAAGCTTACCAAGCGATCCCCCAGACTGGCTAAAGATTGAGCACCCAAGTTATGGACGTACATGCCCTTCCCCTTACGGTCGCTCTTGCGGTTGGTGGAGTTGGTGGAAGAAGTTGCTCTCACTTCGTTCTTACTCCAATGCACACTCAACTCCTGCCAGACGGTCGGGTCCATCCCCTTTGGAACCTTTAAAAAAAAAAATTGTTAAATAAATAAAAAAATATTTTAAAAAATTAAAAAATTGTATCATAAATAAAAACGAACCTTGTTTATTTCCCACTTCTTCTTCCACGAGTGCATCTGCTTCCCATAGTTGTCCATAACTTTATGGACGAAGTGGTAATAGATAAACAACGTATCATCGGCATTCCAGTTGAATTGTTGCTGAAAATAAAACACAATTAGTAGAAAATTAATATTAAAGATGAAAAAAATAAGTAAAAAATAAGTAAAAAATAGAATACTTACCGCAAACTGTTGAAACCACATATGCTGCTTCTCGAGAGGGAAGTCGGTGAAAGTCGGATGTCCATTGTCGAGGGACGAGTACATCATACTGTTGATCCATCCGCTGATCCCGTTCCCGGATCGGTCAAACCTAATAAAAAGAAATAATTATTTTAGAATTAATTATTTTAAATGAATCAAATTTTAATGAAAAAAAAATCGGTTTAATTACCATGTCTGACCCTGTCCACGTGGATACTGAGTGAGATATGGAAGATGGTCACGACCCGGCTGTCGAACAAACTCCGCAACTCTCAGAAGTGCCGGATGAGCATGAGCAGGAGCAGGAGCAGGAGCAGGAGTGGGTGCCACACCGGGAGCGGGAGGAGAATGAGAGGGAAATGGAGAAAGAGATGTCTGGTAGGAGCTGTACGGCGATGCGGAACCCGAAATGGAGCCGCTCCCCGAACCACCACCACGACCACGACGCTGTCGAGAGCGGGTATGTTCCTCTTGAGACCTTTATATAAATAAATTTTATTTAATATATACAATTATTTATTTAATTTGTTAATATATTAAAATTGTTTAATAATAACAAAAAAGTTTAAATATATTAAAAATATTTTTAATATTTAAAAATTGTTTAATAATTACTAAAAAATTTAATATATTAAAAATAGTTCAATAATTACAAAAAAAGTTTTAATATATTAAAAATAGTTTAAAAATTACAAAAATAGTTTTAATATATTAAAAATAGTTTAATAATTACTAAAAAGTTTTAATATATTAAAAATAGTTTAATTAAAAAAAAATAGTTTTAATATATAAAAATAGTTTTAATATATAAAAAATAGTTTTAAAAATCAAAAAAACGTTTTAAAAATCAAAAAAACGTTTTAAAAATCAAAAAAACGTTTTAAAAATCAAAAAAACGTTTTAAATATTCAATAAATAGTTTTAAAATCAAAAAAAACGTTTTAAAAAATCAAAAAAAAATGTTTTAAAAAATCAAAAACACAAAATAAATCAAAAAAAAATATACCAACAATCCAAACAACAATCCAAACATGCAAATCCTAAAATATACCAACAATCCTAGAATTTTCTATCTAACAACCTAAATTTCGAGATCTATGAAGAGAGGAAGAGAAGAGATATGAACTTACATGGGAAGAGAGGAGAGGAAGAGAGGAGAGGAAGGAGGCCGAGAGGAAGAGAGGAGAGGAGAGGAGAGGAGAGGAGAGGAACCGCGAGGAGGAGAGAGGAGAGGAGAGGAGAAGGAGAGGAGCCGCGAGGAGGAGAGAGGAGAGGAGAAGGATGAGCCGCCGCGAGAGGAGAAGAGAGGAAGATCGAGAGAAGAGAAATGGGGAAGAAAAGAATGAAAACCTAATTTATGAGGGGTCCGACGGAAAGGGCCGTCGAAATTTCCTCGAAATTTTTAATGTGGTCGTCGAAATTTCCTCGAAATTCTCTTGTTGTCGGCTAGGGTTTCCTGGTTAATGAAATACAGTCCGAGGAAAACATTCCTCGAAATTTCCTCACAATATTGTGAGGAAATTTCGAGGAAAGAGGGTTTGGGGTTTTGAAAACATCGATTTTTTTCCCCTATGTCATTTCTTATACAAATGTAATTCATAATAATGAGGTTTCTTTGTATAGATGATCATAAATAATGAAATAACACAATTACAAAATTTATTGTAAGTATTTCCTTTAACGTTTATTAAAACGTATAAGTGTTTATCTTATGTTGTGTGGTTTTCGTCTCAATCCGCAAAACATTGTTTTCGGGTTAAAACCCTAAAGTTGGACTTTATAATCTGGCTAAGACACTTAATGAAGGTTATATACGTGTTATTCAATCCGCAAAACGTTGTTTTCCGGTTTAAAACCCCATGTTCCTCGAAATTCCGTCGAAATATTGTGAGGGAATTTCGAGGCACTGCCAAAAATTTGCTATGTCCTCGAAATTTCCTCGAAATATTTCGACGGAATTTCGAGGAAAACCAAAAAATTTGTTATCCCTCGAAATTTCCTCGAAATATTTCAAGGGAATTTCGACGAATCAAGATGTTTTAAATCAAACCCCTAAAATCATCTTTGTCGTCGAAATTTCCTCGAAATTTTTCGAGGAAATTTCGAGGATCTAGGTGTTTTTTATCAAACCCCTAAACCGTTAAGTAATATTTCGAGTAAAATTCGAGGAAACCCTAACTTCCCTCGAAATTTCCTCGAAATTATTAAAAAAAAAAAAAAAAAAAAAAAACTACTCAGATTCCGACTCATCATCAGCAGATGAATCTGAATCTGGATCTTGGTGAAACTCTCCAATAACTGGTTCATCCTGTGCGTGAACGACGGCTTCCTCTGCGAAGTCGGTGAAATCTATTACAAGGCCAACTCCTGCTACATCTTCTGCTGCACTTAAGTTACTGGATGTGATTGGTTGTAGTGGGTCTTCCAGCTCAGAACTCCCCTGAACTCGGCCTCTCGGGTTGAGTCTGGTAACAGTAACCCATGGATCATCTCTGTTCCTTATCCGGGGGTACTTGATATAACAAACCTGTAACATTTTAAAATTTTTTAGTACAAGTTTAAATTATTACACATGATGACCAATAACTTACCTGATCGGCCTGAGAAGCAAGAATGAAAGGATCATAATATTGCAGCTTTCGTCTCGAATTAACTGATGTAACACCAAATGCATCTGTTCTCACACCTCGATCTGGAGTGATGTCGTGCCAATCACAATAGAAAACAGTACAGCGCAATCCAAGCAGGCCTAAATACTTGATTTCCAAAATCTCATGTATGTGTCCGTAGTATACATCATCTCCCGATGCAGAACAAACGCCAGCATCATAGGTCGTACGCGAACGTTTCGTCTTTTCAGTTGTGAATGCATATCCTCGAGTACAAAATCTCGGATATGACTTCACAACATAGTTTGGTCCAACCACCATCTCGCGTATCCAATCGTCAAATGTTTCGCCTCTGGCCAAACCAGCAGACACCTATTAATAGCACATATATATGAGTATAAATATGTGATAAATATTTTTTTAATTTCTATAAATATGTGATAAATGATTTTTTTAATTTGTTTAAGGCACTCACATAAGTAAACATCCATCCAGCAAATTCTCTTTGCTTCATTTCTTCTAGTTCTGCCTCTGTAGCGTATCTATATTCGAACCGCTTTTCTGCCATGAAAATCCTGTGAAACAAAAATGTAATTAATTAAGATATAAATGTTAATTTGTTAAAATAAAATTTTGTAAGATAATAAACTTACCTCTCATATTGAAGAACATCTTCGCAGTTGGTGAGCAAATATGTTTGTAAATGACTGCGCTCCTGCTCAGTAAGTCGACGGTCTTTTGATTTTCCGCTAAGTCGTCCAACATCTGTGAAAATGTCAGGAACCGTAACATGGTATGTTGCCCGTTCACCTCTATCATCATGCCGTGCAGGTCTTCTGTTTTTGGTCTGAACTTCTGCTGGAAAGTAGTACTCAGCAAAGTTTGAAATTTCTTCATTGATCATCTGTGCGACTATAGAACCTTCCACCATACTTAGATTTTTCACCATCTTCTTCAAATGGAACATATACCGCTCATACAGATACATCCATCTATACTGCACAGGACCACCAAGTTCCAATTCTCTTGCCAGGTGAATAACAAGATGCTCCATAACATCAAAAAATGAGGGAGGAAATATCTTCTCAAGGTTGCACTGAATCACGGCTATGTTAGTCTTCAGATTTTCAATACCTTCAAGAGTCACTGATCTGGAGCATAAATCGCGGAAGAAAGCACTTATCCCTGCAATTGCTTCATGAACATTTCGTGGTAATAGTTCCTTGAAAGCAAACGGAAGTAAGCGCTGCATCAACACATGACAATCGTGACTTTTTAAACCAATAAACTTTCCTTCCTTTCTGTCGATACAGTTACGCAAATTAGATGCGTAACCGTCTGGAAATTCCACATCGTTTGAAATCCAATCGAAGAACGCATTTTTTCCCTCTGCATCAAGTCGGTATATGGGAAAAGGAGCCCTACCATTCCCATCAACATGAAGTTCTGAACGATCACATATATCAACTAAATCCAGTCTTGACTTCAAATTATCCTTTGTTTTACCTTGAACGTTAAGGATCGTGTTCATGAGGTTGTCAAAAAAGTTCTTCTCAATATGCATGACATCTAAATTATGCCTTAGCAAATGATCCTCCCAGTATGGCAGATCCCAGAATATACTTTTTTTGTGCCAGTTATGTAGGTTTCCAACAGCATCTACCGGAAAACGCGCATGTCCACCGACGTCTGGCGTCCTTTCTGCACCAAAATCTCTTAGTTGTGTCTTCAAACCTTCCCCACTAATTTCTGCAGGTGGACTGTCAAACACCCTCTTGTTCTTCGTAAACAAATTCCTACTCCTACGATATGGATGATCAGGTGGTAGGAATCTCCTGTGACAGTCAAACCAACACGTTTTCCTTCCGTGTTTTAGTTGGAAAGCATCAGTATTATCTTGACAATATGTACATGATAGCCTTCCATGCGTTGTCCATCCAGATAACATACCATATGCTGGAAAATCACTTATTGTCCACATTAGTACTGCCCGCATTTGAAAGTTTTCTTTACACGAAATATCGCATGTTTCAGCACCTTGAGCCCATAGTTGTTGCAACTCATATATTAGTGGCTGAAGAAACACATCAAGTGATCTCTTAGGATGCTCTGGTCCGGGAACGAGAATGGAGAGAAACAAAAACTCTCGTCGCAAGCACAAGTTTGGGGGTAAGTTGTATGGTGTTACAATGACTGGCCATAGAGAATATTGTCTTCCACTCTTCCCATACGGGCTGAAACCATCAGTACATAATCCAAGGTAGACATTTCTTCTCTCATACGCAAAGTCGGGATACTTTGATTGGAAATGTTTCCACGCTTTTGCATCTGAAGGATGTCTAATCTCACCATCTGTTGAGTGCTCCGCATGCCATCTCATTCGTTCCGCTGTGCGTTCTGAAAGATACAACCTCTGCAACCTTTCCGTCAAAGGCAAATACCACATCCTTTTATATGGCACTGGAACTCTTCCACTCGTATCTTTATAACGAGGCTTCCCACAAAATTTGCATGTAGTCCGCTGATCATCCGCCCTCCAATAAATCATGCAGTTATCGCTGCATACATCTATTACCTGATAAGATAAACCAACCCCAGCTACGAGTTTTTGAACCTCGTAGTATGAACCTGGAGCTACATTATCCTCAGGTAGAATACCTTTAACAAAATTAGCTATCGCATCCACACAGTCTTCAGCCAAGTTATAATCTGTTTTAATGCCCATCAGTCTCATAGCAGATGATAAAGCTGAATGACCATCTCTGCAACCTTCGTACAATGGTTGCTTTCCAGCATCCAACATTTCATAAAATCTCCTAGCTTCTGCATTGGGTAAATCTTCCCCTCTAAAATGATCATTTATCATCTGCTCAGTACCTACACCATAATCTACATCCGCCCTAACTGGTTCTTCTAATCTAACTACCGGCTGAGGTTCGCTAGTACTACCAAGTTCATAATCAGTTTCCCCATGATGATACCAAATTTTGTAACTTCGTGTAAACCCACTCAATAATAGATGAGTCCAAACATCCCACTCTTTAATAACTTTTCTATTTTTACAATTAGAGCAAGGACATCTTAACTTACCTGTTTCTGCTTCCGGTTGTTGGCGAGCTACCCTCATGAACTCGATTATACCTTGATTGTATTCTTCCGTAAGCAATCTCGTGTCCGGATCCAAATGAGGTTGATCCATCCAAGAACGAAAATAATTTGAAGAAGACATGTTTTTTTGGAATCAAATTCGTGAGACTAGGAGAGAAGAAGAAAAGAAATGGAGTGAATGAAGAGGAAGAGGGGTGGCTGTATTTATAGATGAAATCCTCCCGGCATACTGAGGAAATTTCGAGGAAATTTCGAGGGAAACAGACATTTCCTCGAAATTTCCTCGAAATAGTTTAAATCCCCCAACGGCTCTCCCAACGGCTCTCTAACGGCTACAAAATGTCGTCGAAATATTAGAAATATCCGTCGGTTTTTTCCGAAGACCCGGCTTTCCTCGGTATTCCCTCGAAAAATACAGAGGAAGTTGGTCTTCCTCGAAATTTCCTCAAAAAATTTTGAGGAAATTTCGAGGAAACCCCATTTCTTGGTTTCCTCGGTATTTCCTCGATATTTTGTCACAAATTTTCGAAGAACTCATTTTCCCTCGGTATTTCCCTCAGAATCAGCGTGTTTTCTTGTAGTGTTGGTTTAGGTGCATTCTTACCAATTTCTCTTTACCGTATTATACAAACGAGTGCCTCAGTCTTCTCATGTTATATGGGCCACGAATCATATCATCATCACATGTGGGGCTTTTTTCACAAATGACCTAAGAATTCAAGTCAATTGCAAAACCAACCCCTTTTTTTTTCTTATTACTATTCACCTATGAATTTTCCAAACCATCCTTATGTTTTCAAAATATTTACAAAACTGCCATTATTATTATTTTTTTTAATAAAATCGAAAATGTGTAAAAACCAATTACACCCTAAGCATCTTTTCTTATTTACAACAATGCCATCATCTTCAATTTTGCAACCACCATTGAACCACCATGTTTGAGCTCATAAAAGCTCAATAACTCAATTTTAACCACTTTTTCTCTTCTCTAACTCAACAAATCTTTCATTTCCTCTACAATTCTATCTAAAAAACTCTCACAACTTTCATTTTCATCCCACAAATTTCACATTTTCGAGTTTCTTCATTAGTAAATCGTCAAAGATGCTTCCTTTTGCTCAGTTTATGAGTTTGGACGGTTGAAAAGATCGGAATCGAGGTTCACACCGGAAAAAGGTAATTGTTTACATGGTTTTCACCACTTTTTCAGTCTGTGTCGCGATGGTAGACTGCTTTATATGTCTACACCAATGTGTAGACGTACGATTCCGTCTATTTGTCAACGACCAAGTCAGTTTCGCAATTGACTTTTTTAACTTTTTTTTGGAACGCAGACTTCCCCAGCAGTCTACATCCTTACCTTTGACTACAAAAACAAAAATCTACGTAGACCTACCAAGACGGCTACGTAAAAGAGGTTGGTTTTACATTTGACCGAACTTTTGACTTTCTTAAATAGACTTCAACGGAAGTCTACGAAATGTAGTCTGCCAATGAAGTCTACTTAAGGTCAGTTTTGCATTTGACCAAAACATTGACTTCGTTGAATAGGTTAGTTTTGTATTTGACTAAAATGTTTTTAAATAAAATAAATATTTTTAAAATTGTAGACTTCCAATGCAGTCTACGCATTTTTCACAAAAAAATATAGACTGTTCTTGAAGTCTACATATTTATTTTGGTCAAATGCAAAACCAACCCATGGGTTTTAAAGTTAGACCTTATGCGAAGTCTACAAATCTGTAGACTACATATGAAATCTACATTCGAAAGTCAAATAATGGTCAATTGCAAAACCAACCTATAGGTTTTGAAGTTAGACCTTATGTGAAGTCTACAAAACATGTAGACTACATATGAAATCTACTTTCGAAAGTCAAAACTTGGGTGAATTCTGGTCAATAATAAAAACTAACCTTTTTAATGTGGTAGACTAAAACGGAAGTCTAAATGTATAAAGTCAAAACTTGGATGAGTTTCTGGTCAAATAAAAAAAGTAACCCGTAAAATTTTCAATTGCAAAACTAACCCAAAAAGTAGACTGACACAGACATCTACACTGTCGTAGACTGACACGAACGTCTACACTGTCGTAGACTGACACGAACGTCTACACTGTCGTAGACTGATTGAAAAGTCTACGTAGAAAAATAAATTAAAACTGAATTTATGTATTATTCATAAAGTTTATTCTAGATTTTTTTGTTTGAAAGTGTGTGTTAGTTAATCCTAATAGGTTGGAATGATTTTGAAAAAAAAAACTGTTGTAGTTATAATATTATAATACTTTTGATTTCACAATGTTGTTAGGTGTTAACTGTAGACATAATTGTAAGTCTACATTAATATTTATTCGCTAATTGCGTGGAGAAAGATGGTAAGCTTTGGATTGGTTCTGTTCTTATGCCTTTTCTCGGTGTCAATGCTTTGTAGTTTTCTCTGTAAACCATCACTTTGTTAAGTATGTCTATGGGAGGAGAAAGATAGTTGTTAAGTATGTGTATGGGAGGAGAAAGATGGTAAGCTTTGGATTGGTTCTTTTTGTCACATGTAATTAACTTCTGTAACTCTACACACTGAGACTGAGAGCTTTGGTGGGCAAGAACTGTAACCTTCCTTTATCGATTTATTCCAACATATATAAAAAAGTAAAGCTTTTCAACAACTCACTATGGGAGTCTATCTATGGTTAGTGCCTTCGATGGGATTATATTCAGTATATACAAAGATCATATATGGCTCTATAGATTCTCTAAGTCACATTAATAAAAAGAATAAACATGATGATGTATTCAGACTTCCTCAGCTTGTTGTGCTCCATCAGGACGAAACAGAGAGCTCAGAAAATCCAAAATTTCTTCTTCTTCTTCTTGCCTTCTAGTACCGACAGCTCTAGACAAAAGTTCCAACAACAGAGGAATGATTAAACTCAATAAAACTACCTGTATCTAATCATTTTTGATTCAACATAATCCATGGATGTTTATATCATATAAGTAATCACATACCTCCTTCAGGATAGATTGAGTTGTAATGAACCTCAGCCCAAAAGCTTAAACATATAACTGATTCATAAGCCAACACATGAATTATTATTATTATAGAGAGAAAGGAATTTTACTGAATAGAAAGATATGCAGTTGTAGGCAGCTTACGGCGATTGGACTTCTGCAAATGAGGCAAGATCTCAATGTAACACGTATCCTTGAATGAAGTTATCACAAACATCCGAACACCAAACTGCCAAAGTAACAGCAAAACCAAAATGCCAAAACCTCAATTTATAAAAGAGAAGATGTTAACTTACAGCAACAGGAACCATATGGTTGAGTCGCTTCCCAAACTCAGACCAAAACTCTTCTTCTTCAATCTCCACAGAACAAACTGAGTCATCATCACGAGAAGGTGAACTCACCATGCTCTGCTCCAGCAATTGGAAGAAAGTAAGCGGCAGAAACAGAAAGAAGCCCTTGGATCATATGTAGAACACTAATCTTGGACACTAGCTGATGAAGATCCTGACATTTCGTTTGATAAACCTGAATAAAAAAAGTTCAAATCTTTTAACATTTGATTGCATCAAAAAGCCCTAAAGATCTAAACTTTAAACTTCAAATCACAGAACCCTCATGTCACCAAAGACCCAATCAAAATCAGTCACAGAAACATGGATTTTTCTCAAGAAAGAACAAAGATTCGAGATCCCTACGAATTAGACAAAATCAAAAGAAGACAGAACTGATGAATCAAAGGTTTCTTGCAAATCTCAAGAGAAGAGAAAGAATTAAAATTTCAAAAAGGTTCCAACCCGCCTCTTTAATTACAAAGGGGTTTGGAAACTGAATCTGAGAAAGAGGTAAGAGACTTATCTTTGAATCCAACTCCATCTCCTCCCTCGTCTCTGAACCAAATCTATATTCTCTCCCGCGACTCCATCTTCTCCCTCGAGCTTGAACACCGCCGAACTCCATATTCTCTCCCTCGACTCCATCTTCTGAATATATATATAAAGATAGAACCTTTTCAGATACTGACTGATGCAAAAAAAAGAATATGAATTTCAATGAATCTAACAGCAAACCCATCAAAGGAATCGAGTCAACGTACTGGATTGAAGGCAAGAGACAGAATCGCTGATATAGTCGCCATTTACTACCAATTCTCCGATGCTCTGCTCCAGCAATTGGAAGAAAGTAAGCGGCAGAAACGGCGTGGTTAGGGTTCGCCGGAAATCTCCCCGTGAATCGCCTTCATGGATTGCGGCTGGATTAGGGTTTTATTACCCCAAAAAGCTTAGGAAATCTTATTTATATGCTGGATAATTTTTTGGTTAGGTTAAAAAAATTTCGGTTTAAATTAGATTTGGTTAAAATTAAAATTGGTTAAATCCGGTTAGGTTAAAATCGTTGGGGTAGACTTCTTTGTCTGTCTACGACGGTTTTCTTTCAGTTTTCTTAATAAAATTTTAAATATGCTTTACCAATTTTTTTAATAATTTTAAATATTCATAATATGTGTTACAAAAAAATAATAAATATTCATAATATATGATTTTAAATTGGAATATTTAATTTAAAATTAAAAATATACACGAATAAAATAGACTGACAAAGACATCTACATATTTATAGACTTTATTGTAGGTCTACGAAACCCTAAACCACAAATCTCAAACCCTAAATAGTTTGCTTGATACTCAAAAAGTCTCATTTACTGTATCAAATATCAAAATTACACAAAATATAAACTACTAAATATTAATAAACACATTTAAGTCAATAAAACAAAAAAAAAATCTAAAGTCTAATTCTAAAAATCTACCACTAAAAGACCTATCATGCTATAACCTTTTGTTTATAAACTATGAACATTGTTTATATCATGGATACCAATTTAGTATATATTCTTTAAAATTGTTCAGTTATATAAAACTTTAATATATTTACTTCATACTATCCATTATATTGATGATTAGTTAAAATCTATCACAATAATTATTTTAAACAATTTTTAAACTAAATATTAGATAAAATTTGGGTGTAGACTACACATCAAATCTACAACTTAGACTTCGCTGGAGGTCTAAATATATGTAGACTTCTTCTCAACATGTAGACTTCTAAAAGGATAGAAACGTAAATACCCCTCTGTTTTTTTGTTTGTTCATAAGGACTAAATAGTATTTTCATCTTCCATTTAGGTTGGTTCTGCATTTGACTGAAATTGGGGTACACTAATGCATTTGACTTCAATATTTAGGTTGTTTTTAGCAATTCTCCCTCACATGTGCCTACATTTACACTTCAGTCGAGACAATTGGCTCTAGCATGCACGGTATTCTTCATTAGTCGGATCCCATCTGGATCATTCAAAATTAACAACAAATATTAGTGAAATCCAATATTGAATTAAGTCCTTATGTATTGTTTTGAGGGAATGTATTGTTTTGACCCTCACGTTTGAAGCGACTTTTAATGAAATAGACAAATAGAACTCACATATTACAATACTTAGATGTCTCTTGGGTCACTAGTTTAATGTTAGATGTTTGTGAAGAATCATCAAAATGGTTCATGTTTATTTAATGTTCAATTTGAATTTATTATGAGATTTCAATTTAAAACTAGTTGACAATGAGTTTATAGGTCCAAAGCATTATATATTAGTGTTGATTCTTTTTTAAACTTTCAACATAGAACTTTAACACGTTTTTTTTTTCAAAATAAGAAATTCTTATCAATATATTTCAAACCAAATCGTTTCTCAAAACTTGCAATCAATTTTTCTTGACATTTTACTAGAGACAACTATTGGAACTTTATGGATGATGATGATGACATGGCTGAGATGTATTTGACTGAGAAGAAAGAAAGATCAGAGGCTCATGCTTCAGTGGAGTTGGAAGACAACCTCGATGAGGACTTTGGATCTTCAGGAATAGTTTCCAAGTCTGCGCCGGTTTCACCTGTTGGTTCAATTAGTGGAAACCTTGGGAAGCTTCAAAGAGCCTTTAGTAGCGTCGTTGGCTCACACAGAAGCTTGTTAAGCTCATCTAGCAGCGGGGAGAACATCGACCAGTTAGAGATGTTGCTAGAAGCCTACTTCGTCGTTGTTGATAACACACTCAGCAAACTATCATCGGTTAGATTCTTAAAATTTTGCTACAACGACATGTCTTTTCTATTCAATATTTTGATTTATGAGCTTGTGTTTGCAGCTAAAAGAGTATATTGATGATACAGAGGATCTGATCAACATTAAGCTGGTAACAACAACATACAAAACCAAGCTTTGCCTATCTTGTTCTTGTTTCATCCCTAGTCTCTGACCTTGTTTCTTTCTTAGGGGAATGTACAGAATCAGTTGATTCAGTTTCAACTGCTTCTCACCGCAGCAACCTTTGTGGCGGCCATTTTTGTAGAAATCAAAGATCAAGTATAAACCGTAAAGAAGAATAACTCTCTTTATTCCTTGAGAAACTGACTCAAAACTCAAGAACACAACAACTCAATCTCTAACTCCTCAAGTGATTGCAACACGTCTGCATCTACTTATATAGAGACTTTTATTTCCTAACCCTAATAGATAATATAGTTTAGATAACTCCTAAGTATATTCTCTAATTCCATATCTCGGTAGGATTAGGATAAGCTTGTATCTTAGTGAATCTTCAAGCCTAATCCAACATTCTCCCCCTTAGGCTTGAAGTCTTCCATCACCACCTCTTGAATCCCAATGAGATCTCTCATCTCTTTGAACTTGAGCCTCCCAAGCGCCTTGGTTAAGATATCTGCTTTCTGTTCCTGTCCCGGAACATGTTGCACTTCGATCATCCCCTTCTCTACACACTCTCTTATGAAATGGTATCGAGTGTGAATATGTTTGCTTCTTCCATGAAACACAGGGTTTCTTGTTAAAGCAATTGCCGACTGGTTATCAATCTTAATAACCACCTTCTCACTCGACACTCCCATGATCTCGACCAGCAAGTCTTGTAGCCATATGGCTTGCCTAGCTGCCTCTGTTCCAGCCATGAACTCTGCTTCACAAGAGGATAATGCCACTGTTTCCTGTTTTTGAGAACACCAAGTAATAGGACTGTTGTTGACATAAAATATGTGACCAGTTGTACTTCTTCCATCATCTTCATCAACATTGTGACTGCTGTCACTATATCCTATTATCTTTGTCAACTTCGAGCTGCTCCGGTAAAACGTGATGCCATAAGACGCGGTTCCTTTCAAGTATCTCAAGCATTGCTTCATAGCTGCTCCATGTGACTCTCTCGGCGACTGCATATATCTGCTCAAGACTCCTACGCTGTACGCCAAGTCTGGTCGTGTATGTAATAAGTACCTTAAGCATCCGACATTTCTCCTATAGCTCGTTGCATCAATCTCGTTCTCGTGCTCTGCTTTTGACAGTTTGAGTCCAGCTTCCATCGGTACATGACAAGGATTACAATCCTTCATCCCTGCTTCCTCCAATATTCTTAATGCATAGCGCCTTTGATTTAACACTATAGCATCATCACGCTGTTGAACCTCAATTCCAAGATAGTACGACAACCTCCCGAGATCACTCATCTCAAACTTAGATGACATCTCACTTTTAAACTTCATAATGACTCCCACGTTCGTACCTGTCACGAAGAGATCGTCAACGTATACTGCAAGAAGAAGTAGCTCACCATTCACCACTTTTCTGAACACTGACGGCTCTTTGGAACACTTACTAAACTTTAGCTCCTTTAGTATCTCATTCAACTTGTTGTTCCATGCTCTAGGTGCCTGTCTAAGGCCATATAATGCTTTGTTCAGTCTGTATACCTTTCTCTCAGCTCCCTTGACGATGAAACCTTCTGGTTGACTAACATAAACCGTCTCCTTCAACTCTCCATGGAGAAAAGCTGTTTTAACGTCGAGGTGATGAATCTCCCATCCTCTCGAAGCAGCCAGACTAATTAGTAACCGAATTGTTTCAATCCTTGCTACTGGTGCAAAGACTTCCTCAAAATCAACTCCATACTGCTGCACATATCCCTTTGCGACGAGCCGTGCCTTATACTTGTTAATGCTACCGTCTGAGTTTCTTTTGAGCTTAAATACCCACTTGAGACCAATAGGTTTGACTCCGTGTGGTAGATCAACCAGTTCCCAAGTTCCATTCTTTACTATACTTGCTATCTCCTCCTCACACGCTGTAATCCATTCCTGCAACTCCTGCGCTTCCTCATACGTTCTTGGTTCACAGTCAACTAACATCAGCAAGCGTTCTCCCTCTTCTTCCTCAATGAGTAAAATATAGTCGTCAAAGTACTTAGGTCTCGTTACCACTCTCTCTGATCGTCGAAGAGGAACAACCTCTTCTTCTTCTTCCACTTCTTCTACTTCATCAGTGGCCTCTTTAGTCTCCACGTCACCTTCATCTTCCTCCTCTTTTAGTTTCTTATCAGCTCCATTAATCTCCTTAAGTGACTCGTTTACTTGTAATCCACGATTTCCAAACTCTCCAATTGTAACCGTGAAACCTTCTGCTCTGTTCTGATCATTCCCATTCATGTTCCAGTTCCAGCCTTTAGATTCATCAAACACCACATCTCGGCTCACCACAATCTTCTTCGTTGTTGCATCATACATGCGGTACGCCTTCGATCCAGGCTCTGTGCCTAAGTGGACCAGTACACGAGATCGATCATCAAGTTTCCTGAGATGAGGAGTTTCTACTTTCGTGTAGCCAATACAGCCAAACACACGAAGATGACTTAGATTAGGCCTCTTGCCATGAAACGCCTCATATGGCGTTATATCTTTGAGTGATCTTGTGGCTATTCTGTTCAAGAGGTATGTAGCATGTCTAGTCGCCTCTCCCCATAGGTAGTTCGGGATTCTCTTATCTTTCATGATACTCCGTGTCATCTCCATTAACGTTCGATTACGTCGCTCAACAACGCCATTTTGTTGAGGCGTATACGGGGCTGTTAGATGTCTTGTGATTCCTTCTTCTTCGCAGTAGGAGTTGAACTCATGAGAAGTAAATTCTCCTCCTCTGTCTGTTCTCAGAGTTCTTATCCTTGTTTTTGAATCTCGTTCTACTATCTCCTTGAACCGCTTGAACCTCTTGAATGCTTCACTTTTCTCTTTGAGCAGAATCGACCACATGTATCTGGAGTGGTCATCTATGAGGACAAATATGTATTTGTTACCTCCAGCCGTACTTGGCGTTAATGGCCCACACAGATCACCGTGTACGAGCTCCAGTATCTTCTCAGCTCGGTATGATGTTGCCTTTGGGAATGCTTGCCTTGCTTGCTTTCCAAGTAAACATGAACCACACACTTCTTTCTCCATTGCAAACTGTGGAATACCAGTCACAAGGTCTCGTGAAATCATTGATCTAATAGTCTCGTAGTTCACATGACCCAGTCGTGAATGCCATCTACTCGAATCTCCCAACGATGCTGTTTGTAGACACAAGTCCTCCTTTAGCCCCATTCTGACTTTGTACAGTCTGTTCTTTGCTCTGCTTGCTTTGACAATCAGCTTGCCATCTCGGTCGTGCATCGTTAGACAATCCCCTCTTAACCTGATATCACAACCAGATTCTGTAGCCTGTCCTAGCGAGATAATGTTACTCTTCAGGTCTGGTATATAATATACCTCTGTCATCGTTCTAGCTACTCCGTTACGATCAACAAATTCAACACATCCTTTTCCCTTGATGTCTATTCTTGAGTCGTCTCCAAACTTGACTTTTCCAGTGATAGAATCATCAAGTACCTTGAAGTAACGCTTGTCTCCTGTCATGTGATTAGAAGCACCATTATCTAGGTACCATACGTTGTCTCCTCCGGTGTTACCTTCATACTTGCTTGGAATAATACCATCTTCATTGAGATACACGATCTCATGAATCATCAGTTCATCGGCTTCGTGCGTTTCACTACCATTCTCCTGCGTTTCTTGCAGCTTAAGCAAGCGGTCTGGACAATCCGATGCGTAGTGTCCAAGCTTATCACACCTATAACACATGATCCTTGACGTATCTCTGCCTCCACCGTATCTGCCGCGACCTCTTCCTCTGTTCCATGAACCTCTTCCGCCTCGTCCTCTCGATCGATAGTCATTATGCTCACGATTGTTAGTCGTTGTTTGAGCATTGGATGGTTGTCGTGAGTCAGAGCGCGAGTCAGACGAAGTATACATCAGCTTGCTTTGATCCTCGCGATGCTCTTCTTCAGGGTCTGCAACTCTCTCTTCATACGCCTTCAGTCGACCCATAATATCTTCGAAACTGGTAGTTTTTAAGTCCAACACTTGTTCCAAAGATGCTACGATGTGTATATACTTTCTCCGAGGAAGACTTGACAGAAACTTCTTCACTAACTTTGGTTCACCAATACTTTCTCCAAGTGCTGCTGACTTGGATGAAATCTCAGCTAGTTTTCCTCCAAAATCATCAATCGTTTCATCCTCCTTCATTCGCAATCGGTCAAAATCATTCATCAAGGTCGCCAATCTTGCTTCTTTAACTCTGTCAGCTCCCACATACCTTGTTTTGATCGCGTCCCAGATTTTCTTTGCCGTTCCAAGTTCACCGACTTGTAGGACAAGAACTTCTGGTATCGATTGAAATAAGAGTGCTACAGCTAGCTCATTCTTATCTCCTTCAGATAGATCTTCCTCGATAGCTTCCCATGCCTTGTGTACCTTGAGAGTAGCTTTCATCCGCATTGCCCATACTGTATAATTTGATGACGTGAGCATAGGGCATTGGATGGAGGTTCCTCCCTTCGGTTTCTCTGTTGTAACGATGTCCATCTTTTATGGACAGCTCTGATACCAAATGTAGAAATCAAAGATCAAGTATAAACCGTAAAGAAGAATAACTCTCTTTATTCCTTGAGAAACTGACTCAAAACTCAAGAACACAACAACTCAATCTCTAACTCCTCAAGTGATTGCAACACGTCTGCATCTACTTATATAGAGACTTTTATTTCCTAACCCTAATAGATAATATAGTTTAGATAACTCCTAAGTATATTCTCTAATTCCATATCTCGGTAGGATTAGGATAAGCTTGTATCTTAGTGAATCTTCAAGCCTAATCCAACATTTTTCGCAGCTGTAACCGCGGTTTTCGGGATGAACCTGCAAGACTCTGTTTTCAAGGATCCGACCATGTTCCAATGGGTTTTGCTTGTAACAGGTATTGCATGTGGACTTTTGTATTTTGGTTTTGTGTTATACTTCAAGCACAAGAAAGTATTCCCTCTCTAAAACTTTTGATTGTTTGTGAGATCTTTGAGTTACTCTTTTAGTCTTTGTGAAGATGAAGAGCTAATAATTTTCAGTGTCAAACTCAGTTTAGGTATTTAAAAGTGTGACAAAATCCAAGGAATTACATATGAAATTGAATCAATGAAAGAAGATAAGTTTGCAACTTTTAAGCCAAAAAGGCATTGTCAATGGCCAGAACCAAAGCATGTTCAACCCCATACCTGTTGACAGCGCAAGAAAACGTATGAACTGGGAACGTCACTAGCCCACTCAACGTTTCCATAAAATCTTCATCACCATTGCATCTTTCAAGCGCAATCACCACGCACCAAATGTTGTTGTTTTCACCCTGACCAGGCTTGTCCCACAAGATTAAGAGTTTCCCACAGTAGTTAACTACTGCAAGACCAGTGGCACAGCAATTCCTATTCAATACCTCCTAAGCCTTTGACCATTCTCCACTTTTTGAAGCTTTGTGTCAAACCACGAGCAATATTCTTCACCACAATAGTACCAAACGTTCTCTATTACACACTTTCTCTCTCAAACTGCAGTCCCTTTGCTCCAACTCCCCATTTACCTTCTTTTGGATCATAATAATGATACTCATATTCTTGGCATTGCTCCTAACGTAAACCTTTCCCTGGGTTACCGACACCGTCATTGACTTGATTAAAGACGAGCGGAGCTCATCACCAGGGTAAGGTAAAGAGTTAAGTCTTGAATCACCATTTAGCCTTTAGGATTTAAACATTTGAGTGACCATAAAGTTAACATCTCCTACCAAAAAAAAATCAAGTTAAACAAATGCTTTTTACTTAGGCTATGATTGTTCTGGATGAATTTTATTTGTAGCTTTAGAATTTAATTTTACATGATGTACAAATTTCTTTTGTTGATTCTTAGTAATTTGGAATAGTTACTATTTTTTCTAGTGATTCTTACTATTATTCAGAATAGTTACTATATTCTCACTAATATTTTTTATTTATCTATACTATATTAAAGCATAAATCTAGATATATTAATATTTCAGCAAAAAGAAAAATAAAAATTGAAAAAGTCAGATAGACTTCTGGTGGATCCAAGAAAATGTAGTTTTTAGTTTTTGCTAAGAAATAGGTAGTTATAAAACTAAATTTTAGGAAATCTATTTGTCAAAAGAATTTTGATTGGTAAAATCAAAAACCAAAAATCATTTTAGAAACCGTAAACAATCAATCTCAAAATCGGCTTTATTGAGCGATTTTAATCGGTTTTTTGAATCATCTCCCGCCAAAAAGTGATAAATGGCCTCCTAAGCTAAAAGCCCTTTAAAAAAAAACCCCGGCAGAAATCATCTCTGGCCTTTACTTTTATCCGCTAGGGTTTTTTAGCAGAGGGACTCGCTTTTGCTGGATCTATCGCCTATGGTGAAACCAAGCCCTGTCCGTCGTTCTCCGTCCATCTCTGGGTCCGCATCTCGGTCCAGTTCCAGATCTCTTTCTTCTTCATCTCCTTCCCGGAGCGCCAGTTCAGGGAGTCGCAGCCCTCCTCCTCGGGGAAAAAGGTTAGTTAGGGTTTCTTTCTTACCTTTGGATTGGTAATGTTGCTCCTTTATGAAGTGGATTGAGTCCAAATCTGGTTCGTATAAAGTGATTTGTAGTTTTATCGTGTTGGTATCTCTGCTTGAATGTCTCATTTTTTGCTGACTTTCACCATGAATTATGATTTCAGGAGAGCTACACGTATTCAGGAATCACTTGTTCTCCGCGTTGATTCTCCTAACTCTGTGTCTAGTGCACCAAAAAGAGAGGCTCCCAAATCTGATAATACCAGTGCTCACGTTCTGAAAGCTGGGCCCAAGCGCCCAGAGAGAGTACGTCTATGTTCTTGTTTTTTTCTTTCATTTTTGTTATCGGTCTAGATATGCTTTCAATATGGTGTTAATGATTATTACCATTCAGAAGGAGCGCTCTTACTTGCAGTTTATCAAGATCGAAACCAAAGTAGGCACGAGATCTTTGTTTCTAATTCGTTCAATTATGTGTGGAGTAAGAAACAATTTTCTTTTGACATTTTTTTGTTGTGTTCCTGTGCAGGAAACTCCCATTTCTACTCCAAACTCTTCTTATCTGACCAGGGCGTATTTTGACCCTCCCTTGGACTCCAAGGTGCGTCACTGTCTTCTTTTTTTTCATCTGCATATCATCATGGCTAGGTTAGGATGCTAACCAAGTATATTTGTCTTTGCAGTGCTTTTACGTAGGAGCCTTGGATGAATTATTTGTCCGTGTCGGCACACATAACAAGCTTATATATAATGCTGATTGGTCTGGTGCTGATGATGTCAACCATTATTTCAGTTGGCCTGCTGATAAGAAGTGGCTTTCAGGGTGGTCTCCACGAGGTTCTTTCTTTGTCACATGTTACTACGAAATTGTCAGTATGTGGGGCTCAAGATATCCTAACGACCATACCCTCCTCAGGCGTTTTAATCATTATCAGGTAATTTTCTTCCTATTTATTTTGAAACCAATACCCGCCTCATGCTTTCTCTCTTTTTTTTTTTGACTCGCTCTCCTGTTCTTTCCTTTTCTTTGTTATTGAAGGTTGAGCAGTTTGATTTATCTCCTGGGGAGAAGTATTTGGTAACCTATAGCACACCAAACCCGAGTGACTCAAATGTGAGTGCATATTTGATTCATTTCTTCCCACAGCTCCTCTTGTTGCAAAATTGTTCAAACTTGATCTGCAGGGACTCTGGCTAAAGATTTTCGATGTGAGAACTGGGACAGGAATCGTTGGACTAAATAATGCTGGTGTTGCTGACTCTCCCCAATGGCCTGTGATTAGGTATTTTCCTTAACTGCATTTCGATTTTCGATTTTTATTATTATTTTTATATACAAGTTTATTGATATGGTTAACTTTTTAAAATTCCATGCAGATGGGCTGGGGGTGAAGATGATGAATACTTTTCCACGCTTAACAAAAACAACACTGCATCTGTCTACGAGACCAAGAATCTCAACCTGTTACTGGACCTTGATGATGTTATAGATATATCTTGGTCTCCCACCGAACCTGTACTGGCAATACTGTTGAAAGCCGGTGGCAAGCAGCCTGTCAAGGCTCTTCTTCTGCGAATCCCCGGCATGGTGAAGCTGGCAGAGAAGGATCTTACCGCCGTTGTTGGCTGCGACTGCAAGATGCACTGGCAGAGCAATGGTGAGTATCTCGCTGTCAATACTTACGAAGGATTTGAGTTTTTCCGCATCAAAGAGGAGGAGGAAGGCACACCCACAGGTTTTCTCAAGGTGGACAAGGAGATCCTGGCTTTTGCATGGGAGCCTAGCGGTCACAGATTTGCTGTGATTTACGACGAACCAAATCTATTATCAGCTGTCAGTTTCTACTCGATTAAGAAACCTGGAAAGGTCACAGAGCTTACTACTTTGAGAAACAAGCAAGCAGATGCCCTCTTTTGGTCGCCCAAAGGCAATCTCATTGTTCTTGCTGGATTGAAAGCGGGCAAGCTTGAGTTTTATGATGTGGATCGGCTTGTTGCAATTTCCTCAGTTGAAACCGTGAATGCGAACAAGGTTGTTTGGAATCCAAGTGGAAGTTATATAGCAACGGTGTGTACAATGCCAGAAGAGGATTTTGATAAACATTGTGACTGTGAACAAAATGATCCTCTTAATGGGTTCAATATCTGGTCCTCCCAAGGAAAACTTCTTTGTAAACATCAGTATGATTCTCCTCTACTGCAGGTAATGTACAACTATGACATAGTTTCTCTTGTTAGAATACAGAACTCAGCTTACTCATAATTCTTTATTTTCTCTGATTGCTTGCAGCTGGATTGGCGCCCCTACGGAAGAACCACAGATGAATACATGCAGACCATAGATGATGACACCACAGATGATGACACCACAGATGATGACATGCCAACGCAGTGAAGAAGAAACTATGTTCATTTTAGCTTATGGATCATATAGTTGCTCTAGGCTGTTGCATTTCGTAATGAAACTGGCTGTATTTGATTATTGTCTTCTCTGTGGATGATTGGGTTTTTCTCAAAAAAAAAAGTTACTATATTTGATTGATTATCTTCTGACTGGGCAAATAAACCGATTTCATTTGACAACGCAAGAAAGCGTATGAACTAGGAACCGTAAGCACAACACTAGCCCACTCAAGAGTTCCCCCAAACTTCATGACCACCACTACGTCTTTCAAGCGCAATAACGGAACACCAAATCTCTTTTGACACTGATCAAACTTGTCCCACAAGATTAAGGGTTTCACAACGTAGTTAGCTATTGCAATAACACCAACACAAAAATACTTGTTCAATACCTCCAAACCTTTGACCATTCTCCAACTTTTAAGCTTTTTGTCACACCAGGAGAAACCTCTTCTACCACAAGAGGTATCTTACACTTTCTCTCAACCTTTTGTCTTTTGATGAAACTCCCCATCTATCTTCTTTTGGAGTAATAATAATGATCAGTCTTCTCGCTGCTCAGCTCTCAACGTAGACCCTTCTCGCGGTCACGTTCATTGTCTTAATTAAAGAGAAACGGAGCTTAGGGCCAGGGTCAGGTAAATATTCCCAAGTTTGAGTCTTTTTATCGAAAACCTCAGCCCAACTTGTGCAATCATCTGCATTGCAACCTCCCATTACATATATTTCCCCATCAAGGGCCCCCGCGATGACATTTTTTCTAGCCACCTTTTCATTCTATAGGGGCTTTACGCTATGGGGAATATTTACGTTTACCACATTATTACGGACACAGAGTAGGGATGAACTGGGAGAGTTATTGCATTGTATGATTCTATAGTGTTTTGAACTAAACTTACCGAGATACGATCTTGGTACAAGAGGAGAATATATATGAAGAAGGTATTGGTACCAACATAGTGTTTCTTCCGGTAGACTTATTATTCTCCTCCTTCAACTCATTGGTTAGGGTTTGACCAGGCTTTATCCACATGCTGAACCACGAAGGACGACGGTGACTGGATAACTGTAAGAAGACGTGCAGGACGTTTTCACTTGTTTTGGAGTGAGATCGAGCAAGGAATAGCTCATTGGAAAAAGATGAGAGAGTGGAAGGTCGTGGACACTAGGGAGAGTTTAGGGTAGTGCGACTTTGATATGTGAGCTAAGCAGGTTAGAACGATCTCATCTGGAAGCAAAGAAAACGACGGAGCGGTGGAGGAGGTGGTTGGACTCGGAGCAAGAGTAGATATAAATTTGTTGATGAGGGTGAAAACTTTTAGAGAATTTTCATATAAATAACTTTTTTTGCATGCTTAAGAAGGCTAAAGCGTCCTCCTCGAGACAGAGACTCTGTTCGCCGAGCAACCATCTTTGTATAGTTTGAGAACACATACGCAGGTTAAGTCTTTATGGAGTTATCATGTAAAATACCTTTTGCTTTTCTTTTTTTCTTTTTTTTTTGAACACATTTTTACCTTTTGCTTTTCTTTATACATTTTTTTTTGAACACATTTATTTAATATCGACTCGACCGGCCTTGTTTAGAAAAATAGTAATCAAATAACCTCTCTTTGGTTGTTTCGCAATGTATGTGTGTGTTTTAATGACTTGCCTTTTCAAATCATTTTCTATGTCCTGAAGAGGCAATAAGAACCGCGACTGCAACGGTGAACATGAAGAGCATACTGGTAAGAAGTATATATGTTCTTCTCGATGATCTCCTGTATTCTCCAAACAGCATTATCCCCCAAAAAGTGCTCACAAGTGGAAGTGCCTGATTGAAGCACAACAAAACCAAAGTATAAAGATATGTATTTTTTTTTTTAATTTCACTCTAGAGAATATGTTTCTAGTCAAAACCTGAACAGCGCCTGCGGCTGCATAACCGGCGGTTTGACCGCCCATAAACTGAAGACCATTACCAAAACCACAGAGAAGTCCAGCTAATAAAGACCATCCTCTACCGTTCCAGTCACTGAGGTAAGCCTTGAAAGAAGATCTTGGAAGACCAAGTATAGGCCAATAGAGAAACTTGATATTAAGTATCAAAGCACTCACAAATGAAGAGACTGAAAAGTAGAAGAACGCAGTGTACACATTGAGTCTTGGAACTCCATGTTTCAAAGTGTGCCATTGATCGTTTGTCGCTAAGTTGAATGCAGGTGAGAACAGAGAGAAACAGATACCGGCAAAGAAAGTTATCGCCAGTCCTATAATTGTGCTTTTCCCAGTAACCTATACACATAACTCTTGAGATTTAAGAGATGATATATTAGCCGTGTAATGGAAAAGATAAAAGTTACTTCCAACCTTTATAGCTCTTTGTTTCTCAAGCTCTATAAGAAAAGCTGCACTCCCTTTCTCATTCGCTAACCCGTTGGCAGGATTTGTCTCCATTTGGAAGGATGAAACATTCTCTACACTGAAACAAGAATCAAGATTAGTGCCATACCAAACCAAAGTTAAGCCAACATAAAGAATTAGTAGTGAATTTTTTTTTTTTTTATAAAAACCTTTTGAAATCTTGGAGTTTGGATTTGTTATCAGCTGCATTGGATTTATAAACAGCTGACCCTAAACAAACAGCTACCAAGAAACAAGCGATGCCCGGGAAAATGATTTCAGCTCTATTGATCCTATCATCCAAGAAGTAGTTCAACGTTGTGCCTACACAAAGAACCAAAAGGTAAATGGTCAGAAGAAGGAAACAGTCAGTTAAAACTAGAAGAAGAAAGAAGAGTTTTACCGATAACAACGGCGATACTAGAAGTGATGACTTCAGTGACAGATAAACCAACAAAAGCCCAAGCATATTGTGTTGCTAAGGTTCCGAGGTTAAGAACTATTCCGCCAGCCATTGCAAACATCACAGACTGCATATTATCCTGTGAAAAGAAACAGAAAACATAAAAAGCTGCAAGATCTTGAAAGAGATGTATGAATGTATTATGTAACTGACTTGCGAAAGCTGTGCGAGGAAATTGGGTCTGCTTGGACCTATTTGGCCTAGTGTAAACGATATGGTAACTGCAGCTAAGAGATTTGTGAGTGTGTAGTCAAGATAAATGTGCTGAGGAAGTCGACCGCGTCTTTCGGTTAGAGTCATGATTGCTGGCCACGTCCCTAAGAAGAGCAGAGCCAAAAGCATACAAGTGATTGCTCCTTCTTTGCTCTCTATCATATACATATCTTTCACTCTCTAATGTAGTATATCACAGAGAAAAACTCTGCATCAAAGAAAAGATGTGAGACACTTCGGTCATCTAATATTCGATGTCTCAAAAGTGAAACTAGCTTTGTGTTCACGTGAAGTGTATAGAACACAACACAATACTCGAGCTAATACACCATGAAACATTAAATATCGATATCAAACTCAAATGAGAAGTGTTAGTTCTGTCAGATATCTATTAAGAAGTCAGGAAAAAATTAACATATAAAACCAAAACGCAACACAAGAGAAAATCTTTTGGGTTTCTTAGAGAAGCAGTAATAACATAGACTAAAATGGTAAGAGATCTTTGACTAGTACGTGTGTTTCTTGAAAGAGAGTACCTTTTAAAAGCTTTTGCAGATAACCAGAAAAGAGAGACAGTACAAGAAGGAATTTAGCTCCTCACTTGATTGGTAGATCCAGATTTAGAAAGAACTTAAGCTTCCTATTTTGTATAAAATAAATCTCAAGTTGCGTTATGATTAGTTTCCCTAGTTATTGCCAAATCTCTTTCAAAATCTTACAGCTATATCCTATATGCCTATATATATAAAAAGTATTATAGCTGTAAAAAATAATACATTCATACATCTCTTGTCAAAATCTTGCAGCTATATATGTTCGCAAGATATTGGAAGAGATGTATGAAACTATGTGTGACTGACTTGAGAAAGCTGAAAGGTAAAATTTGTTCTGCTTGGACCTATTTGAACATATTTGTGATTGTGTAGTCAAGATAAATGTGTTGAGGAGACCAACCTCGTCTTTCTATTGGAGTCATGACTGTTGGCCATGTCCCTAAGAAGAGCAGATCCAAGAGGATACAAGATATTGCTCCTTCTTTGCTCTTTATAGTATACACATCTTACCCTCTATGTAAATCCTTATGTAATCACAAAAGAACACAGCTGCATAAAAGAAAATTGAGATGGAAGAATCTTAGGCTAATTGAGTTCAAGTAAAGGTTCCAAGAACAGAGCACTAGACACATCTTTGTAAAATCTACAGAAAACTCAAACCTCTGTTTCACTACATTTCATTACTTCCCTCGATCTAAATCTGACACCATTGGTCGTTGGTTCTCGTGAGATCATAAACATAAAAGATGATCGACCATCACTTTGAGTGTTTTGAGTGTTTCTAAACAAACAATAAACATATATAAACTCTATCAACGAGTTTTCTTGGGACAAATCATACTTATTACTAAAATTTTCAAACATCAAAAATGTAAAGAGAAAGATTCTGCAATAAAACAAAAAAAAATTGAAATTAAAGAAGACTATATACTTCTCTCTCTCACAGCTAGAAACACACAAAGACTAAGCAAACCATGGTACAAACCATTGAGATTCATTTATATAAAAACATGGCTTCCTATGCCATTCGATTTCGCTCGTGGCAATATTGAAGACACCGCAGTTGGAACCACGATGATCATGATCTGGCCAAACGTCATCATCAACGAAACAGATTGAGCCACTCTTGACTCCATAACCAACATCTTCAACAGGTGCTCTTACTGTAACCCCGTGACCAAAAATCAACATCTCATGATCTCCAATAGATTCTACTCTTTCCCACTTGCTACTCTCAACATTCATCTTAAAGATGTAAAACATTATCTTTCCTTGCTGTTTCTCTTCTTTCAAGCTCAAGATGATCAGAACCTCTCCTGACTCCTGAATCGCTAACTTCTTCTTCAAGCTGTTATTCCATTGCTGCTCATCGAAGTGAAACCGTTGATTCAAATTCGGGTTCTCGTTACCGTCGTTACAGTCTCTGGAGATATAGAAAACATTGATGCGATGATCAGTTGTCAAAACATAAAGCTTACTGTTTCTATAAGCCATGTCCAGAAAACGCGAGCCTTTTCTACTGTTGCTCAGATTTAACCACATTTCATCTCCTTTCTTGTAAGAGAACAAGTAAGCATGTCTAAAAGTCCATGCAACGAAATAATCACCTGTTTTCTCGTTTATCCAAAGAACAGCTGAACTTTCCCATTCAAGAACGTCTTTCGACACGTAAATCTTCTTACCACAAGGTTCCACCAAGTATATATCCACATAAGTCGGAGCATTCCAAATCATCATCGTTATCGAAAATAATTCCCCAACCATCAAGATGCGAACTCATTGATGGAAGATTGATTCTTTTACACGTTAAAAGGTTAAAAATATGGAATTCTAGACGAGAATCAACCATGAGGAGCCAGTTTTCGAAGCTGGCCATGCAATATCTTCTGTTGAAGCGTCCGACAAGTTTTCTAGTGCAAATCTTGTCTTCTTCGGGATCGAACAACCTCGAAGAATCCCCTTGGTGTATGATATGTAATGAATTACAAGGAGGACGAAGGCATGTTTTCCAAACGGAATACCAATCTGAGCAAACGGTTTTTGCTCGGTTGGATGCAAGAGGGTTCAAGGTTTCGAGGATCTTTCGTAAAACATCGGGACAGAGCTTGGACCAATCACGAGTTCTAGACGCGTTCCCTCTCTTCTTCATCTTTCTTATTAGTTCCTTACGCGTATCCATGTCTGCGCCTTAATTACCTGCCGAGGCAGAGCACAGCGATGAAACTGTGGTTTTAGTTTTGAGTTAATTGTAGCAAGAAAGAAAACCCTAGCAGTAGTTTTAAATATATATATTATATTAATACTATTAAAACATAATACTATAAAATGTCCTGTTGATAATACTTGGGTCCAATTTATATATAAAACTTAATTATCGCATAAACTTATAATTAGTTATATAATTTGTTATATAATTAATACTAATATTTTTCTAAACAAGAAAAAACTACATAAAAAGTTAAATAAATTATGAAAACAAAAGTGAGTTTGGGAATCAATTAGAACTCTTAAAAAATTCTTTAATTAAAAAAATATAGTAGGTTTTAGCTTCGAAATTTAGTAGAACTAGGTGGTTTGCCCGCACATGAGGGCATAATTTTATTTTAAATATTTATTAATTCAAAATTATAATACTAACTTATTATTTATGTTATCAAAAATTAAACTAAACATCAAATTTTTATGTATGATCAAAAATTTCATTAAAATACATACTTTTATTATTGTGTTGGAATTTTAAAAACACTCACATATTTGAAATATTTTAGAAAATAAATCTATACAAATGTTTTTGATTGAATAATATCTAATGGTTAATTGTTTTATATTTTAATTTTGAACTTCTATCATTTTTAAAAATATTGTTTTCAGATGACAACACAATATATATAAGAATTATCTTTTTAATAATATTAATTTAATATAACATATAGATATAATATTATTAACTTAAAATTTTAAAATTAAACAAAAATATTATTTTCGGATAACAACACAATATATATAAGAATTATCTTTTTGAGAATATTAATTTATAATCTAATATAACATATAAATATAATATTATTAATTTAAATTTTGAAAATAAAAAAAAAATATTATTTTCAGATAACAACTTAATGTAGGAAATATCTTTTATTTTTTATTAATTTATAATCTAATATAACATATAAATATAGTACTATTGACTTAAAATTCGTTTTCTTTAATTTTTAAAAAAATATTACTTTCAAATAACAAAACAGTATACATAAGAATTATCTTTATATTTTTGACAATATTAATTTATAATCTAATATAACATATAAATATAATATTATTAATTTAAATTTTTAAAATTAAAAAATATTATTTTCAGATAACAACTTAATGTAAGAAATATCTTTTATTTTTATTAATTTATAATCTAATATAACATATAAATATAATAATATTAACTTAAAATTCGTTTTCTTTAAGTATTTTAAAAATATTACTTTCAGATAACAAAACAATATACATAAGAATTATCTTTATATTTTGACAATATTAATTTATAATCTAATATAACATATAAATATAATATTACTGATGTAAATTTCGTTTTTAATTATATAATATATTATATATAAAATCATTAAAGGTATTATCGATATTAACCGCTCCAACTTTTAATAGTATAGATAGATTTGCAAAATAAAATAACCGTTGTAAAAAATCACTTCGCAAATAATAGTATAGATAGATTTGGAAAACAAGTAAACTTGGTGAAACAAATAAATCTATGATACTATATAATATTTATAACAATGAAAATCAGAATTCAGAAGTGGGACATATATAAGCAGAAGCAAAGAAAAAGAAAAACAATGACGATCATCGGAGGAGAGGCTAGGCGAATCACTAGCGGCGGAAATAAGATGGTGATGGTGCGTTCGTCGCGGAAGGAAATGAAACCTCTCTTTGCTACCGCATATGGGTGTGTGCACGGAGCTGTTTTCGGCGGTGTAGTAGGAATGGTCATCATGGCCCCAATGGCCCGGCATTACTCACTGAGTCGAGCTCAGGTTTTGTTCAGATTCACAAGTCCTAAATCCATTTTACAAGTAATGTCATAACTAATCAAAGAGAGTTGGTTTCGTGAATCAGTTTGTTCGTATGTTTGATCGGGACTGTTCAGCAGTTGGCGCAACAGTGTTAGGAACTTAAGTCTCGGTAAATTAAATGTTTCATTATTTACTCTTTTTGTATCCACTTTCCTTAGCTGAGATTGATTAATCTTCAACTCTGTTTGATTGTATTTTTATTAATTGGAGACTTTCTGATTTGGGTTTTGACAACTTCTTGCTGCAGATTGCTCTTAGGATCAGGTGCAGGGTTGGCATACTCTTTGCTGAGGCTCGGCTTGAAAGTACGGCCTCCACACTTACTCGCCTACACTGCTGCTTACGCTTTTATGTCAGGAACACTGTATACGGTGTGATTTGATATTTGATTGTTCATGAATCAATCAATACAAAAGAGTATATATATATCTTCTTCTTACTTACTTAACACTGTTTTGTTTTCCCCCTTCAGATGAATCAAATCATCGAAGCACGAAATGAAGAATCCAACAGGGTCAAGGCTCTTGATCCTTGATTCATATCAACAGGTTTGTATACAAGCTTCTTTTCTCTCTCTCTCACATGGATCAAATATAGGAATTGAATCCAATCATTCGTTCTCTGTTAATGTTTTGAGTGCAGGAGCATGCAGTAAGATGGTAAACCGCAAGTGAGGAAAAAGCAGTGTTATTTTGGCCTCAACCCTTTTGTCTTGGACGTGTAGTTTGTAATAATTAATAACCTTGCTAGTTTTTGTAATAATAACCTCAAGACCTACGATATTCCAAGCCAAGAACATAACTTTTTCCAATGAAATATTGTGTCTGCTTTATTGAAATATATCAATCAAACTCGAACCTCATAGTCTCTAAACATCCAACCATCTCTTAAATCGAGTTCGCCATTTGAGGAGTGAGATAAATTCTTCCAGTCACCAACCTTCACCTTTCCTAAACAACACATTAATTAGTATCTGCACCAACGATCTCTTTTCGTCCCATTCTCTTTAATATGCAAGCTGCTCAAAAATGTATAGTAAGATCGTTAATGAACCCATGTAAGAGTCCAACCATGTTGTAAGCGTTGAATTATCTCGCTTCTGGTTGGTAGATCTTGACGCGTTTGATCATTAGCTCCCCCTCGCTCGAAGTGAGTGGTTAACACCTCTGTGTCTTTTGTTTACATAACAACAACATATATGTTTCAAGTTTCAACTCTATATAAATTAACTAGCAGACAACTATAAGTCCTTGTGTTGTTCAACTATCTCTTCTCTTGTCTTGAACTTAACATATGTTTAATACTAACTGAGAATAAGCATCAAATTTATTCGTTATCATCATATAAAATCAATACCACAACAATCTCACTTTCTAATAAACTCTGCAACTTTGTTCACCACTTTACGAGCATTATCAGTATCAGGATTCTTCAAATGATGAACATGACCTTCCTCTTTAACCTCCATCACCTCAACCTCTCCTTCCCACCCACTCCTCTCCAGCTTCGCCACGTAACCCAACCCTTGTCTCGCAAACGTGTCATCCCCCGCGACCACAACCAGAACCCGCCCGCAACCCAACCCGGATATATCAACCGACTCGGATCCGACCACGTTAAACAACGGATCATCCACTCCGTCTTCACTATTCGGACTCGCTACTCTCCAACGCGCTTCAACGTTTCTCCTCTTGGCCTCGTCTCTCGTCTCGAACTCGTCCACCGGAGCCTTCCCCCAGAAGTAGGGATGGATCAAGACGACACCGCCGGAGACGAGCGAGTCTATCCCCTCTCTCTTCGCTCGCATCGCTAGGTGATGAGAGATGTTCCCGCCGGCGCTGTCTCCGGCGAGGACCACTCTCCCGAAGTCGGCGTGTTCGTTTATCCACCGCTCCGGTCCGGCTCCGGAGACGTGAGAGAGTACCCATTCGAGAGCGTCCCACGAGTCTTCGTACGGGATCGGAATCGGAAACTCCGGCGCACGGCGGTAGTCGACGGAGACGGCCAAGCAGCCGGCGGCGGCGACGGTTGAAATGAGGAAGGCGTGGTAAGTCGGAGAAAACGCGGTTTCGATGACGAAGCCGCCGCCGTGGAAGTAGACGAGGAGGGGTAGCTTTTCACCGTCGGTGGCGGCGGCGGAGGCTTTCTTCTCCGGGATGAATATGCGGACGGAGAGGTTGTGCTCCGGGGAATAGAGTGTGTCTTTCGAAACGACGCCGTTTTCGGGGGATAGAGAGGGTGGTTTGAATGTTTCTCCTAAGAGACGCTCGATGCGGCCACTCTTGTAGACTCGATAAGCTGGAGAGTTGTCGACAGCTATTTCGTTATCCATTATTGGATTTTGGACTACCAAGTAAGATTGGAGGAAATGTTCAAAGAGAATGCTAAGAAATTTGTTTTTTTTGTCTAACTTATAGTAGTAGTAATGAGAGACATTCTGTTTGTAAAAAGAAAAAGAAAGATGTTCGGTTTGTTCGGTTTAAATGTGTTTGGTTCTTGAGGAGGATAAACGAAATTAGAAGCAAACTTTTTCGGGTCTATTCAATTTGGTAATTTTTTTCCTGTCTACCTTGGATTCAAATTTGATTTGGTTTCGGACATAAATATATTTTAGTAGTGCAAATAGTAATTAAAGAAGCTGGTTTTTAAGAAAGGAAAAAGTCGAACAAATTGGTTTGATTATATTTGAGTCATTTTGTTTAGTATATAATAATGTTAACAATCGGATTCAAGATTATTTTTGATTTGATTTTCATTTTGGTTTGGTTTGGTTTGGTTTTATTCACTCGTTTAGTAGGTTAGGTTGAAATTCGAAACCACGTGATTGTCGTCGATGTAGTGAATGGAAAGCTTATCGATATGAGAGATGTAAATCAGAAAATGGTTGGACTCTAGTAGACGTGCCCGTGACTTGTGTGGGAAAGTTAGAAACCGACACTTCCTCAATGATATATTTTGTGTGGAGAGAGACTAAATGTCTAAATCGCGGGCACAAATCATTCATATTGGTTTTTCGGGTTAGATATCATTTAGGTTAGCCAGTGCCGGCCCTGAGATTTAGGGGGCTGTAGACGAGTCAAGAAGGAATTTAATAATTTAGGGGCTGAATTTTTTTTTTTTTTATAAATTTGGGGGCTTATGTCTATGTAATTTTTTTCAAAAATTTTGGGGACTTGAAGCGAATGTTTCATTAGGCTTGGCTCAGGGCCGGCCCTGAGGTTAGCCAATCAAATGAATCTTGTAAAATTTCCAAAATAATAACGTACACACAGGTTTTACGTAGTGTTAGTTTGTTGGACCAATTTCAGTTTGTTTTTTTTTCTTGTACTAATTTGATGCATTAAAGTAAATGTAACTGATATGGTTTTGAGACCATATAGAATTTTACAAGTTTGATGGAAAACCATAGAAATACAACCTTGCGAGATTAAGATAACCTAATTTTACATTAAGCTATACACGGAAGCAAAGCAAATAAAGCTTTAGGAGTTGCGGTTACCATGTCCTCTTGAAACATGTTTTTCCTCTCCCATTCACTTTTGTCCACCCCATTTCTTGAACCTTTTGAGTTGGTTTAATTGATCTCCCATCCCTAGTGAACATGTGAGTGCTTGGCTCATAGTCTTGTGGATCGATGGTAGTGTTTATGGCTGGATGGGAATCAATTGAAGCATCATCTTCCGAGGCGATCTCAGTAGTGATCATGTTGGATGGAGTACTTTCCATAATTTCTTTGTAACTTGGAGCAGAGGAGTCCCCTGCTAATGGTGAGAAAGTAGAGTCATAATGAAGAGAAGGTACCTCTTGTAGTGGTAAAGTAGCTTCCAGCTGAAAAGTTGTTGCCTCTTTAGTAAATTGTTCTATTTTCTCTTGATCACGTATGATTTCCACGTGAGAACGAAGTAGAGTATCATCAATAAAAGCCAACTTCTCTTGAGGAGTAGCATATTGGGGTGATGACATGCTAGACTCTTGTGGGAGGTTTGCAATGTTAACCACCGGCACATTTAATTCTTCGTTAACTTCCAGAACTTGTTAACTAGTTTGCAGTTTCAAAAAAACTTCCAGTTTCAAAAAAACTTCCAGAACTTTACTCTTGACAACAGCTGGTGAGTTGGGTGGAAGAAGACACCTTTTTTCTTTGTGTCCCAAGTTTCCACACCTAACACAAGTAGATGGAATCCAAGTATACTCAACCTCAACCAAATAAATGTTCCCTTGTTTGTCATCACAAGCAATTAGTTTGGGGAAGGGTTTATCCAACTCCACTTCAACCAAAATTTTTGCTTCACCCATTTCAGTAGGATCAAGACGCGGTTTGTGAGTCAACATCGGTTCTCCAAGACCTGAGGCAATGTGACTAATTCCTAAGCAAGAGTAGCATCTATCAGGGATATTTTTTAGAGTAACCCAAACTGGCAAGGTTGAAATTTCTTGGCTTTTTAGACTTGTAGCGGGAGCCCAAGGAGCAACAAACAGTAGGCAGTCATCTATGTGCCAAACACCTCTTTCAATGACCCATTTCTTAGTTGCTTCATGGGGGATATGAAACATATATGAAGATTCACCATGCTTCTTAATGGCTATCTTACAACTTCTACCCCAAAGCTTATTCACAACTGCATGAACTAAACCACCTGGAGGTAATGTACATCTATGGAACTTTCCTATAACATACTCATCTTGATTCTCTGGTCCTAAGAGTAGGACTTTGGAAGGGATGATTACCTCAGGTGTTCCATCAATACGAAAAGTTGGATTAGCCGCTCGGAAGAGATTTCTTTTTGCAGGATCCATCTTTGCAGCCCAAGGAAAGCGAAGACTGCCATCTGATTTCAATAGTGGCGCTGGAAGTTTGTTAGGCACTGCTTTTTTGTCTTGCTGCTGCCACATTTTTTTCCTTTTTCTGAGATCCTTCTTTAAGAGAAAGGCCAAACTGAGTGCGTCATACCAAGGTGAACACTCTCCACTCTGGGTGAAGATGGCTCAGGTGGCGTAGCTGGTGGCGTGAAATGGAGCGGTTTTGCCCAAGCGCCTAATTGATGAGGGTCCTTTAGTTTAGGCGGAGCTACAGAACGTGAGTATTCCTCTAGCTCTTCAGGAGTGAGAGATGTAGAAATTGGAACTAAAGTCTCTTGAGGAGTGAGACTTCCGTCAAGAGCAAGTTCACTGCTTTGAATCAGTAGAGGAGCTACCTCTGATCCTTGTTTCGACGCCTCAGCCACCTGTATTTCAACCATGAGTGACTCTGATTGAAGGCCAGGGAGTGTCGGAGTCGGAACGGAGTGGTGGTCCGGGGAGGCGCAAGTTTTTTCCATGGTAACCAGAGGAGTCTCGTTTGATTCCATTTGATTTCAGGTCGCAGAAGACCTGAATCGCTGAAAAAGGAGAGATTAAGGGTATGCTGATGGAGCAGATAGAAGAGGCGAGGCTAATCACTACGGAGTAGCCGTTGATTGAAGCTGGAAGAAGTTTTTAGGGTTAGCCGCTACGGAGTCGCACAGGAGGAGATGTTATTCCAATTTCAGTTTGTTATCACCGCACAACAAAATAAAGCCATTGATTTGTTTGAATCAGTTATTATTGACACAGACAAAATTTAATATTCCTTCGGTTTCTGTTTGATTGTTTTTTAGAGTAAAACTTTTGTTTCCAAATAAATGTGGTTTTATAATTTCAATGCAAAATTTATCAACGTATTTTTTAGTTTATTTTTTCTATTGTTTTAGATATGATTAGATGTATAGGTAATGATATTTTTTATTTTGAAAATATGAAAAATTAAATATTTTAATATACATGTACAAATCTAAAATGACAATTAAAGTAAAACGAAACAAGTATTGTTGTAAACATTTTCATGCGCTATCTAAAAGTTTGAATGAGTCGTGAGCTACAAGACAAGACATTAAACTTTAGTTTTGAGTCTTTTGACTCCACAAACTTTTCAGAGTTAATACTTAATATATATAAATATAGATCTTTAAATTTTTATTTTAAATATTAAAATTGTTAAATTATATTTGGCTCCTAAAATTGACAAAAAAATGTTTTGCCTCCTAAAATCTTAGGGTTGATCATGCTAAGAATATCTATATTGTACGAACCTAAAACGAAAAAATTAAAGTGAAACTAAATAAGTATTGTTGTAAACACTTTCATGCGCTATCTAAAAGTTTGAATGGGTCGTAAGCAATAACAAGGTGAAACATTAACCTCTAGTTTTGACTCCACAAACTTTTCAGAGTTAATACTTAATTTATATAAATATAGATCTTTAAATTGTTATTTTAAATATTGAAATTGCTAAATTATATTTGGCTCCTAAAATTGACAAAAACAAATTTTGGCTCCAAAAATCTTAGGGTTGACCATGCTAAGAATATCTAAATTGGTATTATTTTCTCAAAAATTGAACCACATATCAGAATATTTGTGTACACATTAAAACTAAATATTACAATAATGTTTTGATGAAAAATCCTGAAACAATCAATAATAAGTTCTAAAAATTCTGAAAAAATACAATGTTTTGGATCCACGCAATAGTTTCATATACATTTTAAATGAGAAAATATTTCATGGATCTCTCAAGTTTTTAAATGTCCATTCAGCCTTATATTATTTTATATTTTATTATATATTTTAAATATATTTTTACATATTATGATGTATGATTTTTGCTAATTAATTTTATTAAAAATGCAAGAAGTTATTACTAGATTCAATATCAGTAAAAATACTTTACTTCAAAAGAAAAAAAATTAGTCAAAAATATGAGTAAAAATATTTTACTTCAACCCCATCGTACAATACAATAATTAAAAAAACTGTACAATACACTAAAATATCTTTACTTAATATATAAATATTTAAATGAAAATAATTTAAATAAAATCTTTGATTTTTTAAAAGGATAAGAAATAAATTTAGTATATAAAGTTACTTTAAAAAGGTAAAATGGTATTTTTTGAAACAAAAATATAAATCTAAAGTGAAACTATTTATGAAACAGAGGAAGTATGTAATATAATAAAAAGTCTATAATGATGCTAAACGTGTTCGAATTTGCCACTTTTAAAAATCAATATTAACAGTTTTAACCAATTTAGCTACTGAATAGAATGAAATTTTAGCCAAAAATATATATATTCACAAGGTAGGAAGCATATGCTTCTGTATCTTCCTTCTACCCAGATCCGCTACGGTTTACAACTCAGGATCAACTTTACATAAAACTGACTTGGTCGGCCTAGAAAACTTTTGATTCATCCAATCTATTAAAATTGAAGTACAAATTAAGAATAACCCTTAAACTTGCACAATATTTACAATTTATTGTCACTGAAAATTTAATATAACATATCAGTTAATAATGTTTGTTTTTTCCAAATAATCAATATTTTCCTAAAGTAACGACGATTACCTAAAACAACAGAAACAAATAAGTAAAGAATAAGTTTCCAATTTAATTATAATCAAGATTGTTATTTCACCATCAAAAAGGAGGAGCTAAGTGACAAGAAGGTTCTATTTTTTTTTCTGGGTTTAAGGTATTATTTTTTTTGGAAGTTTTTAGTCAGATCATGTTCTCCTCATCGTTTGCGTTTTAATTCTGTTTGGTAGGGTGCTTTATGTGTTTCTTTTTTTTTTTTTTTTTTTTGATTTATGTGTTTCAGTTGCAGCGTTTCATTTTATATGTAACTATAACTGCGCTTCTTATGAGCCTTCAAATATTAAACATAAACAAAAGTTTGTATTATAATTTTGTTAATATATTTCTTAATAATATTTTGTATTAACATATAAAATATTTTAATTTTTTAATATTGATTAGTAATAAATAATAAAATAAAAATTACTCATCATAGTCAATTTATATAACATATAAATAAAATATAAAATAATTTATTTATATATTATTAGTGTAATGCTTTCATAATACAAGTCCAATTAGTTATATATATATGATTTGTTTAAATGATACATTCTAATATAATAGATGATTAAAATCACAAAATATAATTGTTTAATATAATAAATAAAAAATTTATATTTTAAAATGTTATATTAACAATTAGGTAATATATTTTAATTTAAAAAATATATGTAGTATACCATTAGTACAAAGAAAAAAATTAAAGTGAAACAAATATTTATGCAGTCACAGGTGAAGCTCTAAAAATAAACAAAAATAACGCAAGATTATTTTTCTTTAAAAATTATTTTAATAGAATTATAGTTCCAAATATGTTTATATATTTTATGTATTTATAAATTTTTTTTTTGGTTTTTAAGGATGTTAAGATTTTGGAATTAGAAAAGATTATGACCCACCTCCATATTATTTTAATTAAAAAATTTAAAATTTATATCAGAATATTTATTAAAGTTTTAATTTTTATTATAGCTGTAAATATTAATTTTCAATCAAAAGTTTTACTTAAATATTATAAATACATCATTTAATATAAGAAACTAAAAATATAAAATAAATATCCACCCGCCCGGTCGGACGGATCAAGATCTAGTTATAGTATTATTTCTATTGGGTTGAAAACCAGATGAGTTATAGTACTCTGGTATGATTTTGGTTCGGTATAATGAAGCTTCCCAATTGCTAGAATCAGTTTGTTTATAATCATGTTTTATTTCGTTTTGAAGTTACGTTTTCTTTGTCCAATCATAGATCTCATCCAACCCTTTCACCACACCACGTCCACTCCACAAAATCTTTAAGCCACAATAACTTTACAATATATTCTCGTTTTTTTTTTTTTTTTTGTTCATCAACAACACAGACTCATATAGACTCTTCACACCAAACTGGTAGCTCCGCATCCATGTGAACGACGAAAGACGATTGTTGTCTGGCACTACGTGCTAAACGATCCGCCCTTAAATTCTCCGTCCGTGGTACATGAATGAGCTGTGAGTTTTGGAAACTACTTTGTAGACTCTTTATATCCTCCAGATAACTTGCAAATGCTGGCCACTCTTCTGGTTCCGAAACCATCTTCACCAACTGAAAACAATCCGTTGCAAACGTAACCTGAAACTGTCGCAAATTTTTCATACACTCCATTGCCCAGATCAAGGCCTCCACCTCTGAGTGAAAGGGTGATAAGCTGGCTCGAACATTTCGTGCCCCCATTAGTCATTCAAAACCTTCCAAAGTGCTATACCAGCCTTGCCCCAATATATTCTCGTTATGTTAAGTATTATCTTTGGTAAGAGAAACTTTGTAACTCTAAATATCAATTTTTATCTCCAAAACGAAACTTCAAAACTTCAAATTTATAGGTCTGAGAAGAAAAATTTGAAATTTGAAATTTTACTATTCAATGCTTCAAATTTCAAATTTTATTTTTTATTTGCATTTTGGTTTTTACAATTAATTACACATTATATTTTTGATTTTTAAATATTTATTTTGTTTTAATTTTTAATAAATTCAAGTTTTACATATAAAATTAAATAAATTATTCTATTTTAAGCTAGAATTAGACCACAAAAATATTACAAAAACTTAATAAAAATCTTATTTTTTAAGTTACATGAAAACAAAAATTATGGTACACATTTAAATATTACAACAACACTAATGGTCTAGTAAATTTGCTCCAAAATCTCTAAAATATTATCCAAACAAATTTGTGTAACAGAAGATAGAGCATTATAAAATAATTGTAGACAATAATGTCGTATTTTCTTGTATTTTAATATTTAGTTATGTGTTTTTATTTATAATTTTATATTGTAGTGAAAGATTTTATTAATTGATATTGTTGTAGTATGTTTTATATATGTTCTAGTTATTTACAAAAGTTTTAAGAATCTACATTAATTATGATTATAGAGTAAATTACAAATAATTTTGAATTTAAATTTGAAATTTTACTTTTGAAAAACAAATACCTTAAAACTTCAAATATAAATTTTTGCAAACTCTAAAATAGAGTCTTTTAGAGATGCTCTAAGCATAGATAACACTTAAAAAGAAAGATTCCATTAACTCTTACTTACATTGCATTGCATACATGAAAGAAAGAAACAAACAGAAATAAGAAAAGCCTAACATCAATAAAAGCAACCCTAAGTGGAGTCTGCCTCAAAGAACTTGCATTCATACGTGGCAAAACTTCATCCGTCGATCTAAATCCTTAACCCCACTTGCTAGTCATACTAATATAGAAACACAATGACGGAGAAACCAACTGTTAGTGCTATTGAATTGATCAAACTCAAAGCATCATTCCCTGAGGGATCAAAAATTCCGGTCGGACCAAACGCAGGAGGTCCTGGAAAGGTCGGTGTCCCTGGAGCTCTTGTCCCAGCATTTCTGAAAGACAAAGTAGGTAAGAACAACAGAACTTTCAAGTCACGTTATCATAAATAAGTTTAGACCAAACACAATGTCTCGTACCAAATCTTGAAAAAAAAGAAACGAAAAGGAACTTGTATTGTCAATGCAGCTGTAGAAAATGGTTGGTGGCTAGTGTCTTGATGGTGTGGAAGGAAAAAAGAATAAAAAATGAAATTAAAATTGCTTTGCCCATTTTGGGAAAACCTAACGAGTTTAATGGAAGTTGTTAATTCAGTAAACATACCCAGGACTTGAAGGATAGATGCAACCAGTAACCACAGCTACAAAACAGAGGAAATTATCAAAAAGATTGCAGCTTTTTAGTTCATCAACCCAACAAATTTAGATTTCAAAAGTTTAGTTTATTTATTTATATAAGGAGTTACTTGAAGGAAGATTTGGACTGGTAGTAGCAGTTCCTGAGAAATTACAGCTTCCAGGAACTTGACCGGCTCTTTGGAAATAGCTATTCACTGCCCAATCACAGTGGCCCTTGACATTGTTGGGTTGGTAACAAGGACCTTTCTCATGGATTTGATTACAATCTCCTAAAACTCCGCATGCATAGTCTATCGACGTTTGAAGATCTTTCTCTGCAACTCCATCTCTACATAGACAGTAAGTTGCACCTAGAAAACAGAGAGAGAGAAAATAAACAGTTTGGAGCTTGAAACTTCAAGAACAGTATATGATTTGGTTTAAAAAGGTTCTTTTGAGAAGATCATTGTGATTAGACCATATTGAAAATGATATTTTCTTTTGCGGAAGAAATAGAGAGGTGGCAAAAGAAACCAGAAAGAAAAACTTACTTGAGTAGCCGGTTAAGGCCAAGACAAACAAGAGACCAAGAAGCATTCTCATGATGAATTACCAAAGCTAAAGATACAATCCAATGTTGGAGAGAGAGAGATTTATGACTATGATGAGAGAAAGAAGAGTTTATAAATAAGGGTACCCTATAAATAAAAGTGACTTGATATTATAAGACCATACCGTGTCTCTAGTTCCAAGGTTTAACCATAGACAAGAATTTGAAATTTCAATGTCTCCAAACTCCCAAAAGATATGTATATGGTCCATGCTAAATTCTGAATTATTATTTGTTTATTTTAGTGCCAAAGTTGTAACTAGATCATTTATTGGTTGGTGCGATTTAATTATTCCTTTGGTCAAAATATAGTAACAGCATAACAAAGTAATCGTGACTCGATCGTGAGACCATAAAGGTATTATGAAAAATTAAAATTCTTAATTATTTGATTAATGTTCCATCTAAGCAAGGTACAATGGACAAAGAAAGTTGAGAACTGAACATTTGTGAATTTTTTTTGCACAATGCGTTAATGCTGACCTTGGCCAGTTGGCCATCTAGTCATGTATGGTTGGTGCACGCTGCATTTCATGTTTGGTAATTAATAAATACTTTCCTTTCGTATTACTATTCAACGTATTCATAATTATTATTTCACCGGTCGTAATATTTTTAGTTTTATACCTAAAAACGGTAAATGTTAACCCAGGTGTCGGGTCAAAAGTTAACCCAACATCGGTTTGATGGTTTCTGCAGCCTGCAGGTTCTGTTTTCTCGGTATGATCGTAAATTTTTGTTTCTTTGCAACTTTTTAAAAAATAAAATTATAATGGATTAGTCCGCCATTTAACCTGGAAAAGTTTAATAATTTATAGCAATTAGATCATTTACAGTGGCATGACTGTTAAATCAATAATTAGATCATTTACAGTGGCATGACTGTTAAATCAATGTATTGGCATGTTGAATAAATTGAAAAGATGAGGTGAATTAAAATCTGTTGAATATTATCAACATGTTGAAAAGGTAAAAAAAAAGGGAGACAACAAATACACATGTGATCATCATTTTATTAAAAACAATTATTCAAATTTCACCCAAATTATATGACATCAAATATTTTATAGTAGATTGTATTTTTATATCTAATTTTATGTCAAAATTTATCATTTTCATATTTTATAAATAAATTTTTTTCATTCGATTTGAACATATAAAAATTATTTGTGAAATGACTCCTATAAGTGTTTTTACTATTTGACAAACAATTAATTAAGAATATTAAATTTTAAAATTTATGTAGCTTTTCTTTATTTTAATTTTAATTTGAATAAAAATTGTTAGTAATACGAAGTTACAAATTTATAGAAAATAAAAAATGATAGGGTAAAGTATTGAATTTTCTTAAATAAAATTATTGCAATAAAAGTAAAATGAAAAGGGTGTTGAATAATTAGGTGGAAAAAAAGCAAATAAAATGTGATATGAAAAGTAAAAAGTGAAAAATATGGTGTTGAATAAATGAACCACTATAGCTATGATTTACAACTTTTATGGTTCAGTTTCATTATTTTTTTTTTAATGAAGGGCTTTCTTGTTTAGTTTTGTTATTAAATATTACCTTTCATATGTATATTATACTATCATTAACAAGTTACAAAATACATAGTACTTTTAAATGGTAAATTCACCGGATAATTTAACTATAAAGGTAATAATATCATCAAATTTTGTATAGTAAGTCTCATTAAATGATATAATATAAAAAGTTACTGAATAACTAGAGTATTTTTAGTCAAATGACAATATTTAACGAAATGTTAAAATTTTCCAAATTACTACACTTTTTCATACTTTTAAAAGTTAATAATTGAATCAGATCATATCTATGATTTATCTTCTGAATGATATTCATTTCCATTTAAAATTAAACTTAGGACATTAAAATTGATGCAAGTTTTTTTTATCTAAGTACTCCTATAAAAATGTTAATATAATTCATTTTAATTAAATTTAAAATATAAATAAAATTGAACTGATAAAAATACAAGTAGCATGTGAGTCTCATGAATTTTGTTTAGAACATTTCCATTTTAAAACCGGATTTCTACTATTTTGCTTTTTATTTTTCTTAGTTATTATTTTATTTGAAAGCCTTTTCATGTATTTTCAGTCTCTTACTGGCTTGGAAAATATAAGGTTTTGATTCTTTGTGGCCTTTTTAAAAATATTTAGTAAAATTCTAAATTTACCTCAAATTTGATATCATATTTTTAAAAAATCTATACTATTAAAAGGGAAAAAGTTTTAAAAAATCTACCTATCAAAATTGTTTTGGACCCTTTCATTTAACTAATTATTTTTTTGGTCTACCCCTAATTATTTGTAGCACCCTTTTATTTTTAGTCCAAAATATTATATATAATCAAATATTGTAACTAATCCTAATCATATAACAACCGTATATTATCTTCTTACAAATTTTTGAAAAACTCAAAAAATACTCGAAAATATTCAAATTATTTAAATGACCAAGAATGTTACCGAGATATGAATTGAAGAATCGAAAACCCCAAATTTTACTTGAAACCCCAAAATTTATAAGTATAATTTTGATAGCATCACTTAAAATATCCATAATACCAAAACATATATTAAATATTCAGATATACCTAATATATACAAAATTGGGTATTTTGTGTAGCCGATTGGATCTCTGATAGGAATTGAATCTAACCGAGACCCACGGGTCCACAAATATACTTGATAGGTACTTTATCCAAGACTGAGTATGTATTTTTTGGTCGGTTTTGGTTCGGTTTTTTCGGGTTCAGATAAAAGACTTACACCTAACAGAAAATTACATAAAAGTGTATATACAGAATCTCAAATAAACTAATTAAATTTAAATAAATATTCCTTTTCTATTTAATACAACTTTGTAACGTAATAATATAAAACAATCTTAAATTGCTAATTAATATCAAAATGTATTTTTTATTTTATAGTCCCAAAAATCCGCGCTTTCGAAACGTGGAAAATTATAAAATATAGCTGTCCACCTGAAATTCAAGTTTATGATAATAGTAGAAATACCTTTTCAGGATCTTTTAAAATTTTGTTTTATGATAATAGTGTTGATACTTTTTCAGTATTAAAAAAATACAATATTTTTTATAGATAGTATAGATACAAAAAATAGAATTGTTTGTTTTGATAATTAATATACTTAGAACTAACTTTAACAAAAAAATATTGCTAATTATACTATGAAACACATGAATTCATTGTCTTATTTCTATACTATAAAACACATGAATTCATCTTCAAATCTATTTTTAATCTAATTGACAAGTAGATTTTGTTTTTCTAAATCTAAACCGGACTATATACAGGTCAATGGATCTATCAATTCGACAAGAAGTCTCTAACGGATATAAAAACAAAAAGAAAACATTATTTTAACCTCATACATTATAATAGAACATCTTTTAAATTATTTATAACTAATAAATAGTTATAATTTTTTTTCAAATCGTATCTACTATACAATAAAAAATATCCGCGCATTTTAAGCGTGGATCAAAATATAGTTACTTTTAAATGATAATTATTTTTATAAATACTTCAAGAATATTATGAAAAGCCCCAAAACTACACTCTTTTAAATCATTTATATAATTTTAATAGTTATTTATAAAATTTTGTAAACCAATCATATCCTCTAAATTTTAAACTTTAAGTAATAATCACTAAATTTAAAAACCCAAATATTAAAGTATTTTAGGCAATTTTTAAAAAATTATACTGAATATGTTTATTTTTATTCATAACATATTGTGTAATGAGAAGGTGACACTTTATGTCATTAATTGTCGTTGTCTAGTTCAAAGTTAAATTTTGGTGTAAGAGAAAACAAAACCACTATGTACATTTAAGACCTAGACCATCTCCAACGTATCTCTATTTTCATCTTTATTTTTTCTCTAAAATAGAGAAATTCTTTTATAAAAGTGGGTTTACTCTAATATATCTCTATAATAGAGTTCTTCTTTTTTTTTTTTTTGTCATCAAACGTACAGACTCATACTGACTTTGTATACCAAACTGGTAGCTCGGCATCCATATGGATAACAAAAGACGATTGTTGTCTGGCACTGCGTGCTAAACGATCCGCTCTTGAATAATAGAGTTCTTCTATTTATATGGAAAAATATAGATAATTGTTATTTTCATTTCTAAATATAGAGATAAAAAGTAAGATTCCTCTATACTAAAGTAAGTCCATCTCTATAATAAAAATCTTTATTTTAGAGGAAATTATAAAGGCGTACTTTGAAAATGCTCTTAGATTTATTACCTCCCAACAAAAATGCTTTCTCATAGTCATAACCCAAATGATTTTAACACCTTCCAAAGTTTGAGCTTATTTTTCTTCATAATTATTGTATTTTGCCATCAAATAATACTTGTCCTAGGCAGCAAAAGACTAGTGTAATATGATCATATGAATATTGAGAAAATTAATAGATAGAGGTTGAGTAGTGCTTACACTTGTTTACTATTTTACATAGAAATGAAAGCGGGTAAGTGGAAGCGGAGGCGTATAGAAGCGTAGAAGCAAAGTTTTAAAAAACTTTAGGAAACATGTATGTGTTAGAAGCGTATATCCATTTATACATATATATTAAAATATAAGAAATTTTTATATGTTGTTCAAAAAAAAATTATATAATTTAGGACTAAAAATCATATGATTTAAATTTAAAACAAAGCATTTATTAATTTATAATAATTTTGAAATGATTTCATATTAAAACTATAAAAATACGCATAAATTAAGTTTAAAATAAATTATTATATTAATTATTTTTAAAACTTCATAAATTCATTGACATAATATATTTGAAAATGTGCTATATCTTTAATAAAAACTTCAATGCATAAAGATAATTTATAGTATTAGTTTTATATTTGTAAATTTCTATTATCTTTAATTCATTACTATTAAAATTTGGATTTATATAAACTAAAAAATATGATTTTATATTTTTATGAATTATGATAATGAATTTAAAAAAAGTCGGAAGCGTGATTCCAAAATGGAATCGTAAGCATCCAACTTGTTTTTAAAGAGAATATTTTGTAAACATTTTGGAAGTGAGATTTCGTATGCTTCCACAAAGTTCCGATTCTGATTCCAGTTTTGAAACGAGAAGCGGACATCCGATGAAACTTCTGTGCAACTTGTTTATGACATTAAATAATGAAAAATCAAAGAATTTCGCTGACTTGTAGTGCATAATTAATTGATCGTTCTAGGACCGCTCCATGTCTACTCCCGTTAGAGAACACATGAAAACGGTTACTTATATAGGATATGTGACTGATGACAACATGAGTATTTAAATGAGTAGACATTTAAATACCTAGACAAATTGTTTATTGGGATAATTTGAAAAATACTCTATAATAAGTTTGAAATTTGAAAAATACATTTTCTTTTTAGTTTTTTGAAAATTACACTTTATTAAACATGAAAAGACGTTTTTGTCCAGATTATATATTTTAATAATTAAAATTTAAAATTTAAATTTAAATTTAAAATTAATAATAGTAATATTATTATTACAATCTTAACTCTCTGTCCTTGCAACTTTCTCTTTTTTCCAGAATTTTATTTCAAAAGCATCGTGGCATGTTTGTTCTCTTCTTTTTCATGCATTGATGTTTATAGACATTAGAATGTGTGCAATTCAAAAAAAAAAAAACATACATGGTATTTCCTTCTTTGTGTGTTGAATGATATTTTGTTGGTCTGTGATAATGAGCTTAAAACATTATCGGGTAATGATACAAAGGTGAGAAGTATGCATTGCAGTGCTTCGAAATATCTACTTCTTGCGAAGTGTTTTTATTTGGAATTCTGTTTTTTATCAGTTTGCATCTCAAAATGGGTAAAAAAGCGTTAGTTAATTTGGTGAAAGGTGAAAATGGTCAGATTTATCACAAAATCAAAACTAAAACAAATGACCAAAACCTAGAAAATCAAAACCAAATTCAAGATGAACGCTTACAACACAAAAACATCAGAATACACTTAAATATAGAAAGAACAAATTAGAAAACTAGAGAAAAATGGTTTAGAAAACAGATCGAGAAAAAATAACATAAAGAAGAGAAGAAGACATTTCACTCATTTTTTTCCTAAAAAGTTCAAAATTTAAGATATTATAAAGATTTCTTTTTTAAAAACATATCTTATCGTTGTTAAAACTGTTAGTTTAATTATTAAATCAATTATGATAATAAAAATGATAATAATATTAAATCTTCAGATGGCTACTTTAGTAAATTCATATATATAAAAGTGTAGTTTTCAAAAAGCATAAATGATAATGTAGTTTTCAAATTAAAATCTCATATAAGTGTATTTCTCCAAATTTTCCCTTGTTTATTCCTGAGCTACACTTTTCTTGGAAATTAAAATTAGTTATCCATGGATACGAAATATCCCAAGTTAATCAAAAAATTGATATAGTAAAAAAATGAACATTGAAGATAGATTAATTAATTTAGGCATGAGTAACGCCTACAAAGATTCATAATGCTATCCGATTATTAAAGATATATAAAAGCATGAGCTACCAACTAAAGTAAAAGAAGACAAAACAGTACGCATCTTATTTAGCTAGTAAATGTCATACAATGATTTTCTAATTAAGTGACACAATATTCAACAAGATCAACTGATCAACTATGATAATTAATCATAAATTCGATAAAACACTCACTACCTCCTACCATCCTACGGTTATGCTACGAAGTACATAGCGAGATGCAAGCAATAAATTTAGTCAAATTCACATCGCCACCCATCCCTAACCCTAGAATCTCTCCCTCTAATTAATCAAGAAGAAAAAAAATTCAGAATTTGAGAGTTATTTCACTTCCATTAATATTACTCTGATCTTCACCTTCCTCCCTCAGAGCAGCCAAACCTTTTCCCTCTCCACTAGCACTCTCGAGAGACTTCCCTTCATCGGTGGCACTGTCCGTTAACTGATGATGAGCTGAATCATTGGACGTGGCGCCACCGCCGGATGAGCCGTTAAATGTTTGGAAGTGTTGGTGATGGAGCGGCTGCGGTGTAGGCGGAGTTGTGTAGAATTCTTGAGAGGAGCAAAAGTGTTGTGGAGGCTGCGTAGCGGCGTTGCCATGGTGGTGGTGAACTTGGTGGTGGTAGAGAGTTGGAGTGCCTCCGTGTGCAGTGGTGTACTCTGGTGGAACCCATATGCCACCAAGGACCACTAAATGAGGACCTTGTCCACCTGATGTTTGTGGACTTGGGCTTGGTCTTCTTGTGTGAAGCCGGTATTTCTGTTTAAAATTAACATAAAGTACTAAATTATTAGTTGATGAACAAAAAAAGGTACTAAATTATTAGTTAAAAAGCAAAAAAAAAAAGTAAGCATATTGTGGTGGCTTGTGATGGAGGTTACCTGGAGATGACTTTTGACTTCATCGTTGGTCAAACCATCAACTTTCATAAGCTCCCTTATCTGTTTCGGTGTAGCCACTGCAATAATGTCCCGAAACACCATACATATAGTGATGGATTTAATTCAGAATATATCAAGTCATTTCAATTCAAACATGCAGATTTTATTGAATTTGATATAATATGGGGTTATAATTATGGTTACGTGTTTTTCTTTCTAGCAAACGGATTCGTATGTTAATTTTTAATATATTCAATCCAAATCTGAATCGAAAATACAAATATTAAATTTGTAATGTTCAAGAATTTAACACCAATTTTCAAGAATCGGTATTAAATTTACCGTGTTCAAGAATTTGCAAATGTTCAAGAATCGGTAGGTTTAGACTTTATAAAGGATTAGAAACCGACAGATTATTCGGATCATATATGGGAGATTTAGGCGTTAACAAATTATTAATTTTTTATATATTATATTATATGTTTACATTAGATATTTTGATAAATTATAAAAGTTACCTATACAAAAAAAAATTAAAGTAGATAAATTTGTGGGTTTTGCATTAAGATTACTACTTAATTTAACAGATAGAACGATTTAGATTAATTTAGACCAAATTAAAAAATCGTTTCAGCTAAGAGCTATTTACCACCTGCCTAAGCAGCATGGTCGTCTACACCAATTTTTATAACCTTGTTATTTTTTCTGAGACTTGATTATGAATCTTAATTTTGTCGTGTCAAGTCGATCCATGGTATATTCTAGTTACTATATCTTTTATCAACTGAAAAGCTATCAAAATCCATCTAAAACTTAATTTGTGTCAAACTAAAATCAAGGCAAATCGATCCATACTTGTATATTTGCTTACTTCAAAATCAGAGCAAAACCCTAACTGAAATTTAGACTTATAAGAGATTCCTAAAGATAAATTCAGAATTGTATCTATACAGGTTCGGTAATGATGCGTTTAGTGAATTAAATATGGTTTTATTCTAATTTGTTAATAATTATGTGGAACTATACCCATGTTAAACCTACAGCAAACTAAAACATAATTATGATAAGTAGTGTACTAATTTGTACCTTGAGAACCACCAAGCATTTGGAGAGCCTGGACAAATCTCCTGTGCAAATCCGGCGACCAGCAACGCCGTGCCTTTCTATTACTTTGACTTGTTGTAGAAGAAATTCCATTGCTATTCGAATTGTTATTATTATTGTTCTTGTTATTACCACTATTTATCATGCTTTCATCATTACCGTGGTCATTAGTATGTTCAATGGTCGGAGAGAACCTTTTGACCTCCGTAGATAGAGCTAATTCAGGCAAATGTTGTTCCTTAGTGAAAGGATGAAAAGCGCCACCGCCATTTCTTTGTTTCGCATCAACATGTCCGAGTTTTGGACTACTAGCAAGCTCGTCTTTGGGAGTATCTGTAGTTGAATCATTGTTTTTTGGTTTGGTTTCAGGTTGGCTCCAAAGCTGAGCAGTCGTCATCCAATTATTCGCCTTTTCGGGTTGGTTTCTTAAGGGTATAAACTCTTCAAGAACCGGTCTTGTGACAACACTTTGGTTGTTGTTATTACCATTTGCTCGATATTCTTCTAGCTGCTGTTTGTAAACTTCCACAGCTGAAAAGATATTAAAGTAATTTGAGAAAATGAAAGTTAAAATGAACCTTATAACCTTTAAAATCACTTTAGTTAAATTTGTTGATTTCAGTGATGGGATGGGAGGAACTAACAAAAGTTTTTTTTATTCAAAGAATTCAAAAGCAAGCTCTGATTTTCATGAATGAAATTCTTAAATTAATAAATAAAGATCTTTTGAAAAAGTAAAGAAATTCAAAAACTCTTCTAGCTAGGCATATGTAATAGTATTTTAATAATTAGGTTTCTGTTCTTTTTTTTTGTTATCTTGGCAAAGGAAAGATTTCAGTTCATATTATACAATACTATATAGATGTATATGTTAATATCTGTAACTGTATATGTATGTACCATTGTTAAGGAGCTGCATGCAAAGGGGGAGCTCGCGTTTGAAGGCATCGATCTTGAGACGTTCCTGTTCGAGGCGAGAAAGCAGATCTTCAAGCTTTTGTGTGGTTTGATCGCTCTGAAAATTTTCTCCAAAGGATTTCAAAAGCATAGAGTAGCTTTGTGGCTTGCAGTCCAAGCTTAGTTCTGATGAGGATGCCATTAATATTGCCTATACACTCTCTATATGTAATAAGAATATTTATTAATGTTTTTGGCTATAGATAGATGATCAAGGAACCAAGAAGAATATGTAGTGGCTTCAAGTTTCAGATGATATGTATATGCTGATGATTCTTAAAATATATATTCAATGATTTTGAGGGTTTGTAAAAACTAGGGTTTGGAGAAGAAGAGAGGATGAAGAGGAAGACAGAGGAAAAAGGGAATAAAATGTTGGGTTGTGGACACAAGGAGGATCACGAGGAGGTTCCTGTCCTTTTTAGAAGGCTCAATTTAAAGGGCAGGATGGAATAAAGTGATCTGTGACCATACACATATATAATATATATAGAGAGAGAGAGAGCCAGGAGATGTCCTAGTGAGAGGAAACGTCTCCCGTATTAAAAATCGTTACTCTTCTCTAATGAGTCAATGGCTATGAGTGTAGTTCTCAGAAATGCCTAAGGCTTTCGATGCTACCATGCATATATGTTTCATATTACTTAGCATATTTACTGGCTTTTAACTTCATATTTTGGACATAAATTGAAAATTTGATTAGTAAACAAATTTCATGGCCTCGTAGTAAGGAATAAAACGTTGCGGTTAGGAACATATACGTGTTTTAAAAATATATTTATTAAAAGTAAATATGCTTGACGCGGAAAATAAGCAGACTTAACTATCCAAAATTACAAGCAACAAATTTATCAATGAGTTTTTTTCTCTCTTGATCTCTCCCCCACTAAAACTTTGCCGAATGTTTGATTGGCGGGTAAGACATAGACGAGATGACTTTTGCTGTCAACTATATGGTCTAAACCCATTTTGAATATCATGTACTTAGCAAAAAAGAATTTATGGCTCAACTTAAATCATCAAACTACAACCACTTGATGTGTTATTTCTAGTTTTTTTCTCTTATTATGCTTAGTTTGTAATCACTTTTTTTATCAACTTAAAATATCTATTTTTAATATAATTCATTTGAAAGAAAGAGAAAAGAGAGGCTAAAGGAGAAAAGAGGAGGATATAAAGCATTAGACTGGAGAGAGCAAAAGGGAATATATGGAAACTTGTTATAAAGAACAAAACGGGTAAGAAAAAGCTTTAAATTATTTTTATTAAAGCGATATATTGTTTTAATCCCAGATTCCCTTTTTGTTAATTCACCACTCCTAAGAGCTTATACTTTTGTGAATCAAGTTAAAAAAATTGTTAATAAAATATGTGCTCCTAGCTGTGCTACTTCTATATTGAATGATTTAAGCTGTTGGCAGGACATAGGTTTAAGCTAACATTCTTGTTCGAACATTTGTTAAAGAAACAAACATTTTCAACTTAATGTATGGAATCACCACTGCCATATATGAAAGGAATCAATGGTAAACGTTTGGAGCATTTACGGTAATCTAGAGTCGTTGCCCAAAAAAACATAATATTCTTCCACCACCTATATGTTTTTAATAAAATTAAAAAAAAAATACTGAGATTCAAAATCAATCAAAGAAGCATATACCAGGCAACAAGATTTTTATATTTATAGTCGCACGAGAGTGAGAGGTAACGATTGATCACTTATTTTCTAAATCGAATTAGTATAAAGATGAGTAATTAATTATTCTAAATTTTAGTGGATGCAAAAGAGAGAAAGAATGGGAACATCTGATTTAACTGATTACCATAAACTAGGACAGATATTCACTTAATAAACAATATTGAAAGAGAACTGAGAGTCGCAGAATCTTCCCACCGGGCTTTAGCGAAGTGGCCAGGAAGGTACAAGATTCTTGCTTAGAAATATTTTAAACCATTTCTTTATCACATTTTCTCGATCGCATTCTTTTATTTCTCATAAACTGCATTGCCTTTCAAATGTTATTCTTATCTACGTTAAGTAAAAAAAATGAACTAATTTGACACACCTAAAAGAGCTCATAGCAATAGTTTTGAAACAATGGATAACTAGGTTTTTGGACGTCTATGAATTAATTACAAGATATAAATTCAAAACGTTTGTTATATACTTTATATGTTATTTCAAGATTTTAATTATGAAAATATCTAAAGTCTTTTGAAATCTCGAATAAAATAAAACACAATACTCAGTTTCCATTAGTGTAAACTTAAACTATTTTTGTTGTTATCAGTGTCACGTTTAAACTTAAATAATTAAGTTAATGGTTTGCTCTATCTGGAGAAATTAGTTTGCAAAATTTGCATCAGGAAACAAAGTTCTTTACCAAACAATTCGTGTGAGAATTCAAGTATACGTACATGGAATTGAAGGTAATGAAAAAGTTTATAAACCTATAATTGGAGAAGGCTGGATACTCGATATATAAGGGCTGACTCTGCGACATCTTGAATCTAGACTAATGTACTGCATACTAATAATTTTTATTTGCTTGATATAGATTCTAAACTTTCGGTTTAAACTTTTTTTATAATGTTGACAAAAAATATTATTTATTTCATTTTTAATATTTGTTTCTTATTTAATGTTTAAGTAGCCCATTGGCATATAATCCCACATCAAATCTTCGAGCAGCCGACATGCATATCCTGAAATTTGGATATCCATTTCATACATTTCATGTCTTTCTTCAAGTTTCTTAAACAATAGTTATATGGTATATTAGTCTATTAATGTATATGCCTATTTTCCTATCATTATCTTTTGTTTATCTATTTATAATTTACCAAACTTCGAAACCTGTAATTTGGCTTTTATCCAGAACTGTTTAATTCTTTATATCATGATATTATTCTTGCCCTAGGAGGCTAGGACTTAAGCAGTGAATCCAAGTTAGATTGGAAATATCTCCTCTTACGAGAATCTCATTCATAATTAGTAAAACAAAACTCTGCAGACTGAACCGATCCGGTTTATCCGATACTGGAGAACTTCTGTATAGAATTTGTAATCGCGTTTTTACAAGCAAACCTTAATCCTGAAACATCGAACTCTAGATTAGTTCCGGTCGGGAAATCACACGTAGTATATAATCCCAGATCTCTAGTTGTGTAACCAAACAAATTGTGATATGAAAAGAACGGAACGTAACTTGGACTACTCGTATCTTTATCCTCTTTTGGACGCCATAAAAGTAGAAAAATGAACTCTTTTGCAAGCCGACAAAGAAAAAAGAGTCTTTTGAAAAATGTATAGTTTTTGACATAATTTTTAGTGACTTTGGTATATTCTTGTATTTCTCTATTATTAGATAGCTTTTTGTAAAAATATATTGTCAATTTTACAAGTCACCATATATCTTATTTACTAGTAACGGATCAAGTAAACTGAACAAAATCAAATGGAGAAGAAGAAAAATTCATGAACCAACTGCGTTGGAATAAGAAATAACACAACAAAAACCTAATTTAGAGTTGTATTTAACAAAGAAAACACAAATTATATTTCTGGTTAAAAATTAAAATTTAATTTATGTTTTAAAGAATATTACAGAGATAATGAAAAGGACCAAAAATACTTAAGCAGAAACAATTTTGTAATCTCGATTTGTGTATATTTTGAAAACTTAAAATTGATTTAGCTATTTATGTTATCAAATTGTATTATTTTCGATGATATTAAATGTGTTTGATCTAGAGAAGTGGAATGATATGTTATTACTTATAATAAAGTGGTTTGCAATATTGTGCAAGTGAAACCAAAATTTGAAAAAAAGTTACATGGTAATTACATGATCAATAAATATTTTTGAATTCGCAAAAAGTTAATGCAAAATGAAGCCTACAAACCGGATAAACAGGTATAAAATGTACTCCCTCCGTTTCGAATTATATGCCGTTCTAGAAGAAATTTTTTATTTTAAAATAAGTGTCGTTTTTGGTTTTTAATGCAGAATTTATTGATAATATTTTCTATTCTATTTTTCTATTGGTTGATATATGGTTAGATGTATTGGTAATAGTGTTTTTATTTTGGAAATATGTAAAATTAAATGTTTTTTTAATATGTGTGTATAAGCTTAGAACGACAAATAATATGAAACGGAGGGAGTATTAGTTGTGAGTAGTCGAAACATCCATTAGTTGTGAGTAGTTGGATGTTACAAATTCAAAAAATTAAATTTCTAAGCTGTAGCACTAAATTAGTAGTGTAGCAAATAGTATTTGACCACGTTTGAGACAACCATTAAAAAAAAATCTCATTTAATAGCAAAATTAACAATGATAAACGCAAAAAAAAAAAATTGTAGCTGCCACAAACAACATGACCCATGGTTTACCCTTGAAACCATAAAATAGGTGTTTACTATTAGATTGTTCGTTTGTCCATGTAAATGGATCATTAGATGGAAATGAAAATTGATGATTGTTTTCTGTTAAAATAGGCACTATCCAAATGATCCATTAAGTTTTAAAATTTTAACAAAATGAGACTCATTCAAAAGAGTTTAACTGGTATATCTGCATGCATATGAATCTGTCTAAAAAATATAAAAGATAAATTTATTTTATCGATCCAAATAAAATAATTTGAACCAAATTTAGACAAACAAATAATTATGATATATTTCCAAAACCTCAAATTACACTTTCCCATGAAAACAACAAATTACATTTTCTCGCGAAAATTGTTAAATTTATATTTTCTCGTAAAAACCATAAGATAGATAATAAAATTAATATAGTTAAACATAAAAGTAAATCAAAACCAATATATATATATATATATAAGTCATTTATTTATTAAACTCATTTAGATAGAAATAAAAATAAGCAAACACACATAAATTTATTTTGATGTATCTAAATGCACAATCTGAATAGAAAAACAAATAGTTCCAGTAACATCCAATGAATCATTTGGTTGAATCATCTCGACGAAGATAACAACTAGACAAACAAGCAATACATAAATCTTCTCTGAAAAATTTACAAGTGTCCGAAATCTTATGGTCAAGTAGTAAAAAGAAAGGCTTGAGACGCTAACACATTTCACGTTCGATTTACCTGTTATGCGAAACTAAATCATATTATTCATGAACACTAACACGGATATACTTACGGCCTATTTGCATATCCGGAAATAGAGTTTATCCGTAAATTTCACTTTTCCTTGAGAATTAATCTGAGCCATTCAATAGGTCCGGAATATCCCCGGGTTAAAAGAAAAACACTTACAACTGTGCTGAAATGATCAGAAACCTAAAACACACAAAACAAACCACGGCAACACTAATGGTTCAAGAAAAGAACCAGAAGAATACGTTGTATTTTTACTTATTTACATACTAGGATACAATGTAAATTAAAGTTGTATCCGAAGCAAGAAAAATGTCTTTTAATTGAATTTTAAACGTTCAAAACTTCAAACCAAAAGTATATAATTTGACTTGGTTATAGCGAAGTCTATAGGTTTTTCTACTGTTTTCTGAAATTACGTAGGTTGAGAAAATTTCAGTTTTAGGAATATAACCAGATAAGATTAGTATGGGCTGGAGACGTTGATTTATCGGTCTGCCAAACGAGTCCGATTCAGTCTAGACTTCGAAAGACTGGTGTTACAAAAAAATGTAAAAGAAAAGAATATAAGATAGTGAGAACTATTCGGGGGTCCGTATTTTATACAGACAAAGGGGATATTCAGACAGATATCAAAGTTAAGAAGTAAGTCGAAACGTGTCCACCAGAGAATCTCTTTTGTGCGTGCTTTGCATGGGATGCTAAAAAAGAAACAACTCTTTACTTTTCGTCAAAAAAAAATTTTCAAAATGAAATTCATTCCCGAAATAAAAGAAAAGAAAAGAAAAAGAGGTAACTAAAGTTAGATTCTTAAGAAGAATCTTTAGAAAAGTTAAGGGTTGGAGTCTTGCAGATGAAGATTTTAATTGGTTTGAACAAATGCGACCAACCAATCAATATTTTCCAAAGTTTATTGTTATTTTTTTTATTTTTAATAGTTTTTTGTTATTTTATTTCTTATGTACGTTGTAATATGATTAATTTGTTTTGTTTTCAGAAATAAAAAGGTTATTTTCTCATGTTATAATTTTAGAAGGTAATTTATTAGTTTTTATTCATTAAAAAAGGTTATTCAAAGAAGATAGATGATGGAATTTGAGACTAATAATACAAAAGGGAATTTCAAAATGACTGGTTAATGTGTAGAGGGAATGAGGTACCTTCTGTTTTTTTTAAGAACATCCTTTTTATGTTCATATTTTTAATTTTGCCAGCTTTAACTTTTCATGCAAAGTCCTGTATTGCTATTATCCTATTATATCATCTGCATATTCTAACATGATAGATTTTTACAGAGCACATGAGCGAACAATCCAACATAGATATACGTGTATATTCGTGGCTATATATATATATATGAATTGTGTGTATAGTGTATATAGTTTATACTCTAAGATTTAATATATAAATTAAAAGAAGTCTAGCGATTAATTATGTAATCCACATGAATTACAATAGTAAAGATGCAGGCTAATGTTAATACTCAACTGATAATGAATGCATTGACTGATGATATATATTTTATTTTAGATCATATTGTAGTTCTTAACGTGCAGTTGGTTACATGTTCTTTTGAGATGTTCTTCATTTCCTCTAATAAGTATGTTATTTTCGAAAAAGGTATGTTATTTTCGATCCTAGTAACATAATTTTTAAGGCGAAAATAAACTGACATAATTGTGAATATGTATATTTATATAAATACGAAAGGATTTAATCACTCGGGAATATATATTTATATAAATATGATGCGAGAGACATGGCCAAAATCACAATCTTTCAAAATCACCCGGTCCAAGTCACCATTATCATTTTCATATTTGGTTTTATGGTTTTTATTATTTTCTTAAGATAATGATTTAAGAATCTATATTTACATAACTATCTTGTTATGTGGCCAAAATCATAATCTTTCAAAATCACTCTGTCCAAACCACCATTATCATTTTCATATTTGTTTGGTTTTTATTTTAGTAATATAGATTTTGTAATACCAAATGGTTAAATCTAGTAAAAATTATTATTTACTAAATAATATACATTTCAATATAATATATTTATTATGAAGAATTTATGATACAAAGGTTAATTAGAAACATAAAATTATATGATCACATTTATATTGTACAATATATTTTTGTAAATATAATAATATGCAATTAATCATATGGTGACAATCTACAATATATAACACTTAAAATCAGATAAAATATATAAATTCCTAAAATAAAAATCAACACAGTTAGTTCATCAATAAAACTCTATAAACTTTTAAATTTTCAATTTCTCTCGCTTTCTCTTTCTCTCTAGGTTCGAACGTCGCTGAAAGGTGATTATCTTGAAAGACTTCGGGCCTAATATGAAGAAATTTACTAATGTATGACTATTGATAGGATTTAAAAGAGGTGATCACCAGTTAACATGGATGCTTCGGCAGGCTTCCCGATTAAACTCCGGTAGTCAGATCTTCTCGAGGCTTCAGATACCAGGGTCATCAAAGAAAAAAAGTTGAACAGAAACTTAGTAATTGTTTAAATACATTTTTTCCAAAATAATAAAATTCAAAGAAGTAATCTCGTTTACAAAAACTAAACAGCAAACAAAAAAATGGATGAATGAAAATATATAGCTACAGAATTGTTCAAGAAGCAAAAAGAAAAATGAAAGAATATAGAATCTAAATTCTTTCTTCTACTCATAGCTACAGCTTCCACTCTAACAAAACCTTCTTCACGTGACATCTTCTTCTGTCCGAGAAAAATAAATAATCTCTCTCAAGAATTTGCAGGAGGCATCATCATCTGGATCTGTTTAGAACGAATAAAAAATATCAGATTGATTCATTATTAGCTCAACTAACAACAAGTAAAGAGGGAACTCACCAGTGAACCAAGTGTGTAGTAGTTGACTAGTGAGGTTTTTGTTTATGTGTGTAAGTGAAAGAAGAATCTCTTTTTTTTTGTTTTAAGTTATTTTTTGAGAAAAGGTTTTTGACAGACAAGAAGTCTTTGGTCGCTACCGTCTTGAAGATCAATGACTCGTGCTTCCCAACGCACTCTACTTGCCATCGCACGTGCCATCTCTATTACTCCCAACTTGTCGCTTATTACAACCCATCCCTATATATTGAATCCAATCACACAATGGTCAACTTCTTTAGAATCTTCTTGTGAGAAAAAACGAAGAAAATGTGTACCTCAGGGCGAAGAATCCGATCCATCTCCAAGAACAAGTCCATTAGACTACACCGTTCTGAGCTAAGATGTGTGAGTAGCTCATTAGCATGAAGCATGTCATACGTTCGTGGATACGTTGGGAATGGTTCACACCTGCAACGCAGTGAACAAAGAAGAGATATTCAAGAATCTTGATAAAGAAGGGGGGGCTTCTTCTTTAACCCCCAATCTATACGCACTCACCAGTCATGTAGAACACCCGCAAAGCCACGATCAAGTACGATAGGGAGAGTATTACGTGCATTGAGTGGGACAACGTTCATCACCCAAGCAGACTTGCCTTGTTCGAGCAAAGCAGAGTTTAAATTCCCAAAACGAGCATGCATGTCCATGACATTGCGTATCATGTTAAAAGGAGGGAGAGGATCTTCATCGCCGGGTCTCTTTGGGTGGTCAGAGAATATCAAAGGTGTAAGCAGGGACCAATAGTTTTTAAGTGCTGATCTCCATACTTGTGTATCCTCAAAGAACTCTTCAGGTTTTATACCTGAAAGTATACAAAACAAACTGTTTTAGATTCAGAGTAGTAAGTGATCACTGATTCACTGAACAATGAAAGAGAAACACTTTCCATGGATTTCAAGCTCAGCGGAGGTAGTTCCTGCAACAGCAGACCTGTTCTGGATAGGGATCCACCGTTTACTAGTGGTTCCGCTTATACATGGAACCAGTGGGTGGTAATAAGGAACATTATCTCCATCTTTGCAAAGTGGTATAGAATCTTGAGCACTGTGCACAAGAAACAAGACAGCATCAGCAGAGGAAAGACAAGGATATACACTTTTAATGACAAGAATCCGAAACCGAAAATCCAAACCGAAACAAACTAACCAAAACGGCTCAAACCAGAACGGTTCCTATATTTCTATATCAAAAATAATCGAACCAGAACCGAGAACCAAGAACCGAACCTAAAACTACACAAACTGATCCAAACCAAAAATTAACGGTTCATAAATGGATCCTCTAGCCTCTATCCGAACTACCTGATACCTGAAATACCCGACCCGAACTAATACTCCAAATACCTGACCCGAACTGATACCCGAAATGCCCATGCATAGCATAGACAACACCATGTCTGAGGATCATACTTACCGAGAAGAATAGCAGTTAGAATCTGCAGTTTTCTGCCAAAGAAACGACTCATCCTGCTGCGCTGTTAGACTCCAGCATATCTTCTTAGACAAATCATTCAACCGTGTTGAGATGCTCGTTTTCTTCGTGTCAGGCAAGTTCCCCTGCGCTTTGTTCGTAGGAGAAGTTAAAACAAAGTACCCTCCCGGTTTCAGAACACGATCCACTTCCAAAAGTAGCATTGCATCTGCTCAAGGGGACAAACATAAAACATCATCATGCCTCAAAAAAAAAATACAAAGAAAAGAAACCAAACATACATGTCTGATGTAATAATAATCACACCTTTGATATCCCAAGTAATACCACACTGAGCACAATGGACCATATCAAAAGACAAGGCTGGATAAGGAAGCTGTTTTGAGAAGAAATTGCCAATCATTGCAGGAAGGCCTCTCTCTAAAGCTAACTGGACTTGGCTCCCTGTAGCTTCGTACTTTGCTATACATATAGGCATCAGCTTTAATGACACTAGATGGGCACCAAAGCTTCCGAAGCCACAACCTATGTCTAACACAGTCCGTACCTGCAAACACAATCATAAGTTATCTCATCAAACAGTCCGTACCTCTAAGATAATTATCTCAAGAAAAACTTACACCCGCTTGAGCAAACTCAGTATCGCTTCCTAAGCCTATCATCTCAGCGATTTGACGAGCATAGTCTTTGATCCCATCAAAGACCAAGCCGTCTTCCGAGTGAAAACTAATTTGATTCTCTTCAAGCAACATCAACCTAACAAAGGTAATTTAATAAACACATTGTGAAAGTAATTGAAGAAACTGTTATGTAAAAAAAGAAAGGACCTTGTTGTAACGGTTCCTGAAGAAAGAAACTGATCTTTAGTTATCTTCACATTCCCACTCCAAATGATATCTCTACCAAGAGGCCACCTAAGTGGTATCTTATAGTCTCTAGGAGGACGAACAACACATCTCTCCTTCTCTCTCTCAAACTCAAACTCGCAGTGTCGATCCAGCTCATCACCCTCTTGAAGCCCAGCAAGCAAATTCCCCGTGACGTTATAACAAGGCACATAGCTCTCTCTTTCTTTACCGCACAGAGGAAACTCTCTCAGGCTGGTACCTAGCGAGAGAGACCTCAGATCAAGATAATCAACCGCAGCTTGCTCCTTTATCCTCCTATAGTTACTATAAATGTTGGGCACGAGTGTTGAAGAGCCAGTGGAAGCCTCGTAGGGAGTGGACGTCAAGGGTGATAAAATGGTGAGTAGAGCCACTACGCCGAGGATGAAGAAGAGCAAGCCTTTGATCCGTGGTCTGAGACCGAACACAGAGGAAACACTCTTGTACCAAGGAGGACTTGTCATCATAGTGTAAGAAGATTCTCTAACAAAGTCCCAATCTTGAAGCCATTTTTGTGGAACAAAGGCTAAGTCTTTTTTTTTTGTACACTGTTAATGATCCAAATCAAGAAATGGGCATTGATAGAGACATGTGTGTACCTGCAGACAAATCTGGCAGATCAAACATCCCCAAAAAGGAAACATTACTTAAATTAGCTAGTTAAGAGAATTTTGCTTTTAGTGGGAAAAACTCAAATCTTGAAGCTTTTTCATGATGAGATCTCGAGAATGGAGATCAGATCAGACAGAACAATGATTCAACGACAGAGACGGTAATTAGAGTAGGGTTTTTGGAGAAGCGTAGTTACCTGTGTGTAATAGATTGCGGATTTAGATTTCGACCAAACAATTGGGCAAAGATTGAAGACAAAAGAGGATTGAGAGATTCCAGTTATATGGGCGCTCTGTAATCTGTGTAGAGTTCGTTTTATAAATTTTTGTTTTATTTTAATCGTTTATTTTCTGAATATATATATATAGATATGCAAATTGTTACCATTATTAAATGAATGAGATGATTGAGGAAAATTAAATAAAGTGATTAAGTTCTAATTAGATCTGGAAAAGTGTGTTAGTAACTTTTTTAAACAAAAAAAAATATTCATTTTGTGAATTTTATTCCAGCAAAGAAAAACAGTCATGGAAGAAGCATAGGAGGGGAATAATTGCAATTCGTGGTTCACTTTTCTTTTTGTCGTCATTTAATAAATTGGTCTCTTTGTCCCCTTTTTATTTTATTTTTATTATTTTGAAATTTACAAGAAAAAACATTTTTATTAAGTATTATAATGCTGTTGTTGGGGACCAATAATAATCCACTACAAGAAATTCTTGTTTTTATGTTCAAGCTTGTGTTGTTGTTCAAAAAAAAAGAGGTTCAAGGTTGTGTTTTTTTTTTGAGAAAAGGCATTCAAAAGGTTCAAGGTTGTGTTAAGTTGTTCTTGTTAACTAGAAGAAATTTAGGCCCTGGACTCTAACGATTTAACGAGTTCGAGTTTGTACATGTTATATGGGGATAATGATTTAACGAGTTCAGCATGAGCTTACTCTTAGGTGATGATTATTTGCTAGCTTTTAGTTTTAGTTTTTTGCTTTTTAAATCGGGAAATTGGATCTTATAACTAACTAACAAATTATAATTCATTTGATATCTAAAAACCTAATTTTTATCTACAGTATTTATATGATATTATGTAATAATATTATATTATCCTTCAATTCAACTAGTGTGACATGCTGAAAATTATTTTATAAAATAAATAATAAATAATATAATATAATAAATTATAGCTACTATTGATACACATATTTTTTTTCTTTTTTTTTGTTAAATCTTTACTTTTTCTTTAAATATAAGAATATACACCACTCTATCTCAAAACAAGGAAAAAACAAAGATTCTGAATTTGCAAAATTGAGTTCGGAGGAAAAGACGGTATCGTAAAAAACAAGGTGACATCGTGCTTTCTGTTTATAGTTTTTTAGTGTCGTCTGTCTTAATTTTTTTTCGTTGTTATTTATTTTAGTTGTTATGGTATGTTTCAGTGTTATGGTATGATACAAAATAATGACTCCAGTCTAGTGAATGCGTATATGACCATGTCAGAAAAAAAGAAAGATGTGTAGAAGATAAACCCGCCGACTATATTATATGTGGTGAAAGAAAATTATAGTATGAAACATTTACACCTGAAGTCACTTTTCCTCTTCTATATTACACGGTAAGTCACTTGTTACTCCTAACGTACTTTTGCACACTAAATCATGCACATTTCTTATACAAATGACAAATATACTCATTTTCTCATTTGCTTATCACAATTCTATCCTAAACAACAAACTTAAAATTTTGTCGGAAAAATGATTCCTTTTTATCTTTCTTTTTTTTGCTTTGTGTTCTTCCTAAATTTTTTTTATGTAAAACAATATCCGTTAAAAAAAATTTGAGATAGGTTGTCTTAATTTATCTCTGCGACACATTCCTCCGGCATCCATTTGCTAGATTCTCCGGCGTTGATTTCGGAATCGCTCAGTCATTGATTTCGGAATCGCTAAGTTACAAAAAAAAAAATCGCTCAGTCGCAGCCGTTGGTTCGGTGCTTCATTCCGAGTCTGACCCTCTGGTTCGAGCTAGACGGAACTTGACCCCATCAGAGTTGATTGCAGGCTTTTGGAGGGTTTGTAATGGACGAGCAAGCAAGTCAATTGGAGAACGTCTTTTTAGAAATACTCAAGTGATTTGTGTTTTTTTCTGAAATTCAATCGATTCTTCTTGATTCTGTTATTTGTAAATGTGATAACTTCCAGGTAATCAGTGACAATGTTGAGTGACATCATTGGAACTTGATTATGAGTGACATCATTGGAACCACCGATCTGAAGTGGGCGTATAGCAGATAGAAAAATAATACCTTTGGAACTTGATGATGGCACCGGAGATGACGATGGAGTAAGAGTGGAAATGGGAATAGTTGTAATGGAGGCAGAGGAGATGATGGAGAGGATGAACCCGATAAAGCTGAGGAGAATAATCTGTTTCATGTTTCTTGTTGCAGTTTTGACCATTTTTTTGGTAGGACTACTTTATGGCTTTTTCATCGCCATCATATGTGGTCATCGTGTCAATGAGTGGCATTACCATGTTTTTGCCAAATAAGATCTCACAAAGGTTCAGTTTCTTGCAGATTCTTTATCCCCTTATTATTTTACTGTGATTAAACTGTGATTATTATTCTAGCATACACCTCAAGGTGCAAATTAGTTTTCCATATCTCCAACGTTTAGCGACAAAACATGGTTCTTCTTCTGTGTTGCTAGGGAATCTGTTGAGAGAGGGAGAGAGCCCACACTGTTTATCAATGAGTAAATATGTTAACGTATAGGTAAAAGGTGTACATGCGGATATCATGTACGAGGTGTACACGTGGATACCTATATGAAGTGTACACATGATTCAGTGAATATGGGGATAGCGATATCCATTTGCAAGTCGATTATGAATAAAAATTTTCAATGTTGACTGGTCCTTTTTGTACATATGAAACCAATAATACTATCCACATGTACACCGTATTAACAACCCCTGTACACCATAGTATAATCCACATGTACACCTTTCGTGGAAGTATCAGAGGGAAAGGGAAAGAGTTGGTTATGAATCTAAGGTTTTCTTACCCGGTCAAGATGCCGATACCAGAGAATGTCAAGGCCTCCGAGCCATACAAGGGTAAGGGATAAAAGTATTCAGACGAGTTTGTTTGGAGGAAAGAAGAAAAAAGCTGGAAACGAAGTGATCTTGTTCTTGTTGTGTATTTTACTACACATGTTTTCTTGTTTGTATGTTAAATGTGTCTCTGCTCAATTAGAATTTTGAAACTATTCTCCATCATGATTCAATAATGGTTTCATCCATTCAGTTCTAGTACAAACTACTGAGCAAAAAATGGTAGAAAAAATGTGAGCTTTAAATTATGTGCAAATTAACGAAATGGTTTCTCTCTGAAATTACAGAACTGAGTTGAAGACTTCTTGCACTGTTATCTGTTCTTTGTGCTGTGAAGTGAACCAGAGAAGAGAAGCAAGAGAGACAACCCATGTACACCGTATTATAATCCATGTGTACACCTCCTACATGATATCCATGTGTACACCTCCACATGATATCCATGTGTACACCTCTACACCTTTGATCTAGACGAGAGCATATCTATATTTACTCGTTTTCAGTCTGTGTAGACTCTCTTTCTCAATTATTATTTTGAGTTTCTTTGTATTCCTATCGATCATGATTCTCAATTTCATATGTTTTTTACAAAAATACAAAATATTTCTCTAGCAACAAAGAAGAAGAAACAGTTGCAAATCACCACATGAGATCGAGATGAAAAAGAAACCGTTATTCCCATCGTTATCTCCTATGCCCGTTATCAACTTTCCAAAGGTCTCATCTTTCAATTTGTTATACGCTCACTTCACTTCATCTCCGTAGTCCCGACTCCCTCATTTATTTTCCATTCCTCCGCCGTCAACAAAGAAGAAGAGGAAAACCGAAGTCGCTTCTCCTCCATACGCAGAAATGCAGAGACTGCCTCTGTTCACCGGTGTTTGTTTTCTGTTCCTCGTCGCTAGCTTTCAACAAATTTATGTTCCTCGTCGCCGTGAGCCACTGACGAGAAAAGAGGAAAAAGAAAAGAGGAAAGAGGAAATAAGAGAGAGAAAGAAAAAGGGTATTTTCGAGTTTTACTATGCTTAAATGTGTGGAAATATGTGTGAAACTGCCTCAAGAGTCAAAAATGACATATTGTGATATAAAATGTCATAAAGTGACCTGCAATAAAATTTTCTCTTATAGTATAGTATGTGTTCTTTAATGGTACTATTTATATAAGGTTACTATACTATTTCAGAAATAGTCTTCTCTCACTCTTGTATTTTTAAACTATTTATATGAAAATGAACAATCTCTGTGATCTTAAATTTTGACATTTTTCTTTTTCATCGTGTTCATTAATAAATAATAAGATATTTTCATATTTTATTCTATTTAATGATCATATATTAGTATTTTTAATTTATCAGTGGTAGAACACGTCATATTACCAAACTAAATAGTATATAACAGTTCTTGTATTTATGTACCATTCACAAGAATAGAATAACACTTACATCTCTAATTTTCATTGATATTGACAAACATATATACTTCATATTATTTCGACTCAGTCACCTACACATGTATGATCAGTACTACTATCGCTATTAATTGTTAGCCAAATTCATTGTTCACCAGTTTCTGTTTTACAAGTCTAAATCTATTTTATAATTCATATTTATATAAAGTAGTTTAGTATTACATAATATTATACACTATTTTCAGACTTTGATAATTGGGCTTAGATTTATATTTGGATTTAGGATTCACTAATTAGAGTTTAGGATTTATATTTGGGTTTAGGGTTTAGGGTTCATCAATTAGGGTTTAGGTTTTAATATTTAGGGTTTAAGGTTTAAGATTTAGTATTTAAGGATTGAGGTTTGGAATAAAGTTTAGTATTTACGAGATGTGAGTGGAGTTAGAGTTTTGTTCTATTTAAGTGATATGGTATTGAAAAATCGGATACATATTTATGTGATAAATAAATATGTGGTGTTGGTGGTATTACATGGTGTGATAACTGATTGTGGAGTGTTAAATCATTGACTCATCATTTTTTTCTTTCTGTTGCTAGCAACCTGAATAAAAAGAGGATATTACCGGATAAATTTGTGTAAACTATTTATGGATTGAATCATGTAAAAATCAATGATGTGTACTTAATTTCCTTCCAAAACTTGGTCATTTGGCAAATTCTCTCTTTTAGATTTTATTTTCTGGTTATTTATTTTCAGCTTTTAATTTTAGTTTTTGGTTTTTAGATTTAGATTTTATTTTTGGTTGTAAATTTTAGTTTTCAAAAAAAAATTAATGCATTACTTTAGAATAATGCAACAAAATAGCAAGAAAATATTTAAAATCTACCATTAAAATTTATCAAAATAATGTGATTAATATTTAAAATAAAGTACAGTAACATGTTTCTAATTATTATATATTATAATACACAGAAGATAAAAACACAAAACTCAAAAAACCTCTAAAATACACAAAATATAAAAACACAATCAAATCAAAATTAACTAAAGTAAATAAAAATTAAAAACATCGTTAATAATACATTTTAAATAAAATATGTAGATTAAATTTGATATATAAAATTGAAACAAAAAATTTAAATCACAAAAAAAATTACAAGAACAAAATCAAATCAAAGTTAACTAAAATAACAGAAAACATAAAAAAAAACAACATTGTTAATGAATTCAATAGTGACTCTAGTCTTAGATTTTAGTATATTGTATATTGGTAGTATGTTTAGTTTAAATAATAACAAAAATACATTAGTTTATCGGTTCCGTTTAATTCGGCACGATTCAGATTGGCTTAGGTTCGGTTGGTTCGGAATGGAAAAATCTTAAACAGAACTATTTGATAATAAACTTTGGTTTGGTTTGGACCGGTTCGGTGTGATTCGGTTCGTTTTTTTCCCACCTCTACAATTAAAGATCGGTATGACGAAGCTTCCATAAACGGTCGGATCTTACACACGTTTCTTCAATTTCAATTTGTGAAGAAATTCAATGAAAAAAAAAATGAAATTCAACGTTCTAATGGTTTATATGAATTATTTACACTATTTATCAAGACCTGAAAACAATGTAGACTAAAGCCCAATACTTTAGTCGGATCATTCAATCGGGTTTGGGCCTGACCCACCTGAGTCCAAGACCACAGCTCTCCTTTCCTCGTACCTTAAATTAAAGATTGGTATGACGAAGCTTCCATCAACATTCACGGTCATTTAAAAAATAGAGTCAATGTTTTGATATCACTTTCTCTTCAACTATGGAAAGAGCTTCTTTCTCTCTCAGACCAAACAAATGGATTCTTCTGTTTTACTTACCAATGTTTTTGCTGCTGCAATAGGCTTCTTCGTGATCTTTAAAATGTTTAGATCCCATCAAGAAAACAAAGAACCCGATTCTTCTTCTTTGTCTTCTTCTTCATCAGTTCCTTCATCTAATAGCTGGTCATACGACGTCTTTCCGAGCTTTCGGGGAGAAGATGTCCGCAAGAATTTTTTCAGTCATATTCAGAAGGAGTTCCAGAGAAAAGGAATCACACACTTCGTTGATAATGAGATGAAGAGAGGAGAATCCATCCGTCCTGAAATCATAAGTGCCATCAGAGGTTCTAAGGTCGCCATCGTCTTGATCTCGAGTAACTACGCTTCTTCGATGTGGTGTCTTGACGAACTGGTTGAGATTATGAAGTGCAAGAAAGAGTTGGATCAAATTGTGTTGCCAATTTTCTATGAAGTTGAACCTTCTCATGTAAAAATATAGTTTCACAAACTGATCGTAGAATAGGTTTAACAAGAACTTGCTCTCTTATTAATCTCTTGAGAAAATCACTCAAAACTCAAGAATCCTATTACAATCTCCAAACTCTCTCAAAGGTTGCAACAAGTCTGCAACTTCTTTTATAGGGATATAATTTCCTTTTCTTAAACGACTTAACATTATTGAGATATTTCCTAATTTCTATAATTTCCAAAACAAGATGAAACTAGGATTGCTTGCTCTTCAAGCTTACTTCCTACATTCTCCCCCTTAAGCTTGAAATCTCCAAGTCTTCAACTCCAATCATGCTCCTCATTTCTTTGTACCGAATTCGTCCAAGTCCTTTAGTCAAGATGTCTGCTCTTTGTTCATTCCCTGGTACGTGTTGCACCTCGATTTGATCGTTGTCAACACATTCACGAATGAAGTGGTATCGTCTATGTATATGCTTGCTTCGCCCATGGAAAACCGGATTCTTTGTTAATGCGATCGCAGACTTATTGTCAATAAATAGTACTACCTTTTCACACTTCTTCCCCACGACTTCACCAAGTAAATCCTGGAGCCAAATAGCTTGCTTTGCCGCTTCAGTGGCTGCCATAAACTCTGCTTCACATGATGATAGAGCAACTGTTTCTTGTTTCTGAGAACTCCAGGTTATGGGTGAGTTCGAGAGATAGAACATATGTCCTGTTGTGCTGCGTCCGTCATCTTCATCCACATTATGACTTGCATCGCTATAGCCAACTAGCTTTACTTCTGCTGCACGTTTAAATGTCAAACCATGAGCAAGTGAACCTTTCAAGTACCGTAGAATCTGTTTTATAGCTGCAGCGTGTGAGATCTTTGGAGCCTGCATATATCTACTCATGACACCTACTGCAAACGAGAGATCAGGCCGGGTGTGGAGAAGGTATCTAAGACAGCCTATGGTTCTTCTGTAGTCCTTCTCGTCGACACTGGATTCGTCGTGAGCCTTGGACAGAGTTAAGCTTGGATCGAATGGAACATGAACTGCATTGCAGTCTTGCATTCCGGTTTCTTCTAGGATCTTATTTGCATATCTTTCCTGTCTCAATGTGATCCCTTCACTATGTTGATCAACCTCAATGCCCAAGTAGTATGTCAGTAATCCTAAGTCGCTCATCTCAAACTTCGCAGCCATTCCTTTTTTGAACTCATCGATCATCTCTAGACTTGTACCAGTTACCAAAAGATCGTCAACGTAAACTGCCACAAGTAGCAGGTGTTCTTTGTTGACTCGACGATACAATGCTGGTTCCTTGGAGCATCTTTCGAACCTTAGTTCACTCAGTACCTTGTTAAGTTTTTCATTCCACGCTCTCGGAGCTTGGCGTAGACCATAAAGAGCCTTTCTTAGTTTGTAAACTTTATTCTCTTGACCCGTGACTTCAAAACCTTCTGGCTGAGAAACATATACTTCTTCTTTAAGATCTCCATGCAAGAACGCGGTTTTGACGTCCAAGTGATGCACTTGCCACCCCTTTGCTGCTGCTAGAGCTAGTAAGAACCGGACAGTCTCTATGCGAGCCACTGGTGCAAATACTTCATCGAAGTCAATACCGTGTCGTTGTATATAACCCTTTGCTACCAATCTTGCTTTGAATTTGTTTATACTTCCATCGGAGTTGCGTTTGATCTTAAAGATCCATTTGAGTCCGATCGCTTTTGCTCCAGCCGGAAGTTCCACCAAGTCCCACGTTCTGTTTTTCACTATTGATTTAATCTCATCTTGGCAAGCATCTCTCCATACTTTCTCCTCCTTTGCTTCCTGGTAGCTCCATGGCTCATCGTTTATACTTAACAACAATCTTTCTCCTTCAAGCTCAGCCAACAAGATGTAGTCATCCAAGTAACCAGGTTGTTTTCTTATTCTCTGAGAACGTCTCAACACGGGCTCTGCTTCATCCCATCACTCTCGTCATCCTCTTGATCTTCTTCATTCTCCATTGACGTGTTTGGTTCAGGTGTGGGTGTAGTCTCATCGGGATTAGACATTGTGATGATATTATTGATGCCATGATTGCCGTATTGACTGATATTGATCTGGAAGGATCCGCTAGTTTCTTCTCTGTTACTTGTCGTCCAATCCCAGCCTTTGCTCTCGTCAAATATTACATCCCTACTGACCATTACTCTTTTATTTGTTGGATCAAAGAGTCTATAGGCTTTTGATCCTGGTTCGATCCCGAGATGTACGAGCTTTATTGACCTGTTATCAAGTTTCCTCAGATGCTGTGACTCTACCTTTGCGAATCCAATGCAGCCAAAGGTACGCAGATGACCGACGTATGGCTTCTTGCCTTTGAACAACTCGTATGGTGTCTTGGCGTTGATGACACGACTTGCTGCCCTATTTATAATATATGTAGCGTGTCTTACCGCTTCGCCCCAAAGATAGTTTGGCATCTCCATATGTTTCAAGATACTTCTTGTCATGTTGAGAAGCGTTCGATTTTTCCTTTCTACTACCCCGTTCTGTTGAGGAGTATACGGAGCCGTTAGATGCCTTTGTATCCCGTGTTCTTCACAATAGGAGTTAAACTCATTGGATGTGAATTCACCACCACGATCTGTCCTTAGTGTTTTTATTGTAGCTTTGCTCTCTTTCTCAACAATGGCCTTAAAGTTCTTGAACTTCTCGAATGCTTCCCCTTTAGTACTTAAGAGCATCGTCCACATGTATCTACTGTGATCATCAATTAATACAAAGATGTATCTCTTTTGTGATGGCGTTGGTGGCGTAATGGGTCCGCACAGATCACCATGTATGAGATTAAGTACCGTATCAGCTCTAAACGATGTCGACTTTGGGAATGCCTGCCTCGCTTGTTTCCCAAGTATGCAAGAAGAACATGTTTCTTTATCACTTATTATCTTCGGTAGGCCTTGTACAAGTTCCTTGCTTGCCATTAATCTGATTGCTTCTCTTCCTATATGACCCAACCGTGCATGCCATATTGCTGATTCATTACTAGCTGATGCCACTAAACACCGATCATCTCTCTCGATATTGACTTTGTAGAGACGGTTTTTCGAGCGTTTGGCATTGGCGATGAGCTTCCCGTCACGATCTCTCAAAGTGAGATAGTCATCCTTCATTCGTATATCACATCCACACTCCGTAGCCTGACCAAGACTTATTATATTACTCTTCAAGTCTGGTATATAGTAGACATCAGCTAATATTCTTTTGCTCCCATCTCTAGTGCAAAACAATATTGGTCCTTTACCCTTGATATCAATGCGAGAATCGTCACCGAATCTGACCTTGCCAGTGATGGTCTCGTCTAAGCTTTTAAAGTATCTTCTATCAGCGGTCATGTGATTGCTTGCCCCATTGTCTAGATACCATACTTTGTCGTTGTCGTTACTCGTTTCAAAGATGAGAGGATTAACGTTCTTTTCGTTAAGATATACTACTTCATGAACCATTAGTTCCTCTGCTTCCGTAGTATCTGCATCTTTTGTCTCAGTCGTCTCTTGTAGCTTCAAGAGTCGATCAGGACATACTGAGGCAAAGTGTCCCATCTTATCACACCGGAAACACATGACCTTGGACATGTCAAAGGTGTCCTGATATCGATCTTGATATGTACCATTATATCTTCCTCTGCCTCTTCCTCTGTTATAGAACCTGTTTCCTCGTCCTCTTCCTCTAAAGTTACTATTATAATCGCGGTTGTTGGTGTTTGAGGTAGGATGAGCTTGTTGAGGATGAGATTGAGCTTCGTTGCTTGCATACATGAGTTTGCTCTGAGTTTCTTCATCATCTTCGTCTTTTATTCTCTCCTCATAAGCTTTAAATCTTCCAACGATATTCTCAAACTTTGCGGTCTTGAGATCGACGAATTGCTCCACTGTTGCGACCATCTGAATGTATTTCTTTCGTGGAAGACAAGACATGAATTTCTTTATAAGCTTATGTTCCTCAATGGGCTCTCCTAAAGCGGTTGCTTTTGATGACAGTTCGGTTAGTTTTCCAGCGATGTCACTAATGGTGTCTTTGTCTTTCATCTTCAGCCTTTCAAGATCAGACGCTAGTGTCGCCAATCTTGCTTCTTTAACCAGGTCAGCTCCTAAGTACCGTTCCTTGATCGCATCCCAAACTTTCTTTGCAGTCTCCAAATTTCCTAATTGCAACACAAGAGATTCGGGTAGAGACTGAAATATTAGGGCTGTGGCTAGATCATTCTCCTCACTATTATTGGTTTCCTTCTCCACCAGCTCCCATACTTTGTTTACCTTCAACACTAATCTGATTCTTATCGTCCACAACGCATAGTTTGTGTCCGTAAGAATAGGACAACTTATTTTGGAAGATCCTCCTTCCTTTGGTTTTGATACAACGATATCTCCCATGGTCGTTGGATCGCTTGTTTGCTTATAGAAGCTCTGATACCAAATATAGTTTCACAAACTGATTGTAGAATAGGTTTAACAAGAACTTGCTCTCTTATTAATCTCTTGAGAAAATCACTCAAAACTCAAGAACCCTATTACAATCTCCAAACTCTCTCAAAGGTTGCAACAAGTCTGCAACTTCTTTTATAGGGATATAATTTCCTTTTCTTAAACGACTTAACATTATTGAGATATTTCCTAATTTCTATAATTTCCAAAACAAGATGAAACTAGGATTGCTTGCTCTTCAAGCTTACTTCCTACAAAAAAGCTTACCGGAGATTTTGGAAAGGTTTTCAGAAAGACTTGTCGGGGTAGAAGCAAAGAAGAAACTGAGAGATGGAGACAAGCTCTGGAGGACGTAGCTACAACCGTTGGTTACCACTCGATGAACTGGTTCATTTCTGCTTGTGCTCTTTATTATAGTTTATAGTCTCATATGTTCGCTGATGAACCATTTGGATGATGATTTTGGATGATGATGAAAATTAATACTATTCGTTTTGTGTTAAGTGAACATCATCCGAATGATTTATCCAAATAAGTTTTAAAATTTAGACTAACAGGAGATTCATCCGTATGACTCATCCGGATAAATCTGATAGGTGCATTTTAACAAATGATAAATTATTCTTATCCATATAAAATAATTAGATTTAAGTTTTAACAAAAAAAACTAACCAAAAATATAAATAGAACAACATTAGGATAACACTAAATTTTTTAATCACAAACACAACCTAAAGTTAGTCTGATCAAATGACCAAAATGTTTAGGATAGCACTATATTTTTAGGTTAACTAATCTATATTTAAAATTTATATTTGATGGGTGGGGTTTAGGGAGGAGTTTAGTATTTTTTTTTAAATTATAATTTTAAATAATAATTTAAAAAATATTTTAATTTTTTTTTTTGGATTTCAAAACAAAACTTTAATAAAATTCAGAAAATGAAATTTAAAAATAACGAAAAGAGTTTTCAAATGAAAAAAGTATTTTTGAATATAAATTTTTATTATTTATATTTATATATTTTCAGAGTAAGAGTGTAATGGTCCTCTATCTCTTTAATTAAATTTATTTTGGTCATTTTTGTCTCCATGTGCTTTTTTGATCAGATAAACATTTTGTGTCTTTTTAAGAAATTGCTCTATATTTTTTTGAAACACTTTTTGAAACACAATGAGAATTATCCTATATAAATCACACTTTTCACGAAAATCACAAAATTATATTTTCTCGCTAAAACTGCAAAATATATTCTTCCACTTTTTATTATAGTTTATGGTCTATAAAAATTAGTACAGATTATATTATATAAATTTATTTATTTTAGTATAGAAAATATTGTCACTGATGTTAAAATATTTCCTCTTGTAAGGGATAATGAAGCGGCCATGATAGAAAAAATCGCCACTAATGTTTCAGCAGAGCTGCTAAATTATGCGCCATCAAGTGTTTTGGACAGTTATGTTGGGATGAGAGATCACATGGTAAAGATGGAACAATTATTATGCCTAGACTCTGATGAAGTGAGGATGATAGGGATTTGGGGTCCTTCTGGAATTGGTAAGAGCACCATAGCTAGAGCTCTATTTGGAGAATACATTCATAAGTTCCAGTACAGTGTCTTCATGGACAATATCAGAAGACGCTATCCAATACCTTGTCACGATGTATACAGCACACAACTGCAACTACAAACAGAGATGTTATCTCAAATAATCGACCAGCAGGATATCAAGATTCGTCATTTGGACGTTGCAAAAGACAGATTAAAAGACAAAAGAATACTTGTCGTTCTTGATGATGTGGACCATGTGATGCAACTCCATGCACTGGCTAAAGAAACTCGTTGGTTTGGTCCTGGAAGTCGGATTATCATGACAACGCAAGATAAAAGAGTTTTGCATAGACATGGGATTAACCATATACATGAGGTGGGTTCCCCATCTGACGAAAAGGCTCTTAAAATATTCTGCATGTATGCTTTTGGTCAAAAGTAACCATATTATGGTTTTGAGAGCCTTGCTAGGAAAGTTACACAACTTGCCGGCAACCTCCCTCTAGGACTAATGGTTATGGGATCCTATTTTCGAGGAATGTCGCGGCATGAGTGGGAAATGGAACTACCAAGGTTATGGAGTAGCCTTAACGGAGAAATTGAGAGCATTTTGAAGTTCAGTTATGATGCTTTATGTGATGAAGATAAAGATTTATTTATCTATATAGCATGTTTCTTCAACAACGAATGGATTAAAAGAGTGGAAGAATTTCTACCAGAGAATTTTTCTAAACTGATATGCGCGGTCTTCGAATTTTAGCTGATAAATCTCTCATATCTATCGACCGTGGATACATAAAGATGCATAATTTGCTAGCGTGTTTGGGTAGAGAAATTGTTCGTAAACAATCAATTCATGGCCCTGGGCAGCGGCAGTTTTTGGTTGATGGTAGAGAGACATGCCAAATACTGAGTAACTCCTATACACCAGTAAGTTTGCACTGCCGTAATAATTAATCCTTTCTTAGTATAAGATTTTTTCTTAAAGTAACTTAACTATTATTACTTTTTTTCTTCTTCTTCAGGGTAGTATAAATGTAATAGGCATAGATTGCGAATATTCAGAGATCGAGAATGGGTTATACAAAAATGAAAAAGCCTTTGAGAAAATGAGTAATCTCCAATTCTTAAGGATCGGTGATACACGCCCGAGAGTGCACTTACCACAAAGTCTGAAATACTTACCTCGGACACTTAAATTACTAGATTGGGATGGTTTCCCAATGACATGTTTGCCTACAAATTTCAACCCGGAGTTCCTCATAGATATATACATGCCTTCAAGCAATCTTGAGAAACTGTGGGAAGGAAGTCAAGTAAGTATATAATTGAACAACATCTCAATTGTACTCTCTATGAAAATGCATCTAATTATAAAGTGTATTATTAATTAAGGCCTTTTTGTTGTAATAGGCAAGTACAAATCTCAAGCGGATGTGTCTGAAGGGTTCCATAAACCTGAAGGAGGTTCCTGATCTCTTAACAGCCACTAATCTCTGGAAATTGGATGTCAGCGGTTGCTCAAGTTTGGTGGAGCTCCCGTCATCTATTGGGAATGCTACTAATCTCAATGAATTGTCTCTCAGTCGTTGCCCAAATATGGTAGAGCTCCCATCTTCCATTGGGAATGCTACCAAACTCAAGAAATTGGATCTTAGTGGTTGCTCAAGTCTGGTGAGACTTCCGTTTTCTATTGGGAATGCTACCAATCTCACAGATTTAGATCTCCGTGACTGCACAAGTCTGGTGGAGCTCCCATCTTCTATTGGAATCCTTCATAAGTTGTCGTCGTTTATTTTGAAAGGTTGCTCAAAGATAGAAGCCATTCCGGTCAACATCAACATGAAATCTCTAACAACACTTGATCTTTCTGATTGCTCCTTGTTGAAAACATTTCCTGAGATTTACGCAAACATTAAACGTCTCATGCTTAATGGAACTGCAATAGAAGAAATTCCTCCATCAATCACGTTGTGGTCTCATGATCTTTATCACTTTGCTGTGTCATGCAGTGAAAACCTTGGGAATTCCATACACGCTTTAGACCTCATCACGGAGCTGCACGTGTGCGATCAAAGAATTCAAGAACTTGCTCCATGGATCAAGGAAATGACTCGTCTACGTAAACTTATAATCAGTGAATGCCCCAAGCTAGTTTCTCTCATGCAGCTTCCAGACTCCTTAGAAACCCTAGAAGCAAAAAACTGTGTGTCCCTAGAGAGACTAGATTCTTCTTTCCCCAATAAAAATCTCTGGAAATTGGATCTCAGTGGTTGCTCAAGCCTTGTGGAGCTCCCATCTTCTATTGGGAATGCTACTAAACTCAAGGAGTTGAAACTAAGTAAGTGCTCAAGTTTAGTGGAGCTCCCCACCTCTATTGGAAACCTTCACAGGCTGCAGAGGTTGAATTTGAAAGGTTGCACAAAGCTAAAGTCTCTTCCGATGGATATCAACATGGAATCTCTCATAGAAGTTGATCTCACTGATTGCTCATCGTTGAGAACATTTCCTAAGATGATTTCCAAAAACATTGAACGCCTCAAGCTCAAGGGAACTGCAATAGAAGATATTCCGTCATCAATCATGTCATGGTCTCATGATCTTTATCACTTTGCTGTGTCATACAGTGAAAACCTTGGGACTTCTTCCCCGCATGCTTTTGACCTCATCACGGAGCTGCACGTGTGCGATCAAAGTATACGAGAACTTGCTCCATGGATCAAGGAAATGTCTCGTCTACGTAAACTCGTAATCAGTGGATGCACAAAGCTAGTTTCGCTCCCGCAGCTTCCATGCTCCTTACGATACCTAAAAGCAGAAAACTGTGAGTCACTAGAGAGACTAGATTCTTCTTCTTCTTTGCAAGATGTTGGAGCCAACTTTGGTAATTGCTTCAAACTGAATCAAGAAGCAAGAGAGGTAATCATAAGGACTTGTAGGTTTGCGGTCTTACCTGGTGAACAAATGCAACCGTACTTTCTTTGGCAGGCCACCGGGAAAGGGAATGGCACGGATATACATCATCATCATCAGCTTTCATCGTTGATGGGATTGAAGGCTTGTGTGTTGGTAGTTAATAAAGGTGATGCCGAGAGGAAGGAGGAGGTGGATGTATACTATTGCATCAAGAATGGTACCACCAGTGTAAGGCGTAGATTAGGAATACACTCGCAACGTTTTCCACTTTTAAACGAGCATCTCTACACGTTCGAGATGGAAGAAAAGGTGAATTGCAGAGAATCAGTCTTTGAGTTCGAAGTGAAAGATAAGAATTGGGAGGTTAGAGAATGCGGTCTAAATTTTGTTCCCACAACTTTGATCGTGTGATATTTTTGTGGTCATGTCTGATTTGGATTAACTGATGATTTCACTTTTTTTTGTCACATAAAAGGCTTCATTAGAAAGATAAAGATGATTTCACAAACAATTTATCATTATTATAGGTCTTTGTTAAATGATCTGAACAACAAAAAAAAACGTTTATGCAATTCCACAAGTCACAAAATGGCTTTCACAAAATGACAAACGACGACATTTGACGAAGACGAGGGAGATTTTACAAGGTTTAAATTGGTATAGTTCTGATTATTTAAAACACCAAAATAAATTACAAGATTGGTCGGTTAGTTCCCTCCAAAAACAGAGCAATATTTTTGTTCACTAAACAGAGCATCGAGTCCTCTCGCTTCTCTTGCAAGGACCTTTCCGAGTCAAAGAACTCTAAGCCGAACGTCTTCAACTACCTGTTTAAGCACTACGAAACCTTAAGTACCTCTGCCGATAATAACGACAGTATCCGTCACATCCTCTTCCCCTCCGTGGCGCAACTCAGTCGAGACACAGCTTTTCTTCCTCGGTGATATCTATCCTCAAAAAGAAGGGGTTATGGCTAAGAAAGAAAAAAGTAGGATCATGTTAGTTTCTTCTCACATGATCTCTCAATTTTCTCAAGAATATGAGTAATATGAAAGTTTCACCCTTTTGTCAGCCTTTTTTTCTGATAAACATCATGTAAATTAGTTTTATCATCACAGTACACTGTACACGACCCAGTGTCTAATCACAAAACCACAACTTCTATTTGTTGTTCAAGGAATTACAATGACGGTGTCTTCTCTCAAAATCGATCTACCGGATTTATGATCTAAAAACTCATCTCAGGTTCTCAAATTCATTCCTGCAGCTTCATGTTCATAGTCATGGTTACATTCTATTTCTAGACATAATGAAGCTTTAGATGATGAACTTGGTGACAAAAAGAAAAAGTTATTAGCAAATTATATGGTGGTGATTTTCCCCACAAATCAAAACCATCGCGACTAGTTTGATATATGGCAAGAAAATTGTTGAAGCAAAGACAAAGCAAGTGAACTTGATTGGGAAATGAATACCGGTAACGTATGTTTGGTTTATCATCAAAATCATATTTTAGATCGATAAATGTGTTTTTGGCTTACAATTCCATTAATTTCAAATTTATGGTGTGCTTTTTTTTAAGTCTAACCTCTTACTATTAAGATAATTGAACCCGGTTCTCTACATCCCGGTTAAGGATCAGAATTCCTTTAAACTCCATTTGATCGGTTCAGTACCATCCGAATTTAATACGCTAAAAGTAATCTGAAAGGACACGTGGTCAAAGTAGAGGGTACTATAGTAATTTCCGCCTTAAGAGGATTTAATAAGGTTACGTCTCCTCTGCACCTGTAACCCTAGCCGCCTCGAAAATTCCTAATTACTTTTTTCTTCAAAAATTTTCAAAGAAATTCGCAGATCCTCTCCTTCTTACAAACCCATCTTCAAATCAATTGTAATATTCTTGTTCTTCTTGATTTTAGCTTTCGATTGGTACCTGTTTTGTTAACCATCCCACGATTTTGTCAAACCTAGGGTTTTTTTCAATCGGATTCTCGATTGAGAACGCAAAACGTTAGATCTATCTTAGGTATCGTTTCTTTTCTACAGATCCGTTCGGTTTCCGCGTTGATTTCAAGTTTTCCCCAAATTTTATTGCCCTAATTTGTTCGGCGGAGGATTTGATGCGTTAGGGTTCGTTAGATTTGTAAATTGATTTGGGGCTTTCGTTCCTCTTGCTAGTATTCATCGATTGTTTGATTTTGGACTCTTGATTTCATGATTTTAGTCCTGGATTGAGAAATCTAGGGTTTACGAATTTGGGGATTTTTTTTAATTGGGTTTTTTTTTAAAAATAAAAAATTTGTGAAAACCTTATCCATCTGGAAAGTTTGACTTTTGACTAAAAACTAAAACCACCCCATACTCATCAAAACTTTAATTATCGTGGGTCCGAGTTTACAATAAACTCAAATCTATCTAAAACAAAATGATATATTACTATGTTTTACATCTAAATATTGAAACTAGCCATATGTAAATTATCAACCTTTAAATGTCAAGAAAGTGACTTGGTTCTTTACCATTCAGGTCTTTAAAAAAAACATGGGATTGAAGCGACCTTTTGATGCTGAAGAGATGCAAGAGTTCAATGCAAAGCACGCAAGACAGCTTACTTACCACCCTAACCAATTTGACCAATCTGTTCCATATCATCATCCTCTGGACAATACAGCTGTCTTAGGTACTTTTGTAACCAATTTAAAATGTTTTCACCTAGCTTCGGTTAAAAGTAAACTATGTGTTAACTTTAGATTTGTCTTATTTGCAGTGGAGAAGGATTTTGAAACATATGCACCCTTCTCTTGGATCTCAAGCGGATTGTGTCAGGAGGATGCTGCTCAGACTCATTCATCCCTCTCTAATGAATCTTCTGGATCAGACCTCACATGGAGACCACTTTCCCCGGTGGAGGATGTTTATAGTTCTCTGATGAACCAACCTCCTACGAAGCAAGTTCCCGTTGGGTCTAATCACCAAGCGTCTATCCCTGAATGTGAGGTTCTTGTTCAAACAAACGATGACTTGGACAGAAAACTGATGGGGAAGTGCATCGTACCGATGCCTGAGTCAGACGTTTGCGGAGGAGCCGGTGAAGGAAGAAAGGAATGTCTCTGCCCGGATAAAGACACGGTCAGATGCGTGCGGAGACACATCATGGAAGCGAGAGAGGGCCTGATCGAGGCTATTGGATACGAGAGGTTTATGGAGCTGGGGCTGTGTGAAATGGGGGACGAAGTTATAAGCTTGTGGAGTGAAGACGAAGAAGATCTCTTCCATAGAGTTGTCTACTCCAACCCTGTTTCACTGGGACGTGATTTCTGGAAGCAGTTAAAGGCGACGTTTCCTTCGAGAAACATGAAGGAGCTTGTTAGCTACTACTTCAACGTCTTCATCTTGCGGAGACGTGCGACTCAGAACAGGCTTAAAACCCTAGACGTTGACAGCGACGATGACGAGTGGCAGGTAGAGTACGACGTCTTTTGCAAAGGACATGTAGATAACGAGGAGGAGGAGGAGGAAGAAGAAACCAACAGCAGCGATGATGAAGACGAGGAGGAGGAGGAGGAGGAGGAAGAAGACTCACCGGCTAAGGATGCTGGCTGTGTATATATGGATAAGGTTTCTTCAAGAGACGTGGAAGACGACTCGTGTATGTCCTTCGAGATGCATGACTCCAATTTGATATTTGCCTCTCACAGCCCACCAACGGTTGAGAAGAGAGAGTCACACGGATCTGGTTTGTTTTCTTTTGATGATGCTTGTGATGGAAGACTGGCGTCATCATCAGATTGTTGGACCAAGAACAACGACCTTCTACCAACTTCGAACATCATGGATGAGATATTTGGTAAAGACGAATGGGGAGAGGATGGTAGTGATAACTTGAAGGGGAAGAAGTAGTTTGAAGGTTGAAGGTTTCTTTCTCCCACTTCTGCATAGCTTTTCTCTTTTCTTTTTCTAAATGAAATTATTTAAAGAGGCAGAAGTTTGAAAGTTTCTTCTTCCTTTGGAATTTTCTTTTGGTTTGGTTTTTAGGTTCAAGAAGGGACCTCTGTAAAATCTATTAAATCCCAGGAACCCTCTTTCTTTTTAGGTTTCGATTCCTCTAAGATTATTTAATTAATCTTTGTATATTTTGCTGTATTAAAAGACAAAAAAAATCCCGAATTTTTTTTTTGGTCAAGAAAAAAATCCCGAATTAAACTAGTTAATCCTTAAATGTGTCTATTTGGGCCTCTTCTAGTAGTAGGCCCATCTAAAAACTCTTGCCTCTATTTTTGAAGTTTAATTTACTCTGCCGACAAAAGTCGATATCTTTGTCAAGAGTTGGCCATACACTGTCGTGGCACTGGATCCCAATATAGTTCCGTCCAACACAACGCCACTTTACTATCGATTTATGATGAAAATGATCAACATCTCATAATGGTGAAAATGTAACTCAAAACATTTATGCATGAAATAACTCATACCGTGCATAAGGTTAAAATAGTATTATAATTCATTTTCTTAAAATGCTATAGTTTTTTTGCTAAATGGTAAATATCATTTCTGCAATGAACTGTTGAGTCTTACAAGATGTGATGACAGACTATAAGAACTCTAAAACTTACTTCTATGGCAAAAAAAGGTAAAAAATATGGAAGCAAAATCAATCAAACTTGAAACCGTTCTGCTTTGTAACGAACAGGACATCAAGTATCGATACAAACTTGTGGTAACCTGATGGAAGGTTGAGCCGAGATAGGTACAAAGGAGAGACCCGAGAAACTAGAACACAAAGAACACAACGCTAGTGGGAAGTGGATTCAACGGCTGCCTGCACAAATTGCTTTTCTCCAAGGAACAGAAACGGACCCGCTCAAAGACTGTCCTCTAAGTCCGGGCTGGGAAAGAACTAAACCCGGATTCCAGCAATAGACGGGACAACACACACAACGGGTGCTTAATAGCGCTCAACCAACTCGACCGCACTCGCCCTCTAAGTTGGTACAGAGAAAGGGGCAGCATCACCACCTCCCGAGTCTTACTACCTCCTCCAACCGCAAAGTGTTACCCCGAGCTCCAAGAAAAACGAAGAACCTCCACAACCTAACTCATTTAAACCTGCAACTCCAATCAAAGCTAACAAGCAACGCCAATACCAATAACAAAGAAGGGGAGAGGAGCTAAACTAATGCATCACTCTATAGCTGATCGCCTAATCTTGACTCGACGGAGAGATAGAGTTAACCCTATTGCGACCAGTCCGAGGTCCCGAGACCTCTAGCTCAGGCGACGCGTACCCAGTTATCCTTTGAAGGCGGAGGCCAAAGCGACATTTATTTCCACGGCGAGAAGAATCAGGCGTCGGGAGTGGAGACGTTTGCTTCGGTGAAGAGAAGGATGAATCGGCGGTACAGTCGCTAGAGGCACCGTATTGATAACCTTCTCAGCTTCGAGGAGTCAAAGCACGCCATTTACGAAGACGACGACCCGAAAACAAAGTCACATCACCAACAGATTTTCACGCCAGGGATGGATTTGGATGTGGCGGGGTTGGCAAGAGCCCTCTCACAGGCCAGTAGGCACCGGAGAGGCGATCTGAACAGAGGATGAACGACGGCTAGAAAGTTAGGGTTGAGAGAATTTTGGGGGCGCGTGGGTTTTAGTAGCGTTCGTGTTTTTTGAAATGCTATAGTTACGTGTTAAACTGTACCAAGTAACACATGGCCAAAACATATATGCATGAAAGAGCTCATACCAGATCATTGTATGGGAGTAAAATAGTGCATTCTCTTAAAATACTATACTTACGTGTTAAACTGTATAAGTAAACATGGTCGGATCTGATATTCTGGGATCCAATTAAGAAAAAAAATTAAAACAGTTTAGTAGCTTATACCTACATAAATTATTTTTTAAGATTCTAAAACAGATATTGTATTGTGTTATGCCCATGTATGTCTCTGAAAGTAAACATCTGGTAAATGGTAAACAAATGGGGTAATGAACGTGGGGATTTGTTTTGTTTATTTGTTTGGTAATTGCTAATTACGTTTTCTTTAAAGTAAAGTTGTGGTGCAAAGATCATGACTATAATTATCCCCATTAAGTAGCGGAGGCGAAATAAAACTAGTGGACAATGAATAAAGTACTAATCTTCCTCACTTTCAATAAATACCATCCCCGAATAAACTTGTTACGGTACATTTTCCAAATTCAAGCTTAACTAAAGCACAAAAAAATCGTTCGAGACAAGACAAGAACCATGGATTTCCTCACCGATCAAGTAAAGAAGAAGTTCTCCGACAAGAAACCGGAAACTTCAGACCCGGATCCAAACCACAACAATAACAAACCAGGCCACACCGATCCCACACATAAACCGGCTTCCAGCTCCGACCCAACGGCACATAAGCCAGCTACGAACGCCGAGCTCATGGCTAGTGCCAAGATCGTAGCCGAGGCTGCTCAAGCCGCTTCACGTAACGAGACAGACAAGCTCGACAAAGCTAAAGTCGCCGGAGCCACTGCTGACATACTAGACGCAGCTCAAAGATACGGTAAGTTCGATGAAAAGAGCGGTATTGGTCAGTACCTCGAGAAGGCTGAAAATTATCTCCACAAGTACGAAACTTCACACACTCACTCCACTGGCGGCGCCGGAGGAAGCCACGGTGGTGTCAGCGGAAGCCACGGAGGAGGAGCTGGAGAACATGCGGCTAAGAAAGAGGATGAGAAGTCGGGAGGTGGTAGCCATGGGTTAGGAGACTATGCTAAGATGGCTCAAGGTTTCATGAAGTGAATTAATTAGTTGATAAAAAAATAATAATTATGGTAGTGATTTATCTTCCATGATTAGTTTTATTATGTATATAGTTTGTCTATTTCTGAATTATTAACCGCTGAATCAGTGTATAACTATAAAATAAAACTAGATCTTGACCCGCGCAACCGCGCGGATGTTATTTTCTATTTTATATACATATTTATTTATTTACATTATTAGTGGTATACATTTTTTAATTTCAATAATATATTTAAATGTTTATATAAATATTTAATTACAATAATTTAAAGTTTACATGTTTAAAATAATCAACTATTTAAAATCGTCATATGTATTTGTTGCTACTTTTTATATATTTATCTTATTGTATTTGCATTTAGTTATTAAATATATTAATATGTACTTCAAAAAATAAATTTAAAATTATTTTGTATTTAGTTTATATTAAACTTTTACCCTCCCTTCAAAACTGGATTTCTTTTATCAATATTTTTAATATGATTGATTGTGTTTATATAATAGATAAAAACAGGATATAATATTTATTTTTCATTCTATTAACAATAACTGAATATATTAAAATATACTTATGTATAATAATATTTCAAAATTAGTTACGAAATTAGTGAAAATATTTACATATAATTTTTAAAAATAAAGATCTTGTTTCTTTTTTAACTGATTTTTTAACTCATTTTCGAAATTTTTGATATATATATATATATATATATATATATATCAAATTAAAAGATATCAAAAGATATTATGATTAAAATAGTTCAAAAATTCTATAATAAATTTAATAAAAAAAAAGTTAAGGATGGTCCAACTTAAAAATCACACATGAAATGAAGTTGTGACTTCTATTTTAATATAATAGATAATAAAACTTTTGCTTTTTGCTAAGGTTTCTAAAATAAAATAAACAATCCATATATGTAAATCGTATATATTATTATCGTTAAACTTTTTGAATAATATAATTGCGTATACAGGAAAATTTACACATCATCTTACTATAAAGAATTAACTATGTCTTTTAGAACTAGATATATTTTATGAATACAAAACTAAGATAGTTTTAATTAAAAATTAAAATTTTACGAAATAGTATCTAATCCAATCAACTTTTTTTATTAAAAGACAAAATCTCTTTAAAGAGAGAAAATTTGGCCATGTATACAGAAACAAGTATTTTTAACATTTTAGTCAGCATTTGATGTTTTTAGTCTCACGAGAGTTGATATAAAAATAGCAACAGAAATAAAATAATACTAGATCTTGACCCGCCCAACCGGGCGGGTATTTATTTTATGTTTTTAGTTTTTTATTTATAAATGATATATTTGTAATATTTAAACATAAATTTAGATTGAAAATTAACATTTGTAGTTATAATAAAAATTAAAAGTTTTAAAAAATATTTTGATATAAATTTTAAATTCCTAATTAAAATAATATAGAGATGGGTCATAATTTTTTCCAATTCCAAAATCTTAACATTCTTAATAACAAATAAAATAATTTTTAAATACATAAAATATATAAACATATTTGAAATTAAAATAAATTTGTTAAAAAAAAATCTTACGCCATTGTTATTTATTTCTATAGTTTGGCCCGTGGCCGTATAAATATTTGCTTTCACTTCAATTTTTTTCTTTGTTCTAATGATAATATATATATATATATATATATATATATATATATATATATATATATATGAGTGTAAATTAATATGTATTACATAATTGTTAGTATAACATTTTAAAACAAAAAATTATATATTACTTTAAATAATTATATTATGTGATTTTAATCGTCTATTATATCACAGTGTATCATATAAAAATCTGATATTTATAACTAATTGGACTTATATTATAAAAGTGTTATACTAACAATTTATAAATAAAATATTTTATATTTTATCTATATGATATATAAATTGATTTTGATGTGTGATTTTTATTTTATTATTTTTATTGATAAATATTGAAAAATATTAAATGTTAACAAAAAAATATATTAGAAATTTTATTTTGGTTAAGATTCATTCATTCTATTAAAGAAATCTATCATTTAAATTAGGAAAAAACATTAAATACTTAAATCTATCATCTAAATAAGGAAAATACAAAATTCTCTACTATCTTTGTTACCAAACAAAATTTAATTTTTTTAAAGACTCATATCCCTGTTACCAAACAAAAGCTTAAAGTACTTCTACTTTAATAAGATAGATACCATTGTTGCTTTGTTGGCGTTATTCATGGGAAGCCATTAACTTATATAAAACTAGATTTTCTATCCTGATAAAAATTAGACCGAATACATACTTAATTTTATCTTGTAATACTGTTTTTTTAATCTGTATTTTTCCGTTCATGTTGTATTCTATTCCACTGTTCGATTTTGAGTGATCTCCACTTAGTTCAGATGTTATCAACGTGTGTCTATAGATTTGTATTCTTATCATAGTTGTATATCGCTCTTTGTGAGCTTTTTCACTATAAAAGAAAATTGATGGTCGACAAAAGAAACAAATACTACAATCTAAGAAATATACGAAAACAACAAAGGAAATTGCATATAATGATAGACAAAAAACTTATAATTCGTAATACTTTACCTAATTGACTACAATACAAGGTGTGTATTATGTATAAATGCCAACCGACGCTAACAAAATACGTATTAAAATAATTATTAAGTGACAATTAATAAACTGATGATCGTCAAATATTAAAACAAATATATTTTTTCCGTTTCATTTTATTTTGTCGTTCTAGGTTTATAAATACAGATTAAGAAAACATATGTTTTTATATATTTTCAAAATAAAAAGACAATCAACTATGTATCTAACTATATTTCAACCAATAAAAAAATAATAAATTTTACATTGAAACTCTAAAACTTTAAAACGACACTTAGTTTGAAATGAATTCTGTTCTCTAGAACAACAATTAAATCGCAATGGAATGAGTATAATCTAAAAAATATATGAAAACAACAAACCCTCCTGAAAACTATATATATAATCTGAAGATAAGAGAAAATCATGTTTCTCATTAGATTTCCCTCGCCTAGTCTTTCTTTTCGGACCATCATATCAAAAGTTCTTAGGACAGTTAGCCAAAGCATGAGCAAAAGAGTTGCAAAGCGAACATTTTTTTTGGGAGCTGCGGACAAGACTTGGAGAAGTGGCTAATCTCCTTGCAGATATCACAGACAAGGGATATCCATGGTCTTGAGACCAAAACTCTACAGATTTCTCCTAAATCAAACTGGATATTTACAGTCTCCAGAAGTGGTTCTTTTGGATCAATGATAGTAAAGACTTCAGTTACTTCCATATTTGTTTTGTTCGCGGTCGAAGAATGCAGGAACTTAGGGTGACCAACCAGAACCGCAATCCGGTTCAAACCATCCTCATTGGAGAACTGAAAGAGAACATTTCTTAGTTCAATTCATATGGGTGTAGAGGTGAGTTCTGGCTTGATAGGAATTACCCCAGATTCCCATTTGTCTACAAATGTAAGCTAACCTTCTATTTGCCAAAGCTTTTGGGTGATAATTTTTTTTCTAGTCGCCGCATTGGGAATACGAAACATGAACGAAAATCTTTCCATTTGTCTACAAACATATTGGAATAATGATCTCCACTTAGTTCATATGTTATCAACATATACACATGGTTTTGTATACTCATCATAATAATTGTATATCGTTCTTTGTGAACTTTTTCACTATTAAAGGAAATTGATGGTCGACAAAAAAACAAATACTAAAATTTAAGAAATATGTGAAAATAACAAGGAAAATTGCATTCAATGCAGACAAAAAATTTAGTTCATCCAACTTTTTTAACATCATTCAGAATCTAACTAACTAGGATGAGATCCACGATATGCGCGGGGTGAGTTTGTTGTATTAAAAATTAGCATTATTATAGTTATTGTAAATAGTCAAAATACATCAACCATAACTTTTTCATATTGATTTTTTGTGAATTAAACTATATGTTCTTTAAGTCCATCGGATAATAACAAATAATCAGAATAAACAATATATTAATGCTTCAAATATTACCTTTCTCAAAAAAGCTCACCGAAGAATAAAATTTTATAGATTGGATAATGATTAGTCTATAGTTAATGGGTTTATTTGGGTAATATATTCCAAAATGTCATAATAATTATTTATGGGCTTCTCTAATAAATTTATGTTAATGGACCATTTATAGTAGGAGAAAACCTATCGACATCATTCAATCGTTAATACAAAACACTATACCTGGGAGTGAAAAAGAGGATTAAAACCATATTTTGATTGTAGATTGTTGCTAATTAATTGATAAAGTTTTGTTATAACTTCCATATAAACCTAAAAAATACAAACTGTAAACATAATCACTTCTAAATAGGTACCACATTCTATCCATATAAAATATTTTGATAATAGCAAAGTAGAACTTGTCGTTTAAGATGAACAAAATCATAAAATAAAAAATGACGAAATTCTAAAAAAAATGGACTTAACACCGTCTAACGCCCTTTCCATGTCCATATATAATCCCGCACTTCAGCCACAAATGTCCACCTTATTCAGCTTTATTTTTATGGAATCAACTCATGTCTGTGATTATCTTCAAAACCCTGTAGGTGTCACAGTTGAGAAGAAAATTTTCCTTGTCTATACCAATCTTGAATAGGTAAGTTTTTCCAATAATGTTGTTGACGTCAAAAGGGAGTACATCTGTTTTGTGAAGCTGCAACAATTAAGTGAAGAAATAAATTATAAAAAAGGATAATATTTCTTGTAACATAATCCATGTTGGTCATATCAAACTTTCATACCTCAAATTTGTTGGATGGACCAGGTAGCTCCAAGGAGGGTAAATGTAATAGTTGCTGGACATGATTATCAAACACCAGTAACTTTGTGTCACTTGTGTTATCAAGCACAACTAAATGCAGTTTATACCTGTTTTCATAATATCTAAGAACATTGTTCCCTTAACATAATTTAAAGATGGCAACTACATGCACTATTTAAAATACCTTGGAAATGTTTTTGGATTGTAAGTTTTGCATTGGATACAGTAATAGCTCGGTGTGGTCACACTGGATACAAATGCATATTCTCTGTTATTATTTTTTGGAATCTTGACTACTTCTTGGTCACACACTTTGCATGTCAAGCAAAACCACTCTATATGGGATTCAATAGCAGCAATTGTACATAGAACAATACATTTTTCAACCTTAACAACGAAACAACGTTAATCAGCAAAAAGTTTACACCTCATAGATAAGATCTTGCAATTGTTTAACAATAAAATAAAAATAAATATTAAATAGAAAAAAAAAACTTAAACCAAAGTACCTTTTCAGTTACAAATATTTCAGAAATGGTCTTTCTTTTGGTATGTATCCCACATAGATCTTCCTCTGAAAAATAATTAACCATTGCAAGGGACTTGAATTCTACAATGGCTAAAGGTATGTCATCTCTAGGCGTCCTAATAAATAAGATGTAAAACAAAATTAGACGTCAGACGTTGTAAATCATTGAGGAGTTACTGTAATTGATTAGAAACATTGAATCGTGTTCATATATACAATTACCTAGAAATGAACTCTTCAACTTCAGACAACGGAGGATTTAAAGTTAAGTGGCTGGCATTAGAAGTGTTGCATACAATGAACTCTTCTACAAGTGAGCAACAAACATTGTGTCAGATCAACTTCATTCGGTAGTTTAAAAGAAAAAACTATAGGTGGAATTAAAGACATCAAGATCATTACCTTTCCTCACTTTTAGTTTCATCAATCCAAAAACACAGATGGTAGAATGTTGACCACGCATTTTGATGGCGTCGTGTACATCACATGCGAATTGTCCCCACAAGACAATTGGAAGCCTCTCATCACTATTTATACAAGAAAGTTAGAACATGAAACATAACAATAAATTTATAATTAAAATGTATGCAGATGTAACAACTTTTATCTTTACACTGTTAGAAAGATCACATTCTAACTATGTAAATCTATTAATAACTAAACATACTCTGAGTTACGGAGTTCCAAAGATAGCATCTCGGTCTCATTCCCATTCACATTAACATGATTGATGCGACTTATTTCAACAATATGCCCGATAACATCTGCAATATAAACATGGTTCGTACATTTTTATAGATATCCCATTATATATATGATATTTTGAAATAATTACTTAGAAATAATGACCAACCAAATAATTTAGATTTAAAGATCTGGTAAGCAGATCACTGAACTCTACTGGTTGAAGCCTTGAAACATAACCGGGTAGTTCCACAGACGGCCGAACACGGGTGGTAGACAGAAAACATATCTTGTATGCATGATAAGTGGTTCGGTATGAACCACTTGATTTTATCAATGCAAAATCATTAATTATCTTTGAAAATCCTTCCTCCAACGAAGGATCGTACTGAGCAATCATATCCTTGTTTACTGATGCATGAATTTTATCACCCTGTCATGAGAAACAAAAAAAATTAGATCAATATAAAAATATGACACAATTTTGATCACGTAGGAAAAAAAAATATTATATGAGTATTAACATATATTATTATAAACAAATATATATGTAAGCCTCTACCTTAATATCGCAGAGAACCATCTCAATAGAATCAATACATCCATCTGCATCATATTGTTTCCACAGTCGAACTATTTTCACTCTAATCTTCCACTTTGTATTTCTGGGTATCAAATCCTCTACGGAAGCAAGATGAGCCATAAGTCTCCTGTTTTCTTTATAGTATATTTAAGAGAGTAAAACAGAGTAGTTGTGAGGGGAAACTCTATGCGTCAAGTAAAACTCTTCGATGTAGGTTTATAAGATGTTAGAGTAAAAGTTGTGAGGGGAAACTCTATGCGTCAAGTAAAACTCTTCAATGTAGATGAATTTATGGCAGACGTATATCTTGCATATCTTTTATATTAGGACATATGGCAATTTTTAGAACATAATCCAATTCTATATCTCACATTTTTGGAAAGACGTTAATTTCTTCATATTCTTGTGCGACATACAGAGTCAAGGAGTCTCTATGTGTATATCTCGGACAATATACATTATATAAGTTTCAAAAACGTGATTACATGACATATTTGGATACAATATATTCCCGGTATAGTTTTAATTAATTGGATATAATTTTCAAACTTACCATATTTTATTCCATAAAAATAATGTTTTATAACTATTAGACCTTTGTCAAAGCAAATTAAAACTTAATAACCAATAAAAAAAAGCAATGACCGCCTCCGAAATTTGACGGAATGATAATCCAAATTATAATAATGTGCACAAAGTGATGTTGTTTTAAATGGTTCTTAGAACCAGTATTATTTTCGATGTACATGACTTTATATGAGCCACTGTACAATAACCAGTAGAATCTAATTATTGACAGATAATATTCTAACCAATGTATCCAATTATGAAAACTAATCGACTACAATTAATAATAAGTTTGAAATTTTAAATAGTGCAGTGGTTTTGTAGAGGCTTCAAATCCTACTATATATTAATTGAGAAATCATTTTAGTATTTTTTTCTTACGTGTCGATTATAGGTAAATTCTACAAAATTGTTGTAATTTAATTGGTCGATAATTTTTTATTTATATTTATTTTAATTAGATCTAAATAGAAAAGATAAGTGTATAATCAATTAATATCATTTGCCAAATAATCTACATAATACTACAAATAATGATTTATTCTAACTAATTGTTAAAATTATAGAAAAGGTAAAAATATCGATCAGTTTTTATATTTATAAAAACATAAATAATTAAAAAAAAAACAATTTATAACTTTTTTGTCACGAAAACTGTTTTTATAACAATATAATGATTTTATATTCTTATTTACAGCATTATATTATATATAAGTTTTTATAACAACTATTAACGTCTTACAAAGTTCATAATATATGCTTTATAAATCATTTATAAAAATTATATTAACATTTATAAAATAATTTATCTTGGCTTATTATATATTTTAAATTATTATAAGAGTTTGTAAGTCATCTATAAAAGCTTATAAATTTATTTATAAAGTCTACTTTAAAATTTCATCCAAGCATCCTACTATATATTAATTGAGAAGTTATTTATGAGACTGTTGTTCATGTATTAATAGTTGATGAAATCTTAAAAAATTATTATAAATTGATCGGTCGATAACTTTTTTTAACTAGATTTAAAAAAGAAAAATAAGTCAACAAACAGTTAATATTACTTGCCAAATAATTTACACGCGCTCGGGTGTTTAATTTAACTTTTATATTTATTGATATTTGTTTTTTTTGTAAATGGTAATATACATATTTAACTTTTTCTGTATTAATAATTGTTTAATATGAAAAATCAAAACATAATAATTTTATAGTTTATATTAAGTAGTTTTATTTTGTTTTTAAATTGGCATCTGTATTAACCGTATTTCTTACCATATATTTACCGTATTAAATCATATATTGAACTATTAGTTATGCATAAAATAATATATTTACATATTAATTTATTTTTAAGTATATACATTTATGTGGTAGTATTATTCCATTTTCATTAATATACTTGATTTTTTATAGTTAAGTGTAAACTATTTACTGTTAGTTAAGAGTACAAATTGAAATGGGAAGATTTATATCTTTTTTTGTTTATATTATAAAGTTTTTTTATATATACACTTTTTGTGGTTAGCTGTTTTCTACAATTTTTAATCAATCAAAATTCAAAAACATAGTTATTATTTTAAAATTCTACAATTTATCATTATTATATGTATAATAAATATAAAATTATTTTTTAAACATGGGTCACTTTTTAAGCAGAAATAATAGTTGATATTATAATATTTTTAAAAAATCATGACCAAGTATTTTTTAAAATAAAATTTCATACGCAGACAAATCAATGTAAACTTAAGGTACCAAAAAATGTTTCATTAGTCAAAAATATAAAATAAAACGTTTTATAAAGTAAAAAGACTGATTATATAGTATCTTGTGGAAGCTTGAGATAGCTTCTTTCACTATAGATTATTGTGCACTATCATAAATTGTTAAATTTTATTAGTTATCGTAAGCATTTTTTATTCATTGGCCATAAGTCAGAAGACAGAAGTGACACAACTCATAAGGTTCATTTGAATCATTTCTATGTATATGTCTCTCAAAGATCAAATACAAAGAGACCATTGTTTATCTCGTTATTTGTAAATTCAAAACCAAAACCCATGTTCTTTATTTTCCATGGCTGCAACACATGGGCAAGAAACCTCTGCAATATGTATCTAAGAAAACAACTAAAAACAGAGCCAAAAACAGAGGTTTGTCACTTGGACCTCTACAAGCTCTTGTTCACAGAGAAAAAGCTGTAGTCATGGTGATCATGTACATTAGGCTGCTTCAGCCATGACTTTGCTGCACTTCCAAGATAAACTAACCGTTCTTGGTCAGACTGTTGTTTCTCCCACAAACCTCCTTGCATTTTGTAAGTTAAACAATATAAGACCAAATGAAATTTATAAGTTAGGTTCTTTAGACATAATAAATGAGAAGATGATAACTATAAAATAGATGAAGCAAGAACCTTTTCGGAAGTGCCAAATACGTCGGAAGACCTCGCGGTTAAAATAATAGTTTTTGGAGCTGTTGTTGGTTGAATTGAGCGGCTTGTCAACGGCGGACTTTTCAAGCTTTAACAAATTGAGAAGGCCAATGTCGATTTCAGTCACTGTCTTGGCTGTAACTATACCTAACAATTACACGATTGGATTAATGGTAGATTTACAAAAATTTCCTTAATGGTATGGTTCAGCGAAATAATAAAACGGCCGTGCTTTAATACAATGGTATTGATATGTAATTACTGTGTAAAACTTAGGGGTATTAGTATATTACTTATTTGTATTCTTCTTTTAATAGATTAGATAATATTACAAATATTTATTTATGATAGCTAATTGTTTAAACTATAGAAAGAGTAATAATGTTTGATCAATTTTTTATATATTTATAAAATACATAAAATCATAAACAAAAAAGTTTATTAAAGTCGATATAATGATTTATATTCTTATATAAAGCCTTATATTTGTATTTAATGTATTTTAATAAATATTAATGTCTAATAAAGTTCATATATGCTTTATAAATCATTTATAAAAAAAAATATAAATACATTTATAAAAAAATTATAAATACATTTATAAAATTATTTATCTTGTCTTATCATATGCTTTAAATTATTATAAAAGGTTTAAGTTATTTATACATGCTTATAAATTAATTTTTAAAATACATTTTGAAATTTTATTTTATATTAAATGAGAAATTTTTAATTGATTTTTTATTAGGTGTCAATCATATAGAAAAAAATGAGAAAAATATTATAATTTGATTTACTAAAAGATTGTTAGTGTTTATTTATTTTATGAGTAAGAAAATCAGTCTAGAACCAACTTTTATCAGTATCCAAACGACCTAAATATATTACACATAATAATTTATGGTTATTAAATATTTTATTTATATGATATATACAATTCTTCATAAAAAAAATTTTTAGCAATAAAATATTTATAAACTATATAATATATTTCAAAAATAATTTATAGAGTTGATATATTAGTTTTTTATTTCAAAAATAATTTATAGAGTTGATATGAATATGTAGAGAATGTACTAAGAATTATATTGTTTTAACTTTTTAACTTATTAAAGACATAAAACTTTAGCTACAAATTATTTAAAAATCAAAAGTTTCAATATTATATACCTTCAAACCTGAATCATGAATATCATATATAGTAAAATTATCAATACAAATATCAAAAAACATTTAAAATAGTCATATTTATCTTTTTCAAAAAAATATTCTTAAAAGAATATTTAAAAAGACACATAATAATAAAAACATATTTAAAAGTTAAAATAAATTTATTGTTACAAAATATTCAACCCTGCGAAATCGCGGGTATCCACCTAGTAACTATTAATCAAGTGCGAACATTGAAATTTAAACATGGTGGAAGTATTTCCACTTAGTTCATATGTTATCGAACATGAACACATAGTTTTTGTATACTCATCATAGTTGTATATCGTTCTTTGTGAACTTTTTCACTATCAAACGAAATTAATAGTCGACAAAAAAGCAAATACTACAATTTAAAAAATATACGAAAACAATAAGAAAAATTGCATACAATGTAAACAAAATATAACTAATTGACCTACGGTACACGATGTATATTTTGTATACAATTTAGTTCATCCAACTTTTTTTGTAAATCATTCAGAATCTAACTACACGGTGTATATTTTGTATAAATACCGTTCTACCTTTTTGACAACCGATGTAATCTGCTAAAATAATTATTAAATGATTTAATTAATAAATTGATGATCGTCAAAATTAAAACAAATACTATAGTCTAAGGGGGGGAGGGGTTATTGGTAGATAGATTGTAGAAGAGTTTTAAAATTTTGAAAATCTATCATTATTGGTTTATGGATTTAGAAAATCTTAATAAACTCCATTGTTATTGGTTTGAAGATTTTTAAAATCCATCCAAAATCCTTTATTATTCAAAAAGTTTACTTTTTAATGATTTTGTAATTCTATCAAACTCTATTGTTATTGGTATATAAATTCTTTACTTTTTTACTCATGAGACTCAACTTTGAAAATATGATAGATACCTATAAGATTTTCAAAATCCATCCATATACATAAATAAATAAAAAACACTTTTGATTCCGTAGCATTACACAAACAAGTAATAATAATATCAACATTTGCCCATTCATTTCAACACTACACTGTAATAAGAAGAACGTGATCCATGCAAATAAAAAAAAGGCAGCCATGATGTTCTTATACCATAACAAGAAGCAGTGCTTGAATTTCATCATCTTCACAGAATAGTGTAAGCAATAGTGGTGGAAACTTGTCATTTATGGCCGACGATTCTTCTTTCTACCAATTCATTCTTCGAGGCGCAGCTCTATCATTGACATGGACAGTGGAATTGTTTTTTTTACCTGCAGGAGAGGAAAATGATATTTAGAACATCATCTGAATAATTTATCTTTTCCGAAACATTCATCATCTCCTTGTGTCTTTTTCGGAGTGGAGATTGGATCATCGCTACTAGTGTTCATTACATATTAAAATTTTTGGAAATGTTCTATAAAAACTTTTATATATTACCTTAGAAGGATATTTTCTGGAAATAAAGAATGTAAGCAAATCCTTGAAGATCAATAACAATCAATGGAAATCCATGTAAATTATTTGTTAAAGTTTAACTAACCTTTAAAAATCCATCAACTTTTAAAATCACTGAATTCCATATAAATTCTTGTTTGAATAACTCCCCCCTAAGAATGATATGAAAACAACAAACCCTCCAAGGTCTCATCACACCATATAAAAATTATTTAAAATATGATCCAAATATAGGACATAAGCACATTTAATCTGGCTGATCAACATAGTAAATTAAAGCAGCCTAAACGGCGCCTAAGCTTTGGCGAAAACGAGAATGCATTTCTTCCACAGTCATAAGAGTCGCATCGTCTTGTCTCTTGCACAAATCACCCATGAGAGACAAGGCTCCTGTTTGCTCATTAAAGACACTTTTAATGATAGCTCTGCGTTCAAGTTGCTCACCGAAACCATTCCTAGCCAATCCCTTAAAGGTTATGTAGAGGACTACGACTGAACTTTGTGGAGGCTCATTATCATAGATAGTTTCTATAGACACTTTCACAATCTCCAACTTAGATAAATCCTCATCTGAAATCATCCGATCATTTGTATAAACCGTAATCAATATCGAAACCCTCTATATAGAATCTGAACATAAGAGAAAATCATTTTAGTGGGCCTTAACTGAGCCTTAAAGCCTAATAAGAGTTGACAAAAGATAAAACTGATTTAATGGCTATATGAGTTTCAACAAATAATAAGAAAGAAAGGGAAAAAAAACCTGTGAGGACGAAAACTCTCCTTCGTTCCGGCAACTTTCTTTTGTTGATCGTCGAGTCTTGCCGGAATCTATAGGACTCCCCTAACAACTTGTAAGTTTCTGGACTTTTCAGTTTATCAAATGTTCTTCGAGTTAATTTCGTACCTTTATCTTGAATCTCAAACGAATCTGCTCTGTCTGGTTTTGTAGTAACGATTAGCGGTTTTGGAAGTGTGAGTTCGGTCTCAATAAATTTTAAAAATGGTGCAAAGCCATTCGCTAAGCACGTTAACAATCTGTGGAAGTGTACAAGCTTACTGCTCATGGAGGAATCGTATACAGTTTGTGAAATCTTCAGGATTGGCTGGTGATCGATGTGTGTCGTGTCAATTCTTTCGTAGATCACCATCATCACCATCATCCCTAAGAAGCCAATGGAAGTCACTTAAGCAAAGAAACCTCTCGAGGGTTGAAGCTAGGTGGCCGTTTCAAGGAGGTGGTGACCACCAAGGTCTAGACCCGAACTCTGAGCGAAGCGAGAGTGCCAATGAAGATATTTTGATCTTCTTCTTTCAGCTTGACTTGGCTACTCGTGTTCAGGTAACAGCAAAGATTGTTATTATTATTACGGTGTTAACAACAGTGGATGATCTGAGTTTTGGTGTACAGTGTGCTTTGAATATGGAGCAGTATGATATTGCGCAACAACTAAGAGAGAAGCTAACTGAGGTAGTTATGAAATTAAGTGAGACTAGGGTTTGGCAAAGACAGTGAAAAACGGTGTGTGGTTTGGCAGGTTGAAGAGGAGGCGATAAGACTGCAAGAAGCTAAAAGAGGATCATCATCAAAAAGTGAAGCACAAGACAAGGGTATTAGCCTTATAAGGCTACGGTGAGCTCTTTCATTCTCTCTTTGTTTGTGTGGGAGTATTTATCATTATGTATTATTTGTTTTGTATATGATTGCAGTGCAGATCTCCAGAATGCTATTGACGGTGAGGACTATGGTTTGGCAGCTAAGTTGAGAGATGAAATCTCAAAGCTTGAGGCTGAGTCATTAGCTGTGTCCGCCAAAGCTTTGGCTTTTGAGAATGCTGAGTATGCATTTCGTTTGGGACAGAAACTGAAACACAAAGCTTTTGGTATATATTGTTGTCCTTGTTTCACTTTGGTTTTACATTCATTTTTTGGGAACATACATGATATGTATTCATGTGGTGTAGGTTACAGGGCTGTAGTTTGCGGGATGGATCCAGTTTGCTGTGAATCAAGCTCCTGGATGGAAGCTGCAGAAGTTGAAAAGCTGCCTCGTGGTTCCAATCAGCCATTTTATCAGGTTCTGCTTCACAAAGACTTATGTTGAGAGCAACAAAGTATTTTTTAAAAAACTTATATATCTGGAGCGTATGCAAATACATATGATCAAGTATGCTAAACCTTCTTCCTTGTGTCTAGCAGGTTCTTGTCGATGTTCGCACCCACCCTGATCTACTAGTGGCATACGGTAAGCTCCAAAGTATTCTTTGGAATCTCATTTTTGCCTGCTATGAGATTCTGCTACTGGACAACACTAACTAATAACCACTGAACATTATCATTGCAGTTCCTGAAGACAATCTATTAGCTCCTGAGAAACCTGACAAAGTGAGCAGATTGTGGATAATCCCATCTCCGTTGCAATGTTCTTTTGACTCATGTTTGTGTGTGGTTTCTGCAGGAAAGGTTTGATCATCCATACATTTCTTTCCTCTTCTATGGTGCGGATACAGCTGGAGATTTCATCCCAATCCAACAACTGCGTGAGAAGTACAACAAACCTCGGCATGAAGTTCCTTTTGATTCACAAGATGAGGATTAAGATGGAAGCAAGATTTGAGCTTAAGACCACACAACAAAGCGAGAATCTTAGCATCGCCCAGAGCTGTTAGATCACTGTTGGTTATTTTATATATATCCTCGTCGATGTAGTCAACGCAACTGTTCTTGCTCTGTAGACTAAAAAACAAATCAACGTTATCCAAGAATGCTTTTTGTGTATATATGATTCTTTGTTCATCCAGAAAAGCTACGAGATAACTCTGTTTCCATTGTGCTATGTCCTGCGACCTTGCTCAGGCCTCTTTGCTTCATCAGATTCCTCACTTCTTTAGCCTGGCTCCATCTTCCATCCGATGCATACAAATTAGACACAAGGACGTAATAAGAGGCGTCATCAGGGTGCAAATCGAGCATCTTCTCGATCACAATCTCCCCGAGATCAAATCGGGAATGCATTCCACATCCATGGAGAAACGCTGCAAAACATCTCACGTCTGGTTGAATTGGCATCTTCTCGATCACGTCCAACGCTTGCTCAAGCTCACCTGCTCGTGCTAGCATATCAACCATGCATGTGTAGTGTTTTGTGGAAGGCGTGAAGCTGTAGTCTTTGTACATTGCGTTGAAGTACTTCTTCCCTTCGTTAACCATCCCCGTGTGACTACAAGCTGATAAAATAGATGTGAAGGTTGACTCGTTTGGCTTTTGTTCCTTTTTGAGCATCTCTTCAAATAGCTCAATAGACCCTTCTCTGTCCCCTTGCTTTCCATAGCCACCGATCATAGCACTCCATGTGATTGTGTTTTTCTCCTCTATAGTGTCGAAAACAGTACGAGCAGATTCAGCATCCCCACATTTGGCGTAGAAGTCCAAGAGCGCAGTACCAACATGAACACTGGATGATGCTAAGAACCCCAGTTTCAGGGAATAAGCATGAAGAGAGGAACCTAAGGCTAGTGACCCGAGGGAAGCACATGCTGAGAAGAGACTCGCAACTGTTACACCATTAGGCGTCACAGATTCTGAGTTCATACGATGGAACAGAAACAAAGCTTCTTGGACAGATCCGTTCTGTGAAAAACCGGATATTATAGAGTTCCAAGCAACTAAGTCTTTCTCTGACTCCATTTCAAACACATACATAGCTTCTCTATTCTGACAACACTTGGCATACATGTGAACCAGAGCGTTCGCAACATTAGTATCCCAAAGACCAGCTTTGATGGATAACCCATGAACTAATCTCCCCAGTTCAAGATTCCCAACCAGACCGCAACCCGAGAAGACACTCGCAATGGTGACACAGTTAGGCTTGATTCCAACTCCTTTCATTCTCCGAAACAAGCTCAAAGCCTCGTCGGCACTTCCGTTATGAGTGTACCCCACAATCATAGCCGTCCACATAACGAGATCCACATGAGAATAGTCATTAAACACCCGACGCGCATTGCTTACATCACCACATTTAACATACATATCTAACAGAGATGTCACCAAGCATGATCCCAACTCCACGCCACTCTTAACCAAACAACCATGTAACCACTTCCCTTGATGCAAAGCACCGAGCTTTCCACAAGCCGTCACAAGAGTACCGTAAGTAACTTCATTACCAGAAACAGAGTCCCCTCTCATCTGATTAAACACACCCAACCCTTCTTCGTGCAATCCGTTCTTCACATACCCAGCAATCATCGAAGTCCAGGAAACCACATTCCTCGAGTTAATACCTTCAAACACTCTACAAGAACTCTCGATCTCCCCACACTTAGCATACATATCTACAAGACCCGTCAACACAATATCATCATCACAACCTGGCGCCTTAACGATATCGCAATGTATCTTCTTTCCATTATCCAAATCATGCATCTCGGCACACGCTTTCAAGGCTATGGAGAGAACAATGTTATCTACACAGTGTTTCCTCATCAAAGAATAAAAATTTATGACTTCAACACTCTCTCTGTTCTGGTGATAACAGCTGAGCATGACTTTCCTTAAATAGAAATCTGGTTCAGGAATTTGATCGAACACCAAGCGTGCGTCTTTAGTACACCCAAACGCACCGTAGAGGCTCACGAGCTTGGTGGCACAAGAGATGTCGTTCACGAGTCCATTCCCCGTTAAGATGCCGTGAGCTTTCCGCAGTGAATCGATGCGATTGCAATTACTGAGGCGGAGGCGGAGGCTCGGGATCGACGCGGCGTAATGCAGAGAAGTCATGGACACGTCATGGTGGACGCGTCTCTGTTGCAATGTAAGCCTCTTAACCGGAGAAACCCATAGGCGAAAGCGTAGCATCTGGATTTCGCCGTTAGCAATTCCCGGCGGTGGAGGCGGTGTGGCTCTTCCCGCCAAATGTTTGGTCTCTGGTTGTAATAAAAAAAAATTAATGGGCCTTAAATGAGCCCACGCTTTAAAGAAACCAATGACTGAAAATAACGTGATCAGTTTTCTCACAGTTTTTGACTTTTTTTTTCATAGTTTGAGCAGCTTGCGTTGAGAACCAAAAACAACCGTATTGAGTAAGAAAATACATTTATATACTTTTTGATATAGATCTACAAATGATACGTAAAACGGTAAAAGAAACTACTATATATTTAGCTGGTTCCTAAATCCTAATATAGGTTTAAATATCTGTCTATTGTATGATTTATCAAAATGACAAAATGGAGCGAACAGCTGTAAACGTACAAAATATATGAGATATATTATTAATTATACGGTCTATTATAGTCTTCCCATGCATCAGCATTTATTACTGGGAGATATGTTTAATCTTTATATAATAGTAATAATTAAAAATTGTTATAGGTTTTAATTTTATAAACTAAATTGATATTCTCGTAAGTAGGAACGGCAGACAATTAAAGAAAAAGGTTTTTTGAGAAAAAGTCTTCGCCTATATAGTATATAGAATAGAACATGTACATGGCGGTCTCTCAAATCTTGTTTTAGAGAAAATTAAAAAATATTATACAAATATTCATAAAAAGTTTATATAAGAGAAAAAGACATGTGCTAAACTGAGGAAGACAATAATAACAAATCAAAATTTGCTTTTAGGGAAAACTTTAAAATAGTATATATACATGTATAAGATGGGAATCGTTCGCATTTGTAAATCGTCTTGCAATGTTTTTCTTCTTTTCTCCTCCCATGAAGAATACCAGACGCTCTTAGGGACCATAAGCTACACACTTCTCACGTTACACCAACACCAAAGAATCATGGTTATGAAAACGATACAGAAGAGTTATACGGTGGCAGCGGTTGCCTCGTTCATCGTTCTGGTGACGTATCTTGCTCTCTTCTCCTCCGTGTCTGATCTTCAGTTGATTCCTTCCATAAGTTCCTCTCAAGGTATGTGAAATATCAGACCACTTCTTCATCTTTAGAATCTGCTATCATACCTCTTTTACGTATCACTGTATGTTGTCTTTACAAGGAGAAGGAACAATTACATTTTTAAATTAATAATTCACAAAATAGTTAAATAGTTTGGCTTATTTACATCTGAATGCTAAATTGCTAACAAACTAATTAAATCAAACTCTTAAGAATCAATGAAAATGGTATGACTGGATTGGAAGCCATATATAAATGTTGAAACTATAATGTGATCGGAAACTAGGTAAAGGTTCGGTGAACATTAATGGTTATCATTTCATTGTAAATGTTTAAAGTATAAGTCAAGATTAAAATGCGACTTTTTCCAAATCTTTTATTATAATGAGATTGGGTTGATACGAGTGTAGATCTACACAATAGTATTACTACTAGATTCGATCTCCGCGCTACACGCGGATAAGTGTTGAAACTATTAATTTTAGGATCATAAGTTTTGGATTTTATGTAGAATTGGAGTATTCTATTTCCCACAATTAGTTGAAATCTGATAGTTATTAAGTATATGTAACCAATTAAAAAAAGAGTAAAAAAGTTGCATATAGTAACGTAAATAATATAAGAAAAAGTTTAATTATTCTGAAGAATAAAGTCTTTGATGTGGTCCATAATAAAAATAGCCTGAAATGGATAAAAATTAAGTTAGTTAATTTTATTTAAATAGGGTTTTAAATGTAAGGATGTGCTTAAATGTTTATTTATTTCATATTATCACTTATTATTAATTATTTTCAGCATATGAATAATGTGTTCAAGTGTCCTAACATAGATTTCTCTTTAACGAAAATGATCTATAAATTAGATTATATCATTAGTTCTTTAATAGAAACTACTTCTTCCATTGATGCAGTTTTGTTTTTTAAGTAATCAACTTAAAATTCTGTACATATACGTCTGTGCACAATTCTACAATAGCAAGTTTTGTTAGTGTGTATTTGTAAGAAAGCATCAGAATACATATTCTTTATACAATGGTAGATTGAATGTAATGGCAGTTAAACATGGTTCAAATTTTATCCTCTCCCAGATATCTCAATAAGTTTGCTAATTCACACTTCCCTTCCTAGAAACTTTTCTATTGTTTGTTCTCAGAATACTATGTAGTCTCGAGCTTCCATCCAGGCCAAAATACTATGTAGTTCTCAGCTTCTATCCAGGCTGTTTCTGTGTAGGGAAAAACTTTTGCCTCATAACAATATATCCAAAAGTTTTTGTTTCTTTTAAATATTGATCTTCTAATACCCTTTTCTATGAGTGTGCTTGTCTGTTTGTACATGTTTCGGTTCATGAGTGGAGTATGATATTTGGAAGATAACAATGGAGGCCTTTGTTTATCCGCTATTAACCAGTTGCAATTAGTGTATATACAATGCAGTTAACAATAGTAACCAAATTTCACTGGATGTAGGTTAGCATCGGCTCCGCTATGTTATGATCACATTCGAGACGTGGAAGCAGAACACTTAATGATTGTGTTTCTACGGTTCTGTGGTCGCAATCAGGTGGTGTCAGTTTTACTTTCTCTACATTTCTCTTTATTGAATGTACACGAGACATCTATTGTGGGTTAATCTAGTGGAAATTCAAATTTATCTAAATATTGGTTGACTTAAGAATAACTCAAGATATTTGATATTCGGGATCAATAACATGTTTTATTACATTAGAAAATATTATTATAATTTAAGAACTACACATAATATGGGTAGTTTATTTTTCACTTTATTGTCTCAAATATCTTCCACCACATGTGTCAGTCATACACAAATTTTCTTAGAATTTTTTTTTGTCGGCTATCCATTTTATCTTGAATATTATGTAGAGTGTTTTATTAAAATTATAAAATATTGTTAATCTATACATAAAATAAGAGGGAAATTTTTAATTAGAAGAGAAATTTAAGCACATAATTTATTCATCTTTGTTATGTTAATAATTCTATTTAATATTTTTAATTAGTACTCCCTCCGTTTCAAATTATATGTCGTTCTAGAGCAAAATTTTTGTTTCAAAATAAGTGTCGTTTTCGGTTTTCAATACAAAATTTATTGAAAATATTTTATATTCTATTTTTATATTGGTTGATGTGTATTGGTAATATTATTTTTATTTTGGAAATATGTAAAATTAAATATTTTCTTAATCTGTGTGCAAAGACTTAGAACGACAAATAATATGAAACGGAGGGAGTATTAAATATAACTTTCGTTTTCAATCAATATATTTAACATTAATATAAATGTCGAAGCGGATAATTTTTTCAAAGATGATTAAATTAATTTAAATTTTCATCTAACATACGTTTCACTATTTAAAAACGAGTGAATTACTGATCTATCTCATATGTGCAAGAGGAAGGGGTCAAAAGTTCTTAGTTCTCTATTTTCAGTGAAGGAAATTCTCAAAATCATATCAAATGATTTGTTCACCATACGGTTCATCATGATCTGCAGATTTGAGACATGATACCAAAACGTAAGCTTAAAAATACGAAACTTGTAGGAAAAATAACAGAATATAAATCTTGAAGGCTTTGCAATTAAAGTTTTAGAATTTACACGACGCCTTGTAATACTTTGATAAAAACTGTGTGAAGAAGAAACTTTGAGTATCTTTTTTTTTTCTTGATCAAATTTGTAAAAACTTTGAGTATCTTTTAGCTTAGCATTTACAGAGAGTTGCCAATATAGAAGATTACAGAAACCCTAAAGCACATAGCTCGTGTACTAACGACACGTCACAGTTCTGAGATCCAAGAGCCCCAAATCTATTATGCAGCTCGATTTGATTCTTCAGCTTTGCCGTACCTTGACTGACTGTCACCTCCTCTATTCTTACCGTTGAGCTGAGCTGAGAAAGAGGACAGAACACTTAGTTTGTCTTGACTCTTCAACTTGACTTGGGGTTTTGTGAACAAAGCCTCATTCTGATGTATGGGTTACATCTTTCTTGTAAATCTCATGACACAGCTCAGTGAAAGATCGTGTGCAAGGAAACAGTTTCCAAAGCACCAAAACACCACAAAAGCAGATAGAAGACAAAATAGAAATATAGATTTCTTGAAAGGCCACACCAAGAAACGCTTCTCTCACCAACTCCCCATCACAATCATCTAATGAAAACTCGTACATAGAGCCTTATGTTCTTTGTATTCTGATTAACCATGTCATCCTTCCGCATTGGTATGACTGGTGGCACATAAAGGATGCGGATAGCCTCGACCTCACCTTAAGATAAGAGCATTGCTAGTAAGAAAGCGTATGAACAGTATATCATTAGTGGATCAACGTGGTGTTACTACTTTTTAATAGATAGAAATCATAACCTTCTTGTTTTACGGGTATAAACTATTTCAACAAATGGTTTCCCTCGACGCACCTCTGATGTGAAGAGGCATGATGCCAGTGGTCGAAATACCCAGGAAGTTTTTTGTAATGTTTTCACCTCTTTAGAGTTCCTGAACCAGAAAGTGTCAGCACAATGTGTTTAGTTTTTTTTTTGTTCTAGAAAGTATTCAAGGATTTTTGAAGATTCATATTTCAGTTAAATTTTACCTGAAGAAATGAAAGTGTTTACTTACCTTTCTAGTCCATTCAAAACTTGTCACTAACAAAGAAATGAGGCGGAGCACCAGCTGATGAAGAAGTCAACACGATCATATCTGATATTTACTCACCAGATTGCAAACGCAGAAATCCAAAGAGGCTTACATTGAGCAATGAGCGGCTTGCATCAGAAGGATTCTCAAGCAACCATCATGTCGAAAGTTTGACCCGAACGTTAATCAATAAGATGACATGTGACTCCGACATAGAGAGACTGCCCTGAAACAGAAGTAAGCTAGAAAGTTCTAATAACAATTTGTGGTCCAGCGACACTAAAGAACAAAAGACCACATCCCTCAAAAATCCTTAAACATCATATCTAACCTCTCATTGGAGAAATGAAAAAAACATTTACTGAGCCAATTATGGTAAGCGTGTCGGGAAAGTAGAGGAGCGAGCAGAAGTTGAATCCCTTTTCTTCAATATGCCTATGAATGATCACTTAGCAATTTTGAAAGTCCAGCAATTGTTCAAAAATCATATCATTTCTAAGAATACAAAGACATAAATAAACTCAGTTGAAATAGACAACTGGATCAATTCGTCAATTCAAGATCAGAGGAATAAATAATTGGATCTTAGAGAAGGATAATGTTACTTACTGAACTGGATCCACAACTGGTTTACTCTCGCTTGCCCTCTCTTATCTCTCCTTTAACCTTCCTTTGTTTCAGTGTTCCGCTACGTTCCCTTATTAGAAACCAACTTGCTTCTCAAAGTGTTTCCCTTTCTCGCCTGAAACCGAGGAGCCGGGGGACAACAGTCGCCTTACACCAACCAGCCTTCAACTTAAATTGAAACTATTGAGACGACATAGTTGGAATTGAAGCTTTACAACATCTGGACTTTGAGATTTTGTAGCAGTGTAGGTCTACATCGTGGAGAAGAAACATATTTATACTCTAGAGCTTCAAGCCGTTACCTTTGATGATAATAACGATGTTTAATTGAGAGAGTGGGATAGGTAGTGGGTTCAAAGTAAATGCTGAGATTAAAGGGATGTTACACAAAAATGGATGACGTTACATGGGAGATGGCCGGAGTGTGAAGGAGGCGAAGAGTGACAAAGATTTTGTGGTCGTTTAGAGAAACCTCTAATAGAAGATGGGCCAAAGTATATTTTCCGGAATAGCCCAACAAACACCCAAATAGAAAGAAAGAAATTAGGAGAGAAAAAAGTCTGGGCTTCAGAGGCTTATCGAATATGGACGATGACGAAACACAAAAAACGTAGGCTTTGAAGCCCAAATGACGATGGCGTCGCATCTGACGTGGAAAAACTCTGATTTCCTGTTGGACGATTTTTTTTGTCGACGTGGACAACTTCCCCTTTCATCTTATTCCCCTTTTAATATAGTTAGATTACTAAAACCAATGATGATTAAATTTCGTGTCAGTCTGGAACAAATAATAATGTTACATGAATCTGTAACTTATATAACTATGTAGTAACTTCTAAGGCACGTGAGAGGTTATTCAGTTAATGATATTTTTTCTTTTGTTTAAACTTGGTAGTCGACGTTTTTTGACCAATCTAGTCTTAAACTTCGCCTCTTTACAATATTTGTGTAATATACTGTTTTTAAACAAGAAAAACCACTTGTGTAATCTATACTAATAAAAGTACAGTTTTGAGGCACCAGGGAGCGTCCACATCAGCGTAAACTTATTCTCCCGGAAGATGACACGTGTCATTATTAATTAAAAAATAAAAAACAAATAAATAAGTAAATTTACAATAGAAGTAAAAATATATAATAAGTAAATATCCAATATAAAAATAGAAATATTACAATAATGTATATTTTACATTTTAAATATTTCCAAATATTTTTAAGAAATAGTAACATTACAATATTAGTAAATATTACATTAAACATATATTTGAAATAACATATATTTTTATATTTTAATTATTTCGAAATATTACATATATCTGAAAAAGTAAGAAAATTAGAATAAGTAAATATAAATCAAAAAGTAAATATACATCAAAAAGTAAATATATATATCAAATATTAATAACAACGAAATTATATTTGTATTCAGACGTGGACACTATTTGATGATTTCTTCTATTTATATTTTCTGAATTTTGATTTTCAAATGTTAACTATATATCTATTATTTTTCACGTTGTATTTTTGAATGTTTGTGTGAATACATGAGTGCTTTGTATTTATGGTTTTGAGTAAATATTTTTTTTTTTTGAATGTTTGTGGAAATACATGAGAAATAAAAAAACTAAATTGAACTTCTATATGAAAATATATAGTAAAATAAATAATAAGTAAATATACAATATAAGTAATAGAAATATTATATTTAACATTTAGCATTATATTAGAATAAGTAAATATAAAATATAAGAAAAAATAAATAATAAGTAAAAATAAAATAGAAGAAATAGAAATATTACATTAAACATCTAACATAATATTATCATTTGATATAAAAGAAAAATATATAAAAAGTAAATATAAAATATAAGAAAAAGTAAATATACAATATAACAAATAGAGCACTTAATTAAACATCTATCTGAAAAATATATAGTAAATATATAATAAGTAAATATACAATATAAGAAATAGAAAAGCAAAATTAACATATACCTAAAAACGTATAGTAAAATAAATAATAAGTAAATATATAATTTAAGAAATAAAAATATTTCATTAATTTTAATATTAGAATAAATAATATAAAATATGCGAAAAATAAATACTAAGTAAATACACAATATAAGAATTAGAAAAATACATTGAACATATATCTGAAAATATATAATAATAAAATAATAAGTAAATATACAATATAAAAAATAAAAATATCACATTAAACATTTATTGTAACATTACAATTTGATATAAAAACAATTAGAATAAGTAAATATACAATATAAGAAAAATAAATAATAAGTAAATATACAAAATAAGAATGAAAAAACTACATAACCATCTATCTGAAAAATATATAGTTTTACATTTTATTATTTCTAATATTTTTGTAAGTAAATATATAATATAAGAAAAACAAGCTTGAATTATAAAAAATAGAAATATTATATTAAGCATCAATCATAGTATTATCATTTGATATAAAAGTAAGAAAAAAAAATATACAATATAAAAATAAACAATAAATAAATATACAATTAAGAAGTGAGAAAACTAAATTAAACATATTTTTTTAAAAAATTGTAGTAAATAAATAATTATGAAATGTTTTTTTTTTGAAAAAAAATAATTATAATTATGAAATGTTCACATCAGAATACAAAACAAACATCAAAAAGAAGTCACATGGCTTTATTATTCTATGACTCATTACCGAATTATTAAAATAAGTACATATACAACCAAAACAATTTATCCATAACTATTATATGTTACATGGCATGCATTTCCAAGAGTACTATATATGTATACTTTAAGCAAGACAATCTAAAACTAATATATTAAATTATAATTAAGCGTTTAAAGAATAAAATATTTAATGAACATAAAGGAACCAAATAGAAAACAACCACAAGTAAATTGTCAACATAGCTCAAATACAAAGGAAAAAATCATTGCCCATAACATAGCCTTCATTCTCCAAGACTATCATATTCGTAAGCTGAGTACTACTGACCAAAAAAAAAAAAAGAACAAGAGCTTATCTACAATAAGAAACTGTACAATTGATTTACAATATAAACATTAATGTTATAAATAATTTTGACAACTTTTTTCATAAAAAATTAATATTCCGTGAATAGCGCAAAAAAAATCATTAATACAAGTAAAAAAATTCACAGCTTCTACTAACATTTCAAGTAATCAACAAAAAAAACAAATAATAGGCTATATAAAATAAGATATAGATATATCAAGCATCAATTCAACCAAAATAACAGAATTATCAAAACATAAATAATATATTCAAATATATAATTGTAAGTTTAAGTATTTTAGTTACATATTAAATTTGAATTTTGTATTATAATTGTAGTTTGAAGTATTTGAACCTCTAAAGTTGGTCTGTATTCAACATGCACAAATGAGAATAAATTATCGATGTATTTAAGAAAAAAAATATGAGAACAAAAATGTAATCCATGTTTTATACTAAAATCTACATCCTACTTATTATCATAACTACCATAATTAAAGTAGAGTAAACATTAAAAATATATGAAACTATTATGTATTGCTGAACATTTTTCAATAGTAAGATAAAAACAAAACATGTACGGAGAATATTAATATCATTTTAATTTAAAATAAACTTAACATTTAAGAATACTCATTAAACGATAATATATTTAGATATGTAATTATTTTATCCAAAATAATAAGAAAACTAGAATAAGTAAATATACAATATAAGAAAAAAATTAACAATAAGTAAATATACAAAATTAAAAATTTACATTAAACTTCTATTGTAAAGAGAAATAGAAATATTATATAAAATATAGTAAAACCCTCTTCTATACAAAAAAATATGTTTGGATAAGTTCACATTTATGTTAGAAAAAAAAGGATAAATTCACATGCAAATAGTGAATAATCAACTTACATGAAATATTTCTCATATGGCTTCATCACTCATAGTTTCTTCATCTCTAGACATAAGTGTCTTGCACATTCTCTAGAAAAATGTAAATATGCAAAAAAAAAATATACTCATCATTCAATTTTGCAGTTATAACATTTGCAAAGGAAATATATAGTAAAGACTAGATTTTAAAAATAAAAATATATTGTTTCCAAACCAGTAAGATGGAGAGAATGGCGAGTAAAAATTATGGATTTTTTACCATGCACATGACTGTTTTCAGTTTTCTCCTTTCAACTCATCACACAAATGATCAAGAATCATTCTTTCCTAAGAACAAAAAGAAAAGAAAACATAACGAGTTACAACTTTCTGGAATGATGGTAAGTATTATTGAACAATAACTAAGAAACCAAATCCAGATCTATCTTAAGCAAACACACTAGCCATAAACACACACAATCAATGGTAAGACACAACCAAATCTTTCATCATAAACAATTGCAACATAAGGAGTGAGGGACACAACCATCTATCATAAAAAAACACACCATCCATAAACACAGCCGCGATTAATATTACAAGTTAAAAAGTATATCATATTGATCTTTAAGATGTACACAGAGCACAATTTTGAAAGTAACAAATAGTGGCGTTGCGAAAACATAATGAAAAGGACCTCACTGCCACAAACCGGAACTTTAAAAGTTACAAAATAACATGATGCTAACAAAGAGCAAAGGTGATAATCACAAAATATTTCATTGATGGAGTACACAGCGAAATCTACCACGAAAAATCACGGGACGAAACTGCTACAAGGGTATAAATATAAAAATACAAAAAACAAAGCCAAATGATGATAAAAACTTCTACTTTAGACATCGCTAAACACACAAGGATCCAATTTTTATAGTTGTACATCAACTGATTCATATAATTATCTTATCTTTAGCTACACAAAAGAGAAGTCAAGGCAGAAATTACGAAAAAGAAAGAAAGAAACTGATCACCATGATTGAAAAAAAAAACATGAACAAGCTTGAGAGTGAGAAAAAGGGTGAAGGAGAAGAGCAAACTATGCGCTAAAACCGATTCTCTACACCAATATATCCTTACCCTTATGTCTCTAATTCAATCAAAGAGACCATTTTTGACACATCTCACAATTCAAAATTTTATTGTATGAAACTGGTGATTTTTTCGCGGAAAATTTCAAAAAGCAAACACATAAGAGAAGAGAAAAGAATTTGTTATAAAAAAATTGGTTTTTCAAGTCATCGACATAGGGTGACTTTCCATGACAAATGCAAATGATTGGAAGCTTAGTTTATGATAATATTATTTTACTTTTTGCATGTGATTGTGTACAAAGGTGAAAAACAAATTAGAAAAACTAAATTAGATTTATATTCCATAACCCCTTGGTTGAGTTGTGTTTATCGTTGCTTCCGCTACATCAAATTCCACATAAAATTTTAACTGATAAAAAAAACAAATTAAGTTTTCAAAAATTCATGTATGTAAAATTAAAATCAATACAAAACTACAAATATATAAACAAAAATGTTAAAATTATCTTAAAATTTAGATTTATGTTTATATTAACTTATTGAAAATTTAATATAAGAGATTTAACAAGAAAAAACCAAAATATAATAGACAAATTTGAAATTTAACATTAGATTTAATTAAGGATACAACTATTAGTTAAATGTTTATGTTAAAAATAATCAAAATGACATATTGTTAGAAACTAAATTAGAGCAAACTTTAAAAACATAATTCTATTTTTGATTTATAATTTGATTTGTAAAATAATAGACAAATTTGACGTGATAAAAATATAAAAATTAGTTTATTTCTAATCTTAAAATGAATTAAGTATTTTAAATATATTTAAATTATTTATATATTTGTGTACCCGCCCGTAGGGCGGGTTTAACCCTAGTATACTTGGCAATTACGTTTAATAACATTCTGATTGGTGACCACTAAAATAACTAGGATGAATTAGAATAAAATAATAACAAAAAATGAATCAAGCTTAATTTATTTTTTGTTCTCAGAAAGCATGAGAGAGAGAAACAATACTGCTTAACTAAATCATTAGATTAGCTGAACTCTATGCTTTTTATTAATTAATAATCAGGATTTTGTTTTTTAACGACTAAAAAGAATTGATCACCATTAATAATTCGCCAACCAGATACAGTATGTAGAGGAAAAGAAGCAGATCTCTTTTGACTTTTCATTACTTCTCACATCTTAGTTACCAACAAGGCAACAAGTGTTTCAATTATTTAATCGACTATAAATGTCCACTATATTATCTTTTAATTAAAGAACGAATTACCTGTATAGGCATGTTGCAACAAACGTGGGAATCCAGAACTAGAAGAATCGACCAGGCCCCGCAAGAGCTGACTTCATCAACAATCACTTGTGACCGTTCCAACACCGACTACGACTTCTGCTCAATCAACGGCACCTGTAGTCTTGACCAAAGAACTGGAACTTTGGCTCTCGTGGACCCCACTTCATCCGCGTCAGCACCGATTGTCGAGAAGATCAGACCATATCCAAGAAAAGCAGACAACTGGGTCATGCCTAGAATCAAAGAGCTAACACTAACCGCAGGCCCATTGGGCCATACCAGGTCATGTGACATTACACATGATTCTCCGGCTATTGTGTTCAGCGCCGGAGGTTACACCGGAAACATCTATCACGATTTCATCGATGGTTTCATTCCGCTCTTCATCACGGCCAATTTGTTCTACCCTGACCGCGATTTCATAATTGTCGTAGTCAATCCCAAGGAATGGTGGATGGCAAGATACATGGATGTTCTAGGTGCGTTTAGCAAACACAAAACCATATTACTCAAGAATGAAAATGCTTCTACTATTACACATTGTTTCACTTCAGCCGTTGTGGGCCTAATTTCACATGGGCCCATGACAATAGACCCTAGCAAATTACTCAACTCCAAATCTTTAGTGGATTTTCACAATCTTTTAGACAAAGCCTTCGACACAAATCTATCTACTTTCAAAACCCAAAAGCCTCGTCTAATATTGGTCAGTCGATATGGCAAAGTTGGTAGAGTGATATTAAACGAGGAGAAGATCAAAGAGATGCTTGAAGATGTTGGCTTCGAGGTAATCATATTTAGACCATCAAAAACAACAAGCTTGAGAGACGCATATAATCTTATAAAGTCGAGCCACGGGATGGTCGGGGTTCATGGTGCAGCATTAACACATTTGTTGTTTCTTAGACCCGGTTCCGTTTTGGTCCAGATTGTTCCGGTTGGGTTAGGTTGGGTGGCTAAAACGTGTTTCGAATCGCCGGCTAAGGCAATGAAGTTTGAGTATACTGAGTATCGAGTGAGTGTGGGAGAAAGTAGTTTGGTGGAGAAGTATAGTAAAGATGATTTGGTTTTGAAAGATCCGATTGCTTATAGAGGAGTGGGTTGGAATGCAACTAAAATGAATGTTTATTTAAAAGAACAAGATGTTAGATTAGATGTGAACCGGTTTAGGGAACATATGAATAAAGCATATGAGAAAGCTAAGTCTTTTATGGACATAGACGGTTAATTCACGTTTTTGTTTTTGTTTTTTTTTTTTTTATCATAGTGACTTGTCTATTTTTGAGATAAATTTACCTTTTTCGTGTGTTGGTGTTGGTATGTTCTTCTGAATAGATGTAGAATCGATATGATGTTTACTAGAGTAAACCAAATTAAAACCAAAACTCAGTCAGATTGTGGCTAGTACAAACAGCTCACTGTACTTAGTTTTCGAAAGCCTCTGGCTTAGCTAGATGGTTCAATGATTGGTGGAATAATTGCGTTATACATTCTGTTCTGGGCTGGAACAGCGTTTATATGCGGGCCCCACCGCGTATTTTCACTGTCCAATCAGTTTTTAGCTATGCGTTAAGACGAATCATTATTTACAAATTTAAATTTTAATAAATTTCAAACTGAATTTTCTAGTAATTAATTTCTTCAGATAAAGAAATTCGCAATCTTATGAAAAAAAAATTCGTAATTTAAATTTATACCGTTAGAGAGTCTTTTTCCGCATTTGAAAATTAAAATTATTACTAGATTTTGACTCGCCCTAAGAGGGCGGGTATATGTTTTGTTTTGTATGTTTTATTGAAATTGCATTTCTAAGTGTATGCTTTTTTTGTTATTATATATATATATTTTGTATCAGATATGTGTGTTTTGGGCAAATCTTTATTTTTATTTCTAATTTTACTTGTGCATTTTTTTTCTCAAAATGATTAGTCTTCTTATTTTGAACATTGAAATGAAATTATTATTGGACGAAAGCTTACAAAGAAATAAAAAAATCCCTAAAGAAAAAATAGTAATTAAAAAAAAAGAGTATTATAAGCATCTTCAAAAGTTGGATACAAAACTCCATTAACAGTTCGTAAATCTGTGTAGTTGGTCAATTTTTTGTTATGATTTAAAAGAAAATGCATATAATGCATTTCTTTTTGTTTGGAGTTTGTAAACAGGTTACTCATTCTTTTATCTTTATTCTCTCTATTAATTTCCATCCAATCTTGATATTGTGAAGTTTGATTTGCCTTCTTTGTCTCGACATTACCAAAATGATGTTCTTGATGCGAAGCTTCTTTGTCACCTTCTTTATTTTTACCATATAATAAAAATAAATCTAAAACTCTGTCGTTAACCTATGAACCAACACCGATAGATCATGCAAAATTTTAGAAAAGTTTGATTTTTTAAAAAATTAAACTTCTCATATATTTACATCTGTTTGTGATTTTTAGTTTTTAATTTTGTTTTTAAAATCTGTTTGTGATTTTTGATAAAGTAGTTAGGTTTTTCAGTTCTGTTATCGACAATTTATTAATAATATTTTACTTTTGTTTTACTTTGGATTTGAAGTTTAATTTTATTATTTACATTAAACAAATAAATATTTATAAATTTTTGATATTTTCAATTAAATGTCATAAATCTTAACTTGTTACAAAAAAATATTTAAATAATCAAGATTATTTTTATATTTTATATGTCAAATGAAAATAAAATATAAAAACTAAATTTGTGTATTTTCTAAATATTTTATATATATGTATATATATATCTTTACTGAGACTTGAATCAAGATATTAGTTAACGATTTAGCTAAATCAAATACACCAATGTTATATATATATACATATATGTACACATGTGTTTTGTTTTGTCAACATACGTATAATAATTCATTTTAGTTCTTGGACATAATATAGGAAGCAGTTATATTTAGATGGTTATCATTTCTGTCAACATACGTACATCTACATTTTGTTGCCATATTCATATCCCTTTAAAATAGGATTTTTAGTGGTTAACAAACGTGGAGCAGTTATACTTTAGATACAATTATACTTAGTTGAATTTATAGTTTACTTTATATAGTTATATTTTAGACAAAATTATATTTTAAAATGGACACAACTAATATCAATTGGACATGTTGAAGAATTAATAGAATAGATATAAAAGTATTCGTAATTTGAAAATTAAGGCAAAAATAGCGGAAATTAAGTTGGAAAAAAAAAAAAAAGAGAACGAAAAATGACGAAAACACCCTCATTCGATATATCTCCGTGAGCAGCCGCTTTCACTCTGAACTGTCACTTTTGTTAGCTGAGAGCTCTATTTGTTTTCACTCTTGAGAGAATCGAGAGAGTGAGAGAGAAGAAAATGGAGAAGGTGTTAACGAAAGTGACGAGCTTTAAAGTGGGAGGTTCATGGGTTTCAAAGAAAGCAAAGGAAGAGCTCTCCAACATCACCAATGACCTCACCGTCAGTTCAAATCTCCATCTCTCTCTCTCTCTCTCTCTCTCTCTCTCTCTCTCATGTTCCTTTGTTTCTTCTTGGATTTTTTTCATGCTGTTCCTGTCTGAAATCGATTGGTTTGATCACATTTCTTGTCATGTGGTTCGGTTTTGGCGTTGGCTGATGTATCGAAATTGTAGAAGAATCATTAGATCTAGGAAGATCTGAGAATTAATTTTTGAAATTCAGCTGATGTTTATGAAAGAGAACTGATTAACGCAACTGTCAGATGATTCTCAAGATAAAGAGTTTCCATTTTTAAGTAGTTGTTTTACTACTAAAGATGTATACTTTAGCAGTGATGTCTTCATGTTCATGCCTTTGATCTAAGCTAAGAGCAGCAATACATTGAGATAAGCCAGGAAACATCTTAGTTGAAATCAACCTAACCACTTTTACAGGCTTTTATGTTCTTTGAGTTGATATCAATTCTTTGACCACTTTACCTTTTAGGTCCTGTGTTGGCTATGCATGGTTGATTTGCCCTTATCTGTGCTGTCTCATTGCCTCAAATTAATGACATATATCTCTATATTTGATTCCATGTCCATTTAAGAAACATGATGTATATATGTTTACCTTTCTAAGTCCTGTGTTCATAGGCTTTGGCTATTTGCTTGATATATGGTGTATTTGTAGTTACTGAACATTATGATTCCTCTTTCTTTTTTTTTTGCCAGACTTTCTCTAGTACCGTTGAAGAGAAAGCCAAATGGGTTTTCAACAAGCTTAAAGGTAACACCATTTCTACTTTCTAGTTGATAAAACAATCCTCAATTAGACAATCTCATACTCTTTTTCTCCTTTCTTTAAAACAGGAAAGCCACTCAAAAGCTTACCAGAACTACTCAAAGAATACAACTTACCATCAGGACTCTTCCCACAAAACATAATCTGCTACGAATTCGACGAGACCAAGAACAAACTCACTGTCTTTTTTGCTACACCGTGTGAAGTCACATTCAAAGACGGATCAGCGATAAGGTACGCCACACGTGTTAAAGGGATCTTGCTTAGAGGGAAACTGATGGGCGTGGAAGGGATGAAGACGAAAGTGTTGGTTTGGGTTAAAGTCACGACAGTCTCAGTCGAGAGCTCGAAGTCCGACAAGCTCTGGTTCACTGCAGGTGTCAAGAAATCGCGGTCTAAGAATGTTTACGACACACCTCATGACGCTATCAAAGTCGTTGGAGAGTTCTAAAATATGTTGTTTTCAACTGTTTATTACCATATTTGATTCATAATTTTCATAATTGGTTATTTGGTTTTATTTGCGTATTGGGAAGAGGTATATATAACTCTCATCTTGGTGAAATGCGTTTCTTGTTGGCCACCCTAAATCTCTCATGTGTTTTTGCTTTACACTTATTTAGTGACTTATAACGTCGTACCAAGAATTTATTTTGTATTACATCAATTAAATCCTTGAGATATCCGACCCATATGTAAATTTTGAATGTAAGGTGCATATCATCTGTGTTTTAACGTTTTAGGTACGTATGTCATCATCAAACAATAATTGTTGCAAGTGCAGTGCAGAGCTCTACCTATTCTGCTATGTCCCTTGAGCCAATTGAAGCATTCATGAAGGAATTATATCATTTTATACTTTTATTGGGCCGCGCTGGCCCATTGCCATTCTCACTTTTGAACGACAAGCAAGTATAAGCAAGCTGTCTTGGAGAAATCAATATGATTAAAATGTTAAAAGAGATGGTGTAAAACTAAAAAAATATTTAAGACTTCCTTAAATATAATTTACAATTTTAAGCCTACATCTTAATTTTACTGGACTCGAGAAGAGCATATCAAAATTTTCTGTTAGGCTATCATGAAAGTTCCAATACCTTTAAGTGATTAGCAACCAAACTTTTCTAAAGTTGCGACTCGAGCGTTTACACAAACACAGTTTCTAGCTTTCTTGATAAGCGAAGATGCGATTCGTTGTGGCAATGAATGAAAAGGGCCCCTCACCTGGAACCCACAGATATTAAGTCTGTATTGTCTCTTGGCCCGTTTTCAAAGTTGATTGGGCCCTCCAAAAGTCAAGTTGTTTTCTTTTTTTTCTTCTTCTTTTTGTTGCCAGCTAAATTCACTTTTTTATCTTACTAAACACGTTTCCTCTTTTCACCATTTGATGCCAACAATGTGTAAGGAATATTTTTGATTTCGAATTGGAAAACCCCATAAAAATTACTATATATGAAATAGTAGTATTCATGGGTGGGAGGAGTGAACTTGTGTTTTTATCTTAACAAAACAGCTATTGTGATTAGGTTTATTCCGACAATAACTCCGGTACATGTTCGAATACACGTGGTGGGATCCTGTTTGTAGAACGTGGTGACGACAAACTGGTTAGAAAAAGTCGAGTCGTCGTGCTTGGGAGCTGCTGTTGACTTGCGAGGCACAAACTTTCGTTAAGGACAAAGTCGTGGTTTTGAACATACGCCGACGTTTTTTTATAGTCTTTTCCCTTATGAGCCAATCATAAACCCATGGATAACAAAAGTAGACAAAAGAAAAAAAAAAAAAAAAAGAAGTAGACAAAAGAATTTGCACACAGAATTTAGAAACACGATACATTTGTATAGTATATAAAAAAAAGAATCTATAAGATCCGTTGTCTCCACTAAACCAATCCGTAACTGATTGCTCATACTATTATTATACAACAACTCCAAGTTTTTTAAGTACAAATTTAAGATTTGAATTATTCCTTAATTTATGTGTGTCGAACTACTAATTTAAAACTATTTCTTAATTTATGTGTGTTATAGATAAATACATTTTAGAATTGTTTGAAAACATATATAGAAATATAAAAATAAGTATAATGTTGTTTGGAAACATAAATAACAGTATATTAAAAAAAAGTAATAGACTTAGATTATTAAAAAAAATTAGAAGTTTGTTATACTATGATAAATTATTTATCTCGGCCAGATTTAAAATATACGAAAAAATTCTATCTAATTATCTAAAAACATCTTTTATTTGTTTAAAATAATCATGAAATAAAATTTAAACTTTATATACATATTTCAAATCAAAATAATAATTTTAAAACTTTTTATATCAAAAATGGATTCAAAAATATACAATATTTAAAATTGATTTTTACTAAAATATTTTCAATAACCATTATAAAAAAAAAATTCAATAAATATAAGAAAAATACAATACAAAGCTTAATTTCAAAAATGTTTTATACGATTAATTATATAATAACACATATATGATATATTACAAGTACATAAAAACAAATAGGAACAAATTTTTGAAAAATATATTTGCACAGGCATACGAATCAAATTCTATTTAGATTTATTAGTGAACTACTTACTTCTATGTATCATCAGAATTTTATCAAATATCTCCGATTAAATTCATTTTCGTAAGAAATTTATAATTTTAGACTATTTTTTCATTTGTAAGTTATAATTTCAAATTATGACAGTGTATAGTTTTTTCTTTATGAAAAAAGATTTCATGACTGGTAACCATGCGATTTGTAATTGATAAAACAGTCAACTTCTTCATTGCATGTTATAATAAAACACTAGATGACAAAAAATAACATTATTTTTCACGACCTGTTTTTTGCCGAATAGTTGAAGTAAGTTTGTATTTTTACTTTCTATAGCCACCTTCAAAAATATATGTTTTTAGCATTCGTAGTGTAATATTTTCTCTGTTTCGAAAAAAATGTTACTTTAACTTTTTATACGGATTAAAAATAACTGAAATGCATTTAATTTTTAATTAGTTACACATAATCAATTAATAATATTTGAGATAAATAAAATTATTTATAAAATTAATACATTTGTAATTAATTTTAACTGAAGTTACATTGAAATTGTATTTATAATTAATTATAAACTGAAGTTATATTGAAATTCTAAAATGTTATATTTGTGTAACCAAAAAGTTATGAAAATGACAATTTTTAAATCTGAGAGAATTTATTTTTTGGAAATTATTTAAATCAGATAATTAAATGGATAAAATGGAAGGAGAAAAAGACAGAGAGTTTACTATTTCATATCTGCACCGCAGACTTTGTACTGCGAAAGCAAATTTAATGTTTTTATTTCTCGAGATCTGCTTCAAGACAGGAACGCACAAAAAAAATATCTCAAAATCTATTCCGTTAAAGACTACAGAAGAAATATAAATTAAAAAAACATTAAAAACGAAGTGAAACTGAAACACGACACGGATTGTGTAAAGAAACAAAAGAGTTTAAAAGAGAGGAAAGAAAAGGAAAAAACAAAGTTATCTTTGTGGTTTGAGTTTGGTTTGTAAGATTCTATCTCATCTCCATCTTGTTTCAAAAACAGGCATCAATGGCGGAGAAGGAAGAACAACAAAAGCAACCTTTGACGTTAAAATCATCAACCAGAGCTGCTTCTTCACGGCCAACGATCTCACTCCCTCCTCGACCCTTTGGAGAAATGTTTTTCAGCGGTGGACTTGGATTCAGTCCTGGTCCGATGACCCTCGTCTCCAATTTCTTATCTGATCCCGATGAGCTCAAATCCTTCTCTCAGCTTCTTGCCGGAGCTATGGCTTCTCCGGCGGCTGCTGCTGTTGCTGCCGCCGCCGCCGTCGTCGCTACTGCTCATCAGACGCCAGTGAGCTCCGTCGGTGATGTTGACCCGAGGTTCAAACAAAACAGACCAACAGGGTTGATGATTACACAGCCACCGGGGATGTTCACCGTGCCGCCGGGATTAAGTCCGGCGACGCTTCTTGATTCTCCGAGCTTCTTTGGTCTCTTTTCACCCGTTCAGGTGTTGGTTTCTCATTTCACATTTTGATCTCTCTCTCTTTCATTTTTATTTTTGTCGTTAGTTAGTTCGAAACTCTGTTTCTGGTAACTGAAAGTTTACGACTTTATGAATCTTAGAGAGTTTCGGTTACTTTATATAGAAAGTTGGAAACTTTCAGACAAAGGGTATTGTCTTCGATGTTCAAAGAGAAAACCATAATCAACTCTTAATGATCATTAGTAGTATTTTGTTTCTTTAAACCTCTTTTCCACCAAATTTTAGCAAAAAAAAAAAAAAAAAAAAAACCTCTTTTCCAAAATCTTGAATCTTTACAATGGTATCCAATCACGTATTTGCTAGGCTTTGTTTATCATTGAGGATTATATCATTATTATTATTATTTTTTTTCATTGAGGATTATATCATTATAGTTGATACTAATGTGATTTTTCATGTGTTAGGGATCATTTGGTATGACACACCAACAAGCTTTAGCACAAGTCACTGCACAAGCAGTTCACGGCAACAGTGTCCAATCACAATCCGAACATCCTTCCTCTACAGAACAAGAACAACAGACTAGATTAACTGAGCCTCCATCGTTTCAAGATTCGTTGGAAGTATCAGTCTATGAGCATAGGTCATCATCATCACAGCATCAAACTGCTGATAAACCAGCTGACGATGGATACAACTGGAGAAAGTACGGGCAGAAGCAAGTCAAAGGTAGCGATTTTCCTCGGAGTTACTACAAATGCACGCACACCGCGTGTCCTGTCAAGAAGAAAGTGGAGAGATCTCAGGATGGGCAAGTAACGGAGATCATCTACAAGGGTCAGCACAGTCACCAGCCTCCCCAAAACAAGACTAAGAGAGACGGTAACGGGAGTTCTAGAAGCTCTGATGTTGCAACTCTGTTTCAAACCAGTAATAGCGGTCTCAACAAGAATAAGAGAGATCAGGAAACGAGCCAGGTTACTACTAACAACAGAGCAGATGTGTGAAGCAAGTGATAGCGAGGAAGTTGAAACTAGTGTGGAGCCTGATCCCAAGAGAAGGTAATATACAAAAGAGAAAACTTATTTAAGATATTCTTTACATTTTCATCCTTTAGACAATATTTGAATCGTTGTAGGAATATGGAAGTGCGGGTTACAGAACCAGTTACTTCAACGCAAAGAACAGTGACAGAGCCTAGAATTATTGTCCAAACGACGAGTGAAGTTGATCTCTTAGATGATGGATTCAGATGGCGCAAGTATGGTCAGAAAGTAGTCAAAGGAAACCCTTATCCAAGGTGAGACTCTAAAAACCAAACCAGTCATATATAGCTTTTTTATAGGTCTTTTCTCATTAAGGCTCTTCTATATATTCACAGGAGCTACTATAAGTGTACAACACCGGGATGTGGTGTGAGGAAACATGTAGAGAGAGCAGCAAACGACCCTAAAGCTGTTGTGACAACATATGAAGGGAAGCATAACCATGACGTTCCAGCTGCTAGAAATAGTAGCCATCAGCTGAGACCAAACAGCAATCTACACAACACCTCGATGGATAACATGAATAATCAAGAACAGCGTGTTGCGCGTCTGAGGCTTAAAGAAGAGCAAATCACTTGAGAAAATAAGTTAATCTGTGAGTTTGAATCAACCTGTTTTATTTTAGTGTTTACTCAGTTGCCACAGGTTTCTATGGATAGAAACTCTGATAAAGTACAATTTCAGAAGGTATATTATCTCCCATGCTGGAATCTTTTGTGTAAAGCTTAGCGCTTTTAGGACGTAATGTAAAAACCAGATTCAAGATTCTGGTCTTCTGTGGATTCTTTTGTAAATTGGGAAAGACAAAGTTACGAGGATCTTTTTGTTCTTTTGATAATAGGTTACTGTTTGTGGATGAAGTATCTTCTTATAATAACAATATCTGTAAGGAAAAAAGTGAAATCTTTAATGGAAGATGATTCAATATACAAATTTGATTATCATACAAACACTAAATGGATGACGAAGAAGCAAATGCATGATGAGCATTATAGCTGTCAAATGAACGGGCTGTCCAATGGGCACTTTTAGTTATTTGTCATGTCCTTTGTCATAGTTTTTGTTTATTGGTTCATTTAGTCGCATTACACATGTGTACGATCATAGTGCTTTGTCCATTATATTCTGCTGGTTACTTTGTTTAAACATGATCTGAATAGTAAACATAATGTAACGGTTTTGAGGTAAGTAGCTATTTTTAGCTAATTTTGTCAACCATCTACTATGCTGGTTACTTTGTTTGCTATGAATATGAGATCATACTGTGCTTTGTCCATTTAGTCGCATTACATATGTGAATGTATTTTGATAGTCAGATTTGTCTTTGTGCTCTTTCATGTGCGAATGCTTAGTTGATCAATTGGACTTGGAAGAAGATGGAAGAAAAGATAAGGAAGATAACTGGAGTTGTGAACTTTTATGGACTTATTTTATCATTTTATGTATGAATTTATGTTACTTATGTGGTCCTTTGAATTTATATATTGTTTTATTTGTTGATTCTGTATGAATTTTAATCTTATGAAACTTGTATTTATATTTATAGGTTCATAGATTGAAATTTAGAAATTTTTTTAAATGGTTATTAATGGATCCCATGACCGCCCATGTAAATATGAGTGTATGTGGGTTTGGTTTTTAATAGACTGGTCATTTTCTGTCCAAATACAATAATTGGACAAATGGAAATAGGCTAATGGACATAGGTTCGCCCATCTGACAACTATAATGAGCTTGAAGGAAAATAGCGTTGAGATAAGAATCTTCTTCTTATCCGTTGAAATGGCAAATGAATCTTCTTTTGTTCAGTAAACTAGTAAACCCATCCGTTTGCAAAGATTGTTACTACATGGAGTGGGAATATCTTATAATCTTCAACGGTATTCCATTTTTCTTACTTCTAAATTGAATACTTTGCATAGGTGATGAGTTATTTTTTTGTTGTTTATGTAACAAACTAGTTTATATGTTCCTGTAACATGATCACAAACCCTGAGAAAGAAAACACATTTGGAACTGGTATCGTCTTATCTAAACACTGCTGCTGAAATTTGCAAAGATGAAGAGTATTAAGATATTTCTATAGATAGGTTAATCATGGTAAGAAAAATTATCACCAGCTCCACAAACAACACACCATTAATATATTAAAAACTATAGAAGCTATATGAATCAAATGATATTTATCCATATAGCTTCTATAGTTTTTAATCGTGTATAGGTTGAATATATAGTTATATTCAGGTAGGTTATGACCGTGTTCCTTCATCGGGTACATATTTATTTGAGGAACATATCACAACACATATCTAATTATCAAAACAAAATAAACACATATGGAATAACTATTCAAAATGCAACATTATACATGAAAGAACATGTAATAACATGTTGAAGCATATTAAAATATGTTAAAACATCATAATAATTATGTTAATGGTAATAACAACATAGCCCCTATTAGTTTATGAATGTTATCATGTAATTTATATTTTTATATACTTTCAATACATTAATTTATCCAGATATGTGGTGAAGTATTGTTTGTATAGCTAACAATCAATTTTCTACTATATTGGTGTTATCAAGTTGATCTTATAAAAGATGCATACAAGACAGTCACAACCACTAGAAACTCTAACATTTTCATCCCTGTCTTATTCAATCTGATGAACGAGGTCTTCAGACAAGGCAAGGAACAATCCAAATTCATTGCGTTAAGAGTGAGGTTCTTGCTTTCATCAGCATCATCATAGAAACATAAATATTTGGATTCTTAGTTTTTTTGATGATACATGTCTTTATCGTTGAAAGTCTTGCACTTTATCATTTCTCTTCCATGATTAGACATAATTTGGAACTAGTTATGGTTTTCTCTGGAAGCCTCAACACAACTTCTTATAAAACATCTTCGATGGCTATTATCTCAATCACATCTGTTACTTCTGGCGACGACAACATAATAAAGCGATTTATTGAAATATAACTAGACTTTGACCCGCGTTTGGGTTTGTTTTTCGGATAACAATGTTAGTTGGTATTTAAAATTATTTTTGAATTTGATCTACATAATTATGTTAAAAATAGATATTCAGCGTTTTAATATTTGATCTGGACCGGTGGTTGAACCGGTAAACCCGATGATACATATATAATCTAATTCTAATTTAATGAAACCTTTATTATTTAAAAATATGATAAAAACCCGTTAAAAATTTAAACAGTTATCATTTATCTATGATTTAATCCTGGTTGACCCATCAAAAATTAAGAAAAGTGATAATATTTCTAAAATTAAGCTTTATATACTTTTAAATTGGACATAATATATTAATGTATTGTAGTTCTAGAAGTTTGTTAAGATTGTAAACATACCAGAAAATCATATATATGTATATATATATATTATTAATTTTTTGAAAAATTACTAACTACTGACTTTTATTGATCAGAAATTTTTTCAGGTAAACACAACATTTAAAATGACAATGGGTTGATTTTTTAAATTTATATGAGAATATTATAATTGAAGGTAAGCATATTGCGATTTCAAAATATTGAACGCAGCCTATATATAACGACATATGACATTGTTTGCAATATCTATTTTTCTTATATACCTACGATTAAAATTATCCTAACTTCTGTTAGTAAAAAAATTTGAAAAGTTTATGGTAGAAAGAACATAATTGTTTATGATTATGAGTAATAGAACGTGGTTGTTAAATATAATTAGAAGCAGTTAGATAAAATCAGTTTTTAAGTAGGTTCATTGGCAAAATAAGTAATATTTCAAGTAGAAGTAGAGATAAAAGTTAACAATAATCATGTTTTAATAATATTGATGTCCAATTAATATATCCGGCAACAGCATGGGAAACAAATTATTATAGTTTATTACGCTACATTAATATCACATTGATTTCATGTAAATATATAGAATTCAATGGTTACATATTAAACCATTATAAGGCTTTTCATACAGATTTTCATGATATGTTTACTAAATTCTATATAATAACGATCGAACGTAGAGGATCAGAACGTTCTTGTGATGTCGTAGAAGAAGAAGATAGACGTTCCTGCAATGTAGTAGAAACATTTGGTATATGATCTTGTGATTCGATGTCCACCAAGTCAAACTCTACTCCACCTTTTGAATTGCTGAATCTTTCCCCTTTGCGATAATCTACTCTCGAATTTTCTTGATATTCAAAACGAACAAATTAATTATTTTAGTTGACATTATTATATAATTAAGGGTATTCAAATACGACGTCCAAAGTTATCTTTTATTTATTTTTATTTTTTCTGGAAATTGAATTTTCCTTAAGATTCTTTTTGTATAAAGCGAATCATTTCTACTTATATACATACTTTAGTTGATATGTAATTATGGTTAACAATATTAAGAAATTATGCGAATATTATAGTTTTTCTTTCTGTTGGAAAGGAAATTAAGATTCAACGGTTTCTTTTCGTTGTTGTACGTAATATGTATGTATGTGAAAATAGTTATCCGTACATACCATGTGATTTCCAAAATCTAAGTTTTCCATAAACACTTGAAGCTGAAAAAACAGAGATGAAGACGAATAAATAATATGATATGCAATGAACTAAATCAGAAAAAACACCACAAGCCTCATACCCACATTCTTTAGCCATTCACGCAGACTAGAAACCATTTTTCGAGTTTAAAGTTTTAATCGAAAACAAATTACTATGAGAAAATTTAGATCTGTAAAAACCAGAATATAAACCAATAAGAATATATAAGCTAATAATATAATTAATATAACCAAGCATGCCAATTTAAATTTGACTATAGCCATGTACATGTATAATGTATTAACCACCGAGCAGCACGATATAATAATCATGTATACGTAATAAATTTAGTAAAAGTATATATAACCCAATCAAACATATCAAGTATCATGTCAAATTTATTTGTCAAAAAGGTATTATGTCAAATTTGCAAGCTTTTTTCATAAATAAAGAGTATCATGTTAATTTAAATTTTCCTAAATTTTTATGAATACGAAAAATAATCTGAGACTTAAAATTTTCCTAAATTTTTATTCTATTAAAGTATATTGTCACGGAATCATTTAAAAAAAATATCTATGGAATTGGTGAAATTGTTGCTCAGGAAATTTTTGTTTTACAAAATTTTATCATATGTGTACAATCTGACATATATATATTTTCTCAGTAATCTACTCATGAACTGATGATTTTTCTCATACATAAATTCTACTTCAAATAATTTATAATCTAATATTTTTTTTTTATTTATACAAAACTAACATTCTGCTATTTTAGAAGAGTACATTTATCTTATCAAAACATGACAATGTATGTTTTTATAACATCCGAAAAAAACTTGATTTAGGAGCTTCATTAAATGTGTTTATTTATTTACATGAAAATTACTTTAATTACAATATCTTTTCATTTTATATATAAATCTATTTTTAAATATTCTAACAAAATATGTTGAAGAAATCATTATTAATTAATCCAATATTATTATTGATTAATAGAAATTATAATTTAATGATATTTATATATTCTATACTCATCTAATAAAATGATAAGATATTGTATGAAATTACACATGACAAATCATATTACAAAAAATATAATGGTTTATTTAAGAGTGTTGTTGATTATTTCGTATGATTATCGCTGGATTGTTTGCTAGATTCTTATTGTTTTGATTCATATTTTGCAGGTAACGAAATGCAAATGCAAGATCACACAAGCAATTTGGTAACCCGGACTTCGTTTCTTATTCTTACTGTCCGGGGAGGGAGCGGCACCCTCAAAACGATTTACTAGATTCAGAGTAAAGTTCCGGTAACAATCAATACAACTCAAGCAAAATACAACTGAGAGGACGAGCTGCTTGTTACCTCTGAAATACACTCAGGTAACCGGATCCTGTTACGGCGACGTCACCGGATCGATCGCCTCAGGTAGAACTCTTTCTCTCTGATTCTCTCTCTACTGTGAATCACACTCACTCTCTAAGCTATGTTTCCGTTACAGATCAAAGAAGATGATGACGTGTTAGACCGTTATAACGGCTAACTAACTCATTAAAGGAAACGGCGTCGTCGGTGATAAGCCCATCACCACGAGTTTCTCCATTTCCCGTATCGAATCCCAAACTTGAAGCCTATCAGCTATCGACTTCGAATGTTCCTCAAGCCCAAAGCCCACAAGTGTTCACTGAAAGCTTTTGTCATTCTTTTCCATTCTGTTTTTTTAACACAAAAGCTTTTTTTACACTGTTTACAATGAGAAAAGCAAAGGGAAAAATCTTACACTTGACGTGGAGGTTAGGGTATACGTGACGTGGTAAGCGCAGTGGACGGGACGTCATGGCTAGTTCCCTGGCTTTTCCTTACTCTCTTTAAGTGCTTCAGACTATAGTGCTAGTTTTAGACTTGTTGTCTCTTCCACTATAATGCATGTTCTTTGCTTAAATGTGTTATGAATATTGTGTGATGTCTATTATGGAATGTTCTAGATTTACTTGTTCCCTACTCCAAGTTACTTGTTCCCTACTCCAAGTTATTAGACTTTGTCTCCAAGTTATGTAATCCTATATAAGGAACTCATTACTCATGGAATAATAACAATTCATTCATCTCTAAGTCATACGACTCTTTCTCTCTCTCTCTCTAGTTCGATCTATTCTAAAACAAGAACACTAGGATTAGAACACGTTATCAGCACGATCCTGCTCCAAGATCAACCAAACTCGGAGATCATCATAAACCCTAGCCGCCGCCAACCACTTCTATCTCTAAGATCTTTTACATTCAGTTGTTTCTTAGATCTTAAACTAATCATACTTTGAATCCTTTCTTTGTTTGATTGATTAAGGTTTCTAAGAAAGGAACCAAGGAGAAGAATCGGCAAAGTTAAAGGTAAGATCTCAAGAACCCTAATCATTACTTGTGGTTCAAGCAATTCGGATTTCAAACTTCTCTTCATCTTAAATCCGATTTAAAAGTTTTTGCGATTTGATTTGGTTGATTTTAGTTCTTGTTTTATTTTAAAATCAAAAACCCTAAACCCTTAATAGTTTTACATGACTTTAGTTTTGTATGGACAACAAGTGATACCCCTTTAAGGATGACACGCTATATGTCCAAACAAAACTTAAGGTCAATATTTAACCTAATCCTAGTGTTCCACATCTTTTGGTCGATGATGCACACCATAGTGTGGCTAGACCATGATTTTCTTTTAGGTCAATGATGCATACCAATAGGTATGACTAGACCATATGAAGTAAAGGTCGATGATACGTACTCTTAAGTACGATTAGACCATAAAACAAAATCAATGGTCGATGATGTTCACCCTCAGGTGCAACTAGATTTTTCACCTGTGATTCACGGTGATCATCCACGATGATCCGCGTTGATCTATGATCCATGATGATCCTCGATGATCCGCGATGATCTACGATGATCAGTGATCCACGGTGATCCTCGATGATCCACGGCGATCCACAATCACCGGTGATGGATGATGCGCACCACAGTGCAGCTAAATCACGATCCGTTTTATTTGGTCGAGGATGTGTACCGAATGGTACTACTAGACCATTAAACTGCATGGGTCGATGTAGCATACCATATGGTATGGCTAAACCATGCACTCGTCCATCCCACTATTTTCAAGGGATTTATAAATCAAACAAGTTAATTAAGAGATGGATGAGTTATGAGAAAGTAAATTTCTAAAGAGAATGCAAACTGGCCGTATGGCTCTCTTATTTGTTTGCTGGCAGTGTGATTTAATTGTGTAATAGCCGAATGGCATTGGTCACACAAACCATATGGCTTTAATGTTTACATACTGGCCGAGTGCCTTTTATTTCTTGGATAGCCAATGGCATCAGAAATTGTATGTACTAACACAAATCATTTTGATATGATTCAGATGTCGAGACTCCATCACTCGGATTACCCAGCCCTTGATCTCAATGGAGACAATTACCTTGATTGGGCGATGAACACTTCAGCCGATTTAAAATCTAAAGGACTTGGGAAGTGTATCAAATACGGCAATGATACCCTTGCATATGAAAGGCGTAGAGCTGTTTTGATAATGAGAAAGCATCTCGTGAAGGATCTGTATGATGAGTGCAGTTACATCAACGATCCTTACGATCTCTGGTCGAGATTGAACACCATGTTCTTCGAGCCATTACTAGATGAGTCCATGAAAGAATGGAAGGCTCTGAGGTTCCAGGATTATGAATCCGTGGATGACTATCACTTTGATCTTATGAGAATCACCAATAGTCTTAAACTATGTGGTGAAGTGATAACAAACTATGACTTGTTAAGCAAGACTCGTGACACGATCCATTCAAAGGAAGTGTTGTTATCACAGAAGGCTAAAGGTTTCACAACCTATTACGACCTTCTCTCATACCTTTCAGCTCTTGAGGAAAAGAAGCAGAAAAGGAAAGTAAACCTCGACAAATTCGACTATGTTATGGAGATAAGTGCCGAGTATCAATGTGAGATGATATACGGTGATGCTGAAGAAGCTAAGAAAAGAAAATTCGGGTGGACTCATATAGATGATGAGATTGGTTTATTCATTGAATAGAGAACCAAATGTGAGCCACGTCCAAGATGTTATTATGGACTGGCCGGCTATTGTTTAAGCCTTTTGACATTCTGATTTCATACTTATGATTTGGTGTTTTCTTTTAAATATAATGTGTCATTCAAATTTCATAGCATTAATAAAAGTTTTTCTTTTATCTTGATTGATTTGCTTGAAAAATATTTTTGATTGCCAAATGAGAATGAAAACTCGAGAAGAGTATGTCTAGACCACCACGCCTAAGGCATGACCTTAAGAGGCACAAAATATATCACCTAAGACCCATTGAGAGAGACCCAAAATCCCCACTGGCCGTGGACAAGGATACCACAATAACCGTGGTTGTAGATCCAATCATGGTCGAGGAGGGAGTAAAGGTCGAAATGGCATTACAAGCCACATCAAAATGGTTTCTATAATAAACCAATGGGCAAAGCAAAAGGAAATGTTCCTTTAGCTTATGAAAATCGCCAAAGGCATACATATAAAAGAGGTCGAGACTACATTCTCCCTACTGATCTAATACTATGCTAAGGATCAGTGTGAGAAGGCATAAAAGCCTAGGTAACCAGTAAGGTTCACCAACGAATTTATACACTTTATGGCATGACCGGATTAGCCATCCTGGTCCGAACTTGATTAATAAGGCACAAAGAGTTATCCCATAAGATCTCACGTTGTGAAACATGTACACAAGGGAAACTCAGTAGGCTTCATTGTTCCAAGCAACACGAAAGTATAATCTGATCATGAGGATAGTGAGGACAAAACCCGTGATCATGACCATACCACAAATTCGTGTATCATGGTCTAAAACCATGCTGGCCGTCCAAGTATTACGTTTAAGTGAGGACAAACAAACGTATTTTATAGCATGTTCATGAGGGGAAGAATAAACACTCCGTGTGGTCCATGACCATACTATAAAACCCGAACATGATAAGCATGGCCGAAGGCCATAAGGCATTATAGCTTGGCCGTATAAGGTATAACCTATAAGGTTGAGACTTCAAAAGTCTATAAGCTTGGGTACACCACAAGAATACATGTATGAAAGATAAGATACATCAGGCCATATAAAGTGAGCATAGATATTCCCGTCTAAAGATGATAAAGGGTCATAATCCAGATATAGACCATCCTAAGACTTTATGGATAAACCACCACATACCTATGTGCCATCTAGGATGGAATACCTCATCTAAGGATGAGATGAAAATCGGGAATATATGTTGGATAAGAGAACATGATCTTTCTCCCACGAATTTAATGAGATCATGAGCCAAACAAAGGTGATCATATTGTGGCCAAGGTACACGGATTACATACAAGATGAATCCGACTATCCAACATCATGGAGAAAGCTATAAGCTGGTAAATAAAAAGTAAAAGTGGAATGGTTTTAACCATCCAAGTCTTGGCAAAGATCCTCGGACCAGATATATATGTACTGGACGTCCATAAACAAAGAAAGAATGATAGCCAGACAGACCCGAAAGAATGACTAAGTCATACCAGCTTAGCACCACTATATAAATGTCCTAGTAGAGACATAATCAAGTTGCTGTAGAAGTTTATACAAGATAGACCAGTATGTTCCATATACAAGGAACCTCGGATAGAAAGAGATAAGGTGCTCATAATGATAGATCCGGGTTCATGAAAGAGAAACCATACTAGACAATGAGATAAGACCGGCCGGTCCTAAGGTACAGGTATCATACAATGTAGCCTTGCAAACTACAAAGTATTCAATGATCCTGATAAGAATAAAATCTCAATCGATTGTATCATGTCTAGAACGCGATATAACGCGAAGGAACATTATATAAGGTGTCGACACATACACACACTCATAAGTGATAAAGAAAAAGCACTTGAGCATAAGAGATATGCGAGGATCACTAACCCACGTAAGAGTACTCATCATAGAGAAATGAATGGGACGTGGAGTTATGGTAAAGAATGTATATGATGGGCGTATTGGCCAAATACATAAGATAGACGCCATCTAACCAGTGAATAGATGAGTCTTGTGAGGAAAAGAAAATCGTGAGCTGTAGAACATGAAAGTACAGACAAGTGGTCGTACATGTTGCTACATAAAGCATTCAAAGGAATGGCTTGATCACACAAGGATACTCACAGGGACTAAGGAACAAGGAAATAAATTCCTATGTGGTGAATGCTACTACCCAATATCGAAATTGATAAATATCTGGGCATATAAGAAAGATGTAGTAGACAATTGATATCTCACTGGATATATATAAAGGTAACATAAGATACCTTGAGAAATGAGAAAAAAGTTCTCATAGAACAACATCGTTCCTGCGTTGTTCATGGACTGAAATGCAGCTGCATGCGTGTATGTACACACGATATGATAAGACTAAGTGATGCATAGTAGAAAGTTCTATAAGAACGTTTCAGATCAGTCCATATAGTAGTCAATATATTCCTTGTGTTTATACTTAAAGAAAGGATGATTAAGATGATTGATTCTTGGAAAGGCTATGAAGAGACTACGATGATCTATAGTAGAGATCATTAGCCGTATATGAATGTTGGGATCTATGATCCAACGTACCAAGAATAGATTGATCAAATGGTCTGAGAATCCATCAGATTCACGACCAAAGGGAACCATACCGACTAGGATCATGTCCGACCTAGTTCGACCTTAATCATCATTGGTCCCGACCAATCCATCCCGTCCAGCTTGTTCCGACCAGTTCCTCTAGGTCTTAAATCCGACCTAAACCATCCAAGTGAGAGGAACGTCCTATTGACCAAAAGGTGGCTTAGTTTTGATTAAACTTCAAACTATAACACAATAGCCACTTCATGAACAGCCGTGGACATATACAAAAAGTTCATAAAGAGTTTTGGTCAAAGGATATGAATAAGATATATAGTTGACAAGAACATAATCCGGATGGATTATGGATGATGTCATGATCCGGACAGATCATGGACATACAAAGACATTCATGGTCGAATTTATCTAAGAGAGATAAACCATATGATCCGAATGGACCATGAATATCATGAAAGCATTTTGTTGATGCAGGTTACCAGTCCAATCCACACAGTGCTAAGTCCCAAACCGGCTATGTTTTCACATATGGAGGCACGACCATTTCATGGAGATCAGTCAAGTAGACTATATCAGCCACATCATCCAATCACTCGGATATATTGGCGATCCATGAAGCAAGCAGAGAGTGTGTCTGGTTGAGACTCATGACACACCATATTCGGACAGCATGTGGGATCACGGATGGTAAAGACGAGCCGACCGTTCTTTACGAAGACAATGCAGCCTGCATAGCTCAGCTCAAAGATGGTTACATCAAGGGTGACAAGACTAAGCATGTTCTCCCCAAGTTCTTCTTCACCCACAATCTTCAGAAAGAAGGAGAGGTCAAGGTACTCCAAGTCAGATCAAGCGAGAACTCAGCCGACCTCTTCACTAAGGCATTACCAACATGCACGCTCAGGAAGCTTATGCAGTAGATTGGTATGCGAGCACTGAGAAGCCTTCAGTGATGTTCACTTCAGGGGAAGTAATGCGGCTGTACTCTTTTTCCTATCCATGGCTTCCCGTTTTTACCACATTGGGTTTTTGGGTTTACCATGGAAAGGTTTTAACGAGGCAGTATTCCAAACGCATTACAAACTCTAGACGGTTATGGCATTACAATCTCGGTTTTTAACGAGATAGCATCTTACACGCATAATGGACATCAAGGGGAAGTGTTATGAATATTGTGTGATGTCTATTATGGAATGTTCTAGATTTACTTGTTCCCTACTCCAAGTTACTTGTTCCCTACTCCAAGTTATTAGACTTTGTCTCCAAGTTATGTAATCCTATATAAGGAACTCATTACTCATGGAATAATAACAATTCATTCATCTCTAAGTCATACGACTCTTTCTCTCTCTCTCTCTAGTTCGATCTATTCTAAAACAAGAACACTAGGATTAGAACAAAATGTTTTTTTTTTCGCGCTATCTTTCCTATAACTTTTAGTACTAACTGTATGATCGATGGATCATAGCAATGTATCCTACTTTTATTTAAAGTCTTTTATATAAAGCCTTTAGAAAAAATCAGATAGAATCCAAAAAAATAAAAAATCAGAAAATGGTTTTGGGGAAATGGGGAACTTAAAGTTTGAGAATTGCATCTCCATGTATGATTGTTTCAGTATTGTCATCAAATGTTTTCAGTTGTATACTCAACTTCAAAAGCTATATAGCTTCGTTATAATGGTACTTATAGTCTTAACACATTAGGAGTACGTACTACTTAGATGAGTTTCCTTTTCTCGAAGAAAGTTTTCAAGTGCCAAAACTGAAAGCCAGCCACCGATAAACAAACCCCGAGTGACAAGAAACTCAACAACGCCATCTTCGAGTTTGTGGATCTGGTCAGTTCATGCATCTCTTCTCCCCTGATCATTCCACCAAACCATAAGTTATAATAATAATTATTGATCTCATCATCTATCTTCAAACCAAACAAAGAACTGAATCGAAATGTATGTTCTACCTTTCGTGAAGATAATACATCTCCTCGTGGATGGAAACAATAGTGTCTAATAAGCTCTTAACCGACGACTCCATCATCTACCATTAACAACATCAAGATCCAACAAGCAGCTTAGTAAAATCAAACCCTAAAACACTAATCTAGACGACAAGCGAATCGCCAAACCTAAAAATACTTACTTCGACTTGGCTCTTCTTCACCACTTTCGACCAATCTTTGGAATGAACACCAGACCTCCAATCTAAATCAATGGTCAACGTTGTCTCCGGGTTATGATTGACGGCAGTGATGCACGTCAAGTAACTACCGGTCTCAGATGCAGTAAACGAGAACTGACCAGACTCCACATTATCGGCTTCGTGCAGCATCGTACCTTGTGGCGACATCACCTACAAAATAGATCACAAGCAAGATGAAAAATATTGAGATCCACAAGTTTGAAACAAAACATGATGTGGAAATATTCGGGTGTTTGCACTACATTGACGATGATTTTGTGAGAAGCAGGGAGAGGATGATGATCATCGTTAGGGTTTACGATGAAGTATTTGCCGACGGTCATGGATTCTAGGTGGATATCCTCAGATATGCATTTCATCTGCCCAGAATGAATTTCGTACCTCATTGATAGTGTTTTAGGAGACAAAAACATAATAATCAAAAGAAAAATAGAGCTTCGACGAAGATCCATGGCGGAACCAGAGAGAAAGAGAGAAAGAGAAAGAGAAAGACAGAAATAAATAATAATTAGGAAAAAAATCTTAGCAGTATTCAAAGGTTTTTTTGGCTGTTTTGGGTAAACTTCAGAGGCAAAAGAGAGTCAAACAATTTATACCACGTGTAAACGTTTAACTTGTTGAAACTTGTGAAAATATTTTTTATATAGTGTCACTTGATTTCTTTCCTGTTTTTGCCGCCGGTATTTTGTATATGGGCTTTATCCATTGGTGAAGCGTATATACCAAATTTCAGACCAAAGTCTTTAAGGCCTAAAATTTGCATCTATTTTTCTATTAGTTGCAAATAATAAATAAAAAATAAAAATTTCGAAATAAATTATCTATCTATTTTTTCTATTAATTAAAATGTTATTAGGTGTATAGATAATAATATTTTTATTTATAAAGTATACAAAATATTTTTTTTTTAATTTGTATGCATAAATATAAAACAACAATTAAATTGAAATTGAGAGAGTAGTAGTTTAATTAAACAATTCGATCATACGTTTGAGAAATGCATTACTGCTAACTGGTTATGTATCTTAGACGACACAACACTGTCTTCTAGCGGAGTGACAGCAATATTCATTTGCTTTTGGTCCTTTAAAAAGTCAACTTCGCTCATATTAAGTAATTACAAAGAGATCCTCAAAGTATAAAGCAACCTTATCAATTAATATCTCTGACATAAAATACTTATATTTTATTAGTTATTTAAATTTTATTTGTTTTCTCAAAAGCAAAACCATTTATAGTTTGACAAATAAGCAATAGAGAATCTCACAATATCTATGCAGATGTATATAATTTTTTTCTTAATTTGTATGCATAAATATAAAACAATAATTAAATTGAAATTGAGAGAGTAGTAGTTTTGTTGGGGGAATTGGTTAACTACCCATAACAACCATCCAAATTAGCTAAGTACCCATTGATTGATATTAGTGACTTTGCTCATACACTTTAGGCAACAAATAGACTAAAAAAACCATTGGCTTCTGACAAATCAACAGGTCAAAGCAGAGAATATCAGGTTTGGAGAAGAGTGATCGAGGTCATATGTCTGCATATTTTTCTTTCATATGTTTTTTCCTTTGAGTTTTTAAATTAATTTTATGGATTTTTTTCTCATCTTGGTAGAAATTGAGTTTTTTTCTTCATTTCCATTTTTCATTCAAACTTTTTTTAAAACTCAGATTTAAACTTTTATTTTTCAATTTATATAAAATATGTTTGCGAATTAACAAAATATGTTAGCGATTTAACAAAATTTGTAACAAGATACAAAATTTGTTAACATGTTACAAAATAGGTTAGCGGATTAACAAATTTTGTAAAATGATACAAAATTTGTTAACATTAAAATAACATCAACTAAAGTATCGCTAACATGATACAAAATTCGTTAACATTAAAATAATATCAATTTTTATTGAATTTATGATAGAACTACATTATAACTCATCAATAATTTGACCGTCGAACATTTTACAAAATATGTTAGCGGGTTAACAAAATTTGTAACAAGATACAAAATTTGTTAACATGTTACAATATATGTTAGCGAGTTAACAAATTTTGTAACATGATACAAAATATGTTAGCATTAAAATAACATCAACTATAGTCTCGTTAACATGATACACAATTTGTTAACATTAAAATAACATCAACATTTACTAGGTTTAATAGAACTACATTATAACTCATCAATAATTTGACCACCAACATTTTATAAAATATGTTAGCGAGTTAACAAAAATTGTAATAAGATACAAAATTTGTTAACATGTTACGAAATATATTAGTGAATTAACAAATTTTATAACATGATACAAAATTTGTTAACATTAAAATAACATTAACTATAAAATGCATAAACTTATTTCAAATTTAGACAATCATAATGAAAAACTTACCAGAAGCATAGTCATGAACTTGTGTGACTTATGCATTCAATTCATAATTTGTAAACACTAATCTAAAGGATTAAACCCAAGAAAATAGAAAAAATAAAGTTTTAATGAGACTAAGAAAGAAATAAAAAAATCAAAAGAAACAATATAATTTAATCTGAGTACTTTGGTAAGAAAATAGATAGCATATTGTTCATAAGTGATATGAGAGAAAAAAAAAGCATAAGAAAATGAAAAATAGTTAGGAAAGAAGATGAAAGAGAAATAAGGAAAAAAAAAGAAAGAAAAATGAGTCACAAGAATCGGAATGGTTCAATCATCTTTCAACAGTGATGATTGACAGAGCTACTTCTAGGCCTGCAAGTAGATGGTAGGGATGTTTTGGTCAATGAAAACAGTGAATCATCAAGTGTGGTAAGTCTCAAATTAGAGCATTCATTAGAGGTATATAGACCAATTTTCTCTTTAATCAAACAATTCAATCATACGTTTGAGAAACGCATTACTGCTAACTGTTTCTGTATCTCAAACGACACAACACTGTCTTCTAGCGGAGTGACAGCAATATTCATTTGCCTTTGGTCCTTTAAAAACTCAACTTCGCTCATATTAAGTAATTACAAAGAGATCCTCAAAGTAAAAAGCAACATTATCAATTAATATCTCTGCCATAAAATACTTATATTTTATTAATTATTTAAATTTTAAGTGTTTTCTTAAAAGCAAAACCATTTATAGTTTGACAAATAAGCAATAGAGAATCTCACAATATCTATGCAGAGAACTTATGTATTTACTAGGTGTTTTTCTGCACCATGTGCAGTAAAAAAAGTTTAAAATATTTTTAATAGATAAATATAAAATATATTTAATTTTTAAATAATATTGTAAATTTTCTTTTTCTTAACAATATTTTAATATAAATTTGATTTAAATAAACATTAAAATTAAGATAAAAAATAATTTTGTTTATTTTAAGATTTAATTTTTATAATTAAAATTAGAATAAATTTTGATTTTACGATTTAATTTTTATAATTTCTGAAAAATGTATACATTTTTGAAAATTTTATAATTTAAATGATATTTGGAAATTTGAAATGTCATAGTTGAATATATTTATTTTAACGATGATTTATGAGTTATTACCGTATTCGAAATAAATCTAAAAATGTAAATCGACAATAAATGTAATATATGAGTTATTACTATATTTTAAAAAGTTTAAAAATATAAATTAACATTAAATATAATTATATGTGTCATATTAATTTATAAGCATGTCATTAATATTAATAGCCATGTCATATTATTTTTGTGAAAATGATTATACAGAAGACATGTGGCAAAATTATTTCTCAAATATAGTCTAGGGGATCTCCCTCGTACTTTTTATATTTTTTGTCTTAGATATTGTAGGAGAAGTCATTGATGGAGGTGCTCTTCATCTACTCATCATCTTGAGTATAACATATTTGCTTAAAAGTTCTTTGAATTTGATCGATCCACGTAAACAATTATCCATTGACTCATTGAGGAATGAGGACGATAAGGTCTTCGTGTACAGGTTCTACTCTGAGGATCACGTACTGACTGAGAAGGAAGAACCTCGACAACGGGGGGGGGGGGCTAAAGATGAATGAGAAACCCTAGAAAGTAGAAAGAACGAGGCGATGGTATGATGGAAGAGAGTTTATCACTTAGGAAGATTCAGGTTTTTTTTCTTCCTTAACAGGTTCTCTATAAGCCGAATATTAAATATTCATGTATGCCTAGGCCCTGTCCGTTTAAATTTTCCCTGGAAACCCACAACTTTCCTGGCTCTTTAAAAAAAAAAAAAAAACCTACAACTTTCGACTGCAACCGTTCTTTTATGCGTTGTAGCATCTTTTGATCAGTAGCAGCATCAGTTGCAAGTTGCCAAAAAATAAAAAGATCGCTGTATAATTCAGAGATCAATAAGCGATTCATACTATGACTAATAAGCCTCAACAAAACAAACAACTTGTGACATTTGATAACAGTTGCAAATCGCTATTGCAAATTACAATCACAAGTTATTGCGACAGCTGAACAAATATGGACATTTAGGATAAGTAGAATTGTAAAAATAATACTTTGTTCGTCTATAGAACCAGATCCGTAATTATTAGTTAGTAGGCCCTAAATCACTTTTTCAAAAAGTTTTATCAAAATTCTATTGATAGATTTTTATTAAATCTAAATTTTATAGAAACATATCAGTTGATACAACTTCTAATAAAATGCGACATGAAAAATTTAAATCAGTTTGGATTATATAAGGTCAACAATTTTACCGGTTAGATCCTAGGTCCAAATATGAAAATATTATTTATACTTTAATTCGTCTATAAACCACATATATTTTCTTATGTCTGGGCATAAAATCTGGAACCCGAAATCTGAACCGAACCCGAACCGAAAAACCCGACCCGTTATCCGACCCGAAATGTAAAAATATCCGAACGGGTCTTGTAGGGTGGTATAAAAAATATCAGAACCCGAAGTGTTATTAACCGAACCCGAACGAGTAACCTGAAAAACCCAAAACTAATAGTTAATATAAATATTTTGAAATATATATATAAGTATTTTAGTTATTAAATTTAATATTCGTGGTAATATGATATATAATAATAAATATTAACAATATTAAAAATGTTTTAAGTACACAGCTAGTTATAAATAAGTAATTTATAATTTGTTCATTGGAATAACAAGTCTACTCTCTATAATATAATGTATATTGTTTACAAATAATGTTTGTTTTCATGCTTGATTTAATATTTTAGTGTTATTTTAGCAATTTTATGTGTGATAGATTAATTTTTTATTAATTTAGTTGTTTTTCTTTATGTTTTTCTTTAAGTTTTTGTTTTTTTTACTTTGGTTATATCCGAACCGAACCGATATAACCCGAACCCGAATGATATATGGTTACTTTATGGGTTTTAGGATGCAATATAATTTTTTACCGAACCCGAAATGTTATTATCCGAACCCGACCCGTACTAATAAAATTTTACTATGGGACATAGGAGCGTAAACCCAAAAACCAAAAATCCAAAAAACCCGATCCGAACGCCAACGGATACCCGAACACCCAAGCCTATATTTTCCCATTAAAAAGAGTTAAATAATTTGTTAGGTTATTTTGGGTTTTGGTTTGGTTCGATAGCAAATTAAATGTAATTATAAATAAATATAATTAATATTTGTAGGTATATAATTTGTATTTCAAAAGATCTGGTAAATTTAGTTTTCAGTTCAGTTTCAGTTATTATTATTTTTTATTTAAAAGTTAAAGTTTCAGTTATTCGGGTTTTAAAATATATAGAACCTGCTCGGTTATTATGAAATTTAGTTCAATGTTGATTTTTTTCGTACCATTAGATTTCCCATAAATATAATTAGACTTATATATTGTCTTACGTAGAAATTCATTTTAAAAATATATACTTAATTTCAAAAATAAATCTGCGCTATTAAAATCTTTATTTATTAAAAATTGTCCAACAAATGGTTTGTTCTATCAAAACTTATTCCACAATATTTAATACATTCAGTCATTAAGTACTTTAGTCTATTTGAACTCTTTTTTCGGACAAAGTCTAATTTAACTAAGATCTTTATTTTAACCGACTACACGCACCATTATACTATTACATTTTGTAGGTTCATAAACAAACCTATGGTGAACAGGTTTCTAGGTGTTATGTTTTAGTGGACAAGTTTTGATCAAAACATATTAATAAGTTTTAATAGATAAGTACATGAACACGACCTTTTAAATACCACTTTGTAGATCTCTTCAGCCTTTTTGTTTTTAAATTATATAGAATGAGTGAAAACTTGAAAAATTCTTACTTCCACTTATTTAAGATTTTTGTTTTGTTTTTTTACGGAATATGATACGAGAAGATTTAAATGGAAAGTGTACTTCTCTACGGCTAAAAACAATATTAAGTCGTCGCATTGACCTTTGACCTTGTATCGTCCTGCCCAAGTGCCCACAATGGTTATTCTTGAATTTTTAATTGTACTGAAAATATTGACTTTCTAACAAGAGGAAACGACGGATATATTGTACCAGCTGTAAATACTGAATGTTTAAATATACATCTGCAGTGATTTGTAACATTAATATATATATATGCAAGACAACGATATTCGACTAACCGATGACTTTTTTTTTTGTCAACCGATGACTTAGTACCCATTTACATATAAAATACATATGTAAATCACTCAATTATATATGTGGTTAAGTAATAATTGAAAACAACTCTTGGTGTATATCAGTATATGTATTCATTTCTTGTATTACTGCCTTCAGACACATAACAAAGAAAGGTTTCAGACAAGAAGTTTAGAAAAGTGAAGATGAAGTTCGGAAAAGAACTGTCGTCACAAATGGTACCGGAGTGGCAACAAGCTTACATGAGCTACGACTATCTCAAAAACCTTCTCAAAGAAATCATAAAACTCAAAGACAGAACCAACCCTCCCCCACCATCACATCATGCCGTCTCCGGTGAAGGACTTAGCCGCAAAATGACTCTATACCGAGCTTTTAGTGGTCTTGTCCAAACGCCAGGAAAGAAAAGACAAAGCTCGGGGCAAACCAACCCTTCTCTAAAAACTGACATTGAAGAAGGTAGTGGTTATGCTTCGCCTACTTCTACTTCAAAACAACTTGACAGTGAATCTATATTGGTCTATGTTTTATATAATATTATTGTAGGGTTTTTTATAGTTTCAATGTGAGATTTTTAACAGGTTATGCTCCGATACTCGTCAACAAAGGAGGTCATGGATTAGAAACTACGTTTTTGATGACGGCAGAGGAAGGAGGAGAATATGAATTGGTGTTTTTCAGGCGTCTCGACGATGAGTTTAATAGAGTTGAGAAATTCTATAAAGAGAAAGTGGAAGAAGTAGTAAATGATGCGATTATGCTTAACAAGCAAATGGATGCTCTAATTGCATTCCGAGTTAAGGTTGAGAATCCTGTTGGCTGGGGATGGGAGGAGAGGACGGTGGAGATGACTCGCTTAGCCTCCGACGTTGCCGCTTCCACTGCTGCCATAGCTGCTTCTACACCCGCTAGAACTGGAACCAGTAAGTTCTTTAAAATGCATTTATGTATTTAGTTTACAACACGCAGAAAATGCCCTTAATGACCCTTGGAATAGCTGATTCAACGAAAATTATGTTATTAAGCTAGTATAATTATTATTGTCTGATAGTAGTATTTATTTGAACGAGGCAAGATCTTTGTCGTGAAAGAGAGCAACGTAAGTGGAAATGAACTCAATATAAAATGAAAAACAACCTATATTATCATAATATAAGGTGTATATTTAGCAACTTATGACGATGGAAACGGTCCAATTCTAAATTCAATTCCAGTTAAACTAAGTCCAAAAAAACCGGGCTTCGTAGCCTGGTGGTAATGGAACCTCGGCTGAGGTGTCCGCCACCCAGCTTCGAAACCCGGCCACAGCGATTTAACATCCTTACTGCTGGAGCGCTGGACCCCTTCGGGGGATATTTGGGAAAGTGGCTGCCCAGACACCAGAGATATCAAAAAAAAAAAAAAAAAAAAAAAAAAAAAAAAAAAACTAAGTCCAAAAAGAATCACTCAATCAAATCTGTATTATAAAACTCTTGCACCGTTAAAAACCAAACGGCGTTAAAGCAAATCCATATATAACTGTTAACCAGAAAAACAGAGTCGGTTTAAACTTCTCTAAGTCTTCGTATTGAAAATTCGGTTTATTTCGGTCTCGAACTTAACCGGAACGTTAATTTTGAAATCGATAGTTATAGTTCTCTCCCGCCTTATGTTGCAGTGAAGCCTAGAGCTCAATCTCGCTTAGAGGCCATACATGAAGGAGGATCCAACAGAGCTGACCAATCCGACGATGTTGAAGATCACGGTGACGCGAGAAGAAGCAGCTTGAGCAAAATGGCAGCTGGAAGGCCAGCCCCAATCGAGGTTCTAGACCACATAAAGATCAACAACACTAAGGAAACACCTCGTTCCACCATTAAAGGGGTTCTCCATTCCTCCAACCATGAAGAGATCATATTCAATAGGCATAATCTGAGGGAAGTTGAAGAGAAGCTCAAACTCGCCTTCGTTGAGTTTTACCAGAAGCTTAGTCTCCTCAAGAGCTACAGGTTGCCTTCACGTGTACATGAATGTGTTCAATTTTGTTGAAAATTTGACTTATTATTTTACTGGAATCGTAACATATATGCAGCTTTCTGAATGTGTTGGCGTTCTCCAAGATTTTGAAGAAGTATGATAAGGTTAGGCTTTGGTCATAATAAAAAAAAAATTATTCTAAGGCTGTTGAAAATATTGAAAGGTGTTGTACGTCATTACATTCACACAGATAACTTCGAGAAAAGCTTCAAAGCCTTACATGAAAATGGTTGATAATTCGTATCTTGGAAGCTCAGATGAGGTAAGCTTTGAATGCAATCCAAACTAGAATATTAGCTCTGATTAATCCTCTGTTTTGTTCCTTGTAAGAACCTTCTATTGCTTATCTTATGTCACAGCTTATGAAACTGATACAGCGTGTTGAGGCTACATTCATAAAACATTTTGCAAATGGTAACAGAAGAAAAGGAATGAACATTTTGAGACCTCAAATGAAAAGAGAAAGACATCGACTTACATTCTCCACAGGTAGAATCATAGATACAAAAAAACATGTTCTGGTTTATGTTTTTAATTTATTTTTTCAGTGTGGTGTGTTTATGAGGATTTTTTTTTATTTCAGGTTTCTCTGCTGGATGCGTGTTTTCTCTTATAGTAGCTCTTGTCTCCATCATACGCGCCCGGAATATCTTTCAAAAGGACGGCTACGAAGGTTACATGAAAACTATGTTCCCTCTTTATAGGTAAAACTTACTTTGCATGTTCAACAAAATTATTTTATAAGGGTGAAACTTGTTCCTTTAAAAGACTTTTGTTGCTCTTCTTGCAGCTTGTTTGGCTTCATTGTGCTTCACATGACTATGTATGCTATTGATATATACTATTGGAAGCGTTATCGAATAAACTATGCATTCATATTTGGGTTCAAGCAAGGAACTGAACTTGGTTACAAACAAGTTCTGTTTGTGGGATTTACCATTGGAGCTTTTGCTTTGCTTTGTGTTCTTGGTAATCTTGACATGCAAGCAAACCCTAGAACCAAAAGTTTCCAAGCAGTAACCGAACTTCTTCCTCTTTTCCTTCTTGGTGTAAGTCTGTAAATCCGAAAAGATCAGTTTTTAATGCTAACTCAGCTGTATAATGGGGCTAAATCTATATGATGTTCGTTTCAGGCTATGTTTGCAGTTTTAATATTGCCATTAAACATTCTCTACCGCTCAAGCCGCTTCTTCTTCCTGACGTGTCTGTTTCACTGCCTTGCTGCTCCTCTTTACAAGGTAGGTGAAACATAAACTTTAACGGCTTATTATTCTTGATAATATCATTTTTGTTTTTTTTTATAATAATATCATATAGTTACTAATGACTGCTCAATGCAGGTAACCTTACCCGATTTCTTCTTAGGAGATCAATTAACTAGTCAAGTACAAGCACTTCGAAGCATCCAGTTTTATATATGTTACTATGGCTGGGGAGACTTCAAACAAAGGCAAGACACATGCAACGACTGGCAAGAATACAAAATTTTCTTATACATTGTTGCTGTAATCCCATATCTGTCTCGCCTCCTTCAGGTACAAAAAGCAAATTATTCCAAAATAACATGATCTAACATTGTTCCAGCGTTCGATAGTTTTATGTGTTGTTCTATTCTATTCAGTGCATGCGACGAATGTTTGAGGAAAGAAGCCTAGAGCAAGGATACAACGGAGTCAAATACTTGTTGACAATAATAGCGGTTTGTTTAAGAACAGCTTATGGTTTTGAAACCAATAAGAATCATAAGTTTATCCTCAAAATATTAGCTGGTTCTGCATCAGTTCTTGCTGCTGTTTTCTGTACATACTGGGACTTTGTCCATGACTGGGGACTTCTGAATAGAACATCTAAAAACAGATGGCTTCGTGATAAACTTCTTGTCCCACACAAGAGAGTATACTTCATTGCAATGGTACCTGATCTATATAAAACGTTTAATTATCTTAGAAAAAAGATTATATGTGTTTCGTGAGTTATGTAATCTCCATTATCCACAGCTGATTCTTGAGATTAAATTTGCAGATCTTGAACGTTATGTTGAGGTTCGCATGGTTGCAAACAGTATTAGATTTTGAGTTTAAGTTTCTTCATACTCAGACGGTGCTTGCGGTTGTGGCCTGTCTTGAGATTATTCGTCGTGGTATATGGAATTTCTTCAGGTTACTACTTCACACTTACTTATTTGCTTTTTTTTTGTGGATTACCAAGAAACTTTGGATATAATCATGCATTTATATTTTTTTGACTAACATTTACATTGTTTTTTCTTTTGCATTCTCTCTATCATGTATTTTTATAATTTTTATTTTCTTTTGTTTATTAAAAAAGGCTAGAGAATGAGCACTTGAATAATGTGGGGAAGTACCGAGCTTTCAAGTCAGTTCCACTACCGTTCAGCTACAACGAAGACGATGAAAAAGACGATTAACATGTTTACAGAAGAACGTGAACATTTTCTTATACATAATACATGAAACGAAGTGTGTTTGTAACAAAAATTATTCAATACAAATTGATGGAAGTAATTTATCCCGTATATGGACGTGTGAATGTGATTACTGATTAGTGTTTGTCGAACCGACACAAGTCACAAGTGCCAACTGGAAAACTTCTCCGATCAAAATTGTACGATTGGTATCTGTAGCATAGAAAACGAAAATGTAAAGAGAAGTCCACAATAATTTGTCGACGACATCAGTTTATAAAGCACTTTAAAAAAGTTCCTAAACCTAATTGCAGTCTAAAGTACCTAATAATACTTTGTAAAAGTACTTAAAATGATTTTAAAAAATATTATAAGTACATAACAGTTTTGATTGTTAATGAGTAAAACGTGAAAACCCCCTAGTTAGTTATCTTTTGCGGAATATGATTACAGAAAGTCGGTTCCTTGACCATGACCTTGTATCCCACGTCGTGTCCACAATGGTTATCTTTGACTTTCTATAAATATGGGAAGGGGCGGATATTGATTGATTTGTATACTATCAATTAATATAAATTTGCGGTGTGTCGGTGACTAATAAGTCATAACATTGATTTTAAAAATGTAAGACAGCGATATTCCATTAAGCGAAGGACCAGTATCTAGACATGTTCGAGCGTTGATTATGTTTATGTATTTTATTAAAACAAGTTTTGGTGTGTATACATATTCATTTCCTCTTCGATTGCTTTCAGACACAACAAAAGAAAGGTTTCAGACAAGAAGGATGAAGTTCGGAAAAGAATTGTCGTCACAAATGGTACCGGAGTGGCAACAAGCTTACATGAGCTACGAATATCTCAAAAAACTTCTCAAAGAAATAATCAAACTCAAACTCAGAACCAACCCTCCTCCTCATCCTCCTCCACATCAAGCCGTTTCCGGTAAAGGACTTAGCCGCAAGATGACACTATACCGAGCTTTTAGCGGGCTTGTTCAAACGCAAGGAAGAAAAAGACAAAGTTCGGGGCAAATCAACCCTTCTCTAGAAACTGACATTGAAGAAGGTAATGTTTGTTTGACAATGAATCTACATTTCCCATGTCTTTTATACATTTATTGTAGGGTTTTAAAGAAAACTTCAATGTGAGATATTCTTAACAGGTAATGCACCGATAATCGTCAACAGAACGAGTAATGGATTAGAAACTATGTTTTTGATGACGGCAGAGGAAGGAGGAGAATATGAATTGATCTTTTTCAGGCGACTCGATGATGAGTTTAATAGAATTGAGAAATTCTATAAAGAGAAAATAGAAGAAGTAATGAATGATGCGATTATGCTTAACAAGCAAATGGATGCTCTAATTGCATTCCGAGTTAAGGTTGAGAATCCTATTGGGTGGGGATGGGAAGAACGGACGGTGGAGATGACTCGCTTGGCCTCCGATGTTGCTACTTCCACGGCTGCGATTGCTGTTTCTACACCCTCTAAAACTCGAACCGGTAAGATCATTTAACCGCAGTTAATTTTTACTCCATCGCGGAGTAATTACGTATGATTCTTGAAATAACGAATATAGTTTCATAAAGTCCGTTATATCAATCATTACTTAATATTTCTTTGAACGAGGCAAAGTCCGTGTTGAACTAAAGACAAAATAGTAAATAATAAAACATTTCGGGCATGTTCTTGCAATAAACATGACCTTAGATTTATATTTTATAAATATTTCTTTTAACGCGGCAAGTCAGTGTGAACTAAAGACAAAAAAAATCTATCATATACGGGCAAGTCAGAGTAACATTTAGATTTATCTCTAATAACAGCTTATAACGTTAAATCGAATCAAATCCTTTGACCAAAAAAAAATCTATACTATTAAAACAGGATCCTATTGGTTTTTTTACTAAAAATACCCCTTTCTTTAATAACATTGCATATTTCATTAAGGGTAATCAAGTAATATTAATAACAAATCTATAGTGAGTCATTTTTTTAAAATCCAGCCCATTGCCCACATCATCTCTTTTGGGCCATTTGGGCCGATTAACAAATCAGATTCAATTTTTATTTTTTTCGGATTGGGTTCGAGTTGGATCTTTCCAGGTCCGGGTGGGTTCGGTTCTCATGCATAAGAACCTGAAAAATAACCAAAATATCTAAAACGGGATCGGTTATTTATACTCAGAGTAACCAAAGTATCCGATTCGGTTCAATTTTTTGTATCCAAATTACTCAAAAGTAACCAAAAATATCAATTCTATACAGTTTTTTGGATAAACTTTTATCCAAACTATCATATTTTATCCAAAAATACTCAAAAGTACTAAAAATGACTACTATAGTTAACTTATGATATTAATTTAAAATATTAAAATAATTATAAATATAATTATAACATATATTTTTAGATATATATTCACATTTTGGATATCTTCGGGTACTCATTTGATTCTCGGTTCGGATAGGGTTCGGATCGGTTCTTCGGATATAGCAATTTAGAATTCATTCGGATATTTACCCCGGGTCTGATCGGGTTCGGGACCCTGATTTTTGGGTTGGTTCTTCGGGTCCGGATATTGTGATCAGGCCTATACTCATTTAAAATGAAACACGATAAAAAAAGATAAAAAGCTTAAGTCTTTTATAAAAAAAACAACTATATGAAAATATGACATTTATTAAATATTTGTCAATTTAAAAAAAATAAAGGAAAATAAACCCGCGCTTTAAAAGCGCGGGTCAAAATCTAGTTTATACTATTAAAACAGAAACATTCTGAAAAATTTACTTATAAAAGGTTATTGCACCTATTTATTGACATTTTGGTGTTACCTTTATTTTCTCTAACTATACCATATATATGGGGATAATTTGCTAGCGTGTTGTTTTATTAAGTTTTCTAGTGTATCGTAACATGTGGAATATTTGGTTTCTTTAAATACATGTCCTCATTTATTTTAGACTAAATATGTGGAGTATACAAAATATTACAAATTTAATTATTTTTTGATATATTAACTATGCCATATATTACACTGGTCGTAAACAATAACGATTAAACAAAATATTGATTTACATCACTATGTACATATCACATAAGATATACATATATTAACATATAATTCACACTAGATTTTGATCCGCGCTTTAGAAGCGCGGAATATTTTACAATGAAAAATTTCACTAATAACTTAACAAATATTTTGGTAACTTTTAAAGAGTGTGTATTTAAAATATTTTTGCATTTAAATCAGTGTTTTTTTAATTCAACCCGATTGTGATTATACCGGTTAATCCGAGATCTGACAATTCAATTTAGGTTTTAAAAATATTCATATTAAAAAAATCATTAAAATTCGACATTAACCGATTGAACTGTTGGATGACCGATATGTAATCTAATTTGATTTAAATTGTAATAGTTTCATAATTTGTAATCTTATAATCCAAATTTTAAAGTTCATTATTTTGCAATTTATGAAATTACGACGTTTCTACAAAATTTTAAAGAGAAAATGATAGATATAAAATAACTAAGATTAGTTATTGTATTGTTTGGAAATATTGATAGTAGTATAAAAATTTATTGTTTGGAAACATTGATAGTGGTATAAAGAAATAAGTATATTGTTTGGAAACATGAATAGTAGTATAAAGAAATGAAGATTAGTGATTTAATGTATGTTTAACTATAAAGTATAAAGGTGTATTTAATTTAAAAACTTACAAAATAAATGTTAGGTCCAACAGAATGTTTCTGTTTTAATAAGATAGATGGTAGTGAAATCAAGTTTTCGTGTAATCTCAATTATGAGCATTGTTCTTAAGTTGAAGTTTGTGTATTGAATTTTTTTAACACGTAAATATTTTATTATGAATATGCATAAACCAAATTTTTATGTGCTATTCTATTGTATATGCATAATTATGTATTAATTTAAACATGTTTTTCAATCATAATACATGATTATTTTACTAAATGAATATATGCTTTCATCAAAAACAAATGCGGCAAAACTTCATTAATATGTTTATATGACTCTTATTCTAAAATTGCAAATGTATATAAAATAACTAAAAATTCTATTATATATTTTTCTAATATTATATTTCCATAAAAACATGTAACTTAACAAATTTATAACAACCATTTTAAATCTGTCAAATTTGAATGCATCACCAAAATATTTTCAAAATATTTAATGCACTTTTTATTTTTAAATTGCATTTTCATAAAATTCTGTAACTTAAAAATACTAACAATTTTTTTTTCAAACCTTTAGAATATGAATACACCTCAAAATATATTGTCAAAAAAATATTATTTCTAATCATCAATAAAATGATTTCTTGAATATAAAAATTGGATGCAGTTTGTTTTTCAAATTTATTTTTTAATAAAATAATTCAAATATAAATACGCAAGAAAAAAATATCATTATTTTTGTTAAATTAAAATTTTGTTAAAACATATTCCTGCTCTTTAAAAATGTGGATCAAATAGTTGATTCAGTTTTATATAATATTATAAAGTATATCTGAAATTTAATCAAATTTTAAAAAGTATTATAAGATTTTCTGGGTTTTTATCAGGTTAACCGGTGTCGGTTCACGGATTAATGACGAATTTTTGGATTTTATCAAAATTTTAATATATAAATAGGTTTTCATTAAATACAATATTTGTGGAAATATATCATCCTGTAGAACTTCTAATAGAATGTTACATGAAGAGTTAAATAATTTGTAAAGTTAGAATGCTTTATTAGTTTATTCACACAATGTGAATGTATATGCAAGATTAGTCCCCATCATTCAGTTTCAGTTAAGGTATTTTGGTTTTTGGTGTTTTGATTTTAGAATCTTAGGAACTTTTTAGGTATTTAAAAATATTGGTTTGGTTTCAGTTGGGTTATTTCAGTTTTTAGTTCAGCTTAGTAGCAAAGTTGGTAACCGGCTAATATGCAGAAAATTGGGTCTAATTCAGTTCAGTCTCATTCTGGTTTATGGGTAGTTATGTATTTATAGATAAAAAATATAGGATAATTTGGAGTTTTAATTTAAATATCAGGTAATTCGGGTTGTTCGGATACAAATATCGGATAATTCAGATAATTTTTTGATATTTTGGATAAAAATTAAGGCAATTCGGTTTATAAATAATATTTTGTATAATGTTTATTTATAAATGAAATACAATTAATATTTGTAAATATATCATTTGTATTTTTAAAATTTAGGTACTTTGGTTCTCGGTTCGGTTTGTTTTTTTGTTCTAGAGATAAATGATTTGTTCGGTTATTTATGAAATTTATTTCAATTTTGATTGCGTTACTTTCAGTTTTGTATGGTTCGATATGCAGTTCCGGATAAATATGCCCAAACTATATATTATCTATAAAAAAACAATTTTAAAAGAGTTTATTTGATTTCGAAAATAAATCCGCGCTTTTCAAGCGCGGATCAAAATCTAGTAAGAGCTTATAATGTAGAAACTACACAAAAGTTTCAAATTTATCAACACTTAATTAAATAAGATAATTATCCGATAAAATTCAGATAAGATAATTATCCGATAATTATTCAAATATCATAAAATTATCCGATATGTGCAGCTAGTTATAAGATATATTTGGATTTGAAACTACACAAAAGTTTCAAATTTATCAATACTTAATTACCCATTTTTGAAACTCATTCTGAATTGCACCCTTTAAATCTAACGGATCTAAAGCAAAAAAAAATCATATAAATTATTAACCAAAAAACAAAGTTGGTTTAAATTTGATGTATAAGTAAACCGATTTATTATTTCGGTCTCAACGTAAACCGATATGTATTATATCTCTCTCGCTTTATTGGAGCTAAAGCTCGCTTGGAGCCGATACATGAAGGAGGCTCCACCAGAGCTGATCAATCCGAAGATCACGGTGACGAGAGAAGGAGCAGCTTGAGCAAAGTGGCAGCTGGGAGGCCAGCCCCTATCGAGGTCCTAGATCACATAAAGATCAACAACACTAAGGAGACGCCTAGGTCCACCATTAAAGGCGTTATCCATTCCTCGAACCATGAGGAGATCAAATTCACTAGGCGTAATCTGAAGGAAGTGGAAGAGAAGCTCAAAGTCGCTTTCGTCCAGTTTTACCAAAAGCTTCGTCTCCTCAAGAGCTACAGGTTGGAATTTTACGTGTGCATGAATGAATATGTTGAACTTTTTTATATATTAATCACAGGAATCAAAACATATATGCAGCTTTCTGAATGTGTTGGCGTTCTCCAAGATTTTGAAGAAGTATGATAAGGTTAAGGATTGGCCATAATAGAGATATTTTAATTTAAGGTTTCTTACAAAATTAAGGATATGTTTACGAGTAAAATGTGTTTGACGTAACAGATAACTTCAAGAAACGCTTCGAAGCCTTATATGAAAATGGTTGACAATTCGTATCTCGGAAGCTCAGATGAGGTACGCTTTGAGTTCGATCCAAACTAGAGTTTTGGTTCTGTCTTTATACTTGTATTGATTTCTCTTGCTTCTCTTATATCGCAGCTAATGAAACTGATACAGCGTGTTGAAGCTACATTCATAAAGCATTTCGCAAATGGTAACAGACGAAAAGGAATGAAAATTTTGAGACCTCTAATGAAAAGAGAGAGACATCGACTCACATTCTTCACTGGTAGAATCATATAAAAATATATAATACCATCCTCTGCTTCTTCCATGTTTTTATAAATGTTTTTTTCTTGTCAATTTATGAGAGATTTGTTTTCTTAGGTTTCTCTGCTGGATGCATGTTTTCTCTTATAGTGGCTCTTGTAGCCATCATACGCGCCCGGAATATTTTTCAGGAGGAAGGCTACAAAGATTACATGAATAGTGTGTTCCCTCTTTATAGGTCAAAAACTTACTTTGTCTCTTCAACAAAATTGTTTTATAAGTTGAAGCTTGTCTCTTTACAAGGTTTTTTCTGTTGTTCTTGCAGCTTGTTTGGGTTCATTGTGCTTCACATGACTATGTACGCTATTGATATATACTATTGGAAGCGTTATCGAGTAAATTATGCATTCATATTTGGGTTCAAGCAAGGAACTGAACTTGACTACCGACAAGTTCTATTTGTGGGTTTTAGCCTTGGAACGTTTGCGTTGCTTTGTGTTCTTGGTAATCTTGACATGCAAGCAGACCCTAGAACCAAAAGTTACCAAGCACTAACCGAACTTCTTCCTCTCTTCCTTCTTGGTGTAAGTTCACAAATCCAAAAAAAGTCAGTTATTATATGATGATACTAACTAGATATGATGTTTGTGTTTAGGCTATGCTTTTAGTTTTAGTCTTGCCGTTCAACATTCTCTACCGTTCAAGTCGCTTCTTCTTCCTCACGTGTTTGTTTCATTTCCTTGCTGCTCCTCTTTACAAGGTCAAACATAAACTCCAACTGCTTATCGATGTTGATAATAATATCAAATCGTTACTAATGCCTTCTAAATACAGGTGACTTTGCCCGATTTCTTCTTAGGAGATCAATTAACTAGCCAAGTTGTTGAGAACCGAGATTCAATTCCGATCTATCTTTGTATTCTAGTTTACGATTTGGTTTTGATTCGAGTGAGATCTAGCAACTAGAAACGTAAGGAACACAGCAATTGTTTACCCAGTCTTCGTTTCCTACTGACTGGGGAGAGATCGAAACTCTCAAGCTTTCACTATAGATCAGAGTGATACAATAGTGAATGATACCGAGATTGATATCGATTCGTTTTACATGTGCAGCTATTACAAGCTCATACACAAGACGTACACCGGAGAAGAGTACCACAGCGACTGCGACGAGGACGACTCTCTGTCTGTCTCTGAATCTTCCGACGACGAAGATCCGCAGCCGTGAACCGGAGAAAGAGCTGTGACCTCAAGAGCTAGACCGCTCCTTTGATCTCTCTATCTTGATCGTCTTTCTCCTCCTCTGTAGTATCTCTCTCTCCCTTATCTCGCTTACTCTGTAACCGTAGCTTTCTCTCTCTGCTCTGCTTCTTATATATGAGAACGACGATGGTTGTTACAGTAGGACCCACTGTAACAAATTCTTCCAGCTCGACGAGCTTAAGTCTCAATAGACTGATCGCTAAAGCCCAAGTCTTCTTTTGGTTTCTTCTTTAGTGACACGCAGACGAGGCCCAAGAAAGCCCATTGACCAAAACGACACAGCATTCACAATTCTCCACCTTGACGTTTAGGTCAAAACACAACTCAGCTGCTCCACCGCAGAGAACCTCCAGAGAGACAAACCAAACCACCGTGAAAAAAGAACCATGTCCAACTCCACTAAGTCAAGCCCCTCAAATTCCATTGGTCGCTGTGCTTCAAACGATGAACCCAACCCGAGTCCAATCCTGATGAACCACAGCCCCGAACAACCACCCGTTGCAAGTCCTGACATTCTCATCTACACCGATGAGATACCCAGATCACCAACACTGACCTTGCCAGACGGATTCAAAGTTCCAGATGCTCCCAAACTGGTTGAAGCAACCCCTGATGAGAAACCAGAAACTTCAAAACCGAGCTCAAGAACTGAAGAACTCGCAAAGCTCTCTGCTCTTGAAATCTGTAAGTATCCCTCAAACATGAATACTCCAAGTCTCGAGATACTAACAGTTCTTCCCTTTGTCAGATAACAAATACCTGAACCCGTTTGGTCAGGAAGAAACTCCAGCGTAAGCCTTCTTCCTCCTTCAAACTAACATTAGTAGATTTGTTGTTTTTTATCCAAGAGCCGAGTACTAACACCTCTGCTCTCTTCTTTTCATGTACTCCCTTCTGATGAGACGACCAAACAACAGAGTCGTCTCGGAGTACCTCAATAGGAAATCAGGCGGTGACCCCCAGCGTTACGAGACAATTCTCGAACGCCTTTACAGGTAAACCTTTAGTTAGCATATCAGCTGGATTTTGGGTAGTATGTATCTTGTGAATCTTGACTAGGCCAAAATCAACAATATCTCTGATGAAATGAATTTTGTTTGCCACATGCTTCGTTTTGTCATGATGCACTGCATTCTTAGCTAGGCATATAGCACTTTGTGAATCGCAATGAAGTCTGAAAAACTTTGCCTCAAACCCCAACTCACAGCAAAATTCTCTCAACCATAACCCCTCCTTAGTAGCTTCTGAGAGTGCCATGTACTCAGCCTCTGTAGTAGAAAGGGCTACTACATGCTGCAGTGCAGACCTCCAGCTCACTGTATTACCACCAACTTGAAACGCATAACCGGTAACTGACCTCCTCTTGTCACGATCAGTTGAGTAGTCTGAATCACTAAAACCCTCCACCTCAAACTGATCACCCTTAGAGAAATGTAGACAAACTTCTGATGACCCTTGAAGATACCGCATAATCCACTTAACTGCTTCCCAGTGCTCACGACTAGGTTTAGCCATAAATCGGCTTACTAGACCAACTGCGTACCCCAGGTCTGGTCTAGTTCCAATCATAGCATACATCAAACTCCCCACTGCACTCGCATAAGGGGTATCCTCCATTAAGTGTTTCTGCTTTTCCCACTCCTCGGGCGTTAAACTCCTTAGTTTGAAATGAGCTCCAACCGGTGTTCCCACTGGTTTGCAGTTCTCCATTCCAAACGTCTTCAGAACTTGTTTCACATATCTCTCTTGAGATAGCTTCAGAATTCCCTTTTCTCTATCTCTAGTGATCTCCATTCCTAGAATTCGAGTAGCTGGTCCCAAATCTTTCATCTCGAATTCCTTCTTCAGGAGATCTTTGAGATTCTTTACCTTCTTCATATCTTTAGCCGCAATGAGCATGTCATCCACGTACAGAAGCAGATACACACTCTCTGCAGCTCCCTTACCCTTCCAGTAAACACAAGGATCTTTAATACATCTCGTAAAACCCTTTTCCTTGATGAAAGCATCGAATCTCAAATTCCACTGACGAGGTGATTGCTTTAACCCGTACAAGGACTTCTTCAATAAGCAAACTTTCCCCTCATCACCTTTCTTAATATACCCTTCTGGTTGCTCCATGTAGATCTTCTCATCTAGATATCCATTTAAGAAAGCCGTCTTAACATCCATTTGCTCCAGCTCAGTGTCAAAATTCACTACGAAAGAAAGTAGCATTCGGATAGAAACATGCTTGACTACTGGAGCAAATATCTCGTTGTAATCAAACCCTTCCACTTGAGTGAAACCTTTTGCAACGAGTCTAGACTTGTACCTAGGATCCTCAACTCCAGGAATCCCTTCCTTGTACTTGTAAATCCACTTAGAGCCGATAACTCTCTGTCTCAAAGGTCGATCAACAATATCCCAAGTATGATTCTTATCCAAAGAAGTCTTCTCATCTCCCATAGAAGCATTCCATTTATCCCAATCTTTACTCGCTCTTGCCTCTGCATAGGTCTTAGGTTCGGACACTTCTATGTCTTCAGCACAACTTAGAGCATATGCGACAAAATCTCCGCTTTCAAAGATTGCAGGAAGCTTTGTAGTTCTTCTCACTCTATCTCTTGCAAGAAGGTAACCGTCCAGACTATCAGTAGATGAAGAACCCTCTTGCTGTTCTGCCTCTGACTCTGAATCTTCACCAGACTCAGACGACGATGATGATGACGAAGCTCCACCTTCACCACTACTTGAAGGACCACGAACCAAGTCTGGGCTGAATGAAACCTTTCTCTTCCCTTTAATTTTTTCTTCCTTAGACTTCTCATAGAGCTTTTCTTCATCGAAGACAACATTTCTACTGATTGTTGACTTTCCTTCGTCAGGAAGCCACACACGATAACCCTTAGTGCCTTGCGGATAACCCATGAAGATTCCCTTCAACGCTCTAGGACTCATCTTATCCTGCACTGTATGAACATAAGCAATACAACCAAATCTCCTTAGATGACCGTACTCCACCTTAGTTCCTGACCACACCTCCTCTGGTATCTTAAACTCAATAGCAGCACTAGGCGTTCTGTTTATCAGATAAACTGCAGTGGAGGCTGCCTCTGCCCAAAACTTCTTTTCCAAACCTGACTCCGCAAGCATACATCTGATCTTATCTGCAATAGTACGATTCATCCTCTCCGCAACCCCGTTCTGTTGCGGAGTATAAGAACACGTCTTATGTCGTTTGATTCCTGAATCCTTACACATCTTGTCCATCAACATATTGCAGAACTCCAGACCATTATCAGTGCGTAAGCACTTGATCTTCTTGCTTGTTTGATTTTCAACTAGAGCTTTCCACTCAACTACATTCGCATACACTTCATCTTTAGTACGTAGAAAATGAATCCAAATCTTCTTAGAGTAATCATCAATCATCGTTAAGAAGTATCTGCACCCTGATAAGCTTTCTTCGTTAGCAGGTGAACCCCAAAGATCCGAGTGAATGTAGTCTAGAATAGCTTCTGAGTTTTGTTTTGCAGTCGGAAACGGTTGTCGATGAGCCTTTCCTAGTACGCACTCTTCACAGAAACTCAATGTGTGAACTTCCTTGGTATCAAGATAGCCTCTCTTCACTAACAGATTCATATTCTTTAAACTCATATGCCCGAGTCTCGAATGCCAAATGTTAGTCATGTCCACTTCTGCTCTTGCCACTGACACTTCAGAATTGACCACTTCTCCTTGTAGATAATACAAACCATTTCTATAGCACCCAGAGAAAACCAGTCTCCCCTGCCTGTAGAACGTCACCTTGTAGTCACTTCCTTGATACGTGCATCCACAGCTTTCTAACTGCCCGTAAGAGATCAGATTCTTACTCATATCTGGCACATATCTCACATCCGTTAAGATCACCGTAGACTTATCAGGATTTATAATCTTGATTTTTCCAATCCCTTTCACTACACTGGTTGTATTATTCCCCATGTAGACCTTTCCTCCATCCAACTCTTCAAGATCAAATAGAAACGACTTGTTAGGAGTGATGTGAAAAGAACATCCTGAATCAAGAACCCATTCATCCTTCGTCTTTTGAACACTAGCAGTAAGAATCATAGGTTGCTCCTTCTCATGAACAACGTTAGCAGTTTCAATGCCTTTGTCCTTTTTGTTAGGACAGTCACGCTTGAAATGTCCTTCTTTACCGCAGCTCCAGCACTCCTTAGACTTAGTAGAACCCTTAGGTCTTGACTTCGATCTATGATAGTTGCTCTTAGACCGTCCTTTACCATTTCCTCCACGCTTGTCACTCCTTCCTCTGGTCACACTAAGACCCTCAGCTCCTCCTGATCTTGATTTCCCAGTTAGACCTTTTTCTTTCAGCTCAGCTTCCTTTGCATAAGCTGATGTAGTAACTTCTTTCACTGTCAAAGTTTCCTTCCCGTTACCGTACTTCAGAGTATGTACTAGAGAGTCATACTGCGCAGGCAAACTCGTAAGTATCTGAATAGCTTGATCCTCATCTGAGACATGTATGTTCAAGCTTGCAAGATCATCGACTAGCTTTAGGAACGTATCCAAGTTTTCTTCAATACTTTTGCTCTCCACCATCTTATAACTAGCAAAACTCTGCTTGAGATAGATCCGATTAGGTAGAGTTTTAGTCTGGTAGTCTCCTTCTAGAGCTCTCCAAACTCCTAAAGCTGTAGTCTCTTTCATGACCTTTCTCAAGACGATATTAGTCAAACTCGAACAAATCAGATTTCTTGCTCGAGTGTCTTTCTCCTTTGCCAGTGGATCTTTCTTGACATCTTCTCCATCGCCTTTAGAACTTGACGAATCACTAACCTCCTCTTTAGCATCTTTGACAGTTTCATCACTAAGAATGTTACCCAAGCCTTGAAGTTCAAGTTGCATAAGCATCTTAAACTTCCACATCCCAAAATCACCAGATCCATCGAACTTCTCCATTTCGAATCTCGTTCGAACTGACTCCATCGCGATCTGTTCAACAACCACAGATCACAAACACAACGCAGCATCCACAAGAACACCACAGATCAAATCCAGAATCTCAGAGCCGAGAACCTGGCTCTGATACCACTTGTTGAGAACCGAGATTCAATTCCGATCTATCTTTGTATTCTAGTTTACGATTTGGTTTTGATTCGAGTGAGATCTAGCAACTAGAAACGTAAGGAACACAACAATTGTTTACCCAGTCTTCGTTTCCTACTGACTGGGGAGAGATCGAAACTCTCAAGCTTTCACTATAGATCAGAGTGATACAATAGTGAATGATACCGAGATTGATATCGATTCGTTTTACATGTGCAGCTATTACAAGCTCATACACAAGACGTACACCGGAGAAGAGTACCACAGCGACTGCGACGAGGACGACTCTCTGTCTGTCTCTGAATCTTCCGACGACGAAGATCCGCAGCCGTGAACCGGAGAAAGAGCTGTGACCTCAAGAGCTAGACCGCTCCTTTGATCTCTCTATCTTGATCGTCTTTCTCCTCCTCTGTAGTATCTCTCTCTCCCTTATCTCGCTTACTCTGTAACCGTAGCTTTCTCTCTCTGCTCTGCTTCTTATATATGAGAACGACGATGGTTGTTACAGTAGGACCCACTGTAACAAATTCTTCCAGCTCGACGAGCTTAAGTCTCAATAGACTGATCGCTAAAGCCCAAGTCTTCTTTTGGTTTCTTCTTTAGTGACACGCAGACGAGGCCCAAGAAAGCCCATTGACCAAAACGACACAGCATTCACACAAGTACAAGCTCTTCGAAGCATCCAGTTCTATATATGCCATTATGGATGGGGAGACTTCAAACAAAGACAAAACACTTGTGGACGCTCAGAAGTCTACAACATCTTCATATACGTTGTTGCTGTAATACCATATCTGTCTCGCCTCCTTCAGGTACATGAAGTTTCTTTAAAACAAAGATATAATCAACATTGTTCCAACAATTGATAGTTTTATTGATTTAGTGCATACGCCGAATGTTTGAGGAAAGAAGTCTAGAGCAAGGATACAACGGAGTCAAATACTTGTTAACAATATTAGCGGTTTGCTTAAGAACAGCTTATGGTTTTGACAAGAACAAGAATCATAAATTTATTCTCAAAGTACTGGCTGGTTCTGCCTCAGTTCTTGCTGCTGTTTTCTGTACATACTGGGACTTTGTCTATGACTGGGGACTTCTCAATAGAACATCCAAAAACAGATGGCTTCGAGATAAACTTCTTGTCCCACACAAGAGAGTATACTTCATCGCAATGGTACGTGACTACGTGAGCGATTTAAAACATTATGATGATCTTTAAAAAGTGTGTGTTCGATTATGTGATATCTCAATTCTCCATTGAAATTAAAATCTGCAGATCTTGAACGTTGTGTTGAGATTTGCATGGTTGCAAACGGTATTGGATTTTGAAATTAAGTTTCTTCACAATCAAACGGTGCTTATGGTTGTGGCATGTCTTGAGATTATTCGCCGTGGGATATGGAATTTCTTCAGGTTAATTACTACTTCATACTTACTTCTTCTTTTAATAATTTTCTACCTTGGTTTTTGGAAATTTTAACTATTATTTTGGTTCATTTTAAACAGGCTAGAGAATGAGCATTTGAATAATGTGGGGAAGTACCGAGCTTTCAAGTCAGTTCCATTACCTTTCAGCTACGACGAAGATGACGACAAGGACGACTAACATGTTTGCAAAAAAAGTCAACTGACATTTACTTATACATGTTGAACATACAAAATTAAGTTTTTCTAACGAAAATTATTATTGTTTATACAAAACTGAAGCAAGCGTCGAAACACTTGTAGCAATGCAGTGCTATGGAATTGGACCAATTGGTCACTTGTGATACTCCCATGAGCTTATCAGTATAATATTTGGTACTTGGGTAATTGGCCTATATATTGACGGTATGCAGAGATCTTCCTATCTGGGCTTTTAAGAATCGCCTATGTTTTGCACTACTGGACTGGGTCAACCCACAAATTATAAAGTACACAACATTTAATTTAAGAAACTTTTTTAAATTAATAAGTGTATGCATGTGTCGAGGCTATGTGCCACATGTTAGTAAAGAATATAAAGACTATATTATAAATACAGTAGAATACATTTTACCCTATTTTGTATGTATGTATATATACTTCTCTAATGAGTAATAAACATATTGAGCCTCCAATCTTTTATGTTATCAGAGTCCGATCCATGCAGTCCAATCCGATCCAAAATTGGCTCATTGATCATTGCCCGAACATTCCGAGATTGACGCTCAGAGAGCCATCATCTCGAGAGGGCATATTAGACACATAGTTGTCCCACATCGGTAGTTGGAAGGGATCCTTAGTAATATATAAGGTGGATGGGCCACTCCTCTTATCACCAATTGGTTTTAAGTGTGAAGTCCATCTAATTCAACATGGTATCAGAACCATCACCATCACCAACAATCCTTTACGTCTTCTTCTCTCTTCTTCCCTCTTCAAATTTTCTTTTCCCTCCCTTCTCAAACCTTCATCATGTCGGCTACATCAAACTCTTCTGAAACCATCACCATCACCAACAATCCCAACATCATCCTCAATGTTAACATGTCCAATGTAACCAAGCTCACAACCTCGAATTTTTCTGATGTGGAGTCGCCAGATCCACGCTCTCCTTGATGGATATGATCTCTCTGGTCATATTTATAGTTCGCTCGTCGTCCCCTCCCCCACGATCACCACTGACTCCGGCGTTGCGATGAATCCGGCTTACACCCTATGAAAGCGACAAGATCGCATGATTTATAGTGCTCTTCTTGGTGCTATAACCACAACGTTGCAGTCGATCCTCTCGACTACCAACACGACGGCTGATATTTAGAGTACTCTAATGGCTACATATGCTAAGCCTAGTCGAGGCCATTACAAACAACTCCAGCAACAACTTAAAGCTGCTATGAAGGGTAGCAAATCATCAGTGAGTATGTTCAAGGACTAACCGCCATCTTTGATCAACTTGCACTCTTAGGCAAACCCGAGGATCTTGAAAACCAGATTGACACAATTCTCGGGTGTCTTCCTGATGATTACAAAACCTTGATTGATCAGGTTGAAGGTCGAGATACTGCACCCTCCGTTATAGAGCTTCACGAGAAGCTCATAAACTATGAGACTAAGCTCCAGTCAAAGCAAGCTCCTCTACTTCGTACCCATGTTTCCGCCAACTACACGAACCCGAGAGGCCCTGTCTACAACACTTCTCAGAACTACAAGTGTGGTGGTTACCGCGGTGGTGGTTACCGTGGTGGTAGTTCCCGTGGTGGTGGCTCTCAGCATTGGCAGCAACATCCCTTCCAACCTACAGTTAACACAAACAACCCACAGGGCTATCAAGGCAAGTGCCAGATATGTGGCGTCTTCGGTCATAGCGCACGACGATGCTCACAGTTGCAGACACAGGCGCTGGCTTTAGCGCAAGGCACTGGCTCTGGCTCGCAGAGCTATCAGCCGAGAGCGAACCTCACAAGTCTGTTTCCTTATAACACAGCTCCTTGGTTGCTTGATAGTGGGGCTACTCATCACCTTACATCGGACTTGAACAACTTGGCGTTGCATCAACCATATCATGGCGGAGATGAAGTTGCTATTGCCGATGGATCGGGGTTACAGATCACACATATTGGTTCAGCTTCTGTCCCTACTCCATCAAAATCTCTTAAACTTAAAGATATTCTTTGTGTACCTTCTGTTGCTAAGAATTTGATATATGTTTACCGGCTTTGCAATGCTAATCAAGTATCTGTGGAATTTTTTCCGGCTTCTTTTCTGGTGAAGGATCTCAGCACGGGGGTCCAGTTGCTTTAAGACCGAACGAAGAATGAGTTGTATGAGTGGCCTATGTCTGCGTCAACCAAACCCACTGCCCACGCCCTTTACCCAGACACCAAGGCCACCCTAGCCCAATGGCATCTTCGTCTCGGACACCCTTCACCATCTATTCTTAAAACCGTTGTTTCCAAGTTTTCTTTGCCATGTTTTTCAAACTCTGTTTCTGTTTCTCCTTGCAATGATTGTCTTCTCAATAAAATTCATAAGGTTCCTTTTCAAACAAGTTATCAAATCCTCTCAACCTCTTCAATATATATTCTCAGATGTTTGGCAATCTCCTGTTCTTTCTTCAGAAAATTTCAAATATTATCTCCTCTTTGTTGACCACTATACACGTTATACGTGGTTATATCCTCTCACTGCAAAATCCCAAGTCAAAGATATTTTCATCATATTCAAGCCTCTTGTTGAAAACAGATTTGAAACTAAAATCCAAACCCTCTATTCAGACAATGGAGGCGAGTATATTGTTCTCCGATCTTTTCTGGCCACTGCTGGCATCTCCCACCTCACCACACCTCCCCACACTCCCGAACATAACGGTCTCTCTGAAAGAAAACACAGACATATAGTCGAGACTGGCCTATCTCTCTTATCCAAAGCTCAGATGCCTCTTACTCTCTGGCCTATTGCATTTGCTACTGCGGTTTTCCTCATTAACCGTATGCCTACCAAAGTCCTAGCCGACCAATCCCCTTACCAAAAGCTCTTTAACCAAGTCCCAAACTATGCTAAGCTTCGCACCTTTGCTTGTCTAGCTTATCCCTGGCTGAGACCATATGCCCAAAACAAGTTAGAAAACCGATCTCTACCATGTGTCTTTATAGGCTACTCCTTAACCCAAAGTGCCTACTATTGCTTAGACCCTACAACCGGCCGTATCTATACCACCCACCATGTCTGGTTTAACGAAACCCAGTTTCCTTACGCCTCCCTCACTAAACCAAAACCAGTTCCTGAACTTATTCCAACAGACCAGCCGAACCACTTTCAACCCCACACCACCGTACCTACGACTTCGCCACTCATACACTATTCTCCGCCGGCTGCGACAACTGTACCTTCGAGCTCAGAAACTCCACCTGCGCCTCAGCCGCTGTCCTCGTCAACTGCACCATCATCTTCGTCCTCCGCAAACGATAATGCACCATCTCTGCCGACTGAGCTTGCTACCTCATCACTGGTTACACTTGCGCCACAAGCAACACCTGCGCCTTCTTCTTCTTCGCATGCTCCTTCGTCTCCATCACCTGCTCCTTCTTCTCCGTCACCTACTCCGTCTTCTTCGTCACCAGCAGCTCCTGTCTCTGCTTCGCTGCCTGCTGCAGCTCCGCCGCGTCATCCTATGACCACGCGATCTCGTAACAACATCAGCAAGCCAACGACAAAGTACAACAACTCTATTCAACTCCAATGTGATCCTCACTGGATCCCTACAACCTGGCAACAAGCTATGAAACATGCTCACTGGCGTGCTGCGATGAGTTCAGAGTTTAATTCTACTAATGAAAACCATACTTGGGATCTGGAAGCAGTAACTGAGACAATAAATATTGTTGGTTGTCGCTGGGTATTTACAATCAAATATCATCCCGATGGTACGATTGATAAGTATAAAGCAAGGATTGTTGCTTAGGGGTATCATCAAAAGCCTGGCCTAGACTACACAGATACATTCAATCCGGTCATCAAGTCTACGAATATTCGTATCATTCTTGGACTCGCAGTGAACTGCGACTGGCATGTGCGCCAGATTGATATCAATACAGCTTTTCTCCAAGGTCACCTCAATGAGGAAGTCTTTATGTCTCAACCTCCTGGTTTCCATGATCCAAACAAGCCAACTCATGTGTGCCATCTTCGCAAAGCTCTTTATAGACTCAAACAAGCTCCGAGAGCCTGGTACTCGGAACTTAAGACATACCTCACATCGATTGGCTTCAGGAATTCGCTAGCCGATGCCTCTCTCTCTTTATTCTTAAGCATAATGGCGACTATGTTTATCTACTAGTGTATGTGGATGATATTCTTGTTACCGGAACCTATTTTACTCTGGTACAACAGATCATTGATGATATTGCAAGGAAGTTCTCGATCAAGAACATGGGGAATCTTGGTTATTTTCTTGGTATTAAAGCGATCAGAACACCTCAAGGACTACATCTTATGCAGAGGAAGTATATCACTGATCTTCTTACCAAGGCTAACATGCTTAATGCTAAGCCTGCTGCTACGCCTCTTCCCTCTTCGCCGAAGCTCTCCATCAAATCAGGGACGCCTTTGGCCGATCCTCATGAATACTGACGCATCGTGGGTAGTCTCCAATACCTTGCTCTCACACGTCCGGATGTATCCTATGCTGTCAACAAACTCTCCCAGTTTATGCATATTCCCACTACTGATCACTGGCAAACCGTCAAACGGGTTATGCACTACTTATCTGGAACATTAAGCCACGACATCTATTTCCAGAAGCAACGCCAGCCGGTTTTCCATGCTTTCTCGGATGCAGATTGGGCAGGAGACTCTGATGATTATGTCTCCACAAATGCATACATCATTTATCTTGGCAATCAACCCATTTCATGGACATCCAAGAAGCATAATGGAGTTGCACGATCTTCTACGGAAGCAGAGTATCGTTCGGTTAACACTGCAGCAGAGCTTTGCTGGGTCACTTCTCTTCTCCACGAGCTCGGGATCAACATCAAGACTACACCGACGATATACTGTGACAACTTTGGTGCCACCTACCTTTGTGCCAATCTTGTGTTTCATTCAACAATGAAGCATCTTGCTCTGGATTATCACTTTGTTCGCGGACAGATACAGCAAGGTTGCCTACGAGTATCACATGTTTCAACTCATGATCAGCTCGCGGATGGTCTCACGAAACCTCTACCTAGGACGCGATTCCAAGATTTGCGCATCAAGATTGGCGTTCGACAATTTCCGCCATCTTGAGGGGAAGTGTTAGTAAAGAGTATAAGGACTATATTATAAATACAGTAGAATACCTTTTACCCTACTTTATACGTATGTATATATACTTCTCTAATGAGTAATAAACATATTGAGCCTCCAATCCTTTACCACGTATATGTAACTTTAAAAAAAATGTGATTAGAAAGTCCAGGCATGTCTTTGAACGTGGTGCTGAGATTTGCGCGGATGCAGACGTGCGAGATCTTTTCCAAATAGGGTCAATTTTTACACACAGCGGTGATTGCCTTCGTTGCAAGTCTTGAAATCATTCGTTGGGGGATATGGAGTTTCTTCAGGCTAGTTATTAGATATTAATTTACTCATGTTTTCTCAATTTACTTTTTAACCATTTGACTTTTAATTTTCAACTATCCTTGATTGGTTAACGTTCGTTAAAACAGGTTGGAAAACGAAACATTTAACCAATGTTGAAAAGTTTTAGGCGGTTTCATTACCTAACTACGACTACGGACCAATAAAAATATCTGTTGAAGACATCGTTCGTAACCATTCTTACGTGGCCCGATAGTGATAACGTAATCAGTTTTAGTATATGATAAAAGCCTCCATGTGTATTGTGAAAAGGACACTAGTCAAATCATATGGTCATATGTGATATGTTCAAAGATATGTCACGGAATTGTCATTAAAATCCAACAGTAGTATTCGTATAAAATTTTAGAATTTCTTATGTTCATAGATCCATCTATTTTTTTTTTTCCTATACAGGTACCTATCGATCAAGTCATACTATGTGTACTGAAATAACAGTTTCTTTTATTTTTGTCACCGTTTACTACAGTTGCTTTCAACTTTTATGTATTAAATGAAAAAGAAAACCTTACACAGGATTGTCATGGCTTGTTTTTTTTTGAGAAAAATGGTCATGGCTTGTTTTAAATAAGTATTCTTTAAAAGAGAGCCAGAAAATTGCTGAAGAGAAAGATGATAAAGACTAATACCATAGACCTACATTAAGCTTTTTGATGGAATTTATTCCCTATATATTAATAGAAAAGAGAGAGCTTATAAAAACTGAGTTGAAAACCATGCAAAAGTTGATCCAAAAGAAACATAATAAAACAAAAAGTACACGTCTAATGTGGGATTCACACACGTCAAAGCTTCCAAAGTAAATAATAACTAACAACGTACGGAAATCATTTTCTTTTTCAACACGTACCGGAACAACTTTAATAATATCAAAATATTATTCAATTGAACAAAAATTTATAAAAAATATAACAAATTATAGGGTGCATGAAAGATTGAAAGTCATGTTTTAAAAATAATTTCAAATATTTTTTTTTTGGTCAATATAGTTTCAAATATTTATTATTAGATCTTTAAACACAAATTACAATGGAGGTTAAACTTTTCAAAAAACATACATCAACATATATATTTGTCATATTCTCTCTCATATTCTTTACACAGACAAATAACTTTTTATTAGTTTAACTTCGATCGTATCAGTTTTTACCAATAAAAAATTATAGAATAATTTTGGGAAAATATGACAATTTTGACGGTTAATCTTTGTAATAACGTAATAATTTCTTTTGAAGCTTCAACACTTTGAAAACCAACTATACCAATCAAACGTTTGAACTCAGACAAAGATGAATCATCAAGTCTCAATCTGAATTTCTGAAAAACGAAAAAGAAACAAGCTAGTATTTGACAAGATTATATATTAGATCACTATGATAAGATCACTATGATAAGATCACTATGGTGTAATCCTTGACATTTACACCAAAAAAAAAAAAAAAAAAAAATGTTCTCCGTAACTGTCGCGGCCTGTACAAAAATCAACATGAACGAGAAATTGGTTGCACAAGACAAATGATACAAAGAGGGAACCGATGTTTTGTTCCCACGTTGTACTGATATATCATATCGCAATATAAGATATACCACTAAATATATCAATCAACTCATTGCTAATATTTTTCATGTGCAAATTGATGATTCCTAAAAGTAACAAGTTTGAAAATAATCATAATAGAGTTGGACAAAACCGTGAAGGTCAAAGTGAATGGCTAGGCATGAGGGTTTTCACATGCCATCCGCAAATGTAGCATTTGCAGTTGGTAGCGGGATTTTGAAACAATCAAAAACGGTAAAATTAAAAGTTTACTGTTTTAAACCACCAACCGAATCCAATAGAACATTATATCATTTTCTTCTTCTTTTTCATAATATACTAACTCTTATAACAACAATTTCTATAAAAATCAGAAATGAGATTGACGGAGATAAAATATAAACAAAGTTGGTAACAAAACATCTCGTGGGATTAGTAACAACAAAGTATTATCAGTAAACATGCACAAGATTGAAGCTACAACATAGATGAGGTAGTTCATAAATTCTCAATTGTCATTTAAGAGTATCTCCAACTCCACTCTATTTTTTTTAAAGATAGTTTAGAGTAAAATCTTATTCAACTGTTTCATTTTTCATTCTACAAAAAATGTAAAAACGGATTTACTCCTGATATTATCTTCAGTAGTTATTTCTATTTTTAACTCTAAACATATATAGAAAATGGTTTTACTCTAATGATTACCTCTATTTTCTATTGCAAAAGAGAATATTCAAAAAATATTATACAATATATAATTTTAAATATATAATTTATTTATTTTATCTTATAACAATATACTATCATAATTACACTATTTATAAATCTAAATGATTAGTTTAAAAATTTAAATTTTATTATAAGCATAATTAAAAACAAGCGATGTATTAAACATAATATTTAAATGTGAAAATTTATATTGTATAATTTTATTCTGATGAAAAATCAAAACATATATAAAAGGAGGTCATTTTGTAAAAAAAATAAGTTTCACTCTGAAAATGTAGTACCTATGGTACAATATTATTATATATTTGGCATTTTACTGTTTATATATATATATATATTGAACAATATATACCACAATACTAAAAATATTTTACACTACAAATAGGGTTTAGAGAGAAAATAAAGTATTATTAGAAATGCTCTTAATGTATTTTTTTGTATTATTATTCAAAAAGATAGAACTAGAGTAAAATTCAATTATATTATGAAACTTTTTTTATTTTAAAAGAAAATACAATTTTTTTGTTGACCCCGGATATGCGGTTGGCCGTAATCCAACCAACTAATTTTTGAATGTCTGCCAATCGGTGCCAGTTATACAGTTGCTCGCAAGAAGAACTATATATTCATGTAGCTTGGCAACATGTTAGGATAATCTGAAGGTAATGAATTTGAACAGGTAACCCTTAGCATTATTGTGGAATGCCATATACCATTTGATCACTAACGCTTGGTTAAAACAAAGCTTTACAAATGCTCTAAGTTTCATGTTTATGCATATCTGTAAACGATGTCGAATAATTAGTATTCCTTCTCCGTGATCTCAATTTTATATTACAACTTTTTTTCGTATGATTTATACGATTACTGTACATTGTATTTCTTTTTTGAAACTAAAAAAAACTCACATTATTTTATCATTCCTTATGTTTACGTTTACATATAACAACACGTTGTGAGTAGTGAGTAGTTTTTCACTTTTTCTTAATAATTTTAACGTTACATTGTATTATTTAAACAGCTATAACAGAATTGACACTGTGTTGTCATTTTTCCTAGTTTTCACGTTTATGCATAATTGTACACGATGTCGATGTAGAATAGTCAGCGTTTCTTTCTCAGTGATTTCAGTTAATGTACGTAGAATTAGATACGTTTCATTGGGATCAAAGTTACAACTTACAATACATTTTTTTTATAATCCAGTGGTTCCTCACTTACGTAGATCATTTCTTTGGATCCGGTCAAACAGCGGTCTACTTCATCCGGGAAAGTTTTATCTGGGTTGGAGACAATGCCCAACACTCAATACCGCATTTGGTGATAAGAATCGACAGTTTCTCTCCGTCTAGCGTCGAACCCGTGAACATAACAATTAGCCCCCAGGATTCTTACCAATCGTGCTACTTCATCCTGTCTACTTGCAATACATTCCATTGGGATTTTTAATTTAGAAATGGATCGCTCTTGTCGGATGATAGATCGTAATTTGAAGTGAACCCATATTTATGACAAGAGTGCATGTGTGATGTGTTATATTGTGAGGTACCTTTTTACGTCCAAATAGATAGATGTCCACGTAGCTAACTTCGATATCACATAAGAATGCGTGGTGGGGTTTGTCAAAACCAAGACCAGAATAACTATTGGATTTTGGATTTTATGAAAATTTAAATGATTTAAATATCGAAGTTTGAGATCTACAAAGAAAGATTTTGGAGATACGCATTCATGATAATGTTTACACTTTACATACACGTAGTTTTTCTTAACTTGAGAAAAGCAACATATCATCAACTAATGACATAATTATAGGTGTAATAGGAACAACCTTATTCACAATCAGATAGCACTCACGGCTGCTCCTGTGTTCCATGGAGTTGACAAAGAGATAAGGAACATCATCTCTGCAAGAAGACTCAGGAAACATTTTGGGTTCCTTATGGTTATTTGGTTGAGATAATAGTTCTTTGTAGGCTGTTTTAGTGATCCATCTTGTTTTTAATTAACTTTTGCCAAGATAGCTCAGATTTAAGATCTTTTGTAAAATTTTCTTTTTATTTATGATATTTACAGTTTATCAAAAAAAAAATTATAGGTGTAATATAAAAATAAGCCAAGAAAATCTGTGTAAGGTAGGTAAGCGAAATAATCGGCGTAGGAAGAAAGGGTCCAAATTTAGACGTTGTATTAAATTGCAAATAGTGGACTAATATAATATTATACAATTAGTCATAATTAATTCAATATTTTTAGGGGTAACGGGCTATAAAACATTTCATATATTTTAAGGGAGAATTTGGCCGATATTCATAAGGAGGAAAAGAATGTAATATATAGCCATGCTACAGTATGTATCGATGGATGCGACAGGTTTGGTGAAGATTTCCCGAAACGAACCCTCATGGCGCGTGTGCGTGATGAAGCAGTAATTAATAAAAGACATGTGCCTAATTGCGGTGTACCAAACCTATACATGGAATAGTTAGTCATTTAGTATCCTAACCACATGAAAATAATTCAAAATTAGGGAAGTTCCCGCTCTTAACAAACATATGGCTGATATTCTTTCATTTATTAAAGGCCAACTATAAACCATACTGCTTCTAGGTTAACAATAGACAGTGGAAAGGTGAAAAATGTCGGAAGAAGACGACAGCGGCAGAGTAAAAGCACTAGGATACAACGTTCAGGTTTGGATCGTTCCACATTAAAGTGCTTTTATTACTTCGATTCTCGTAGGTTTCGGTTGGTAATACGATAAGGAGGGTAACATATATAAGGACAGATAGATCCAAACTTTATCTGCATTCATCATCTGTTTTATATACTATATCTAAATCAGTATGGAAATTTTATCATTTTTAACGATTTAGCTTAGCATAAATGAAATTAATCAGACGACTAGACTATATACTTCATAACGATATGCCGTAATGAAACTAAACAAGTGTTTGTAAACGTTTGTGTGCAGATGACAGAGATGTGGGATCAGGACAACGTGAATCTGGTTACGGGATACTGGGTGCGTGAGGAAGACGGGAAATGGATATTCGACTCCGTTGCAGAAGAACGAAGGCAACACATTCTCCTGAATCCGTTCATGGAATATGAAGATTTAGTGAAAATGGTGAAAGATACACTACGCATCGTCGAACCAAACGTGACAGTCAAACTTTCATACCAATTTCCTCCATGGATGCAGATTGGCGATGGTAATGGGTCAACACCGCAATTCATATCAGATGACCATGACGTTGAAGAGTTTGTGCTACTGAGGCGCAAAATCGACGAGGTTAACTTGTTTGTCACCATCTCAGTGCATATAAACGAAGGCACAACAGGGGAAATGAAAACGGCATTTACGAAGGGTCCACTTCAACCATTGATCCGACCCGTAGATGACGATGGGTCTGATAACGATGAAGAGGTGGAGGAAGAGTGGCTAGAGTTTGCGATGTCGGAAACACCGCTAACATGTCCATACCAAAAAAACGACGTTGGGGGTACTTTCGCTGTTCCAAGAAGCCAGACTATTCCAAACAGAGAATGTGGAATAGTCATCCGTGAGCCGATACTTCACCTTGCTAGCCCTCCAAAGGAAGCACCATACAAGGGAAAAGGGAAAGCTATTGCAAGAGATGATGTCGAATATGCAGATGGGATGAATGTCCATATCACTCAGACGTCATCAAACAGAGGTCCATATGGAGGAAATGAGGAGAGCAGTCGAGCGGTCAGACGTCGCTTGTTTGACCAACCTTTTGAACCCGATAATGGAGCTGTTGCAATTGAAGAACATGTTACCGCGGAGCCTGAACCGATAGACGCGCCCAACATGACAGGAGAATCCGGGTTGGCTCCACATAACAGCCTCTACACATGGACGCGATTTGCAAACACATTACATGATCTCCTCAATGACGAAAGCTCCGAACCAGTACTATTTGCAAGGGATGCGCCACCGGTTATTGACAGCTGCGAAGCTGATGGTTAGTAATATTATTGTCTATACTATAATATTGAGTAGTCTGTAATGTAATATTGGTTAGTAATATTATTGTCTATACACTTATATTGAATAGTCTGGATTAAATACTAATCCTTCTGTCCATGTATTGTAGGCATTGATGCAGCTTTAGAAGCGGTACCTTATGAAGGTGACAACCTGTTTGTTGGACAAGTATTCAAGTCAAAGAGCGACTGCAAAATCAAAATCGCTATTCATGCCATAAATAGGAAGTTTCACTTCAAGACAAAGCGCTCAACCCCAAATTTTATGGTTCTGATATGTGTTGCTATTGACTGTCCATGGCGCATCTACGCAGCAAAACTTGATGGCAGCGGCAACTTTCAGATAAGGCAAGCAACCCTTACGCACAGCTGTTCCGTTGATGCACGCAGAAATTACCACAAATTAGCAACGACCCAAGTCATTGGGGAGATAATACAATCTCGTTTCATTGGAATCAAGCGAGGGCCAACACCAGCAACAATAAGAAAAATGATGCTCGACGATTACAATGTTAACGTTTCGTACTGGAAATCATGGCGTTCCCGTGAAATCGCAATGGAAAGTGTCTTAGGATCGATGGCTGGAAGCTACGCACTCATGCCGGCATACATGGGGCTGCTACAAATGACAAACCCAGGTTCCATTTGTGTACTAGAAAAGACTGAGACTACAGAAGGATGTATGCTTTTCAAGTATGCATTCATAGCTTTTGCCGCATCCGTTAGAGGGTACAGGTACATGAGAAAAGTAATAATCCTCGATGGCACAAGTTTGAAAGGAAAATATGGAGGATGCTTAATGTCAGCTTCTGCCCAAGATGGGAATTTTCAAATTTTCCCACTTGCTTTCGGGATCGTTGATAGTGAGAATGATGCATCTTGGGAGTGGTTCTTAACACAGTTGAAGTCTTTCGTCATGGATTCAGCCCAGTTGGTGTTTGTGTCAGACCGCCACGGAAGCATCTATAATGCAATTGCAAAGGTTAGTTCGTATGATGTATACTATTCTATATAAAAACGTAGCATAGTTTAACTAATTTTTTTGCGAAAATATGATCCAGGTGTACCCTTCTGCGGAACATGCCGCATGCACCGTACACTTGTGGAGAAATATTAAGGCGCGGTTCAAATCACCAAGACTGGCTTCTCTCATGGGAACTGCAGCAAGAGCATATACGGTGGAAGGATTTAATAAGGTGTTCATCGCTATTCAACGTCTGAGCCCTGGGTGTGCAGGATATTTAGTGGACATTGGTATACATGAAACTTATAAACTATTCTGCAATACATTATAGAATAGTCAATATTTTGAAACATCTCTATTTGCGCAGGTTTTTCTCACTGGACCCGTGCTCATTTTCAAGGCGACCGTTACAATATAATGGATTCTAATATTGCCGAGTCATGGAACGCGGTATTGAAAGAAGCTAGAGAGTTCCCCATGATTTCAATGTGTGAGTACATACGTACAACAATTATGAGTTGGTTTGCACTTCGGCGTGCAAAAGCTATGGAGCATAAGGGGACACTGACACCGAAGGTGAAACGCCAGGTTGAAATAAACTTTGAAGCCTCGACTTCGTTCGCGGTTTGTGGAATCAGTGAAACAGAGTTTCAAGTGATGTCCCAAAATGGAGAGTGTTTCTTGGTCAACCTCTTAGCCGGCACATGCTCATGCAATGCATTCGAGCAGTTACGTATTCCATGTCGTCATGCCGTCGCTGCAGCTGGGCGAGCAAATATACCAACTGAATCTTTGGTGGGAGCTGTGTATTATGCAGACACATGGCATAGTGCTTATGAAGGAAAGATTTACCCCGTTCCATCAGTCGGTGGAAACAACTTTGGAGGTGAATTTGAAGGGGATCTATTACCCCCTGCGGTTAAGCGACCACCTGGGAGGCCTCGCAAAGTCCGCATATTGTCGAGGGGGGAAGATAAGGTATGTATTTTTTACATATGAATATACTATACTATAAGACTTCTTATCATAGTATAGTAAAAGAAACGAATCTTTTGGGATGTGTAACAGCGTGCTGGAATGAAGGCATGTAGGAAATGCACAAGGTGCGGGGTTGAAGGCCACAACAGGGCCTCCTGCCGCAATGCCATATAAAAAAATATGTAATGACGTGGGAAGGGAGTATGGAAGGTGGGCAAATGAAAAAGTTTTTGTGCCCGGCGCAGTCAGTGTTCCACTACATCTGAACCGATGGAGTGATGTTTCGGTAACAACTACGGTGTTTTCAAGGTTCTAAAATACTGGTGTATACGCAAACACATTTGCGGTATACATAAGTATTTTAGACCATACCATAAGTTGTTAAAAATAAGCATCTGTAAAGAGTGTGTCGATGCGGTTGTAAATAGTTGCGCCGTAATGTAACCTTCTTTTGTGTAAGATAAATGAAAAGACCCGTATTCCCGTCAGTGTTTAAAGTTAAAAGTTTGGGACAACAAGTAAATTTCAAGCAGTAACATACTAACATGATTTTGCATGGCAAACATGAAGAAAAATAAGAAGACAATATGAGTTGAAAACATATAACAGTAACAAATACATAAGATTATGAACACTTTTCACCACGACATTAGCAAAGAGGAAAAGCCAGTCTATATTATTGTTACTTACAGTATAGACAACGTAATAATCAATTAGGGGTTACAAACACACCTCGCTTTTCGTATATGTAACCTAATGATATGAATATGAAGTCAGACAGAATAAGAAACAGAGTCAACAACCGCAATTATAAAGCGACAGATGAAAAGAGACTAAGGCATAGATAATAAGATACTATCCATACTAGAGATGATATAGTACTGACGGTATATGATACATCAAAAGGAAAATTGTAATAGACTATTCAATACTCATTTTAGTCTAAACAGATGCAAACATATGTCATATTCAATGTTAGAGGTATAGTGCAACAGTGACAGATAAAGAGGATTAAAACGAGAAGATTGCAAAAGGGTAATCCAAATTTAACATATCTTACAAACACAAGCATTATCAATAGGCATATATCGAAACTGCAATGTTAAAAGCGGAATAACAGACTGATTAAACAACAACAGAGATAACATACAACACCAGTCCACAACATACATCACCAGTCCACAACAGAAGAACAACAACATATTATAAGCCGACTTATTTTCCAGCTGCTGCAGAACCGAAATTGATAGGAAAAAGTTAATCTGCTGAACCACACATACTGAGTCCTTACTTGAAACAACGAGATGCAATGATTGCTGTGGCAACTATAAAACCAACCCAGGAGATTGACAAACAGTGGCGGATCATTTTCTCCCTCGCAGCCGCCTTTATCAATTCGACCTCCAGATTCTTATCGGGATCGACAGCAGGAACGTCGTCGTCGAAGCGGACTTGACTCTCCTGAACACTATTCCAATCCCGGAGGAGTTTAGCGTTTGCTGCTTTCAGCTGTCGAATTTCATCTCGTTGGCGACGCATTATGTCTCGAGCCTCCAATAAGCTTGCCTTCTGCCACATGCATGCTTTCTCCTCGTCTGACCAAGCAACGAAAGTATGAACCTCACATCGGAAGTATAGCCGACCGGGATTGTCATCAGACCAGGATTTAGTTAACGAGGTCTTTCGACCACAATGACATAGAGGGCCGCCGTTCTTGTTGCCCTCTGATAAACGAAAAGAATTGGCATCTGAATAATCACTAATGCTGGTTGCCATGGTTACAGAAGGAGGCGTGGAAAAGGAAAGTGATTTACTAGGGTTAAAAGGGGATGTGAGAGAAGATAGTGTGGACAAAAATGAAACACGTCGGCAAAGTAAAACAAATATATAATAACTATTATATAGTAGCCCAACAACAACGTTGCTATAAACGGAAGTATGACAATTACTACTAATTTTAAGTAAAACCATACTAAAGTTTCTTTGGAATAGTAGACGTATATATGAGAAAAACATAAACTCTACTCACTATGTAATCCAACCTATAACCCATAACTATTATATACCGCTAACCCGCTAACCCGCTAACCCAAACATAAACTCTAACAATAAACACAAAACCAAACATAAACTCTAATCATGTAACAGACAACCCATACTATATTTCGTGTGGAATAGTATACGTAGAGCTGAGGAAAACCTTTAACCGATGGACTAAATCCAAATCCTCCGAACCATACACTATACCCTAAACCAAAACGCAACAATAAATGATAAACCCAAATCCAAACCATAAAACCATAACCCCAAACCCTAAACAATAAACCCAACCCGTAAACCATAACCCAAACCTTACACTAAAACCTATACCCAAACTCTAAACCCTAAACCCATACATTAAAGCATAAATCCGAACCCTAAACAATAAACCTAAACCCAAATAGTATACCATAAACCCAAACTGGAAACCATAAACCCAAACCGGAATCCCAAACCGTATACCGCTAATCCAAACATATATATTTTCGAGTAAACCATACTATAATTCGTTTGGAATAGTGTACGTACATCCGGACCATACACTAACCCGCACCATACGCTAAACACTATACCGAAACGACAAACCCTTAAGCCAAACACTAAACGATAAACCTAAACCATACGCTAAAACCTATACCCAAACACTATACCCTAAACCCATACATTATACCATAAACCAAAACCCTAAACAATAAACCTAAACCCAAAAACTATACCCTAAACCCAAACTGGAAACCATAAACCCAACCCGTAAACCATAAACCCAAACCGTATACCACTAACCCAAACATATATATTTTGAAGGAAAACACTTAACCCAAACCTTACGCTAAAACCTATACCCAAACTCTAAACCCTAAACCCATACATTAAATCATAAATCCAAACCCTAAACAATAAACCTAAACCCAAATAGTATACCATAAACCCAAACTGGAAACCATAAACCCAAACCGGAATCCCAAACCGTATACCGCTAATCCAAACATATATATTTTCGAGTAAACCATAATATAATTCGTTTGGAATAGTGTACGTACATCCGGACCATACACTAAACCCGCACCATACGCTAAACAATAAACCTAAACCCAAAAACTATACCCTAAACCCAAACTGGAAACCATAAACCCAACCCGTAAACCATAAACCCAAACCGTATACCACTAACCCAAACATATATATTTTGAAGGAAAACACTTAACCCAAACCTTACGCTAAAACCTATACCCAAACTCTAAACCCTAAACCATACATTAAATCATAAATCCAAACCCTAAACAATAAACCTAAACCCAAATAGTATACCATAAACCCAAACTGGAAACCATAAACCCAAACCGGAATCCCAAACCGTATACCGCTAATCCAAACATATATATTTTCGAGTAAACCATAATATAATTCGTTTGGAATAGTGTACGTACATCCGGACCATACACTAAACCCGCACCATACGCTAAACACTATACCGAAACGACAAACCCTTAAGCGAAACACTGAACGATAAACCTAAACCATACGCTAAAACCTATACCCAAACACTATACCCTAAACCCATACATTATACCATAAACCAAAACCCTAAACAATAAACCTAAACCCAAAAACTATACCCTAAACCCAAACTGGAAACCATTAACCCAACCCGTAAACCATAAACCCAAACCGTATACCACTAACCCAAACATATATATTTTGAAGGAAAACACTTAACCCAAACCTTACGCTAAAACCTATACCCAAACTCTAAACCCTAAACCCATACATTAAATCATAAATCCAAACCCTAAACAATAAACCTAAACCCAAATAGTATACCATAAACCCAAACTGGAAACCATAAACCCAAACCGGAATCCCAAACCGTATACCGCTAATCCGAACATATATATTTTCGAGTAAACCATACTATAATTCGTTTGGAATAGTGTACGTACATCCGGACCATACACTAAACCCGCACCATACGCTAAACACTATACCGAAACGACAAACCCTTAAGCGAAACACTAAACGATAAACCTAAACCATACGCTAAAACCTATACCCAAACACTATACCCTAAACCCATACATTATACCATAAACCAAAACCCTAAACAATAAACCTAAACCCAAAAACTATACCCTAAACCCAAACTGGAAACCATAAACCCAACCCGTAAACCATAAACCCAAACCGTATACCACTAACCCAAACATATATATTTTGAAGGAAAACACTTAACCCAAACCTTACGCTAAAACCTATACCCAAACTCTAAACCCTAAACCCATACATTAAATCATAAATCCAAACCCTAAACAATAAACCTAAACCCAAATGGTATACCATAAACCCAAACTGGAAACCATAAACCCAAACCGGAATCCTAAACCGTAAACCCTAATCCAAACATATATATTTTCGAGTAAACCATACTATAATTCGTTTGGAATAGTATCTACAAAACGCAGTTACCTAAACATTCTATCTATGATTTGGAATAGTTGACTCAGAAGTTACTATATTTCATCGCCATACGATATTTAATTGAGTTTCAAATATTGAGGAAATTGATGTTGGTTACCAAGAGTAAACCCCACCAATTCGTGATATGAAAATGCAGCAAACTAAAGGGAAAATAGGTTAGGTTTAGCTAACAGAACCAAATAAAGTAAATTGTAACAAGGTTACTCGGGATGTGTTCACGATAAAGTAGAGAAACAATTACATAATTGCTTAAAAAGTCAGACAAATTTAGGAGCCAATGGAAAAGTTATTGAGGTGATCCGGGTTGGAAGCAGCAAAAGCTTCAACTGCGTATGTCTGTGCTGCAATTGCAAGATTCTCTTCGGTGAGACTGGCGACCTGGGCAAGATTATTTGTTGCATGCAGTTCCAAGAGAATATGGGTTGCAACACAAGATAATCCTGAGTCAAATTGCAAGCGGATGTAAGCTACATAAACAAATTCATAAAATGCACACATCTTCTATACCAGTTTCGTAAATAGAATGTAACTAACGTACCGGTTGGTTCACAGCATAAGGGTAGATCAAGCCGGGTTATGGGAAGAGGTGATGCAACAGCTGCCTCGTTAACTGTTTTTCCCCCATTGTGACGTATAAGCAATGGCATCAAGATTATAAAAGGGGTAAGCAGTGCTTCCAATTGTGAATCCTGCACACACGCAGGATTGCAGTCTAAAACCTGTATGCACCACTTCGATATATCAATGACAAGACCAATCTAATGCCTTCCGTCAACTTGAAATGGGCAGTATAGTGCTTTAACATCGTTCCCCCAGCTCATATTTGGAAAGCATGGATCCCCAAAAATACTTGAGAAACTGAATTTGGCAATGTCTTGAACATGAATGAATTGCTGGTACTCCCCACGTAGCGCAGGCACGAAACTGCCTGGCAAGAAATCATAAGATTTTATACCCTCTTTACGCAGCCTCATTCGAATAAATGTAACAACCAGGTCAGCGGCCTGAAAAAAAAACAAAACATTAGGTCTGTAGCATGAAAGAAAATATTATAGAGATTCGATTACCTTAATTGGTTGCGGCTGAGAAGATTCAAATAAGGACTTGAAAACAGAATTGTCAACAATAACACCTTCTCCAAGATTGTATTCCCTACAAAGTGTTCCCATGTTAAAATCTTAAGGGTAGCGAAGAAAACATAAACGTAAGCAAACCTGTGCGTATGCATAACAGTGTTAAACCCAGCCAGACGGAATGCATTCAGACGATCTAACGGAGAAAATCCCCCAACCAAAGGGCCAACGATTGTAGGTGTCTCGAATGTCGATGTGGGTTTGGTCGGTGAGCAATTTGAAGAGGGACACGCATCTGGAACAGGCGGAGATCCACTTTTCAACTTCGGTTTACGCGTGGCATTTTTCTTTGTTCCTCTTCCTCGACCCTTTCCCGGCTGAACCAATGGTGCTGGAGATGACAACCTCACCGATTGAAAACGAAGCCTTTTGCTAGCCCTCTTCTCCCCAAATTCAGAGGATGACGGGTTTGATTTTCTTTCCCCTTGATCTTTTGGGCATGATAGAATAGGTGCTCTAACCGGGTCGGTTGGCAACGTTGGATCGGTTGGCAACATTACATCAACAGGCGATGTAGCAACTATATTAGCAGAACTCTGTGGCACAGCCTCAACATCCATCTGTATAGGTGCAGGGGACGCAATTGGAGAAGAAAGCTGAGCAGAGGCCACCTTAGTAGGTTCATCATCGTCCGGATGGCTTTTATTTAGATTGTCACCAGAATCATCCTGAAAAAATGTTAAAAGTTTAGAAGTCCCCTATAAGGTTAATAACCTAAGTGTCCAACTCACATGCTCAGCATCCATCTGTATAGATTCAGGGAACTCTGGTGGAGAAGAAGGCTGACTAGAGGCCGGCTTAGTAGTTTCGTCATCGTGAGCGGTGCCTTTATCTACATTGTCACAGGAATCATCCTGAAAAATATAAAAAAATTTCAGATGAAGCTCCCGGAGAAAGTATAGTTCCTAACAATGGCAATCAAATTGAACTATATCCATCCTAAATATAGTATAGTCTGATTGAAAAATAGTAACAATTTCTAGTTTCAACATATTACTATATCCATCCTAAATATAGTATAGTCCGATTGAAAAATGTAAACCATTTCCCGGCAGGTTATTAATCTGAAATTAAAGATTCATCACACCCACTTACATGTAATTCCCCACCATAAACACCATCTGGTCCCGTCGCCTGGACGACATCAGTAAGCAAATCTTGAAAAGATGTGAACTGCTCAACGTTTCCATCACCACCAGGGGAGTGCTGTTCCAACAGACATAATTGCAATTAACATGAGTCCATACCATTAATCAAAATAGTATACATAACACATACAGTTGTTTCGTCATCCTTTGGGCCAGGCTTGCCTCCATCCTTTTCTATAACATGGCCACCAGGAGAAGTCACATGCAAGGTGACGGGAGTTAGGACTCCATGTTGATTATCTCGAGGAATACAATTGGAAACAGCTGCAGCTCATATGCGCACAAACATTTTAAAATTAAATATTTTAACCCATGTAGGCCGAAGCTTAAGAAATGTAAATACAGAACAGTACCTCCTGCTTGATCTGGCATTGAACCTTGAGAAGACATTCGTGGTGCGGCTAAAACTTCCTCCTTTAAGGAAAGCATTTCCCCGGTTATGTGGGTTTTCAGAGTGCCTAACAATGGCCCTGCACGTGCATATATTTCGTCTGCTAAACAACGCACGAGATTTGGAACATCCAATGTCACACCATGATCACCCACGCGTGAATGGCCGTCTGTATTGGAGGTTTGAGCATGATCTCCACTACCAGCGCCTAATCCCTGTGGACCATGACCACCCTTCCATTGCTTTGCAACCTGTGCCTTTACACCACCACGCCATGTATTGATTTCAAAAGGAAAACCATCGCGAATCAAAGAAACCATGTGAGCAACTTGGAGATCTTCCACCTCATCTGGAAAAGAAGGTGTGTCAGAGGCTTCACATAGGATGGAACGAACTGAAACCTGGAAAACAAAAAATAGCAAGCGTTTCAGCGTTCTCATAAAAACGGGATCGTAAAGGAAGTATTTGGGAAATGGTGACACTTTACCTGGCCAATAAGTTCTAGGTTTTGAACAGTGACTACATTAATTTTAACCGTCCTAGAACAGACGGCATCAACAATGTCTTCTATTGGAAGCTCGTCATTCACCAAATCTTCCCCTAAACGTGGTTCCGCAATAATTTGTGGACAGCTGCACACTGTAACCAGAACCATAGCATGCGCAAAACCTTGTATTGCCAGTGTATCTTGGGCTAATTGTTCTGGCAACCTAATCTTTCCGCTTGAGACAGTTAACAGAAATGACTCCCTTCCCCAAGGATACTCCATAAACTGGCCAATATCCCCGACCATTTCAACAATCTCTGGTCTAATCTGTGTTGAACCACTTGTTGGGCATAATATACCTTCTACTAGCAAAAGAAGAGACAAACGCAATCTGGTGTCCTCATCTTTGTATTTGTCTTTCTGAGCCAACCTGCATATGATCCACTCTGGGGTTATCGTCTCCTCGTCACCAAATAATGATTGCCAAACGACTCCATCACCGCCTAACTGTTTCAGTTTTGATTTGGCCTTTTTTTTTCCTTTTCCCAACCGTTGGGCCCCCACGGTTGGCGTTGGCGGTGTCCCACAATTGAGACCTGTAACTAAGGCGAACTCTCCAATACCATAACAAATGGGCTTCCCCGCAAACAACCACCATAGCTCATACAACTTCTTCGTCACCAACTGACGCGACAACAGCTGATGTGCAAACATTACTGAAAAAGTATGAGAACCCATAAGCATTAGCAGTCTAAACTGAGACTCCGCCAACAGCTCTTGTTGAGAATCCGAAAGTGCCGCTTTAACAACTTCTATCCACCTCAAATTGAAGTAGTTGTTAATTCTCTTCCGGCCAGAGGGTTCAAACCCTGTCTCAAACAACCGTTCAGGCAAACCTAACTCTTCCATCCTGTCAAGAGAAAATATATGAACGACCAAAAGGATTACTCAATAGTTACACATGTAAAAGGGCATATGCAATGCAATGGTACAAAGCAAAAGGACAAACATGAATATTGTATAGTATTCTACTATATTATTCATGTTTTCGAATAGACTAAGAATGTTCCCTTCTATAATTGCGGACATGAATGTTGTAAAGCTAACTGTACAAAAATGAATGATGTATAAAATCTGCTATACAGACCATAAGGGCCATAAAGTATCAATTCCAGACATTAATGGTACAAATCAAATGGTTAAATAATGAATATACAGACAAACACGGACCCATACTATTTATCTTTATCGAATAGTCTACGAAGTACGCTGCTCAATTTTAACTTCACTGAATATAGTAAACCATACTACATCTATTTACCGAATAGTCTAGGAAGTCGTATTCTGTATATTCAGTTCACCACTCTAACAATCGAGAAACAGAAACAGAAGGTTCGGTTGTTGCTATACACACCAAAAGGACCATAGAGTAATAATTCCAGACATTAATGGTACAAATCAAATGGTTAAATAATGAATATATAGACAAAATTGACCAATATTATTTATCTTTATCGAATAGTATACGAAATCCCCCTCTCATTTGCATTCACCAAAATATAGTCCCATACTACATATATTTATCGAATAGTCTACGAAAGTCGTATTCTGTATTTTCACTTCGCCACTCTCACAATCGAGAAACATAAACAGAAGGGTTGGGTGTTGCTAGCAAACAATCAACATTGATACGTAGTAAGGAAAAAAAAACACAGGCATGCCTATAATAACAGGGAAACAGTTGGGATAATACCTTGCTCCTCCTCCGACGATACCCTCGGTCGCTCAGATCTGAAAAGTATTTCAGAAACAGGTATAAATAAAAAAACACAGAGGAGATTTTGTGCGAAAACGATAATTTGGTCTGGTAATACACTGAAATTGGACGCACCTTCCTTGAACACTGTTGAACCCGAAATCTTTCCCCTTCTTATAAGCTGTAAAAAGATTTAGTCTCTCCAAATCTTTATTTTTGTCGATTGGTGAAGGTTACTTTTGTCGCAATGTTAAGTGTATCTCTTGGTTAGAGAAACTGTTCAGAAACTGTTCAGTTTCCTGAAGAAGGATAAATCGAACAAGAGGTGGGCCCACCGTTTTTCACGCGCAGGTAGGGATATTGCTGTCATTATACATAATAATGGCTCGCATATCGTAGCCATAACTATGCTATGTGTAGAATCTGCGATATGTTTTTTGCTATTGTTATGTACTCCAATTTCCCATATTTTAATTTGTTGAAATCACACGTTAAGGAGGGTTGAATATAAACTTGACTGATTTGGAAAGATATACTATTATTAAATTAAAAGGAGTTTTGTGTATTTGAAAAGTTCAATTATGACAATTTCAAGACATGGGCATGCATAAAATATGTTTAAGGTGGGGCGACTGCCACAGTAAAATGTGATTGGTCAGACTAGTTTTTAAAAGGCTTATTTTTGGTCTTAATAAAATAAAATCTTGCCTTCTTTAATTTGGATTATGCTGAGATCCACTGTAAGTCTATATGTTATGAGTTTTAGTATTAAAGAATAATTAAACCGTTCAAATACAAATGTTTTGATATATGTATACATATAAACTTTATAATGGTTTCACTAATGTTTAGAAACTATTACAAGCATAATCCGAGTGTTCCCTGTGTGATTATAATAGACACGTCAGTATATGTCAAACTTTGTATCCAGTTTTGGAAAGCTTCAAGATATTTTCAAAGACTAAGAAATGTGCGTAAATGTTTGTCCCATAAAACACTAAGAATTTTCTTTGTTGTTAAATATGACCAAGTTGATTTATTTCAGTTTAAACTATTAGAAGATCTAATCAATCACATATCACACATGTACATCGTCAATGTCAAAACGCCTATTGCGACGAGTTGTCTTCGACGGAGGCGTTTTTCCTGGCCGCCTCATGAACATACTGATGCCCAGTTCCTGTGTAGCGAATCCAAAATGCACCAATACACTTCTCTCTAGTCAATTAGAGACTAGATAAGACATTGGTTTCCAATAGCATCTAGAAGGGTTATTTTGCATTTTTTTTTTTAAATGGTGACTATGAAAAAGACTACTCACTCCGATTTCTCTATTTATATTTGAACAATTCAGATTGGTATCGTTTTTTATTATTTAAAAGTAACCAGCTTTGCTTGTTCGATTCGTTTCTAGTAATTTGATGTCAGTGGGGTAGTCCACACGCGCTTTGGTTACCATTTCAGAACACACTTGTCACTGTTCAACACATCCCTATAAGTGTATCCTCACATCCTCTCTTCAGACACAAACAAGAAACAACAGAGAAACCAAAAAGATAATATTTCAGACAAAAGAAAGAATGAAGTTCGGGAAAGAGTTCTCGTCTCAGATGGTGCCGGAATGGCATGAAGCTTACATGAATTACAATTATCTCAAAACCCTTCTAAAAGATATCATAAGATTCAAACGCAAAAACAATCTTCACCACGGTCACGGCCATCATCATCATCATCTTCGCCGGACGCTAACTCTCTACCGATCATTCAGCGGTTTGCTCTCAACGTCCGGAAGAAGGAGACATCACCACGGTCACGGTCACGGACACGGTGGTGGACAGATCGGCCATTTTTCAGATTCCGACGATGACATTGAGGAAGGGTTGAGGTCGGCACCTATTATGGTTCACTCTGCGAGTCATGGATACGAGACGACGTTCCTCATGGCGGCCGAGGAAGGAGGAGAGTACGAGACGCTGTTTTTCCGGCGATTAGACGACGAGTTCAACAAAGTTGACAGATTCTATAAAGAGAAAGTGGAAGAAGTGATGAAAGAAGCTGTGATGCTCAACAAGCAGATGGATGCTCTAATAGCGTTTCGTGTGAAAGTGGAGCATCCTGATGGGTGGCCATGGGAGGAACGGACGATGGAGATGACTCAGTTAGCTTCAGACGTCGATAGTTCCGCGGCGGCCGTCGCAGCTTCTACTCCCGCCAGAGCTAGATCCAGTAAGTAACCTAAGTCAATGAGTCGGTGTGACTAATTACATTTTATCCCGTTTAATTCCGGTTTTATCAGGCCAGTTTTTTTTTTTTGTCAACGATCAGGCCAGTTTTCAAAAAAAAAAAATTCCGGTTTTATCAGGCTGCTACCGTACCGAGTCGCATCTGCACATCAACCGTCCGTACTAAATGGTCAAAAGTGAAATTGAATTTTGCTTTTTGTTGCAGCGACTAGTGACAGCTGTTGATGTAGTGATTCGTTCCAATATTAACCGATATTTTAATGATTGCAGCTAGTTACTTATAACTATTAGGAGTGGACCAAATTTCTTTGTTATCCACTCGGTTTGGTCCAATTATCCAAATAATCAATTATCCTAATTCAATTCAATCTCTAAATATCTGAATACTCAATTTCTAAATACCAAAAAGATTTACATTTTTAACTTCATATCCAACTCGATCGTAATAATTCTTTTTTTTAATCTAAAATTTATTCAAAATAATATAAATTATTATGTTTTATTACAAATTTTAAAAATATTAAATTTTCAAACTTTTATAACTAAAATAATCAATTTAATAAATAAAATATTGTGAAAATTATATAAAATATAATAATTATATATTTTATATATATAGTTTTAAATATATATATATATAATGAACTAGATCATATATATTCGTTCATAAAAATATTAGTATTTATTATTTCTTTTGTTTTTTTTGCGGATATTATATATGAATATTTCTTTTGTTTTGTAAATTTACGGATATTAAGATTTTTCCCTTCTAATCGAAACAAATATCAAATTAAATCAAATTGTACAGATATTTTTCTTCACAGTGAAATTACTCTTTAGTTTGAATTAATGGTTAATTCCGATTTTATCAAACCAATATGTACCGAGTCATAATATTGAAATTTGATTATTTTGAAGTTCGGGCTCATCAAGTTCACATGGCTGCCATACAAGAAGGAGGATCAAGCAAAGCTGGCAAATCCGACGAAGATGAAGATGATGACATTGTAGAAAAAGAAGAAGTTAACGTTGTTTCCAACGTCGGAACCAGCGAAATAAGTGTATTCAGAGCTCCGAGGCCATCTCCCATCGAGGTTTTGGACCGTGTCACGATCAACCATACAAAGGAAACGCCACGGTCCACCATTAAAAGCGTTCTAAATGTGTCGAATACAGAGCTTAAGTTTAGCAGAGAGAATCTGAAGAGAGTCGAGGAGAAGCTCAGACGGGCCTTTGTCGAGTTCTACCAGAAGCTTCGGTTACTCAAAAGCTACAACTTCTTGAACGTGTTGGCGTTTTCGAAGATCATGAAGAAGTATGATAAGGTAAGATTTGGTTTCAAGGATTGAGACTTTGACTTGGGTTTTCTGTTCTGCATGGCTGAAAGTTTTACGTGGGAATCACTCTTTTAACAGATAACTACAAGGAATGCTACAAAGCCTTACATGAAAATGGTTGATAACTCTTACTTTGGAAGCTCTGATGAGGTAAAGGTCTTTTTTTTTCTAGGTAAAGGTCTTTTCTTTTCCGATTCGGTTGATTGAATGATCACGCAAATGGGAAGCAAACTCGACGAAAAAAAACTTTTAAAACAAATATATTTGACTCAAATATCAGTTTCATGGTATATATTGATTGTATGAATGAATAATTTACAAGTTAATTAATCCATATCTATAAAGCACAAAACCTGATAATCCTTTTCTCTTACAAAAACTTTTTATTTAATAAAAGCGGGTTTGCTAATCCTAGAAGATGTATTATACAAAAAAAAAAAGATGTATTATACTGTACCAAGATTTAACTGTTTTCTTCCTGGTGTACTGATACTTTTTTTTGAGACTTAATTCATGTCTCATGTTCAAACTCTTGCTCCTCCATTGTGTCAGGTCAATAGACTGATAGAGCGTGTTGAAGCTACGTTCATAAAACATTTCACGAATGGTAACAGAACAAAAGGAATGAACATTTTGAGACCCAAAGCTAAAAGAGAGAGACATCGAGTTACATTCTCCACAGGTTTCTTGGCTGGTTGTGTGTTTTCTCTAATAGTGGCTTTATTCGCCATTATACGCACCCGAAACGTTTTGCAGAAGGAAGGCCAAAATCAATACATGAACACTATGTTCCCTCTTTACAGGTAAACCAATGTTCATACTAGCTAGTTAATGTCTAGCATTTGAAAACAGCCTGGAATCTGTTTGTTTAGATGCCCTCTGTATTTTTTTGTTGTTGTTTCAGCTTTTTTGGCTTCATTGTGCTGCACATACTTACGTATGCTGGGAATATTTATTACTGGAGACGGTACCGAGTGAATTATTCTTTCATACTTGGGTTCAAGCAAGGAAGTGAACTTGGCTATAGACAAGTTCTACTTGTGGGCTTCAGCATTGGAGTTCTAGCCCTTCTTTGTGTTATTGCCAATCTTGACATGGAGGTTGACCCCAAGACTAATGAATACAAAGAATGGACCGAACTTCTTCCTCTTTTCCTTCTCATTGTAAGTCTCTAAATCCAAAACCAGTGTGAAACTAAAGCTATATGACAATACTAACAGGCATAACTTTGTTGTGATGTAGGTTTTGTTTATAGTTTTGGTCTTACCATTCAACATCTTCTACCGCTCGAGTCGCTTATTCTTCCTCACAAGCCTCTTTCACTGCGTTGCTGCTCCTCTTTACAAGGTAGAACATAAACTTTGATCATGCAAAATAATATTTTCTTTGTTTTTAAAATGAATGTTATAGAATTTTTACACATATTAAAAAAATATATTAAATTTTGATTATAAATACATTATGTTTTATTATTAATTATTTTCTATAAAAATGTGTTTGTATTTTTTGAAACAATATTAAAAAAACATAGATCAATTTGAAACATCAAGTGTCTTAAATCTTGATCATTGTTGGCCTTTCTCGTGCAGGTTACTTTACCTGATTTTTTGGTGGCAGATCAGTTAACAAGCCAAGTCCAAGCTATTCGAAGCGTCCAGTTTTACATATGTCACTATGGTTGGGGAGATTACAAACATAGAATGAACACTTGCTCAGACTCAGATGCCTACAATGCTTTCTTATTTATTGTTGCTGCCATCCCGTATGTCTGGCGTCTCCTTCAGGTACAATGTCACGAACTCTAACCGTTTATTACTTCTTTCATTCAAAGAATATCTGCTTAAAAACCAATACATTTGTGCAGTGCTTGAGGAGGCTATTTGAAGAGAAAAGCGCTGAGCAAGGATACAATGCCCTCAAGTACTTCTTGACTATAGTGGCTGTCTGCGTCAGGACGGCTTACAGTGTTGTCGATGAAGATCATAAATTTATCTGGAGGATGTTAGCTGTGATATTCTCAGCTATTGCTGCCATTTTCTGTACGTACTGGGACTTGGTTTTAGACTGGGGTCTTCTAAACAGGAGTTCTAAGAACCGTTGGCTCCGGGATAAACTCCTTATCCCACAAAAGAAAGTATACTTCATAGCAATGGTGAGCAACTACTAAACCTTTATCATTTTGAATCATAGAGCTAAACTGATTCTTCACCCCTAAAAATGTGCAGATCTTGGACGTCTTGTTCAGGTTTGCGTGGCTGCAGACCGTGTTGGATTTCAACCTCTCATTTATGCACAGGCAGACGATGATTACCGTTGTGGCAAGTCTAGAGATTATCCGCCGTGGGATATGGAATTTCTTTAGGTAACAATAGACATTTATTGTGTGTACGCTTTATTTATCGTCACACAACATATAATATAACTTTCTTGGGTTGGTTTTGGTTTCATTCGAAAAGGTTGGAGAATGAGCATGTGAACAATGTAGGGAAGTACAGAGCATTCAAGACGGTTCCATTACCGTTCAACTATGGTGAGGATGACGACAAGGACAGCTAGTTGTTTCGATCTCATGTCGTAAATTATGTAAAGAGAGATTCTTTAAATATTTATCCACAATAAAGACTGGATTAGAGTCTAGTTGGTCAACCAATATCAAGAAGGAGATGCAAATATCAGAGGGTTTGTACGAGTTTTTTTTTTTACCTTGTGGTTAATTGTAGAAGTTGCCTGATGTACCACAGTAATTAGGATCACCACTATGCAGGAGTCATTTGAGGGGGAGATCCACTAAGCAATGTACTCTGTATTTTTTAATTTTTCAGTTCTTTGATAATATCAGAAGTTCCTCAGGTAGTCAGTCATGTAATAAAGAGGAAAGACAGCTATCAATTATCAAATTCTATTAATCCATGTTAGCATACATACATGTCCTCCTAAGCTTCATTCAACCATCCTGACATTTCGGGACGTCTTCTTCATTGTCCATGCTATTATCACCTTCTATGAATGATCTCATTATGATGAATTTTTGTAATTTTGAAAAAACAGATTTTTAAATGTTATTATAATTAAGACTCTGTAATTATCTTATTAATTAAACTTAAATGCTTTAATTAAGCCAAATTAACATTATGTAATTATCTTATTAATTAAATTTAAACACTTTAATTAAGCCCATTACTTTTCTTCTTAAATACTTTTAATTAAGCCTAATTAATATTCTGTAAGTATCTTATTAATTAAACCTAAATACTTTAATTAAGCCCATTACTTTTATTCTATCACAACATGCTATCCTTCCTTCTAGACTATACTCCCTCCGTTTCAAATTATATGTCGTTTTGGAGCAAAATTTTCGTTTCAGAATAAGTGTCGTTTTATGATTTCAATGCAAAATTTATTGACTTTTTAATCTAATCTATTTTTCTATTGGTTGAAATCTAATTAGGTGTATTGGTAATGATGTTTTTATCTAGTAAATATACAAAATTAAATGTTTTATTAATCTGTGTGCCGAAGTCTAGAACGACAAATAAATTGAAACGGAGGGAGTATTTGATAAGTGATTTTGCCACATGTCCTCTTTACAATCATTTTCACAAAAATAATATGACATGACTAATAAAATTGATTACATGTCTTATAGATTAATATGACATGGACAATTATATTTAATGTTAATTTATATTTTTGGTAAACTTTTTAAAATATGATAGTAACTCATATATTACATTTATTATTGATTTATATTTTTGGATTTTTTTTAGAATACTGGTAATAATTCATAAATTATTATTAAAATAATATATTTAACTATGACATTTCAAATTTCGAAATATCATTTAAATGATAAAATTTTCAAAAATTTATACATTTTTCTAGAAAATTATAAAAATTATATCGTAAAATCAAATTAAATATTTAAATCATTAGTTTCTTATATATATCTACAAATTTTATAAATATTGTTTAATTTTAATTTTTGACAATTATGCAACTTTTACATATTTATTTAATATATTTAATTAAAATAAATACATAGAAAAAATCTACCTAAGATTATAGTTTTAAATATATATATGCACATTCTTAAATATAATTAAAAATAAACAAAATTACTTTTTATCTTAATTTTAATGTTTAGTTAAAATCAAATTTATATTAAAATATTAATAAAAAAAAGAAAATTTACAATATTAATAAAAACTAAATATACTTTATATTTATCTGTTAAAAAATATTTTAAAATTTTTTTATTGCACATGGTGCAGGAAAACAGCTAGTCTATTGACGAACAAAGAGGAGCCTAATGGATTCATGAAACAAATTACAAACCCAAAAGAAGTGAAAATGGTTACACTAGGGTTAAAACAAAACATTAGAAAGTTCTCGGTTAAAAAAGTAATAATTTAGAAGTTATTGGACATTCAATTGATTTTCCTTTTTTAGCGTTTTCACTTTTCAATTCAACTCTGTCGTGGAGACATGACTGAATAAATTAATGAAGACATGTCTGAATAAAGTAAATGAAGTCGGTGACTGACTTCGCCAAGGCCAATCTATGGATCAGAACTACTTACAGGAGGAAACCGTCTCCGATCAGCACCACCGCCGGCGGTTCAAATCCAGTCCCTAGCTCCGAACTACTTCCGATGAAGCTTCTCAGCTTTGGTACGATGAAGCTCACCAGAACATTCACCACTTGCTTGATACTCTTCTCTGTGCTACTAGCATTCTCAATGATCTTCCATCACCACCCATCTGATCCGAATCGTGTAATGGGTTTCGCCGAGGCAAGAGTTCTCGATGGCAGAGACTACTCCAATGTCTACTGCTACCAGCGGTATGTGTTCTTCTAAGTCAAAAGTTTAGATCTTTACTGCATTTGCCTTTACACGAACATCCAAAAGTTTGAATCTTTCTATAAAAAGAAGAGTCTTTGTTAGTTTAGTTTCTATAACATAGTTCATCTTGATCTAAAGTTTGAATCTTTCTATAAAAAGAAATAGTCTTTATTGGTTTATTTTCTCGAAGATTGTCTTAAGGTTTGTTTAGGTGAAGATGTGTCCTGTTTGGTCTGACTCTCAATTGTTTTGTAGATTCAAATGATTCAGATAAACTTCTCGGAGGACTACTCGCCACAGGGTTTGATGAAGCTTCTTGCCTCAGTAGATACCAATCACCACTTTACCGTAAACCTTCACCTTACAACCCATCTCCTTACCTCGTCTCCAAGCTCAGAAGCTACGAAACGCTTCACAAGCGTTGCGGTCCTGGCACTGACTCTTACAAGAAAGCTTTAAACCACCTTCATCAAGAAGACCATCGTTGATAACAACGGTGAATGCAAATACGTTGTGTGGGTTTCTTTCAGCGGGCTAGGCAACAGGATACTCTCTCTAGCCTCGGTCTTTCTCTACGCGCTTTTGACGGACAGAGTCTTGCTCGTTGACCGAGGGAAAGACATGGCTGATCTCTTCTGCGAGCCGTTTCCTGATATGTCCTGGTTTCTGCCTCTAGATTTCCCTCTGAGGGATCAGTTTGATGGGTTGAATCAAGAGTCCTCTCGTTGCTACGGACACATGCTAAAGAATCAGGTGGTTGATAACGAGAAGGCTTTGTCTCATCTTTATCTTCACCTTGTACATGACTACGGAGATCATGATAAGATGTTCTTCTGCCAAGGAGATCAAACCTTTATAGGGAAAGTCCCATGGCTGGTCGTTAAAACAGACAACTACTTTGTTCCATCTCTGTGGCTGATCCCTGGTTTCGATGAGGAGCTAGACAAGCTGTTCCCTCAGAAAGCGACGGTGTTTCACCACTTGGGTAGATATCTTTTCCACCCAACAAACCAAGTGTGGGGCTTGGTCACTAGGTACTACGAAGCTTACTTGTCACACGCGGACGAGAAGATTGGGATCCAAGTAAGAGTTTTCGACGTGGGAGCAGGTCCTTTCCAGCACGTGATGGATCAGATCTCTTCTTGTACTCAAAAAGAGAAGCTTCTACCTGAAGTAGACACGCTAGTGGAAAGCTCTCGCCGAGTAGAAAGAACCCCAAAACACAAAGCTGTCCTTGTGACATCTCTGAACTCAGGCTACTCGGAGAATCTGAAGAGTATGTACTGGGAGTATCCGACGTTAACAGGGGAAGTCATCGGTGTTCATCAGCCGAGCCAAGAAGGCTATCAGCAGACGGAGAAAAAGATGCACAACGGAAAGGCTCTTGCGGAAATGTACCTTTTGAGTATGACTGATAGTCTTGTGACAAGTGCTTGGTCTACCTTTGGGTATGTAGCTCAAGGTCTTGGTGGTTTGAAGCCTTGGATACTGTATAAACCGGAGAACAGGACAGCTCCTGATCCTGCTTGTGGTCGAGCTATGTCTATGGAGCCTTGTTTCCACGCACCTCCTTTCTATGACTGTAAAGCTAAAACGGGCATAGACACGGGTAAACTAGTTCCTCATGTGAGACATTGTGAGGATATGAGCTGGGGACTTAAGCTAGTGTGATATTTTTTTTGGTTTTGGTTTACATTGTTTTTGATCATATGATGTAACAAGCTCCCCTCTTTTTACAATAAGATCATATTTTATAGAACTCAAGAGCAAGAAGGGTCTTTATTACCAAAGTTTCCGGTTGTTTTTTTTTTGTATTATTATACAAAATATGAAAGGGTAAAAAGAGAAAGGAGAGATCAGATTTGATATCTACTTTCCTTTTTTTCCGTCTTAATGGATCTGTACCGGTCCAGAAGGAGATTATCTATTCACAAAGCCATTGATGAGCAAACAGAAGAACAGATTGGAGTGCAAGAAAAGAGATTCAGATTGTTTGGAGTGATGAGAATCACTGAGATCTTAGCTTATTTCATGGTCATTGTCCCTGTTTTGTTAGTGATCATGGTTATCTTTGGACATGAATCATATGATCAAGGAAATGGCTTTGCAAAAGCATCAAGAATCATCCAAATCAAACCAAATGTGACTTCAACATTGCAGAGAGATCAGAATCCAAAAGGTAAAAACATATGTTTAAAGCTTTTTTTTTTCTTTTTTTTACCTTTTTGGGATATGTTTTTTTTTTTAAAAAAAGTTTCATCACATTCTGTAGATTTGTCTCTCCTTGGAGGACTACTTGTACCTGGTTTCAAGAAAGAGTCATGCTTGAGTAGATACCAATCTTACCTCTACCGTAAATCTTCACCTTATGAACCTTCTATGTATCTCATTTCAAAGCTTAGAGCTTATGAAGAGCTTCACAGACGATGTGGACCTGGAACCAGACCGTACACCAACGCCGAAAGACTGCTTAAACCGAAACAAACCGGTGATTCAGAGTCAGAAGGATGCAAGTATGTTGTCTGGATGGAGTTTAGTGGACTAGGGAAACAGGATCATCAGCATTGCCTCGGCGTTTCTTTATGCATTGTTGACGGATAGAGTCTTGCTCGTTGAAGGAGGAGAGCAGTTCTCAGATCTTTTCTGCGAACCGTTTCTTGACACCACTTGGTTACTACCAAAAGACTTCACCTTAATAAACCGGTTTAGTGGCTTTGCTCAAAACTCACCTCACTGTCATGGAGAGATGCTGAAGAGGAAACTGATCAACGGTTCTTCTGTCTCGTCTCTGTCTTATCTTTATCTCCATCTAGCTCATGACTACAACGACCACGACAAAATGTTCTTCTGCGAAGAAGACCAGAGTTTACTTAAGAATGTTCCGTGGCTGATCATGAGGACTAACAACTTCTTTGCACCGTCTCTCTTCTTGATCACTACGTTTGAGGAGGAGCTTGGTATGATGTTCCCGGAGAAAGGAACGGTGTTTCATCACTTGGGACGTTACCTTTTCCATCCTTCCAACCATGTATGGGGACTCAGTCACTAGATACTATGACGCTTACTTAGCCAAAGCTGATGAGAGGATTGGTCTTCAGATAAGAGTCTTTGATGAGAAGTCTGGTGTGTCTCCTCAAGTCACAAAACAAATCTTGTCATGTGTTCAAAACCAGGAGCTGTTACCTAAACTAAGCAAACCAGGAGAAGAAGAACACAAGCAGCCATCAGAAGATAGAAGAAGGCTCTAAACTCAAAGCTGTATTGGTCACCTCTTTAACAACAGGATACTACGAGATCTTGAAGACAATGTATTGGGAGAATCCAACTGTGACGAGAGATGTGATTGGTATACATCAGCCAAGTCACGAAGGACATCAACAAACAGAGAAGCTAATGCATAACAGGAAAGCTTGGGCGGAGATGTACTTACTCAGCTTAACCGATAAGTTGGTTATCAGTGCTTGGTCTACATTTGGGTATGTAGCACAGGGACTTGGAGGATCAAGAGCTTGGATTCTGTATAAGCAGGAGAATCAAACCGACGTGTTAAATCCTCCTTGTGGTAGAGCTATGTCACCAGATCCTTGTTTCCATGCTCCTCCTTACTATGACTGCAAAGCAAAGAAGGGGATTGACACAGGTAGTGTTGTGCCTCATGTTAGACACTGTGAGGATATTAGCTGGGGACTTAAGCTTGTTGACAATTCATAACTTGAAAACAAGACAGTGTTATGTCTTTCCTTATTGGCTTATTTGCTTAGCCTTGCAATAGAACACAGATCTTTCCTTGTTCAGTAAATAAGGAAACTTCTTTGTTCTCTTTTTCCATTATAATAGTGGGCTTAGTTAGTGGTTTAACCGTTTAAGGGCATGTGTTATTGGGCCTAGTAAAACTGGGCCCATTTAGTGTTCTCAACAGTTTAGGTGGGAAAAAGAAAAGAAGTCTCAATTTTTTCTCAACAAACAACGGAATAATAGGGCTTGCTTGTTTGAATGTAACTCTCAATCGGTTTCTCCTCAGTTTAAGTAGGAAAGAAGTTTCCAAGTATCTTCTCACACGCCTAACTTTGTTCTGTAACTCTTTCTATTGTGTCCGAAAAATCTCTTTTATATAAACTGTAACCAACACTCCTTTAATCTCTCATCAACCCCACACTCACACACACACACAAACCATGGCTTCTTCTTTTTCTTCTTCCTCTTTGTTACTACCTTTCTTTCTTATCATTTTCTCGTGTTTCATCGCGCTTTCATCATCAAGAAGATCATTAATCAACCATCCTCAAACAAACCTTCCAAGATCCGGTTTTAGATTAACTCTAAAACACGTGGACTCCGGTAAAAACCTCACAAAGATCCAAAAGATCCAAAGAGGGATTAGCCGTGGATCCCACAGACTGAACAGGTTAGGAGCTGCGGCTGTTTTGGCTGTAGCCTCTGGTCCTGATGATACCAACAACATCAAAGCACCTACACATGGAGGAAGCGGTGAGTTTCTCATGGATTTAGCTATAGGAAACCCTCCGGTTAAGTACTCGGCTATAGTCGATACCGGAAGTGACCTTATATGGACGCAGTGCAAGCCTTGCACCGAATGTTTCGACCAACCAACTCCGATCTTCGACCCGAAAACGTCTTCCTCTTACTCAAAAGTAGGATGCTCTTCTGGTCTTTGCGACGCCTTGCCTCGATCCAGTTGCAACAAAGACAAAGGTGCTTGTGAGTATGTGTATACTTACGGAGATTACTCGTCCACAAGAGGGATCTTGGCCATGGAAACGTTTACTTTTGATGATGAGAACTCGGTTTCGGGTATAGGGTTTGGGTGTGGGGATGAGAACAAAGGAGACGGATTCTCTCAAGGTTCAGGTCTTGTAGGTCTTGGTAGAGGACCTCTCTCTCTCATCTCTCAGCTTAAGGAGACTAAGTTCTCTTATTGCTTAACATCAATTGAGGATAGCGAAGCGTCTAGCTCGCTGTTTATTGGCTCTCTAGCGTCGAATATCGTTAAGAAAACAGGTGCAAGTTTGGCAGGTGAAGTCACCAAAACGATGTCGCTGCTACGAAACCCTAACCAGCCTTCTTTCTATTACCTTGACTTACAAGGCATCACCGTCGGATCAAAACGCCTGCCCATTGAAAAGTCTACTTTCGAACTAGCGGAAGATGGAACAGGAGGTATGATCATCGACTCTGGAACAACCATCACGTACATCGAGGAGGCAGCGTTTAAGGCCTTGAGTAAGGAGTTCACTTCTCGGATGAGTTTACCGGTCGATGACTCGGGATCCACAGGACTTGACTTGTGCTACACGTTACCTAGTAACGCCAATAAAATTTCTGTTCCTAAGCTCGTTTTTCATTTTAAAGACGCGGATTTGGAGCTTCCGGGGGAGAACTACATGGTGGCGGATTCGAGTACAGGCGTTTTGTGTTTGGCCATGGGGAGTTCTAATGGGATGTCTATTTTTGGAAATGTTCAGCAGCAGAATTTTAATGTAGTTCATGATCTTGAGAAAGATACCGTGTCGTTTGTACCCACTGAATGTGGAAAATTATAGATTTTTAATTGTTTCCTTATTTTATTATTAATGAACCTTTATACTTTTTCATCACTTTAGCAAATGCATCAATATTTTTACAATAGATATCTCTATAAAAAGACAGAAACAAAATTTAAAAACAAGAAAAGGTAGTAGTAATCTTTTTTTTTTTTTTTTTTTTTGATATCTCTGGTGTCTGGGCAGCCACTTTCCCAAATATCTCCCGAAGGGGTCCAGCGCCCCAGCAGTAAGGATGTTAAATCGCTGTGGCCGGGTTTCGAAGCTGGGTGGCGGGCACCTCAGCCGAGGTTCCATTACCACCAAGCTACGAAGCCCGGTTGGTAGTAGTAATCTTTGTAAAATATTATTTATATTTCCTTATTGATAAACAATTATTTGTACCTAGACTAAAGTTAAGTAAATTTATGTGTTTCATTTGTCAGTGAAAGGATAATGATAGTTAATATATTTTGAGTTTGAGCTCAAAGATCTCTAGAAATATAGTTACAAATAATAAATCTATTTTGCATATAGAGATTTAAATCGTTCATTGTTCACCATATATTTTAGAATTTATCTAAAAGTATACCCGCCTTCTTTTTCATAATATAGGATATTTTGGATTAAATTACAAAGATTAAAAATAACAAAACTAAAGATCATTTATATGAGAAGAGTGACTATTACAATTTATGTAAAAGAGTGATGATTTATTTTGGAAGGTCAAGTTCCATCATGAACAACTTAGAAATTGACATTGATATGATTCTTATGAGAATCATTGATAATAAGTAACGCTAATAATTATAATAATTACTAAACGTGGAAGTAAAGAAAAGGGTTCGCTCAACCTCCAAGCAACTTTTGAAAAAAGAGATGAAATGCATGCGTCATGCAATTTTAACCTATATGGAGATTTATACACGTAGCCCAACAAACATAACTGAGCCCTAATCAACTAATTACCTGTTTATTTTGATTTATCAAAATGTTTCAAAACCATATAAATTGACAGTGTACCCTGTATTATATTTCCGAAAATGTACATTTGTAGTTGTAGAAACATTATATATATTTGTTCCTTCTACGATTGTACATATATCTCTTACTCCATAGACATATTTTGATTTATCAAAATGCTTCAAAACCATATAAATTGACAGTGTACCTTGATATTTCCGAAAATATACATTTGTAGTTTTTTTTTTGCTAAAATTTGGTACATTATACATTTGTAGTTGTAGAAACATTATACATATTTGTTCCTTCTACGATTGTACATATATCTCTTACTCTCATAGACATATTTAACAAGTGGATAGTTTTAATATTCTTGTATTTGAAAAGAATATTCTAATGTGCAATGTATATTATGCGTAAAAACGAAGGAAATTGAGTTGCAATACGGTGTAGAAAGAACTAAAAAGTAACATGATAAATATATAAGGATATACTTCTCGAAGGAGATGGGGACAAAACAACACATGTCTGACTGAAGTTCCAGATATATTATCGTTAAATCTTGTTGACCTATTAGCAATCAGTTCAACTAAAAGGGCGTAGCGGGCTTAAGGCTCCTAGGGACTCTGGGGCGAGAAGAAGCTTTTCCTGCATTCATGTTGATGCAATAACTAGTGTCAGGCATACATAATACATAATTAGACTAAATCTTCCATAACCCCAAATTATACTGTATCATTGTAAGCATTGTTGGTTGCTTATGAGTTATGAGCACATCAACTTATCCAATGGGTTAGACAATGTCAGACGTAATTCAAGTAGTTTGTCTAGCTGTTTGGTGGTGATGTCGCTCGTTCCACAGTGTTTTTTCTTATAACCAAGAAATTTTGGGCCTTTTGCCCATAGTTAATTTTGTAGGCTTAGAACCAGTACTGATAATATTTGTGGCCAATTCACAGGCATACAATTATTTTTTCCAGTATGATACTTCTTAATTAGACCCTGTGGCATGCATTGAAACAAGATCACTGATCTATACCGGTTAAGCAACCGCACTTGAATAATGTGTAATCAAGTTACAAGTACTTGTGTTTTATGATAAGACTTTGGTGTTCTGCTGCAACTGTATGACGCTCATTAGGCACGGGGGCATTTTAACCTGGACCCGAAGACCCGATCCGGAACCGATCTGAAAATACCCGAACCAGAACCGACCTGAACATTTAGAAATATCTGTTGGATCCAAAAATTTTCTACCCGAATAGATCCGGACCCGAAAAAAACCGACTCGAATACATTCGGACCCGACAAAAACCGATTCATACCCGACTTAAAAACATGAACATCCAAAACTATGTTTTGTTATGTTATGTTCTGTTTTCTATATTTTATTTTATGATTTAGTTGAAATATATTTTTGTTAATAATCTTTGTTATTATTTTTGTAAAAGCAATATGTAGTTTTAAATGTAAAATTCAAATTTTTTTCTTTTAATTTTTAATAGTTTATTTTAAATTATTTTATAAGATTTTAGATATACATAACATATTTTGACTAAATTTGATGAAATTTATATATTTTGTGTTTTTAGATCTTAAATACCCGAACCCGACCCAGACCCGATATAGACCCATAAAATTATGGATATTTTACAAGTATTTTAATTATAGATTCGAACCGACCCGAAAACCGTCCCAGACCAAAAATTTAGAAGTACATGTTGGGTCCAAATATTTAGGACCCGAAAGAACCGATCCAACCCGACCCGAAGATTCGAACACCCAGGCCTCATTGATTTGAAAACTACTCGTCTTCTATTGCCTCCGGCTACCTCAAACTTCTACCGCATCCACTCAGTGGGCAGCTTAGATCTCTCTCATGCTCAGCAAGCTGTTTCCTCTCAAACAGTTTGTATGCTCAAGCTTCTCCTTTCGAAGGAAAGGAATGCTAGAATCTTCACTTCACCTTCAACCATCTTTCAGTATCAGGGTATTCGCTTGCTCTTCCCTCGACAGGCTGATGCGGGCCTGTTAATGCCTTCATCAATCAGGGTAGACCAGAGATTTGATTTCATAATATTATTTTATAATATAATTAATGATAAATTAACATTTTGTTTTATCGTACTTGTTAAGAATTTTTTTTTTTTACTTTGAAGATAAGCACATATACAATAAGCAATCTAGAGTATACAACTAATGTTTATGAATGGTATCTCTTTTATTTGGCAACTATATCTCTCAAAGATTTATTTGGCAGATGTCAATAGGATATGAAGATTTATTTTATCTAAGTAAGAATTTCTATAAAATAGATTACAGATTAGATTTTGTAAATAGAAAAATAAGTAATAAAATCCTAATACAAAAGTAAAAACTATCAATTAGTATACAATATTTTAATATTGACATTGTAAAATGCATATTGTATTATCTTACAGTAAAAGTAATATATGATTTCATACTTTATATGCATGTATCCTATCAGTATATACATACAGTAGAAACTTTATAAATTGATATTCAATAAATTAATAAACACGCTAAATTAATAAATTTTTTAGGTCTCTAATCGAGTCGGTTCAAAATATAACATAAATTGTTAAAATAATAACATAATAATTTTCTATAAAATCGTATGTAAATACGAGTTAAGCCGAAGAAAACGTAACCGAGGTTTTGCACAAAGGGTTAATGGATATGAAGAAAGAATGAAAATATGGACAATTTTAAAAAGCTTAATTCGGATTGAATATAAGGGAGTTTGATTGATAAGTAGTGGAGGCTCGGAGTCTAGAAGCAAAATGGAGAAGAAAGTAGGAGTAACAAACTCAGAAGCCATGGAAGCTAAGCTAACAAGAGTGAAATATATAAAGAATATACGCTCTTTTGTTGCAGTAGAAGTAACTATGCGAAAGAATATGAGGTTTTAATAAATAATCAAAACAAATATTATATAAAAATAATTTTGAAAAATAAATAAGATATAACAAATAAAGCAATAGTTTTTTTCTAAAAAATACATTAGAACTTGAATTTGGTGAAAACTTGATTAAAAAAATTATTGAAAATTTAACATGATCTAATCCAAACTATAAAACAGAAAAATCTAAAAAATATTAATAAGAACAAGAAAAAGAAAATTCATTCACTATATTCTTTTTTGACGTTTCATCAAAACCAACCAATGAAAATAAAAACGAAAAAATATCATTGATAGTTTTTTCTTTTCTAATTACCAAGCTCAAACTTAAAAATATTCACTTGAAAACTGAAAGAAAAACACAACAGTAATTATTACATAATCAAATCATAAATTTTTAAGAAAGTTATAAATTCTAAATAATATATTTTTATTAGGAAAGTGGAATATTTTTTTCTCATGGAAACACATCATCAAGTAAAAAAAATCACAAATTGACACATCATCAAAAAATCTAAAATTAAAAAAAAAATTACCATATTTCTAAATTTATCTTTTCCATTAAGCTCTAATGAGTTCATTATTCTTCCTTTGAGTTTAACCTTTCTTCAATTCTAAATTTTATCAGACTATTTACTATGTTGCATGAAACAAAGCCATTTCTCTCTTCATTTGGTATGTGATGCTATAAAACTCTTTTATCTTAAATGATTATAAAGTTATCTCATAGCATTCACAAAATTGTAGTATGAAAATTAAAACATATTGTTATCACATCATAAACATTCTGTTGAATTTAATAAACTAACAATAAAGCTAATAATGGTTCCTAAGAAATCTGTTTTCTTTATAAATTTTTAAAATCCAAAACTCACTTTTCCATAAATAATGCAATGGCTTTCCAAAAATATAATTGGACCGCTATCACAGAGTGCTGGTGGTTTGTTAGTGCTGCGCGCATAATAGTTGTTGATTATGTAGTCGAGTGAGTTGAATGTGTTTGAAATTGTTTGTGTTGATATTTTCACTTTAAATTTTGATTTTCTGGCTCTAAAATGGTGGTGAGTTTTTCTGGTTAGCTGTTAGGTTTACATAAGTTCTACTAAACTAACCAGAAAAACCCACCACCATTTTAGAGCCAGAAAATCAAAATTTAAACACAAACAATTTCAAACACATACAACTCACTCGACTACCCAATCAACACAACTATTCCGCGCGCAGCGCAAACATACCACTAGTACTCTATAAAAACGACTTTTGATGGATGGACATTGATTTGGCTAAACAGCATCAAGAATGAGCTAATTCATTCTCCTCCTCGCTAATATCTTTGAAAACCATCTTATATCATGCTTTGAACGACTTAGCACCATCATACTTTTGGAGCAAGAATTACGTAATTAAGTTACATTCACTAGTTGCATAAAACAATTAAAAAAAAATTGTACCCGTGATTAAGTCATGAATAAACTACATGCTAAGCACCATACCATCACCAAACCTAGTAGTAGTATCTTCAAAAGTTAAAGAAAAACCTGTTGTAACTTGTATAACTTACATAAGTCTTTGCAAGATGTTTGAAAATCTAAAAAGAACAAAAAGGGCTGAGAACTATTTTTGAAGGGACTGATGATCACTGGAAACAAAAAAAAGTGTTTTCCTTCTCTATTTTTTTCCATACATATAAAAACACATTTTTATGTGTATATAAATGTTACTCCTCTGCCCTTCTTTCTCCTTTGTCTTCATTCTTCATGAGCTTTATCAACCTCTCCCTCTGTACTCTTCGATTCATCAAACGCCATCAACTGCGTACAACGGCAACAACCAAAAACCATAAGCATTTTACTACCTTACAATTGTGTTTATATTACCATTTACAATTAAACCAAAGCAACCAAGACATCTTAAACGCAAATGCTAAAGTTTTCTTTTGAAACAATCGAAACCTAAAAGGAAGAGAAAACATACCGGTTTGATGTCACCATTCCAAATGCAATGAGAAGCCAAGAACCCAATGACGGCTGGGACAATGTACAACAAAGCAGGCTGAAACAAAGGCAACACACAAACCAAAACCCATTATAGATAATATCCCCAAAAAACATTAGTTGTATGTGAATGGACCACAGCAATTAAGACACACAGAAACTGACCTGTGCTGCTTGAAACCAGTTCATGACTACAATAGTGAGGACAACTCCAGCAACGTATCCCACAAATGCACTTGTGAAGTACTGTGGTTTACTGCGTCTTGACACATCAAATCTTAGAGCCAGTGCAACAAAAATACCTAGAGGAAAACAAAAACTAATGTCTCATATATATATTCATATAATATCCAAAGTTCAAGAATATTGATATAAGCATTATATGCATTCGTACCCGGGATAACAATATCACCAAGCCCAAGCATAGAGTAGGGTCTTAGAGCATCGCCCGTAGGGAACAAAAGCTGATAAAGATATTTCAGCAATGAGATTACTGACCAAGATTTACTAAGAAGAAATCAAATTGTTTTTGTTTTATGTACAGTTTTGAGGCATCTTGACTAACCTTGATCGGAGCATCAAAGGATTTGGCAACACTGACCATAACCGGAGTAAAGAAGACCCAAAAAATATCATAGAAAAACAGTCCAACCTGCAAGTCAGATATGAAACAAAAACAACAAATGATTAGAGACATGTTCAAAAACTCGTTTTAAACATTAACATCATCATTCATAAGATGGAGATGAGATATATCCTTCTTACCAAAAGGATGGCACCAGTCTTGAATGATCCAAGAGAGAGCATCTCAATTCCCTGTATTGACCACATCCTTCGTTAGGAAACAGACACACAAAATAGATTCTGATGATGAAGCAACAACGTAGTCTATTATTGAACTCTCTCTTCCTCATATAATGGAAAGGAAGGAAGAAAAACCTGAATGCAGAAGGAAAGGCCAAGGATGTTATTAGCGAGCCAATGTTTCTTCCAGGCATACCAGGCGCAGAAGAAGAATCCAGGGATTCCCGCAACAACTTGGGACTTTGTGAACTCTACCTCCAAAGCTGTTTCAAGACAAAACAGTCTGCATAAGTAAATTTAAACAATGTCCAAAAGAGCTTTGGATGATAACGAAAGCAAGATTGAGTAGCAAATACATTTGAAATAAGGAAAAGTCCAGACGGTAACAACGTCATTCCAAAGGTTGGGAAGAAATCTGCTGATGGCAGGTAACAGTGTCGCTCTGCAATAAAAAAAAAACAAGTAATTTGTGTATTAGGAAAAGGAAAAGTCTCATGAGTTAGACCAAAAAAAAAAAAAGAAAAGTAGAAGAGAGACATACGAAAGGGCGACGGTGCCAAGAACAAAGAAGTAAGCAGTGAGGACAGCATTGACCAAGTCCTTGGAGAGAAACTTGAACAATAAGAAAAGGGAGAGAAGCATAGCACTCCCAACCAATGGGAAACGCATGGCATGCTCTTTCGACATCGTCTCCTTACATCATCAATTCCAAACACAAAATTTAGATAAAATTAGTCACACTAATAAAAAACACAGAGAAAATCTCTGGTAGCCTTACAGTTAGGAGGAGAATCCTTGACGGAACGAAAGCAACCGACAAAAACAGTGAGGCATGCCGTAAGGACAACATTCAAGTTTGGGTTCACCCTCACAACAAGTGGTGCCAATGTCAATCCTGAAACCCATAAACCAAAACAATCAATCACACCCACCAATTCTAAGCCCTAATCTTAGATCAACCTGACTGATCTGAATCAGAAGGAAATCAATCAAAACGAGACAATCACAATCAATGTAAATCGACCCACAACAAGTGAGAAGAAAATTGAATTGAGTGAGAAGGAAAGGAGAGAACCTGCGAGAGCGAGATTAGCGATTCTTTCACAATTCTTCATGACTGAGATCCCTCCGTGTTCCGTTTTACTCTGTAATAAAACTTATGAATGTATAGAGAGAGGGAGAGAGATCCAGTGGTGTGTGGGGTCAATTGATCACTCAAAAAAAAAATCCACCAGATCTGTTGAAATTAAATATTGAAAAAAAATTATGAGAGAAACAGAAGAGAGTAAGGAAGAAAATTAAATAAACGACGACTGTAGACGTTACTGCCTGTGACCTGGCTATGTGACAGACGTATATAACTGGTAACGTCAACGTGTTCATAACTTTATATCATCATCTTCGTATTATTATTGGTCAAGTGACATTCACATCACAAATATGTATTTCTTTTTGCTCAGTATGGTAAGCAGTAAATGGTAAGTGATATTTTCCGACTTCAACGGAGACTATAATGTAAACATAAAAACATCACAAATAATGATGCAAAAAATAACAAAGATTGGAATTTAGTCATCAGCAATAAGAATTCTCGAACATTAAGAAAGGGTATCTAACAATGAGACTAGCAGAATCAAGACAAAACCTGGTCTGATTTATTCACTCATGTGTTTTAAAAACATTTTGAATTTTAATTAGATTTAGTTAGTTTAAAATGTATTTGACTTATTTTTGATTTTGGGAATCTAAAATTTTATTAAGACAATATAAAATTTGCATTTTATAGTTTTAATCAGAAAATCCTCGAAGATTCGTCGAAATCTGTAACTTATGTTTCGAAATCTTTAATTAAATATTATTGGATTGCAACAAGTATTATAAATTTGAATACCATTTTGAAACTAAAAAATAAATAAAACACAATTAACCGGGTGCGAATAAGATCGATCAAAACTGATCCTTTTCCATTTCTGAATTCTGATTTCTTCTGAATGTTGAAACTTAAGTTTGCATGAGATTGCAAAAACAAAATATTTATGATTCTTTCAAGATCTTCCAGCATTTATAAAGTCTCAAGACTGAAAAGAACACAAACCTCCTTTTCCTTGGATCCCAAAAAAACGCCAAGTGTTTACCAAAAAAAAAAACAGCCCAGAATCTAAGTGTCTAAAACTGGAACAATAAACCTTTCGAAGTGGTCTAGTGATCAATATACATGATTTCTTCTATGGGAATTTGAGTTCTGCAAAACAAGAAGAACAAATTAATAAACACCATCACAAGTATATTTATATGCAATGTGTTAGTGGATCTTGTGAATCATATACCATTTGGTAGCCATAGTCATCATTTCTAGCAGTTTCCACTGAACCACGAGAATGGTTCTCCGTTTCCTCTGCTTTGGCTTGCTCGAAGTTTCCGTCGCTTGAGATATATAAGGAAAGAACGTTGGAAGCAAGACAAGACAACGATCCATGTCGAACACACTAGCTCTTAATCGCAACATCACTTGCGTAAGTGCCTTGATTGCTGCATCAAGACTTCCAGTTATCTAAACCACACGAAAGAAAGAAAACATTGTTTAAGTCCTCTCTAAAACACACACACACAAAACTGATGAGAAGCATTAGACGATAAAGGGTGAAGATTCTATTTCACCTGGACCATCTCCTCGTCCTCGCGAGCAATTTGCGGCACATCTTCGCCTTGAACAATGCGGATATTGGCTTTTGTGACACTCCTCATCTCGGATATAATAGCCCCACCTTTCCCAATGAGACACCCTACTCGTGAACTAGGAACAAGAACACGAGTGGATATCGCAGAATCTGTTGAGTCTTTCCCTACTTTCTCGCTGAATCGCGTTTGCAAGCGTAATGCTGCATTCACTGTTGGGGATTGGTCTTCGAAGCACTGTAATAGTTTACATATACATCAAGACGGTTCAACATTTCACATACAGATTCTGATAAATATTAAAGGTTTGCGTTACCTCCTTTGATGATATGAAAATGATACATTCATCATCTTCATCAGCTTCATAGGTATTGACTTTAATGACAGCACCAGTTTCTTGCCTAATCTGATTTATGAAACTGCCTCCTTTACCTATAACACCTCCAATATTTTCAGGTGGGCAGATGAAGCAGATAGAAAACTCTCTTACATCAGCAACATCTCTCGACGCAGAGTAGTTTCTGTGAGAGCTCGTCAGTGGAGGAGGACTCATTAGCATCCCACCGGACTGCTGCAGGCTGTTCGAAGAAGACAGAAAGTAGTGCTGAAACCGCGACGGATTATCATAAAGCAAAGAGGCAACTTGATAAAGAGCCTCTCTAACAGCAAAGGGCTCTCCAATTATCTGGTTAAAAAAAAAAAGTCAACACCTCATAACCTAACACAAAACTCAAACCTTTCTCTTAAATTGCATTACCTGAAGAAGCTCATCATGGCTCAAAGCCAAAGCACAAAGAGGCAGATTGTCATTTATAACACGAATCTGAGCATTTGTCTCCTCGCGTAGTTTCTGTATAACTTGTCCACCTTTCCCAATAAGACAACCAATCTGATCCGAAGCCACAAGCATCCTCGCAGCAACAGTCTGTTTCTCGTCATAACCATCACTCCCCACTTCTTCAGCCACAACCATATCATGAACCTTGAGAAGCGCGTCGAAAGCAGGACAAGCAAACTCCTCATCATCATCATCTCCAATGCAATTCGTCTCCTCGCTAGTCGAGTAAATAGTCACGACACGCTCGTCGCAACCAGGTAAAGCCTCGTTGATCCTCATGCTCGCTTTCGTCTCGGACCTCATCTGCTTAGCGATTTCGCCGCCTTTACCGATAATGCTCCCTGCTTTTCTCGCAGGGACACAAGTAACGGTACACAGTAGTGTCTTCTGATCCAACGCCGTTGTTATCTGTATTGTATCATCAGTGAAAATAATCTCTCTCTCTCTCAGCCGCTTTAACACTTGAGATTTGACAACTAAACTAAAAGTAGAAAGAGGTCTTACCATAAATGTTCCTCGTATTAGCCATTTTAGCAACGATCTGATGAGGCAAAGCCAAAGGAAGCTGAAGAGATTCAAAATTAGGGCAACGGATGTTTCCTAATAGACTCAGTGTAAACCCTAGTTTTAACGGCGAGAAGTATAATAAACCCTAGAAGCACAATATGACTACGATATAAGCAAGCATCGAGGACTATCAAATTCTCACGCAATCGATTCGCGTCTTTGAACAGTACGGAATCGGAAAGTCTAAAGGAGGAAAATCTCACCGGAGGATGAGAGAAGGTGACGATCGGTTGCCGGAAAGATGCAACGGCCTCTCCGTTTTTTTTTTGAAATTGAAGAGAATGGGAAGAAAAAAAGTCGTGTGGGCTTAGTTAACGTCTATGGAGAAGACTAGGAAGGGCGGCCTGAGCAAGTTTGTGACGTGTGGGCTCTTTACTCTTTCTCGCGTCGTGACGACACGTAGCCCTGTTTAAATAAGCAGAAAACAATTATAAATGTTTGATCTCAATGCTCAAATATTAAAATTTAATTTTTTCTTTAAAAATATTACTAAAATATAATTTAAAATTAATGTATTTAATTAGAATATAATATATGAAAACATTTATAAAATAAGAAAAGGTCACTAAAACTTCATATATTCTTTTTTTTTGTCTGATTGATTATGCTATTACAAATCATAAGAACATTACATAGACGATATTACAACCGACAATATTACATGTCTTGTGAAGATTCATACCTGACATCACTCTGAGTCGTCTTATGAAATCCATTCGTGACGGTATTCCTTTCACCATGTTGAAGATCTTTTGTAAGTTTTTTTTCTAATTTTCCTGCATAATCCGCCTTTTCCGGGAATTGAAACTGAGACCTTTTTTTATAGAAATTGCGTTGCCTGAGATTCGAACCCCAGACCTGGGTGTAGAAGCCTTTAAACTTTGATCATTATGCCATGGTGCTTCCACTACTTCATATATTCTGGAATAATTTGATTTTGAAAGCCAATTGAAAAAATTTCACCAAAGAAAAAAAAAAAAAAGAAAGCCAATTGGAAAAAAAATTGAAATGAGTTGACATAAGAACTTGCCAAGACAAATAATAAATTATTGCGTCCACTTGTATCTGGTATTGAATTGTTGTCTAAATCGAGATTAGATGTGCAGTTTAACAAAAATAAGAACATATCATTATTTACTGATGTCCCCCCCCCACCCCCACCCCTCAAAAAAAAAGCTAATCAATCATCGTTTAAAACTTACTCGACTAATCAAAATTACATGTCTGCGTTGAACATATATGCCATATGTATTTTCATATATTGTTTTAACAGATCTTTTTGCAAATTTAAACAATGAGTAAAATGTTACATGAGTTTATTAATGAAGTCGCCTTTTTATCATGTCCATTTTTGGAAAATACTTTGATACATTACATTCAAATCGTAGCTTCAACCTTCAAGCCTTCAACTCAAATGTGGTATGATAAAAACTAAAAATAAATGTGGGATTTTTCAGTTCAAATTACAACTTGTCACTCCTTTGTAGCCTTCAACTCAAATGTGGTATGATAAAAACTAAAAAAAATGTCAGATTTTTCAGTTCAAATTACAACTTGTCACTCCTTTGTAGAGTTAATACAGTCTAGTGATTTAATGGGCCGAGCTATTCTAGCAAACGACAATTTCGTATGAATTTTCATAAGTCTTTTGAGGTTTTTTTTTTTAAGATTACTTATAGTCTTTTGAGTTTTGGATCCTTTATAATATAAAACTACGTTTTCCTCTAAAAAATATAGTTGAGACAAATATAATCTATTTTGGAATTAAGAACATGAATATTGAATAAAAATAAAAAACTTAAGTAATCTTTTTAAAAACATTTAATCTAGTTCGTTACAGAAACGATATGGCCCCAATTACTTTTTAGTATATGCTTAAATTTAAGAGAAAATTGGCTAAAAGAAATATTTTCAACTTAGATTTGTCTAAATAAGATTTGTAGAAGATAATTTAGGTAACTAGGATTTATATATTTTTAAATACTATTATACTCTTCAATTTACCTAATTTATTTTGATATTTTGTAATTTTGTTTAAAAAAAGTTGAAACAGAAAGTTCAAAAAAAATCGTGAAAGAGTAAAAACACTTAAGTGCTCGTTTTAACCCTAATTTTGGGTTTCGCTTTCTTCTTCTTCTCCGCCAAAACCTTCAAACCATATCAATGATGATTTAGGGTGATAATCTTTGTTTCTTCAGTATTTTCCTTTATCATTGATTTTTTGGTCTTTAATCTTGTTTTTGTGTTTTTTCTTTTTGTTCTGAGACATGAATCGAAGAATTGGAGATTTGTTCTTCCGCTTCAGGTTTCGTCTGATAGTCTCTTCATACTCTATATCATCAATTTCATAAAAACTTTAAGTTTCTTCACATTCGGTATGCGTTTACTTCTATAGATTCTTATAATCCTAGATTCTTTTTGAAAACCGAAATTTTTATCTCTTTACAATTAATGTAGTTGTATGCACTAATGTAGTTACATATTGGGTTTGGGATCGATTCTTTTGGATTCAGGTTAGTTCAAATCTATAATTAAAGTATCTGTAAAATATCTGTAATTTTGGTACATAATTGGTCTGGATCAGTTCGGGTCTTTAAGAGCAGAAAAACTCACAAATCCTAATATGAAATTTAAATACCTGAAAATATTCAAATACTTGAAAATATTCAAATACCTAAAGTCCTAATTTTTTTCACGAGGAAGCCAAAAATATCCAAAGTTTTATTCGAATACCCAAAATATAATTTTAGAATTTCACTGAAACCCGAAAATATAACCAAAAATTCGAATCTGAAATTAAAAAAGTTTATAGTACTGAAAACACATATGAAATATCCAAATATACACAAAACGTTTCAGGTACTTTAGGTACATGTATTCTAATAGAGACATGTGGGCTGCGGGATCCAAAAGTAAAACTCAATATGTAGTTGATTGATCCCAGGACCTAAACATGTATTTTTGTGTTGGTTTCGGTTCAGTTTTTTGGATCCGGATAAAATATCTATGTCTAAAAGAGAGTTACATAAAAGTATAAGAATATGTATTAAAAATTCTCAAATAAACTAATTCGATACATTATAAATTTATAAAATAATAATATACAAAATTCCAGAATAGTAATTCTTATCAAACTTTGTTTATAATCAAACGAAACCTGCAGTTTCGAAGCGCGAATCAAAATCTATTACTTATCTTAAAAAGAAACTAGTGGTGCTCAACTCGTTGAAAATCTGTTATAAATTTGGGAAATTAACGTTGATTATCATTATATATGATTTCTGGTCAGTACTGGTCCTGACATAAAAGAAAATACACAAGCAAATTCTTTAAAAAGTAGTCACTTCTATAAATTTTGTAGATACATTATTTTTCAAAAAAAGGTTGATTTATGCAAATATTTGTTTGTGGGTTGGAAGCTGGTCTTGTAATGCTTCCCCTCAGGATTGGTGTTGCTTCTGGTAGTTGTAGACGCATTAAATAATAAAACATGTAGGTTTAGATAAGTCAATTAGATAAGTATATGTTTTGGTTTTACATTTCCCATGTTTTATATTTATTTATAGCATATACTTCTTTTCTTCTGTTTCATAATAAGTGTCACATATTAAAAAATTATTTAATTTGCATATTTTCTATATAAAAACATCATTACTAATATGTATATTTATATTTCAACCAATAGAAAGATAAACTGAAAAAATAAAATTAATAAATTATACATTGAAATGCTAAGATGACATTTATTTTGCAACAATTTTTTTTTCTACAACGACGCTTGATATGAATTAACAGAGGGAATATATTTTCATTTCGTAAAAAGCATAGATCCCATGTTGTTAACTCTTGTGTAAAATTAAAATAGTAAATTAGCATTGTATATTTACCTAAGTTTTGAAAACAAAGCGACTTGAGGAAGGTGTAATGTAATTCAGAAGATATGCATCCCATTGACAGAAAATGGTAGAACCTAATATGCAAAGGAGAAGTAAATGTTCGTTTGATGTTATGATTAATCATATCTTAAGACGACCTTAGGCTCGTTGTATCGCTCGTGACAGCTACTTTGTCCCTTATATTTTTTCGTGGCCATGTACATATGTCATATGTGCATGTCATACAGTCATTCTATCATATTTGGAAGAAATACAAAAGAAACTTCACACATCACCAGCTGTAGAAACATGGACTAGGAACATAAACAAATGATCTGAAGTTAAGCAACAATTGTTTGAACAAATGTATTTTCATTGATTATCATAAATAACCCACGTTATATTACTTTGTTTTTTCTATAATGAATGGTTGGTTACATGATTTGACTTATCCGGTTGTCACGAGGAGTGAAACAAAAGTGATAGTCATGTGCTTAATCATGAATAGCAAATTACTTTCTCTCCAATTATTGAACCTGATTCAAGCTAAAAACACTCGGGGGACTGCTTGCCTAATATTACGATATAGACAGATATATGTCAATCTTCCTATATCGTATATTCTCTCATATCTAGTTTCCTATTTCTATGGTTAGAGATATGTTTAGTTTCCTAAAGTTTATGTTAAACCGTCATTGATCTTTGTATATATACGATGCTTGTAAAGCTTAATAAGAACAAGTCAGTTTGATATCCAATTCTACATGGTATCAGAGCTAAGATCTTTCTAAAAAATCTAAATCAAAGTCTGAGAGTTTTTGTTCATAGTTTGAACAAGTCGTGTTTCGTCAGTGACGATGGATGAAAGTTCTGTTACAAAAGACGGGAGAGACGCTTCAGGGAAGATCGTGAGCGATGCCTTGTTGCCGGCTTCTCCGTATGCCCTGTTTGGTTCCGACAACCCTGGCACCAAGATTACTCCGGTGGTCTTGACTGGGGAAAATTACAACCAGTGGGCCAATGAGATGCTTAATGCCTTGCAGGCCAAGCGAAAAGTTGGTTTCATCAATGGAAGCTTGAAGAAACCTGCAGAAGATGACCCGAACTATGATAATTGGATTGCAGTCAACTCAATGATCATCGGGTGGATTCGAGCTGCTATCGATCCAAAGGTGAAATCATCTGTATCTTTCGTCAATGAGGCGAGTCAGTTGTGGACCGAGCTGAAGCAGCGTTTCTCGGTGGGAAACAAGGTTCGTGTTCATCAGATCAAGACGCAGTTGAGCGCTTGTCGTCAGGAAGGACAGAGTGTCCTAGAGTACTATGGAAGGTTGTGTACGTTGTGGGAGGAGCTCGATGTTTATCAGCCATTGCCGATGTGCACCTGTGGTGCTGCAAAAGACATCAGAAAAGAAAGAGATGATGACAAGGTGCATCAGTTTATTATGGGTCTTGATGACTCCAGGTTCGGGAGTCTCTGCACTTCCTTGATTGGCACGGATCCGTTGCCCTCTATTGGAGAAGTCTACTCCAAAGTCGTACAAGAAGAACAGAGGATGAGTTCAGCTCGTGGTCGCGAGCAGCAGCAAGAAGCGATTGGTTTTGCCACACGTCAAGTTGACAATACTTCTCGCGGTGATAATCAAACTCAGGGAGGTTCCAACTCTGATTCCTCAATTCTCCGCAATAGTCGTGTAACAGCGTGTTCTCATTGCGGGCGTCGAGGACATGATAAAAAGGATTGCTGGCAACTTGTTGGCTTTCCCGACTGGTGGAATGAACGTAACGAACGTACTGGTTCTGCGAGAGGAAGAGGTCATGGTCGTGGCTCAAGCTCCGGACGAGGCAAAGGACATATCGCGACGGCTCATGCCACCAGCTCCAATTCGTCTCCTTTTCCCGAGTTCACTCAAGATCAGTGGAAGGTTCTTACTCAAATGATTCAAGAGAAGTCAAGTTCCGACAGATTGTCTGGTAAGGAAAAGTTTGGGAATGTTATTTTAGATACCGGAGCTTCGCACCATATGACCGGGAAGCTCTCACTTTTGAAAAATATTGTCTCTATACCTCCATGTTCAGTGGGTTTCGCGGATGGCAGTCGCACATTTGCAGTGAGCATGGGCGAGATCTCTCTATCGGAGAAAGTTTCTTTGATTAATGTCCTATATGTGCCGTCATTGAACTGCACTTTGATATCGGTTTCAAAAATCTTGAAACAAATGAATTGTCTTGCCACCTTCACTGATACTATTTGTGTTTTACAGGACCGTTTCTCGCGGACTCTGATTGGAACCGGTGAAGAGCGTGATGGGGTTTACTACTTAACGGATGTGGCTACAGCAAAGATACACACGGTCGACGCGTCTTCTGATCAGTCTTTGTGGCATCAACGCTTAGGACATCCTAGTTTTTCTGTGCTTTCTTCTTTACCTATGTTGTCGTCTACTAATAAAAGCTCTAGTCCTTGTGACGTATGTTTTCGAGCTAAACAAACTCGTGAAGTTTTTCCAGACAGTTCAAATAAATCAGATGATTGTTTTGCTTTAATTCATGTCGATGTATGGGGACCATATCGCATTCCTTCATCTTGTGGTGCTGTCTATTTTCTAACAATTGTAGACGACTTTTCCCGAGCCGTTTGGACGTATTTGATGCTCGAGAAAACAGAGGTTCGGACCATCCTCAAGAACTTCATCGCATATGCTGAGAAACAATTTGGTAAAGTTGTTAAAATGGTTAGAAGTGACAATGGCACAGAATTTATGTGTCTTTCTTCATATTTTCGTGAGGTTGGGATCGTTCATCAAACCTCTTGTGTTGCGACTCCTCAACAAAACGGTCGAGTCGAGAGAAAACACAGACACATTCTCAATGTGTCTAGAGCTTTGTTATTTCAGTCTAGCTTGCCGGTTACTTTCTAGGGAGAAGCAGTTATGACGGCTGCTTATTTGATAAACCGGACACCGAGCTCCATTCACAAAGGTCGGACTCCCTATGAACTTCTTCACGGTTGTAAACCTGATTATACACAGCTGAGAGTTTTTGGATCTGCTTGTTATGCACATCGCCAGTCTCGAACAAGAGATAAGTTTGGAGAAAGAAGTCGCGTTTGTGTTTTCGTTGGATATCCCTTTGGTAAAAAAGGTTACAGAGTTTTTGATACTGAGCGCGAGGAATTTTTAATTACGCGGGATGTAGTTTTTCGAGAAGATGTGTTCCCATATGCAACTTTACCAGCCCCGTCTGTAGTAACAGATGAACACGTTGATGAGGACTGGAATTTTCTGGTCATGGAGGCTCCGGTGGAACCTTCGGACAGGGGGAGTTCGCAACCTGTGGTTCAGGTCGAACAACCACTCGTTCCTGCTAATGGAGCTGAAGCTGACAGTGAAACAGAACAGAGTGCTGAGGTTGAAGAAGAAATCACTACTGGTGCAGCCGACTTGACAGATTCTGCGGCTAGTAGCCATCCTGTAGCTGAAGAACTTGGTCGTGGTAAAAGACAACAAGTTCCATCGATAAAGCTTAAGGACTATGTCACTTATAATGCCACTGTTAAAAGCTCTCCGTTAAGCCCCCATCTCGCTCTCGCTACGTCCACTTCTGAGTCTGCGGCAACGATCCAAGGTAATTCACTGTACCCATTGACCAAATTTGTCTCTGATTCTAACTTTACTCAACTGCAACAAGCTTTTCTAGCTGCCATTACAGCTGGTGTTGAACCAAAACACTTCGCAGAGGCTGTTGGAATTGATGTGTGGGATGATTCTATGGTGGAAGAAGTCGTCGCTCTTGAAGACCAACATACATGGGATATTTGTGATCTTCCAGAAGGCAAGGTTGCACTTGGAAGTCAATGGGTTTATAAGATTAAATTTAATCCAGATGGTACGATACGGCGCTACAAGTCACGTGTTGTTGTCATGGGTAATAAACAGGTCGAAGGAGAAGACTATAATGAGACTTTCGCTCCTGTTATTAGGATGACGTCGGTTCGTGTGTTCCTTCGTTTGGTTGCGGCAAATCAGTGGGAAGTCTTTCAAATGGACGTTAACAACGCTTTTCTTCATGGAGATTTAGAAGAAGAAGTGTACATGAAGCTTCCACCTGGTTTTCGACACTCTCATCCTAATAAAGTCTGTCGCCTTCGGAAATCTTTGTATGGTCTTAAGCAAGCTCCGAGGTGCTGGTTTAAAAAGTTGTCAGACGCGTTACTGAAGTTTGGTTTTGTTCAGTCTTATGACGACTCTTCTTTGTTCTGCTACAGCCGTAATGGCATTCAGCTATGTGTGTTAATATATGTTGACGACTTACTTATCAGTGGTAATGATAGTCGTATGGTACAAAAATTTAAGGAGTACTTGAGCAAGTGTTTCTCTATGAAGGATATGGGGAAGCTAAAATATTTTCTCGGAATCGAAGTGAGTCGTGGTCCAGAAGGTTTCTTTCTGTCTCAGCGCAAATACACCTTGGACATCATTGCTGATACAGGAAATCTCGGTAGCAAGCCAGCTGCGACGCCTCTTGAACAGAATCATCATCTTGGCAAAGTCGACAGCCCTCTCCTGACTGATCCACGCAAGTATAGGCGACTCGTCGGTCGCTTACTGTATCTTCTTCATACCAGACCCGAGTTAAGTTATTCAGTGCATGTTCTGTCTCAGTTTATGCAGTCTCCTAAGGAAGCTCATTGGGAGGCAGCTTTACGTATCGTGCGGTTTCTAAAAGGTTCTCCTGGTCAAGGCATTATGTTGAGTTCATCTACAGATATGTCATTAACCGTCTATTGTGACTCTGATTGGTCAGCTTGTTCTGAAACTCGACGGTCTCTTACTGCTTATGTTGCTTTTCTTGGTGATTCCCCTATCAGCTGGAAGACAAAGAAACAAGATACGGTGTCTCATTCTTCAGCTGAAGCTGAATATCGTGCTATGTCTGATTCTCTTAAAGAGGTCAAGTGGTTGCGTAAAATGTTGCAAGGATTCGATATCAAGCTAGTTCCTACCCGGTTCTTCTGCGACAATAAAGCTGCAATTCATATTGCTAAAAATGCAGTTTTTCATGAACGGACAAAGCACGTTGAGAATGATTGTCATGCAGTTCGTGATGCTGTTCGGGATGGTCTCATTATTCTGCATCACATTCGAACCAAAGAGCAGGTTGCGGACATTTTAACTAAGGCGCTGGGACGAATACAGTTCAATACTTTATTGTCCAAGTTGGGCGTTCGTGACCTTCACGCTCCAACGTGAGGGGGAGTATTACGATATAGACAGATATATGTCAATCTTCCTATATCGTATATTCTCTCATATCTAGTTTCCTATTTCTATGGTTAGAGATATGTTTAGTTTCCTAAAGTTTATGTTAAACCGTCATTGATCTTTGTATATATACGATGCTTGTAAAGCTTAATAAGAACAAGTCAGTTTGATATCCAATTCTACACCTAACAACAATTGTCGGTAGCTTGAAGTTATTCTAAATTTGATCATGCGCTACCTAGTTTATATTGTTATCAACTAAACTCATCACTACTTTTCTATAGCCAAGCGGCAAACCCAATGTGTTGAACTTTTTACTATGCTCGTATAAAATCAAGGCAATTTTTAAAAGTTTGGTCTATATGACATTTTAGAGTAAAATTTATTTTACTTGAGGTTAGTTTATGTACTTATAGAAATACATTAAGAATCAAAAGAATATGTATTTTGAAACAGAAAAAAACTTAGAAAAACACTACATCTCAATTTAAGACAACTATATAAACTTATAGAAGCACATTATGTTGCGTTATGTCATTACCACCTATTTCTTTTGTAATCACAATTATACTTAAAGCTAAATTCTAAATAAATTTGTCTAAGCTCAGAGCATGGCAACTTGGTAAATATACATGGTTTTAGTTGCTGACTTGCTGTGCAGAGACAGGATCATCATCTGCGTTCATGCGCATGCAATCAATCTTAGCCGTTAAGCTTAATACTATCAACGGTGCAGATGAATCTAGCAAAGTTATAAACAAACACCTCAAAAGAAGAGGAATAGTAAAAGGCTGTCTTTGGAAATCTTGAATGGAGTTGAACGGTTAGTGGTCATTAGACAGATTACACAACTTAAGCGCTTTTATTTTGGTAATTAGTTACTTCACCATATTAAAGTTTGAAGATTAGAGGTTAAGTAATACTCCCTCTGTTTTTAAATAATACATGTTTTAAGATTTTCACACTTTTTAATAAAACATATTAAAACTTACTTATTAATGCATAGTTTTTTGTTATTTTATATTTTCTATATTTATAAACCAATAAGATTTTAAGAAATGCAATTAATGTTTTTGAGATTCACAATTATTCATAATTAGTTGACAAAAATTACATTGAAAATATGAAAAATACATCTTTTTGAAACAAAAATTTTTCCTAAAACATACATCTTTTAGAAACAGAAGGAGTACTACTACAGTTTTTAAAACAAAGACAATCATATGAAACACTCTGGTCCTAGTATTCCAGCTTCACAGTCAAAGCATAGTCGGACCAACAGCAAGAAAACACACAATTGTCAGGCAAAAACATGGGTTGTATATCATTTATTTTTTCTTACGTCTTTTTGAAGAACAATAAATAAAATTAAGAAGTGGAGACTCTGCAAATACTGCAGAAGGACATGAGCAAACGAATTTTCACAGCTTTTGAAGTAAGCTAGTTTTCTTACCACTTTTATTGATGAGTAAAGTAAGGTTGAAGGAGGTTATTTTTTTCTCAAGTAAAAATGTTTTGACCACATTGGAAATTGTGATTATGGTTCTTAACTTTCTAGATTAGAATAATATAAACATGATTTCTCCAAAAATCATGGTGTTAGTGACTAGGCTCCCGACAGCAAATCATAGGAGATATCGTTAACCACAACAGCAGCATAGGAAAAGATACGATTGATAATATATTAAAAATAATGTGCATACTTTTATGCAATAGGTGTCAATTATTCTCGAAATTGAAGACCATACCTTGCTGGTTAGAACTGAAGACTGTTTTTCGAATCTAGTACTAGTATTATTTATATCTTGTAATATGCTGCAGATGACAGTAACAATATTTTACTCTAAACATACATTATTTTCAAATAGATGGAGCACTGATTAAAATTTATTTTAATATTTTATAATCAAATGAGAAAACCATTTTTATTCATTTAAAAATTTAAAATAGATATTAAGAAGACTGTTTTTCGAATCTAGTACTAGTATTATTTATATCTTGTAATATGCTGCAGATGACAGTAACAATATTTTACTCTAAACATACATATTTTCAAATAGATGGAGCACTGATATTTATAGCTAAAACGAAAAGATACTAAAAATATTATGAATTATTTTTATTATTTAATATAGTTAAATTAGATATTATGTTATCACACTTAATGAAAATAGTATACTACAAAAGTTGTACAAATTGTAATTCTTTTTAATAGGATATATATATGGTTTATTAGAAACTAGCATATACTAATAATTATAATTTATGGGTATGACCTATGGCTAGTGAATGTTCAGAGTAGAAAATAAATAAATAGGAACTAAAATAAGAGGCAAAAAGATCATAACTAAATTGAAAAAATGGTAAAGAGTAAAAGTTTAAGAACATTTACTATTCAAATTGGAATATTACACATGAATTCATATAGAGATGAAGGGTAGACAATTTATTTTTGTTTGATAAACAATGATTTTTTTATTATCTTGGAAAAGTAACAGAGAGGATTGAAGATGCATTCCACTTTCAAGCATCAGAGAAAATATTACAATTTGTTTTTTTGTCATTGGAAAACGGATTGTGTTTCTTGACCGATACTTGTGACATAAAGAACCTTAATACATTATTGCTCTCAACTAAAATCAAATAAAGTTTATTGATTGAACATTTCTTGTTTTAAAAAGAGAGAGATAAAGTAGAGATGGCCCAAAAAGATACCAAAGGAAGAAAGGTGCAGAAGAAGAGTCACACGCTTCCAAAGTTCTACTAACCATCAAAACTGCCTGCAAGTTTCTCCCCATGTGCGCTTCTCTCTCTCCAAACTTATTATGTGTAGCTCGTGATTTTCTTTCAAAAGTTTGCAGCTTCTTCTAGGTTTTCTAAACCTTTAAAACAAAATTCAAATACCAGTACATCACTAGAAACCATCACACGAAAGAAAAGAATCCTACCTTTTTTGTTGCTTTGGTGGTAGAATCGAACTTTTGTAACATTATTTAAGCATTAGTAAAAGTTCGTCAAATTTTGAATTTAAAATTTAGGAGATGAACAATAACATTAATGCAGTAGTTGAACGTACGTGTTAAAACAAATGAGCGAGCAAACAAATTTAATTAACAAAACATTAAATGATTATTTAATAGATACAATAACTACCAAATTTAAACTAGCCAACCTTCACTATTCGGATACAACAAAAAACATTAAGGCATACGTCCCCAAAACCTTCACTATTCATCAACAATTTTTCTTGTGCATGTTTATATAGTCGAAAATATAAAATAATACTTCCTCTCTTTTATACTAATACTTAAGACTTTTTATAATAAGTGTCAATTAGATATATTTTACGTAGATTAAGAAAATGATAAAATATACTAATATAATCTAATTAAATGTATAATTATTTAAATGAAAACAATTTAAATAAATATTTATTGGTTAGTTAAAAGTAAGAAATATATTATATATGAAAATTGCATTTGAAATGTAGAATAACACTTATTTTTATACAAGAAAAAAATAAAAATGACACTTATAAAAAACAGAAACAATATTTTCTTAAAATCAAGAAAACAAATAAACTAGGAAGAGTTGAAGAAAGTTTAAAGCAGTAAATAAGATTAAAGCAGTAAAATGAAGGGGTCAAAACATTCTATAAATGCCACTCCAGCTATCAACCTTCTTCTTCACTCCTATCAAAGCAACCGCCTCTCTCTCTCCTTCACATTCCACTTTCTCAAACAGAATGTTCATGTAAACATCTCTCTTCATTACATTCTAACTGTTTTTCTTACTTGTTGATAGTAATGTCGTGCGTACTAATTCTGCTTTATATTTTTTTTTTCAAATACAGTGGAAAAATGAGTCTTTTGGGGATCTTCCTGTTCGGTCTTGCTGCAATGGCGTGCTCTGTTCATGGATACGACGCTGGGTGGGTCAGTGCTCACGCCACTTTCTACGGTGGAAGCGATGCTTCTGGAACAATGGGTATGCTTCAACAACTCTCTTAAAGAGCACATTCATATGTTTCATGAAAGGGTCAATGCTCACCGTTTCTTGTCTCTAGGTGGCGCTTGTGGGTACGGGAATCTTTACAGCCAAGGGTACGGAGCCAACACGGCGGCGTTAAGCACCGCACTGTTCAACAACGGCCTTAGCTGCGGCGCGTGTTTCGAGATCAAGTGCCAGAGCGACGGCGCGTGGTGTTTACCCGGTGCTATTGTGGTCACAGCGACCAACTTCTGTCCTCCCAACAACGCACTGCCTAATAACGCAGGTGGTTGGTGTAACCCTCCGCTTCACCACTTTGATCTCTCTCAGCCTATTTTCCAACGCATTGCTCATTACAAAGCTGGTGTTGTCCCTGTTTCTTACAGAAGGTAACACACACACTTTTGTGAAGTGTTGTAAAGTTTATTTCTTTTTTTTTTATCAAAATAAAGTTTATTTCTTTATGTACAATTTTTTTAACTTTTGTGTCAATTTTATTTGTAGGGTTCCGTGTAAGAGAAGGGGAGGTATAAGATTCACCATCAACGGCCACTCTTACTTCAACCTTGTCTTGGTCACTAATGTCGGCGGCGCCGGAGATGTTCGGTCTGTGGCGGTTAAAGGTTCAAGAACAAAGTGGCAGCCAATGTCTAGGAACTGGGGGCAAAACTGGCAAAGCAACAATCTGCTCAATGGTCAAGCATTGTCCTTTAAGGTTACTGCTAGTGATGGTCAAACTGTCGTCTCCAACAATGTTGCTCCGGCTAGCTGGTCCTTTGGACAAACCTTCTCCGGCCGTCAGTTCGGTTAAAATTGTGTCAGAAGTTTCGGTTTTTATGTAGTTTAGAGTTTGTGTAGTGTCAAGAACAGAGGAGAGAGAGTTGTAGAGAAAGAGGGTTTAAGGCTCTGTTAGGGTTTTAATTGGAGAGTCATTAAGCTTCTTCTTTCAACTCTTGAGGGTAAAATGGTGAAAAGGGCTTATTTTAATAGGGCTCTTTTAGTCATTTTGGGAACTAGGGTTATAGTAAGTGACTATTTAGCAAAGGGACCTCTATGTAATGGCTTCCTTTGTTTTATCAACTTTTTTTTACCTTCTGTTTTTTGGTCTGAAAAGCAGAAGTGGGTAGGGGCAGAGGAGGAACTTCACCACCCGCCACGTGTGTTTTCTTTTTCTTCTGTGTTTTGTTTTGTCGTTGTTTACGAATTTATAATGTAAGGGCTGCTCTTGTGGGCTTCCATAAGTGTTATGTTACCATTGTTACCAAGTGTGAACTTTATGTTGTTCATGTGATATCATTTTCTTATCGTTAATCGCTTTCCTGTTAAAGAACTTTAATTCTTGAATTTAAACTCTAGAAAGATCGGTGAATACATCAAATATCATTCCAAAGGAAAATAATGAAATCAAAAGCCCATGTGATTGTCAACATTCTCAACAATGAAACTACATAGAAATTCAAGTATCCCACTTATAAATAAACCGAGTGATCGCGTACTTGTTATCAACTTTATTTGTTGTTAATAATAATTAAAAAAAAAACTAGAAGCCTGGTAGAGTTACATACATACTGTCCTTTATTCGAGGTGAAATAATGTTTGATAGCTAAAGAATTTTCATAATGATGTCAAATTGTCATTTTCTATAGACTATGAGGACTGTAGTTAGTCATGGCTCTGTATGAAATTCCTTAAAAATACACAGAATGAATTTCTTTTGCTGAAAAAATACACGAACTTTTTTGGCTTCCCAAACAATACACAAACTAATTTTGATTATCCATAAAATACACAAACTTTTGAATTTTGAAGGTTTCACACCTCGATTTTAACGGTGTAAACAGTGACTAACAGAATAGTAAGACGCCGTTAGACGCCGTTAACTCTGATTAAAAAGTTCATGTATTTTATGGACAACCAAAATTAGTTCGTGTATTTTTCGGGAAGCCTAAAAAGTTCGTGTATTTTTTCAGCAAAGGAAATTTAGTATGTGTATTTTTAAGGAATTTTTAAATGGAGTTTGGATATTTCATATACTATTCAGAGGCTAAATATCTGGACCCAATACATATCCAAAATTTTATATTTGTAAACTTTCGGTTTGGTTTTGGACCAGATATTTTCGATATGAAAAATTCAGATCCGGAAAAAACGGCCCAAACACGACCCAAAGACCTGAAAAAAAAACACATTCTCTATCACATGATACAGGTCCGAAATTTTATATTTGTAAACTTTCGGTTTGATTTTGGACCGAATATATCCGGATCAGTTCTGATTCAAGTTTTTGAATCCGGCTAGACATTTTAGCCGGATTCAAAAACTTGAATCGGAACTGACCCAAAAATATTCTGTCCAAAACCAAACCAAAAGTTTACAAATATTTGTTGAGTCCAATTTAGTCGAAATCTATCATATATATATCTAAAAATTCACAAACAACTCTAAATTTTACATTGAAAGTTTCATATTAATTAAAAATGTTTCTGTTACAAAAACAAAACTAAAAAATATTGCAAAAATAATAACAAAATTGTTAACAGAAAGATCTTGTCAGTTGAATCTATTCGTGTCGATTTTATTAGACCCAGGTCTATTCGGATCAGTTCTTTTTGGTTTCAATTCTTTCAAGTAAAAGAGTTTTGGACCCAACAAATATTTGTAAACTTTCGGTTTGGTTTTGGACCGAATACTTTCGGGTCAGTTCCAATCCAAGTTTTTGAATCCGGCTAAAATGTCAAGATTAGGTCTAGATATTTTAGCCGGATTCAAAAACTTGGATCGAAACTGATCCGAAAATATTTGGTCCAAAACCAAACCGAAAGTTTACAAATATAAAATTTTGGATCTGTATTGGGTCCAGATATTTAGCATCTGAATAGGATATGAAATATCCAAACTCCATTTGAAAATTCCTTAAAAATACACATACTAAATTTCCATTGCTGAAAAAATACACGAACTTTTTAGGCTTCCCAAAAAATACACGAACTAATTTTGGTTGTCCATAAAATACATGAACTTTTTATTCAGAGTTATCGGCGTCTAACGGCGTCTTACTATTCTGTTAGTCACTGTTTACACCGTTAAAATCGAAGTGTGAAACCTTTAAAATTCAAAAGTTTGTGTATTTTATGGACAATCAAAATTAGTTTGTGTATTTTTTGGGAAACCAAAAAAGTTCATGTATTTTTTCATCAAAAGAAATTCAGTCTGTGTATTTTTAAGGAATTTTCCCTTGTTTATACTTTCAAGTGACAAGGAAAGGTAAGTCGTGCGTTGTAGGAAGTGGATTTAGCATGTAAAATTTGCAAAACCACCAAAAAGTTTACAAGGATGTAACTGATTTGGACATCTGTATGTTTTTTTTTTTGAAAAAAGGCTTTTATATTTATATATATATAAATTGGTTACTTATATAATTGGTTACTTATATAATTTATTTACTTATAACATAAAATTTAAGTTGAATTTTGTTTGTTCTTATTTTGCTTAATCATTTGTCCATGTTATAAAATGCATCTAAAGAAAACTAACATCAGTTACTAGTTTTCACACTTTTACCCTGTTTCTTCAAATGTGGATATATATTCTGGAGAAAATGTAGCTAGAGTTTATGTACCCAAACGATTTGAATTCGTAAGGATGCATATAGTATATTACAAAAGTGAGAATGGTGACTAACAAAAATAATAGAAACCTGATATATAAAAAACATGGCCGGTTTTAAGGGTTTTAAGGAAAACTTTATGACATTATCTTGATTCATAAATTTTATAGAGTTAATAGTGATACAGATTTATATATATATTTCAAATGTCAATTTTTATTTATAAATTTATTTTATATTCTAAATTCCAATGCAACAGAAAGCCTGAAATCATGATTTTGTATTTTTTGAAAATGTAAAACACGTAGTATAAAACGTTCATTAATATTTTCATGTACTGTTGTGATAAACGTGTCTTGTTATGAATGAAAAGACGGTGGAGTGCAAGGCTGTAATCCATAGTCGAATCTACAAAGCTAAAGAGAATTTCATAACTTCTGCTTTGTCTCCTCTATCTATCTGTCCGTTTCATTTCCATGCTTTTCCTCTGTGTGTTGCATTTACTTCATGACAATATAGCTGTATTTTTATAGAGAAGAAGAGAGACAAGAGAATCTGCACTTCTCCTCCGTTAGGTGCTAGCATTTAATTCTTTTGGCCAATCTTATTTTCATCATTATACAATCAGTAGTAGTAGTTTTATAGTTATTTGTGTTGATGATTAATAATGCTACTAATAAACTCTTATTGGCTGCCTTCATCATATTATCAAAAATGGTATATATATTACCTTTTTGTATAATGTTAAGAAAAATGTTAACTTCCGCACAATAATTTATTCTTCGTTTGGAGTCTTTGAACGTAGAATTAGATAGACTATACCAAACTAATCTGATTCAAGTCAAACTAAAAGCGCAAAACTCAAATTCAATTGATGCTACGTAGTATATGATGCCAAACCTAAGTATATACATCAAAATTAAATTACACCAAAAAAGAAGAAGAAAAGTACATAAAATGCATTATGTATGGCTAAATAAAATTGAGTTGAAAAGAACAAAACAAATTGTCAGAAAATTCAATAACTCTCGTGTCCCTGTTTTTGAGCTCTCTGTTTAGAGTTTTAGAAACAAACAGGAAAGTAAACTTGATGGACACGTCGCTGTTATCGAGTCCCGTGTACAACAAAAAGCGCGTCCACGGTTTTGTAATGTACCCATCAACGGCGTCGAGATCGCGACAGTCACTTATTACGTGTCGAACACCAGAGAGTCCTGTCAGTAACTAAACCGATCCTACACCGTCCGATCTCTGCTTCGTGTTACAGGCCGCACGTTGTGTACGAACAAGAGTTACAAAATAGGAGAAGTACAGAACAAAACTAAACGGTCGGGTGTTATATCAACAATATCATCATAGTAAGAATGGACCAGACCCATTATGCTAGCGTTTTAACCACTCAGTTGCAAAAAAATAAGGCCCATAAAGAGCCCAAGTCATACAAATGGGACTATTTTTTATTGAGGACTTTGTTGCGCATTCTGCAACATGTCCGGCTGTAGATTCTGCTGATTGGCCTGCATATTTCCATAGTCTCCTTGTTGTTGTTGTTCTGGTTGCTGAGACTGAGACTGAGACTGCTGTGTTTGCATCATTCCGCTGCTGTTAAACACTGCAAGAAACGGCAAGGGAAGATCGGTATAGAACGAAAGAAAGAACAAGCATGGAGTCTTGCTTTAGCTCTTCTACCTGCACCGTTGACGAATAGCGCATCCACCATATGCGGTGGAAGTGCAGTGGTGATCTGTCTCTGGTCTGGAGGCAGTCTTATTCCTTGAAAACACAATTGTATGGAAAGGAAACTTAGGAAAAACAAAACAGGGGATTGATTCAATACAAGTTAAAAAGAAAAAGAAAAAAAAAACTGAATCTCCCTTATTACCTGCACCAGTCATTTACAGCAGCACGTAGCATATTCTCCTGCTCCAGAATCTTTGCAGCTTGAGCTTTCTCCGTAGGAGTAGGAGGCATAGAAGGACCTCCTCGATCGGGGGCAAGTCCATAAGCTTTACGAGCATCAGCCAACACTTTCACTGCATCTTCACAAGCTTCTGCTAATCCTTACCAATCCTCTCCTAGTAAAAATAAAACAATCTTCAGTAAAAACATCCTACATCTAGAGATATACGCATTACACAAACTCATACTCACACACCTTTAGGGTTTCGATTTGCGTAGGTATAGGCAAACTCTGAACCTCTTGAAGCAACTGATCTATCTTGACTTTGTTATCAGTTTCCATCTCGGGGAGTAACTTGGTAGCCAACATAACCGGTAAAACTGAAAAAACATCACAGTTTCATCAGTTTCTAGAGACAAAAAATCATCCATTAATCATCATACGTACTTGCAGCGTTCTCGGCGTTGACGTTCTTAGGAAACACAACAAAGTCCTTGGAGACTTGTTTTACTTCTTCCACAAGGATAAAGAGATCAAGATTTATCATCTTGTATTTCCCTAGAATGTCCTTCCTGCATGCAATACACACAATCTTGTTTCTTGACTGCCAAGAAAAGAAAGATAAAAAAGGAAACCAATGAGTGGGAGTCTTGAGGATGGATGGGGACCATTTGGGAGTAGCTTTGGTCTGGGTATAAGCGTCGAAGTCTTCAAGGAGTCGAGATATGGCCTTCTGTAAGCTCTGTGCTTGTATCTTCATGTAGTCTAGCGTCAGCTCCTCAGCTACTGGTGGAGGCTGTGTCGCCCTCTCCATTGCTACAGAGAGAGAAGAAAAGAGAGAGAGAGAAGAGAAGAGAGAGACTCGAGAATGACTGGTGGGTGACTGAATCGGAGGGGTGATGTGTTCGTCGTGATTGTTCCCCGAGCGAGAAGTTCGTTGGGGGAACTGAGAGCTCTTTATATTAAAAAGCTTTTTAATAGATGGGCTCATATCTGGGTTTTGCCAAAGTTATTTCAACAAAACTTGGGGTGTTTTAAATCTACTGATTCTTTCTTATATATAGAAATTAGAAAGATATAAGCACAATAACAGAAATACAAACTACAACAGTAAAATACAAAACTTATGCAAATTAGACAAGGAAATCTGTACAGTTTGAAACAAGCTCCATGCACTCATGGCATACTCCGATGCAGCTTGTGCAAGGTGCCCCAATACACGACGGCCTATGTCCGGCTATGTTGTTTACCTCGGTGACAGTCTAATCTCATGGTCGTCAAAGCATCAACAAACAGTATCATCGAGGTCCAGCAGAGTACTGGGGAATAGCAAATGCAGTTGTTGAGATTTGCTTCTTGTGTAACCCATCATTGCTTGTGCTACACTGTCCTCTTAAGTACATCAATGTTGGTGTTTTGTGATAACATATAAGCTCGGTGTATTTATCTACAAATCAAGTGAAGCATCAAAGTACTAAGAATTTTGAAACTGATCTACACTTGGTCAGGGAAAAATGGCAATGGAACAAGTTAAGGTTCTTCATGTTTCTTCATCTCTACAATATGCTGATATATTCACTTGGTCATGGAAAAATGACAATGGAACAAGTTAAGGTTCTTCATGTTTCTTCATCTCTACAATATGCTGATATATTGGTCATGGAAAAATGACAATGGAACAAGTTAAGGTTCTTCATTTATTCTCTTCAGTTTTGGAGTACCTCTTAACTGTAGCTCAAATTGGATCCTCCTATGTACGTTGTAAATCAAGAGAGAATACAAAAACTTTCAGCAACTACTGGAGGCAGCCTCCTCTACTCAATACACGAAGCTCACGAGCACCTTATTGCTCCTATTATCCCAAGATAACCTAACCTCCAGTGGGACAAACAAGACGTCAGCTCCAAGCCAAGTGAAAACAAAAGTCCGCCACAACCAATAGACCCTGCATTACGAAAAGAAACTCCACACCACAAAAAAAGGCAACTGCCCTCAAGACAGAGAGCTATATATACATGTAAAATGTATTTTTATGTTTTAACTGAAATAATAAACATCGTTTTGTTTTGTTTTACAAAGAATGAATGAATGAATAAAACAAAAAGGACACAAAAGCTACAGTTTTGTAGGAAGGGAAGGAGAGAGGTTTTTCTTATCATCTCTGGCCGTCATGGCGTTACTTTGACAGCCTCCAGACGACACACTAAACATATCTGCCGGAAACACAAAAAAAACCAAAAATGGGAAACCTCTCTGTCTTTTTTTTCATCAAAAATCCCAGATTCTCTCATCCGATGGAGAAAAATTATGTATAGAAAATTAATAATCACGTATTGTAGCAATCTACCAGCAGCAGCATTCACACCCACTGGTTTTGCTTCTTCTTGGAACCAACTTAAGAACTCTGCAGGAACCTTTTTTCTTCTTCTCGCTGTATCTGAAAAAAAAACATCTTCAAGATGTTGTATCATCATTCATCAAAATCTCTCTCTCTCTCTTCTCTCTCTCAGTTCGGTTGCTGCATCTGTAAGAACGTAAAAACCAATGTAAAACCATGTCAAAGGGAAAGACCCATCTTGAATCACTGCAAAAAGTGTTTGAAGAAACAGAAGACTATCTTTTGTTTTTTTGTTTTTACCTGGGAAAACAAGTATTCGTCTAACATGGAGATAGAGCAAGGTAAGGAGCTGCTGTTAGAAGAACCAAACCTTGCCTGGTTTGTAATGTTGTTGTAAGCAGAAGCTCCAGGTGGTGGTGCTTCAAAGAATCCATTCATGTGATACTCCCTCTGGTTCATTGGAAAGTTAAAAACCGGAGGAGGATGAAGAGGAAGAGGAAGAGGAAGAGGCAACGTTTGGTGATGATTCAGATCATTCTGCAGACTGGGAATGTATGGGATAATGTTATTATCAGTGAACTGCTGCTGCGGTTTCAAATGTCCGTTGGTTAACTCATCAAGTAAGCTCGTCTCTTGACCCGAAATCGTAATCTCTGGAGATTTCCCTGTTCCAAAGTATCCTGGATAGCTTCCAAATGAAGAACTTGCAGAGCACTCCACTTCCCTTTAGAGTTTTTTTTTTTTTTGGTTAAGATATGATTCAGAGTTAAGAAAGAAAGATGCGAGAGTTTTTTTTCACTAACCTCTGTGGGATTGAATTGTGTTCCTCAGTGACAACGTTGGTGGTGTTGTTATTAAGAATCCATGGCATTGATTGAAGCTGTTGTTCTAAAGGAATCTGAATCCCATCTTGCAGCTGAAAGTTTCATAAGTCAGGAATTAAGATTCAGTTTGTTAGAAGAATGTGAGATCAAAGGAAGAATTAATGTTGAGTAAATTACCAAGCTGGTTGACCAATCTTTAACAAAGTTTGCGTTTTCGATTTGCATTGCGTGTTGCTGCTGTCCAAAATGTTCCTATAAATAGAGAAAAGTTTTCTTGAGTTTTCCTTTTTCTGCAAATGAAGTTGAAGTTGAAGAGGTTTTTAAAATAAAAGATTACTTTATGCGCACGCAATTGATCAAGGGATTGCCTGATCGAGATTTCGAGCTGTCCCAAGTCTTCAACATTGTTTATCTTATCGGGTTCTGTCCAAAAACTGCAGAACATGATACAAACAAGTATGAAAAAACAAAGTAGGAAAAAAAAAAAAAGAAACATCAACTTCAGAAAGATCCTTATACCGTAATCTTCCATGTATTTCAGAAATTCTATCTTGCAGAATCCTTGACTGAGTACTCAAGTCCTGAAACAATTGCAGTTTTAGAAAACTTCTAGGCTTTGACAAATCTCAGAAAAGGAAAGGAAAAAAAAAGTTTTATAAATGAATACCTCTGTTGTTGGATTACTGGAACCATAGAAAGAAAAGGAAGCAAACAAAACAAAGTTAAAATTCATGAATAGATAATGGAAGTTAATGAATTTTGTTAAGAACTGTTTCACCTTAGAGGATATAAAGTCTCTTATATTTACATGGTGATCCAACTTTTGGAAAGTTTTCTTCAAGGTCTGAGCTTTCAAAAGACAAAACATTTGTATCAGGGAGCAAACAAAAAAAGAAAGCTTCTCAAGGATGGGAACCAAACCAAATCAAACAGAAATAAAAAAACTTGTATTGATGGTGTGAAACAACTTACTTCAAGAGCCTCGATCTTCCTGTATTCAAAAAGAAACAAGTGAGAAACAAAGCGGAAAGAAACACATGGATAGGAATCTAAAAAAAAAAAGGAATCAGGCAAACCTTTTTGCTCTTTCATCCGGTGTTACTTGAGAAAACTTTGCAATCACCTCTTCAACGCCACTGGAGGAATGAGAAAAACCCACAGCAAATCAGACCACAAAACACACAAACCCAACAGAGACAAGAAAACAAACAAAGAAACAGTTAGTTACCTTCGAGAAGCGCAACATAAGGAAGGTTTACCAGCAGGAGAGAACATAAGAAGAACAAGATCAACGTCGCAGAGAACAGAGAGCTCGCTAGCCTTTTTCAAGATTCCATTTTTCCTTTTAGCAAACGTTGCTTGCCGCCCTGCTGAGTTCTCTATCTTCTTTATCTTCAGTTTCACCCTTCCCATCCTGTGTTATAACAAATCCAATTCAATTCAATTCAACACAACAGATCACATATAACTTGATTTGCGATTTCTATCACAGAACAACCGGATCATGATTCCAATTTACATCACTTTTGAATAAAAATGCCATATTTACAAACGTTTTGGAAAACCCTAATCGTAAAAATGAGGGAAAGGGGAAAGTTACCTAAAGAGGCAAATTGAAAGGCCAAGCGGATACAAACCATGAGAGGAGATGTTTAAAAAGGGACACCTCTAAAGAGGAAGAATGGGAAAAAAGCAGAGGTAGAAAGAGAGACAGAGATGAAGACGAATGCTGTTTACATGAGACTCCGTAATTTACGCTCTTCTGATCGACCTCCTTGAGAATAGGGGATCCATCCTCCCCATTCGACCAACATACAAGATGATGAGAGCAACATAAAATAAATCAATTTACAAACAAAAAATAAGAACTGCACAGAACGACGACGTTTCGATTTTATTATCTAAAACTTATTACCATTTTACCCTGCCCTGCGACTTCGTTTTCCGAAACTGAACCGAACCGTTGGTTTTCGGTTAACCGAAATTTTGAAAATCAATTCCAAAATATAACTGAATTAAATATTGGTCCGGTTCGGTTCGGTTCAGTTATCGATTATTTTTCGGTTTTCAATTTTATTTTCAAAAATAACCACTTTTTTGTTTTCGGTTAATTTCGGTATAATTATCTCAAAAATTTGGATATTTTTGGTTAAACTCGGATTTCTGTTAAATTCAGATATTTCGATTAATTTTAGTTTGTTTTCGGATATTTTCGGTTTTTTTAAGTTTCATTTTTTTAAAAAAACTGTAAACCAACCGAACCGAAAAACCAAATTATTTTCCAAAATCCTATCGAACTGAACCGAATTAAAAATTATAACCGAATTCGGTTTTCGGTTCGGTTAAGTTCGGTCCGGTCGGTTCCGACAAAAACCGCAAGCCTAATATTATTTCTACCCTTACCATCGTTCTAACCATGAAGAAAGATAAAACGACGTCGTTTCAACGTTATCTAACTATTATTACCATTTTACCCTTACTCCATCGTTTATCCACTCGGCTTGAACTTAAAAAAATCGGACCTTTTTCGCTGATGATGTTTGCACGGTGCTGTCTTCTTCCGCCGCCGTTTATCTCCGCCGTGAGAGCTAAATGTTTCGCCGGAGAAACTTCCGACAGTGGGCTTCTCTTCCGAGAAAAGCTCATCTACCTCCAGGACCTCAACGTCGACCCTCACAAAGCCCTCAGAGTAAACCCCTCTCTCCGCGCCGCTCCCATCTCCTCCGTCGTCTCCGTCGAAACTCTCCTCTCTTCCACCGGTCTCTCGCGACCCGCCGTCGGCCGCATCCTCGACATGTTCCCCGATCTGCTAACCTCCGACCCCGAATCCGACATCTCCCCGGTGCTTCCGCTTCTTGTCCGACGAGATCCACCTCTCCGACCAAGACATCCCCAAGTCGATATCCCGCTGCCCTCGCCTCCTCATCTCCTCCGTCGACTTCCAGCTCCGTCCCGCGCTTGGCCTTCCTCAGATCCCTGGGGTTCGTGGGCCGCGACACGGTCACGTGTAGGAACACGGTGCTGCTCGTCTCGAGCGTGGAGCGAACATTAATCCCTAAAATCGAGTTCCTTGAGGAAGGGTTAGGGTTCACGAGAGAGGAAGTGGCGAAGATGGTGGTGAGGTCTCCGGCGCTGTTGACGTACAGCGTGGAGAACAATTTGGCTCCGAAAGTCGAGTTCTTTATGGAGGAGATTCGTGGGGATGTTGGGGAGCTGAAGAGGTTTCCTCAGTACTTTTCTTTTAGCTTGGAGAGGAAGATTAAGCCGAGGCATAGGTTGCTTAAGGAGCACGGGATCTTGATGCCCTTGTCGGAGATGTTGAAGGTTAGTGATGGTCAGTTTAACCTTTGGCTTGTGGAACTTCGTCTTAGGTCTGTTGAAAGGAGAATGTAAAAGGTTTTCGTTCTTTGTGTGTGTGTGTGTGCTGAGCTTGTTTTGTGAGGTGAATTGCAAAAGTTTTTGACTTGAGACATTCCAGGACACTTCACTTGAGCTTGTATAGAGTTTGTTTGAAGGATAGATTGGAGAAGTGTTTTGTTAGATCATCATGGAAGTATGTATTTGCAAAAAAAAGTTACGAAGAAAGTTTCGTTGTAGTTGACTACGGATGTCGTGTGAACCTCTAGTTTATGAAGTAAAGTTGCTTAACATGAGGTGGTGTTACATGCTTGTGTCAAAAGATTAGGCTTGGGAGAATGTTCTGTTAGATGATGTAATGTGTAACTAAGAACACAGATAAGAAAAGCTGCTTTGAAAGTGTGTGCTTTGAGGTTGTCTTAAAAGTTAATTTTTTGGGCACCAAGTTTTATCACAAAGTTTGCTTCGCATGTATTTGTCCATGTTTTTGTATCAAAGATTGAATTGATGAAAAAAAAAAGCAAATTGAAAGTCATCTATCTATGAGAAAGAAAAAAACAATTAAAAAGCTGGAAATGTCCTCGTCTGAGTCAGAATCGTAAGAATCACTAGAGTTGCCATCAAGGTCTAATTTTACAGACAACTCCTCTTTCACTTTAAAGAGGCAGCTCGTATCTGTATTGAGGACACGTGGAGTTAATCGACAACCACTTCTTTACACACCGGAAGTGATATTTGTGCTTACACGGTAATTCAGATGCCATCTCACCGACCGACCATTCATCTAAACATATGGAACACTCTCCTTCGTTCTCCGATATCACTACCAATGTGGCAATGTCTCCACCGCCCGTCTCGAGGCCGGCCTCCTCCCATGTACAGTGCACGTAAATGTTGATGCTAGCACAATTATGTTGCCCGATACTCTAGCGTCCTTCTTGTCAATGTCTGCACATAGATAATTAATGATGAGACTGGTAAGGTTCTTGGTGTTGACGTCTGCACATTACTCTACAATCTTGACATTGGAACCGTTCTTGGTGTCGACGTCTGTACATTCCTCGTCAGTCATGACGCTAGTGCGGTCCTTGGTGTCAATGTCTGTACATTCCTCGTCATTCCTGATGCTTGTGTCGTACTTGGTGTTGATTTCTGCACATTCCTTGTCAATATCGAGGCTGGTGCGGTCCTTGGTGTGATTGATGCTGGTGTGGACGTTTGTACATCACCAGCCAATCTCGACGCTGGAACGGTCCTTGGTGTCGATGTCTGCACATCACTAGCCAATCTCCACACTGGTGCGGTCCTTGGAGTCGACTTATGCACATTCGTGGTTAATCTCGACACTGGTGCGGTCCTTGGAGTCCACGTCTGCTCACTAGGAGTCAATCGTGAGGCTAGTGCGGTCCTTGGTGTCGACGTCTGCACATTGCTCGTTAGTGTTGATACATGTTCAAGACTAATACCACCAGGCCCAAGCAACATGAAACCCAAAAAACAACTCAATACCGAACCAAGATCGGTTTACACAAACCAGAAGAAAACCTACCTGCTTCATCGAGTCGACGCGTCACCTCAATGATCAACTCAATGATCAGCACCTTCCGTACGCCGCGCATCGCTTCCGTCTCAACCCGGCCGACACCGCCTGACACCGTCACCGGCGTTTCCTTCCCACACCTCTCATTCCGTCGGAGCTCAGGAAACCGACAAGCTTCCGACGAAACCAACATTTTTCTTCTTCGCTTCATCTTCGTTTCGGAGAGCCTCATCGATCCAAATTTAGTGTTATTCAAATATGAAATTTAAAAATTCATTTTAAATACAATGTTATTGAACTTGATATTTCGTAAAATATTTTGAAATTAACTATTATTGAAAATATTTTAAGATGTGGAGTTTTGAAGTTTTCATGTGATTTTAGCGTATTTGATTGGAGTTTCTTAGTTAAAAAATTAAAACTCGAATCTCATGGTTTTATGTGATATTCTAGAATACATTAACAAAAATCACATAAATCTTTACAACTTATTGAAATCATCTAAAACTCTTTTAAAAATCAAATCACATCTATCTTATTAAAACAGAAACATTACAACTTTTTCTAGGTAGATTTTAAAGTTAGACCTTATGTAATTAATACTATATTAATCTACTTATTATTAGACATGCCCTTTTATAAATAACTAATATCAACATTACCATAGTTTTTTAGTTCTTACCTTATTATTATATCCACTACGCATGTTTCCTTATATTGCATATATTTTACTATAAGCTAGATACACACACACTAGCATATTATACCATAAGATAGATTATTAATAATACATCTACTAACATATAATACTATACGACAAATTACTAATAATACAATATATTATATGTATTCATTAACTTGCATCTATCAATACCAGCAATACTATGAAAACGACTAACTCTATACTTTGAACCTATAAACCATGATATACTAATTTATAACAAAAATGATATTACTGTTACAAATTAGTTTTTATAAAAATTATCTGTAGCAGCAATTTGTTATATAAGATAAATTTAATCAAAACCCAAATTTTTTTTTTCCTGTTCAGAAAAAAAGAAACCTACGAATATATATATACCAATAAGTTAGCCAAAAACCTTCCGAATAAATAGTAAATTTCACCAACCAAAAAAAAATGAATTAAAAATATAACAAAAGATATTATGTTTGAAAGTTAGCTCACTGGGTCGGGTATAAATCTGTTCATTTCAGGTATGAGTTCTTCGAGTTCTCAACATTTGGATCTAAGTAGGTATTTGATTTTTTTTGTCCGGGTCGATTTTTTTTGGTTCCGGATCATTCTAATTTTTATATTATAAATCTTAAACAATATACAACATATATATAAAATATGTGAATCAAAAAGATAAATCCGCGCAGGCGCGCGGATCATGATCTAGTCAAATGTTAAATTGAATACATCCCCCTAGATGTTTTTGCTTAATAATTTTATACAAATTTGTAAATAGATATTTATCAGTTCAAAAACCACTAGAATAATTATATATTAACAAATCTAACCTAATTATTTAGTAAAAAAATAAATACTTAAACGATCTAAAAGCGAAAAAGTTACTTCCCAAAATAATAGTATAAATATTTATGATTTTTTGCCAGTTTTTTCAGAAATTTTACAATGAATAAATTTGATCTGTTCTAAGGAATTTGTATTAAAAGATATATGATTAATTTTGTCTTATGTGATATATATAATATATATGTATATATATATTATAATAGAGTGGTTTTGATATTATTAAACCAAATATAGTATAAAATTTATAATATTTTAATATTACTAAAGAAAATATAATATAAATTTAACTATGATATAATTATGAATTTTTTTTAATTATTCTATAAGTAATGATAAATTATCCATAAAATAAGTAAAATTATTTATTATGATTAAAAACTGAATGACAAATAAGCAAATTCATTTTTCAAATAATCAATGTACCAAAATAGGTGTTTTGCCCGCATTTATGGACTTAGTAATTTTACAAAAAGATGTACATAATATACTATCAATTCAAAAGCTATTAGAGTAAATAATTTTCATGTTTTTAAAATATTTATAATTAATTAAATATTAGTATTTAATAAAGAATATATTTTATTACGTAAATGAAACTTGGAAACATTCATATATACATAAAACTATTTACATGGGTTTATATTTATTTTTAAAATATTATGATGTATAATACTTTTGGATAACATAATATATAAAAAAAATTGGTAATAATGATAAATTATCAACTAAATCATTAAAATTATTTATTAAGAGAATGAATAAATACAATGATGAATTATCAGATAAATCATTAAAACTATTTATTAAGATAATGATAAATTTTCAGATAAATCATTAAAATTATCTATTTAGATTAATAATTGAGCATATATTATGATTAAACTGATATCATGACAAATCAGCAAATTAACTTCCCAAACAATAGTATAATTACCATAACTACCGATTTCTAGAATCATCTTTAAGAATATTATCAGTAGATTCATAGAAAATTTAAGAACAAAACTTAGCTTCACCCCATAAGGTGAATCTCTACATTCACCCACCAATAGGAATTAGTTAATTGAAATTTGATATTTCTTAAAAAAAGAAACCAATCAATAAGAATTTAATGAAATAAAATTATGTTTTTAGATAAATAAAAAATAGTAGCAATTATCAAAAAATATAACTTTTTAATATTAATAAATCCGTCAGAAAATACTAAACCTTAAACCCTAAATACTAAACCCTAAACCTTAAATTCTAAATACTAAACCCTTGGGAAAAGCCTGAACTCTTGGGCAAATCCTATACCCTAAACCCGTAAATTTAAATCAAACCTTAAATTATAAACTAAATCCTAATTTCTAAACCCTAAATCATAACCCCTGATAATAAACCCTAAATCCTAAATTCCAAAATGGTTTATGGTTTAGGATTAAGGGTTTATGATTTAATATTTTCAAAGAGTTTAGGGTTTAGGGGTTCGTGTTTAGAATTTAGGGTTTAATATTATGGTTTATGATTACGGGTTTAGGGTTTATGGTTTAAGATTAACGATTTAGGGTTCAGGATTTGCCCAAAGGTTCAGACTTTCCCCAAGGATTTAGGATTTAGTATTTAGAATATAAGGTTTAGGGTTTAGTATTTAGGGTTTAGTATTTTCTGACGGATTTATCAATATTAAAAAGTTATATTTTTTTTTTATAATTGCTACTATTTTTTATTTATCTAAAAACATAATTTTATTTCATTAAATTTTTATTACTTGGTTTCCTTTTTTAAAAGATATCAAATCTCAAGTAACTAATTCCTATTGGTGGGTGAATGTAGAGGTTCACCTTAGGGGGTGAAGCTAAGTTTTGTTCAAAATTTAATGAGTTATTTTTGGGTTCACCCCCTAGGGTGGACATTTAGGTTCACCAACCAATAGAAAATTGTCATTTTAAATTCAAAATCTTTTAATTAAGGAAACAAATAACTTGTGAAATTATATTATCTTTTCAAAATAAAATTTAAAAATAAATAAAAATAGTATATAAAAACGAATTTTAAAAAAAAAATAATGTTGTCAACAAAACACTTTGGAAAAACACTAAATATATTGTCAACAAAACACTAAACCCTAAACTCTAATCCTAAACCCTAAACCCTTAGATAAATCCTAAACCCTTGGATAAACCCTAATTCTTGGAAAATACTAAACATTTGGATAAATTCTAAATTATAAATCTTAAACACTAAACTCTAAATCTTATAAATAAATATTTTTTTAATAATATTTTTGAGAACTATTGTTATTTTTATTTATTTAATCTTTTATTTATTGTAAAAGCATAATATAGTTTGGCAAGTTATTTTATTTCCTTAATTAAAAGATACTAGATTTAAAATGACAACTTTCTATTGGTTGGTGAACCTAAATGTTCATCCTAGGGAGTGAACCCAAGAAAAAATCAAATTTAATTGGTTTGCAATATTTCTTAGAACATACTCCCTCTGTTTTTCAAAGATCCATGTTTTAGGAAAAAAAATTGTTTTAAAAAGATACATTTTTTACTTTTTCAATGTATTATTTAATGAAAATCTGTTAACTTCAAGAAAATTAATTGTGTTTATTGGATTTTTATTGGTTAAAGATTATGGAAAATTGTTATTCACAAAAATCAATACATTTTTTAATGTGATTTTTTAATATATGTGAAAAATCTAAAATATGTATCTTTAAAAAACAGAAAAACAGAGGGAGTACAATTTTTTAAAAAAATATTTTGAAAACCAGACAATAATCAATGGAAAGACTTTACGTACAAATAAAACCAGAAATCAATAAATTAGAACTTAGATTTATCCCAAAAGTTGTTCAATATATATGCGTTATATCTTCAATATTTAATATTCATTATAGTCCAAAACTTTCCTAATAATCCAAATAATTCCTAAGTACTTCTAAAATCAACCACAATAAATAGATGATTTTTAGGTACAATATATAAACCACGAATCAATCAACTCCAATTCCATATATAGATTTTTATTACAGCACCAATTATAAATTTATAATAACGAACGCAATATCCGATTCAGTAGATTAAGAAATTAGAAAAAGAGTATTAGAAAGTAGGGAATTCGAGATCGGCTCCACATTTTCCATGAGGGAAAACCGGACATTCGATTAAACCGGAACCAGACCGGTCAACACAAAGATAGACTTGGTACAATTGGCTATTCCCAGACCCATCTGTGTTGCATTGAATCCATGGAGTGAAACCCGTTGACTCTTTAATCGCGTCTCTAATGCTCTCTATACTGTAAGATTTTCCATCCGGATTGATTCCTATACGTAATAAACCAAACTTAATTAGATCATTAGATCCAAACTGGTGGTTAAGAGGAAACTAGATTCAAAGCGTACCGGCTTTAGTTAGAGCTCCAAGAAGATCGGTTTTCTGCTTAAGGTTAAGAGCGGTTTGGAAATACTCATGTTGGTCAATAACCGATTCGGAGCAAGTACCATGCTTCTCCCATTCATGTTCCCAAAAGGCTTCGCCTGAGCCGCTCGGGCAAGCCAGTGTCGGCCAGCTCTTCTCCATTGAGCTGATCAGATCCGATATCTGTGGCAAACCGGATAAAAATGACCGGTTACGTTGGAAACTTAAACCGCTTTTCAGCTACAATTGAACCGGATTACTCAAATTAAGCGTAGATAGGAACTCAAAATGTTATTACCGATGATGAATCAAATGGTTTAGTGTCGTCACAGTTAGAAGGATAAGTTCCATCTTCGTAATTAGGCCAAAGACCGTGGATTCCAAAATCAGCAGCTGGTTTGCCCGAAGTTGGAAAGCAACAACTCTTCTCTGTGTCACAGTATGATCCTGGCCACTTTATAATAAAACATTAAAATAACATTAAAAATGAATAAAGTGATTACAAAATAATCTTGGTTAGAGAATGATTAGAAATGGTTTAGTTACTTGTTGGACGAAGTAGAAGAAATCGAAATCTTTAGAAGAAGAAGCAGCGAAGATAGAAGGCAAGATAAGGAGAAGACTGATCAAACACAGTGACGCATGAAGCAGCTTCATTTTCGAAACGATTGATTGTAGTTTGGAGATTTGAAGTTGTAAGATCGAGATTGTTATTGATGAATATATATAGGGGAACAAAATCAGAGGAATGTGAAAAGAGATTATCTCTTTCCTTGAATGTGTTTTAGTTTAATGACAGATACATTTAAACAAAAAAAAAATGACAGATACATAAAACGAATCTGGGCGTATATCCCTATTATGTGAAATTAAAGTACGTATATCTACGAGATTTTGTTCCTGTGTTTCCTTAAAAGTCTGAACAAGGACATGAGATAACGTGTGAACATGGTGTGTGGTTTTTAGTTTGAATTCGTAACGTTCCCACTTGTTGGTTAGATACAAGGTTCCGTTCGTATCCTCGTAACTGGCCAATTATTTTCTTAATCCCATTTATATCTAATCTAATTATTAATAATTTTACTATGGTTTATTAAAAGATTATAAAATGTACAAGTTCCTTTGATGAAAAATAGAGATAAAAGCGATGAAGATTCTAATTTTTTTTTAGTCAAAATAAAAAAATCTGTTGACGCATTCACTCACGCACGTAAAATAGGCTGAAGCACGTTTTCGATGATCTTATTCTCTCTTTTTTACAGGAAAATCTTATGATTTTAATTTTGTTTATTGCATAATTATCTGATAGCATGTATTTTGTTGGTTTAATTTAAAAAAAAATTGTGTTTCAAAAAATATAATTTAGATATTTTTTTTTCATAGTGAGTAAATTATAAAATCAAATTTATCAAATAACTTGTCATTGTCGTCATAGAGATTAATAACCAAATTCATATTGTTATTTATTGTGTTAATTTTGGTATATCCACCTACAAAAACATTAGGGCAGTTCGTTTGGTTACCGTAGGTTCCGGCGTCTGCGGTTGTGGCTGAATCTGAGTCTGCAGCTGCGTCTATTCATTTGGTTGTTGTTTGTTTCGTAAACGCAGACGTAGACGTAGCTTGTTGTTCATTTTGAAGACATAAGACGCTGATGCAAACGTAGCCGCAGAAAGTAGATTTAGTGTTGTTCGTTTGGCAGATGCTGAGGTGATTTTCATTTATTTTATAAAATATAGTTTAAATTTGTAAAACTGAATTTTAGATAAATAAAATGTAGTTTAAATATATTTACATCTATCAAAATATTATAATTTATTGGTAATAAAATTTTAGTCAAATTTACAAATTTAACAACTCATTTTATCATAAATTATAAGCTAAATTAAAACAAAAATAATATATCAAAATATTTATCACAAAACAAAAGCTAAATAATACATCAAGTCTTAGATAAATAAAACAAATATTTCAATATCACATAGAAATGATAATCAAAGTTATAAGCAAAGAAAAACAACTCATTAACTAAAACATTTAATATGGTAAACAACATCTACCATATTCTTCTGTGATGGTCTTACGCAAAGCTTCCATCGCTGCATCACTGGTCGGCTCATATACAATATGTCCATCACCACCACCACCACCACCACCACCACCACCACCACCACCACCACCACCACCACCACCACCATCATCATCATCATCATCATCATCATCATCATCATCATCACCTTCTTCTCCTTCTTCTTCATCACCATCACTAGCTATCACCTTCTTCTCTTTTTCGATCATCATCACTTTGCCATTGTAGCACCATCAACTCATCTCACACTTGAAGAATCTGCAACGTACCATCAATGCTTTAGAACAAAGACCATCACTATCAGTATAAAAAATAGAATGGGACTATTACCTCAAAGAAAGAGAACTCGAGATAGGTTTGTCGGAGAACAGAGAGATGCGTTGGAGACCGAGAGAGAGAGAGAGAGAGAGAGAGAGAGAGAGAGAGAGAGAGAGAGAGAGAGAGAGAGAGAGAGAGAGAGAGAGAGAGAGAGAGAGAGAGAGAGAGAGAGAGAGAGAGAGAGAGCTTGGGATGGGTTTGTGTCGGAGAGCTCGTGATGGCGAGAGAGCTTGAGATGGGTTTGTGTCGGAGAGCTTGTGATGGAGAGAGATGGAGAAAGATGGAGAGAGATCGATGGAGAGACTCGAGAGTGAGAAGAGCTGCATCGATGGAGAAGCCGAGACGAGAGAGACGGAGAGAGGCTGAGACGAGAGATATGGATGGAGAGAGGCAGAGACGAGAGAGAGAAGGCTGCGTCAAAATGGAGAAGAGTTGCGTTAATGGAGAAAAGCTGCGTCTAATTTAGAAATTAGGATTGCGTATTTTGTAAATAATCAGATACAATAAAGGCAAATATGTAAAATAAACCTCTGAACGCGGGTTTTTTATCGCAGTCGCAGAGTTTTTCGGTGGTCGACGCGAGAATGCAGCATCTAGACGCAGCTGCAGTGACGGCGTCAACCAAACGAACACGTTTTTTAAAAAAATTGTCGCATCCGCAGATACAGGTAGCTGCGACAACCAAATGAACAGCACAATTAAAGGACAATGCATTTCATGCCAAATTTTATCAAGTGATATTATTTTCATTGGCTAATAACAGTAAATATTATCTGTCTATGTATTTTAACTGATTTGGAAATCATAAGGAACTTATGATTTTACACAGTTTATTAATTTTCGAATCTAACAAATGAATTTTTATATATTTCTAAAAATATCCAAATTTATTTATTGATACTTTTATATTTTTAAATTTATTAAAATTTATTATAAAATAATTCATAAATAAAAGTTTAGAATGAAATCACTCGGATTTCAATCTCTATTTACAAATCATTCTAAATGTGCTTTTAATATAAATAAATAAATCATAATTCAATAATATATAATTTTACTTAAATTTTTATGCATTAAAATCCAGAGAGCAATACCTCCATTAAAAATAGAAATGTATCTAGCATACTTCTTCAAAAATACAATAGAAAGATAGGAAAAAAAAAGAATACTCCCTCGGTTTTATAAAGATACAAATTTTATGAAAAAGGTTTTATTTCAAAAAGATGCATTTTTTATATTTTCAATATAATTTTTATCAATTAATAATGATTAAATTGTTAAGTTCAAGAAGATTAATTGCATTTACCGAATTCTTATTGATTTAAAATCACATAAAATAGATAATCACAGAATTATGAATTTAATATTTTAATTTAATATGTTTTATTAATCTGTGTTAAAAACCAAAACATGTAACATTTTGAAAAAGAGATAGTACAATTTATCTTGAAACACAGAATTCTATTTGTTGGAGCCGTTACCGACATGCTTAGCTCCAACCTCCAACAAGTGTTTTAAAGTAGACGATAGCTGAACTGTAAATTCCTTGTTATTATTGATGTGATGTGCAATGTGTTAAGTTGATGACATTGTCAATCACCAAGTCAACGAAGTATTTCATATTTCATTACCTCTAAAAACGAAAAGGAAACATAATATAAAGTTGTAAAATCTAGAGAAAACCATTTACCATCTAGAAAAAATTACATTGTGGATCACTTATTGAGTTTGTATTCACACTCTATGTCACTTGTAGCTACTCAGACACATTTTACCAACTAAATACCTAACTAGTTACTATATACCTACGATAGCTAACTAAATATTATTTTCCTAATTCTTTTTCTCTATAATTTTTCTCTATCGAAAAGAAATTGAAATTTCTTTCATTTAATATCTTCTATCTTTCTCTTCTTATCATTTTATCTTCTTTCTCCATGGTTACAGAAAAAGACAATTTTTTTTTTGTGAATCTTAAACTTGAAAAATCCATAAGACACAACACCATCATCTTGTCTACGAGCTTTTCTTCCGTGGCAACAGTACCACCGCCGCGACGTTTCTGTCTTTCTTATTCACCGAGAGAATTTCCTTTGCCGCAACAACACCACCTCTGTCTCCATCTCGTCGCCATCAGTCTTTGTCGCATCCTTCTCATCCCCGCCTTCGTCGCCTCTGCCTTGCCGCTTTTATCTTCTCCAATTCGCCGCCTTCATTGCAAAAGCTGAGCAACAATGGCCACTTTTGGTTTTATTGCACATCTGGTCCCTAGACATTTAAATATATTTGTTTCTGACCCATAGGTTTCTGATTTACAAATATACACCTAAATGCATTACTTACATTTAAACAAATTCACAATTTAATAAAATCCAACAGTATGAACTCCATCGAATTACAGCTGCTTGCAAATATTTATATCATGTACTCGATCGTACTCTAATAACTCCATCAAAATCCACAAAAGAACCTCCACCAAAATTCAAGCTTCATGTGTACGATTGGTTGAGGTGTCCACCAAGTCAATGTTCATGTCACCGATGCATTTTGATTTGAAATCATTCTCAAACAAATATGGTAGGTATGTTAAATTTTTTTAACACACCATGAATTCCTACTGTCTTTGTACATCAATAAATTACCAAATTTGTATGAGGAAAAAGAAAATTGTGCTTTTAACTAAACTAAAAAAAGTAAAACTAAATTTACTATTAGATATTTTTCTTCTAGAGCAGTATGATATCAACTTGAAAAGAAACAACCATTAGCTGCACAAGTAACTACAAAGCATAAAAAAAAGTTGTATACAATCATTAATCTGTGTAGAGAAATTTTTACGTTGTACACATGTACATAATAGTGATGGTGTATTCGGGGTGTCCACATGGACAACGGTGATGGTGTACATGTTAACCTGCTGCTTCGACATTATAATTTAACACATGTACACATGGTACAAAAGATAACAACATCGTACAAAGGAGCAGCCATTTTTGTTTCTTGCTCTAAGCTCTTTAGTATTGTGTATATACATTTGAAAGTTTCAACATTTGTACAACCAATTTTTTTATGTAGATACTAAATTTCACTATCCATATGTACAAAAAAGTATATGTACACTGGTTCACAAATATATATATCTGATTAGTTAAACTGAATGTCTCAGTTTTTAAATCATTAGTCAAAACCAAATTTTATATAATTCATAACTATTGTAGCCTTCAAAACTATCAAGCAACCAACTTACTATCAGGTTTTAAAATGTGTACGACTAAATGATGTCTATGTGTACATATAAAACTTACTATCAAAGTGATGTCCATGTTTACGCATAAAACTTACTATCATGTACAATGAATCATATGTATAATAGTGACCATGTGTACAACGATACATAAACATCCACATGTAACACACCAAGAAAATTTCATTAATCTGGTTAACCATTATTGTTATATATTTTAGAAACAACGGAGTTATCTATGGTGGATTTTGCGTAAACATCTTCCTCTTTTCAGAATTCATTCTTTACTACACGATTCTCGAAATCTTTAAGAAAGATGGCTCATGTACATGTGTACACATGTTCACATATGTTATCAATTGTAAATCTTGATTAATATGTTCATCTAGTTATTTTTAAAAGTAAATTAATCTATTTTAATCTAGCCTTATATTTATATTACTCATTACTCATATATTTCATATCCATTCGATGGATTTTAAGACTTATCTGAATAAATTTTGATCATTTAGCTTACATATTAGGTGTATATCTTGTATTAGTATGCTCATTTGCATATAATATGTGTGAAAATGCACATTAGAAAATTTGGGGCAAAATTAAAAGAACTCATTTTTGCAAATCTGAAAATCCAAAGTCAAAAATGAAAATAGCCAAAAATGTGAAGGACTAAACATGCAAAAAGGTGCAAATTGACCATTGTTGTTCTCGAGCTTTCTTCGACGGAAAAGACGAGCCACAACCACTCCGTACGGCAACGGCGGTAGATCTGAGCATGGCGGAGTGATGCGGAGGTGATTCTCCGACGAAGGTGGAGTGATGCGGAGGTGATTCTCCGACGACGGCGGAGCGCGCCACAGGAGTTCAACGTAACTTAACGGTAGAGGAGTTTGCCGTAGGAGCTGTGAATCGTAGAGGCCAGAGGTCTACAGCGGTTGTGTCCATCCTCACACCGGAGAAAATTGTTGTGGCTAGATGTGGAGATTCCCGTGCTGTTTTTTTCTTGAGAAAGTTCGAAAGATGAACTAAAGATTTTTTAGAAGCTTGAGGAAGAAGAGAGATGAAAAAAAAAACAAGATCGAAGAAAAAGAGAAATGAAAAGTTAGTGGGTCCTACAAATTGTAGTCTAGTTAATATTGAATGGAATCAGTTAAAAAAAGTGTTCTAGGAGTTGAAAGTGATTTATAGTGTGCTATAGAAATTCCAAAAGTGACTTAGAATGTAAATTTTTCTAGCAGCTATTCACATAAAGAAGGAAAAGACAGTTTTGTGGGTCTATTGGTTATTAACTTTTTATTACAAGCATCAAAGTCCAAAGATAACTTGAACACTTTCACCTTTCCATGTTACTGCATACAATACTGTGATCTCTGCAAAATACATGAATCACTTATCAATATGAATTTATTCCAAGTTGATTTTACCAAAAATGTTTTAAACAACAAGGATTGTACCTTGTGTCGACAAGGTGACAAATTAGATACTCATCTGGAGATAAGACTGCTTGAATCAACAAAACTATATGGTTGTTTCTGTGGTCAAGGTCACCAAAATCCCCACAGGAACATTTTACCATCTTCAAAATGATGAAACCTTTGACTATCTCTACGAATGACTTTCGTACCAAACATCAATCAAGGCTGTTTTCACATACTTACAGTATCCGAGCTTATTAGCATACTCATGTATAATGTATCCATTTTCCTAAATCTAACGATCCTAATAAACGAACAAGAAGACAGAACACTCAGAAAGGTGGACTCATTAGGCTTCAAGTATCGAGTTCAGGGAACAAGGATAACGCTTCATTCGGTCTGTTTCTTCTCCCTTGTCCCGTTATCATAGCGTTTTTTTTTTTGGTCTAAATGTTAAGTCGTTATCATAGCGTTATAACTTATAGTAAGAAACAACTCACGGCTCAACAATACAATCGAAGAAACATCGAGCAGCATCCACATCTCCACACTCCATGTACACATTGATAAGCGCAGGGCAAACATATACATCAAGAGACAATTCAACAGTCTGTCTCGTGATCAGGTCCCGATTGCAAAATTAATGAGCAAATTTATCGACCTGATCCAATATGTAGTTTGGTAAACGATACCGTCTCGTGATCACGACCCGATTGCAAAATTAGTGAGCAATATATATCATTACTACCCGATTCGACCCGATAAGGAGTTTAATATTTAGGTTTAAAAAATCGCAAAACGCGCTACAACGATCAATTTATTTTCTATATAATATTATTTTTGCATTTCATTTTTCTTTTAATAAAAAAGAAAACACATAACCAACCGAGTACGACATCGGAGGTTGAGGGCGGCGGAGAGCATCACCGGCGCTGTTACACGGCGTCCCTCTGTATCTCCCATTCTTCTCGGTTGAAAAAAAAAGCAGAAAATTCGAAAGAAAAATCACAAAAACAAATATTTTGTATATTTGCTACTTTTTTGTTTTATTTCAGATCTCATGAGCTGTTGATGCGACGATCGCATACCCGTGCTAGGGTGAAGACTAAACCGGAAAATTCAGTTATGGATCCGGTTAAGTTCCAGATCCGATCATCAAACCGATCATCATCATCATCATCCTCCTCGATCTACACGCTAACCAAATCCAATTCCAAACACGCGAAATCGAACCTCTTCCTAACCGTCGCCTCGATCGCCGCCGCGTTAGGGTTCCTCTTCGCCTGCTACTCGATCGTATCCTCCTCCGGGAGAGGAGGAGGATCGGTTCGCTACAGCGTCGTGATCGACGGCGGGAGCACGGGGACCCGGATCCACGTGTTCGGGTACCGGATCGAGTCGGGCAAACCGGTTTTCGAGTTCAGTGGAGCGAATTACGCGAGCCTGAAGCTGCATCCGGGATTGTCGGCGCACGCGGAGGATCCCGAGGGAGCGAGCAAGGCGGTGACGGAGCTGGTGGAGTTCGCGAGAGGGAGGGTTCCGAAGGGGATGTGGAGGGAGACGGAGGTGAGGCTGATGGCGACGGCGGGGATGAGGTTGCTTGATGGGGATGTGCAGGAGAAGATTCTTGGAGTTGCGAGGAGGGTGATGAGAGGTTCTGGGTTCTTGTTTAGAGATGAATGGGCCTCTGTTATCTCTGGTGAGTAGATGGAATCTTTTATATGTGACTGAGAATCTTTTAATTTGTTTTGAATTATTTGTCAGGTTCTGACGAAGGTGTGTATGCTTGGGTTGTTGCGAACTTTGCTCTCGGTTCGCTTGGAGGTGATCCGGTTAAAACAACTGGGATTGTTGAGCTTGGTGGAGCTTCTGCTCAGGTTTAGTTTCTTGATAGTTAAAGGTTTAGTTTTTTTTCCTTGGGAGTTGAGATAGAGCTAATGGATACTGTTTGTATGTTCTTTTTTAGGTGACGTTTGTGTCAAGTGAGCCAGTGCCTTCTGAGTTCTCTCGTACAGTCTCATTTGGAAATGTTTCTTACAATCTCTACAGTCACAGCTTCCTTCACTTTGGGCAGGTACACTTCCTTTGCAACAGGTCTCACAGACTAAACTGTAGTTTTGATCTTATGGATCTTATCTTTTGGTAATGCCCTTGATGATATTTAACTTTTGGAACCATGTAGAATGCTGCACATGAGAAGTTATGGGGTTCGCTTGTCTCAAGAGACCGTAATTCAGGTGAGCTTTAAAGTCTAATGGGTGGAATCGTCAGTGTAGTGTTTGAGCTTTTGTAAGGTTTATTAGAGCTTGTAGCAAAGTTTATTTGCTGTGTCTTACTTATGCATTGTTTCGTTTCTTGAAGCTGTGGAACCTACGCGGGAAGGAAAACATGCAGACCCTTGTGCACCTAAAGGATATAACCTCGACGCGATCACACAGAAGCATTTATCTGGGTTTTTAGCTGAAGAAAGCAAACTCGCATCTTCTTTTCAAGCTGTGGGTAATTACTCAGAGTGTCGTTCAGCTGCACTATCAATCTTGCAGGAAGGAAATGGTACGACATTATATCGGTTATCGCTGGATTTTTATGATTTCCATTCATTTATATTGTCTTCAATGGATATAGATTTTCTTTTTATCATTGAATGCAGATAAATGCTCGTATCAGCATTGTTCTATTGGATCAACGTTCACGCCTAAGCTTCAAGGAAGATTTTTAGCTACAGAAAACTTCTTCTACACCTCTAAGGTACTTAGTTCTCTCTCATATCTGTTTTCATGCTTGTATAATAATGTATACAACTCAATTGGACCAACAAGGAAACACCACAATACACATGCTTTTCTCTAATATCTGTCTTTTTTTCCTCGTACCAGTTCTTTGGGTTGGGAGAGAAGTCGTGGCTATCTAATATGATATCGGCTGGAGAAAGATTCTGCGGAGAGGATTGGTCAAAGTTGAGAGAAAAAGACCCGTCACTCGAGGAAGAGGATCTTCTTCGGTATTGTTTCTCATCCGCATATATTGTATCATTGCTTCACGATACTCTCGGTATTCCTCTTGATGATGAAAGGTATTATTTGGTGAATTCAACAACTTTAACCTAGATCGATCGATCAACGGTTTTATATTTTTTATCTTTTTATGCAGAGTCGGGTTTGCGAATCAAGCAGGAGATGATGATATACCGCTAGATTGGGCTTTAGGTGCATTCATTCTACAAACTGAAGCATCGACCTCGCAGCATGCATCCTCTAGTCACCTCCATTGGTTCCATGCTCTGTTTGGTAACGACTCGCAGACGCTTCTTTATTTCGTCGGGGTACCAATCATCATGACAGTTTTGGTATGTTTGGTATCTAAGTGGAGAAAACCGCAGCTGAAAACGATTTACGACCTTGAGAAAGGTCGATACATTGTCAGCCGCGTTAGATGACCCTTTGTTTAAACCGGTTTTCACATGAGTCTCCTCTCGTTAAAAGCTGGTGATTGTAAAGTATAAAGCTTGTCTTGAGCGAGCAGCATCTGAGTGACTTATCAACAACGGCTTAGCAATTGCTGGGAATCATGGGGGGTGGTAGGAAAGCAATTTCTATGTTGTAATGGAGGGGCTGGACTGTATGCATGATTTCGATGTTTTAGAAAGCTTCCCTTGTGCACCAAGTTCGGTTTAGACTATTAACATTTGTAATATAAAAAGTATTTTTTATAAAATTTTGAAATATAGTTTGAAAATATGAGAAATTATGTCTTACTCGTGGAATTATTCAAGTTTCCAAATATTTATTCTTTTATTGATATTTACCATGTATGTATTAGTTTAATCGTTGTTTTTGTCAATGGCATTTTGTCAATACTATTAAGTTTTGAATACACTATTTTTATCTTGTCTAAACTAATCTTTCAATTCGTTGACAAAAACATGTTCTTCCAAGTTGTATAATAATATTCTTTAGCAAAAAAAAAAAAATAAAAAAAAAAGTTGTATAATATCTTAACATTATAACTCTATAAATTGCAGGTTTATTTATGGTCATGCATCTAATTCACTACTAAATTGATCTTAAACGACAGATATTCTTCCAATCATGTAATCAAATAATTTAAGCATAATTAATTTCTATAATTAGTCAATAATTATGCCCATAAGTTTTAAATTAAACGATTAGGTGCCCAATAATGATAACAATGATTTATAAATGGTAAAATCCAAACTCCGTTGGAACATAAAATAAAAAAAAATGTAAGAAAAAGAACAGCTAATGTTATAATCCGACAGAGAACACGTCGTTCACGTTACAGCATGGCAAAGTATCTATAATACTCCCATAGTCATTCCGTGTAATGACTACATTAGTTTTGGTCAACGGCCATTAACTCTGTGACCGCACGTCGTTTGTAATAATATCTTTTTGTCTTTTAATTTCGCTATAAAAAGCCATTTTCTATATTCGCTGGATTTGGGGAAAAGTCTTGTGAAAAGCTTTTGATCTGCCTCCTCAGGAATACAAAATTTTCTAGGCGCACAGCAAATTCCTCTCGTCTCTTCCTCCTCATTTTCTGCGACTAACCAGCAAAAACATCTCTTTCCATTTTCGCAGGTGATTTTCTTGGAATGTTCTTCTTCTCTCTCCCGTGTTTGTTTAAATTAATTTTTCTCGGCACGATCAAATCATATATTATCGTTACTGTTTTCATTTGGATTTTTATTTGTTTTGGATTCGTGGACTAGGAGTCGGAGGAATGATAGGTTTATCAGCAGAGAGCAGTCACATGGTGGTCAATGTGGATGGACTGATGCCACCGGTGCCGTCGCCGCCGGTTAATGCGGAGGTCGAGAATATAAGACAAGAGTCGACGGTGGTGGTTAACGATAAGGCAATTGATATTTCAGACGAGGACGAGGATCAGGAGAATGAGCCGCTCATTGCTTCAGCGGAATGCCGTATTTGTCAGGACGAGTGCCCTATCAAGACTCTCGAGAGCCCTTGTGCTTGCAGTGGCAGCCTCAAGGTATTCATATTCTCATTTAGTCTCTGATACATGTTTTTTTTTAGTTTTTATGATGGGGATTGATAAATCTTGTTAATTATTATTAAGATCGAGGACTAGGCTGATGATTGACGAAAGGCTTTTATGTTTTATCAGTATGCTCACAGAAAATGTGTTCAGCGCTGGTGCAATGAAAAGGGAAATATTATATGCGAGATCTGTCATCAGGTATGTTTACCTTCTCTTGCAATCTCTAGGTTTATAGACTATGGTTCCTTGCGGCTCAAGATTTTCCACAAATTGCATAATTAATGGTAGAAAAATTAAGAAAAAACGTTAGTTTGAATATGCATATAATTTGATAGATGAATGCAAGTTACCAACGTTAGGCAGAGCACACATAAGGTTAGTTTATGCCCTTAGTGAATGATTTAAGACCATGCATTATTGCACTTGAATTTGGTTTGAATATATATAAACAGTTCTCATTTAAGTTCAGCAACTGGATTAGTATGTCTTAAAGCTGTGTAAAGCTACTATATATCTGACGGCCTTTAACTTCTTTGACTAGCCTTACCAACCTGGATACACCGCTCCACCACCTCCTCCTCAGCCTGAAGAAACCACTATTGACATTGGGTACAGTAAATCTCTTCTGTATGTTTTTTTCTTAATATTGGGTGTGCTTGTTTCTGACTTCTAGCATGTGTGCGTTGCAGTGGAGGATGGACGATCTCAGGTTTGGATTTGCATGATCCTCGCCTTCTTCCCATTGCAGAAGCTGAACGTCGCTATCTAGAGTCTGAATACGTGGAATATACTGCTTCAAGTGCTAGTGGAGCTGCCTTTTGTCGCTCAGCTGCCCTAATAGTAAGTCTCAAATGCTTAATTCTTGGTGATTTTCTAACACAACTCCCTCCTTGCAATAATCATGTAACACATTTTTCTTTTACAGTTAATGGCACTTCTTCTCTTACGACATGCACTGACCATAACAAGTGATGATGGAGAAGACGAGGATGACCCATCTAACATACTATCTGTAAGCTTTTTCTTATTTACTTACATGTAAGTAGTACTAACACCAAAACCAAAAATAACCAACCATCTATATGTTATTCCAGCTCGTCTTGCTCCGAGCTGCTGGATTTCTTCTTCCTTGCTATATCATGGCTTGGGCGATCAGTATCCTACAGCACCGAAGGCAAAGACAGGTTAGTATAAGAACTACGCACAAGGTTTTGTCCAGACAATCACTTTTTTTTTTCTTTGTCGGTAGTATCAAACTGAATCACATGTATTGAGTTAACGACCCCAACCCTATTGAACAGGAAGCTGCAGCTCTGGCTACACAGTTTGCATTAGTGCTTCAGTCAGGCCAACCTAGAACAGTTCACTTCACGGTGGAACCAGAACCACCATCACCCTCCATGGCTACTGCAACTACGTCTACACAACAACCTGAAGAGCCCGTCTGATTCTTCTGACTCATAAGCTTTCATGGAACCAAGTGAATCGAGTGGAGACTTGATGTCTCTAAATTTTAGAATGTATGAGTAAAGGATAATCATTTGAGCTGTAACCAAAAATGTCACTAGTTTTTTTTTCACAAATTTGTAAATTCTGTTTTCCAAATATTTTCTTGAGAGTTGACTGTTGAAACCACACGAATAGATTCTTCTCGCTTGTTTTAGACATGATTACAGAAGATTCTATGACTTTAAATAAACAAAGTGGACATAGTAGTGTATAAGAATTCGAGTATCAGATCTTTTGCAACATCGCATTATCACAAGATTCACAACAGCCGTTACAAGTCATACCAGGTGGATTTAAATGCCAAACCTGGTCTCTATTTTTTTCTCTATCCAAGCTAATCTTCTCTCAAAGCATAACACACCTCTATGCACATTCTTAGCATCAATCTCAGCCACCCGCAAAAGAATGTACATAGTATTCCTCATGAGTCGGGTATGTAAAGAACCATCTTCACTTTTCGTCACACAGTGAAGGTAGTCTAGTCTCTCTACCTTCACATGAGGCGGTATGTAACAGAACATCTCATCTCTGTTACTGATCTTGTGATCGCTCTCTCCCTTGATTTTGATTCTCTGGTGATGAATCTCCTCGTACTGAGATAAAGATTGAAACTACAAAATTATAGGTTATAAAGAAAAACTGTGGTTTACGAAATTGTTAGTATGTTCTGAGTAATCTGTAAATAAATGAAAATTTCTTCATTGCAAGTTTCTTAAATAGTATCGCCGACTTTTGTTTGTGTATGTAGTAGATTCTAGCAGTGAAGGTTTCATTCCAAACATTTCAATCTCTTTTTCAATTGTGTAACTTGTAACGCTCCGACTCCTGTTTAATGGGTTACCATGCCCGCTCACTCCCATGGGCATACTCCCGACCTATGGTTGGTGTGAAATTTTTTTAGAAATTCGAAAAAATGATTTATTCACCTCATAATAACCACATGATTTTTTTCCATGTTTAGGTATGTTACTCATCTTTTCACTTTCAATTCAAACATGTTTAGTTTTAAATTTTTTGAAAATATAATCGAAAAGATAGGTGCATTCTAGTAATATTGTTGCATTTGGATGTATCTTAAATCTCTGTGCACCAGTAAAAATTCAGCATTTGTTAGATTTAACTAGGTCTAGATTTAACGTAATCGTAGGCATAAGAAAAATAAATTCACTATAAAAGTTGATTTGGGATTGTGGAGACCGCATGTTCCCGCAGTATGGCATGCCATCTCAGTTTAGAATTTTTTGTTTAGATAAATATGTGTTTTTATATGGAAAAAGAAATCGGATTTCGAAACTGCTATAAATATGGGTCTAAAGGTTGTAAGATTATTCATTCATATAATAATAAAAAATTATAAACATATATTTGTCTCAATTCATTTTGCTTTTCTGATTCAAAGTTGATTCCCATTTGTTCACAGCACATATATATTCAAATCAATTTTTAAAAACCTTTTAATATCATATACCATAAGGAATATTACATGAACATTATTACATCTTGCTAATAATTCATGGAATGATAATAATACCATTTATATGCGATTTCATAACCCTTACCGAGCTTTCAAAAACGTAAAGATATTAAAGCAATTAAGATGAGTTTAAACCCAATACTAAGCTATATTTAAAAAAAAAAAAGGAATGTAGTATAAGAGTTCTCTCTTTGTGTTGGACAATGAAAAGTAGCTTGTGTTTGCGGATGAGAATCAAACCCGTAAACTGTGGGGCAAGCTTAAAATGCTGCCATTCATATGTGAACTATAATATGACTAATCAGCATATATTTTATAAATGTTATATAACACACATCCTTGATTGGCCATTTATTAAAATACGTACGATCTCGATATGTTTCAATAAGAATACACAATAATTGTTTAATGATATGCTCGATATCGCAAGGTACAATCCAATGTATTTCTTTATATATATATATATATATATATATATATATATATACATAAATTATACAACAAATTATTACATTGAATATTATTATTTTAAGAAAACCCAACTCGATAGTCTTTGTCAATATCTCCCCATGCAACAAAATACGTACATCCCTCGTGCTTCCTATATATTTTTTGTATATTTGCTCCTCTTAAGTGAATTACATCCACTAGTTCTTTCTTTTGGTCTCTTAAATGAAAAATAGGAATTGAAATTCGAGTTAATCAAGATTCACTTACAGCTCAATCCCCTAACATGCTTCACCACACTGTGTCCAAAATATTGACATTTTAAATGACATATTTTATCTGTGAATGTTTGTCAAAGATTTGGTTTAAAGACTTAAGAGCATAATATTGTACGACTAGGAGATGCATTTGCAAGTTAGGGGCTGCATACAGTATCCTGCTATGCTGGTTAATTACCAAAATCGTAAGCATCATGCAGGTTTAATCATCAACTATGGTAATTTATAGTTAAACTGCATTCTAGTTTAGCTTCCCATTGGGTTGTGTCTGATGAGTTATCAACTTATCATGCATCCGTAATCGATCCGTTTTAAATAATTACGCACGATCCTATCAGTCGAAATGAATAAACATATCATGCATTCTTAATATGTAAAGATTTATATTAGTATGATGTGTTCTTTCCGATGTTTAATGAAAATCCTGAAAAATATGGTTGCAGAATCTGTTTATTTAGATTTTGAAATTGTAATTGAAATCTTTAAAGCGTGTCCCGGTGTCCGTATAATAGTGTTTGGAATGTTAAGCCATAAAGTAAAGAATAAACACAGTTGCAAAAAAAAAAGTAAAGAATAAACACCATTGAAGTCACGAGGTAACATCATCTCTCTAGTATTCCTCCATTAATATAAGGATTGACAAACATTTATTCAACGAGATATGTTTAATCTTGAATTCACATGCAACAAACTGGCCAATAACTCAAAGTGGAACCCAGTCACACTTATCAGGACACATAAGCTTCGAAGAAACCAGCTTTCAACACTTTTGTCTTGTTTCCTTATTTATACCCTAATCTAATTCACACACTAGCAAGAAAAAACAAGAAGAAAATCAAGCAACCCACAAAAAAAAACAATGGTGATCTTAATACAATCATCTTCTTCAACACCAAAAACATCTTTTGATTTCACTAAGAACAGCAAAAATCACAGTCTCAGTGTCCCTGTCCCATCTTCTTCTGCTTCTTCTCCTTCTCCTGCTTACTTGAGAAGCAAGGAAGAAGCTATTGTCACAACCAAGAAGCTCATGGTACCCTGCAAAACCCTAAACATGAACATCAATCCAAAAGAAGATCAGGAGCTGGGAGATAAGACAAAAAAGGTAAAGAAAGCTCCGGAGGATCCAGAGATTGGTGTGTTTGGAGCTGAGAAGTACTTCAATGGAGACATGGATTCAGACCAGAGTTCTAGTGTTTTGTCTCTGACAAACACAGAAGTTGAGAGATTCGTTGTTGACTCAAAGCAGAGCGAGAAGAGGTCTACTGGAACGCCGAGTGTCCGCTCTGAATCAAGCTGGAATAGTCAGAGCATATTGCTTCAGAACAAATTGGTTAATAGCTGCAACAGTTCCTTGCAGGAGAAGAAACACAATAATGGTCAGATTCAAAAGGTGAACAACAATAAGAAGAGTTTTCTCTCAAACCTGGGGTGTAAATGCGTCTGTTCTGATGTAAACTCAGTAGATGTTGATGATAATATCTCAGTTAAAATTCAGAAGCAAGACGAGTTGGTGCAGAGGAAGGCTCCTGAAGTGTTTGGCTCTCCTGTAAATATTGAGAAGAGGGTTTTTGTTCAGAAGAAGCTCACAGTTCCTCAATGGGAATCAAGAATAGAGGAAGAAGACACAAAGAGTGATTCAAGCTCGGATCTTTTCGAGATAGAAAATCTTACGGAGAAACCAAAACCTATTCTTGGAAGGCAAGGAAGCGATCCGGATTCACCTACATGGTATGCTCCAAGTGAAGTTAGCATAGAGTGGAGCATAGTGACAGCAAGTGCAGCAGATTTCTCAGTTATGTCAGAATGTGCAACAAGCCCTGTAAGAAGAAACCGATCTTCTCAGGTTCCTCGGATCCATACAAATACTCACACCGCTAAAAAAGCACCAAAATCTAGTAGCAAGGGTGGTTTCTTGAGCTGCAAGAGTCATAAATCTGTTATGGTTTCTAGTGATTTAGACAGAAGAAATAGTATGAACAAGACATCCATGAGTTATGTCCCGAGGTTCCCTATGGAGACTACTAAACGTAGGAGTTTTGAAACACGACGAAGAATCAGCAACAGCTCCATTGCTCATACACCATCATCTCTTCTGTACAGTCATTATTGATTGCACAGAAAGTAAAACAAAAATGATTTCAATCTGTGACATCTTCTTATCTGTAATGGCTACTAAGTGAGAGAAGATTTGTAAAATTTATATAAATGTCTTATTGATTTCTTGATCATAAGAACATCTTCCTCTCTTGCACCCTAACAAAAGCATGCTCAATAGGTGACGTGTGGTTAGAAAGTTAATACAGCATTCTGCTCAGTTAAAAACACATACATAATGAAGCAAACTGATTAGACAATATTCCGTGACAAAAAAAAATGATTAGACAATATTCCGTGACAAAAAAAAAAAGATTACAGTTAGCAAAAAGAAAAGTCCCCACCACGTTTCCGCGAATAAAAGTTTTGTCTTAAGCCTTCAAGAGTTTGTCACAAAGTATTAATTAATTAAACTTGAATCAATGAAAGTGTCATATTACCTAACATATCTAAGATTATGGTCCTGATGGCCATGCGTGTCTGAGATAAAGGCAAAGAAGACAAAGAACCTTAACTGTTTGATTGAAAATAGGTATGAAGTGATGTGAGATAAGAACCAAAGGGAGGGGCCTTACTTACTAAGACAATAAATGCAAATAAGATGTATGTCTTTGTAGCCAACTCATAACCTGAAATGACTGAATTTACCCAAAGTGATCTTATCCACACTCCATTGAACCTTCCCTTCGAAACAGCTGATTAAGATTTCAAGAAGCTACATATGTACAAAACAAGATGATGATCCCAGACATCAAAGCTAAATACAGTATGGGTTTGATTAAAAAACAAGAATCTATAGAGATCTTGACGAAGATAAGTATTGTAAATTTGTATATTTCTCAAAAGATATGGGGAAATAATTGAGCCATGACTTATTTTCCTATAAAATATTGAGCTAAATTGAGAAATCAAATCGTGATCTAACTGTTCGTCAAAAAAAAAAAATCGTGATCTAACTACTCAAGTCTCCATATGTGGTGGAGAAAAGAACAACAAGAGCAAGAAGATATTTTGAGTTAAACAAAGGCAGAACACACAAAAAAGTTTACTCAAGTTTGGTTTCTTTGTTGGCCATGCTTCAAAGCGTCCACATGCTTTTTCCTCAAGTAAGAAAGCAAGTAGGTAAGGAGAATCAATCCCAAACGAGAAAGAATGTCTTAGAGAAGTTAATTTTATTTCTTTCGGAGTTTGTGCTGAAACATTCACTGTCTTGATGTAAAAGCTGTTCCCAAAGAGCTACATGAGAAAGGAGAAGAGTCTTGTGTGGTCTCTCTCTGCAATATTGGTTCAGGAACATATGACCTATATAGAAGCTACAATCAATTATTTCAAAAAAAAAATGGCCACAATACAGCAAAACTAAGATTTCTTAAGTTCTCTAGCGAGTGTGTTAGTTGCTGACACCTTCCATGCACAGAGAGAAGAGAATAAAGCTCATATGTAACAAATGAAAGGAAAATGAGCTTTTGGTTACCTAACCAAGCTGGAAACCCATAAAGACCTTGTGATCATTAATCAAGAAAATTCAGAGTATTTGTAAACACAAAAAGAATCAAAGGTAGCAGCAAGATTTCCTTTCTCCTTATAAGACTTAACTAGAACCATGGAGTTACACACAGATTCCCAGGGTTCCCTTTGGCGAGGATATATGTGTTTCATCGTCTCAAACATTTACTACTTCTTGTGAACCAAATATTACACATAAACATCTTCGTAGCTTGTGTAAGTCGTCGCCCATCCTAAGCAATACATTAATCGGCTTCTCGTCACATATCATCACCCAGAATCGTGGTATTAACCAATTTTAAAGATTTAATTAATTAAGAGACTATAAAGGATAAACCATATTCACAAGTACAGCTCCCAGTCAATATCATATTAGATTTTCATTTCTAAATACATGGTACTGAATGTCAAAAACGGGTTGAGCCTCTGATCATTTCATTGTCCCTCGGGAGATGCTTGTAATTAGCATATTCATTATTCAAAGGCAAAAGACAAATTATAGCTTGTGCACAATATTGTCCATGCATGTTACTAAGTGCTAACGTTATAAACTACGCTAGGCTTGTTTTAACAAAAACAGTATGGCTTTAACAGGAACATTATGGGCTTTGTAATTGGGAATTAATAAAACAAAAATTGGACTATCTAATTGGTGGGTTGAGCCAGCCCATGCAGTAGTGCAAAACATAGGCGACTCTAAAAACCTAGATAGCAAGCTACCTTTACAGGCTTTTTCCCTTAAAAATAGAGTTAAGCCCTGTTCTTTTGTCACCCGCTGCGTCAGCGTCTGCGATTAAAAACACAATAGTAATGGAATCAAATAACAGAGTAAAATGAAGATGGCGGAGTTTTTTGTTGACGCAGGGTAAAGAAGCTAGAGATAATAATTGAGACGCAGCGTCGGCGTCGAGCCGCTAATATTTACAGCGTCGAAGAAAATACGGACACGATCAGTAGCGGCAGTCGCAGCGGCAACTTTATAACGGACACTGCAAATAACTTTCTCCGTCTTGCTTGTTAATTATTGGTCTCAACGCCCTCAGCTGCGTTAGCGAAACGAACATGGCTTTAATATCGGATGGGCCGCGATGACCCATTTATCAGATATTAAACTGATAAAAACAGATACTATACTTGATCTTAGCCAAAAGGCCGAGAAAGGTATGATTTGTTTGGGCCATCGAGATTCCCTTATATACCCGAGCCTCGAGAGCGAACTATTCGCTGTTTAGCGATGTGGGATAATAACAAGAGTCTATCCTCTGTCTTTAGCCTCGTCCAAATTGGCAATATTAGTACTACTAATTAACGAGTTAATTTACTTTTCAGTAATTAGAAATTACTATTCAGTCGGTGTATGTAACCTTTTCTTTTAACATGATTACCAAAAAAATATAATAAAATATCTTATTATTTGATAGCGTATGCTAATTAAAATGATTATGAATCCATGCAACCTCTAAGCTCAGACATGTAATTATCTTTGATTGGTCTGATTATTCAGTGTCGTAGGAGGACAATGTTACTGGAGAAAGAAGTACGGTTGCTTCTTACCAGAATCCTTCTGGTAAAAACGATAATTCATTTCTACTTCTTCTCGGTGTAACTCTTTTTTCATCTCTTGCATATTCTATGGCCATAAGCTACTCTTTCATGGTAAGCTTTAAAGTTCAAGAAAATGTCTTATTTTCTCAACGGTTGTGGAGGTTGAACAAACAGCACTCTTTTCGTAATTCGGATTTGGTGTAGGTTCTGAGTTCTTACCTCATTTCATTCTGAAGGAAACTGAAAGCAAACTATATAGGTCCTTTGTATTGGATTTGTACTAAAGCTATTGTACGTAACAGAGTTTTCAATAAATGTAGCTTACACGAAACAAGCGTATAGATTTTTGAGATCTCTACTAGTTTCAGTGAATGCTAGCGCTTGTGTCTTGATCTAAGCGAAGTTGTTTTGCTGAATCTTCCTTGTGAAAATTGCCCTTTCTGGATCTGCTAATCACATACTTGAGCCTCGTTAGGCTTTCTTTTTTATAAACAGAGACTTATAGTGAGATCTTTTTTTTTTGCAATAAACATGACGATGATTCACGGTGGTTTTGTCAAAAGGTTGATTCATCAAGGTACTGGATTTGATTTGAGCGAAAAGATGAATAACTGTGCAGTCTCTGTGTCTTCTTGCATTTTCGGAAGCACTGATTTTCTAAGGAGACCTGCAACCAAAAAAGGTTACAATACAAACATGAGTAGAAGGAAAATGTATTCACACAATATACGTTTATTACGGACCTTATACGTTTATATTGTAAAAGACTTTTTGTGAGCTCTCATTTGGTTGGTTGTTTCTTCAGATAGGTGAATTCTCAAACACTATCCAAAATGGATAGTGAATGTCATGTTCCTTGACAAGACAAGCAAGGATATATATTGGTTTGTGGAAAACTATAATAGTTAGCAATCTGCCTTTTTTCCTTCTGAGCTAGGTGAGGTTAGTTTTCTACTACTCAAGCTCTTAAATGCTTTCAATCAGTGACCCAATCTTTTTTACATGTCCTCAGTTTGGTGTTTCTTTCAGGTATTCGATTTGGATAGACAGTAAGATGAGACTTGCTACAGATCCTATGCCTGATAAATTGACTTTCTTATTCTTATGGAGAAAAAATTCTGCATTTGCCTATCTCAAACCATTATGACCGACATTGTTTTTAGGATGAGGTGTTAATTACAGAACAAACGTCTGAACAAATACAACCATTCTTCCATCGATGAATAGTTTACGTTGTTCTACCGATCAGATGGACTCAAGAAATTTCACCTTTAGTAATTTTCCTCTTCCAGATTTTGAGAGAATAATGGGGATGTAGCTCAGATGGTAGAGCGCTCGCTTAGCATGCGAGAGGTACTGGGATCGATACCCCGCATCTCCATTTTTTTCTGAATATTCTCTGGATGTTTTATATATCTTTACTTTCCCTTCATTACAAGCTTAACCGGTTATTTGGAGAAATTGGTTCAAATAGAGGTGTTAGTGTTCCTCTTCTGCCGGAGAAAGTGGAATTTGTTAGTTTGATATTGTTTCTCAAAGATCAAGCATGTTCTGAGTTCAAAGAAATGATGCATATACAAAAAAAAAGTGATCCATTTTCCTCGTAAAGGAGTTGGGAAAGACGCACGCCTGGTCTAATCCTCTTGATTATAATGATCACACAGTCTTTATGGATCTTCAGCTTGGTTAGGTAACCAAAGGCTCATCTGCCTTTCATTTGTTAAGTTCTATAATATTGTCATATGATCTTTATTCTCTTCTCTCCGTGGAAGCTATCAATAACTAACACACTGGATAGAGAACTTCAGAAATCTTATTATTACTGTCTTGTGTTCGGCAACAATTCCTTTCTCCTTGTAAGGCTTAAAAGCGCCTCGAATCACACATAAACTGTGAGGGGTTCCCTTTGGCGAGTATATGTGTTTTCATATCTCAAACATTTACTACTAAATTTTATTCCTACTAAAAAAAATTACTACTAAATTTTGATTCCTTTTTACGAACCAATTATACACACAAACAATATAACAAAACACTATGGGCATTGTAGTCGGACTTCGTGAAGTTTAAACTGTGTAATTGATGGGTTGATCCGGGCCCATGCAACAGTGCAAAACACATGCAAATCTCAAAAAACCAGATAGCAAGCTGACTTTCCCCCACAAAAAATGTTAGTATCAAATAGACCAATGGTCCAACTATCAAATACTAAACTGATAAGAACAGATACTTGATCCTTAGTCAAAAGCCAAGAAAGGTATGATGTGTAAGGACCATCAAGCTTCTCTTTATACCCGAGCTTCGAGAGGAGTGTTTCATAGTTTAGCGATGTGGGATAAATACTCAAAGCTTTGTAACTTTAGCCGACAAAGTGAAGATAGATTTTTCAACAATTGGACACTATCGTTTAGTTTATTTCTAATAAACAAGAAAAAAAACACATCTAAAAAGGGACAATTAAATATATTCTCTTCAGCTATAATCGTTACCAGGTGTCAGGGTCTTTCCATGCTCTTTCAGATGGACTCTAAGAAATTTGACCCTTCAGATACTAATCCTCCTCTTCCAAGTTGTGACTAATCAGTCACTTCTACCGTCACCATACAGGTTTACTGGTTACGTTGATAATTTTGTGTGTTGTGTCACTTCTACTCATACACCAATGTCAAACCTCTTCACCTGCCTTTGCTTCAGTGATTTGATCGGTTTACATCACGAAATCAATTGAGTTTTGCATAAACTTGCCTTACAACTTCAGAGAGTGAATCCGGATAGACCACTGCGCCTAAACATGTTTAAGGCAACACTACAAGAAATATGTCCATTGTTAGCGCGGGTTTTATGCTATGTTAGGGGTTTGATAGCGTTTTACCAAATGCTATGTATGCGGCAGCAATCATAGATACCCCTTTTACGATAACGTTTTTTCAATGCTACGAAATATACAGATATAATAGCAATACTTGTATGATATTATTATGTTAACAGTTAGCACTGCTTTCGTGCTATTATAAATCTTTCGATAATTAAAAAAAATGAAAAATGAAATTAAATTGTTTTATAATTAGAAATAAATTAAATTTTATTTTATAAATTAAATTTGGTTTACAATAAATTTTGGTTTACAACACTAAACCAGTAATACATAAATTATTACTCTAACCCTAACTAAACCAACTAATTAATGTTAACCTAATTAAACCAGTTAACTAAACCTAAATCTACGCTTCAGCCACCATCCTCCATCTTCACAAAGCTTTAGCCACCATCGCCACCTTCAGAAAACTTCAGCCACCGTCCACGAACCACCAACAAACCACCGGCTTTTGTACCACTGCCACACCACGCTTAACCGGAGATGCCGCTGTGTAACACCACCACTTGTTTTTTCTGTTTCATCATCTTCTGGATCTGTAAAAAAAAAATCGATTAGAGGAGAACATAGTAAGATGAGAGGAGAAGAAAGAGACAGACAGACAGAAACAGAGAGAGAGAGAGAGAGAGAGAGAGAGAGAGAGAGACGTGACATGGTGCTGGTGAGAGCGTGACGGTGGTGATGGGGGCGAAGACACGACGGAATCAAAAGAGGGCGGTGGTGACAAACGTGAAGGCCGACGGTGTGGTGGTGAAGAGGAGATGAAATTGAAAGAGGAGATGTGCAGAGATAAAAATGAACCAAAGAGATGAGAGAAAAGAAAGAAGAAGATGAAGAAGCGTAGAGAATGAATGTCGTAGAAGAAAAGAGTGGAGAGGAAAGAGAAAGAAAACAAGGGATTAGATCTGGTCTGTTAGATTAATCTGATCCAATGGTGGAGATTGTGATCTGAGTACTTTGATATTATTGGTCAATGCCAATTTTTTTGTTAATTGATTTTTTATGTTTGGTAAAGTTATATTAAATTTTGATTTATAGTTCTATTTAATTTATGTGTTAGATAATATAAAATTTAATCAAGTTTTTGAATGTATAACATAAAAATTAAAATATTAAAATTAAACTTTAAAAGTTATGTTTATGATTTTAAAAATTATGTTTATGATAGAGGGTTTAAAATTTGGGGAATGGGACTTCTAGTTTAAATAAAATTGGGTTAAATCTAAGATATTAGGTTATAGTATGAATTGTTAGGTTAAATTTATTTTTGCTAAGTATTTAGGTTTTAAATTTAAGATATGAAGTTAACGTTTGGATATAGTGTATGAAATTAAGGTTTTTTGAAGATTTTGAAAAATTATAAGTATAATTAGGGTTTGAAGCTTTTAATATTTTGTTAGTTTTGTAAGTGAGAGTAAAAAAATAATTAGGTTTTGAAGCTTAGATATAGGGTTTGAAATTTAAAATAAACTTAGTGTTTTATGATATAAGTTATATAAATAAAGTTTAGTGTTTTATGATATAAAGTTTAAATATTATATCAAGAATATTCAATGTATATATAGTTTATGTTTGAAGTTAGGATTTAGGATATAGGGTTTGATTAAAGATTAAAGATTTGTGTTTAGGAAATTATAGTTTAAGATTAAAAAGATTAATTTTGAGTTTAGTTTTAAGATTGAAGTTATAATATGAAAATATTAGAGTTTTTTTAGGGAGTATTTTAGAGTTTAGGGTTTAAAACCATGTTTAGGGGTTTTAAAAAAAAATCATGTTTGTGATTTAGGGGTTCAAATAGTTTTTTTTAGCATTAGAAAAATGCTATAATATGTCTTTGATACAATTATTGAAACCGCTTAAATATTTTTTTGGCGCTTAAGTATAATTTTCTGCGAATTATTGGCGGAATCAGTTGTTTTATCTTCCCGCTCACTTAAATTTTCAAAATAGCATTAGTTAAATGCTATTTTAGGTTTCACTCTATAATAACGTTTATCTAATGCTATGATATAGTATCGAAATTTTAAACTTATCTATGACAGCAGTTCAGTAAAACGTGCTATAACAATGTGCTATCAATGTGGATATTTTTTGTAGTGCAACAAAAAATAAAAAGACATGCTAGAGTTGTATCATCGGTTTCTTTTCAATCATGTTGAAGAGATTGATAAACTTGGTCTCATTTCAGGATTGGAGCGTCGACCATTGACTAAACGCGTCCTCCACCGCACAGATTCATCACCTTCTGCTTGAATAATTAAGTAAAGTAAAGATATGTTTCTACATATTTTGTGGTCATAAACTATTCAAAGTACCAACATTTTAAAAACTTTTCTTTCTATCTTTCTGGTTCTAGTCTAGTTTTGAAGGAAATGTAACATGGACGGGGGAGCTAAATGCCATTGCAAATGAGCCAAGACAGAATCTATGGTAATTTAAGCGAGCCAGTTGCTGATTAAGGTTAAGGACACGACAGCCACGGCTTTTTTTTTAACTAACCATAACCGAAGCAAAGGTCTATATGCATTTTCTGTTAGCATGTTACTATTCTAGGCCAGTAATTAAGCGACCTAAAGTGAAGAGACCTGCAATAGAAAGAAGCTTTACAAAATGGTGGTCTGAATTGCATTTCCTTTAGATTAAAAACAAAGCAGGAATATACAAAACCATAAGTTTGCCATTTGTGTCTTCTGTATTCAGTCTTGTTATCTTAAGTTCAAAGCCAAATCTTCTTTTGGGTTCTCCTTTTCTCTTAAACAATCGTTTATTTTATATAATTAATTTAATCCAACATCAATGGGGATGTAGCTCAGATGGTAGGAGCGCTCGCTTAGCATGCGAGAGGTACGGGGATCGATACCCCGCATCTCCATTTTTTTTCTTCTTATTAATCTTGCTCTTCTAACTGGCTTGTCGGCCACTGCTACAAGCCCAACTAACTCATTCATTTTTTTATGTTCCCATATATGTGTGTATTTACTCAATGTATCCAACTTCCTTGCAAGAGAAAACAATAAAGTCTATGTGAATTAGGGTTTACTTTGCCATCACACAGAAAGAAGGTTTGGCACGAAACTTGATTTGATTTTCAAGAATGTTCAATAAGCGTTTTGTCAAAAGGATGGTATTCTTTTTGGAAACAACAAGATGCTGGTTATGTAGAGCTTTGTAAAAAATGTTCTACCCTCTGGGTGATTTATACAACTTTACGTTAGTTTGCATCACAGTCTTCCGCCGACCTTGTTTGCAAGTTGCCAACGAGATAGCTCGAAATTTTTGTTTAGGTAGAGATCTACTCCTCCATCGGAGAAAATGGGCTTTGTTAGTTTGATATCGTTTCTCAAAGACCAAGCGTGTACTGAGTGCGAAGGAAGAATACATACACATAAAACGTTATGATTTTCAGCATAATCAAGGAGTTGGGAAATACACAAGCTATTATATGGACCAAGCTATTATTGAGTACGTTATTAGGCGAGAGACTAAGTTAAACTATTGCATCTCACTGAACTAAGCTTTGGTGGTTTGTTAATTGTTATCAACTTTGTTTATGTTCTTTTTACCTATTCATAACATTTTCTTAGAGCTTTGGTGGATTTTTAGTAGTACTATGCTAAAGACTTCTTGGTGACGGAATTGTGAAATATTGAATTTTTTTTTCTTATAACTGGTTTTCACATTTTCCACTATGATTTATATGTGATGGATCTCTCCGCATGTATATATGTACTCATTTATTTATCTATTGTTTGATCATGCAAACGATAAGCAATCTCAAATTAAAGGCCAATGTCTATTGGTCCTTGCATCCTTTCATATGTTTTGTTCTTATTTGATTTTGAATTAGAGATGGTCTTTGGGCAAAGTTCTTATAGCATGATAATTCTAGCGGTCTCTCCGTCTAGCCCTCCTCATTTTGTTGTTAGATGTACCTGAAGGTTCTTTTATTTTATACACCAATCTCAAACCTCTTCTCATGCCTTTGGTTCAATGAAGTTGATCGGTTTACATCACGAGATCAATTGAGTTTTGCATACATTTACCTTAAACTTTATTTACTGAATCCGGATAGACCGTTACGCCTAAACATGTTTAAGGTAACACAAAAAAAAACATGCTAGAGTTTGGATCATCGGTTTAATTTCAATCATGTTGAAGAGATTGAAAAATATGGAATTCATCTCCTCCTCCTGGTTGATTGATCAAGTAAACTAAATATCTGTTTCTACATATTGTGTGTTCATAAACTATTCAATTGTACCATATTTTATCTGCTTTACAACTTAAAAAAAAAATCTTTTCGCTTCTAGTATAGTTCTGAAGGAGATGAAACATGGAAGAGGGACCTAATTGCATTGCGAATGAGCCAAAATATAATATTTGGTAATTTAACCAGTTGCTGATTAAGGTTGAGTTGTTTGAACTAATTAAACCATAAGTGTTACCAGGGCCGACCCTGACTAATGCGTAATGAAACATTTGCAACAGGAATCCGAAAATTTTGAAAAAAATTACATAGACATAAGCCCCAAAAAAAATTTTTAGACTCCCAAAATTTTTATTTACATAGACAGTGTAACAGGCCTCCAAAATCTCAGGGCCGGCACTGAGTGTTACCTGTCTTAGGTATATTCCATTTTTACTTCCTATTCCCATTTAGCAAAAAAAAAAAACTAATTAAACCATAGCCGAAGCAAATGTTACTGTTCCAGGCTAGTAAGCGACTAAAAGTGAAAGACATGCAACTGCAAGGAAAGAGTTTAAACTGAAAGATCTTTATAATACAAAGCAGAAATATACAAAACTGTAAGTTTGCCATTTGTTCAAAGCCATATGATCTTTTTCTTCTCAAGCTATCGTTTAGGCTTTCCATTTTGTCAAATAATCAACTCATTCAAGCATCTAAGGGGATGTAGCTCAGATGGTAGAGCGCTCGCTTAGCATGCGAGAGGTACGGGGATCGATACCCCGCATCTCCATTCTATTTTTTCTTATTAATCTTGCTCTTTTCACGGGCTTGTCGGGACCTGTTTCAGGCTCAACTAACTCTGTGAATTTGGGTATACTTTGCTGTCACACAGAAAGAAGGTTTGCCACGAAACTTGATTTGATTTTCATACAGTAAAACATTAATAATAATAATAATAGTCTCTTGTGTATTAGGAGGGTCCAGGAGGAAGGTTTGTGTGTGCAATCTTTCAATATGAGAAATCTCAGTGAATTGCCTGATGATATATTGGTGAGATTTTGTCATTGTTTCCAACAAAAGAGGCTGCAGCAACAAGCGTTTTGTCAAAAGGATGGTCTTCTCTTTGGAAACAACAAGATGTTGTTTATGTAGAGCTTTGTAAAAAATGTTCTATCCTCTGGGTGTTTTTTATACTTTCCCTTCATTCGGTTTTTAAACCAGATACTTGGATAAATTGTTTTCGCCATCGAATGGCTACATTTTACAAATAATTTAAAATGAAGTACCTATACTATTAGCAGGGATGGGTTTAAGGCCCATGAAGTGGAGTACCGGACCTTATCTGATACGGCTGCTGAGTTAACGTGGATTGCTGCAGTGTTGGGTGAAATGGGTCTTAGCCATGCTCGCCCTGCAGAAGCCTACTGTGACAATCTCTCAGCTGTCCATCTTACGGCAAACCCGGTACTACATAAGAGGACGAAGCACTTTGAGACACACTATCATTATGCAAGGGAAAGAGTTGCTAAGGGCCTTCTCGTTGTCAAACACATCCCTGCAACTCAGCAGATCGCAGACGTGTTTACCAAGTCCCTTCCGCTACAAAGCTTCTGTGACTTGCGGTTCAAACTCGGTGTGGAAGAAGCTCCCACCACGAGTTTGCGAGGGGGTATTAGCAGAGATGGGTTTAAGGCCCATGATCAAGAGAAGCCCATCACTTTGACAACCAAAGCAACGGTCACAAAAAAGGAGAACAGGACAAAACAGAGTACGGCTCCTTCAATTAAAACAGAGAACAAGTTTGCAGTGTTGGGTGAAAGTGATGGCTAGCTGGAGAAGAATATTCTCAGCATATTCGATTAGGTTTTACTTGTATCTACTCTACTATATAAGCAAACCTATTGTAAGAAACCAAAGTATGAATGAAAGTATGTTTCTTTGAGTAAAGCTTTGTTCATCTGTTACATAAAGCTTCAAGCTTTCTTGTCACTTACATATACATGGATGAGAAGAACAAAATGACTTCATGGCCCAATGGATAAGGCGCTGGTCTACGAAACCAGAGATTCTGGGTTCGATCCCCAGTGAAGTCGTTTTCTTTTGTACAGAGAAAGGTATTTCCCTTGTGCCGGAGAATATGGACTTTTGTTAGTTTCTTATTTTGTTTCTCAAAGTTCAAGAATGTTCTGAGTGCAAAGGAATGATGCATACACATAAAAAGGTGACAATTTTCATCACAAGGGAGTGGGGAAAAGACACATTGTTATATGGACAGTGTTGGAAGAAAAACAGGAAGGCTAGATAGAATACATTATCAGCCTAGGGACTAAGTTAAAGTATTGCATCTTACTTTTTGGTGGTTTGTTATCAGTTTGTCACTTTTCTTTCTACTTTTTTCTTATTTTCTTAAAGCTTTTGGTGTATTCGTTTTTATAGTTTTAGGACTTCAAATATATTATTTTCTTGTAACTAATTTTTTTCACATGGAACATTGCCTAACTTCTCAACTGAACTGAAAAAATTAAAGATTAATTTCACGGAGTTTTCAATTGATGTTATTCCTCGTTATACGAAAATATCATATGATTTATTAGTTAACATAGCGAATTCTTTTCATATAGATTTGTATTACATTGGTTGTTCGGTTTCGGTCTGACTTTCCAAACAAACTCAAATTTGAAAAATAGAATCACCAAACTGGTTTTCAGACCACCTAAAATTTGAATAATAGAATAGCCGTTTGCATGTATATATGTACTCATTTATTTATCTCAAATTGATCAATCAAACTTAAGCAATCTCAAAGGCCAAGGTCTCTTGGTCCTTTGTTATGTTTTTTATTCTTGTTTGATTTTGTATTAGAATCTGTCTTTGGATTTGTCCAAACTCCAAATAAACGATAACTGAAAAAAATGGAGGAAGTTACCCAAACGAAAACATTACAACACGCAGAAGCCGAGAGTTTACTCTGGGCTATGGAAGAGCTTAGTAGACGCGGTTTGAAGCAGGTATGCTTCGAATCAGATTGTCAACAGTTGGTACAGATCATCCACGTCTCCAAGCATTGGCCAGCAATGGTCTCAGAGCTCGATGTCATTGAAGCACTTCAAACTTCTTTTACCTATTTTTCTTTAAGTTTTATTTCTCGTTCTTTGAATTTCCGTGCGGATTCTCTTGCGAAAGAAGCCCGATCACGAGAAATAAACTATTTGGTTGTTGACAGTATGGTTCCGAATCCGCTAGCTCATGAGGCTAGTACGATAGGACCGGTTTGAGTTTGAAATAAAGCTTTTGATGACAAAAAAAAAAAAGAAAAACATTACATCAAAGAGAAAAAAGTAAGCAAGTAGATAACAGCTTTAGAAGAGTCTAAATTTAACTATATGAAAAAAACACTTTATTTAATTTTCTTCTTCGCATTGTTCTAACTGGTAAAATTCGAACTCACGTTAGAATCTGTTTTTTACACCAAATCCGAAAAGCTAAAGAACCAAAAACAAAGAGTCCAAAAACAATCCTAACAGAACAGTAACTTGCAAGCAACAGATTGAGATATCTTAAAGGACACATCCATAAAGACCATAACATTTGCCCCTCCTTACCCCCCAACAAAAGTGACACTTTTACTTCTGTCGTCATATACATGACAAAACACTCCAAACCAGCGTTGTAAAGTGAATCTAACGATTATTCGACTGTAAATAAAAAAGAAAGAACTCAAAAGCAAAACTGTGAACAAAGATCAAAAGACAGGCTCTACAAACATAACAACTTATTAGAAAACAAATGGATTAAAAACACATACAACAATGTTTAACCAGATACTGGCAAACTCTAAAAAGCTTTGAACTTTTAACCAACTTATTATAACCTGTTTCCTTTTCTGGTCCTCTAACAATACAGAGATGATTGTATTCAAATTGAAATTTTTTTTTTGTAAAGAAAAACAAATACGGAAGAGGAAGAAGAAGCATAAAGGGGTTGGAGAGAGAGCTTGGAACCTTCAATGGAGTCCTTTTGACCCATCAACAAGAATCTGGACAGTATTACAGAATCCTGCGTTGTTTCAGCAACCCATCACTGCACAATTGTACACAAAGTTAGGAGAATGTTTCCTATCAAGCAACGTCCACTGTGGTGGATCACCGTCCCTCGGTTTCCATGAATTCAGCTCTATAAACCCACCTCCCGAGTACTTTGGTCCACCTATAACGATTAACATCTCCCCACAAGCTCTAAAAGCAAGCCCCCATCCGTTAACCGAGCCTGCTCTCTCAGGCAACCTTCCAATGGTCAACCATTTCTTCTTCTCCTTATCATACTTCCTCACCTCCATGTCCGCGTGATCAGCTGCGTACAGCTGGTTATCCACAACGGCAACAAGAGGCGGTGCTTCAGCTGCTGGTCGCGCATCAGCTTGATCAGCACGGCTTCTCGGAGGCGACAAGTCAGGGATCTGAGTCCATTTCTTGGCCTCAAGATCATACTCTTCGCCGCACGTCAAGGCTTTGGCATCAGCACCGCCTATTCCACCAATGACATAGAACTTCCCGTCCATGAAAACACCTGAACACATCTTCCTCGGCTGGTTCATCCTCGGAAGAGTCACCCAAGTCTGAAGCTCAGAGTTGTACATCTCAGCGAAGTCAAGAATCTTCCCCTGAGAGTCGCAACCACCGGCGAATATAGCAATCTCTCCGAGACTAGCTGATCCAAACAAACACCTCGGAGAGTTCATCTTCATACCGGAAGACCAAGAATTAGTTAGAAGGCTGTATCTGTATATAACATGAGAAGAAAAATCATCTTTTCCTAAGACAAGAAGATCAGTGCCAACGGCTAGAGACTCCTTGTCTGCACACATGAAGGTGACACTAGAAGGCATTGTAGGCAACTGCATCCACCTTCTCTCTAAAGGGTCGAAAGCAACCCACTCCAAGAGCTGGCAAGAGAAGTAAACCCAATGCTCCACGAACCCGTTTTGTCTCCTCAGTTTATAGATATCCCCACTCTTCACCAAAGAACGGAAGTTTCTACTCAAGGAAGCTATGGAGCCGTAATCAGACCGTGAGCAGCGGATCAGACAGTCGATGGAGTTGTCCCGACCAATCTCGTTGATAAGAGAATGAGAATCACCACCATTGTTGTTGGAATCAGACCCATCTGCAGCAGCAGCAGCATCTTCCCCACTGGATGAATAGTCAGAAGAATCGCTATCATACATAATAGAGAAACCCATTAGTTTAAGTGATTTGGTGCCTCTACTAATCTCACCAACAACCTCCAAAGCTCGCTTCTTGCCTCCACCATTGCCGAGCTTCTTGTTATTGTTCTCGTCATCTTCGTCTGGAAACATGAAAGACTTGGACCAGGTTGATGAGCTTGAGAAAACCCTTGAAGAACTCAAACACGAATCTGGCGATCGATTCTCCAACATTTCAAATCAAAGAAGAATCTTATCTCGTTCTCGGTTTGGATGGATTAAAAAGTCTTCGAATTTCGAATCTAGATCAAAAACCCAGATGAGAAATGGATTCAGATTGGAGATTCGAGTGATAACCTAATCAAATCGAGAACAGAGCAGCAACCCCAACCTCACGAACACAAGGTAAAGTCGCGAGCTTTCGAGATCCAGATCTCCAGATTCCAATCCAATTTTACAATAGAGGGAGAAAGAATCAAACCCGGAAGCTTAGAACAGCGAAATCTTCGATCCCGATCTGTTCATGATTCCTTCTTTCTGCTCGTGAAAAAAAAAAAGAGAGATTCTGTTGAAGAATGAAACAAAAGGGGTTTGTTTGTTTGGTTGATTGATTATTAACAGATTGTTAAAGAGAGAGAGAGAGGACTTACGAGATTGGATTAAAAGGACGAAAATAATAATAATCAGAATTTGAAAAATCGGAGCAGTTTCTGTTCTTCGCGTTTTTATGTTATATGTCGTCTCTCCTCTGCGAATCAGAGTGAAGGCTTTGGTTTTCCAGCGGCTCCTCAAAGTTAAATCTCTTTCGACGGAACTATTCTTTTTTCTCTCTCCCTCTCTTGTTTATTCCTCTTTTGTTAACTTTTTGACAATTATAATATGCAAAAAACTGAATTATTATTTAATTATTTACAACAACTATTCCTATTTTGTTAAATGAAAAATTGAAAATTAATTAATTGAGGTGGAGAGACAATACACCAACACAAAAACTATTTCAACTAACCTAAATTATGTCTTTTTCCATAGACTAGATTTGGTTTAGTTTACTTTTTATATCTTGAAAGTATATTATAAGAAGAAGAAAAAAACTGAAGGTCTTAACGATTAGCCACTTTTAAAATTTAAAATATTTTTTTTTAGTTTGTTTTGTAGATAGGCTTAGTCGTCTAGCTTGTTTACCTCATTAGTGACGTTTTGGAACCATTTTCAGAAAACAATCGCTATTCGTATTTTTTTTGGTACTTATGATGATTGGATAATTGGAAAAAGAAAGAAAAAATTTAGTGCCAAAAGGACCGTGAAATTAAATTGGAATGTATTCTTTTGTTGAGTGTGAGGAAATGAGGAAAAAGAAACAATCTACTTTTCAGCGTTGAATGCAGATGTTCAGAGTACTTCAGCTGTTAGTTTTCAGTGGTCAAAAGGAATTTAATTACCAGCAGAAAAAGTTGTTTACAAATCCCACGTTATTTAATTTCAGTATTCTTTTGTCATTGAAGTACATTATAGCGAGACAAAGAGATATATATCTATATATCTCATCAGTATTATAACATCTATTGAAATGTTTGAATTCTCATTTTTATTTCTGGAATGTAGGTTTTTTTTTGTTTGTAAATGACAACAACGACCAATGTAATTTATATATAGTCTAAGCGACATTTATAGTGGGTTTTTTTTGCTCAACTCACTTAGTAGTTTTTAACATTTAGACCAAAAAAAAAAACTCACTTAGTAGTTCACTGATTAAATTACGACCGCAAATGATCTGATCTCTTTTGTATATGTGACTTTATGAAAGATGAAAAACACATGATACTTTGAACATTATTACTTTCAAGTTAACATTTACATTTGGGTTGCAAATGAATATATAGAGTAATATCAAATACTCTATATCTTCTTTATTACAGTATGCCAAGATGATTACTCAGCGCTAATGGATAAGAGAGTGTCAAAACGGTTTTGGAGGAGTTCGTCTTCACCCTTTGCTTTGCGTACATTTTGTTAACGTTAGAATTCTATTTTCTGAAATAGAGTGACATACATTTTTCTAACAGAATGAACTTCTCTTTTCTTTTTTCATCATGGGATTTGGTCCATAGGGTTCTGTTCTATATTCCCCTCAAACTTGTGTACAGTGGAGCTTGTACACCAATTTTTTTATGAAGCTTCAAGAACAGTTTGGGAGACAACGGTTTGGTAAAGATGTCTGCAAGTTAAAGCTTTGCAGGTATGTGTTGCGTCTCAACTAGTCCAAGAACTACTTGTTCTTGGATGTAATGGTAATCTGTGTCGAAGTTCTTATTGCGACTATGTAGATAAGGGCTTGTATTTAAGTAGACGACAAATAGGTTGTCATAATGAATAGTTGTTGACAGTGGCTACACCAAGATCGCAGAGGAGAGATGAAATCCATGTGACTTCTTGTGCAGCAGTAGTGAAGGTTATATATTTTGCTTCAGTCGAAGATCTTGAGACTGTATATTGTCTCTTTGCAGACCACAATATCATGTTGGAGCTAAGCATTATACAGAACTTTGTTGTTGATCGTATAGTCTCTCTACATCTGGCCCAATCATTGTCACAGAAGGTGGAGAGCATGAGATTATGATCCTTCTTGATGTATAAACCCAAGGTTGTTGTTCCCTTTAATTATCGAAGTATCCTTTTCGGCAAACTAAAATCTATCATTCTCAAAAGATGCATTCGTTGGCAGACAAAATTCACCACAAAATGAATGTTCAGAAGTGTGAATAGTGATATACTAAAGCTTCCCTGCAAGGCTTTAGAAGTAGGTAAGTTCAGGAAATGGTCCCTAGTTGAAGTTCTCTAAACGTTGAGTCAGAGGGGTTGGCATTGGGTTCCAATCCAGCATAATAGCTTGATATAATGTGATCAGAGGCCCTAGAATCCGGATACCATTCCTTACCAGATTCATCAATTAAACACAGAGACGTGTAAGCATCATCATGTTTGATAATTCTTATTGTAGCATTTCAAAGCTAAGTGTTCAACACTACTGCAGATCTGACAGAAAAGTCTCTTTTTGATGTTTGTTGTTGATCGATGTAGTGAGAAACCTCGACCACATGATGTGTATCCTCCTCTTCCTCAGAAAGAAACACGTCCACGACCTTTGTTTACTGGGTTGTTGGATGGAACGTTCGGTTTGTAGACTTGAGTATCAGATTTCTGAGTGTTGTAAGCAAGGTGAGGCGCGGTTGTAAGATTGAAACTTTGTATCAAAGCTTTGAACGTTAGACACAATGTCGTTAAAAGTCAAAGCATGGAACTTTGAAAAAGAACTTTGAATGACCGTTGTGACATGGACGTTTCTCGGAACTTAAGACATGGACGTTTCTCGGAAACGAGTAAGGATTTAGGGGATCAGCCATTGACAGACATGTTAAGATTTCAAGGGCTCTGATACCATATGAAAGATGACAAACACAAGATACTTTGAATGCATTACTTTCAACTTAACATTTACAATAGAGTTACAAATGAATATATAGAGTGATATCGAACAATCTAGATCCTCTTTACTACAGCCTGTTAAGATGGCTGGCTACTCAGAGCTAATGGATAAGAGAGTATCAAAATGGTTTTAGAGGAGTGTAGCTGGCATCGTCGTCTTCACTTTTACTTCGTCGTACATCTTGTTAACGTTAGAGCTCTATTTTCTGAAACAAAGTGATGAGCATCTTTATCAAAGACTGCCTCTCCTTCCTTCATTTTCGTCATGGGCTTGAGTTGTGTCGAGCCCATAAGATTATGTTCTATAGACTTAACCATTTATTTGGAACTTGGAGCTACAATTTTATTGTTATGAGTGTGCATAGAAAAACTATTCTTTATTGTGTGTGTTAAAATACTAAAATAGATTATTTTATCAATAGAGACATATTTCTATAGGCTCGTATTTATCAATATAAGACCTATCAATAAACAACCTTACTTGAACATGATCTGTTTTATAGGCTTGTACCTATGTATCCATGATTTCTAAGGAGACATGCATGTCAATCCTAGTTGATGAATCATAGCGTACAATCTGAGTGTGATTAACTGTTGTGATACTCCTCAGAGGCTCTGTACTGCAGAGGATCACTATCTGGTTAGGTCTTGATCTCTCCGGAGTGGTCGCACTGCTATCTGAGAGGTTGTCTAGTGTTTCAAAAAATGTTTAAAAAGACCTATTTTATCAAAAACTATTCTTTACAAATAGAACTACAAGACTACAATAAACAAATATTATAACCCATTTACATGTTCAAAGATATACAAAAAGAAACACATATTATTTTCAAATTTAATATCTCGAACATACTAGAATATATAGCATATACAGAGTATTTACGTTAACATAGTCGAGCCAGAATTAGATAAAGATCTTTATTATTAGATAATCTGGTATATTTGAAATGCCCGAAATGATAATTTCTTTAGGAGGATAGACAGAGAGATCCATTGGAGCTAATTCACTATACAGAAAGAGAGAGAGTGCCAAGTCTGGTTCAATGCAACCGAGATGGTGTCATCAATTCCATAAGATCATAGTATGGAGGATCCCCAAGTCTTAAGTTTGAGTAATATATGTATGATAGATAGGTCATGGACATCCACAACACAATTCAGCGGGTGTAAATGAGTTTGGATGAACAGCTTGGGAAGTCAACTTATGAGGACACAAAAAATTTCACGGTGAGAGTCTGCCTTGTATTCAGAAGTGGAAGCACTATGATGGGTGATAGAAAATATGTTTCAACATTCGACATATAAGAATTTCGGGACGGATTACAAAGATTTGATTGCCATAATTGGAGCCTCATGCTTGGTCAAACTTTGTTACAAAATTGGAGAAGATAAAGACTCTTCAAATATGCTTCCCGAAATTTTAGATCATTAATATTTCACGAACGCAAAATCAGATTTCAGATATTTTATCTAGGATTTCGAAATTTTTTCCATAGAAAACTTTGTTTTATTGATTGTTTTATTTCGATCTTGTTATCTTTACCACCTCAAGTATGAAGATGTTTGGAGAGATTAGAAGCCTAAGGCAAGTTTCGAAACTTTCATGGTCTTCACTTTCAAGGAAACAAAATATTAGATATTATTTTGTCCAAATTAACGAATACTATGAATAAATTGAATCAAGAAAATAATTAACACTAAAAGCAAGATGTAATTTTCAGGGACATCTAAATGTTTTTTCTTGTTGCTTTTAAATCTTCCACTTTCCAAATGGTCTCATGAGGTGAGTGGATAGAAGAGTTTGTAAAAGAGCTGTCTCCACGTGAGGTGATTCTTTTTTTATTTCTTCACGTTATTCCCCATTTCCACATATATCTGTTAATTAGATGGTAACATTCTTGATTTAACAGTATAAATAACTCAAATTGTTATTTTTATCAAGTTTAGAGACATATTTTAATTAGTTATCTATGACAGCCCCATTCTTATAACTGTAATCCCACTACCATTCTATTCATTCATCTATCGACAGAGATAGTACAAAATCGCCAACCAATCACTACGATAAACAATATTTTAATCTAACCTAAGCTAATCTAGTCTAAGCTAATCTAGTCACAACGTTAGACAATATTTTAAACCACGCTCCTCTCTTTTCTTACAATATATTCATAACTAATTCTGTAATTCTGTGATTACTATTACTATAATTAATTCTGTGATTTGAAAGACGACGAAGGAATAGTTTCAGGAACTTAGTATTTATTATTTAATAAGGAAATTTGAGATTATAATAAAAGAACTATATTTCAACCACTAATCATATCATTTCCTCTCTCTTTCTATCCTCTTGTCAAATTAATCTTATTTACTTTTCCTCAAAAGAAAAAAATCAGGCGCCAGATTTCGACGCGTTCGGCGTTAAGGGATGAAAAGAGATGACGTGCCAAGTTATGGTACATGTTTTTTCTCTTTATTTAGGTCAAGGCCGCGTTCAACACGTGCTCCTCTAAAATGTAATTTGTTAACAAACTTGGTATTAATCAACTCCATGACCAGTTAAATTCCTTTATCCACATACGTCCTGTATATAGTAGATATCTTGTGAGCCACCGTAATATCCGTTTTTTTGACAAAAAGTAATATCCAAATTATTTGGTAAGTAGGTCTGGGTTTTCTGTAAATCCTTTTGCAATAAACCATATAATAATTTACTTGTACTCAGAATTAAAAACTGAGTTACGCATGATTTTGTCGACTATGTTTTCTCGGTAGAAACTTATGACTCGGACAATGTAAGAGTAGTGTGAAAATATGGTCAAATGGAGGTTTCTAAGTGAGTCATTTATGTTAAAAATGATAAATACTTAAAAATGATAAATACATATCAGAAAAATAAACGAAGATCTCACATATTTTTTTTTAAACTCACGAGAGGTTCGTAGTAAACTTGTTATAGTTTTATTTTTCATTATGTTATTAGTCAAGTCTTATAATTTAAATAAAACCATACAATTAAACTGTAGCAAAATAAGACTATTATACTGTTTTTACCAAAAAAAAGACTATTATACTGATAAGTGAGCAAATTTGATCGTTTGGACTATCACCGGTCAGATATGAAAAGTAATAGTCGACTAAACAAAATTTGAAATCGAATACCGTCGATATAGAAATGAAACTAGTTGAACATAATCTGGTTTTCGATTTGATGATATGATTATGAACTGAGCCTAAAGTTTATTAAATAAATAAATAACAGTTTAATTATTTATTTGTTTAAAATCAATTACAAAGAGCAAATATAATTGAGTTATCAACTTACAATTTGCAAAGTGTCTTTGAATGTATCTAGTCGACCGAATCGAATCAAAAATCAGACAAGAACAAACGTATGTGAATATGGAAAAGTAGGTATAATAAGTTTTTGATTAAACACGTTTGAGAGGACTCAAAAATCACCTAAACCGGTCTGATATATAATTATAAGAGGTATGGGAAAAATATGGTATACTTCATTTGGCTACCTTGGAGAAATGATCTATATTTATGTGCTGCATCTTTTTTTTGAAATTAGTCTAGATTTTTTTTATAGATCCGAAATTTTTAAATTGATAAAAAAGAAACAAAACAAGCAGTAGAAACAATTCCACAAAAAATTTCTCATGCGAAAAAATCGTTATGGATATTCTTTCATTAAAATATTTAATCAATATTTTACCTATAATTTTTTTTTAAAAAAATATTTCAATATCCTTCACTTTTTAAAAAACCATCTATTCAAATATCATTATGATAATTTCATCAGTTAAATTATTCAAATAATAAGTTGCAAAATGCTTTAAATCTAGCTAAAACATTAACTAACAAAATTTAATTTAATTTTAACTATTAAATAATGAAATTAATCATGAATAAATTTACAGTAAAATAAATAAGTTGAATTTTAATTATTTATAAGTTACATATGAACACAAATTATTTTGAAATTTTCATATAAATAAAAATTTCTGTAAAAACTCCATGAAATAATTATATGTATCGGCTGCAACACAAGAATTTTTTTTTGTTTAACACACAAGATATATATATATATATATATATCAGATTTTAATACATTTAAAAACATGAATGCAAATGTACGTTACACAATAAATTAAAATTGTTAGAATAGACAATTCTCTATCTTTTTACTTTTTGGCTCCAATAGTTTCTTAAAAAAAGTTACTCTGTTTTTATTTTTTCAAAACAAAAATACGAAGTTGATATTTCTGATTAAAACTTTAAGATAACGATCCAGTACCATTTAATACCAAAATGAACGGTTCTCATGTCAATTTAGTCGTTTTATTTTATGAAAGGGAAAAAACACGATAACAGCTAAAGCAAACCTCAAAAAATCGACACAACTGAAAATGATTTGTTTTAAACTTGTTATAAAAGTGCATTTGATGTAATAAAGAAAAAAAAATAAAAGATTGGACAAAAGAGATCATGTACACGAAGGAGAAAGAGAGGGACAAGGAGAGATGGAGAAAGAAAGACGTAAGTATATTAAATTGTGCCTACACCTTTCATTTTCCGCAAGCAAGAATCATAATCTTCGTTGCAGTTTTTTCACCAATACATCATCATACATCTGTTAGGCTCACGTCTTTTTCCTTTACTCCTTTTATAATTTCCTCCTTTATTTTTTTTCCGTATAATCCTCATCACGTTATATGCTTACAAGCCTATGATATTACAAACACGTCGACATTGGGGTTTAATGGGCTTAACGTTTTGATGTTTTAAACTAATGGGCTGAATACATGAAATGTAGGCCCATTAGTCGAACGACAGCGTCTTTCATTTTAGAAGAAAGCGCGCTTTATGTTTGGTGTCGGTGACGGCGACTTTCGTCCGCTTTTTCTTTAAACCGAAGCAACGGGTTTCGATCCGTACATACTAAAACCAACGGTGGCGATTACGCGACGAGGAAGTTGACTTATGAGTTACGACCGGTAAGTCTTATAATAGACTAGTAGATACAATCTCAGCCGTTCATCTTTAGATCAACGGTTACTGTAAAACGAATCTATTTAGAAAAAAAAATAAGAAAATAAGAAAAAGATCGTCGTCTCCAAAATTGACTCCTGTTGCTAGATCTTCAATCGTCGTCTCCGATTCTTCAGGCGAGACTATTATAATCGATTTGATTACGAATTTAGGGATCTGTAGTTTTGAGGGGGACGGGGCGAGATATGGCGGGAAGAGTGGTGAGTCGGTGTCGATCTCTGTGCCGTATAGGAATTTGAGGAAGGATGTTGAAGTTGAAATGGTGACGAGGCATGGAAACGAACACGCATCTTCTTCTTCTTCGTCATCTCCTTTGAATGGTGGTGAAGGCGTGGGGAAGGATTGTAGCTTGGTGACGCTGGTGCTTAGCTGTACAGTGGCTGCTGGTGTTCAATTTGGATGGGCATTGCAACTCTCTCTCCTCACTCCTTATATTCAGGTATGGTTGGTTCCTTGGCGCCATTTCTTATAGGTGATATCAATTAAGTTTAATGGTTAGGTTAGGTGACTTGTTTTAATTTTACTCTTTCTATCACATTTGAATTGGATGAATGGGAATTAAATATATATAGTTACGTTTTCATATTAAACATATGCATCCAAAGTTGCCTATACTGTCTTCCAACCTCTATTGTCTCTTTTCTACAAGTGTAAGAAAGAGACTTCTTTTAGCTTCCTTCAGAACTAGCCTACATTCATTGTTGTTGCTGTTTTTGTTTCTGCTGATGAACCCTTTGAGTTCTTACCTAACAGTGTTGTATTTGGCTGATTGGTGTGCAGACTCTTGGAATATCACACGCTTTTTCTTCTTTTATTTGGCTGTGCGGCCCTATTACAGGCCTCGTCGTAAGTTTTCAGTCATTATTTCTCTTGTAAGGATTATAGTTAGGGATGTTGTGGAGTTTCGAAACTTTTTGACTTATATGATCAGAAACATTTTGTTGGTTCTTAGGTCCAGCCTTGTGTTGGCATTTGGAGTGATAAATGTACCTCAAAGTATGGAAGAAGACGACCTTTCATCCTCGTGGGATCGCTCATGATCTCAATATCAGTAAGGGGCAATACAAGATATGTTTTTATTTTTCTTTCTTTAGGATATAGCTGCGTACGCTTGTGTTTTACTTTTATATATATATAAGCTAAACAAAAACTTGCTATTTAGGTGATAATAATCGGGTTTTCTGCAGACATTGGGTATCTGTTGGGTGATACAAAGGAACATTGCAGGTTGTTCTCCTTGCTACCCTGCCTATGTCATGTTTTATTAAGAATGTTTAATTTTTAAGTGTTTGACGACTTGATGATGATGTGTATATGCAAATGCAGTACTTTCAAAGGGACACGTACCAGGGCAGCTTTTGTCTTTATCATTGGGTTTTGGTTGTTGGATTTAGCAAATAACACAGTACAGGTTTAGATCCTATCTACTAGTTCAATTGTGTTAGTCATTACCTTAATACCCAGGAATAGATGATTTCTGCTTTGGTTTCAGGGACCTGCTCGTGCTCTTCTAGCTGATCTATCAGGTAGTGATAGAACTTTTCCATACATGTAACAGACTGAAATCTAGAATAGATTGAATTTGCATTCTTTCTGATCTGTAGGAAAAAAAAACAAATGAGATGTCTCTTGCTTTCCTTAGGTCCTGATCAGCGGAATACTGCAAATGCTGTCTTCTGCTTGTGGATGGCTATTGGGAATATCCTTGGGTTTTCAGCTGGGGCTAGCGGACGATGGCAAGAGTAATCCTCAATTCTCAGAAGCTTGTGTTCTATTTCCTTCATTTGCAGTTTTCGCATTTTTCGCCAGCTATTAAATTATCCTGGTATTTTTACTGAGCAGATGGTTCCCTTTCCTAACCAGTAGAGCATGTTGTGCTGCATGTGGAAATCTTAAAGCAGCTTTTCTTCTTGCAGTGGTAAGCAGTCTGTTCTTCTTTTTCTGACTCATGCATCTACCATTCCCGGTCATGTTTATATCCTGGGGACCATATAGTCACAACTCAAAGATACCATGTAGCTTTTGTTCGTATTTTGCAACTGAATATATTCTTGTATATATTTCTAAGAGTTGTCATCTTTTTCAGGTCTTTCTCACTATATGCACTCTTGTCACAATCTACTTTGCAAAAGAGATTCCCTTGGCAAGCAATAAGCCCACCCGTATACCAGATTCTGCACCTTTGCTGGATGATCTCCAGGCTAAAGGTCCTGAGCACTCAACATCGAATCATGGTACTGCTGCCAATGGGATTAAGTATGAGAGAGTGGAAGGTGATATGGATAGACAGCTTGGAAAGTCAAACAATGAGCAACAAGCTGAGACCTTCATTGATGGCCCTGGATCTGTTTTAGTGAATTTGCTTACCAGTTTAAGGCATTTGCCGCCTGCTATGCACTCGGTTCTTACCGTCATGGCTCTTACATGGGTGAGTACCAAACTAAAACATTACAGTATCTTTATACATTGTTTCCTGTTCATAGACCTTATAATTTTAGATTGTTTGTCCTCTTTCTTGCAGCTATCGTGGTTCCCCTTCTTTCTGTTTGATACAGATTGGATGGGAAGAGAAGTTTATCATGGGGATCCAACGGGAGATAGTTTGCACGTGGAACTTTATGATCAAGGTGTTCGGGAAGGTGCATTTGGCTTGTTACTAAACTCTGTAAGGATCAGTATAATAACATTATAGTCTGCTTACTTCAGTCACTTACTCAGTTATTGAATTCTTTTTATTTTTTCCTTACTTGCATAGGTTGTTCTTGGGATCAGCTCATTCTTGATTGAACCAATGTGTCAGCGGATGGGTGCACGAGCTGTATGGGCTCTGAGCAATTTTACAGTATTCGCATGCATGGCAGGAACAGCCGTTATTAGCCTGATGTCTTTAAGGGATAACTCTAAAGGAATCGAACACATAATAGCTGGAAACGAAACAACAAGAACCGCAGCCGTAGTCGTTTTTGCACTCCTTGGTTTTCCTCTAGCTGTAAGTATTTTATATAAGCCGAGAACCCTCTTTACAACATTTCTATTAAATATGTGATGGCAAAACCATCCTTTTGTTTCTTTTTGTGCAGATCACATACAGTGTCCCTTTCTCTGTCACAGCAGAAGTCACTGCTGATTCCGGCGGTGGTCAAGGTCGGTGTAAAGATTCATTCATTCATAGCTTTGCGTCTTAGGTTTCAAAGTACCAAATGGTTACATGACAATTTTCGAATTTTGTTCTCAATGTAGGTTTGGCTATAGGAGTGTTGAACCTTGCAATCGTTATTCCCCAGGCAATCTCTCAAATCTAGCTACACTTGAATTCATTAATATTGATAATGCTACTCAATTAGTGACTAAATATGGTTTTAAGCAGATGATAGTCTCGCTTGGAGCTGGTCCATGGGATGCATTGTTTGGAGGAGGAAACTTACCTGCGTTTGTTTTGGCGTCTGTTGCTGCTTTTGCTGCTGGAGTTAATTGCTTTGCGTAGCCTTCCTACACTATCTAGTGCTTTCCAGTCTACTGGTTTCCACATCGGGTGAAATAGTTTTAAACCGGAACTACAATACAAAACCGAGCCACACAGTCTTTTTTCATGAGGTATAGACTTCAAGACTTCAAATTCTTTTTGGCCATGTTCTCGTCTCTCTATATATATGCATGTAGGTTTTGTACATTTAGTTTTGTTGTAATGTAAAGACACAACAATGTGACTCTAAATTTTCAAATACACCTCTTTTATATTTTGAGATGTAGCACTATCTTCGTTATTTTGAATCACTTCAAAGAGTATTTCACTTGAAAATTAAGAAATAGGTAATATTGCGTCTTTTGTAATATATGGTATGTACGTTTACCAAACATTTACTATCGATCGTATTTGATAAAATTTCACATATGCAGAATATAAAAGGGAAAAACAGAATATTCTTACTGTAAATCATACATTTTGTATGAAAAACATGCCTGCGAGAGTGCAAGTAATGATATTGTCTTATATGATTCATAATCAGACAATAATGTGACAGCCAAATAAAAAAACGAAAGAAATGTTATAACTGTGAGGAACAAATCTTTATAATTTAAATATGTTACGGTTTGGTCCTACTCCAAGTCAACACACCCTCCAAGCTTGGTCACACCCTCTGCATATTGAATGATTACGACCACACATTAAATATACAACAATTACTTAGACTCCACTATTTAAAGTTTATTTTATAGAAATTAAAATGATTAAATTAACCGGATGGAACATTATCTATATAAAAAACCATAATCCAGACTTCTTTAGAAATTGATCTAAGGTATCATATCCAGCAAAACAAAAGAATGTCGTCGTTCCAACTAGAAACTAGGCTAGGCTGTTATATGCCATGTTGACCATATAGATAACGATGAAGTTAACCTCCATCGGATTCCAAAGTATAGATAGGCGAGAGTCTATATAAAAACTAGAGCTTAGTTGTGAGGATTTGCTTTGATCTCTGACACATTCTCACCAAAACTGAGGCAGTCTTCTCCATTTCCGTTCATCATTATGCTTTTCTTTGCAAATATTATATGTTTATACTATCATTAGTTTTTGTTTTCTAAGATATGCTTCTTTTTGTTCTCACATTGCGTTTTTATTTACTCCCTCCGTCTCAAAATACATGATGTTTTAGAGAGTTTTTGATGTTTCAAAATAGTTGATGTTTTGATATTTTTATATTATTTTTAGTTTATAGAAAACTGTATGACCAATAATATTTAATACTTATTTTAAAGGATTCGCTGAATTAGTTTTGATTTATATTTTTATGTTACTTTTTAGGAAAGAGTGTTTATCTTAACACTACAAGAAAACATGGCGTTAACGACCAATGTTAACGACTACAGATTCGTGGTCGTAATTTTAGAACCACTTTACGACCAACTTACGACTAAAGCACAATTGGTCGTAAATTGGTCGTAAAGTTACAACTAATACATGTAGTCGTAAATTAGTCGTTCATCAAAGACTAATTTACTACCAATGGTAGCATTGATAGTAAATTGGTTGTTTATTAATGACTAATTTACGACCAATAGTACATTATGCCATAAACTTGAAACCCTAAACCCCAAACCACAAACCTCAAATATCATATCCCAAATATCATAAGTTTTATACACTTTCATACTCACAATACAAAGTTTTATTTTTTAAACAAAATTTCATATATAATTGAGCAAACATGATGATAAGTTATATATAATTTGAAATGCAATATCAAGAGTTTAATAATAGTAAAACACAAATGTTCTAATATAATGAAACTTGATCACTCGTCATCAGAAACATCATCCACTTCATCATTTTCTTCAAATTCATCTTTGTTGGCTTCGAACGTTGTATCTTCTGGAAGTTCTTCATTTTAATAATAGTAAAATACAAATGTTCTAACACAAATAAGTAAGAAAATGATGAAGTGGATGATGTTTCTGATGACGAGTTATCAAGTTTCATTATGTTAGAACATTTGAGGTCATGAGGTTTGGGGTTTGGGGTTTGGGTTTCGAGTTTAGGGTATAATGCATTATTGGTAGTGAATTAGTCATTAATGAACAACCAATTTACGACCAATGACACGTGTGGTCGTAAATTGGTCGTTCATTAAAGACTAATTTACTACCAATGGTGGCATTGATAGTAAATTGGTTGTTTATTAATGACTAATTTACGACTAATAGTGCATTATGCCATAAACTTGAAATCCTAAACCCAAAACCTCAAATATCAAATCCCAAATATCATAAGTTTTATACACTTTCATATCCAAAATACAAAATTTTATTTTTAAACAAAATTTCATATATAATTGAGCAAACATGATGATAAGTTATATATAATTTGAAATGCAATATCAAGAGTTTAATAATAGTAAAACACAAATGTTCTAATATAATGAAACTTGATCACTCGTCATCAGAAACATCATCCACTTCATCATTTTCTTCAAATTCATCTTTGTTGGCTTCGAACGTTGTATCTTCTGGAAGTTCTTCATATCCTGGATTATGTTTAATAATAGTAAAATACAAATGTTCTAACACAAATAAGTAAGAAAATGATGAAGTGGATGATGTTTCTGATGACGAGTGATCAAGTTTCATTATGTTAGAACATTTGAGGTCATGAGGTTTGGGGTTTGGGGTTTGGGTTTCGAGTTTAGGGTATAATGCATTATTGGTCGTAAATTAGTCATTAAAGAACAACCAATTTACGACCAATGACACGTGTGGTCGTAAATTGGTCGTTCATTAAAGACTAATTTACTACCAATGGTGGCATTGGTAGTAAATTGGTTGTTTATTAATGACTAATTTACGACTAATAGTGCATTATGCCATAAACTTGAAATCCTAAACCCCAAACCTCAAATATCATATCCCAAATATCATAAGTTTTATACATTTTCATATCCAAAATACAAAGTTTTATTTTTAAACAAAATTTCATATATAATTGAGCAAACACGATGATAAGTTATATATAATTTGAAATGCAATACCAAGAGTTTAATAATAGTAAAACACAAATGTTCTAACATAATAAAACTTGACCACTCGTCATCAGAAACATCATCCACTTCATCATTTTCTTCAAATTCATCTTCGTTGGCTTCGAACGTTGTATCTTCTGGAAGTTCTTTATATCCTGGATTATGTTTAATAATAGTAAAACACAAATGTTCTAACACAAATAAGTAAGAAAATGATGAAGTGGATGATGTTTCTGATGACGAGTGATCAAGTTTCATTATGTTAGAACATTTGAGGTCATGAGGTTTGGGGTTTGGGGTTTGGAGTTTGGGTTTCGAGTTTAGGGTATAATGCATTATTGGTAGTGAATTAGTCATTAATGAACAACCAATTTACGACCAATGACACGTGTGGTCGTAAATTGGTCGTTCAATAAAGACTAATTTACTACCAACGGTGGCATTGGTAGTAAATTGGTTGTTTATTAATGACTAATTTACGACCAATAGTGTATTATGCCCTAAACTTGAAACCCTAAACCTCAAATCCCAAACCTCAAATATCATATCCCAAATATCATAAGTTCTATACATTTTCATACCCAAAATACAAAGTTTTATTTTTTAAACAAAATTTCATAATTGAGCAAACATGATGATAAGTTATATATAATTTGAAATGCAATACCAAGAGTTTAATAATAGTAAAACATAATTATGTTAGAACATTTGAGGTCATGAGGTTTGGGGTTTGGGGTTTGGATTTCGAGTTTAGGGTATAATGCACTATTGGTCGTAAATTAGTCATTAATAAACAACCAATTTACGACCAATGACACGTGTGGTCGTAAATTGGTCGTTCATTAAAGACTAATTTACTACCAATGGTGGCATTGGTAGTAAATTGGTTGTTTATTAATGACTAATTTACGACCAATAGTGCATTATGCCCTAAACTTGAAATCCTAAACCCCAAACCTCAAATATCATATCCCAATCTCATAAGTTTTATATACTTTCATACTCAAAATACAAAGTTTTTTTTTAAACAAAATTTTATATATAATTGAGCAAACATGATGATAAGTTATATATAATTTGAAATGCAATACCAAAACTTTAATAATAGTAAAACACAATTATGTTAGAACATTTGAGGTTATGAGGTTTGGGGTTTTGGTTTCGAGTTTAGGGTATAATGCACTATTGGTCGTAAATTAGTCATTAATAAACAACCAATTTACTACCAATACCACCATTGGTAGTAAATTAGTCTTTAATGAACGACCAATTTACGACCAAATGCACCTTTAGTCGTAAATTGGTCGTACATTTACGATCATTGTACGACCATTAGTCTTTATTTGGTCGTACATGTACGACCAATTTACGACCACCCGTAAAATTCTATATATACCCATCGCATAGCCATTTGGTTGCACACTCACATCTCACTTCCCTCTCCCTTACAACCAATCGACTTTTCTCTCTAGGTATTTTTTTTTAGTTCTAGGTGGTTAGTTAGGTGATTAGATTAGGTTTGGAATTAGTTTAGCATGTAATTAGTTTAGGTTTGGAATTAGTTTAGGATGAAGTTAGATTATTTGTTTTAGATTATTTTTAAATAATTATTTGAATTTTTATAACCATCCATGTTTTTTTTTCCAGATTGACGATATTGTTTGGCTAGCGGTAGAAAGAGACTTAGAAACCGAAGAACCTCATATGGGAGTATCTTTCTCGGTGAGACGTCGGATCCATCAGCTTCTACCTCCCGCTCTTCAGACGGACTTCACTAGCTGACAGGCTGGAACAGAGGCTGGCCGCCTTGACAGGGCGGTGCTCTGACCGATTGAACTACAATCCCGGCTATACTGAAGAGCCAAACTCAGTTTTAATTATTTTGTATTTTGAATATTTTAATTTCATGAATGTTATATATTATGTTTTATGGAATTTATCAAATTTGTATTTTTTAACTTTATGAATTTTAATTATTTAATTATTTTTTATTTTATTTAAATAATTTAGTAATTAAATTTTACTGTGCGTTGTAAATTAGTCTTAAACTAACGACTAAGGTATATATGATCTAGATGTAAGGTAGTCGTTAATTTATGACCATTTTACCTCCACGTCGATGTACTTTAGTCGTAAACTCATGACTAATTTACATCTAATATACGACCACATTTTACGACTAATTTACGACTAAAATTGTACATCTGATTTACGACCAATCCTCGTAGTCGTAAATATACGACTGATTTACGACCAAATCTCTGAGTCGTAAATTTACGACCAATATACGACCAATTGGTGATTACGACCAGCGTTTAACGACCAATCACAATTGGTCGTAATTTGGTTGTAAATCCCTTTTAACGACCAATTTACTACTAATTCTGTAGTCGTTAAAGTCATGTTTTCTTGTAGTGTAATTATTGTGCATACAACCAAAACATCAAATATATTGAAACAAAGGGAGTATTTATGTAGACATGCGTCTATGCATATACAAATAAGTTTCATTATTGTTGTCATTTTTGTCTGACTTCACTAAATTAAATTAATCATATCTAGCAATTTTTTTGTACATATAATATTATGCAGTTTATCTGTATATAACCATAAGGGGCTGAACCAAAATCCAAAAACTTATGTATACATACATTTGTGATTGATTAAGTCTTATAGATCAACTTGCCACTATTTAACTAAGTGGTGGTGGCTTATTAACTTTCCTCAAACATTGAATCAGCTAAAGAAACGAAACAGTTTGTTACACCCTAGCTCTATAAATGACAGAATGAATTATTCGGTAGTTATATTCATTCCAATTAAACGACTAGTCGTGTGTTTAAAATTTTGAATCACCTCTTAACTACAAAACTTACCACTATTTCATTCACGTAGCCGTGATTAGACATTAATTGGTGGGCGAATACGTATATATACGAGTGATGTATAAACAGTATACACTAATAAACGCACAGTACGGTGTGTACATAAGCTAGAGAGTGTATAGGCGGTGGAGTCTTGAAAAAAAAAAATGATTGGAAAATTTGATTTAACATAAAGATAAAAGTGCCTCTCAGCTGTTGATAATAAAGACGCAATATTTGCAGATTATCATAGTTTAAAGCGTTAAGCCACATGCATGGCCACCATTGTATACGTACGTTACACGTAATATTTACATAATTTATTAAATGTACTCTGTTTATAGATACATCATACATGAATGGTGTATGCATCTATGTTCATGTACATACTCGTACATAAATTTAAGGAGTTAAATACTTTTGTTTGGAATAATTTGCTGCGTAACTCTTTGGGCAAATGGTTTATGTTTAAGAAACAAAAAGCTGTTTTGGTCAAATGGTCAAACTGAGAAGTCGACAACTAACCTTAAACTATGCACTTTTTAAAAAAACTGACAAGTGAGTAGTGACGACTAACCTTATAAACTATGCACTTGTGTCATAATTTTTTTTCATCAATATAGACTCATATAATAGAGTTTGTTAAACCAAACTGATAACTGCAATTATGCCATAAATAAATCTTGTTCTTTCTGTCTTTCTTAACTCATACTAATTATTATGTTATTTCAAAATATAAAAAATCCCAAAAATTAAAAGCCACTCGGTTAGTTTTGCTTAGAAAAATAAATATTTTAAAAGTTATTACTTTTAAAAAAATATTTTAACATTATTTTAATGATTATACAATATCTAATAAATAAAAAATGTGTATTGAAATATGTAGACTATTTATATTGTGAAATAATTTTTTTTCTATTATAACTACCTACAATTAAAAACAGAGGGACTAGTATATAAGAAAGAAACTTCACACGTTCCAAGAAGTATAGTTAACAACAAGAGATTGTTCATTAAATTATGATGGTATCTTAGTGGCCTCCATTCTTGTTTTTTTGGTTGAATGAATGCTAAATTATATTCAACAAAAAAATGAGAAAATTCCATAAAATTTTTAACGTAGTGTTTACCGAATTTTCAAACCTTGAATTTTTTGACTAATACTTTAAACATTTAAAGTGATATTTGTACCACATAAAAATTTAAATCTGATTTATTTGTTCATCAAATAAAAAACTGATGATGTGTTGATGTGTTTTTTTTTCTAAAAAATAATTATTAAATTAAAAATATTAATAAAAATTAAATAAAAATCAGAAAATTAAATAAAAAAATCAGAAAACTAAATAAAAATCAGAAAACAAATAAAAATTCAGAAATTATTTAAAATTTCAGAATAAATTAGAGTTAATTAAAATAAAGAAACTAAATAAAAATTATTTTTTAAAAAAGGATTAAACTAAAATACAGAAACTTAAATAAAAGTTCCGAAAAAGAAAAGATCACAAAAGTGAAAAATATAGAAAATTCAAAATAGTTTTTCTTTTTAAAACATTACAAGATTACTTTTTAAAGAAAACAAATATATCATCAGTGACAACAACAATTTCAAACATATTAGTGATGATGGTAGATATATAACGATGAAAGAAACTACTATCATCATCAATGATATGTTTGAAATTGTTATTATCAATGATGATGTTGTTTTGTCGAGCATTTTGATGATATTTACCTCAGGTGAGTGTGGTTCATGCACCATGATGTCAGCAATTTCTTCTAACAATTGGTATATATATTTTTTTCTCCGGTGTTACTTCTGATAAAGATGTAAACTAAGAGAGATTTCTTAAACGTTTTTCTCTTATTTTGCTTGTCTTTTTATAATGACATTACATCTCTTTTTATACAGACATTGAGAACAATCCAAATCCTATCCACAGCTTTACACAGTTGTCATAGATCAGTCACACAAAGGATCAAATCTGTTACACAGAGAGAGCGTCTCCTTTTCCGTACTCGAGCTCGTCTTCTTGTTCAACGTCTCTCTCTGTTTTGTCTTGTTCTGTTTCTGATCTGGGCCTGTCATCTTCTTCTTTTCTTCGTGGCCCATTGGGCTGTCCTTACTTACATTCCCCCTCAAACTCGTGTCGGGTGAAACAGAGACACCGAGTTTGTCTCTTAAGCCCATGAACATTTGTCTTGACAGCGACTTCGTGAATATATCTGCTAGCTGAGCTCTCGATGATATAGGCTTAGTCTCGATGAATCCAAACGCTACCTGCTCCCTTATGTAATGGTAGTCTGTTTGGAAATGTTTTGAACGTCGATGGAGAGCCGGGTTCGCAGACAGATACACAGCCGACAAGTTATCGCAATGCACAACTGTAGCCTGATATTGAGGGATCTTGAGGTCACGAAGTAAGTTGGATACCCACGTGAGCTCCCTCGCAGTTGTGGTGAGAGCTCTGTACTCTGCTTCCGTCGAGGAGTGGGAGACAGAGTCTTGTCTTTTCGCAGACCAAGAAAGGATAGTTGATCCCAAGAATATACAAAAGCCAGCAGTTGAGCGTCTCGTGTCTTTACAACCTGACCAGTCGCTGTCGCAGAAGGCAGTGAGGGTCATGTTGGGATCTTTTGTAATAGACAGACCAGCTTTCAGCATTCCCTTGACATACCGCAAAGTTCTTTTGAGAAGACCAAAGTCAGAGACTGTTGGAGCATGCATTCTCTGACATACGAAGTTCACTGCAAACTGAAGATCAGGGCGAGTGATTGTCAGGTATTGAAGCTTTCCAGCTAAGCTTCTGAAGTAGGCAGGATCAGAGAATGGCTCAGACTTTGGATCATCAAGGATAATGGGTAGTGGAGTCGGCATAGGATTGCACTCGGACATTCCTGCTTGATGAAGAATGTCAGCAGCATATCCTTCTTGATGCAAGAACAGACCATTCGCTGTCTATTTTATTTGAATGCCAAGGAAATACTTCGGTTTGCCAAGATCTTTCATAGAAAACCGACGGTTGAGGGATGCTAGGAGATCGCTGAGTAGCTTGTCTGAGTTACCAGTGAGTAGAATATCATCTACATAGAGGAGTAGCATCAGAGAACAGCCGTTGTGGTGATATGTAAACAGAGATGGGTCTGATTTACTGCATTCGAAACCAAACTCAAGCAAGAAGTTGCTGAAGGTGTCAAACCATGCTTTTGGAGCCTGTTTCAGGCCGTAAAGAGCTTTGGTCAGACAGCAGACATAATCTGGTTTTGCAGGATCGACGAAACCTGCTGGTTGAAACATGTAGACCGGTTCTTTCAAGTCTCCATGAAGGAAAGCGTTTGATACATCTAGTTGCTTAAGAGGCCATTTGTGTGTTGTAGCCACCTTAAGGACTAGCCTGATCGTAACAGTTCTAACCACCAGGCTAAAGGTTTCAAGGTAATCCACTCCTTCTTCTTGCTTGTTACCTTTTGCTACCAACCTGACCTTTCTCTTCTCAGGTGTTCCATCAGGGTTAAGCTTCGTTGTAAACAGCCACTGCGAGCTCAGAACATGCATCTCTGGAGTTCGTGGGACTAAGGTCCATGTGTTGAGCATATGGATCCTTCTGATTTCTTCGAGAGCTGGTTCAGTCCAGGCTGGGTGCTTCATTGCTTCATCGATGTTTCTTGGCTCTTCAGGTGTAAACTTTGAAGCAAGAAGCACATATCTCGAGTTTGGTTTTGAGACACCAGCTTTGCCTCTAGTAGTCATTGGATGACTGTTTACTATAGGTTGTGGCTGTGGAATCTGCACCTCCTCTGCTTCCTTATGTGCTTCACTGTGATCACTCTCTGCATTGTCATCAGAGTGATGCTGCGGTTGATCAACAGGTGGGGTTGGAGGAGGAGCATTATGAGCAGCTGGTCTTGGAAGAAGCTGAACCGGAGTCATGTCTTCTGTTTCTTTTTCAGGAACAGTCTTCTTTTGCCATGCTCTGAGAAGATTTGTTTCATACTGAGGAATCATATGTTGATATCTCGTCTTGAAGGGAAAGACGTCCTCATCGAACAAGACATGTCTGGAGATATATACTTTGCCAGTTGGAGGAAAGAGACAACGATAGCCTTTGTATTGGCTATTGTATCCCAAGAACACACATTGCAGAGATCTTGGGTCAAACTTATGTTGAGCAACAAGCCGAAGACAAGGATAACAGGCTGACCCGAAGACTTTGAGCATTGAGTAGTCTGGCTTGACGTTGAGCAGTCGTTCATGAGGACTTCTCTTTGTTGCAGTCGGTAGCAGGTTGACTACATAGTTGGCTGTAAAGAAGGCTTCGACCCAGTAGCTCAGTGGAGTATTACTGTGGAACAGCATCGACAAGCCAAGCTCAACTATGTGTCGATGTTTTCTCTCAGCCTTCCCATTCTGCTCTGGCGTATAAGGACATGACATCTTGTGTATTATACCGGATGCAGCTAAGTGTTGCTTCATTAGATGGCTCGTGAATTCCCCTCCCCCATCACTTTGAAACTCCTTTATTTTAGTACTGTATTGGTTCTCAACTAAGGTTTGGAACCGTTTGAACACAGAGAAGAAATTTGATTTGGCGTGGAGAGGATAAAACCAAGAATAACTGGTGAACTCATCTATGAAAACAGCATAATATTTGAAGCCTTGATTCGATACAACAGGAGAGGGACCCCATAGATCACAGTGAATCCGATCTAGAGGTTTCAATACACAAGAAGAAGAAGCAAAAAACGGTAATCTAGAGTTTTTCCCCATTTGGCAAGGCTCACAAATGGGGTGTGTGGTCCTCTTATTGATGTTGATATTCTTGCTGAAGTTGAGCTGTTGAAGAATCTTGAAGTTCGAGTGTGCTAACCGATGATGCCATATTGCCTCAGTTGCTGCAGTCTGACGATCAGAGTATAACACCCTCACAGTCTTGATTCTTCAACATATAGAGTCCATTATTTCTTGGACCCTTGGACACCACCTTCTGAGTTCTCAAATCAATTACGCAGACCTTATTAGAATCAAAGTATACTCCGCAAGGATAATCATCGCAAAGCTTCGATACAGACAGAAGAGATTTCTTCATAGAGGGACAAACCAAGATCTCATTTAAAGGAAGTGTACCTTAATTGTTTGAGATGGTGGTGGAACCGACGTGACTGATAGGCAAGTAAGCACCATCACCCACCATTATCGTGTCATTTCCTCCGTATGACACGATAAAGATGTAAACTGAGAGAGATTTCTTAAACGTTTTTTTTCTTATTTTGCTTGTCTTTTTACAATGACATTACATATCTTTTTATACACACATTGAGAACAATCTAAATCCTATCCACAGCTTTACACAGCTGTCATAGATCAGTCACACAAAGGATCAAATCTGTTACACAGAGAGAGCGTCTCCTTTTCCGTACTCGAGCTCGTCTTCTTGTTCAACGTCTCTCTCTGTTTTGTCTTGTTCTGTTTCTGATCTGGGCCTGTCATCTTCTTCTTTTCTTCGTGGCCCATTGGGCTGTCCTTACTTACAACTTCTTCTACTGTAGCATGCTTTCTTATACCCAAATCAATGTATCTTCGAGTGCCAAAAGTATCAAAGAGACACCCCTTCAAGGACCTCGAATCATACCATAATGAAGTAGCTGCACCCATCTTTGACATCAACCTTACGAAAGCGTTTGGCTAGAGAGCGTTTGACATGTTCTTATTGATCAATGCACATTTAGGTGACAGCTGTTGTAGCTTGGATTGTCTAAATCCCTACCAATTTCATTTATTTGTGTATATACACACAAAAATAGTATACTCATATAGCACTCCTCACTTTGTCACTTGGATCTTAGCTTTATAAATAGTTGGATCTGAAAATTATGATAATTAGGGCCCAATTAACGGAACTTTATTAGGCAAAGTTAAGATTAAGATAGGCATCGGATTCCTAGAAAGCTTGTAGACATAGGGAGAGCGTGCATGAGGTAATATATGTTAAAAGCCATACAAGTAAAGAACAGAAAATAGACGAAAGAAAGAAAAACAAAAGGTTACAAAAAAATCAAAAGGTTAGGGTTTTAGAAAAGACGTTCAAGTTTCTAAAGTGAGGTGCCCACACGATTGTAGGAATCCCAAGCAATTCAACATCTTTTTTTAGCACAAAGCAATTCAACATATATAAATAATTTTTCTTTTACATTTCTAATATTAATTTTAAGAATGCTTAAATTATTTTCTTTGCACACGTGGGACAGATGAATGTGTTTTTCTTTTCAGTGTTGTCTTTATTTTATTTTCGGTTAACTTTGTAGTATGAATGGGTTTCGGAAAAACAAAAAGACAAACTGATGATGATAAGGGAGCGGCCTAAAACCCAAAATCAAGAGCATAACCTTATGCAGTAGACAAAAGTGTATATAAAACTCTTTTTAATATTTTGGTCAAAAGATATCAAATTAAAAGAAAGTACGATCGAAAAATTCTCTTTTTTAAATTCTCTTTAGTAATTTCTTTTTGTTGACAAAAAAATTCCTTTAGTACTGTAATTTATTCTTGAGAACGTTTCTGCTTTAACATTATCCATAAGCCATCCTTTTAAACTGTCTACGTATCAATAACAATGTAACTTTTTATATGTATACATTTATTCCAATAATGGATGTAGATATAATAAGTGTTTGGTTTTAAAAATTTCCTAAAACCATGATATATATATATATATTCTCATTTTGGTTTTGACTCCATATTACGTATCGTTTTTGTTTTACTTTGATAATTGTGGTATAATACTAGAAGTTTTCTAAATCCAAAGAGTAATCATTATGAAACCTTTGCATTCAAATGCACATGGAACACTTAATTCCATTTAAATTGCTGTTAGATGGCCGGTTCGAATCTAAGCCAGGTGCCGATCTTCTTGACGAAAAAAAGAACTACAGTGCGACAATTAACTTTAATTTTTTTTTGGTACAAATGTTAAAGTTTTATACCATTTTCAGTTTTTGACAGAACAAACATAAATAACAAGAAGCAGAAAAAAAAACAAAAACAACAACAGGGAGAGAAAGAAGAAGCAAAACGCTTAAGTTCTAAGCGACAATTTACACAATTTAACAATAGAGCAAACTAGTAGAACCAGAAGCAGGAGCTTGACCAAGTGTAGCATTGCCAACTCCATATGTTTTGGTTTAATCTAATTATTATGTCAAAATTAAATAATACCTACTGAACACATAAATCCTAGTATATAGTGATGAATGGCCTATGATCATCCTGATCATCATTATTTAATTAGCCACCGTGTTATGAGAGCTTTTGAACTATAAAGTTGTTTTGGTAAAAATTCCTTAGAAAGTATCACGTTTGATAATTTGTGCTAGCTACATTTATAATAACTAGTGGAAATTCTTAATCATCCAATTCCTTATGATTTCAATATATAGAAATAAAGCTCAACGTAATGTGAATCATCACAGAACCATATATTCAGAAGACGTAAAGATGATCTTTGCATAATCACCTAGTACTAGTCATCATATCGTTGTGTTACTATTCAAATATAATAAAAATATATATATATATATATATATACATATGGGTGTGCAAGTATTAGTCTAAGAATTTGAAAGCCAGTTCTCAAAAAAAAGTATTAGTCTTAGAACCTCATATTTAAAATAAAATGTGACAAAATAATATACAAAAGACATTGATCAAGTTGCATGAGTTTGAGTTTGAATAGTTGTTTACATTTTCTAACTTTGGCTATGCAACTTGGTGGAAACCCAAGTAGGAATATTACAGTAGAAAACGACGACAAGTGGTTGGAATTGATTGGAGCAGAGGCCGCTCTACTTGGCATGATGAGATCATGTAAAGAAGTTGAAAGCAAGAAAAGATGCACATATAGTTGAAAGCAAGAAAAGATGCACATATCATGTTCTGTTTTATTTATATAACAAAATTAATAAACTATAAATCTCTATGGGAAATTGGGCCATTCCACCAACAACAAAACCCCATCAATTCCCACTTCACAGTAGTTCGGTTACTGTATAACGAATCATTTCCATCTGTGGATTAATCTTTTAATATTTTTATAAGTAGTCGTTTCTACTCGCTAATTTTATCATCATCTTCACTGGACCACATCCTCGTCACTCCAATAGAATAGTAGAAAGTGGTTATCCAATATATTTTCTTTCTATAAGAGTCCTTGAGTAATAAAACAATGTGAGCAACATATTCTTTTTAACTGCAAACAAACTATATTTTTATCCTGTCTCAGTACACAAACATTCTATGTGCTCTATTTTCATTTCTTAAGTTGCAAAATATTATCATTATATGATATATATTAAAAAAATGTGGACTCACCATTCGTTCTTTTCTTCCCTTTTCTTTGATAAGCATGCTAAGTAGACCATACCCAAATAGTGTTGCTTTAATATGGTACTAGGTAGTAACCCGCGCCTTGCGCGGGATGAGATGGTTAGATCAGCAATTTTTCGAAAATATTAGAAAGTATATATATATATAGTTTGGAATTTGGGTTTTGTGTGTTTATCTTACTCTCGAACTCATTTTGTTAATCTCTCTATGGCTCTCTCTCTCTCTCTCTCTCTCTCTCTCTCTCTCTCTCTCTCTCTCTCTCTCTCTCTCTCTCTCTCTCTCTCTCTCTCTCTCTCTCTCTCTCTCTCTCTCTCTCTCTCTCTCTCTCTCTCTCTCTCTCTCTCTCTCTCTCTCTCTCTCTCTCTCTCTCAGATTTTATCAGTATTGATGAGTGTTTAAAAAATAAGATTAAGATTTTAACATATTTTTATTTTAAACATACGAATCGTATTAATGCCCGCACATGGGCATTAATACGATTCTTATGTTTTATGTATAAATATTATTAATATCTAATCAAATGTTTTATGTATTATTAAAACTAAATTTGTTCTTCAGATGTTTTATGTATTATTAATATAAATATGTATTATTCAAATACGATTCATATGTTTTATGTATTACTAAAACTAAATTTGTTCTCCATTCAGTCTTTGTGGTTCAAAACTATAAGCATTTTAGACATTACTTAATTCAATATACTTTGAGGTTTAAATTATTATCATATACTTTGAAATATGAAATAATAAATCATGCATGTGCGGGCATCGATATGATTTATATATTGCATGTATAGCTATTATTATTAGTGCATAAGTGGATCGTAATTATATTTCACTCTCGTTGTATCTTTGTATCTTACTCATTTAGGTTTATCCACATATAAGTCTCTCTCTCTCTCTCATCATAAACATTTTAGTTTTTTGAAAAGGATAAAAAGGTAATTACGATCATATCATGCGTGCGGTCATTTACATGATTCATATATTACCCGTCTAGCTATTAGTATAAATATAAGTAGATTGTAATTCTTTCTCAATCTCTATGTATCATTATGTCTAATTCATATACTACATGTTATTATTATAAGTGCATAAGTGGATCGTAGTTATCTTTCTCTCTCTCTCTCTCTCTCTCTCTCTCTCTCTCTCTCTCTCTCTCTCTCTCTCTCTCTCTCTCTCTCTCTCTCTCTCTCTCTCTCTCTCTCTCTCTCTCTCTCTCTCTCTCTCTCTCTCTCTCTCTCCCTCCCTCTCTCTCCCTCAGATTTTATCAGTATTGATGAGTGTTTAAAAAAATAAGATTAAGATTTTAACATATTTTTATTTTAAACATACGAATCGTATTAATGCCCGCACACGGGCATTAATACGATTCTTATGTTTTATGTATAAATATTATTAATATCTAATCAAATGTTTTATGTATTATTAAAACTAAATTTGTTCTTCAGATGTTTTATGTATTATTAATATAAATATGTATTATTCAAATACGATTCATATGTTTTATGTATTACTAAAACTAAATTTGTTCTCCATTCAGTCTTTGTGGTTCAAAACTATAAGCATTTTAGACATTACTTAATTCAATATACTTTGAGGTTTAAATTATTATCATATACTTTGAAATATGAAATAATAAATCATGCATGTGCGGGCATCAATATGATTTATATATTGCATGTATAGCTATTATTATTAGTGCATAAGTGGATCGAAATTACATTTCACTCTCGTTGTATCTTTGTATCTTACTCATTTAGGTTTATCCACATATAAGTCTCTCTCTCTCATCATAAACATTTTAGTTTTTTGAAAAGGATAAAAAGGTAATTACGATCATATCATGCGTGCGGGCATTCATATGATTCATATATTACCCGTCTAGCTATTAGTATAAACATAAGTAGATTGTAATTCTTTCTCAATCTCTATGTATCATTATGTTTAATTCATATACTACATGTTATGTTATTATTATAAGTGCATAAGTGGATCGTAGTTATCTCTCTCTCTCTCTCTCTCTCTCTCTCTCTCTCTCTCTCTCTCTCTCTCTCTCTCTCTCTCTCTCTCTCTCTCTCTCTCTCTCTCTCTCTCTCTCTCTCTCTCTCTCTCTCTCTCTCTCTCTCTCTCTCTCTCTCTTGGTATCCCCTCATCGTAAACCTTATTTTTTGAGAAATATAAAAATGTAAACATTCTTTTAATTCATTGATTATCTTTTAACTACCACAATTTTGTTTTATATGGGAATGTTTCCTAGTTTAATATTTTATAATGAATTTTTCTTGGGTGAATTACCAACTAATCATAGTTTGCCAATTAATATACAATTTTATAAAATATAATAAATAAAATAATAATAATTTGTGTTAAGTTTTTAAAATAAATGAAAAATATTAGTAGCTGCCAAAAGATGAATTTTTTTTAACAATTTTAAAATCGTCACAAAAGAGTAAATCATAAACATTAAACACTATACCCTAAACCCTTGGACAAAACTTAAACCCTTGGGTAAAAATCCAAACACTAAACCCTAAATTCTTGTATATACCCTAAACCCTTGGGTAAATCCTAAACACTAAACTGTAAACTCTTGGGTATACCCTAAACACTCAATCTCTCTCTCTCTCCCTCTCTCTCTCTCTCTCTCTCTCTCTCCCTCTCTCTCTCTCTCTCTCTCTCTCTCTCTCTCTCTCTCTCTCTCTCTCTCTTGGTATCCCTTCATCGTAAACCTTTTTTTTTGAGAAATATAAAAATATAAACATTCTTTTAATTCATTGATTATCTTTTAACTACCACAATTTTGTTTTATATGGGAATGTTTCCTAGTTTAATATTTTATCATGATTTTTTATTGGGTGAATTACCAACTAATCATAGTTTGCCAATTAATGTACAATTTTATAAAATATAATAAATAAAATAATAATAATTTGTGTTAAGTTTTAAAAAAAAAATAAAAAAATTAGTAGTTGCCAAAAGATGAATTTTTTTAACAATTTTAAAATCGTCACAAAAGAGTAAATCATAAACATTAAACACTATACCCTAAACCCTTGGACAAAACTTAAACCCTTGGGTAAAAATCCAAACACTAAACCATAAATTCTTGGATATACCTTAAACCCTTGGGTAAATCCTAAACACTAAACTGTAAACTCTTGGGTATACCCTAAACACTCAATCTCTCTCTCTCTCTCTCTCTCTCTCTCTCTCTCTCTCTCTCTCTCTCTCTCTCTCTCTCTCTCTCTCTCTCTCTCTCTCTCTCTCTCTCTCTCTCTCTCTCTCTCTCTCTCTCGGTATCCCCTTCATCGTAAACCTTTTTTTTGAGAAAAATAAAAATGTAAACATTCTTTTAATTCATTGATTATCTTTTAGCTACCACAATTTTGATTTATATGGGATCTAGTTTAATATTTTATCATGATTTTTTCTTGGGTGAATTACCAACTAATCATAGTTTGCCAATTAATGTACAGTTTTTTTAAATATAATAAATAAAATAATAATAATTTGTGAAGTTTTTAAAATAAATGAAAAATATTAGTAGCTGCCAAAAGATGAAATTTTTTTAACAATTTTAAAAACCGTCAGAAAAAATTAAATCATAAACACTAAACACTATACCCTAAACCTTTCGACAAAGCTTAAACCCTTGGGTAAAAATCCAAACACTAAACCGTAAATTCTTGGATATACCCTAAACCCTTGGGTAAATCCTAAATACTAAACTGTAAACCTTTGGGTATACCCTAAACACCAAATATCTCTCTCTCTCTCTCTCTCTCTCTCTCTCTCTCTCTCTCTCTCTCTCTCTCTCTCTCTCTCTCTCTCTCTCTCTCTCTCTCTCTCTCTCTTGATATCCCCTTAATCGTAAACCTTTTTTTTGAAAAATATAAAAATGTGAACATTCTTTTAATTCATCGATTATCTTTTAACTACCACAATTTTTATTTATATGGAAATATTTCCTAGTTTAATATTTTATCATGAATTTTTCTTGGGTGAATTACCAACTAATCATAGTTTGCCAATTAATGTACAATTGTTTTTAAATATAATAAATAAAATAATAATAATTTGTGTTAAGTTTTTAAAATACAAGAAAAATATTATTAGCTGCAAAAAGATGATTTTTTTTAACAATTTTAAAACCGTCACAAAAAATTAAATCATAAACACTAAACACTATACCCTAAATCCATGGACAAAGTTTAAACCCATGGGTAAAAATCCAAACACTAAACCCTAAATTCTTGGATATACCCTAAACTCTCTCTCTCACTCTCTCTCTCTCTATAATTTTTATTTGTGTTTTTAATAAAGTAATTATAGTGTTTTAGTTTATATAGTTGCAATATTATTGCTAATAAGAAAGGCAATACGAAAGTAAATGCAAAATTAGATTATGTTAAATAGATATCTTATAAGTTTGAAGTTTAGATATTTAACATTTTTTTACTGATTTGAGACTTGGTAAGCAAGAAAAATATTTAGTAGGTAAATATGGTAAGCAAGAAAAAAATTTATAATTTTTTAACTGATTCAATTAAATGCAAAAAACCTAACATGCACAACGTCCTCGTATGTATTAAACAAACATATGTGTTTTACAGAATCTGATCGATATTATTATCATGCAATGTTATCTAAGCCAATGAAGTAGTTAAACAAATGTGTTTTCTTGCACTGTACGTCTATTTAGCTTCTTTTTATAACCTTACTTGACAAAAAAGAGAAGAGAACCCTTTTATTAGTTGAAGATGTTGTTTCGGTTATTAAACTTCCGCGAAGAAGACACACATAGTTCTTTTTTTTTGCTTCAAAGAATTCATACAACATATAACTTACATACATGAAACATCAGTGTGCACAAATAACCAAACTATAGCATACAAAAAAATACATGACAGTCTATCAAACTTGACTATAATGTTACTGGTTCGTTCAATCCAATTTTGGCTATGCAGAGAAGCAAATGACTCCGAATATTACTTAAATAAAAACTATGGTTATACCTTAGCAGCAAATGTTTGATCACAATGCAAGACTTCCTTTGAATGCAAGACTTCCTTTGAATAGCAGCAAATCACCATAGAAGCAATTGTTTTACTCAAATGCCTTGTCAAAATACACGACTTACTAACGTAATGCTTGCGAGAAACAGGGAAATAAACATCAGCTCCACGAGCAGCTCGGTTCTACAAAAACATGAAAATTGTAGATAACTATGGTCGACCTATAAAACAACAAAAAATCAGTGTAGAGACTATGAAAAACATAAAGTTTATTCTTCGTAAACGTATCAAATCTTTTCCTTCTCTCTCTCAATCTTCCATAGTTACTCGGGACTGAAGTTTGCTCGTCCTTTAGCTCGCCCTTAGCTCTCCGTGTTTGCTCGTCCCTTAGCTCTCCCTGTTTGCAAACGGCAAACTCATCCGATTTGGCATTCGCAACTGAAGTTCAAACTCATCCGTTTTGGCCTTCGTCCCTTAGCTCTCCCTAACTTTTGTCCTCCTCGTCTATGCTAAGGGCTGGCTCATCGATCTCGGGGTCAAGAACCCGCGACAGAAAACAGCAAGACTCGAAGGGAGAGAACGATGACGTGATGTTTCAAAGTGTTTCTGCTTCGTGGTGGTGAGTTTCGTACGCTCTTTATCAACATGCTGAGATGGGGATTCTAACCATAAGTTGGAAATGTAGTTGTTTCTACACGTTTAACGTCAACGCAGTTCGCGCATGAATGAAAAAAAAAAACTGGATTTGTTTCTTGTAATGGAAGCAAATAAGGAAACAAAGCAAAGAATTAAATGCTCCGTTTTTCTTAAACTCGCTCACAGAGTGACACGTGGATCCGAGGCTTCTCATGCATTCTCACAAAAATCGTTTAAGTAAAGCCTTAAAAATGCTTCTCCTTTTATAGTAATATGCAATTCTTTGAAGCAGAGGTTTGACCTAATAAAAGTATTTTATTATTTATGCCTCTTTTATTTGATTTTACTGACTTGCCGAGTTTATTCTATCTGGAAAAATTAGATCCATTGAAATATCTAAGAGAATTGATAGGTGTATGTTTGTGATTATCTTCAACAAAAAGCGATTCCTTAAATTAAAGGTAAAAGTACTAAAATGTTTAGCAATCCTTAGGTAGAACAAAACGAATGATAATTTTGACTATGTTGTTATTGATTATCAGATTTTTTTTGCTCATGATTCTGTCTAGATTATATGTATTCGCTGGAGATAATGCCATCATTTTTGGTTCACTTTCAGAAAGTTGAAATGAAGAAATAGTATTATCTAGTAATATGGAACAAATATATGAATATAATTTACAAACCTTATAGTAAGATCTATGATTTTAAAAATTAATGTTCTTACTTTCTGTTTCTCTAGATATGTGATCTATTATCGATAGCCTTATGCCACTTTATATAGTTTATAAGTTGTACATGAGAATAAGAATAAACGATCTTTTGTGATCGAATATTTAATTAGCCTTGGGTAGAAAGCATCGCAAGTTATATCTAATATGCTTTTTTGGAAATAAAAATATTCAATTTTTTTTTGAAAAGCTAGTATTCAAATATTAGCTCAAATTACATATATTACAAATCGTCAATTCATATTAAATTGACGGTGAGCAATATTACAAACCTCATTATAGTAATATTCAATGTCCATATTTTATATATTGTCACATTTACAATATTAATGTTTGACGCTTCTCCAAGTTCATAAGACTTTGTATGCAAGCAATATGTATTTCACCAAGTTTTAAAAGCATATCAAATTTATATAGTTAAACCAAAATAAGTAACCTCAAAAATTAAGCACGTTTACCTTTCCATACTTTTATCTTGCCAAATGTCACTACACAACTACACATATTATAGTTTTATCACTAAGAAGTTGAATTGTTTCGCTTAAATCTAGTGCAACCTTTCCCCATACAATCAATGGAAGCCTAACATCTCTGAAGCAACAAAATTTAAAAGGTTGTGGTGATAAGTATGTGAAAATACATATAATACGGTTGAGATAACAAAAAGTATAACTTACTCTTCATATTTTATTTCACAGGAAATCTTTTCCGTGTTCTTCCCATTAAGAGACACGATTTCAGCAGGACTAACCTCCACAACCTAACCGATAATATCTATAAAATAGGTTCGTTAAATAGGAATCAAAAATATAAAATAACTTGATTTAAAATATAAAAAAAAATCACCGACCAAATATTCAGGGCTCAGACTACCAGCTAAGATTTCATGAAAATTGACATGCTGGAAAACAGTCAATCTGAATGACAAATTGTCACAAAACCAAACCCGAGTTGTGGGTTTGAACCAAATTTTATAAGGATGTTTTGTTGATCGATAGGAGCCGCATGCTTGAGAAAGTGAAAAATTAATCATTATATTCGAGTTATCTTCTTGGAGGAGTGGTTCAAAATGAGTAACCAAGTATTTTTAACAGTCGCATGAATATTATCGCCTTGAAAAATATATCTATGTCTGAGCATCATTTGTTTTATAACAATAATTTTTAGATTGGAATAAAGCCTCAGAAAAATAAACTTACACTTGAATCGACTAACACCATCTCAATACTCTCAATACCTCTTGCGGAGTATCGTCTCCATAGACAAATGATCTTTACCTAATTTTCTACGTCCTTTTGCAAGGTTTCAATTCGGTAATGTGGTCAAAAAACTGCTGCCATCTTCTTTATGATCAAAACTCTCGGGTGTTTGGTATTGCGGTGGAAATTAAGAGATGCAGGTTTAATATATACTCTTCTCTAAACATTAGGTTAGAATATTACAGATTTTTTAATTAGGAAAGAAGATACTAATTACTTTGCAAAATATGTTAAATATGCTATTTTATAAGGAACCTACATTGATAGTCGATATATTCTTTTTTTTTATTACTGATTGACAAAACTTGTGGACCAAGCTTTATAACTTATGTTGTGTATAATGCGTCACTTTAGATATAATGCATGGTTAAATTTTTTTAATAAACAAATAGTAAATATCTTATTAATATAACATTTAAACTATAATCTAATACATTACTATGTACGATATAGCTAACATAATGGTAGATCTCTGAACTATGAAGCTGATCATACACATACACATACACATCTATTGGAGATCAAATATGAATCATCCTTATACAATAATGTGTTCAGGGTTTATCATAAGAATGTAACAAAATTATATATAGTCGCTACGCATATTCTTATCGGGCGAACCTCCATTTAATATATATATCAAAGGTTTCAATAACAAATATCAAAATACACCATCTGAACTTCCATTGATACCTTCTACGGAATGGCCATTATTGTAACAAATATCGTAATACACCATTGGCCATGCAAGGGAATAGAAAGAAACTCTATACAGAATGATGTAGATTGAATAGGTGTGATGGTGTTTTCTATGGAATTCATGATAAACGGAAAACAGCAACGATGAAAAATGGTCAGTGTGTACTGAGCATCTTTGTTTTACGTTCCAATTGTAAATGTTTATGACTATCTCTATTTTGCTTTATCTAAGCAAGTTGTCTTACTTAAATTAAACATGGCTGACCAACGTTAAATGTGAACTCCTCGTCTCTTTTTTTGGCTTAAAAAATACTGCAATTCTCTCTCTCTTTAAAGACCTCAAACCTTGTAACTTTTGTCCATAGTAGATACATGAAAGAGATCGATCCTTTTTAGTTATGCCACTATATCTTAATTATAGAAGTTCTCTTTTGTTTTATGTTTGACTTCTGCTTAACGTTCCATACATAAAGTTTTGATAAGTCTATGAAACAACATCTGATTCTCACCATGTTGACCTAATAAATTAACAATTCTTGTGTCCCTAAGTTTGACTCACACACGTCGCTGAGAAAACTTGTTCAAATTTTAAAAAATCGTGGGCTCAGCCGACGCGATAAATCTAGAAGCACCAAGTTTCTTTCTTTTTACGTTTCTCTTCATCACTAAGTAAACCCTAGATTATCCCCCTTTTCTTTCGATCTAAGATCTTCATAATTATCTTCTCTGAATCTCTTATCCCGATTCGATTTACATTCGGCTCGACCATAATTTTCACATACGCCATGTCTTTCTCCGACTCTTGATCGTACTCAAATGGCGGAGATCACAAGAGTTTCAGGAAAATCACCCGCGAGAGTACGCTTCTCCCCCCCCCCCACTCTTTCTCTCCCGTGTTTCAAAATCGGATTTCGGGCTGCCTTCTGGGAGCTTCTACTGTTTGGGGTTTCGTTTGAGAGCTCGTGTGCGTCTTAGGGGTTTAAGGCTTTTGTATTAGGTCAACATGGTGAGAATCAGATGTTCTTTCATGATCTTTAGGATGATTAAGGTATCACGTAAACGTGTTATGGCTGCAAAAAAAACAACTTTGCTCGTCCCTTAACGCAACTTATATAATATACTCGGGACTGATGTTTGCTCGTCCCTTAACTCTCCCTTAGCTCAACTTGTTTGCTCGTCCCTTAGCTCTCCCTGTTTACAAACGGCAAACTCATTTGATTTCGCCTTCGCAACTGAAGTTCAAGTCAGTTGTATGTTCTACCTAACTGTTGTCATCCTCGTCTACGCTAAGGGCTGCCTCATCGATCTCGAAGTCAAGACGACGCGACAGAAGACGGCAAGACTCTCAGGGAGAGAACAATGACTCGGATCCTTGAATCGTCGAGAGGTAATGCTTCAAAGTGTTTCGCATGAATGAAAAAAAAATTGGTTACGTTTCTTCTTATGGAACCAAATAAGGAAACAAAGCAAAGAATTAAATGATCCATTTTTCTTAAACTCCCTCACAGAGTGACACGTGGATCCGAGCCTTCTCATGCATTCTCACCAAAATCGTTTAAGGAAAGCCTTAAAAATGCTTCTCCTTTAATATATAGGGGATGAGAATATAACTCTTTAGAAAGCAATAAAAATGCGACCCTAATTAATTTTTATAAAGATATACAATAATGTGTGGGGATGAATAAGGCAATATTGTCAGGGGTTAAGTCAATTTTTGTTGCAAAGTCCACAAGAGCTGGCCACTGCATTGGACACACAAATATTCAATCAATCTCTTTCCGCATTTCCTTTATATATCCAATTTTATCTCACATTTTCGATCATATGTAATATACTAATAGTTATGTGTATATACAATATATTGACGATACCAGCTTATTGCCAATTCATGTTTCTTAACGTCTTATCTTGTATTCCACTATTGTGTAACATACTGTTAAACTCCACTCATGTATATATTAATTTTGCATTCGATTTAATATTATATAGTTGTGTAATTTCGTATTTTGGTGGAAACATGTGGTAAAAGTTTATAAGTTATTCGATGAGTTTATTGCATACAACTTATTAAAGTTATGAATGAAAACCTTAATGGGGGTGGATTCAATTAATCTAAGAAAAGACCCCAAGTCCATGATGTGAAAAATATAAGATAAAGAAGACTATATGTGTGTAGTTGGAGTTGGTATTTTTTTTTCTTGTAAAATGGCTTAGAGTTGGTAAAGTTGCATTATAGGTTTAGGAAATTGGAAGCTACAAATACTTTATCCAATAAGAATATCATGTACAAGTGATGGGAGATAAATGTTCACTCTCTTTCAAAGTAGAGCCCAAACGCCACAATATGACAATTTTTTGTGACATAAAGAATTGAGAACGACCCATGTCATGGTGGGAATCATTTCTCATCTCCACCATGTTTTATTTTATTTGTTTGTTTGACAATAAATATATTTAATAAATGAATGGTTTTATAAATCAAGTTTTTCTAAAATTAATACTTAGGTGTTATGCATTTATATACGGATTTCGAAACACGATAGAACATCTAAGGTAGTTAAGAAAATATATTAAACCTAGTTAATCTCTGATTAGCATGCGATATACGATATAAGAAAATTATATGCTTTATATAAAAGTTTGAGTAAAAGAAAGATTATAAAAGAGAGCGAATATTATAAAGCAATAACTTTGCTGGCTGATAGAAAAGAAAGAAAAACGTAGTTTAGTGTAAGAAATTGTGATAAAATGAGGGAAGAAAGGAGTGAACTTTTGCATTGGGTTCCATTATTTATCATAGAGTCGGCCTTTTTGTGGCTGCTTGTGGGGCTTTCTCATTTCACCGACCTTTTACTTCCGTTGCATTTATATCTATATTCAATTTAACATGAAAGTAGATACAGTTTCAGTTTTATACAAAAATCCAATAGAATAAGAAAAATAGATATACACCAAAAAAAAGGTTTTTAGTGTCAAATACTGTAAACTCATACGTAGTACGCATGCTTCCCATACGTATATGATGACAAGTTTGCTCGATAAGTCACACGGGCGTAAATCAGCATCATCCCATCACGTTACAATTTTTTTATTGAAACTTTGCATTATAAATTTTTGTACAACCATTTTCTTTTTCTTTTCTTTTGTAAAATTGTACAACCATTTTCCTTTCTATTAGAACACAAAAATAAAATGTAGTGTATTGTATAGCACATCCAAATCAAACTCATTAGTATCAAAAATAAAATTATGTACCACAAACAATAGGGATGAAATTATTGTCTGAGATCCAGGCCAGATCCCCAATTCACTCTAAATCAGTTTAAAACATTCAGATATTTAAAACATGTGAATTCAAATAGTAAAATTTTAGATCCGTCAAAATCGTACAAATATATATCGATATATGTTGATTTATAAACTGAAATAATAAAAATACATATATCTAGTTCAAAGACAGATCTACTGGTATGAAAAAAGGTCAGCTGACACATCTTAAAAATATATATGTTGTTTGTTAAGATAGTATGAGTTTCGTTAACTCTGATGGTGATTTCATTTAGCTACCACTCCTAAACCAAGGTTCAAACCATATTGACAGAAAAACAGTTGATTAGTAGACAAACTAAGATCATATTATCCAATCAATACACAAACTATTTTACTGTACGAGTTTGTACTTGATCTAGTAAGAATTTAAATCAGATACCTGAGATTACAAGAAATGACTTTTACATATGTGCAACTGACAACGTATCGGTAACATGCTGAGTTGGACCGATTTCTTGATGGTTGGTTTCAAAACAAATTTTTTTCAGGAAAAAAAAAAGTGTACAATTTAAAAAGAGATGGGTCAACCCCGAGTACCCCATCAATTACCATAACCAATTTAACCACTTGTGCAAGTGATGATATATTATTTTCTTTTACAAACAAAATTATATAACTTAATATTAGCCTTCAAGTTTCTGGTTCTAACATCTGATTTTCAATTTCGATGGCAGCCAGGGTGCTACTCAGCGGCCGCTCCCCGATTAACATGGAAGTTACTCTTCCAGTGCTCTGGCGATCCTTCTTTTAATTCTTTTTTATTTTAATTAAAAATTCTATTTAATTTTGACACCTCTAAACCAAAATCTTAAATCCGTCACTGGTCTAATTTATATTTGAATTTTCTGTATTTTTTGAATATTTGTATCTATCTCATCTCTACCAAATAGATTGCATAGACTTTGTAATTCTCAAATAACTGGAATTCACATCACACAAAATCCTAATTTTTATTTTCTTTTTCTAACGCAAAAATTAGATATTGTAGTTTCTTTACAGATTAAATCTCAAAATACAACTTATATTAAAAATTCTATAAATTAATAATGTTGAGACTTCGAGAATTTATTAATTTATAAAACTATTAATTTTTTTAAAAATCATTTTTGGATTTAAATTTTTTTTAAAAAAAATTTATTGTAAAAAAGTGAAAAAATAATTTCATTTATGATACTATATTTTTTTGTTAAGTTTATATAGATATATTTTAACTATTTAATTAGATTACTGATGTATTTTTATGTATACTGATTACATACTGATTACATATCTTAGAATGCAAATCATTTTTATAAGTAGTTGGATAAAATTATAAATAAAATTAGCGATGAAATTTATTTTAAAGAAACATAAACAACAGAAAGTTTTATATATTTTTATATAAAGTTTATATATATGATAATTATTAATTTATGATTTTAATGAGACTATATATCTAAAAAATTTAAAATATTATTATCTTACCGAATTATGTCATGTTTTATACTGATCCACTAAAAATTAAAAAAAAACTTATTAATTTATTATATTTATTTGTTTATCGAATATTAATTTATAGTGCTTTTATCGGCACGAAGGAGTTAAATTTGATGGTAAAATAAATGTAAAATGGATGTAGACATGTAGTAGTTGGTAGGATTATACCTATCTCGGTCAAATTGTAGTACAACAAACATCTGTCATATTAATGACAGTATTTACTTGCAAAGTGAAAAAAAACAGAGTGATTTGTCAGACTGCTTCGCTGGTTTCCAAATTCCCAAACACCACGCGCTCACTTCTCACGTGTACCTCAACCTTCTGGTCAAAGTTTGAACTAACGAATCCTCCAACTGATTATGCAGTCTTAAGGTCTTAACTCTTACGGTTTAACCAAAATATAAACATTATCTTATCCCATTCCATGTGCTTAACCATGTGGTAAAATACATATAAGTCCAAATAAAAATACTTCAATTCATTCTCCTGGATTGTTTTAGTAAAAGTCCAAATAGTTACCAAATAAGGTTTAAGTTTTCTTTTTGTTTTGTAACTGAGAAATAAGGTTTAAGTTTGGATACATTGAATTCCATTTTTTTCGACTAAATAATTCCATTATCTCCTTAAGTTTTTTTTTAAAACCATTATCTCCTTAGGTTTTTTTTTTGCAAATATCATCTTCTTAAGTTACAGCTATAATTATTTTTCAAATGCAAACTTTAGGTTAAAAAAATTACTTAAGTCTTGGAAATTTCAAAACTAAAAGCATTCGTTGATCGTTGAGTCGAGTAATATAAATTGTTGTATACTCTTATACAAACCAACAACATTGTCAATAGGCGCCTTGCAATATATATTACACACGTAAATTCTAGGATTTTTAGTTTTTTTTTTCTTTTTATAATCCAAGATATTTGACGGACTAAGATGCAGTTGACTAATTTTATGGTGATTTGTCTATCAGTGTCAAATAGACCCAAAATACTCACGGGATGAACTAGAGAGTTATGCTGTATGACCACACAATTTTTTTTTGAGATGATAGTTAATTTTTTTTATTTACAAGAGTCTGAAATAAAATCGATGAAACTAAATTTAAGCATTATATTTTTTTTTCATGATGTAATTTGGAACATAATACTAGTATTATCAAACTTGTATTATCAAAAGATTAAAACACAATCAATATGAAAATATGTGTGAAAAATTAAACCCTATTCTAAATATGACTATATTGTCTAAAGATCACAGACCAAACCATGTGAACTTTTCAAAATGCAAACAGTTTGAACTATGACCGGATGATTGTGGTCGAGTGGTAAGGAAACATGGCTGAGACACTAACACGTTTTAGATTTGATACATCTGTTACGTGAAAGTAAGTTACAATTATCTTGGTCACTTTACATATACTTTATGGTTTATTTGAATACCTGGAGAAATAGTTTATTCGTGAGTTGTACCTTTTTTTAAGATTAGCCTAGGTTTCTTCATGGGTTTGGGATACCCCATGTTAATTAAAAAAAACAGTTTGAAATATTATTATTCTGTAATAAAAAAACAATTCGATCTATAATAGAGAGAAGCATAAAAAAGTTATCAGAGCATCTCCAATCCAACTCCATTTTTTACTCCAAAATAGAGTAAAAGTGAATATGGAGTAACAAATGCTCCAACCCAACTCCATATCTCACTCCATTTTGAAGTTTACTCCATAGATGGAATAATCTATTTTTTGTTTGTTCATGACTCCATTATGGAGTAAAAAATGGAGTTGGGTTGGAGCAATTTTACTCCATATTCACTTTTACTCCATTATAGAGGAAAAAATGGAGTTTTACATTGGAGATGCCCTCACACTCCGAGAAAAATATCTAAGACAATATGCCGTAATAATTTACACCAAAAAAATATGCCGTAATAAAACCACCACGTTCCGGTTGTGTGTATCTTAAGGCAAGTTTTTGAATGTACTAAACTTTAATGTATTATATATTCATAAGGCAACAATATCCATAAGTATAGTACTATTATATTTTCATACCTTATAGATGTAATTAGAGATGGAAGAAAACAAAAAAAAAATTGAAATAAATAGAGAAAAACAAAAGAAGCGTTAATAGGGTGACACATGGATATTTAGGGTTATTTTTCAAACTTGCCTTCATACCGCGCACTAAACTAAACCCAATCTTTCAATTTATTTTCTTTAAATTCAAGAAATCGTCCCCAGAAACAAAAGAAAATACAGAGAGAGAGAGAGAGAGAGTTTGAAAAAAAGAGGGGACATGTGAAGGAGAGAGAGAGACGGGAATGAGATCTTTCTTTTTTCATTTCTTGTTTACAGTTCCAGAACAGTGAAAGAGGTTTCTAAAACAAAACCGGTGTTCATGAAATTGTCTGAATGATAAAATAAAAATAAAAAAAAAATCATTTTCAATTTTGGAAAAAAATCAAAACTTTATATTTGATTATTTCTTTCTATCTATAAAACCCTCTTTTCCAGTTTCGTCGAAATTCACTCTCTGTGAAAGTTTATGTGAAAAAGCAACCGAGTTCCCTTATTTTTTTCACAGAGTGATATTTTAATTGAAAGATCGGAGGGGGTCGTAGTCTGTGTGGGATAGAGATAGTTTTGGGTTTCAATAAAGGGACAGGGAGCGTCGAGGAAATAATATTAACAATAGACAGAAGACGAGAGAGCGTCAGAGAGAGAGAGAAAGAGAGACAAAACACTAATGGAAGAGACAACGGAGAGGAAGAAGAAGGTTAACAACGATGATTCCAAAAAGAAGGAGCGTCATATTGTTACTTGGTCTCAAGAGGTCTCTCTCTCTCTATATATATTGATGAATCTCTGTTATGATCCAACAGTTTCTGAGATGTGTGTTTTGGTTCACAGGAGGATGATATTCTTCGAAAGCAAATCACTTTACATGGAACTGACAAGTGAGTTTCTCTTCTTCTTCAATTCAATCTCTCTGGTGGGTTTTATTCGATTGATTCTGATTAAAAGATGTGTTTTTTTTATGTGTTGATTGGTTTCAGTTGGGCGATCATTGCTTCCAACTTCACAGATAAGAGCACAAGGCAGTGTAGACGCAGGTTTCTGGTCAACATCTAAATGATTTGTTTTTTTTTTTTTTTGTTTTTAAATCTGATCATGGAATTTTGTGTGTGTGTTGTAGATGGTATACATACTTAAACTCTGATTTGAAGAGAGGAGGTTGGTCCCCTGAAGAAGATACTCTTTTGTGTGAGGTTAGACCTGAACATCTTTTTGTTCTATTACTACATAAAGAGTTTTGTTATCTCTCATCTTGTGTGTTTGGTTGTATAGGCACAAAGAGTGTTTGGGAACAGATGGACTGAGATTGCAAAAGTGGTCTCAGGCAGGTATATATACTTACATAACAAACAGAAAAAAAGAGATTTTATGAATATGAAAGTAGATTTTGGTTAAAAGTGTGTTCTTTTTTTTTGGTTTGGTTGTAGAACGGATAATGCAGTGAAGAACAGGTTCACAACACTGTGCAAGAAGAGAGCCAAGTATGAAGCCATGGCGGCTAAAGACAATAATAATAATAGGATTGCTTCTTGTGTCAACTCTAACAACAAAAGGATATTGCTCCCAGATTGTGGTATCAGTACACCACCGAAAGCAGAAACCCATTCCCCTCTTTCTAAAAAGATTAGGTGAGACAACTTTTTTTTTTTGGTTTCTCTCCAAAGAATTGAGCTTTGAAACGTTTGGTCTATGGTTTCATTGTTTCAGGAGAAGTGACGTTCCAGATGTAACAGTGTTCCGTGGCTATGGGGATAGATCACACATAAAGGTTAATCCGGGTGTGAACCAGCATCTCTATGGGGATAGATCACATATAAAGGTTGTGAATCAAACAGGCAGTGCCAAAGAGAGTGAAGGTGAACAACTCTGCGCCAAATTTCTTCATGTTGTTGCTTTTCATGGAAACTAATGACATAGTGAGTTCTTATTCTGTTAAGCTGTTTATTTTCTGTAAAAAAGGTGAAGGGAAGGATGATCCAAAGGTAACATGTTTGATGCAACAAGCTGAGCTTCTCAGTTCATTGGCCCAGAAAGTTAATGCAGATAACACAGAACAAAGCATGGAGAATGCCTGGAAGGTAAACTATGCCGCGGTTTTGCTTTGATTCCCAACTCAGTTTGACTTTGGAAGCTTTATAACACACCGTTGCAAGATTCTTTTATGAGCTTTCTGGTAACATAAGTGCTGTTGTTGTTCTTTCTAATGATGCAGGTACTGCAGGATTTCTTTAGTAAAAGCAAAGAGAATGATTTATTCAAATACGGACTACCTGATATAGATTTCCAACTTGAGGAATTTAAGGATCTTGTTGAAGACTTGAGGATTAATAACGAAGATAGTCAATCCTCTTGGAGGTTCTGATTTCACTCTTCTTTAAATGATTGTTTTGTTACACCGGAATGGTTTCTGACATTTAAATGACCCTTTATAGGCAACCTGATCTCCATGATTCACCTGCAAGCTCTGACTATAGCTCAGGATCAACTACAATGCCACATTCTTCTGGTGATCAAACCCAACAACAACCCATGTCTGGTTCTCAGACAGAAACGCAGAAGCTAAATCCTGAGGAGTTACTACCAGCCTCTGATGCAACTTGTCATGATGTCCTAGAAAACCCTGATGAGATTATGCCTATGTCGGTTGAGGAAGAGTTCAAATCTCCTGTTCAAGTCACTCCATTGTTCAGATCTCTAGCAGCAGGCATCCCAAGCCCACAATTCTCTGAAAGTGTAAGCTTTGCATCTAATATTATGGTAATAGTTTTTTAATAAAGAGAAACCTGATGATGAATATGTCTTCTGCAGGAGAGGAACTTTGTGCTGAAAACACTAGGTGTTGAGTCCCCATGTCCAAGTGCTAATCTTTCACAACCACCTCCTTGCAAAAGAGTCCTTCTTGATAGCTTGTAAACCAAACCAAACCAAAAAAAAAAACACCCGCAGTTGTGTCTCCATGGAGCCGACATAACTTGCATTACTTCCCTCTCTTTTTTTTGCTTAGATTTTCTTCCTTAGGTTTTGCAGCCATATCGGCCTGAAAAGTTTTTGTGAAGCGGGCGTGCCATGATCTGCATTTTTCTTTTCCCCCTCTGTGTTGATAATCTAGAATCCAAGAATGTTAAAAGGTAACATTTCTAAGTCTAGACCTGAGTTTCTCTCTCAGATACTCAGGATGCCAGGAGTGTTTCTTTTCATCATTATCATACTTAAAACCCATTTCATCAAAGGGTTAAAAAGTATGTCTTTTTTTTTTTGAATTCATGACTTGTGTGTGTGTGTGTAAGAAACATTCTTTTGTTTGTTCTCCCTCTTTTAGGGTCAAACCCGGATACATAATCCGGGTCTTTGCCTTCCCAATGAATTCTTGATTTGTTGTGTTGTTGATTTTATGTACAGAAACCTATATTTTACATAAAAACAGAGTTTTTGTTTCAGAGTGTAAAAAGATAAAACAACTTCAGGAGAGCCATCTCGCCTTTCTATATAGAGTGATGATTAGAATTTATGAATAAGAAGAAAAGATAAGCCAAGACTTTCATAAAGGTTTTGGAGAACATTTCTTTTTTGTAGTAACTTCTCATAGGTGTGAGAAGAAGACAGAAGCATGAGGATAGTTTTTCAAAAAAAAAAAAGATTCATGTGATTTGTAAAGAGATTATATGAATGGGACTGATTTGATTTTGGTGTCAGTTATTGTGTCTTTATTATTATTATTATTATTATTATTATTATTATTATTATTATTATTATTATTATTATTAAGTCAGAATCTCAACATTATTACTATGAACGTACCTATGTTTTCTTGTTCTTCTCCTTCCTCCGTAGTTATAGTTGCAGAAACAAAAAAAAATGAAATGAAGAGGGTTCTTAGTTGGATCTGGATTGCTTCTCTATTAAATGGGAAGAATTAAAGTAAGTGTCAGTTAGTGGAAAGACATAAACGTAATCATCACCTTTCTTACCTTTTGTTTTTAGTTTGAAATTTCCAACCGCTCTTTCTTTGTACTCCTAATCCGGTTTTCAGTTCATGAAATCAATTTTTTTTTCTAAAATTGGACCCTAATACCGGTCGATCCGACCAAGAACCGCTTTTTAGTGTGGTTAACATCAAATCGACAATGGATTTCCGCTCATTACCGATGACACATCGATGCTAACAAACTTCCTGGTCCTGGTTATGGTCGTGTTAGCTCGCTACCCGATGTTACTAATCGTCATAAACATGAAGTTTTGTCCCTCGCACCTCATAGACATCATTTCTGCATTACAGAACTGAAATGCTTCGAATCCAATCTCTGGTGATAAGCTAAACATGTAGAGTATGTTGTATATTGTGGCCCATATGTTCATTCTCAGCTGGCGCAGCCTATGAACATAGTTTCAGTAGAATCTTTAGAACCTGTATTGAATCTTTCAATTAAACTTTCTTAGAAAGAGTTTATTACATGGTTCAGAATTATATAATGTAATACAAAGGAATATGATGTAATACACCCCCTCCCCCCCCTCTCAATCCTAAGGAATGGAATGTGTAGATAGAATGAAGAGGCTTGAAGTAGACATCCGAGCTAAGAGTGAATTGAAAGGACCAGGTTGCAACGGCTTAGTAATGTCAGCATGTTTATTTGTAAATACGATCGAGTGGAGATTAGTGAAGAAGGATTGAGATCAAGAACGAAGAGATGACGGATATGAGCTGAAATTCGAGAGCAATGAAGAGATTGACGAAGGAGGATATCAATCGAAGCTCAACGCCATGAATCAAATCGCACAAAAGCTCAAAATCGTCAACGAATGCAAAAGTTTTAGCTCTGATATTATTTTGAATCTTTCAATTAAAACTTTCTTAGAAAGAGTTTGTTACATGGTTCAAAAATATATATAGTACATTGATTAGAAAAGGAAACTAAACCAATTGTTTAATACATAACCGGGATATGATGTAATAACCTGCTTCCTAAAATTTTTTAGTCAAATAGATCAAATTTTCTTATTAAGATATAAAACAAGCAGTGGACGCTAGGGCACCATGATGATATGATTATAGATGGGTGGAAGATTGTTTAAACTTCAATTAATGTATGTTTTGATGCAAAAGTGAGATCAATGTATAGTACCATGAGGCAATGGGGTCTTTGGTGGTGTTTGTGAATCCGTCAAAGGCTAAAAGTTCACTTTACGCTGGCCTGGCTCTATAGGGTGTAAACCAAAGTGGGTCATAGACTCATAGTCGTTAGGTTGGTTCCTAAGGGCATCTGTATTGGTGTGATTTGCACAGTCTCTTAATTAGAGAAGTCCCTTAAAATTTTTTTTTCTTTGTTCGGAATTGGACAAGAGACATTTTTTATATAAGGAATTTTCTCTCTTTTTTTTTGGTCCTTGTGTTTCATGGGCTCCGCTCCGCTTAAGGGATACCTCAACATATCCCTATCAAGCACAAGTTTCTTATTTTACTCCCTATCGTTGGTTTCAGATAGAATTTTAGTAATTTCAAAAATCACGAGACTTATTGTTTCTAAGAGTTTTAGTTATATTATTTAGGGGGGGAGGGGGAATAAGAAACTTGTGCTTGATAGGGAGATGTTGTTTATCAATCATGAATTCAATAAAATATTAAAAAGTTTATTAAAACAAAGGTGATAAGATACTTTTGCGTAAAGGAAAAGATGATAATATTGTTAATGAATAAAATATGATAGTGTTAAAAGCATAAAATATGATAGCAACTACAATATTATGCTCTCAAACATATTTGGTAAAATACGTGAAAGTTTTCTTTTCTTTTGCTAAAAAAATACGTGTAAGTTCTTTATTTATTTATTCACGATTATCTTTTAACTATAAGAAACCATATATATAAGAGATGAGGTCATATATGTTGTTTGAAATAGTTAAGAGATTATTATTTACACGTATATAAACTTTTAGACATTCATAATACTTCATTTGTTTTGTAAGAAGTATTATTCTAATAATTCTTTTAATTACACATAAATATCATTTTATAATTTTAATATAAATTATATTTAATTTTAGTTGAAAATTAATTATAAACTGCTTATACATAAATTTATTTATTCCAAATACTATTTTCAAATAAATATAATTAATAACAATTTAAATACATTTTACTCATTTTTAATAATGTATGAAAATATCAAAATGGCTTTTTAAAAAATGAACTGAGTATAAAATATCAAGTTGCAAAATAAATAATTAAAACAGGATGATTAAAACGGAGTAATTAGTAACTCATTTTCTAATCATTCTGTAACCGAACGTTTGTAGTCTGATGGTAAATGATTCACAACTATAAATTTTACCACATACTTTGAGTTTCGACTACGGTCGATTAAAACAAAATGAAAAAATGATTTTCCTAAATAATTTTGGTGAATTCCCTGATTTAACATCCGTAAACAGTCATTAAGGCGTTAGTTGGATTGAAAGAACATTCATATTCAGATATCAGGATAATAAAAAAAAATCTAATCCCATACTGCTCACAAAATGCTAGTTGTCACTTGTCAAAAATACGCTTTTCCAGTAAAAATAAGGGAAATTGCATTGCATACACATAGCAACACAAAAAAAAAAATTTATAACCATAACAACTTCTTGGTTATGATATTGTTTGTATAATATGTATAAAGACAAAAAATACCCTTCATTCTACTATTTCAATTTCACTCTCACTTCCATCGTTCATCACTTCATCTTGTTCTTCTGAAACTATTTTTTTCCAGAATGATCTTTATTCTCTTTCTTTTGTCTGATGATCATTTATAAGCTTTATGAAATTCTTGGAAAGTGATACTTCGCATGCTGTGTAATCATCTGATCCAATAACTATGTTTGATCACGTTTCTCCATATATTTGTTTGGGTTTACATTTTTAATACTTCAATATATGTGGATTAAAAACAGAGGATGCGTAAGAACTAATGGAGAAGATGAACAGTAAATGTTGTGTTGTACTATTCCATTTGATAAATATAGAATAGTACAACACAATGTACTATAACATCATCTCCACTCCTCCTCCTCTTTTTCCTCTTCCTCTTACATCATCTCCACTCTTCCTCCTCCCCGTGCACGCAACTCTCACATAAGCTTTCCTTCGTGTCATAACACATACATTTATGGTGACATTCTCAAGTTGTTATGTTAACTTTGACCCTCTCAATTGGTTAGACACTGTGTACATATTAAAAATAAAAGTTTATGTGGTTGTGTCGAGTATTTCATATTCAAACTATCATATTAACTTTGACCCTCCCAATTGGTTAAACTGCTCTAATTTTCTTCATAATCTATATCCCCATATCATACGTCATATATTCTATACTATTTTAAATTACAGTATAGTATGATAAATTTTCTTTTCTCTTCTTTTGTAATTTACATCTCCTTCTCTGCCTCATAATTCTTCTTATTCACTACTTGATCAGTTACACTGTTTTGTTCTCTAACACTGTTGCCCATTCATCATCTCAATCTCTAAAGAAACTTTAAAGAATTTCATATATACAAATTTTGTGGGTGTATCGAGTATTCCATACCATAATATGTATAGTATAGTCACATAATGGATAAAAGTTTGGGTTTAGGGTTTAGGGTTTAAGATTAGGGTTTGGGTTTAGGGTATATGGTTTGGGTTTAGGGTATATGGTTTGGGTTTAGGGTATATGGTTTGGGTTTAGGGTTCATAGTTTGGATTTAGGGTTTATAGTTCAGGGTTTAGGTTTAGGGTATATGATTTGGGTTTAGAATTTTATATTTGGGTTTAGTATATGAATTTGTGTTTGTTTATTTGTCTTTACCTATACTATATGATTTGAGTTTAGATTTAGGGTTTCTCTCTCTCTCAATTTATCATATTATACTCTATTTTAAATTACAGTATAGTATGATACGTTTCTTTTTCTCTTATTTTGCACTTTGTATCTCTTTCTCTACCTTCTGATTCTTCTTACTCACTACTTGATCAGTTACATTATTTTGTTTTCCAACACCATCGCCACTCATCAGCTCTTTCTCTAAAGAAATTTTAGAGAATTTCATATATACAAAGTTTGTGGGTGTGTCGAGTTTTCCATACCATAGTATGTATAACATAGTCATGTAATGATAATGGTTTGAGTTTAGGGTTTAAGATTAGGGTTTGGGTTTAGGGTACATGGTTTGGGTATATGGTTTGGGTTTAGGGTTTTGGTTTGGGTTTAGTGTTCAGAATTTGGGTTTAGGGTTTATGGTTTAGTGTTTGGGTTTAGGGTATATGGTTTGGGTTTAGGGTTTAGATTTGGGTTTAAGATTTAGGATTTGGGTTTAGAGTATATGGTTTGGGTTTAGGGTTTAGGTTTGGGTTTAAGATTTAGGATTTGAGTTTAGGGTTTAGGGTTTACATTTTATGTTTGGAATAATCTATTCTATATCTATATTATATATAGAATAGTATATAATTCGAGCGTTTGATAATACACAAACACGTTTTTCCATGTATGGCTATATTCTTAATTGTCATAGTCTTTCGACTATACTAAATAACATATAGTATAGTATTACAAATTTAGTTTTAGAGCTTCAAAATCAAACACACGCGCCTAAAAGGAGAATTTGGTCAAGATTGTGTGCTAATTGTCCCATCCACCGTTTGCAACTGTAGAATGGCTATATGCTTGAGTTTTTCCTCCCTTATGTACATCTCACAAATTCTCCCTAAAAATAATTCTTGGTCTGTAATCACCCAAAATAATTTAAGAAATTACTTTAAGTTTGCTATATATGAAACTATTAATCACCAATTTACCACTTTTTTTTGCTGCGATTAGTAAGTGATATTTGTGTTTTATTTTTGGTCATCGATTAGTTTTTTTTTTTAGCAACTGGTCATCGATTAGTAATGTTTGTTTGATTAGTTTTGCCAATTTATAAAACGATTTCAAGTGCAAGTTTTCACACGTGACAACTGTCAAGATGTAATATGGACAAAAAGTTATCCTTTGCATGTGTGGGTCTAACGTAATGTGAACAGATAAACAAGGAATGTGTTGGGTCAATGCATGGAATAAAGTTATAGTTACACTTGAGATTAAAATATCCGAAAAGCGTGTAAACTACCTCCTTTTCATTAAACAGCTGTCTAATGTAACCAATAAGAGTTTAATAAACCTGTAGGTTTATCTAGATAAATCATTCGAATCTTTTACCACATTCATATCATTCTAGATTTGATGCAATCTTAATTATAGGAGTTTTGCTTTTGCTTAAAGTTAAAAATGTAAAGTTGAGACTTTACAATCTGACGAGGACTTGCTGACGCAAGCAAATACATAACCAGATCTAGTAAGTTAGTAGCCCACATTTTTACCGATCTATCCCTTCTCGATACCGGGCATATACCATTGAGATTCGCGGAACGAAAGGGTAATATGGTCTTTTAAAAGAAAAGCCAAGACCATGTAGGACAAAGCAGAAGGGTAGAATGGTAGTTTGCCACGAGACTTTTGAAATGTATGGTGGTGCGCTGTGCTTTATCTGTGTTCTCTCTCAGAATTTCACGTTCATTCTTCTTCTCACCTTCTGATATTTGTTTCTTTAGAATCTTCTTTTTTCATAAAAATAAAATCAAAAGTAGTATAATTATTATTCACCCATTTTCAATTACACCGCTGAGCAATCAATAAGGAAATAGAGAGAAAGAGAGAAGAAGGAGCTATTTGGCTTCCATTTTTTCAGATATTTTCTTGAATCTGTTAGTTGTCTGGAGAGAGAAAAGAGTGAGGCTTTTACCTTGTAAAATGGGTAATTGTTTGGATTCATCAGCTAAAGTGGACAGTAGCAGCCGCCACAGTCCTAATGCTAATTCTGGTTAGTATCCTTTGCTTTCTCTAATAGCTCCAAAGTTTCATTCTTTTATCCAGTTTTGTTTCTTGCTTCCTGGAGACCTCTCCTTACTCTTCTCATCGGTTCTTCAGTTTAAACCATTTGATTTCCAAGCTAAAGTCGTAACCTTTTTAAGCTGTTGGCATCTTATTCAAAGATCAATCCTTTTGAATTACCCATCTCTGACACGTGTCTGATGATTTCACTGATTGTATATATCTCTTTGGAACAAGTTGATTTGTATAGATACTGTCTGCACGTGTCTGATTTTAGATATTATCTTTTGGCTCTAATGTATATTTAGGTTCATCGGGTTCAAGAGTTTCTAGCAAGACAAGCCGCCGGTCCACGGTTCCCTCAAGCTTAAGCATCAGTTCCGACACTAGCGTAGAGTGTTTAGCTACTACACCAAGAACCGAAGGAGAGATACTGTCATCACCCAATCTTAAAGCTTTCACCTTTCACGAGCTCAAGAGCGCCACTAGGAACTTCCGACCTGATAGTCTTTTGGGGGAAGGAGGCTTTGGTTATGTCTTTAAAGGCTGGCTTGATCGCACAACTCTCACTGCTTCCAAACCTGGTTCTGGTATCGTTGTCGCTGTTAAGAAGCTTAAAACCGAAGGTTTTCAAGGTCATAAGGAGTGGCTGGTACGCTCTCTCTCTCTCTCTCCTTCTCGTAATCCTAAAGAGTTAGATGCTAAGTAACATGTTTTTCTTTTTTTTTGGTTTTGGTTTCAGACAGAAGTGAACTATCTTGGTCAGCTTAGTCATCCAAATCTGGTCAAACTAGTTGGGTATTGTGTAGAAGGTGAAGACCGGTTGTTGGTATATGAGTTCATGCCTAAAGGAAGCTTGGAGAATCATCTTTTTAGACGTATGTAATTATAATAATACCTCAGCAAAGTCTTGTTAAAAAAACCAAATGATTTTGTTTGGTGTTTTTGCAGGTGGTGCGCAGCCACTAACATGGGCTATAAGGATGAAAGTTGCAATAGGAGCAGCTAAGGGGCTTACTTTTCTTCACGACGCTAAATCTCAAGTGATATACAGAGACTTTAAAGCTGCCAACATTCTACTTGACGCAGTAAGCAACAACCCCACAGTTCAAGAGATTGTCAACTTCATTTCTAACTCTAAAACTTTCTTTATTGGTCTTAATAATAATTACAGGAGTTCAATGCTAAACTTTCAGACTTCGGTTTAGCTAAAGCTGGTCCTACTGGTGACAGGACACATGTGTCCACTCAAGTCGTGGGTACTCACGGTTACGCAGCCCCTGAATATGTAGCCACAGGTGAGACAAACTTTGTCTTCTGCAGCTCATCGTTTCACAGACTTTGCTTCATTTAACTCTTCAGCTCACATCTTAATTTTCATGTACAGGACGGTTAACAGCTAAGAGCGACGTGTACAGTTTCGGTGTGGTGCTGCTGGAGTTACTCTCAGGAAGAAGAGCCGTGGACAAATCAAAAGTTGGAGTGGAGCAGAGTCTAGTAGATTGGGCAACACCGTATCTTGGGGACAGGCGAAAGCTCTTCCGGATAATGGACACGAGGTTAGGTGGTCAGTATCCTCAGAAAGGAGCATACACAGCTGCTTCTCTCGCATTGCAGTGCTTAAACCCTGACGCAAAACTCAGACCGAAAATGTCTGAAGTTCTGGCCAAGTTGGATCAGCTTGAATCATCAACAACTACTAAACCTGGAACTGGAGTTGCTGGAGCTAGACAAGGCCAGATTGATTCTCCAAGAGGTAGTAGTGGACATGGAACAAGACAAGGTCAGATTGATTCTCCAAGAGGTAGTAATGGATCTGTTGTACAGAAATCTCCGAGGAGGTATAGTTATGATCGGCCAGTCTTGCACATAACTCAGGTTGCTTCTCCGTTGCCTTCTCACAACAGTCAATCTCCTCGTGTAAGATAGATAGAATCACTGTATTATTACGTATGTTGTAATGGTTTGGTGTTGGTTCTTTTCTGGCATAAGCATTTTGGAATAGTTTTCTGCTGTAAAGTTATGTAAATGAACGAATCTGTTCACACTATTGATGTTGTTCTCCTACTTTAGGTGAGCATTCTGAGATTTTTGTTTTGAACTTTTACATCTTTTGAATTGTGATTAGGAGACTTTTGATTCAGAGCATCTCCAAAAAACACTCTATAACTTCATATTTGAAGTATTTTGTTCTCCAAAAGAAAACTTCAAAACTTAAAATTTGAAGTTTTTAGTTGTGAAACTTCAAATATAGTATCACTACTAAAAACTTCAAATTTGAAGTTTTACTTTTTATTTGCATTTTGGTCTTTACAATTACATACTACCTTTTATGATTCTTAGATATTTTATTGTTTATCATTTTAATCTTTAAAAAAAAATCATATCACATAATATTTCATATTTGTTTTCATAAATTTAAGTTTTACACATAAAACTAAATAAAAACCTTAAAATAAGAAGTTTTAAGGTTAAAAAACATCTTTAGACTTCTTTATTTTTGCTGAAATTTTAAATTGATTATCAACAAAAAGAAAAAATATAGGCCATTAAGGTTTATACTCTCTGATGGGATACAAGTTTAAAACAGGGATAAAAAAATATCTTTAGATTTCAAATATGAAGTTTAAAAACATCTTTAAACTTCAAATATAAAGTTTTGCAAGTTTCAAAATAGAGTGTCTTTTTCTTGTAGTTTAATATTTAGTTATATATTTATATTTATAATTTATATATTTACTGTAAGATTTTATTAATTAATATCAATGTAATATTTTATATATGTGTTAGTTATTTATAAATTTTTATGAACTTATATTAATTATAAAATGTATATAGACCATAGTGTAAAATATAAATAATTTTGAAGTTAAATTTGAAGTTTTGCTTTTGGAGAAGAACACTTTAAAACTTCAAATTTAGAGTTTTGAAAACTCTAAAATAGAGAGTCCGTTTGGAGATGCTCTTAGTACAATGTCATATTATATATACAGTCTATATTTTCTGTTTTTTTTTCTAATTTGTTTTACAGGAATTAATAATAGCATAATTCATGATCAAACTGTAAATGTTATAAGATCTATTTACTAAAAACCTACTTGTTTGTGAAACAACAAAGCATCTGACAGTAACACTAAAGAGAACATGTCAAAGAGTCAGGACACAACCAAACCCAAAGTAAAATACACTGAAAACATATAGAACAAAAATTATTTTATCATAATAAAGGTAAAGCATTTATACAATTATTTATCATGGCTTACAAAATTATTTTATCATAATAATAAATTATTTACAAGAGTTTATAAATCACAATGTTCAAGAAATCGCTAGGTGTAATTACCCGACTAACCAGATAATTTGGGGTCAAGGCGTTAACAAATTATTGATTTATTTTATACATACTTTACTTTTATATGAGATATTTAGTTCTTGAGTATTATAAAAGTATTGTGACGAATTATCAAAACTAGATATACAACACAAAAGAAATTAGAAAATAGTGGATTTATATTAGCATTATTTCTTAATTTAACATATTTATATTCATTTTAACCGATTTTTATGGATTTAGATTATTCAGTTCAATTTAAATTGTTCTAAATCGGCTGCAGTTATATAAAGTTGTTCTTTTTAGGACCTTGGTTGAAATTATATAAATAGTAATAATAATGTCTGCTCAATTCTTTTTTATATTCATAAACTTTATAATATAATGAATGAAAATTTTAATTAATTTAATTATTTAAACTAATTCTAAAATAAAATGTAAGTCTAACCCAATTATTATCACTTACCAAATAACATAAATGATATTACAACTAATAATTTTTGGTAGCTAATTTTTAAAACTATAGAAAGTTAATAATGTTTAATCAACTATTTTGTATTTATATACTATATAAAATAATGTATAGAAATTGATATAATGATTTCATTTTCAAATAAAAATATTATTTATATATATTATAAATACTATAATAATTACTAATCTATTATAATGTCCATATATATTATAAATAATTATGTTTTGAAGATTGGACGAATTATATTAAATAAAACATATGAGAATTTTAATTAAAAATATTTTATTTAAGTCAAATAATATAGTGAATAAGGTAATTTTATGATTGAAAACAATTATAAAATGAATTTTTGGTTCATTGATTGTGGTTTGTATTTTTATTTAGAAAAATAAATAAATATTTGGAAAAGAATATGTAAAAATTAGGAAAACGTTAGCAAAAATTTGATAAAAAACAAAATAATAACAAAAAAAAAAGTCCGAAAATATGCATAATATGCGTTGGAAAATGAATATGATGATTACATATATAATTCCACAAACATTTTCTATTACTAAATGTTATCAGTTATTACTTTACGATATTTCATGCATAATAATATAATATATATTTTTGTACAATATTTATATCCGTAAATCTGCGGATAACCATCTAGTATCTTTTATTCTAATCGATCTTTATATATTCTTCATATACTTCCTCCATTACCTTTATGTGAAAATAACCTTCATCTCCGTTAGTATTATTTGGAGCCATAGCAACATCATCATTTATTCTACTGAAATTCCCAAACCCATCAATGCTAACAGTTACATTTGCTCTAATCTTGACACCATAATTGACATCATTTTGGAGAATGCTTTTTGAAATAGCTAGAGAATAATGAAGTGATAATGATAATGATGAGGTATAAGGTCGAAACCCGCAACACCTTTCTAAGTCTTGTATTACTTTTCCTTAACAAAGACTAAAAATTGTTTATTGTTCCTTTTAACGTTTTTTTTGGCAAGCTGTTGAATGGAAATTAAACATGTAACTAAGCTTGAATGGTTGGTCAGTGGAACATTAGCTGAACAACTGGAAAACTTAACACTAACTAAATATCTTATCAAGTACACATAACCACACATAACCACAAGGGTGGTTTGGTCGGGTGGTTGAAGCCAGGGGCGAAGCTAGTAAAGAGAGAGGGGGTGCACATGCACCCACAATATTTTCAAAATATAGTGTCTTCTTCAACCTAATTTCATATATACATAATAAAAATTTATACTGTGTGCACCCAATGAAAAATCAATCTGGATTCGCTACTGGTTGAAGCCTCGTAAAAAGATTCTAAAGGTCGCGGATTCGAATGTTTCCTAACTCGGATATCCATCATTGTGGCCATGCAATAGCAGTATCTAACTCCCCTTGCAAACAATCGAATCTGACTGGTACTGAAGATCTTCTGAGAATTAGTCGGTTAGATAACGGTCCGCTGGATATCTCGGGTTAACAAAAAAAAATACACATTATTTTTTCACTCACACGTAAGTAAATAGATTCCTGAGAAGGTGACAGCGCAGTGGGCTTATTTTACTTCGCTGGCCCATTACGTTTTTACATTATCGGTCATATGTGGCCCAGACTCAAACATTCGTATTTGTCTCATCACCGACCTTCAACGTCTCTGCTTGGCTGCTTTGAGAACATGTCAAAGACTCATCAGGCACACCAAACCCAAAGTAAAACACACTGAAAACATATAGAAACAAAAACGGTTAAAATGATTTAAAACGTTTCAGAGCTTTGTCCAACAGTGTACGATGATCAGAGGATGACTCTCTGGATTGCTCTCTCTCTCTCTCTCTATTGGAATTCACCGTTTCCATTCAACTTTCATCGATTTATCTGAAATAAACATAGAGCAGAATGGGCTTAAAAGACAGAAATTTCAGTTTAAAGGACTGTTTATAACTAGGGATGGCACAGATCGAATAACGGGACTGATATTCGAAGAAGCCCAAATACCAGAGTCTATTTATTTATTTATTTGGAATTAAATAGCTTGAATTTCCTAGGGAAAAAATACTGAAAATACATATAGTGATTTTTTACATCTTTTTGTTTGGTATATAAAATGCCTGTTCTAGAAAATATTAAATGATACTTTCGCAGTGACGATTGTTCCAAGGCGGTTGCATGTGCTTCATCGTCTAGAATCCATAAATATTTTACAGTACAATAATCTCTTAATACTTTCTTGAAGACACAATAGCAGTAATTCTTTATCAAATAATTAAAAAAAACCAGTAGTTTCACTGCACAATCATTAACTAAAGAGAATTTTAATAAACAAAAAAAAAAAAAAAAAAGTAGATGAACAGTTCATCGGAACAAAAGATTACAGCTCGACATTTGTTAGAATCTCGACACTTTAAAAGAAAAGACACAGACGTAATGGCTTCGTTTTCAGGAGAACAAGAGACGACATACATTTCTTGATCTCATTCTCACCGACATGTGACCAAACATCATCTCTAACCTGTTCAATTATACAGTACTTTTAATCAAACAAGTGTTATTATCATACATGTTTGAACAAAATCACGTGTTGCATTATTAAAAATAAAGGGTCCCTTAGAAAAACAAAGCACATGATCAATTTGTTTCCAAAAATTAACAAACGAAAAACTAGTAATGCTCTTAAGTATCCTATGATCCTGTTTGGATTTTAATACGTTTTATCTATTGTCAATTCTTTTGGCATTCATAATTCTACATCTACTGGTCAATCAATACTAGTTATTAACAAGTTGAAACTAAATCAAAACTTTTTCAGGAAAAAAAAACTGAATCAAACCAAAAATACTATTTAAGTCAGAAGACAGAATATATATATATATAGGTGAAAAATAAAATAAAATTAATAGTCCATGTTCTTCCATGTATTTTAAAAGTTCTTTAAAAATAAAAAATAGAAAGAAAAGTCATGTTCTTCTATGCATTAAAACCAGTCTGTCAAGCTGAGGTTGTGCAATGTGCAGTAATGAACAAACAAGCAAAGATTTAATTACTATAAAAATTGCATTAAATGCATTCACTTAATTTTCCCATGAACATCTTAACTCTTTTGATCCCCAAGCTATCCCCCCATCTTCCCAATAGATCTGCCAGTCTGTGATCCCAGAAAAGAAAAAAAGATGAAAACTTTCAATGAGTTTCTGTTTCTCTAAGCCAAAACACATCTCCAAACACTTAAAATTCTTACAGCAAAAAAATGCAGAATTCCCTCCAAAAACATGTATTCTCCCTCACTTTCCTTCTTCTCCTTCTTCCACTACTTTCTGAGTCTCAGTTACCTCCAACTGAATCAAAAACTCTCCTTGATATCCAGAAGCAACTACAATATCCACAGATTCTTCAATCATGGACCAATACAGCCAACTTCTGCAACATCCCTTCTTCTCCTTCCTTGAGAGTCATCTGCTCCAAAGGTCACATAACAGAATTAACCATCACTGGAAACAGAACCAGTAAGCTCTCTGGAAGATTTGAAGAGCTCTTCACTCTTCTTACAAAACTCTCAAGCTTAAACACTTTGTCTCTTACCTCCCTCGGTATATCTGGTCCTCTCTCTCCTAAGATCATCACCAAGTTATCACCTTCTCTCCAGTCTCTCAATCTCACCTCTAATTTCATATCCGGGAATATTCCAAAAGAGATTTCGTCTTTGAAGAATCTGAAAAGCCTTGTTTTAACGGACAATCTGTTCAACGGTTCTGTCTTTGATCTCAGAGGGTTGTCTAATCTTCAAGAGCTGGATTTGGGAGGTAATAATCTTGGTCCTGAATTGCCTTCACTCCCAAGTAACCTCATCTCTGTTTCATTGAAGAATAACTCCTTTAGATCCAAGCTTTCAGAACATATCAAGAAGCTGAATAAGCTTCAAAGATTAGACCTCTCTTCCAACGAGTTCACCGGATCCATTCCGGAGTTTCTGTTCTCTCTTCCCTCTCTTCAAACTCTCAGTTTGGCTCAGAATATGTTTAGCGGATCGCTTCCAAATTCTTCTTGCAGCTCTTCAAAGGTGAGAACTTTAGACGTTTCTCGCAATCTTCTAACTGGAAAGCTTCCGTCTTGCTACTCTTCCAAGAGTTTCAAGAATCAGACAGTGCTCTTTTCATTCAACTGCTTGTCTTTGAATGGGACTCCTAACGCCAAATATCAGCGTCCTCTTTCTTTCTGTCGAAACCAAGCCAGCAAAGCAATAGCTGTGGAACCTGTCCCCAAGGTTGAAGAGAAAGATTCTGCAAGAATCAAACTCGGCATGGTGATTCTTGTAATCACCGGTGTGGTCATCCTTGGAGCAATTTTGGTGGTGTTGGTTTTGATTGTCTTGAGAAGAAGAAGATCAGGAACAGAGGAAGATACTTTTGAAGTAAACAACAACAACAATGATAGATATGCATCTGATAAAGTCTCAGTTTGCAGCACCGCAACCACCAGCACTAAGTCATTACCAGATTCAAGTAAACAAAGACTACTACTATCACTTTATTAATTCAGTTTTTTTTTACTCTAGCAGAACAATTAAAAGAATGTTTTTTTCAAACGTAGGACGTGTACCGCAGACAATGAGATCTGCAGTGATTGGTCTGCCACCGTACCACATTTTCTCCTTGGAGGAACTGGAAGAAGCGACTAACGACTTTGATGAAGCAAGTCTTCTCTGCGAGCAGGTAAACAACAACAAAACATAACATAACATAATATAAAGCCTGACTGGTTGATATATTTTGGTATTCCAACAGTTGTACAGAGGTAGACTCAGAGAAGGCATAGCAGTGACAGTGAGATGTATAAAGCTAAAACAGAAGAATTTACCACAAAGCTTAGCCCAGCAGATGGAGGTTTTATCAAAGCTAAGGCACATGCATTTGGTTAGTGTTCTTGGACATTGCATTGCTAGTAACCAAGGCCACAATCAACACGCTGGACACACCATCTTCATTGTCCAAGAGTATATCTCAAACGGGTCGTTGAAGGACTTTCTTACAGGTAAAAAAACCTGACAAACACAGAAACTCATCATTCTATTTTCAGTAGATTCATATGGGAATGTTTAAATCAGATTGTAGGAAGAAAGAGGTGATGAAATGGCCTCAAAGAATGGCGATAGCCATAGGAGTCGCTAGAGGGATACAGTTCTTGCACATGGGAGTAGCACCAGGAATCTTTGGGAACAATTTGGATATAGAGAATATTCTGCTTGATGGAACACTCACTGTGAAAATCAGTGGCTACACTATTCCTTTACCATCCAAGGTATAAAACACTTTGCATAGTTTTCATTCTTTCATCTTTTAGTTCAATCTAAGAATTTTTGTTTCTGGCATTTGTAGGTTGGAGCAGAGAGTCATCAAGTCAAAACTCCCCGGAGGTATATATCTCTTACGATATGTTTTCTTGTATCAAATTCTGAAACTTGTTATGTAATTGTGTGCCAGTAATGAGGATGGAGAGAAAGAAGATGTGTACCAGTTTGGAGTGATACTGCTTCAGATTATCACAGGGAAGGTAGTATCTGCAGGCTCTTCAGAGATGGGAAGTCTGAAGCTTCAGGTCTGTTCATGTTTCAAATTGTCAATTAAAAACTTTTTCATATTTTGTATGCTTACAAAATTTGGAATCGTCTTTCTGTTATACTTCACAGCTAGAGAATGGTTTGAGAGATGAACCGTCCGTATTGAGCAGCTTAGCAGATCCAAGTGTTAGAGGATCATATGCTTATGAGTCGTTGAGGACAACAGTGGAATTTGCGATCAACTGTCTTTGTGAAGATCAGAGCAAGCGACCATCGATTGAAGATGTTGTATGGAATCTGCAGTATACAATTCAAGTGCAACAAGGATGGACAAACAGTGGGAATCATGAAGCAACCATGAAGGCAATATATGAATGACAAATCCTCAAGAAAAAAAAACAGATCATAGAGAGAGAGAGAGAAACTTGTAGAAACAATAATGCAAGATGAATGTAGAGAGCAGAGTCAATAAGTAGTTTCATGGACTACAATATTACATAAACTATCTTACATTTAAGATTCCAAGCTAGCTTAGTAACCTGTTGTTTTAAACAAAGCAAAAGAAGATCTCTGAGAATGATCAAACTGAAATAGATACCGATAATTATGAAGATGAAAGTGGTTGAGATAATACATGGAAATATAAGAACATTAAAAGCAACAATCACAGAGTTTGAAAAACACATGGAAGACAGGAAAGAGAAAGAGAAAGAGCTGGTGGAACCAAACACAAAAGAGAGGATGTTCCAGAGCATATTATAGTAACTAGTCTGCAGTCCAGCTTTGTTCCACAACCTCGCGGACTCTTCTGTTGTACTCGCGTTTGCTTTCGCTGAACATTCGTGCAGCTTCGGAATTCGCAGGAGAATTTGGATTAGGATCACAGAGCAATGACTGTGATTTAAAAAGAAAAAAAGAGAGAGATGGTTCAGTCAGCCAATGTAATCATATCAAGAACACCAACAGTTCAAATGAAGATCAAAGATCTCTATCTAATGAAAGGGGAGTCTAGGAAGCAGAGGAACAACAACCATCAACTATTTTCTTTAGAACAAAGACATGAGAAGCATTTCAATATGAATTATTAACCTGAATGGAGGTAAGTATAGCAGCGACATCATATATAGGACTCCACTGGTTTTGGAGGATGTCCAAGCATATACTCCCATCAGCATAAACTGCAGTAAAAAAAAGACCAACCAAGTGTCAGTTACATGCACTGTAGAATAAGAAAAACCTGGTGTTGTATTGTATCTTTAAACTTACTGTTTGGATGGAACATCCGTGAAACAAACCGAACAGTCGGTGGTTTGTTTGGATAATCTTCAGAAAACTGGAGTGAGAGTTTGAAAGTACCTGACAAGAGAGAATGTAAGATTGGGAAACAATTCAAGAAAGGTGATTACAATAACAAAATAGCCATACCTCCATCCCATGGGGTGTCATCAGGCCTGAAAACAAAAGATGTAGTAAGTTAAGTAGAGTGAAGAAAGACTCAAAAAGTATTAAGATATGTGGTTTGATTACCCGAAAATAACAGCATTCCAGAGCATGATGTTGTTGTCTTGAGGAGCACCGCTAATACCAGCAGGTGGGTCTTGCTGCAACCTCTTGAAATCCCTCATCAACCTCTTCCTAGCTGGAGTCGACATTCTTCTCTTACTCTAAATCAAAATTTCAATGCGTTCCCTTAAACATGTAAGTATGGCCCTATCATCTATTGGGTTTTATCATGCATTATGAAATCTACCGACGATTACATAATCTATATGATCATAAAGCTTAGAAGCAAATCAAAATAAATCAAATCGGCAGAGTAATCTGTTTGAAAAGCATATGTGATTAAAAAAAAGTAGAAACTTTCGGATCTAACAACGAAGCAACGTGTGTAATATATGAGAATTCATGAGAGAGAGAGAGAGAGAGAGAGAGAGAGAGAGAGAGAGAGAGAGAGAGAGAGAGAGAGAGAGAGAGAGAGAGAGAGAGAGAGAGAGAGAGAGAGAGAGATCTCACTGTTAAAAGATGGAGGCGAGAACGGTCGTCGTCAAGCAAGCATCTCTTGTCGCGCCGAGAAACGGTTAGGAATTAAAGGGAAGATGATGATGAGAGAAGAGTCTCCGATCCTGGATTGAGAAATGATGAAGTGGTGGTGACAACTTCGTATAACGCACGCAGATGAATATATATTTGCTGCAATTGAAGAAAGTGCTTAACCAGAATTATACCGTTATATATTCAACTTCATAATAACCGGTTTTAACCAACAAGTATAACTGAGTTTATAAATCTTTACTGCGCTTCTATTTGGGTGCAGAAGAAATCATATGGATTTTAGTAGACCTAAGTACAGAGCACATTGGTTGTGTGGTTCATATTTTTGGTTGCTTTGGGAGGTTAAGAGAGGCCAAGGGTGTATAACAGATCAAGTGTCAGAACCATCATCTTCGGTTTATTCTTCTTTGCTCGGGCATGTTGGCAAAAAACACCTGGATCCAATACTTGTGGCTATCAAAGTTAGAGCCAGAGAAGAAGATGGCAAGATGTGGAAAGTATAAATAAGATGAGAAGCTTCCAGGTGTTTGTTTGACTGGTTAAGTATATGAAATGGACAAATGGTGATGCATAAGTTTACTGTGAGCAACATCATGGCTCTCTTTGAGGTTTGCATTTGGAAGACACTGACCGACCTAAACCCAACCAAAAGAAAGAGTTCATTGTCTGGTCTATTACACTCGGTTTAATGTCTGAATGCGATAATCCACACAACAATCTCTTTCTCTTTGTTGGTTTTAGTTTCTTCTATACTGCAAATCCCAACCCCTTCGGTTTTGTGACCTTGCCTATGCTTCGTTGAGTAACCTATATGCCTCCTCTTTAGGTGTAGGGAAGATCCTTTGTGATCAAGACTTATTTGTGAACTAAAGATAACATTAAGAGGAAGAACAAATTGATTCTTGTATTACCAAAAGTCTAACCGTTTGCTCTCCAGTCTTCACTACAAAATGATTTTTTCCTACACAACAACACATCCCATTTGGTCTAAAACACTGCTTCAGTCTCTACTGCTACTCGTTGACTGCGATAACAAAAAGATGGGATGGACACAAGAACCGAGTTCCCAAGGTTGTCTGTGATTCTCAATCATCTACTCCATTCATAGTCTCCTCCATACTTAGGTGACGCATTGTTAAGACGATTAGAGTCTTCTGGTTTGATGGAGTTTGCAAATGCTTGCCAGCCTATAAGGTGCGGCAAGATGAACTGCAACACAATGTACAAAGTTAAAACAAAGGAAAAATCGTTTTATACAAAGAGATAAAGAGAGAGAGAGAGAGGGGTCACGTTGAAAGCAGAGATAAGAACAGCAAACTCTGCTTTAGTGATAGGTATGTACACACTCTCATCTACATTCAAAAGCTTGTTTTGAACACCTTGATGAAAAAACACAACAACGGTGGAAAACAGAAGAGCTTTTAATCCACGAGTATAATATGAATTCAGCAGTCCATGAAAGAAACAAGAGAAGTATTCGTTTACTCAGGTTAAAGAAGCGGCCAGAACCATCTGGAAGGGGTTCAACTTTCAGCACTTTCCTCACTTTACCTTCATCACTACTACAACAACCACAACCCCCAACATTGATTCACGAATCAGAACTAAAAAAGATCAACAGAATCTGTGTAATTAAATAGATCTTACAGGGTCCTTCCTAATCATACCCTTTTCCCTTGTTAGGATCATGAAAGAATTCACATGATTCCCTCGGCCCAAGGCTAACTAAATTACCAATCTCTGTAACCGATAATGAGAACACCTGCAACAAAACAATGAACTTACCACAATCATAAAAGACTACTTCTTTCATACAATCATCGTCACAAAGTCTACACATGATCTAACCACAATCATAGTTAAAAGTAAAAAGGTCTTTTCTTTCACCAAACACAAGTGATGATGATCATTATCACAATTCGATAGACTACAAAGGTAAAGATAACACCAGACCTGTTTCCTGCTCCAATCGTACTGACGAACACCAGCTGCAGGAGCAAACTGAAGCAGCAAGAACCCTTCCTTAGAAAGCTTGAACGCACCAGACTGAAAAAAAGACCAATAATCTAAGATCAATATTGCAGATAAATGAATCAATAGAGGTTAGTTAAGAAAAAAAAAAGAGAGAATACTTGTAAAGACACAAACTCGGGGGCACGAGGCTCTATAGTAAGAGCAGCTTTGCCTTTGTAAATAGAATGACCCACATAAAACCGTGTCGAAGATCCTCCTTCCCCTAATCCAAACAGACATACATACATACACAGACCACAAGTATAAGCTCTATGCTATTCGAAAGTTATGGGCTTTCAAGCTCCCATTTTCAGAATTCAAACAAAAAAAAAGGAACAGGCTTTTTCGAAGTGGGGGTTTACCGTTTTGCGGAGGAGAGTAAGGTGGTGAAGATGAGTCGCTATACCGAGACTTCACCGTTAGCTTCACCCTCTCCTCCATCGGTTTCACTTTCACGGCGAAGCAATGCCCTTTTCCGACGAAACCACCGCCGGTGAGAAAACGAGCTTCTGGGAATCGATGGGTTAAGAATGTTTTGGAGTTTACAGCCATTGGAGGAGAAGATAAGAGCTGCGGCATCGTCTTCTTCTTCTTCTCCACTTGGAGATGGATACGACGGAGGAAAAAAAGGTTTCAAATGCAGAGAGAAACTTTTCGTTAATTCGCTTTTACCATATAATATTTAAAAACCTTACAGAAATGCCCCAATAGTTTTATCTAAAAATGCACGGCTCAGATTTGTTTACTAGCTTGTCAACGGCCTAGATTAGTTTATTAGAAAACGACATCGTTCCGCAGGGGTTTACAGTTTATTACGCCGGCGAGAGCTAAAGTTTCAGACCTCGACGAAGAAGAAGAAGACAACTTTTTTTCTTCTTATTTGAAGATGGCTATGCAGTCCGGTATAGGGTTATCAAGGATTTTGATTCTAGCTGGAGCAGGTAGGTAACTAGGGTTTTACGTTTCTCTGTGAAGATTTATCCAACTCTCTTTTTTTGTTTGCTTATTTGGTTTTTCGAATGTGAAAGGTTATACAAGTACTATTCTGGTCAAGAATGGAAAAATGGCGGATCTTTTAGGGGAGCTACAGGTATTAACGATAGCTTTTAAAAACTTGTTCTTCTTAGTTTTTGAATGACAAGGGTTTTAGTAAAAAAAGGTTCCTTTTTTGTTTTTGTTTTTTTGAAGTCTTTGGTGAAGCGTTTTGAGAAATCTAGAGATCATTCAGATGATGATTCTGATGACATGGCTACTCAGGTAAATGTGTCTCTCTCTCTTGAGGTGAAGAGCGTGTCTGAATTTGAAAAAGTCACTATTTTTTTTGTAGATGCAACGGTTAGCTATGGACATCCGGCAGATATCCTCCTCCCGCCAGATTACTGTCATGAATGGATCTCAACGAGGTCTGTTTCTGATTTTGTATTTTCAAAAAATAATATGTGTGTGTATAGTAAGTAATGTTTGACATTCTCTGCTACCTTTTCCAGCTGACTTCACCCCGTTTATAGTCCCGGCAGCTACGTTAGGAGCTATAGGTTACGGCTACATGTGGTACAAGGTTAAGTTTATCATTACTTTGTTTGTAACTTGGGGATCATTTCTACCAAGCCTGATGTTGTTTTGTTCCTGTGGTGTTTAGGGTATGTCATTCTCTGACATCATGTGCATTACAAAGCGGAGCATGGAAGAGGCGGTGTCGAACTTGACTAAGCATTTGGACACCGTTTCTGAAGCTCTTTCTGTAGGCTGCTTCTTCCATCACTTGTTACTGCCTCTTTTTATCAGGGCCTTGGATTTATCATGATCTTTAAGTGATTCCAATTGGATAGTGATTTTGCTTTATGGTGTTGGTTAGAGTGCTAAAAAGCACTTGTCCGAGCGGCTGAAGAGGACGGATGATAAGATGGAATTGCAGAAGGATCTCTTAAAGGGAGTCCAGGACAATGTACGAATATGTCATTAAGTACAAAACTAGTTTTGTTTCTCTCTTTTCTTTTTTGAGGGTGGTATTAATAAGTTTCAGATGTATGGAACAGGTGGGTTTTGCTCTAGAGGATCTTGCTAACATTGGAGATGATTTTGACGCAATGCATAGCATGTTTGGTGGTATGGTGCGTGTACTACTGTTTTTGAAAAGTTTTTTTCTTTTCTGCTTCATGTGACCACCAATAGGACTCTTCCTAACTAGTTAGTGTATATAGCAAACAAAAAAAAATATATATACAGAGCTTCTAGTGGTGGTTATTTGCATACTGATTCCATTTAAAATCTCATGTCTTTCAGGGTGGGAAATTAGATAGTATTGAGTACAAGCAGGTAACTTCATTTCCATTCTAATCAGCTCAATGACATTTGTAAAACGCACTTATCTGACTTCTTATGTTGTTTTTTTCTGTTTGTTTTCTCTGATTTTCTCTGAGCAGAATATTGCCAATATGGGTCTAATGTATCTATGCGACTCTATGGGCGGAGAAAATCAAAAGATACCAGATATTCTGATGCAGGCAAGTATTATTTTCCGTGAAAGAGTAAACATATATGAATGCACAAGCACATCGTTCCTACCAATAATATACTGGTCTTACCTCTCAACTGTTTTCATCTTGTCCCTAATGATAACATGTGGTCTTGCAGGAGAAGCTTCGACTCTCTGGGAAGTCAAACGCATGTTTAGTAATTACAAACGAAGAAACTTCAAACTCAGATTCAGAGGTATTGTCTTATATCAACACATTTTATCGAATAACAGTCACGGATAGATTTAGATGCAGAGTATCATTAAACCTTCAACGAAATCTACAGAAATTTGATCTGTGTCCTTGACATGTTTCAGGGTTTGGAAGAAAGTGATAAGATAGAGCTACTTGAAGGCTGATTCAGATGGTAACAAATATCATCAAGCCTTGATGATACAATAGATAGGATATACAGAGACTAGGAGTGATTATTATGTACTGGTGTTTAAAATTGAGTGTCCTTTGGGGCAAGAAAAAAAGATTGAATAACCAAAAGAATGAACCCTTTTTTTTACAACCAAAGCCTAATGATTTATCCCTACATTATGCACAGTTTGTTACAACTTTTTTTTTACATTGTTTTCTTTTTTGTTACCATAACAACTCGGCACACACACACACATGGAACTTTTGATCAGCAGGACTTGCCCGGTTTGCAACCAAGTGTACCAGCATCCTTGGTGAGTCTTCTTACCCCTGTTCCAGATATAGGCCGGATAGCAAACTTTCTATGGATTGGGTTTTTAGGGGCAGGGCTCCACGCGTTTGCCCTTCCTGAATTTACAAAGTAAGCTCCGTTCAAGAAGTAATCTCTCTCTGATTGCCAGTTCCATGATTTCCACTCTTTATAAGGTGTATACTCTCTCTTTGTAACCTGCACATTGTTTTTTTTTAAAGTTGTGTCTCTAGTGTTATGTAAGTGATTAGTTAGTTGATTAGAGATGGTGTAGTTGTTTTTGTTTACCTGCTTGCAATTTTCTTGATGAGGAGCAATGAAACGATTGCCTTGACTTATAATGGTAGGGTTCAGGTTTCCACCAATTGCATACATTTCCCAGTGAGTGTAGTCATTGTTCACTACATGGACCAAACCGTATCTAACCCTTGGCATTCTCTGAACCAACCTCTTGCCAAAATGGTTAAACGCAACCGTTATCTGCATTTTCTTGTCGATCACATCCCCGTCTTTACCCCCAAACAACATCACCTGCAAACATAGTAACGAGAGACTTCATCACCATTGTTTCTGCATCTAAGTTTGCATTTAGAGTATATAATCTAAGTATTGTTTAAGATTTTTACATACATGCATTTAAAAAAAAAAATTATTTTGTTAATTTTATCTATTAATGAATTAAATCTAAAAATAAAAGCTGGAAAATTTATTTAGTATTTGTATTGAAAATGTAAAATAACACTTGTAATAACAAGACAAATTTGAAAAGCTAAAACTGACACTATTATAAAACGGAGAGCTTAAACTTCTGAGATGGATTCTTTGTTTATGGAAAGTTGTTTATGTTTCTTTTTTTTTTGGCTAAAAGTTGTTTATGTTTTCCCATGTGTTGGTTCGGTCTTATGCTACTTTACCTCGTTATGGTCGGTAAAATGGGAGTTGGAGATAGTAATGCCGGTCGATCCCATTATAGCATCGATCATCCCATCAGAACAATGCGTCATGGAGACATGATCGATCCAAATATTCGTAGCTCCGAAAATATTGATCCCATCACCATCGCTCTTTGTACGATGCCCAACATGATGTTGACAGTCTCTAATCATCCCACCACCCCCACTTTTAATGTGTTTTATATGAATATTGTGTATGATCACATTCTTCACGAACTGTAACGTTAAACCTGCACCTCCTGTTATATGAACACTCGCTCCTCGACCGTCGATAGTTTTATCGTGTGTTATGATCAGCTCTTGCTGCAGTTTTATGATCATGGATCTACCAAATACGATCCATAGCGGTTTGTCGCGAGTCACTGCGTGTCTCAGAGTTCCTGGCTTGGGGTTCACGAGATCGCTGTCGGATGCGTCGGTGACTACGTAGATATGTCCCTTTTTGCCTCCGGTTGTTCTCCGGCCGAATCCTAGGACGCAGTCCGCTAGCTTTTTCCGGTTCTTGTCCCAGTTTTTGTCTCCTCGCCAGCATTTATCTATTGCGTTAAGGGAGTGGTGCCTTCCGCCACGTCTCTTTGTTTTCCGACCGCGTCTAACTTGTCGGAGCTCTCTCCTTGTTTCGTTGTCTGCACCAGTCGTCTCCATTGCTCTGAAAAGTGAACAAAAAGAAGAAACATTAAGTATACTTCTGTAAGAAGTTAGGTTTTAAAAAGACATTAAGTTTACTTGTGTAACAAGTTAGGTTTTTAAAAAGACAAATATAATGAAATTGTTTTTTAGAGAAGAATGTACAATGTCGCATGGTAGTTGAAGTGGTCCGTGACGTTAAACGGGTTCGGGTCATAAGATTCTATAGTTTGTCGCAACGCGTCGGCTTGCCGCTGGGTCCAGTATTCATCGTAGACCGCGACGTGAGCTTGAACCGATGGAGCCACGACGGCGAGAGACAACGAGATGAAGGCGAAGACGTAGCTCCCAAGATTCAAATGAGCAGCCGCCATTTGAAATCGACGGTGAGTTTTTATAACTTATTCTGGTGATAGAGGACCCTTGGAACTAGGGTCGTCCAAAAAAAAGTTTTCTGGTCGGCCTAGGGATAGAAATAGATGATCAGATTCATAGGTTGCTTACATATCAAGGAACTTGAAAGAGAGGGAAGATGAAAGACATTAATGGAGGATTAACGATTAGCAGAGTAGTTATTATCTAGCCATTGATCTTTAAAAACTCTCTGATGTTTTTTTTTTTTTTGCAAAACCAATTATAGTTTGGCTGATTCTTTTTTATTGTTCTTTCTATGTTTTATCCTTCTTTTGTGGAATATATTGAGTTATTTTTGTGTGGTATTTATATTTGGGTTTTGTCATGTTGTGCTAAAAAACCTTTTTATATTTTGTCAGGATTTGTTTAAAATGAGTTCAGTAAATTGTAATAGAGAAAGATGCTCTAACATATTCTATAGCAAAAACTAGTTACATATCAACACATGACCTTTTGGGATGGACTTTATACGGTACGATTACACTAGCTTGTCAAGCATCTACCATATCAAGAGATCAATGTTTCTCTTCCACCCAAACTGATCGATTGCAAAATGAAAACCTGGAAACTGAATACTGCTCTCGAGATACATCATTTCCTATAGAGAATATACTGAACCACATTGGTATAGTTATTGATGCTCAATGTGGAAGATGTTGCACAGATGAAGAAACCATGAACATGCTTGAAATGTATTTATGCAAATGTATGTTGGCGTGGATCACACATTACAAATGAGATTATCTTGGATTCTACTAGTTCTTTTGAACACAAATTTCAAGCACTGTCATATTTTTTATAGTAACTTATATAATAAATCTTTCTCATCAGTTGAGAAAACTACCATTATGGATTTTTTTTGAAGAACAGGAAAAGTTGAAATCTCGGTAGTCCATACACAATATAACACAGAGAAGTAGATGGTTTCAAAGCAGTATTTGTAAAGAAGCATAGAAATGGATAATGAAATCTTAAGAGCATATGCGATGCAATTATGACTAAAGATTTAAAGAAGATGGTACATCTTTCTGTTTTTTTTGTCAGCTGTATACATTTCTGTTTGGATCATCAGATATTCTTATGATTTCTACCGCGAAACATAACATAGTGTAGGAAAATTTTATACACTTCCATTGTACACCGAATATATGCAACATGTCTCAAGTAAAAGAAAATTCATATGTACAGTTTGAAAGTGAAAATAAAAGGGATTCGATCTAATTGAATGTGATAAACATGAATTTTGCAACGCATAATTAGATTCGTTTGGTCAATTGATGGACTTGGAAGATGTTGTAACGAAGCAGGTGATTATCTTGTTGAAGTAACTAACTTTCTTCTGTATTCCATCATGTGTTGAAACAATCTTCCGTTAGGACTGAGGATCAGTCAATTTTTAGTTAATGTAAGAATTAGTTAAAGAAAATAAACATCTAAAACATGTAAAGCATAAGAATTGGTAGTGGTTGGTTGCATCAAGAGACAGGCAATATAGCCCAGTGCGCTGAAGTTAATATGCTGGTCCAGTCCACATAAGCGATGAGTGACACGTTATCATGATGATAATGATATACAGAATTATTTGCCACGTAAGCGAGTTTGCCTTGATTTGATACCAAGCGAAAGCCACAAGTCACGTGAAATGGATAAGTATGGACACTCAGATTCTTTGTCATTTCCTGCATTTGCTTACGTGGAATCTCGGTTTATAGGACCCACGATGTTAAAATAAGAGGTCAATAAATTAGTAGGGGGAAATACTATATATTGACAAAAAGATTGGGAAAAGATTAGCCAAAATATCCGGTCGTAATATCAGCATTAATCCTAATTTCATTACCAAAATTTTCTTATCACACAGATATTATTTTTTGATGGTGATGATCATCAAATTTTTAATATTTTTAACTAACTAATTTTGATTTTCATGTTTTTATTAACAGATATTTTTCTAAATAATTCACAAAGGAAAACTTGCTTCTTTTTAAAAAATATGGATGGATGGACCAGAAATAAATAGTAACAAATACACTTGTCCTACTTGAGCCCTCGTACCCCACTAATAACACCTTGTAGTTATCCTAAATCCTTGCGGGCAATTGTCGATAATGCCATGTAATTATAGTAATTAGTATTAGCTGTTACTTAATCGGTAAACGAAGCTGTCACATATAGTATTATAAAAATATCTAAATTTTTTAAAAATGTTTTAATACAGAACCGTCCCCTCTTCCAATATCAGAGAATATTTACAAAAGAAAAAAAAAGTTATTGCGTAGTTTCTATCTCCAAAAACATTGGAAAACCCTAAAAAGGTGATGGCGGCGGCGATTTCAGATCGGGAGAAAAATCTTACCTTCCTTCAGTAGATCGAATCCTGTCTTCATCTCTACGCTCAAATCTATCATCCAGGATCTGAGCTAGGTCATTTCGCGAAACCTCCATCTACAAAGTACTGAGTCTCCAAAGAAGATGGGAGATTGAAGCGATTTCAGTAGCAAGTCTCTAGCTTTCGGGGAAGACCTTCCCATCAAACCCCCGGAGACTAGCTTTCATTAAGCCCTTGTGGCTTCCTAGTTTCGTTGCTTTCGTTGAAGTGGTCATCTTTGCTGGTCGTCATGATAAGAATGAATCGGTTTAGAAAGAAGAAAGAGCCGTCTTTAATGGAAGAACTGAAAGAGTTGGAGCTCCTTGAGGAAGGGGAAACGGTGGATATTCCAGACTTGGAGATGGAAGACCTCATAGAGGAGAATCTGCTGAGCGTCATAGTGCGATGTGTAAACCCTTTTGTCCATAAGGTGGGCGGTCTAATCAAAGCTATGCCTCCAATCTGGGGTATGGAGGACAGAACTCAAGGTAGGGTTGTCGGCGAAGACAGAGTTCAGTTCACCTTCAACTCGGAGGCGGATCTTCATTCTGTGCTCAACAGAGGTCCATGGTTCGTGAATGGGTGGATGGTCGCGCTGGACCAGTGGACACCAAACCCACAGGAGGATTACCTGAAGACAATAGCCTTCTGGATAAGAGTCAGAGGCCTACCAATCCATATGTTGAAGAAACCAGTGGTAGAGTCTCTCCTAGGGCCGCTCGGGAAGGTGGAGAAAGTGGAGCTACATGCGAAAAACTCTAACTCTGTAGAGTATGTACGGGCGTTGGTTCAAGTTAACACGGAGGAACCCCTGCAATTTAGGAGAGTAGCAAGACTCAAATCGGGAGCCACCTATCCAACGGAGTTGGAGTATGAAAAACTGCTCCGGATCTGCTATGGGTGCAAAAGACTTACTCATGATCAGGATAGATGTTCCTATCAAATTGCTGCCAAAGATGGTTTGGCTCGAATGGAGGGGATGTCTGAACAGGAGCCTAGCCTGAGAAAGAAGCTAAGGGAGAAAGAAACTAAAGCAAAGGAGAGCCTAAAGAAGACCAGTATGAAAGGAGTCAGTATCAGAAACCCTCAGCCTGCAGGTAGTCGAAGCGCAAGCAAAGATAATGAAGCTCGGATGGCTGAAAAGAGAAAGGGGAAGAGGGTTGCTACAACTCCTCAACGTATCTGGAAACCAAAACCTGGTGGAGTAGGAACACAAAAGACCCGCAGCACTGAGGAGTCTATTGTTAATACAAGAAGCTCTGAAGGATATAGCGGAGCAAAGAGTGGTTCTGTTGGTGCGGGAAGCAAGGAAAAATCGATTGCCAACCATGGCTCAGATTCGGTATTCAGCAGACTGGGAGGATTTGAAGAGGATTGGGGGGCTAAAGGCAGTAGGGGAAAAAGAGCAAATCAGGTTACCTCAGAGGACCTCCGAGTGCGACTCAGCGGTGCATCATCCGGAGAGAAGAATGATGGAAAGTCTAGTAAAGGAAGTCGAAGCCCCCCCTCAGTGTTCGAAAGGTTGGGGAGACAAAGGTTATTCACTTCAGGGGCAGTCACAGAGGTTGAAGGTTCCCAGCATTCAAAGAGACGAAGACAAGATAACAGTGATGAGAGAAACCCGAAGAAGGCGAGGAGGAGCTCATCGCAGAAAGAGAAAATCTCACCCTCAGTCTTTCAGAGGTTGGGATGTTTAGCGATGGAGACTGATAACACGTCAGGTGGAGAAGCTAGTCAATCTGCTCGGGGAGCAGGCGCTTCACAGCATCATTCTGCCCTTGTGGCAGCACATACCCCAATCCATTCTGTCCGTAGGATAGCATTGGAGAGTGGGTCACTTTTGAAAGAAGGGTTGATGGGTAATACCAACCCTTCGAGGTCCATATGAGGATTATGAGCTGGAACTGTCAGGGGCTGGGGAATACCCCGACAGTTCGACATCTACAGGGAATACATGGTCAGTATTTCCCTGAGATAATATTCCTCAGTGAGACCAAGAGTAGGAGGGGGTACATGGAGTTTATAATGGCTAAGTTGGGGTTCCACGATCTGGCTACTGTGGATGCTCGAGGCAAGAGTGGAGGCTTAGCCGTTATGTGGAAGAATTCGTGCAGTGTTGAGGTTCTACAGGCCAACAAGAGGATAATTGATATGAAGGTGGAGTGGCAGGGTCAACAGTTCTTTATCTCTTGTATCTATGGTGATCCGGTCAGAAGTAAGAGAGGAGAGGTCTGGGAGAGAATCTCAAGAATTGCGGCAACCAGGAAAGGAGCCTGGATGTTACTAGGTGATTTTAACGAAATCATCGATCAGTCTGAGAAGTCAGGAGGAGCGATTCGCACAGATAAGGAAGGCCTGGAGTTTAAGCAGCTGCTCATGAACTGGGGCCTGTGGGACATTAGGTATAAAGGCAATCCGCTTTCTTGGGCAGGTACAAGAAATAATGAATTGGTGCAGTGTAGGTTGGATAGAGCAGTAGCAAATCAGGAGTGGTTAGAAGCGCACCCTCAAGCAACAACCTACTACCTGCATAGAGTACAATCAGATCATAGCCCGATCATTACCTCACTGGATGGCCTACAGAAAAAGAAGCTGCCGGGTTTCAAATATGATCATCGATGGGCATCTAGGGAGGGGTTTATGGAGACAGTCATCAGTGGCTGGAACTCATGTGGAGGGGGTCAAGGAAGACTGATGGGCAAAATCGCGAACTGTCGGAAGAATATATCAGTGTGGAAAAGAAGAGCGAAGCCAAATTCTGCACTGAGGATCCAGGAGCTAAGCTATATGATTGATGAAGCTTCAAGACAGGAAAACTTCAAACAGGAAGAACTTAATCTCCTCAGGAAAGAGCTGTCTGAGGAGTATAACAATGAAGAAGTGTTCTGGATGCTAAAGAGCAGGATAAACTGGCTGCGTTCTGGTGATATGAACACCAAGTTCTTTCATGCCGTCACGAAGAATAGAAGAGCGCAGAACAGAATAAAAAGTCTCATTGATGAGGATGGGAAAGAGTGGCAATCGGACAGTGAGATGGGAGCAGTGGCGGAGGGATACTTTAAATTCCTTTTCACAACCGAAGACGTCGGCTTGGATCAAGTGAACTGGCAGGATATACCGGTACTGATCACCCCAGCGCAGAATGTTTCTCTAATGAAACCAGTGTCGATGGAAGAGGTGAAGAAGGCGGTTTTTGACATCAATCCAGGCAAATGCCCGGGACCGGATGGTATGAATGGATATTTCTTCCAACAATTCTGGGACACAAACGGAGGGGAAGTCACTGCTATGGTACAAGAATTCTTCAGGTCAGGAGTGTTAGAAGAGGAGATGAATAACACCAACATCTGCCTAATTCCGAAAACTCTGACTGCAAAGAAGATGTGCGATTATAGGCCTATAAGCCTCTGTAACGTTGCTTATAAGGTGGTCTCCAAGCTGCTGGCACGAAGATTGAAGAAGGTCCTGCCTACCACTATTTCTGAAACTCAGGCTGCATTTGTAGAAGGCCGGCTCATATCCGATAACATCCTTATTGCGCACGAACTACTACATGCCCTGAGTTCAGATAATAAGTGTGCGACGGAATTTATAGCAATCAAGACTGATATTTCAAAAGCCTACGATCGGGTGGAATGGACTTTTCTGGATAAAGCGATGAAGGCGTTGGGGTTTGCTGAAGAATGGAGGAAGCTCATCATGAGCTGTGTAACCTCTGTGAGATATCAGGTCTTGATTAATGGCTCTCCTTTTGGCAGAATCACACCTACGAGGGGTCTGAGACAAGGGGATCCACTCTCCCCTTACCTCTTTGTCCTATGCACGGAGGTGCTGGTACAGATGTTGAAAAAGGCTGAACAGGCGAGGCTGATTTCTGGGTTGAGGGTCGCACGGAGAGCACCACCGGTGTCTCATTTATTGTTTGCCGACGATAGCATGCTATACTGTAAGGGTTCAGATGAGGAGCTTGAACAGGTATCTCAGATACTACAAACCTATAGTATGGCGTCGGGACAACGAATTAACTATCAGAAATCCAGCATTTACTTCGGTAAGCATATCCCACCATCCCGAAGAACAGAGATCATGCGGAAGATGAAGATTGATACCGTCGGTGGAGATGGTCTTTACTTGGGTTTACCAGAAGCATTTGGGGGCTCAAAGGTCTCCATTCTGAGTTACATTCAGGAAAATCTGGACAAAAGAGTACATGGCTGGCAGGCAAAGTTTCTCTCCCCGGGGGGAAAAGAGATCCTTCTTAAAGCGGTAGCAATGGCGATGCCTACCTACACAATGGCCTGCTTCCTCCTGCCTAAGACTACAATCAAGCAGATAATGGCTCTAATGGCGGATTTCTGGTGGCGTACCGGTCATGACTCGAGAGGAATGCATTGGAAGAGTTGGGACAAGCTCTGCAAACCAAAAGCGGTTGGAGGACTGGGATTCAAAGATTTGGAAGCCTACAACCTTGCACTATTAGGTAAACAATTGTGGAGGATGATCAAAAATCCAGATTCATTGATGGCTAGAATCTTCAAGAGCCGATATTACAGAAACTCGGACCCGCTAAATGCGGCTCTTGGTTCCCGACCATCCTTCGCTTGGCGTAGCATCCACGCGGCACAGAAACTAATACAACAGGGAGCTCGAGTGGTAATAGGAAATGGCAAAGACACTAAGGTCTGGCAGGAAAGATGGCTAGGAAGTTCGCCGGCTTCCATGGTCACTTCAATGAGAATGGAAGCAAACCTGTACCACCAACCTTTCCCTGATGATATGCGTGTGTGTGAACTGATCTGTGAGAATGGCAGGGACTGGCACCATGAGAAGCTGGCGCATATCTTTACGGAGGAGACAAAGGAGATGATCCTTAAGATCCGACCAGCAGGGAAGTCCAGTAAGGATACTTACATATGGGAATTCACCAAAACAGGCCACTATACGGTCAAATCCGGTTATTGGGTCCAGGCCAACATTATCATGCCACGCTCTGAGGACCAAGCAGTACTCCAACCAAGTCTCGATGCTATCTATCAGCTAGTGTGGAAGTTGGAAACTAGCCCTAAGATAAAGCATTTCTTGTGGAGATGTCTTAATAATGCCCTCCCGGTTGCAGAGAATATGGCGCACAGACATATTGCAAAAGAGGGAAGCTGCTCTCGGTGTGGGGGAGAGGCAGAGAGCATCAATCACTTACTCTTCCGATGCCATTACGCGAGACTACTGTGGGCGACGGCAAATGTTCACATTCCTCCAGCAGGCGAGTGGTCTGAGTCCTTATTTGCCAACCTATTTTGGGTCTTAAACTTGAAGAAAGAGTACCCAAAAGAGGAGGTAGATGAAGGCTTTGCACCAGGGTTGCTATGGAGACTGTGGAAAAATAGAAATGAGTTTGTGTTTAGAGGGAAGGACTATCATGCGCCCACAACTGTGATAAAGGTATGGGAGGATGTAATGGAATGGAAGAGCCGAAATGAGGCTAAAGAAGAAGTGGTGAAACAGCCCACAGGAGTTGAACCGGTGAGGAAATGGAAGCCACCGGAACCCATGTCCTTCAAGTGTAATACGGACGCGTCATGGGACAAGGAGTCTAGGCGGGGAGGTGCGGGATGGTTATTGAGAGATCATCAAGGTTCGCTACTGTGGGCAGGGGCGAGAAAGATGACAGAGGTGCGATCAGCGATTGAAGCAGAAGCAGAATCAATCAGATGGGCAGTTCAGGTACTGGCTGGATTTGGGTATAGGCAGGTTCTTGTTGAAACAGATTCTCTGCAATTAACAAGAATGCTAAATGGAGAAGATGCAGTCTGGCCGGTTCTGGAACCCATTATTCAGGATATTTTTTCATCTCTGTCTCGACATGGTGGAATCACGGTAGGATACTACCCTAGGAGTGGGAATAAATCAGCAGATAGAATAGCGAAGGAGGCTTCTACGTTTACGTCCTTTGTCCCTAAGCTTTATTCTATGGTGCCTTTGTGGTTAAATTCTTGTGTACAGGCTGAGAAGCCAGTTGTATGAACTCGTTTTGGATTAATATGAAGTAGTTGTTGAGCCAAAAAAAAAAAAAAAAATAAAATATCAGAGAGACAAAGAGAGAATCCATCAGAAGAAGAAAGAAGAAAATTTCTTCCTACAAAGATTACATCAATTGACGCTGTCTGTCTCTTCTTCTTCTTACTTCACTTTCATCGCTGTGTGTTCTCTTTCTCTTCCTTCTTATCCGAAATTGTGCAAAGCTTTTCTCTTTCAATGGGTTTTCTAGACTCCCGATTGAAATTGTAATCTGGGGTTTTCGTGTTCCGATCAAACCCAAAGAAGAAAGGTTTAAACTTTTCGCTCTAGAACCCACATGGGATTGGCACTGAATAGTAGAAGACGAAGAAGAAGAAGAAGAACAGTGATACCAGTTCGCTACGACTATGTCCATAACCCAATCTCCAGCATCGCTCTTCACCGCCGCCACCGAGGAGAAAGAAGGAGGAACCTTCAACAACGCTCGTTGTCACTCGCTATGGATCAGAGAAGCGTTAGACGAGCTTCCGCACAGTTTCACGATCACCGACCCGTTTATCTCGGGCCACCCGATCGTTTTCGCCAGCCCCGGGTTCCTCAAGATGACCGGGTACTCCCGAGAGGAGGTCATCGGGAGAAACGGGAGGGCTTTCCAGGGTCCTAAGACCAACCGGAGATCCATCATGGAGATTCGCGAGGCGATTCGAGAGGAGAGGCCCGTTCAGGTGAGCCTCTTGAATTACCGCAAGTCCGGATCTCCGTTTTGGATGCTGTTCCATATGATCCCTGTTTTCGGGGAAGACGATGGGAGAGTGATCCATTTTGTCGCGGTCCAGGTCCCCATTTCGGGACAGAACATGAGGGGAGATGTGTCGGGTCGTTCGGGAATGGTTTTTGGTTCTTGTCGGAGAGAGGTTTGCTTGGGTAGTTACGTGCATCAGGAGGAACGAGGTTTACCAGTGGAATGCGATGAACAAGGTACATGCATGCCTATAACTTGTTTGATGAAATTACTCAGAGAGGGTTGGTTCTAAATCATTGTTTACAATGCAGAGTTAGAGAACTGGGAACATTGTGAAGCGAGCGAGTCAGAGAAGCTTAAATCTGCTGAAGCAGTTAGCAATGTGTTAGCTACTCTGACGCGGTACAGCGAGTTTGCTGGCAGATTAGTATGTGGGAAGAGGAACTGTTTGCGTGGTGCAGATTACTGCTTAAGCTCGTCGTTAGTTATATCACTCGGTAGAATCAAACACAGTTTCGTATTGTGAGTTGTTTCTTCTTTTTTTTTGTTTATGGAGTTACTGTCTGTGTTACTATTTGATTTTAGTTTCTCCCGTGACACAAAAAGTTTGGTAACTTTGTAGAACCAATCCGTGCTTACCAGACATGCCTATCGTTTATGCTAGTGATGCCTTTTTGACATTGACTGGTGAGTGCGCTTGTTTTGGTTTTTATTAGCACCAACCCTCTAAGTAGATCTTGGCACTGTTCTTATTTAGTTCATTGTCTTGTAGGTTACAAGAGACATGAAGTGTTGGGACAGAATTGTAGATTTCTGAGTGGGGTTGATACAGACTCCTCGGTACTCTACGAGGTAGTGAATTTGTTTTCATCTCTGAATAATAATGCGCTGCTACTTTCATATGAATGCAAGTTTTAAATATTTTTTTTTTGTTGATTTAGATGAAGGAATGCATTTTAAAGGGGAAACCATGCACAGTGCAAATATTAAATTACAGGTTGAAGATTTGTATTCCTTCAAAACATTTTGTGAGAGAGAGAGAGAGAGTTCTTGTTTGTTTTGTTTTTGTCTGATCATTTTATGGTTTTGATCAGTAACAGAAAAGATAAGAGCACGTTCTGGAATCTTCTTCATATATCGCCAGTTCGTAATGCTTCAGGCAAGGTAAAGAACAGCTTTCGAATTGATTATGATTTGGAGATAAGAACAACGATTCTGATTTTGCTCTGTTTTCCTTGTTTATGTTTGGTTTCAGACAGCATATTTTGTAGGGGTTCAGATGGAAGCAAGTTGCACAGATACCGAAAGTAAAGATGTGAGGCCGGAGACAAGGCAACTGAGTGTGGTTGGTGCGGTTAGAGTTGCGGTCAGGAGCTCTTTCATGGTGACTTGTTGATAGTTACATACGCCACGAAGAACATGTATATTTTAGAGAGTATACGGAGTGAATTCAACGTAGCGTCTCTATAAATCATTATTGTACATGAACATAAAGTGTTTATTGAGATAATTAAAACTTGGTCCTTTTTTATGTCTAGAAATTTTCAAAACAGATGGTATTAGAGAAAGAGGGTGTTAGTAAGGAAGTTTGTGTGCAATCCCAATTCCCAAGCTTGCTTTTACTAACAGAAAAATTAATGAAAAATAAATTGGAGATGCGGGGTATCGATCCCCGTACCTCTCGCATGCTAAGCGAGCGCTCTACCATCTGAGCTACATCCCCTTTTGCTTTAATCATCACTGAACTATATATTAGCCTGAACCGTTGATTATTCGCAATAACAAGTCACAATCTGATAAATGACATGATTTTTGAATATCAACAAGACTTCTTAAAGAATACGGATATAACTGAAGAAAAGAAAGCAACCAACATTTCCATCAATTCGTCATAAGAGTTTAAAAGAAGCAAGAACAAGAACAACAACACGTGAAGAAGAACTCTTCTTCAACATGTAAAACCAATTCAAGGCAAAGACGGTCTTTATAGACTTCCTAATGTTCCTGAGAACACTCCACATAAACGTAGAAACAAAGAAGAGAACAATACCAGCCAGAGTAGCTTTCTTTCAGACCAAGATTCACCAGCAAGTTCACAAGCAGTCCCGCTAACACAACCCCCACAGAAGTTAGCCGACCAGAACGGCATGTCGAGTATGGACGCTATTATAGCTCCTGTCCAAGCACCGTTCCAGGGAATGGAACAGCTACGAAGAGCATTTTGAATTAATATTGCGAGTAATTTGGCTCTTCCCCGCTAAGAAAGACGCGTAACTTTTTGAGATAAAATATGATGAATGGAACCGGAACCATATTGCTGCAAAAACCCAAAAACAGTGTCACTTTTTTTTTTTTTGCTTTATATAAATGAAATAACATGAATATGGACTAAACTTATCATCTCATGATTCAACGAATGTGTAATCCTCAAACATAACATTTCAGATAAAACTAATCATCAAATCTTGACACTTACAAACTCTGGCCTGATAACAAATCAACTATAACGACAAGTTGTATCCAAACTTGTTCTCTTCAAGGTTTTGTTATTATGCAAGAAATTGACTCTAATATTCAATCGGAAGAGGGGTATTACGAAATAAATATTTATTTTGGATACATTTATAAACTTTCTTAAAGTTGAGGGTTATTTTTGAAACTAAAAGAAACGCGCCGCTTCGCCTACCCATCTATAGGAGGAATAGAGGCAAAACGGCGTGCAGTTTTTGGTTTAGAACAATCAATAGAGCTTCGCTTCCTTCTCCTCTCTAAAATATCTTGGCGACGAAGAACATTGGTGAGGAGGAAAAGATCAGTGAGATTCGATTCGATTCGATTCGATTCGATTCGAAGCTAAAACTCTCTTTTTCAGTTTGGAGAAGACGATGGAAGGAGAAGAAGAAGTGAGCATTAACGAGTTGGCTTCGAATCTCACTACCTACAAAGAGCAGCTCCAACAGGTGAACGAACTGTTTTAATCTCTTCTTTTCATGGCTTTGTTTAGGGCTTATGGAGAATCGAACAATTGAATTGAGCAGATTAGGGTTATGTGTGATTTGTTAGGGGTTCGTAAGGAAGGATGCTTCAAATTAGGGTTTCGTTGATTGAACAAGTTTTTTTTAATTGTAAAAAAGTAGAATTGATAATCTTCCTTTTCTCCACGATTATCTGATAGATAAATTTACACTCTTTTTTTTGGGTTTCCAGGTGAAGCAGCTTTTGTCACAAGACCCTAGAAACTCTGAATATGCAGACATGGAAAAAGAGCTTAAAGAGGTGATCATACATCCTTCTCACCCTCACTAATTAATCAACTTCATTCTTGTTGTCTCTCTTGTCCCATGTCATTCTACTCGTGTATTGACACACGCTTAAGTAGATTTTATGTTAGTTGAGCATCATCTAGGTTTTGCAATATCATGTCCTTTTATGTTTTCCATTCCCTCCCATCTTTTGAAGGATTCAGCTTGTTGCTCGAAGTAGCAACCCTCATTTAACATCTACTGGATACAGTGCAGCTAGGTCTCACATTTGTTATCTGAAAGGTGAGTTTAATTTTGAGAGCTGTTTTACTCCGGAACTGGAGGTTTGGGTTTAGCCAAAAGCACTTGTACATGAAAGTAGGGGACTTAGTGAGGACTTCATAATTTCTATCTTGGTTGCTGTGCAGGTGTGCTAATATACGGGTCATGATTGCCAGTCTGCTTCCTGATTTCTCCCTGAAGTTCTATTTCTGATAAAATCTTAATAGACATATATATCTTGTGTGTGAAATTGCTTGAATCCTCAATTCTCTGACACACTTGTTTCGCACCACGTAGGTGATTGCATTGACGGAGGAACTTCTTGCAACCGCTAAGCAAAATGAGATCCCTCTTTCAGATGCTGGAGCAGCCGCTGAATCACCCGATTTACTCGAGGGTGCTTGGCAAAAAATGGTTGGTTTATTTACCTCATCTCTTCTCTTTGACATTTTACCGTCTTTCAGCTCTCTCTTTATGTCATTATTTTATTCACTTCTTAGCAGGAACAAAATTAATGATGTGATATGTAAACCTGAATCCGTCACTCCAAAGTCCACTACATATTCTGGTCACTAGGCGTAATTGTTTTCCATTTTCTTTGTTACAGGAATCAAGGAATGACCCAATACATGAGGGTAAGTTCCCCATTGGAACAAAAGTTCAAGCTGTCTATAGCGAAGATGGCGAATGGTATGTCTGAAAATAGCTCTCTGGTCTCTTGTAATTTGTGATGTATCTACTTTATTCTTTTCCATTTTCTTCTTTGTTTGATTAGTTAAAAATGTTCAGGTATGATGCGACTATTGAGGCGCATACTCTAAATGGTTATTATGTTTCGTATAATGAGTGGGGTAACAAGGAAGAGGTAATGCTTCTGTTCCCGTTTGTTTTTTTCTATTAAACAAAAACTAATGTTGAGGTTGCCGATGTTTTAATATATATATAGGTTGATCCAGATAATGTGAGGGCAATAGAGACCAATGCCCTCTTGGAAGCAGAAAGAATAGCTGAAGCTGCGAAGAATGCACTCAAAAGAAAGATTGAGCAAGCTGCGACTTCTGATTATCAATCCAAAACTCTACCAGCAAAGCTTAAAATCGATCCTAACGATCCCGAGGATGTGGTCAGTCAAAGATTTGATTATTTAAATTTAGTCGTTGGTCCAACCAATATGAGGTAGTTGTTTATGAGATCTCGGTTGGTTTTTTCTTTTGCAGAAAATTGCAAAGCGTAAGAAGATACATGCTTTCAAGTCAAAGGCAAGGCAGGAGCAACTGGAGGTTGCACAGAACAAGAAACAGAATGCGTGGCAACAGTTTCAGACGACTAAAGCCAAAACTAAAAAGGTTTATAAAAATGTATATATTCTCAATTTGGGTTGATCTTCTTTCTTTTCTTGCTCTCTGATTCTGAGATGGTTTTGCTGGTTGGCAGGTAGGGTTTTTTACAGGGAGGAAGAAAGAGAGTATATTCAAATCACCGGAGGATCCATTTGGGAAAGTGGGTGTGATTGGAAGTGGTAAAGGGTTGACAGATTTCCAAAAGAGAGAGAAGCATCTTCATCTCAAGTCTGGTAATGATGCTGAGGGTTCTAATGAATGAGAGAGAGAGAGAGAGTGATTTTATGTGTTTCTTAAGGATTTTAAGGTATTTACTTGAGTAGCAATTGTTCCTGTCTCTCGATTAAACCTCTTAAAACAGAAATATCTGAAACCCTTTTGTGGATTTTCTACTCTTTTGTAAGTTGAATCGAAGATTAGCTCTTTTTTCTTTTCTTTCTATTCGATTGCTTTGTTTCCTTGCGTTAGTTGACAATAGCGTATAGCTGACCAATCCAATGAAATAAAATGCGAATATGTTGTTTCCCTGGGGCCTGTCCAGCCTTCAGGAGATTATATATCCAAGCCGTCTCTCTCTCTCTTTGGGTGACATGAACATTAATTCCTGATGAGTTGAAGAAACTCTTTGTCTACTGCAAAAATGGAGGTTGCATTAATGATAAAGATCTCTGGGAAACTATGGTATTATCTTAATTTAACTACTTATATATTCAGTCCATATGAGAGAATGAATGCAGGAGTGTTTTTTTTCAAATAAATAATAAGCTGAAGTTTAACATGCCACAGTTGCAACGTTCAGTTTGGAGTTAATTGCATACGACATTTTATGAGATCTTAAGGTAACCCCCGATGTTCCATTCCATGTATAGGCTTGAACACAACCGTCTCTATTTGAGATTTCAAGCCGTCTCTATCCGAGAGGCCATGTAGTTTTTTATTCTGTATGAAACACAATACTAATACTAGCCAAAATAGAAACAAGAGGCTTAAGATCCCTCACACGGTCGAATAATGAAAACTTATAAAGCAACAACACAGAAACAGGGGTCAATACAAAAGCCTTTTAACTATTTCAAAAGTTATAATATAACTGTTGAGCAATAAAATTCTTGTTCGCCGATTCAGAAAAATATGTTGTTCTCAATTTTTTCTTTCTTTCTTTCCCCTCTACTCTCTTGGAACACTGTTTCATCTCACGCAGAGAAAAAAAATCATCCATCGCCATATTATGGTTCAGTATCCAAGTAACACAAGATACAAAGTCTTCTTTACTCGTTGCGGATTGCTTGGTACTTTCCCCACAATCGTTCAGACCTCTTCATGTCAGCCATTAAGCTCTTGAACTTGTGGCTATAATCCACTCCACTGTTTGACATTTCACATTTTTATTCAAAGTAAAAACAGATCAGATAAGTTTGGATTTTCAACGCAGGAAGAGAAAAAACCATAATCTTAGAGGAGGGGAAGAAACCTGATCCGGTCTAATGATGATATAGCACGAAGAGCACTTCTGATCATGTCTTCATTACGGTCATGCTCTTGCTTCACTGCATCTTGCTTTGGCTTGAAGTTTATTGTTTTTTGCAGTGGTTCCACTAGCGAATCCAGTACTTAAAGAAGAAAACATCATATGTTAAATATGGAAGACGCATCAAAAAAAAAATCTCTATTTTTTGTTCTCCGATTTGAACCAATGATTTTGGAAGAGCTATTAACATACCAGCTAGCACGGCTGAGGGGCATTTATCCGCTAGCAGTGAGAGTATGAGATGACAAAGCATCTTCAGATCATAATGATCTGCATAAACAGAGGTTTTATGTTATAGAGACATAACTGTAGGATTAATTAACATTCGAGAGAGATTTAGACACACTTACCTTCTAGTCCGGATTTGAGGAAAGGAATAATGAAAGAAGACGGATTCAGTTGATCAAGACAGCTATCGAGCAGAGTGAAATACACACTCAAAAGCTGCTTTCCTCAATTCAAGCCCATCATCTACAACGTGCTTAAATGGCCCTAGATCAACCGTTCTTATTAATTCTTTCTGCAAAAGAGATATGTCCCCCAGTCAATGGATAAATCAAAACCTTCCGAGTTATTATTGATATATGACAACAATTGTTATGTATCACTAATATGCTTCTAAAGAGATTACCTTAATTAACGGTTTGATCATAAAGAAGTGGTAACAATTCAGGGAGGAGTCCTTTGATAAGGTTTGGTTTATAATGAGCAAAGGTACTCAGGGCTGACACAGCTGCACGCCTAACATGCTGCATAAACCATGTAAACGTTATGCTCAGTCACAGCAAAGTCATTTTCTTGTCAAATGCTTCTTAATGATTTTGTTATCATCGACTTGGGTTAATTTTATTATTAGACGTACCCTATCGCCATCTTTAATTAACATGAGGAATGAAGAAATCTCAGGGAAGATGATTTCATCTAACTTCTCAGGCCGTTCCACTACAGAATATTTCACTGCGGTAACAACAGTTGCACGAGTAAAAGCCGCTTGACTTGTCGTCCTTACCTATAAATTTCAGAATTGTTCATCGTTAAAAGCATGATGGAAAATGAGTAAATGCAGATAGTTAGATTGATCTGCATCGCTTCTCTAGCTACCTTAAGTGCAGGAACCAGTTTCTCAGGTTCTATCAACGCCATTTTTCCCAAGCATTCAGCAACAACATTCCTTACACCCTCTTCCTCGCTTTCACAGTGGTTAAACAGTAAATCAAGTATCTTCTCAACACTAGAATTCTGGAAGTCCGCTTTATCAACAGACTGCCTCACGATCACCTGAAAAATGGAGGAACGATATATGAAATCCAGTAAACCATGTAATCTGACACAATACCTAAAGATATACTTAGTTCAGGAAAACTTCACCTCCTTGAGTGAATGAAGAAGAATATATTGTTTTTTCTGTTGATTATCAATCTGGTTTAAGATAAAAGGTAAATAATTGGGCAGATTGCCAACAGCAATGTTTCCAAGAGCATATGAAGCCGCAGACTTTATTTCTTCGAAAGGAGACTGGAAAGACTCAATGACTATTGTTTCAATTCCAGCATGTGCGCTTAGATCTTTCCTTCTCCCAATCTCACCAAGAGACAACAGGGCAAGGTGCTGTTTTGCCTGCGAGAAAATTGATCACCACAAAAATTAGCCTTCAAGCTGTGTAGATCTATAACGGAAAATAAGCTCCAGACTCTAATCCCTAATGGTTCGCACACTAATACAAAATCAGAAAGCTTACTGTATTTGTGCCGCTGTCATCTTTAAGTATTTCCATAAGCATTTTAACCGTAGAAGAACAATTCTTATCACCCTGCCGCGAGACAAAGAACCGCGACACACTGTGCAATTGAATACAATGCTTGCTTTGGGACACCTCCAGACTGAGGAGAAGGCTTAGCGCAGGAAAGTAATGAGTCCAGCAAGGTGTAGAAACTCGTATTTGCATGATACACCAGAGCTTCAAAGAATCCTTGCAGGGCCTGAGACAAGCGTCCGACAAATCATTTCCGTTTTGTATTTTGGTCTCAGCCTAAGTATAACAAAAAATTCAAACAAAACGACAAGTTACCAAAAGTGCTTGACCCTGAAGCAATGGGCTTTTAACTAAAGTTAGATGCCTGCGGAAGAACTTTGTTGCGAACCGCCAAACTGATATTTTCACTACAACTCTTTCCAGTCATCAGAGTGCAGCATAGTTCAAGTGCAAGAGCTGTCATGTGGAGATCCGAAACACTAGAAAAGACAGATGAAAGTCATCCTTTCTAATAAATAACCAACCCAAAAAAGTAAAGAACGTTAGGAAAACTCTGGACAAACAGACCTTATCAGAGATGAAAGCTCCACAACAATAACTTCATAAGCATCTGAGCCAATCTTATCTCCGTACGCTGTTACCAAGGTATTCATGGTGATCAGTGTTGCTTGCCTTAGCACCCGATTAGCCTGTTTTACAAAAACATTAATACAAATTGCTCAAGTACCAGATATTGTATTTCAGGGATATTTTCCACTGATTATGAACATTAGACAGAAATTGATGACAATTAGATATGGTTGTAAAAGGACCATATACCTTTCTTAAGAATCCAGTTAGTTCAGCAATTAAATTGACCAAAACACATGACAGATCAATGTGCAGCGGAGAAGTGGCAATGACAGCAAATGCCTGCATGCACCAACAGAATCACAGACATAAGCTAAGAAGTTCGGAGATAAAAACGTCAACAGAAGAACGAGAACAACCTTTACTGCTGTGAGGCGAGTGATTTCGTTTCCCATTCGGTCAACAAGCACAGGAAGGCATGAAGGTAACTTCTTTTCTGAGTTCATCGCCAAATGTTGAAATAACTAGACCCATGCAGGTAATAGCACTTTCCTTGACCTCCTGTTGAAGCGAAGTGAGAGGATAAGAAATAGTACAAATACAAACAGCAAGTCTGCTTGCATTAGTCTAAATTCTGTAATTACTCATAAAGACAAATTAAAAGATTTTACAGAGAAAATTATTCAGATCTAAATCCCCCAAAACGCATGGATATTCAAAAACAATTAAAAATAAATAGAAAAGGGGATTCAGCCAAATACCTGGTCTTGATCTTGATTCGTCAAGCGAGACATTATCGCATTGTAGATTGGATGAACAAATGGTTTAAAATCAAAGCCCATACTCTGAACCACACTAAGAGAAAATATCAGACGCAAGGATCTGTGGGTTGTGCATGGGATAAAAGTATGGTTTCGAATAACGAAAGAAAACGCTGACACTGTATCTAGAGAACAGACTGACTCAGCAAGCTAGTACAAAATGTCTCAATGTAATGAGATACTCACCTGAGTGCTTGGACGGACTACTCTGACAAGTTCCCCACAAACCCTTAATGCCTCAGCGGTCACCTTGTAATAGCGTTCTCCAACAGCAGCTAAAACAGGACTGGAGAGGGCCTAGATTAACATAAGAGTGGAAGAGTCAGTCAAATCAACCCGCAACGGTTGTTTATGTTCACTTTATGGGTCAGAGGTTGTTTATGTTCATTTGTTTTTTGAAAACTGAGGGTTTTGAAGTATATGGACTCAACAACAATGACTAAACATTTTGTTAATATTTCAATGGACTAAAACCAATAAAACGTATCCAACCTTAATGTAAGGATGGAAAACAGGAGGTGCATGCGATGCCAAGACTAACTTTGTGAAGACAAGAGCTTCGATTTTCAAGTTTGATGTAGAAGATTTATCCTGGAGGGGGAAAAAGAGGAAACATGAGCAAATGAACAAAGAACACCACTGAAAGTACATGAAAGATAATACTTAATATCCCAACTAACATTTAGTGCTCTTTCAATTCCAGGAACTAGCGAACCAATATGATCAGCAAGGCAGTCCGGTAAGACAACCACTAGCTCTCTCAAAACAGAGAATGCTCCAACCTGCGGATAGGTAAGGATTTACTGAAATATCATATAGGAACCAAACCAAAATGAGAGCTTTATACTTCCATACTTTTGTCTTAACAGACTTCTCACGCAGTTGCCTATTTATGGATTTCACAACCTTTGAGACTTCTTGCTTTCAGTAGCCATTTCGGACTGCTTTAAACAAAGTTATAAATTTAGTCAGCAAGGACTCATTAGTAACGTGAAGACAGTCCATACTGATGGAGTGAGAGGGTGCAGAAATTTTGCCTTGATTCATCGGTGTCAGTTTGACCTTTTGTCACATTTCCTGTTTGCCGTAATAGATCAATGAATGTGTTGAAAACATCCATCTGTAACAACAGTTTCTCGGATCAGTAACCATATAACAACGCAAGATAAATAATTTTATATATTTTGCATACCTTCACATTTTCCTCCCTTTCCTTAAATCTATCAATTAGTTTCGGGCAGGCCTGTACAAGAAGAGACTTATTTTAAAACTTCTCAACAGTAAAGACTACAGTAAAATTTCATTCCTTGTATTATTAAGCAATACAATAATGTCAGTTATCAACGGAAGCAAAGGATGATTTAAAAAAAGATATGAATAGTCCTCTTGATCATTATTAAGAAAATGATATACCTCTTGGTATACTTTAGAGATCATCTCAGAACGGGAAACTATTAATCCTGCTAAGCATTTTGCTGCTGCTCTCCTAACTTTCCAGCTGGCATCCTCATCATCCGTGTACTCATTTGCACTCTCGCTGTGAGGGAAAAAGACACATATCACTGAGACAATGGTGCACTGTAAGGGAATAGGATACGGATGCAAATGTTTATATCCGAACTTACTCATCTTCTTCATCTTCAGGAGTCTCATCATCAGTATCTTCATCCATGTTGTCCTGTAAAATTTGGGTCGTAAGCTTATAGTATTCCAAAGTGAGATTTAAAATTTCATCACAATAAGGTGAGATGTCTCTTGGACACCGTAGCAAGAAACTTTCAAGTGCCTGCAGTTGAATTTCAGAACAGGCATATTATCACCAGCCATATACCACTTTCACTGAAGCTTGATAACGACAAAATAAGAGAAAAGAGGCCACAAGCACGCCTATGTGATTATCCATTGGATAAGAAAACAAATATGTACGGCCTAGTGACAAAGTAGAATAGGGAATCTGGGAAGACCTGTAAGCTATATTCGCGGAGCTCCTCATCATTTTCTGAAGCGCTGGTGCAGTAATTGATCAATACTGGAACAGTGTTACCAAGATGAGTCCCAAATCGGTATCCGACAGCACGGCTAAACCAAAACAAAACAAAAAAATTAAATTCCATTACACCCGTGTCAAGGCTAATAATAGATATACGGTAAACAATGCATCCCACTCAATAAATAAGTATAAAACTACAACTAACAGAAACATATGATAACACTGCAGTTATACATTAGTAAGAAGTTAAAGACAAATACCACAACCAAGAAGGATAGAAAGGAAGTACCTTATTGCTCCAATCATTTGAATATTGGTGCGTGTAATCTCCGATTTAGCATTCTTGTTACTTAGGTTTTTCACAACTTGAACTGTCGCCTTTGCGAGCAAATCATCAGATAGACTCGACGCAAGAGATGCTAAACCCAAAAAATTGAAAAATGAGAAATCAGATATCCACCACTGAATTAGAGTTCTACATAAGACTGGGGAGAAAAATGAATGGAGCTGAATATATCGTTTAAACCAGCATTAGTATCAAATAAATTGACATCAACCGCTGAAATCAATATTCCCATAGTTAATATTGGGATGAGGAAAGCTGTCAATTAATCCCTATGAACTAGAATCTGGTTTCAGACAAGCCAGCTATTGACAGAGCTAGCCAGCAATCTTATTGACTCAGTTTTGTTAGCTTACCAATGCATGTAACAGTCTTCTTCCTAACTGTGGCTTGGTTACAGTCCAATTGCAATAACAGTGTGTTCAGTAGCTTCTCGTGATCATCTGCCATTAAACTTCCGTATTTTTGAACAACATCACACATGATCTCAAGACATTCACACTTAATCCCTGGGCTCATTCCCTTCAGAAGCAAGCCAGCGGAAAGTTAGTTACTTGCAAAACAAGTAGATAGTACATCAGATTTCATAGGGTAAAGCAAATATTATAAGCGTGTATAGTTCTATGGTTTACTAAGAGTTATCCAGAAAGAGCTATTAAATTCTAACAGCGCCAGCAAAACTGTGACGTAAAATCAATTCAACTGCTAGTATCAATTCATCTATTGTGTAGCCTGATTTTCACTTTGAATTGTAATTTTGCTGGCATCTTGAAATTGCCTCAGACCCTAATTGTGGCATATCAATCGGAAAAAAAGAAATAGGCCTCCCAGAAACTAACCTGGCCACTTATCCCTCCAATCATTTGTGGAGTTAGAGTAACAAGAATAGATGGAGCAAGCGAAAGAGCAACTTGAGCGACAACAGTCCTGAGAGCTATGCTGGCGGTATCACGGTGTTGGTCTTTCCCATGCAGCAGTTTATCACACAGTTTGTTGGTCATCTCCACAATACGCTCTTCTCCAACCTTCTTCACCAATGGAGCAAGACTGGAACAAAACACAAACAGATAACTTTAAAAAAATCTCAAGAGCAAGAGAGGAAACAAAGGCTGTTGAGAGAAGAAAGCTAACCACTTAACAGCCAATCCAGAAACATCACCAGCAACATCATCGAGCTGTTGCAATATGATGGTCGACAATCTCATCTCCAGATCCGAGTCGAGTTTAAAGGAATCCTTATTCAACTCATTGAGCAAATCAGAGGTTGCCATGTATCTATAATCTTTATCTTTACCCGTCATCTGAACATCATACAAAAAAAAAACATAGAAATAAGAAAAGTGAATATAATCAAATCACAAACAAAGTTGAGCTTCGTTTGATGAAAGAAGACCTTTTCAATGATTCCAGAGAGTTGTAAGTTCGCCATATTTTGCTTCACCTGATATCAAATCACCCCTTCCAACTGCAATCAAACAAGGATCCATCATTCAATTGGACTAAACCGCTTACTCAAAAACCATATCAGCAGATGCAATGCAACTCTAACAAGCTCTCCAAATAGTTCAATACGTCAGAAGAACAAGCGAGAAGCCTTGAACACGGACTAAATCTCACTCGGTAACGAAAACCTAATTGATCAATCGAAGATCGCAGAGAAGAAGCTGGGTTCTATAAATCTAAGTACCTTCACAGCAAAACCCTAAGACTACGAGTACGAATACCAGACGATGCTAGTGACAGACATCATCAGAGAGAACATAAATAGAGGAAACCCTAACCTGAGAAGAAGAAATCGACGGGGAGAGAGCGGCGGAGACGGAAACAGGGCACCGAGAGAGGTTCGATCTTACGGTGGTGAAGTTTTGCAAAGTAATAAAGGATTAGAAGAAGCGACAACTGTAATTATTCCTTTTCTGTACTCGCGTGAATCGTTAATTTTCTCTTTCTTAAAGGGAAACTGAGAAGTTACAAATGGGCCAAGTGGAGATTAAATGGGCTTAGGCTTCTATTATGGTAAAGTACTTATTAATGGGCTTTGTTCTAGAAGCTTCTTCACATATCATTCAGCTCAAAATGTTTTAGACGGGCATCACGCGCAGCGGTTGTAGATGCGGTTGCGGAAGTTTATGGATATAGATAATTACGATTTTATACGTTTTCTAGAAATTTGTACGATTGATACAATAGTTAGAAATTGGTGCGTTTACGAAACTCTTATGATTGATTAACTACCAAATACAATAACTGTTAAATAATAAATTATGAATATTTACATTTCATATTAATTATTAAAGTACTATAAATCATTATATTATAATAATTTTACATAAAATCATACTATTTTATAATATAAATTAAAATATAATATGTATACATTTTATAATTCTATTATTTCAATTTAATTTTTTATTGAATATTATTAATTTTTTATTTTTTTTAAAGAAACTCTTACATGTTCTTGAATTTAGCTTAGTCGTATTTCTCTATCCACATATGTCGTCCCGTGGGAGTGGGAAATTGGGGAAAAAAACAAAAGAGAACTAATAGAGATTCGCAGGCAATCGCAAACGCTAGTTGTTACCAATTAGTCTTTAAGTAATTTAATCGACTCACCCGTTTAAATCTAAAATCTTACTTAATGTTATTTTTTCTAAAAATCAGCACTTTAACAGTTTAAATGTTATAGTATTTTATATATAAAATTACTTACAATTACATCACTAAGAATTACAGACTAAATTATGTGTTCATATAAATTTAATCACTAGTGTAACTTACAAAATTAAAACTAAAATTTAATATATATATATATATATATATATATATATTTTTTTTTTTTTTATATAAAATAGTTCTTAAGGTAAATTTCCGTCGGTACGCCCAATCCCTAATCCCTAGTATAATAAACATATGTTTTAAAAGGATAAAGCTAGCCAGACAATGATTAATTAGCAAACCAACAAAGAGTTAAACATTAATCATTAAGGTAGTTATAAATTAAGAAATCCCAAGAGAACACACAAAGAACAACAATCTTAACTTAAACTAAGGAATAGAAGCAAGATTCTCAATAGGGGCTTTATTGATGTCGTTATTACCAGCAGAAAGCTCAACGACATTGTTAATAACGTTGTTGCTCTTCTTGGATAGATTGTGTTTGTTGTTATGTATCCAAACTTTAAGAACTCTTCTCCGAACTCCAATCTCTTGACAAAACTGCTGAACAACAGCTTCCTCCTGTCTCTGCATCTTCCAACCAATGCTCTCCGCAAAACTCAGCATCTTCTCCTTCTGTTCTTGACTAAACTTTGTCCTATACCTTTTCTTCTGATTATGTCGGCCGTAACTGTACGGTGCTGGAGGCGGTGGTACCTGACCGTCTTCCTCCATATGATCTCCTGACTCTGAGTTTGATCCAGCTGCGGTTGCAACGCCAATTGGCATTACCATTTGTTGTGGTAATGGTGATTTGACCATCTTGTTGTGGCTGTGATGGAACATGAGTTTTCTCTGAGGTTGAGGTGGTTGGTGGTGGTGGTGGTAGTAAGTGGAGAAGAAGGTGTTTTCTTGGCCTTCGATTTCTCTTCTATGGAAGTTTCTGTGGCAGTTACAAGCTGAGCAAGTGAGAGCTTCAATGAAACCTTCTTCACCACTTGGCATAAACTCTCCACAACCATCAATAGCATTGCCTCCCATGGAAGCTGCGTGATTCTTCAGACATTCCTTGTACTTGATCACCACTGGTTTCTCCTTTTTAATGTTGTTGTTGTTGAGCATGGTATTGTAATCCACATGATGAGGAGGAGGAGGATCATGATTTTTGCCACGACCATTACCATTTGAGGGGACTATTGGTGGGTTTGGAGCAGTAGAATTGGCCGGATGATGATGAATCATGTGTCCATGAGCACCATAACTATTGTCATAAGCAGTGCTTATTGGTATAGGAATGACAGGATCTTCTTTACTTGCAACTTCCATTGGATCTTCTGATATCTTTTCTGCAGAAAATAATCAAATTAATACTCTTTTTAATTGGGATTTGCAACGTGTTTCTTGGTTTGGGGACAAAGAAACTAGTTAAAAGCAATTAGTAGAGATAACTAATGAGTAAGATCAAATGATGAAGCTACAAAAAGGCAAGAGCTTTCTTCACTACTCATTAAGCTCATTTAAAAATATTTTTCCCAAAATAAACAAAAAACCCTAATTCTGCAATGTCCAAAAAGATAGAGAACAAAACAAAAAAATACAAAAGAAAATATATGACTTTATTGCAAGCATGCTCAAGCAAAAGCTGACAAACCCACTTGAAAAAAAAATCTTTGTTAAAGTGAGAGGTTTATGATAAAAGACATTAACCTAACAAATATTGTATTGTCAAACTCTTATATTAAAATCTAACGACAATTTTTTTTTTTGACGAAAGGTTTATATCTAACGACAATTTGAGATAGAGAGATTGAAGAAAGAACACATATACCCTTGCAACCAGAAAAGTCCGCAGCTTTCTCTTGATATGCTTCTGAAAAGCAATATTATTTGTCTTCAGGATAAACAGGAAGAAGTATCTAAACCAGTAAACCACAGTGATCTGAATATAGTCAGATGACAAGCTTTGAGATATACTTAGGGTTTGTAAAGGAAAGACTTCTAAGAAAGAAGATAATGAGAGAGAGCGAAGGAGAGTATTGCAGGTGGGTTTTCGATGTGAAGGCACTCTCTTAAGGGCTTAAGAGTATTATTGAAAGCCTAAAAAGCAAGAGAGAGATAATTTTTCGTTGAACTACAGCTTTTTTACTCTCTTTTTCTACAGGCAAAGAGAAAAAAACACCATTAATGAATTACATCGCTTTGAACTGGTTTTCATATTTAATAAATGGCTAGTGAGAAATTTATTTAAAAAATCCATAATTTACCCAAATATATTAAATTCGTATTTGAGTTTGTTTGGTTTTTTTCCGTATTCTGGCGGGTGTAGTATACAATAAATAATTATAGCAACCAGCTATTTTTAAAAGTTGTAACTTAGTACTTAAGAGAAAAAATGATTTAAAATATCTATAGATAAAGAATTTCAAATTCATCCGCCCACAAATTATCAAGAGTGGTAGGGGTAGGACAAATCTGGATATCCAAAAAAATTAGGATATCCAGATCCGAATCCAAATCCGAATTCGTCGAATCCATAGATTTAATATACGGAACTCGATTCATGATTTTTAAATATCCGAATTTTGGATCTGGACTTGGATCCGAATTCAAAAATAATTTATACAAATAATTTTAAATACTTAAACTCATAAAATAATATAATTAAATATTTATGCAAACACTTATAAATATATACATATGTAATATTAAAGCTAATTTTATGTATAAATACTAATATATCAAATAAAATTATTAATAAAATTGAAATCTAATTTATTTTTAAAATACAGATCTGAACATTTTATTTTTGGAGTGAACCTAGAGTGAATCAGGATCCAGGATAATAAATCTCAAACCTAAAGAGCAGGGAAGAAAATGAGAATTAAAGGCTATGGGAGATTGCTTGGCTTGCACTATCAGACATCAAATTTACAACAGTGTCGAAACGTGTCATATAATTTAGTGGAAAGTGTATTGAAGCAGGTAGACAAACAGAAAGTCACAAAAAGAAGCAAACATGTAGAAATTAGTTCTCAATACGCACACTTAATCACCAATATAATCGCGTGGCAAGCACGTATTTTGGAGTTAATTTATGACATCTATTATATTAAAATAGAAATCATGACTTTTTTCATGTGTGATATTTTAAAATGGACATTCTTCTAAAAATTTATTTACATTATTTGTATTTTCATATATAATAATATCCAAATTTTCAATTTCCTTATTTATTCTCATCATTAAATTTAGGAAGTTTTTATTCCCATATTTATTCATTTTTCTAATCAAATTATAACTAACTTAATATTAATCATTATATTTTATATCTACTTACTTTAACCATTAAAAAAAATATGTGAGTGGTGTATTTTTTTGTTAAAATCGATTTATCACATATGGTATAAGATATAGTCAAATTAACTTTCGACTATAAATCCAACATATCAATAAAACAAATTTAAACAACAAAAATATTATATAAATATATATTGTTATTATTTGAATAATTAATTAATTTACAGCATGAAAAATATAAAATTATTGTATTTGAAAAATTATATACACATTTAAATATATAAGTAACTTTCAAAATATATACTATATATATAAAAGCTTGAAAATAAATACCCGCACGATTGTGCGGATTGAGATATAGTTATAACTTTAAAACTCATAACAATAATACTAACATAAGAACCATACTGTTTCATTTACTCAAATCACATCGATAATTATCTTCGGCATTAAATAAGTCACGTATGATATTAGCTTCCAGAGGTTGTCATGTCATGCATGTGAATTTATATCATTCACTTAAAGTTACTAGTATTAATTTTGGCCCTACCATAAATGTGCACTCATAAATTACTGCGATCTTCGGTGTTACTAGTATAGAAAATCCTCTATATATTAGAGAAACATTTAAAAAAATGTAACCTTAAGTTTGTATTAATTAAAAATAACCCTTTCTATATAACTATCAATTAGATAGTTAATTAATCTTATGTGTCAGTCTTACAATGAAATTGAAAAACATGTTGGTCCAATTTAATTTTTATATCTCAATAGAAACATTTAATACCAACTATATAATATCTCTTATATATTATAGTTTTCATTAAACTAATTATAAAATTAATTAAAGTGTACAATTAATATTTTATTTTCTTTTCTTAAATAAAAGTTACTGAATTTCCAAATATGACTAATATATATATATATATATATATATATATATATATATATATATATATATATATATATATGACAATTAATGATTGTAATAATAAAGATTTGATAACAATCTAAATCTCCTCCATAATTTTTTGTTTAATTTTATATAATTAAAATAAATTAAACAATAAAATTAGCTATAAAATTAAAATTTAGATTTTTTTCGAATATGTTATATTTTGAATTTTTAAAAACGACAATAAATTACTAAAACTGTTAAAATTATTATGTTAAAAATTAATGATCAATGGTTTAATATTTTTATTATAAAAAGATACACATGATTTTAAAACCATAGGAGTAAAAAGTATCATTTAATTAATAATAAAACAAAAATATATATAGATTAAACTATATACCATATAAGATTACATAAATATTTTATTTTCAAAAAATTTAATGAATTTTCAAGAACATCTATAAATTATAAACTTATTAATTTTTTCACACTGAAAATTTTGTTATCAATGATTTAAATAATTGGTTACAAAACGATATGAATGATCACGTACGATTATGAAATCTCATTTAATAAATAACCATATGAAATATACTATTTATAAAATATACTATTCTTAGAAAAATAGGTTGGTCCATCTTAACTTGTATTACACTTTTTATTAAACTAACTATCAAATTGATAAATAATATACAAAAAAATAATCTCGCACTTTCCTTAAATAAAAACTACGAAATTACCTAATATGATTAACGTATATATGAAAATTAATTATTATGAATAATAAATATTTGATAACAATTTTTGTATCTTAGTTCTTTTTTTAAAATAATTTTATATTATTAAAAGATATTAAACAATCGATAGTATGGTTTTAATTTAGTATATACCATACAAACCGAATGTATGTGATTTTATAGAAACCATAGGATTTGGATATTGTTTGATTTATAACCGATTAAACTGAAATATGAAAATATATGTATATTTATAACGACGCATGAAATTCATATTTGTTACATGAGTTGAACTCTAATTATAATTTGTAAATCACTTGAATCACTTGAACTATAATTAATTAACAATTTACTGAGATTTCTTATTTTCTTAATCTTTTTTTTTATCTTTTTATTTATTTTAACAGTAACTAAATGGAAATTAAGATTATAATTTGATAGACAACAATTAGTTGAAATTCACAATAACTTTTTTATCTTTAAACAAATAGAGTTGTGTTCAATAGAAGACATATTAATTTGATGAACACCAAATATGAAAGAATATAAAAACTTTTATTTCATGTTTCTGTTTTATTTTTTTTCAAAATTTAGAAGTTTGATATTAATTCTAGATTTGATTATACTCGACTGAAAGCGTTTGTGTTTCTTAAAAGTCCTAGACTAAAATGTCTGCGATAAACTTTATCTTTGATTTGAAGGCTTTCAAATCCTTCTTTTTTGAGCAAAACGCCTTTCAAATATATGTGAGAGATTAAAGTTAAAATTATTTATCTATGAAAACAATATTTTTCCGTGGGTGAAAAGAGTATTGAAATAGTTTTCGCAGACACTATAGTAAGTTCTAAAATACATTGGCAGAATATTATTCAGATGTCTTTCTGTAATGCACTATGTTTTATTAGGTTTCTTTTTGTTTTGTGAAATAGGAAGAGAAGATTCATAAAACCGCAAAAAGAAATATTTGGTGGGGCAGTTTGATCAACGGATAAATATAGTGTAAGCTTTTTTCTAATAAAACAGAATAAACTAAACTGATATTATGTAAACCGAATCAAACTAAATGACATAAAATTTTAATATAGTATCTAATTTATAAACCAAAATATCGAACTGAATGGAAACAAAATATAGATTGAATAGCACTACATTTAAATATATAATTTTTACACATATTTCACTCCACGCAAAGTGTGGATCTCAACCTAGTTTAATATTAAAAAAACATTATGGTTTCTACTGTTGGCATCCATGGAAACGGGGAGGACAAATAGGCGGGTTGGGAACTGCTCCACTGAGACATTTGCATCCAGGTTTGGTCAGGGAGAAATTGGCTCGGGTGAAAACTGGATCACTTAAGACTCAAATTGAATAGGCTCGGTCCTAGCCTGCCATCACCATTGTCACTGCAAAGAGCTTCATGGTCTTGATCATCTTTGTGTTGTGATTAAAAAATGTTATAGCCTAGTTTACTATTGTGACCAAAGCAGAAAGCAATATGATATTATATTGTTGTCTTTAATAACTGGAATTACATTGTAACATATATAGCAATATATTATTGGTGTTCAAGAGATTGATGAGTACCAAGATAATTCAGTTGTATATTACGTGTATATGCTACAACAAAAATTGGCAGATGTTCATCAACTTAATTTTTCTACAAAAATGCAACACAAACCAGAAAAAAATATAAACCACTGCTCAAGAGTGACATTTTATTAAATTTCATAGTAACATTTTTCTAAGATTTATAAAAAGAACACAAAAAGGGAGAGTCTATTAAACTCAATAAGATATGAACTTTACAGTGAATAAAATAAAACTATCCTTTGACATATCAATTATCAAATAGTATTCAAGGAAAACTATGCGGAAGTGGAATATCAGATGAGAAAAATTAGATTTTTGAGTGAACAATTTTGTTTTCATGACTCTAGCTTCATCTTCTAAAGTTACCTTCTGCCTTCCTTGGCTTAGCACATCCATTAAACAGAGAGAAGCCTCTCTTCCGGCTCCTCCGGGGACGAACAGGAGTTCCCTTACTCTGTTTCGACTTAAATCAAATCCACAGATACGAATCAATAATATATTGAAAAAACAGTTCAGTTTCTGATTATTGACCCACATACCTTGTTACTCTTTTGAGTCTTGTGTGTGTTCCAACAAAATAACATATTACACCCAACTCTTCTTGTTCCTGGTCCTGATTCGTATCCTCCTCTAAAACAACCAAATCCAAAATGTTCATACAAAAACCAACTTTTTGTAGCGGCATGGGAACAACAAGGATTATAAAGAACTTACAGATTGTCTTTCTTGTGTCCGAAGTTAGAATCATGAAGCAAGCTCGGGGAAAGAGGACAATGCTCTCCTCTTTTACCGGCTAGATTCTCTTGAAGCTCACCGTTTTCACCGATTTTCAGAAGCTTAACTTCATTGTTTAACTCATCTACCCAATGGTGAGAAGTTAATCCAGAAGAAGATATAGCAGGAGAAGAACCTACGTTAGGTTGGCGATAAGTGTCTTCTTGAGGTAGAATCTGGTTCCTTTCGGGTTTTAACCCTACTAGCGATCCAGGTGTGTCTTTATCAGCCGTTTGTAACCACGCCGGTCTCTAGTCTTTGTTCTCGGATGATGGATTCTATCCTTTGCATTGGGATTTTTGATCTGCTTTCTTCGCTGCTACCAACTCCTATGTCTGATGCAGCGTTTAAACCAGTAATGGCATTCAGATCTTCACCTCTGTTGGTCATTTCTGGTTTCCGGGTTTGATGAGGAGGGGCTACGAGTAACTTGGTTTCAGGCAAGAGGATTATCCTGACCTCTACGCTTCTCCTTAGTACCATTTCCATCGAGTTTGTGATACTGCTTAGAAACCTTTCAGCTCTTGATTTGATATCTGTTTCTCCAAACGCGAGGTAAGCAACTAGAATGCCTGCAAGCCATATACAACCTTTTAACTCAGCAGGAAATAAAAAAAGTGAGAAAAGAAAGAAAGTTTTAAGCTTTTTTACCTTCAACTTCACTAATAGATATAAGTTTCCCATGCGTATAGAGTAGCTGCCTCAGTGTTTTGGAATGGCATTTTTCAATACATTTTCTCCATATATCGTTTAGTTTCTCTGAACTTCTTTGGGTAAGCATCATGGTGCTTGCAGTGCTGTTGTCATGCGAGGAGATGGAGGCATCGCTCTCTGGAACTTGGCTAGATGAGGAGGATTTATAGCAGGTATTATCGATAACCCTGGAGAAGGATTTCGGTTCGTGGGCCGTGATTTCCGCTCCTCTTTCTAATCGAAGCTGGGGATGCTGACTTACTAAAGTGCAGTCCTCCTATTCTTTGTTTGTATGCCATCACTTCCCTCGAAAGGCTTGATGGGTCATCATCAGTCGCTCTAGAGCTTTGCCTTCTACTACTTCCTGTATGTGTTGTTCCAGGAGAAGGCATTGACCCAAGCTGAAGCAAAGTCGCTGTGAACCATGTTGAACGGTCATTAGAAACTCTTAGCTGCTTCTCAGCCTCGGAAAGAAGTTTCAAAGCGTGCTTCAGTCCCTCCATATCAGCTTCAGTCACTACAAAACCATAGCAAGGATTTGATCAATCAGCTAAAACATTCCAATAAAACGGAGTGGTCAAAGACACATCATGGCTTATAAGGGTCTGGTTTTGATTGAGTAAAAAAAATGACATGTGAAATGTTCTCAACAAGCTAATAGATCATAATGCATCAAAGTTAAAATTCTAACCACTATGGATTTTAATTAGTTTGCTAATGACTCACAGTTTCTTCCATCAAGAAAGGCGTCGCTGTATTTTTCGTCTACGACCTTGTATGTACCAGCAATGATATCCATGATAAGACTAGCAAGTTGAGACATCAACACTATTGGGTCAGCTCCAAGGTCCAATAACTCTCTAGCTCGTTTCACTGTCTCTGCCGTATCAGATGACAATGCTAATTCCAAGAGTTCTAACAATTTTTCATCTGAAACGACGCCCACCTACACAAACACCAATGCCACATTTTCAACATTAGCAAGATTACCCTTTTCAATGCGCATAAACATAGACAAGTTAGAAAAACTTACTAGCTCGTTTACTAGACCAGTGGTGATACGTTTTCCTAGCAAACTCAACTGTTCCAACATAGTTTCAGCATCTCGAAGTGAGCCATCCGCGTTCATAGCAATCAGGTCCAACGCGTGCGAGTCCACATCAAGATTTTCGTCAGAAGCAATCTTCTTTAGTCTCACTACTATGTCTGCATCTTTGAGTTTGTCGAAGAGGAACTTCTGGCACCTTGACTGAATGGTCCGAGGAACATTATCAAGGTCTGTCGTTATAAATATGAAGACAACTCTCTGCAGAGGTTTCTCAAGAAACTTAAGAAAAGACAGCCACGTCTTAGATGGCAGCAAATGACACTCATCTATCACAAAAACCTTGTACGTTGAGGAACTCCGAGGAAGTATTGTCGGTAAGTTTCTTAAAAGGTACCTAACCTTATCAGCTCCCTTCTTATTAGCTCCATCAAGTTCCCAAAAATCTCTACTTTTCGCCAGACATGAAGTCATTGCACTCTTTACAGTACCCACAAGGCTTCATTTCTTCAGTGGCCACACAATTTAACGCGGCTGAAAAAATCCTTGCCGTTGATGTCTTCCCAGTTCCCCTCGGACCCTGGAAGAGATAAACAGGAGCGATCCTACTCCTTTTTACAGCGTTCATTAGCGATTGAACCACTATACTCTGCCCAATCAATTCATCAAAGAACATTGGTTTGTATTTTTGACTGAAGCTTCGGATGTTTTCCGGTGTACTACCTTCTTCTCCTTCCCCATCTAACACTGCAGCCTCCAAACCATCTTGACTCCTATAACTAGTAGACCACCTCCTCCCATCTAATCTACTCTGAGCCTCTAAATCAATCTCTCCAAAATTAGTGGAAAGCTCGTCGTCACTGAGTCCGGTTCCCAGAGAAGACCCTCCTCTACCGTCACCACCGTATGTGAGCAAAGGCAGAACACCTTGAGCACTTCTTGAAGCAATTTTCTGTTTACTAAACCCTCCAGAAGAATGTCGACTATGTCTACGATACACCGATTGACTCCCACACAAAATGCTACTTCCCGTTCTCCTCAAAGTATCGGAAAAGGACGGAGAGCAACAGCTTCTACATCCACCTCTATGTTTCATAGCCTTCTTGGTCCAATAACAAGGAATCCCACAAGCCTTGCCTCCCTGGTAAATCCAAGTGATCATCCAACTCATCATCACCGTCATTAACCGAAGTCGGTGGTACCATCCCAAGATCCAACGTTGCTCGGGATTACGAACAGCATACATGTTATAGGAGCTAGTGGATAAAGCCGGCGTGCTATTATAAGTACACGAAGAGTCCTCTTTTCTATTAGCTCCTCTCAAGCAGCTTATTAGAGGAAGAACGTGACCAGTTCTTGTGCTTAAGCTTCAAAAGCAAAGGAGAAGCAACACTGCCAGCGATCTTCCTTCAGATCCTCTGGAAAGCTGAGCTTCCTCTGTATCGTCTGATAACTCAGTATTCTCACCTCTCCTTACAGCTAAAGCTGATGCAGCATTAGATTCTCTAGGTTGATATTTTGATAGAAAATCCAAACGAGAGGAGGAGTTTTGTTTCTTGCTCTTCTTCTTGATACCACCAACACTGCTTCTTCCTCATCTTCGACACACCCCCTTGAGACGGCGCTAGATTCGCGTCTCTGCATCTGGATATCAAGGAAGCCGAATGGATTTCATAAGAATCGCCGCCACCGTTCCTCGCATCACTCACATCATCATCATCGTCATCGTTGACGCTAGCTTCAGTCCACGAAGATTCTTCTTCTTCTCTCCTCCTTGCCGTTTTGAGCTAAACCGCTTTTCTCGCTGGAGGATCTCTGAGTTTTCCAGTTGTACAAGAACACTTTCTTCTCCTTGCCTCGATTACTACTACTAGCCTCTCCTCGAATCGGGAGCTTCTGAGCGTTGTTACCATTCTGACTCGAACTCGCGGCGTTTCTGGTAGGGCGGAGGATCCACAACAGCGAGGGATCTAGAGGAATCGAGAGGGGATCTCCAGGAGGAAGTGGTGCCTGGATCGCGTAAAACACGGCCAGCTTTCCTGATTTGAGTCAGCTCTCTCTTCAGATGCAGTTTGCTCAGATCCGAAACTCTCGCACTCGACATTCTTTCTCCTACACCTTCCCTAGATTCTCGCTTCCTCCTCTCTCAACCTCGCGTGACTGTTTCGCATGCTCAAGCACACGAGCGAATAGCTATAAAGAACACGACGATGGAAACAATCATAGTGAAACGGATCAGAAGAAGCAAAAAAAAAAACAGTAGATCCAGGAAACAGCACGATACACTAAAGAGAGAAGAAGAAGCAAGTTGATAAATGGAGTGTACTTGTTTTTCGCCGGAACTAAGCCTAGGGCTTATTATGCATCTCCCGCGGTGGAACGCAAAAACAGAAAAGGATGAATCTCGAGCTCTGAGTAGTTGCCTGCGACTGCTGCGAGAGAGAAAGCATGAAGAAAAGAGAGAGAATGTATTTTTCAATTTTTTTTTTTTTTCCATCTTAATATTATAATAAAGGGACTAAAGCCCAAAGGGCACAGCCCATACAAAAGTCATAAAACCCATAATAATGGGCACTAGATTAAAGCCCACAACCGAGCCCAATACACTCTGGAAACCCTAAAAAAAAAACAACGCGCCGCTCGAACAGCCACGTCATCTTCGTCTACCGGGAGAAGCCGACGCCAGAACAACACGCCGTCTCACCGGACCACTCCATGAGCATGCATCTTCATCGCATCTCACCAAACCATCACCGCTTCTTCCACAGAGAGCATCCAGAGAGAATGTATTTTTCAATTTAAAAACTTCAATGATTTTTCGATTTTTTTAAACATCTTATTTTAAAAGTATTTTGTTTTGGAGAAAAATGAAAAAAAAAAACTGTAACGCTTAAGAGCATCTCCAAGGGTTCACTCTATTTTTCACTCTAAAATAGAGTGACTCTATAATAGAGATGGAGTTTGCTACAATGGTACTCTATTTTAGAGTAAAAAATAGAGTGATGAACAAAGAAAAAACAACTTACTCTATATTTGGAGTAAACATATTTTTCACTCTATTATAGAGTGGAAAATAGAGTACCATTGAAGCATTTTTTACTCTAAACTCTATTTTAGAGTGAAAAATAGAGTTGGGTTGGAGATGCTCTAAGGAAAAGTGCAGATTTCACCTTTGCTCCGGTCTCGTCATGCCCCTCTCCACTGTTTTCTTTCTAAGCCTGCGTCATCTGTTTTTAACTTTTTAAAGAAAAATTAATAGTGTAATTAAATTTTTGTAATAATATTTTTACAGAAGAATATGTCGGTAATAATTTTGTCGATGAGACCAAGATGAACAGAATTAGAAAGTATTGGGGAGGTGTTCAAGAAACAAAAGTATTGGAAAATACATATATAAACAGATGAATACTAAAACAAAGTTTATATGCAGTGTTGTTACTTACTTTCTTTTTCAAGACTAGCATTTTGCTTTTATATATTTTCTACCGAGTTACTGATGCCTTACTATATACTAGTAGCAAAGTTTAAAAATCATGATCCTCATTCTATGTTGTCCATCCATGACTTTATAATAAATACAACTTTTCCAGCTTTCAAAATTTTATTTCACCTGTATTCTTAAGATACATTTTGATATATAAAAATAGATATGTAGCCTTTCAGCATACAATTTGTTTTCAGCATACAAGTGTCCACAAACCAAGTCAAGTTTATTATTACAAGGTGTTGTTATTTTCCTTCTTGGTTCTGCCTTTGAAATGGCCAACAGCAACTCTTGGTTTGAAAAAAAACAATCTTGGTTACACAATCAACCTCGGTCGACCTCTCTCCATTTCACATACTCCAAGTGTGAAGCTTGCCTTTTTAAACACACGATCTTGAAATTATAAAGCCTCTCTCTCATGTGACAAAAACGACAGAAAGTCGAATATATAGCAGAAAATATAGCAAATGAGTTAATAACACAAAATACGAGCAACCACTTGAAATATATTTATTTGTCTTCAATAGTGATCACGGTGGTAATTTTCATTTATCAAACATTTCTTTGGTAACATCTTTCATCTTTGGTACGTCGAAGATAGCGAAAAAGATGAAAATAAGTTATTTAAGACGTGCTTACATTAATGAAGTTTCACAAAATGTATCGGTATAAGAAGAGTAACTTCATTAATGATTTCACATTAGCCATAACATATTCGATAGGTCTTTTGAATGTGTTGATATACTATTATTTGGTACGTGGAAGAAAACGAAATGGTATGAACTTTTTTTTGGAGAAGAAAACAGCATGATCAATCCTCAAGTGGCTGATATCGGTTAAAGTTTATCTATCTTTCCTTTTTTCATCGAATAATTATGACTAGTGTGAAATCATTTTGAACTTGAAACTTAAAATATGAGTTGTTACAAGAACTTTGCGTTGGAGTTATGACCAAATAACTGTATATTACTATTTCACCAAATGACCTTTTCTCTTTTGGGTAAAAGTATCTCACCAAATTGCTTTATGAGCCTAAATCTTTGCCGTGACAAATGTCTTAACTGTGAAAATCTCATGTCTGTGCTGTTTTAATGTTTGTTTCCGTTGGATACGCCGAAGAAAATGAATAAGATCACATGACTATTTGTTCACATTATTAGTATTTATTATTGATGCTCTTTTCTGATTACAGTTATTGTTTTCATCAATTATCCTTTTTATTTCATGACATCTAACAGAGAGGAACATATTTTATAACGTAAATTCGTAAATCCAAATATGATGAGGCTTCAGAAGGGTTCATATTAGTATATCTTTCTGATGACAGAGGTAAGAAATTAAATGAGTTGCTCAAAAAAAAAAAAAGGTAAGAAATTAAATGATCAATTAACGAGTAAGTGAGGTTCTCGACATAAAAATAAAATAAAAACATAACGGAGGTTAGATCTTGAGCGAACTTTCAATGATTTGGTCATATACTCGTAAGAAAGTCAAAAGAAAGGATGAGAAGGAAAATCATATGGACACATTGAAAACTCACCACTTCCAAACCATGTCTTAAATCTAATCATTGCAATCTCGTTATAACAAAATGCTAATTCTGGTCATTTCTATAATGATAGTGTGCCGTAACACACTTTAAATACTCCTTGACGTTTTAAAAGTTTATACTATTTGGTTAGTTTTTCAATCCTGTTTATGCAAAGTTGTTTACTTGTAAATAGCCATCTGCATTGAGAAATATTCTGCTGGAGTTATACATTTATTTTTATTAATCAGCCAAGATGTATATTTACACAAATAGCAAAATTGGAAGAAAAAAAAAATTTAATTGAGTAAAGTCAAAATACCAAACAAAAGAAAAAACAGAGCAGAGATGAAATGCTAAAATAGTCTTCGAAACATCAGTGGAAAACGGGTAAAAGCATATTTGAGAGAAGCAAATACGACCACAAATAGTTTTTCGATGGTGCCATGGTGGTAGTCAGCTAAGAAAGATAGATCAATACACCGTTATGCGTTTTGATTACGAATCAGAACGAAGTCTAATCTACCGCGAGCTTTGGATGAGAAATTGGAGAACGTATGAGACTAACATATAGTGACGGTTGAAAGCCTAAGTTACAAAAAAAAAAAAAAAACATATAGTGACGGTCAGGGGCGAAGCCATAATTTGTTTTATATGGGTGCATCATTAAAAGGAAAAGAGTGAGTGCATGGCATGATTTTTACCATTTTACTTGACAAATTCTAATATTTTTAGGCCTAAAATTTGAAATTTTATTTTTCAAAAAATTGAAATTTTGTTACTGTTGTTTATGCTTTATGAATTTTACTTGGAAATTTTCCAACCTGTCTTCGCCCCTGGTGACAGTGAAGTTTAAATAAAAAGACTATTATTCAAATACAACACATAGTTGAAGGACATTGAATTTTTTTTTTTGGTAAAATAGGATATATTTTTTTTTCTAATTAAGTACTGAAGAATATCTTATTTATGTTGGTGTGTTTACTTTTAAGTTTTAACTAAAATTTTTGAAGAATCTTTTTTTTTCATAACACTGAACTGAAATATGGGTCTGGGGACTAGCTAGACGTATCATTCTTATCAATACAGCCTTGTTTACAAATTACAAATTCACAGGAGAGTACATACAAAAAGAAATACAGTTTTTTCGTAAATTAAAAGAAAGAAAAAGAAATACAGTTTTCTTAGGAAATAGACACACAATTCCAAACACAATAAATTAACAGTTTTATTATCTGATAGACAAGTTTTATATTGGACGACATTAAGCAGACACACCTTGTCACAATTTTGAATACCAGACATATAGAGTAACAAAAAGAATATTAGACACAGTGTCTATAATGTTATATTTTATTATAATTTGATTCTTCTATATATTAATCTCGGAACATAATTCGATTATATGATAACTTATATTCTTTGGTTTAATATTTGAAAAGAGAAGAAACATATACAATAGTTTGTTGATGTTTTCTCGACACATCCATGAATCCAAGATTAGTTGATTACTAAATGGAAAATCTAAAATTAATATTATCTTCCAAAAAAAATTAATACGTCAATCAATATATATTCTTATAACTATACAAATATTTCGTGTTTTCAATTTAATGGCTACATAGTGCTAAAAATGTGACTCAAACGGATCCAGTTTGGTAAATAAGTAATTAGAAAAAAACTCCAGTGTTGGGTTTATGCACTCGAAGAGAATAGTGAATAGGTTGAAAGATCGTTCGATCCAATGACTTTGCATTGAATGCTTATTACCAAACATATGCCAACAACGCAGTAGATGTGTTTACGAAGATGACATTTGTGTACTTATTTGAGATCTTTCTGAATTTGCATCAAAACAAAACCTGGTTGTTTACCTTTAGGTTGGATTAGATTATTTAGATAATGCATTTGTAGTTGCATATAAAATAACAAGAGTCCAAAAAACACATGCAACTGTTTTGTTAGATATTAAGAGGCCCCTATCAGTATGGTCCATATATCTGAGTCATTTACTTCATGTCTTTTGCGGAAAGGTCCGGACTATAAATATCTTGTGAAATATATGAACATTTAGATTTTTTTTTTTGGACAACTTATGAACATTTAGATAGTGTTAAAAGAAAGAACCAACTGAGCCAGACATATAGCCTAGTAATTTTATGTTAATTTATATAGTCTTTTTTTTGATCAAAAAGACTATAAAGCCTGAGTGATAGCGATTTCCCAAATCCAAAACCCATAATCGAACATGAATTAACACATTTCATTTTCAATTACATAATATCTATAATCTGATCGCTATCACATTTCGTATTACCACTCATTTGTCCAAAGGCAGAAATTTTCAGACTAAACCAACCGCTTGATCTGTCGGATCTGTCTCAAACCTCACGTTATCATGTAAATGAAGACAGAGCCGGGCCTGCAAAAATTGGGGCCCCATTCAAAATTTTGTTTTACAATCAAATAAATATTTAAACAAAAATAATCATACATATCTTATATAATTTCACATTATATTATTTTAATAACTCATTTGATCTTTTAACAATTATATGTATATATATATAAGTTATGTTTTGATTTGTATTATATATAAAAAAAAAAAAACTTGAGTAGTGCGTTGGATCTATGCTTAGGCAGCGTAATACTTCATATACGTTGCCATGTCTGTATAGCCTGACTGACAACGATTTCCCAAATCCAAAGTCAATAATGGAATATGAATTAACACGCTCCCATACTTTCTTATTACCATTCAGTTGCACAAGGAAAAGAAAAATCGTGTATTCAAAGACTAGACCAACAGTTTGGTCCGTGGGAATCTGTCTTAAACCTCACGTTATCATGTAAATGGAGATTACAAAGATTCTGTACGTTGGGTAATAATTGAACGCCAAGAATGTTGAACTAAAATACTTAAATAGCAAAATAACTGAAAAATACCTTTTTTGTTTCGTTCAAAATATAACTGAGAGAGATATATAAAGCAGCAAAATAACAAAATTACCAATAGTTGTCCAGAATCTTTCAACTTTAGACTATGTGTTAACTAATAAAAAACGTAAAAGCATATGACCAAAAACAACAATTAGTGTAGACGAAAAGGACTAAAATAACCTCAAACATGCACATTAGTATTTGTAGTATTGACATTAACAAGAAGAAAATTCATCCGACTTTTAACCTTTTCTTTCTTTTTCTTCTGGTTGTTTAAGTAACATCAAGGTCTGGCTCTCTTGTTAGTGCAACTTGGGCACTTGTAGTGCTTGATGTGCTCTGCTTTTGCAGGTGTTATATTCGACACATTTTCCATGGAACCATTTCTGACACGCGTCACAGCATATCCAAAACTCATCTGTACCGTAGTTGTCTCCGCAAGGCGCCACAAACCGCACCTTGTTCTTCCTCGTCTTCGTTCTCCTCCTCTTCACTCCCATCTTCTTTAGGCAGGTGGAGATGACATCTTCGAAACCTTTTTGAAGGAATTAATACAAAGAGATCAGAGCGCTTATCAAAAGATGAAGATTGAGAGAGGGATATATATAATAGATAACCAGAAAATACCTTCAAGCCGCTAGGTTTGCTTTTGCTATTGTTGTTGTTGGTACCAGAATGATCTTTGGATTGCTTTGCATTGCCCGTCACAACCTCGAAAATGGTTGGGAGATCGTTTATCATCTGGAAGAGTCTCTTCCTGTAAAGGAACCAATTCCTCAGATAAGCTTTAAGAGGCAAGTAAATGGTTACTAGATTGCTTAAGAGACTTTTAATCCCATAGAAGAACTAGATAAAGTTCCTTAGTTCAATCAACCAAAAGAACAACAAATACATAGACTTTGATTCATATTACATGTTTGCTTGCAGATAACTTATAATTAAAATGTTTCCTAGCTGCCAACACAGTCAATGCTACAATCCAGTGCAAACTGCCTAGGCTAATTACAAGAAACAATAAACAGAGCTGAGAAGGAAGGAAAGGAGACTTACCTCTCATTCTTACCAAACCCGAAACGTGCACCAAAGTAGAAGGCAACAGAAAGCAGCCAGGAATCACTGTGAACAGCGACCAAAGAGACCCAGTCCTTTTCTTGCATGCCGTCTCTTGCGAAATTGATGCCTAGAGCTGGTTCAGGAAGCTCAGGAGGCACTTCCTCCACGGGAAGATTAACCTCCCATGTCTCATTTGGAAGTCCATACAGAGACAAGTTCTCCTTCTCTGCATCAACAAAACACCTTATTTAGAAAAACAACACAGAGTACTAAGGACACACCACAATCCGAGGAATAAGATAATCCAAGATAAAAGCTTTTTTAACACAGGAGAAAAGTTGTATAAACAAAATAAACAGTCACTATGTAAAAAAAAATTAAATTAAAATTTTTTACCAAATAATCAAACTATTGAAAAGTAAAAATTTTTTTTTAACTCTTAACTGAGATCTGAACGATATAACACTTTCACTCAGAAACAATTGGTAATCAACTGAAACTGTAACTAACCAGGATCGCACGTTTGGTGAAACTTTACCATATCTGCATATGAATAAACAAAACAAAACAAAACACAACTTATCCTTTTGATTCGCTGGGTCGAAGAAAACAAAACAGGAAAGAACAGAAGAGAGAGGAGATAGAACTTACCGATAGTGAGAGCCTTAATGAGACCAGCTCGTCTACCTCTGAAGTCGATAAATACCTCTTCCACAGTTCGTGGTGTATGTTGACTAGTAATCCCCTCCATTTTTTTCTTATCAACTTCACTGACCGGAGGATAAATTAGCCTAACAATCGCCGGCTAAGGCGACTGTCCCGGTTGAAATAAAAGTTTCGGAAAGAATGTCTCAAGGAAACGAAAAGGATCCCAGAATATCAGAATTCACTTTTGGGTTTCGGAATTGAGGAAATTAAAAATTTTCTTCTAAAAAGAGAATTAATTTGGGGAAATTTGGGAGAAGGAAAAATAGAGAGGAGCTATAGAAACCCTAAATCGAATAAAAAATTGAGACGATTTTAATACATACTATAGCTAGTATCTTTTCTGACGTCATATATAACAAAGATTAATTTTTCAAAACTACATTATTTTAGATAAATTCAGTAAAATTAAAATTAAAAATAAAACATAAACTCTCAAAATCGTATTTATATATATTGATAAATTCTATAAAATTATGTCGATAAACCTTTTGCATACCTTTGATTTGCCGTCACTAAAAATGAAAATGAAATCTTTTGACAGTCAATATATATACAAGCAAGATTTTGAGAGTTCATGCAATATTTTAAATAATTTTTACGGAACTTATCCAAAACAATGTCGTTTTGATAAGTTAACGGATAACTAACATGAAAAAGAGTTAATTTCAACATAAACTTACGCATCATGTCTATTTCTTACATACTAAACTAAACAAAATTTTGAAAATAATACATAAACTTTACGCATTGGGAATGAAAAGGCACAATACATAAATTCATGTACTATTTTTCTTTTCTTGTTTTAATTCAGTATAAAATATACACTAATACAAAGTTTGAATATAAATATGATAAATAAAATTTATGTTGAAATATACGATTTTCCATATTTATATACTCTAGTCTTATGAATATCCCTGTGAATACGATATTATTGGTAGTTCAGTTTGCTTCACTTTACATTTGATCCTATGAAAGATTACAACTTAAGTCTAATCATTTGTGACATCCAGTTTACTTCGTTTTATATTCAAAATAAAAATTAAATTTATAAAGTGAACAATGTATCCTTTATCCCTTATAAATATTAGTTGAGAAATATTGCAATATTCGAGATAATCAGTTGACAATTAATGTTTTTTAATAGTAAAGATCTGATAACCATTATTTTGGTATACCTTTTAATTATTAAAAAAAATTAGACAATCATATATTAACATATAATAAAAAAAATCATATATATATATATATTAAAAGAATGATTAAGCTCCAAGAGATGTTCTCAAAAATTAAAGCTGATAATTAAAAAACAATAACTAATAGAAAATTGTCATATTGAAAAAAAAGCTCTCACAACTTTAACAAATGCTCTTTTGTGAGAAACAGCTCTCACTTTCTCTCCACTGTTTCTTGCTTTTTACTTTTTTCTATTTAAAAACCAATGCACATTTTCCAGAGTTCAACCATTGCTGATGCCTTAGGGCATTAAAATGACAAGTAGAGTACCTTACTAATATTTTTATTGTTATTTTTGTACATAATTTAGTTATTAATTATTTTAAAAATTAGAACAAAAGTAACCCATAAAATAATGTCATTTGAAAATGATTATAAATTATTAAAAATTTCACACTGAAAATTTGGTGAATAATTAATTTATTATAACAAAATGCAATGACAATAAGATCATATGAATATAAAATCTCATTTAATAGATATTCAGAATATATATATATATATATATATATATATCAATTTGAATTCAAATATATATCATATAAAATACATAAATATGTTAATATTGAAATTTGCATAGAAATATATTGAGACCTTAATATTTTAATATCAAAAATTTTGATTTTTTAAAACGATTATAAATTACTAAAGGTATTAAAAATCTCACACTTAAAATTTTGTAATTAATGGATTAAATTTTTTGTTACAGCAAACAAATGTTAATAAAATTATATGAATAGGAACCTTCAATTAATGTATATTCATATATATATATATATATATATATATATGTGTGTGTGTGTGTGTGTGTGTGTGTGTGTGTGTGTGTGTGTGTGTGTGTGTGTGTGTGTGTGTGTGTGTGTGTGTGTGTGTGTGTGTGTGTGTGTGTGTGTGTGTGTGTGTGTTAATCCCATTTAAATTTAATTATATACCATAAAAATATATAAAATGATTGTTTTGATTCATTTACCAATAAAGATTATTGTAAATAAGAGTGTTTGTTTTGATTTATGTGCTTACTCCAATTTAGTTATATACATAATAGCTATTAGATTCTCAATTATTCAATATATATTATTTAATAATATGTAAGGGAACCCAAAATAAATAATATATCTAAAAATAATTTGAATACATAATCTTCGTTAAGACGCGGATCTTAGCCTAATATGTAGTATATGTATATAACATGATTATATCTATATTTTGTGATATATAGTGCATTTTGGTTTAGTTCAAGACCCCTAACACACAGCCCAACTACGGGATGAAATGTTTGGTCCAGTTAAGAGTACTGGACTTTTGCAACCTGGGAGTAATGGGTGCTTTATGGTCTGACCGGTTCAAATGCATCGGTTGCGCTGTGGTTGCAGAAGTTTGTGGATATGAGTAGTTGTGACTTCTAACATTTTAACTGATTTGTATGGCTGATAAAACGGTTAAAAACTAGTGTATTTATTTGATATTTATGACTTATTGATTATGAAATTCTACAGCGGTTTAAAAATAAATTATCAATATTAACATATTATAACATTATAAAAATAGTATTATAATAAAATATAATAATCATGGATATAATATGATTGTTAATAATAATAATAATATTGTGTTTATTTATTTAATTTTAAATTAGTTGAAATAACTTTAATAAAAATTGTTTTATGGATTTCTATTAAACATTTAAAAGAATATTTTGTTTTGTTTATATATATATATATATATATCCTTATATATGTATATATATTAATTTTTGAAAATTATAATGAATAGTTTTAGTTTAAAGTTTTTATAAAACAAATTATGATATTATTTGTGAATTTAAACTAAAATATAAAATGTGTATATATATTTTTTATAATATTTCAATTTCAAAATTATAATTTAAAAATTTTAACGTATTTTAGAAAATAATTTTATATTTATTTATCTATCCGCAAATGCTAATTGGAATAAGTTTTTGATTTTAATAAGTTAGGAGCGATCTGAAGCAATTTGTATCGTTTTGTTATTGTTTCAAAATGCCAATGATCGATACTAGCCACAAAATTTACGTTTACGAATTGGTAGCGGAGATACGACTATACTCTTAGAGCATATTTTATTGCAGTATCCTGTATTTAGAGAAAAAGTAAATGATAGGTCCCACAAAAATGAAGAAATGTGTTACAAAAGTCGTCAGGGAAGAAACGGGAGTTGGGGGTGTTTGGCACTGCTCACGGACCCCACTGACAGGTGACGGCCCGCGATTGGTGCGTTTTAATTTTTTTTTTCAAGATAAAAAGTAAAAAAAAAAAAAAATTGAAGAACCCTTTTAATGGGTATCTGCGATAATCCTGCTCTTAGTCCTGCTAAAACACAGCCCGGCTTTACCGGAATACGAAGGGATGAAATGTCTTGCCCTGTTAAGAGTAATGGGCTTCTGCAACCTGGGAGTAACGGGTGCTGTGAGATTTGGAATTAATGATCATACTTCAGAAGCTAATACAGAAAATAATTTTCTTAAGTTTACATTATTTCTTGGTAATCATGTTAAAAGGGTTACATTTTCCTTTTCTTTTACAAAGTCGAGAGGCAAACGAAACTATTTGTCTTTAAACACTGGGAGAAAAAACGCTTTTGGATTAACTACGTGCTAGAAGTATCAAAACAATAATACTCTATAAAACTTTATTGAGATAGATTAAACGAACATATATACAGAGCTTTTTCTTAGAAGTGAAAGACATAAAGAAATGGAAAACTAATTTAAGATATCACTTAAGTTTGAAGATTTTGGATGGGATAGGTACGTAGGTATATATAGCAATGAGGGAGTAGAGAGTTGCAGAAAATGGTACCTTCCAACGTTAGCTCCTCTTAATCTCATTACACACATTTTTTTATCCATCATTACACACATTTATATACGAATCTATCTTGCTAATCAATTGTGGATTTGGGACTTATCGATGAGTCATAATATTCGGCTTGAATCCTCCAAAACTATTATCAACCAGTGGTCATAAGTTAAATGCTTAATTGTTACTTCTAGTTGGTGAGGTGTTGGCGACAACTTTTTGATGGATAAACTGATAAACGAAAAAACATTTCTAGCTATATAATTCACAATGTTTGTTACTCGCATAACTATTTTTCTTTTGAACAAACTCGCTATTACTATTTGAACAACATCAATGCATGCATCAAACAGATATCTAAAATAAAATGCACATGACATATTTGAACAAGGGTTAGGCGCCAAATTAAAATACATTTTATTACTAGTCGTGGACTGACATTTAAGCTAGTATCCAAATCTTGTGGAAAAGTTCAACATAGTTGTTATTTAAAACTTATGGTCTTTTTACATTGCATTCCCTACGTTTTTGTTTTGTCAAACCCTAAGTCTTACGTACGTAGACAAAATTAACTAGCCAGCGTCTTTTTATAGTTTGTCATCATTTGTTGAATTATTATGAGTTAGCATAAATAAAGTCGCACAAATCAGGATTAACAACTGGGATCTAATTTGTGTTAGTCAAAAGAAATTAGAAGAAGAAAAATTGGATCTAGTGTGGACGACAATGCCAAATGAATTTAAATAATTGGTAAGTTTAAGACACAAAATATCAGACTCTTCTTATTTCAGTTGTGATTTCAGAAAAATATACTGAAAACCAAATACCATTCAATTTGTTGAAACATAGTTTATGAATTTGTGATTTTCATTAGTGTGATCTTGTTAGTACATGAAAAAACAGAATCGAACAGGTAATTATTTTTTGTTTGGTTCGACTTTGGGATCAAAATATTTAGCTTCATTTGGTTAAAAACGCTGTTAAACCGGATGGATATATACCTCAGTCGTAGTTTATAGGATCCTAGTTTATTATATACCAATGAATTATATAGAAGTTCCTAATATAAATTACTTATAAAATGGATATATGTAGAAAATCAGTTTCATTACATAAATTGCAGTAACCAATCATAGTTTATAGCTATGACTAAATTGTTTAATTATATAATGAATATATAAATATATATAAATTCTTAGCAAAAAAAAAAAAGATATATATGAGAAGCATTATGAAAGTTACTGGTAATACTTAAGAGCTAATTAAATCACTTGAAAGGAGTATCAGTATAATGATCTTTGTTTCCATGGTCAGGTACTAGTGGATTCCACATATCCCACAAGGGATTGTTTGGAATCGTCCCTGCAGGGATCATGTTCATGGCCAACGCCGCCTGCGTTTGGGGCGTTAGCGCCGCTGTTGTCGCCGCAGCCACCAGTTGCAACGCGTTTGCGTTTGCGCTTAGTTGTTGATTATGAAACTGTTGAGCAATTTGATAGTATTGGTGATTGATATTAACTCCATCAGATATTTGGTAGTTAACGAGTCTCTGAAGATCATCAACAATTGCGGTCTCGTCATCTTCTTGGTTAGTTGTAGAGACAATAGGTGTGTTGCTTGCACCATAAGGCATTGGACGATAGATGTTCTGATTGGCTAAGGCTATGGTGACGTCAGAATTACTGTTTGTGGTGGTTGTGGTGCTACCGTCGCCGGAATATTCGGTTGAGAGCTTGTCGAGATTGTTGCTGATGTTGTTGTTGCTGTTGTTGTTAAGGTTGTTGTCGGAATGATTAGAGGAAGATGAATGGTGTTGGTGTTGTTGTCTTAAGGCCAAGCGGGATGATGATGATGCTGAGTTATGATTATGATGTCTTGTGGATAGAGAACGTGGCAAGGATGGATGATCTTCTACTCCTGGCCTTTTGTACACTCGGCACAATGATATCTCAGCCTATATATATACATACATGTGCACAGTGATCAGACATGAGATATATATCAGTAAATAACGTGTACACTTAGAATAAATATGATGATATCATTGGTAGAGTACTATTATTTGACGTGATAGGATATATATTACACTGATCACAATTTTCAATTGGAGATTAGAATTGATTTATACATTTTCTACTTAGTCATGTATTTTAACAGTACAGTATATAGATGTGTATAAAACATACACATTTTAGATTTGTAAACTTATATGTCAAGCTTGGTGTTTTTAGATCTAATAAGAACTAATAATGTAATGCATTCAAATAGTGACATTAATATAGGAATAAACGAAAAACAATGTATTATTTATCAGCCAGTGAATAAATTACCTTTTAAATTTGGTGTTTCCGTATATCGTAATCATTCATAACTTCTATACATAATTTATTTATATAAATAAATAACAATACCGTTGTATTGTACATTTATATAAATTCCACAAGAATTTTTAAAAAAAAGTGTCAGGCATGTTAAATATAAGTCATGAATGTGAGAAAGAGCAGGGAACAATGTGATGAATTCTAAGAACACTAACTAAGGCTCTGCAAAAACAATGTGATACATGTGAGTATAGACATGTAAGTAGCTATCTTATTAATGCCTTCTACTATGCATATGGGCCATGGCTAGAAATTTAAAGAGTTCATGCGTATGGCATGAACATGTTCAGGATTTAAGCGCAAACGCCGCCTTGCATTTAATTAGAGTTCCGTCACGAGCATTTTAAATCTTATAAAACGAATTATAAGTTAACTAATCATATAAGAAAATAAATAAATTCAAACAATCTAGGGATTTTTAATTTCAATTTGTAAGGCACCAACTAGCTAGGGTTATACCTATGTCTATATGGGTTACATATAAAAGAGACTTTATTGAATATGTACCTTTTGGTATTTCTCGGTTTCATGGTGAGGGAGACGATACTCGTTCATAATCCAACTGGTACGAGTGCCTTTAGGGGCTTTACCGGAGTAGAAAACTAGGGTTTTCTTTAATCCAATCGGCCGAGAAGTCTCCGATCTGATCATCCGATCAGCTCCAGTTGCTTTCCAATACCCTGAAGTCGTTACTCGATTTGGTCTATCTCCATTTCTATACTTACGATCTCTTGGCACATAGAAGTACCACTCTTTCTCACCTATCGCCGCCATAGCTGCATATACATACACATACCTATCAACAACCATATATAATCTTATGATAACACCAAAAAGCAAGTACTTATATTCATATACACATTATCATGTGAATATCTTATGAATTCTTAATTGAGATAAAATGAAGTATGCATAGGTTTGAGAACTGAAGTAACGGTTGATTCTTCGGAGTTCCATTGATATATACAAAACACCGTCATTCTGTTTTTTGTGTTAAAATTTTCGTTATTCCAAAAATGAAAATAAAGAGGAAATGTTGAAATATATTTAGAATATGGGAGATTTACTCAGATGTAGTCTGTACGAAGTTTATATAGGTTAGTTCAAAAAAAAGAAGTTTATATAGGTTAGTTCAAAAAAGAAGAAGTTTATATAGGTTAGTTCAAAAAAGAAGAAGTTTATATAGGTTTAAGAAAAGAACTAGAGAGAGAGAGTGAGGAGAATCTCTAGATCTTAATAAATTGTGTATATGTTTATATTAAGTATATATAGTAAATTTTCAAATAGTTTGACGGTTTCTTTGTGTATAATTTATACATATCAAATGTACACTTACCTGGAAGTTCCCAAGGATCGTAGCGATAAAGATCGAGGAAAGTGATGAGTTCTACATTGAAGCGTTTGCCTTCCACTTTCCGGCGAAGATAAAATTCTATAAGTTCTTCTTCGGTGGGATGGAATCGGAATCCAGGCATGACCATGTCATGATCATGATCATCAGCTTCATCATCATTTCGTGCACGACTCTCGTGGCCGCCTCCATGAGTATCCTCTTCTATATGTTTTTCATTGTTGTTGTTGTTGACTTGGTTACTCATTGTGGTGATGCTTGTTGTGGAGGATACAATTGCCATGTAAGAAGATACTATATGAGTATATGTGTATGCATGTGGATTAAGATAAGATGAAAAATAAGATTAAGGGTTTGTTGGTTTTTATACTAAACAAGGGAAGGGAATAAGAGAGATGAAATTGAGTGGTGTTGGATAGAGATAAGAGGAGGAGAAGAAGAAATGAAGATTTTATAGGAGTGAAACGTTGTCGTTTTAAGGAGATGAAACCAAACTAGAATAAGACAGAGAGAGGAGGAGAGTTAAGGAGGCGACAAAGACTTGTCAAATTGACGACAGGGTGTCCACGGTTTTGTTTTCTTAGCCGTGCCTTTAGACCTTTCTCTCACTCTCCATTTCTAGTTTTTTTGTTAAAGTAAAAATAAATATCCAATCAATTTTTTTTGTCAAACAATCTAATAGTTTAATCAAGTCTTGTATAATAATGTATTAAGAAATTAAATCGTACACGCATAACCACATAAAAGATTCATTTTGGTAGATGGCTTAATCTTCACTCTCTGTTTACTAAGATGATTCTCGATGTAAGCAAAACACTCATTCTGTTTCACTTTGTTACACAAAAAAATCATTTTTTAAATATAATTATTCTTACTTTCAGTTTAATATTAATTACAAATTGTATTGGTTTATAAATTATCTTATTTATCTTATAGACTACTCCTAGTTAAATAAATATAATTAATAAAATCATAAATATATTTCAATTATTTTTTAAATTTGTATGAAAAGTGTAAGTTCCACTTAATGTAAATGTCCACTGCTATTAAAGAAGAAAACAACAATGTAAGTTTGGATTATTCTTGTTATTTTACTCATTAAATAATCCCCAGAATTCTGATTGGTGGCCTATATTACTAATAAAATAATAATATTATGTATGATTATTATTCATTATGTCACTCGTTATTATAAATATATTTACGTGTTTTTCATTTGCTTCACGAACGTTCTTTTATTATTGTTTTCCATTTCATTTTAAATGATATTTTTGGCCCACCATATCTTCGCTATAAATTATCTTAACAATTATGAATACGAAACAAATCCTCCATGTTTTTTTTGTCAATACTCTCCATGTTTCTAAAGTTAGAAATAAGCTGAACTTACACTTCATAAATCAGAAGCCTATACCGATTCTTCAAAAGTTGTATATATATTACCATCTATTCTATTAATACTTTCTTTAAAAAGTTAGCTTCAAAGTTAAGATATTGCTATCGGCTGTCACTATAAACCGTTTTAAATATTGGTTTATACCTTTTCTAAATTGTTTTACTGTTGCTGATGTAGAAATTATATATAATAGTTAAATTTAAAATGGAAAAATGACTGAAAATATCAAGTAAAATCATAAGTTTTCTGAAAAATATCAAGTTAAATGAGGAATAAATGAAAGGAATCATAGAGGTAGTGGGGGATTCTACGAAACAAGAGTGGGGTTTTTCAGAACCTTACTCTACGTTTATTTATGATTTAATCTACTGTTTTCAATTCGAAAGAAATCCCTGAATGCATGCATCAGAACACATCTCATAAGCCTAGTATTAGTAGACCTTTGTATTTGGATTTCGCATTACCAAAACAAAAAAAAGTTCCATTAGGCCATCAGGATTTTTTTTTTTTTGGATTAGATATATAGGTATTTAACTTTTAATTGTTACCGAGGTCAATGAAAACTGCATCATTTGTGCTCGTCAATTGTTATAGCCAAGTTGTAAATGTTAGGCTAAATCAGTCATAACATGAAAAGGAAAAAAGATTCAAGCGAGTTCGAGAACAAGAAATTTGAGGATTTCAAAGAGGTTTAATATGATACTAGAACTGGTTAAGTAATTATAAACCTAAAAGTCTTATGCACTCACTTTCAGAAGTCTTGTCCTAGCTAAAATCAGACACTTTTTATCGATAATCAAATTTATTTTCCTCAAGATAGAATTTCATTGGATTTGGTTACCCATCAACACAATCTCATTGGTCATCAAATCTTGTAGTTAGGTGACATAATTTACTTTTACAAGATATAATTGAATCCGAGTTTCTTTTTAAATCGTTATAATATTCACATTCTTACAACTAGCGACCATTCCTTCATCACAATTATTCTACAGTAATATTTTTTAAACATAAGTTGGGATGTATCTTCCTAGTGACATGGACCGACCTCCTTTAATAGTTCAAATAGTTTGCTCTATCAAGATTTGGATCGTATTCCTTCACATTCTTGTGTTCTAAATTTCCATCACTAACGAAAACATAATGTTGATTTGGTTACCGATCAATACAATCTCATTGGTCATCAAATTTGTATAGTTAGGGTAGTATATTTTGTTATAATTATATAAGTATTACTGGGAACCTTTTCTGACACTAATAAATCTTGAACCGTTAGTTTTTTATTTTTTTTCACCAACTTCATTCTTAAATTAATATATTATTAGTCTAACTTTTATTATGGACCCTTCCTTGCAATTATTTATCAGCGATGTATCAAGTTACATAGCTGGACCGACCTTTGTTATCTTAGTATCCCTTCACATTCAAATTTTCTCTTACTAGAATGTTGTAGTAAAGAACAGACTTTTTCGGCTTTAAAATTAAAATAATAATTAATTTATAGTTAGCTCTGTGATTGGTTATTTGGATTCTGGTCTTACGTACGTAGTTGGAAAATATCTACAACAGTAACTATTTTTGCATCATATGCCTTTTTGGTAAGCTGTTTCTTCACAGGTGCTTAGATAAAGTATTTTAAATATTCAGTGATCGTTGGAAAATACATATAAATAAATAGTATTATCTAATAATTAACCTGTTAAACCCCTATTTTTCAGACATAAATACTTCATCTTTTTAGTTCAAATTCTCTGTAGTAGCTTTACTTTGATACAACAAATGTTTTAAGTTATAACTAAGATTTTTTATACATATATATGCATAAAATAATTGGTTAACTAATTCATAACAATCCGTGGACGGAAAGACTAATCACGGAGATGAGAGACCAGCCGAGTCTTACCACAACCACAATGGCTCCTAGTCTCCGACCATGATATATAATCTACTATAAAATCTAAAATGACATTGACCAAAAAAAATGACGAGAATAATCGTCTCTTCATAAAACGCTTGAATAAGTTCGGCCTTTGATATCCCGCCAACATGTCAAATGCATCATTTATGCTGTTTTTGGTGGTCAACTTCTAACTGGCCTATTTAAATTTTATTATAGAACATCAGGATGATTAAAGTGTGTGTGTTTTTAAGAATACACCCAGTTAAGCAGTTACGAGTAATTTGGGTTTACGAATTCTGTAGTAACAACTAACAAGTTTCTCTACGGTTTTACCCAAAAAGTTTCTCTAAGATCTAAGTAATATTGAAAAAAAACAGTCTTATTCCAAAACGAAAATATGTTTCATAATATAAACTAAGTTCAGTCATACTATATTTGCAATATATTAACGAGGGAAGTTTTAAATAGAATAATATTTGGAACGAGAACCATATGCTTTAGTTCTAGTAGGATTTCAGTCAAACATCTTCTATTTATCATAACAAATAGAAAGGAATTAATAATTGTGTTTTATTTTTTAACTTGAGATTCGAATGTTGTAGAAAAATATCTCAAACTCCACTAATACGTTCGCAGAGAAAAATAATGTCCATTTTAATTCTTGACCTAATATCTGTCAATATAATATCATGCAAGTATATCGGGAATAAGGGAGCCACAGGCATTTCGTGGCCTGGGCCTTCTTGGCGGTTGTCAACCCTTTTTCTTGGCTCTTTTAGCATTTACTCAGTTGTTTGTATTTTTATGTACAAAATTAATATCTTATATTTCACTTTCATTTTTTTTGCTTATCTTACATTTTATTTTCCATGTCCAAATCTTACTTAATATCATCGGATTACGTATAGTACCGTCAGTCACATATAAGAATTACATATGTATTTTTTTTTACTTAACAAGAATTACATATTCGTCTAACAGACTTGGAAAGTTTAACAAATGACGAAATGCTTCCATAAAGAAGGTATGATCAAGTTTTATAAGTCAATGTTTATATTTTCACAATCCACGTAATTTTATAAATCTATCATATTCTTTAAATTCACAAACTCTATACAATTATATCTTCCAATAACTTCCTAAGTTTTTCTAAGGATGGCCACAGAAGAAAACCGACCAAATTGCATGGAAGAATGAGACCGGTGTTCATTTCTGTGTCTATCTTTGTGTTTGTGTTGTATGGACCGCCCAATCAATAATGCAGCCACAAGTTAATCGTAGAATCGTTTGTCTTCTGTTAATGTAAGATAAGCAAGCTACGCTATGTAGAACACACAGTAGTACAGGGTTATTCAATTCCAAGAAATACGACTATATTTATTCTTTCAAAAGCTCTTACACGTTCTTCTTAAAAGCAATAAATCAAACAAGCTCAAGACAAACCTCGACTTGTTTGCTAGTCAACTCGTTCAGAGATCCAAGACAGACTCTGAACCACCTAAGCTCTTAACCCCTAGATGCTTTGCTTCTCCTTCTTAGGACGTACAAAACTCTCTATTGCTAAAAGCTCTCCCTGTGTGTTAACCGGCAACGCAGTGCCAACGCTTCCTTTTATATCTTTGAGGAAGCCCTAGATCTAATCTATCTACCCAATGGAAACTTTCCATTTCTTCTACTTCAGCGAATAAGCCAATCTTCCTTTTCTCTTTAGATCGATTGCTTCTTCTTCAAGTCTTCCTTTAAAGTCCCTCTTCATTAAATCTTCTTTTAATGCATCGGTCTTGATACGTGCTTCTCACGAACCGCCTCTCTGATGTAATAGTTCATGTCACACTTCATGAACTACTTCAGCTCTGCTACAGCATCGTCTTCCCATACACCTTCAATCTCCCCCTTTTTAATTCGTCGTCTCACAAGTACCTGAGATAGAAGACAAGAACAAACCACACACAACAGCACAAGTATATATGTCTAATCGTTAATTCAACCAACTCAAGGCAATTAAGAACATACTTAAATTATCCTAAAAACGGGTTCAAGCAAATTAATACATAATATCAAAAGATAGCATATGCAAATGCTCCCCCATAATCTTAGCCAGTCTGAAAACACGAATAACAAAGAATTGCAACAAGTGGTGCAATTGAAATAACATAGACATAAAAACAGAACAACAGAACACAGCTCCCCCACAATCTTGGTCTTCTACATCCTAGTCTTCTTCTTCTCCCCCTGCTTGTGAGCACACGGATTAAAAACACCAAAAAAAATACATCACATATTCATAAGGAGAGAGATACTAACCTGCTACAGCGCTCTGAAGATCCTGAACTATCTCAGCTAGCGCTTGAAGGGCTCGTGTTGTGTCCTGTAGTGCCACTTGCAAATCAACACGGCTGAGTGGTCCTCGAGGAATGGCAACTGATCCAAGTTCATACAGAGATACACGACGTGGTGCAGTCCTGGAGCTTGGTGTAGCAGTTCGTGAAGCAGGAATCGGAGCAGGAGATGACTGACGAGTTGTCCTGGCAGAGCTTCTCTTTGGTTCAGCTTTAGCTGGTCCCTTTCCTTTCGCTAGTCTCTGCTCATAGATCTCGCCCACTCGTTTATCCTTCTTGTAAGGAACCGGACGTTGGAGCTTGTCACCGGGGTAAGATGTAACTGCATGCTGGCTTTGGAGGAGTGCCATGATCAGGCGAGGGAAAATCAACCAACGTGCATCATTGACCTGAATCACTCCAAGATTGAGAATCTGTCTGAACATCATCTTACCCAAGTCAGCACGGACTCCATGAGCCATCTTGTAGATCAGCCTTGCCCTCTCAAGTGAGACATAAGTCTTGTGAGTAGAAGGGATCCAGTTGTATGCAGCTATGATCATCAAGGCACCGTAGCACGGAGTAAGATCCGCTGTGGTGAGACCGTCCCATTCTGTCCTCGTATCTCCAGTGATGAATGATGCCAACTCAGTTACTGAGATCTCATCCAAGGTTGTGTCTTCCTCCTCTTCTTCCTCAGTAAGTGGTTCCCAATCTATGGCGTTGTTGATGAACGCAGGTGAGAACTTGTATTCTTGTCCTCTCACAGACACAACTACTTCATCAACATCTGCTTCAGCTTTAGTACTCGGCAAACCGGCATAGAACTCAGCCACAACTTGCTCAACATACACAGCAAGACTTGAGACAGTTGATTCCATAGACCCTTTCTTAATAACCGCCAAGTAGCCCCACTGATCAGCTTCCTTCATATCAACTGAACGCTCAGCAAGTACTTTACGCTTAATGAACTGATCATACCTTTTCTTGATGAGAGGAGGCATTGGTTCAGCACTTTTGTCACCAGACCTTCTCGATCTCAACTGAGGTGAGGATCCTGCTTCCTTAGCCAAATATGGAGACTTGGCTGCATCTCCTGGTGTGAGAAACTGAGACTGAGTTGGTGTACTAGACTCCCCTGTCTTCCTCTGTTTTGCAGAACGCAACCCTAATCGCTGCAGCACTCGTTTCTTTCTCACTTCCTTCTGTGAAGCTTCATCATCTTTGTGTTCATCACCACCCGTCTTGCCTGTTTCAGCCTCGGCTTCACTCTGTTCCTTCTCATTTTCAACGACCACCAGCTGTAAAGCAGACTCATCCTTCTCTTCCGACGATTTATCAGTGACCGGAGCATCTTGAATGTCAGCATTAGGGGATCCAACTTGCGGTTGCAGATCTGCTTCAGTCACTTTCGCTGATGACTCTTCCCCAAGACCCGGAGTTCTTTCATCGCTATCCTCTGAAGCAGCTTTTTCATTCGCGGTGTTGAACGAATCAAGCTCCTCAGTAACCTCAGGGAGTACATTAGAAACGGGTATGTCGTTTCTCGGCGGAGGCGATTCAGGCTCGCCATGAGTGAGCGACCTCCGACTTTCTTCAGGCGCTGCATGTGCCCCTCCCTTGGATGATTCGCCTTGTTGAGCTGATTTCCTTGCTTTCACCATGATAGATGTCGGTTTCTGTGTGAGAATCGTGTGAGAGATGAAAGGAGGCTGCGAGATTGAGCTTCTTATGCACGATGGAGATATTCTAGGGCTTGTTCCCCACTACTTCCCTTAACGGAATAAAACTGAATCAACTTTTTCTGATATTGCAGATCTGGTCCCTGACTTTTTATCCTCTCCTTTGCATGCCTACAACATTTAATTTCTCTCATCCAAACACACAAGCATTAGGCACATTCGTGAATTATTGATGTATCATCAGACTTTCAAGATAGTAATAAAACACAAGTCACAACTCACAATTGGCTGAATCAAGATTACTATAAAGCATTAGATCAATTCAGTTCAGTTACCATTTGTGTGAAGTGCTTCACGAGTTGCCGCAGTGCTTGATTCAAGCTGTACATATAACTCTTCATAGATCTTATATCCTGGTGCAGCCGATTGTCTTTTTATGGCTAGCTTTCACATTGATATGCCTTCATCAATGTTGCCGGTTTTCATTCTTTATTCTCGCGCTGTTGAAACCCCTGTTGTTTCCCATCATGAATCTATCAAATTTTTATTTTCTGAGCATCTTTCTGTATCATTGCTGGCTCTTTTTATTGAGAGGGGGGGAGCCACAGATTGACGTGAAACCTGTACCATTACAACATTGACGGCATATCAAGCAGCTCTTTTCCACAGCGTTCTCGGGTTCCAAAACCAATCTGAATCATATGTACATCCTGAATCAGCACCTGCACTAGTCTCTGCACAACTTGACTCAACAATCAAGATTACACACACCAATTGCATTTCTTAATGTGATAAATCGATTAAATTCAAGAGATTTAGTGAATATATCAGCCAACTGCAAATCAGTAACTACATGTTCGATTACTACCTGATCGTCTTCAACTAACTCTCTGATGAAGTGGTGCCTTATGTCAATGTGCTTCGTCCTTGAATGTTGGACCGGATTCCTCGAGATATCAATTGCACTTTTGTTGTCACAATACACAAGAAAGGGACCCGATTGCATTCCATAGTCAGCTGACATCTGCTTCATCCAGATAAGTTGTGAGCAACAGCTACCCATGGCAATATATTCTGCTTCCGCCGTAGAAAGTGATACAGAGTTCTGCTTCTTGCTCAGCCACGAGATAAGATTGTTTCCAAGAAAGAAACATCCTCCACTGGTACTCTTTCTATCATCAGCACATCCTGCCCAATCAGCATCACAGTATCCCACCAAGTTCTTGTTGGAATTCTTCGAGTAATACACGCCCAAGCTCTCGGTTCCTTTGACATACTTGATGATCCTCTTTACTGCATTCAGGTGTGAAACCTTTGGCTTAGCTTGATATCGTGCACACACACCAACACTGAATGACAAATCCGGTCGACTTGCAGTTAAGTACAATAGACTGCCAATCATCCCTCGATAGAGCTTGACATCCACATCTTCTCCTGCTTCATCTCGTGCCAGCTTCAGTGATGTACTCATGGGTGTCTTAGACACTTTGGAGTTCTCCATACCAAATCGCTTTACCAAACTATTAGCGTATGCACTCTGAGATATGAAGACACCTTTCTCTGACTGAGACACTTGAAGTCCAAGAAAGTACTACAGTTCACCACACATGCTCATCTCAAACTCTTGAGTCATATTCTGAACAAACTCATCCACCAGCTTCTGTGATGTACCTCCAAAGATAATGTCATCCACATAGATTTGAACAATGATTATCTCTTCTCCAACTTCCTTGAAGAACAGCGTCTTGTCTATACTCCCTCTGATGTACTCCGCTTCTAACAGAAACCTTGTGAGTCGTTCATACCATGCACGCGGTGCTTGCTTCAACCCATATAGTGCTTTCTTAAGTCGGTACACATAATCATGATGCACTGGGTCCTCAAATCCCTTTGGTTGTTCAACATAAACTTCCTCCTGAAGAACTCCATTGAGAAAGGCACTTTTCACATCCATTTGATGCACTTTGAAGTTCAGAATGCACGCCATTCCCAGAAATAACCGAATGGATTCCAACCTTGCAACTGGGGCAAAAGTTTCTTCAAAGTCTACTCCTTCAATCTGTGAGTATCCTTGAGCTACAAGCCTTGCCTTGTTACGAACTACTTCTCCATGCTCATCAGTCTTGTTCTTGAATATCCATTTAGTGCCAACCACGTTTACTCCTTTAGGTCTAGCAACCAGTTCCCACACATCGTTCCTGGTGAATTGCTCAAGTTCTTCCTCCATTGCGACAATCCAATATTCATCACGTAGTGCTTCAGTGTGTGTCTTAGGTTCTATTGATGAAACAAAACATGCGAACTGCACCATCTCTTTAAAGTTGATCACCTTTCCACGCGTTTTCCGTCCTTCTTCAATCCCTCCAATCACATCAGACTTCGAATGATTGCGATGAACTTGCTGAATCACTGGTTGCGGTACTGTATCTGAGATCGGACCTTCCTCAATGACTTCAGTCGCAGCTGCGGATGGTCCACCTTCTTCCTCTTCATCTGATCCCATGTCATCACCTACAACCACAGACAAATCATCAAATACAACATTAACTGATTCGTTAATTGATTCTGTCCGCTTGTTGTAGACTCGGTATGCTGAACTAGACTGTGAATAACCCAGAAAGAATCCTTCATCACTTCTTGAGTCAAACTTCCCAAGATAGTCCTTGTCATTCAGTATGTAGCACCTGCATCCAAAAACATGAAAGTAACTAAGATTAGGAGTTTTGCCTGTCCACATCTCATATGGTGTCTTTGTTGTCCCTTTTCTGACATACACACGGTTGATTGTGTAACACGCAGTGCTGAGTGCTTCAGCCCAGAACCTCTTGGCTATCTTGTTACCATGAAGCATTGCTCTTCCCATCTCCTGTAGAGTTCTATTCTTTCGTTCAACCACTCCATTTTGCTGAGGTGTCCAAGGTGCTGCAAACTGGTGAGCTATTCCTTTTGATTCAAGAAAGGTAGTCATGGTTTTATTCTCGAATTCTCCTCCATGATCACTGCGTATCTTCTTGATTCCTCCCTTTTCATTTATGAGTTGAAGCGCCCAGATTTTGAAACTTTCAGACACTTCTGACTTTTCCCTGAGAAAACGAACCCAAGTGAACCTGGTGTAGTCATCCACTAGTACAAACACGTACTTCTTTCCTCCGATACTCTCGGTTTGCATAGGACCCATGAGATCCATGTGAACTAGATCCAATGGTGCCTTTGCCTGAACATCTGGTACCTTTTTGTGTTGTATCTTGACTTGCTTTCCCTCATTGCATGCACCACACACAATCTTGTCATCGATCTTGAGTTTGGGTACTCCTCGAACCAAGTCGTTGCACACTACATTCGTTAGATTCCTGAAGTTCATATGTCCCAAACGTCTGTGCCATAGATCAATATTCCCTTGAGCTGACATGCACTTAACCTTCTTTTCCCACATGTAGCAGTTATTGCCAGATCTCACACCTTGTAGTACTGTTACACCATGTTGATTTATGGCACGACAATCAATTGCTGAAAAGCACACCGTAAGTCCGTCATCACACAGTTGACTCACGCTGATCAAATTAGCCTTTAATCCTTTGACAAAGTAGACATTCACCAATTTAGGTACTTCTGAGTTACACGTTGTACCTTTTCCTTGAATGACACCACATCCTCCATCTCCAAAGGTTACCTTTCCTCCTTTTACCTTTGACACTTTGTCTAGATACTCAATGTTTCCTGTCATGTGTCTAGAGCATCCACTGTCGAAGTACCATGGTTCCTCAGATTCAGAATCACTCGACACTCGCGCCATGTTACATCGTAAGGTGCTTCTTGGCTCAGTCACTATCTTAGGATACAAGTCGGTTTTCTTCATCCAGCCTCGAGAAGTCTTCCCTATTCTCCAAAACTTGTGTTGTCTCCATACTTGTTTGACCCGTTCCAGATACTTGTAGCAATATCTCTTGTAATGACCAAACTTTCCACAGAAGAAGCATCCACCCATCTGAGTTGGAGTAGTTTGTGTCTTAGTTTCTTCAGCATGCGCAAAACCTCCAGACACAAAGCGTGTTGTACCTGTTGAGCTACTCTGTCTTCCAGTGTAACCAAGTCCCATCAATGAGTTTTCAGTTCTTCCACTGCTCAGAATCTTGTCAAGTTGCTTGGTTCCCGTGAGCATCTTAATCTTCCGATATTGCTGATCTAATTCAGCTTGAAGGTCAGCTGCTCTCTTTCTTTCAGCCAGTAATTCTTCTCTGAGCTCATCCGCTTGCTTAGACAGGACCAATTTTTCTTTGATCAGATTCACACTTTCCTTAGCCAACTCAGCTTCTCTGTTGAGGTCATCCTTCAACACTTGTACTTCAACTTCCAGTCGTGCATTCTCTTTAGTCAATGCTAAATTCTCCGTTCCCAGCTTCACTAGCGTCTCTCGAACTTCCTTGTAGCTTTCATCTAAGTCATTTTCTTGCTCAGCCTCACTCTCAGATCCTGAGTCACACTCCACAATTCCTAGAAACGCCACAAAGTTGTTCACTTCCTCTTCACTTTCGCTGTCGGACTCGCTGTCATTGATTCCTATCATGGATTTTTCTGGCTTTCTCCTACCATCCGACTCGCACTCAGCTTGAGTGTGTCCATATCCCTTGCAGTTATGACACTGAATCTCTCTTCGTTTCACTGTGGGACACTCAGTTCGAAAGTGACCATACCCCTTGCACTCATAGCACTTAGCATCATTCTTCCTGTAGTTCTTCTCTGGCTCAGACGTCTTCCTACCTTGACCAAACTTCTTCTGCCCATTCTCCACTTTTCGTAGAGCTCTATCAAACCTTCTGACCAGAAGACTCACAGGGTCGTTATCATCCATATGCTCCTTTTCAACTGATGCAAGCGCAATTCCTTTTTCCTTCATTCCACCAGACACACCAGCCACTTCCATCTCATGAGCTTGTAACATTCCAACAACTTCATCAAATGTCATCTCGTCAGTGTTACAGGAGACAGTCATAGCTGCTTTGTACGCCATGAACTTAGACGGCAAGCACCTCAGGAACTTCTTCACTAGTTTCTTCTCTTTGTATTTCTTCCCAAGCGTAAGTGCTTCTTGTGCTAGTGAGCTAATCTTTGAGCTGAAATCTCCAACAGATTCATTCTCCTCCATCTTTAGCTCCTCAAACCTTGTTGCAAGCATATCCTTTCTAGAACTCTGAACCTTGGAGGTTCCTTCAAAATGCTTCTGCAGAATATCCCATGCATCCTTTGCTGCCTCGCATCCTTGAATTAGTTCAAACTGCTTCCTTGCTACACTGCAATGTATGACGGTTAGTGCACGAGCATTGAACTTCGCCATCTTGTTCTCATCATCAGTCCAGAGCTCCTCCAGTTTTGGAACGTCTGTCCCATCCTCGGCTCTTGCAACAGGTGATTTCCAACCAGATTCCACAGCCTTCCACGCCAATGGGTCAATACCCTTGATTGTAGCCTTCATGCGCGCCTTCCAGAACCCATAGTTTCCTACTTCAAGGATCACCTTGGAACTTATCACCAACTCGCGATAGCTATCCATCTTACTCCGCAGGATCTACCTGTTTAAATAAACAAAGCACAGATACCTGCTCTGATACCAATTGTTAATGTAAGATAAGCAAGCTACGCTATGTAGAACACACAGTAGTACAGGGTTATTCAATTCCAAGAAATACGACTATATTTATTCTTTCAAAAGCTCTTACACGTTCTTCTTAAAAGCAATAAATCAAACAAGCTCAAGACAAACCTCGACTTGTTTGCTAGTCAACTCGTTCAGAGATCCAAGACAGACTCTGAACCACCTAAGCTCTTAACCCCTAGATGCTTTGCTTCTCCTTCTTAGGACGTACAAAACTCTCTATTGCTAAAAGCTCTCCCTGTGTGTTAACCGGCAACGCAGTGCCAACGCTTCCTTTTATATCTTTGAGGAAGCCCTAGATCTAATCTATCTACCCAATGGAAACTTTCCATTTCTTCTACTTCAGCGAATAAGCCAATCTTCCTTTTCTCTTTAGATCGATTGCTTCTTCTTCAAGTCTTCCTTTAAAGTCCCTCTTCATTAAATCTTCTTTTAATGCATCGGTCTTGATACGTGCTTCTCACGAACCGCCTCTCTGATGTAATAGTTCATGTCACACTTCATGAACTACTTCAGCTCTGCTACAGCATCGTCTTCCCATACACCTTCATCTTCTTTTACACAACATTACAAATTCTAACTTTTTTAATTTTAATCCTGGGGACAAAATTTAATGCATGAATATGACCTTTGGCCATCGCTCCTACTATTATCTAGACTTTTATTTATCATTTACGTATTATATCAAATAAAAGTATTTTGATAGTTCACGATATTTTCATATATGTCGATATATCAGATCTTTCTGTGCTCAAGAATTTGTTTGGACTGGCTAGACCGCAAGCATGTGTTGAGAGATTCGAAAGCTCGAGAGTTCATACTGAACATTAGAAATTGCGATAATTGATGTTCTTTGTAACCCTAATTTTGGAGCTACAGCATACACTTTGATCGTGTGGAAAAGAGAGTACACAACTAGACTCTTGCAATTCTCATACATTTTTGATGCCCTTTAATTATTAGCACGATTAAATTATAAGTTCGGTAGGTTTAATGTTTGATTTATTATCACTTACATGTATATATGCATATTTTTTCAATTTCTCCACCATCCAAAAATGATGCAAAAGTTTCCGGTTTGTATTGTCTATGCATGTAGTTTTTTTAAGGGTTTTCTACATTTTTCTATTTATAGTTGCATTGTACTCCCTCCATTTTATTATATATGTGCCATTTAAGATTTTTGTACAAAATTAAGAAAATAATTAATATTTGTATTGAAAATTATGTAAAATAACACTTATAATGAAACAAAATATAAAATTTAAAATCTATCTTATTAAAACAGGAACATTACAACTTCTTTTAGGTAGATTTTTAAAGGTGGACCTCATATATTTAAATTAAATATCACATTCTTTATATATAATATGTACCATATTCTAACTTTACATTGATTTATTTCCTTAAATACTGTTCTTCTTTTTGTCCATATATATGACTTTTACATTTATTACATGTCGATTTAAATAAGATATATACTAAGAATACTAAAAATATTAATCGTTCTATAATTACTCCATACAATTCATTTTAAATTGATCAGTATACTTTCATTGGCTATATTGATTTTATTGGTGCGAATAACATTAGGTAGATAAGTCATAGACACATACATAAAGATATGACTATTTTTATAACTACTTTGGGCCTAATCTACTTTCTAAAACAAATAACATATAGCTTCATATATTGTATAGAATATAGTAATATTATATAGTATTATATTTATACAATAATACTAAAAACAAACCAAACTGAAATATAATATACATCGAAAATGCTTTGAACCATTACACACCAAATATATTAGACCTCAGAGATAAAATTCACTTTGAAATTACATAATAATTATTTTAAAAAATTAAATTTCTTAATGTACAAAAAACATAAGTTTTATATAAAATTTTGTGTTAGAATAAAAAGATACAACTCGCGCTTGCAAAATGTCATTTTTACATACGAAAGACGGTTTTGATATTGTTCTTTAAAAAAAAAATTGAATTATACAAATTCGATACTACATAAAACTAAACAATATAGAATACATTTTAAAAATAAAATCCGTGCGGGTGCGCATTTGTTTATATAATATATAAATATATTATGTTACACATATTTTCATATAAATAATACCCCAATGTAAGTTTTGTATGATAAGTGTTGAAAATACAAAATATATAGCACTATATATTTTAAATAATATAGAACAATCTACTTTACGTTATCATAAAATTTAAAAATCAAATTTAGTAATTAAACACATTGCTTATTTAAATACATTAGTACACATTGTAATTTATCAAAATTTTATATTAATACACATTGCGATCATGTATAATATTTAGTAAAAACAAAGATAAAAACAAATGATTCCCGCTCGGTCGAGCGGGCCATGATCTAGTTACACTTATAATGAAAACGGAGGGAATATAAACAGGGGAGGATGTAAGAAGCTAATCAATTGGGGGCACAATGATTTTTTTCATTATAATTATTTTTAAAGTGGAAACATTCAACAAAACTTTATAGTATTTAGCAAACAAAATTTTAAAAACAGTTAGGGGCACGTGCCCCCATAGCCATTGTCTTGTGTCCACCCCTGAGTATAAGATACTAAAATATTAACTTGTTTTTAGTAAAAATGTAGATTTTTAAAATCGATTTGTTATTGCATGACAACTTGAATTCAAAATGGGCAGTGTTTCCTGGTATCAGTTATGCAAATGTAATTATACTGTTATCCGATTTGAAAATAGCAATATTTTGAAAAAAATGTACAAATCTTATATAGTAAAAAGGTTTTAAAAGAAATGGTAAAAGTATAGCTTGACTACTGGGGGTGGAAACAGATCGAATAATACCATAATTTTCAGTATTTTTGATTTGCTTCATATTCTACGTATATCTGATTTTTTTCGAATTTCTTTAGCTTGGAGAAATATGGATATCCAGAATTTTCTGGATATTTGCGATTATTTACGGATATTTATAAATATCTCACCCATGTTTTATTTAATACAAGTAAATCTAAGAAAACTACACAAATTTTTTTTCAAAAAATATTTTCTACATAATATAAAAATGAAAATTTAATAAGACTATATGTTCCATAAATTTTTGAAATTAATCAAATTTCTTATAAACACATTTTTTGAAAAAACTATAGTTTTTAAAAGATTTTATATTTCTCTAGTTTTATATTTTGATAGTTACAATTTTAAATAAAATTAATAAAATGATATGTTAAAATAAGAATTACATAAATTTATACGCATAAAACTCTATATTTATTTGTAGATATACGTCTATTTATATAAAGCCGGAACAAATTCAATATTCGACTCTATATTTCCTTTGATTTAATGATTTACAGATATCTAAATTTTTTTGATCTATTCGAGATTAAATAATGAATAAAAGTAAATTAACGGATAAAATGTAAAGTTGTACTGACCTCCTCCTTAAAAATTTACGAGAATGTTCAAAATAACAAAAGACAAAAACAAGAATGTATGCCTGACGTCACGGAAAAGGATAAATGACGTGGGAGTATCTGATCGGACGATAGATATGACAAGAGGCCCACCAGCACCGTCGGATTTAATGAGAATGGGCTCAAGTTTGCTTGACTCTCTGACTAGACGGACCTCTAACCACGACTCTGACAGTCAGTTGACTCTGACTTTTTAACTACACCCATCTTCTTTAGAATGTGTTTTCTTTTTGTTTTCTTCTCTTTTTAATAACAATAATCCAACTCCTCGTTGCGGTTTTTCTTTTTTATTATTCTTTCTATCACGTAATTTTCTTCTCCAAGAATCACGCAGGAGGGGACCTTATTATCTTTAGTGGTGTTAAAAGAATCAATACAAATAAGTAAACGTCTATATAAATATCCTGAAAATAGACATGAGGTTTTGTGCGACTAATTCGATCTTATTAGTAACGTGAGTTTTCTTTGCCAAGTAATAATTTGAGTCTTGTGCTTCTATTAATTTTTCTACATAAAATTCTTTGATGCCTAAACTATACTCATTCTACTGAGAATGGTGCACTGGAAATTTAGATAGGGTTTATATCGTAAGTCTTTTCTTTTTGTGAAAAGGCTTTCAAGTTTGTATAAGTTTCGTTATTGGATCAGATTCCTATATATTGTGATGAGTGTTTAGTTGCCGCGTAGAAGTAATACATCGTGGAAAGAGTGGAGTTGAAATCTTTCTTTTAACTACAGTAGATATAAAATGTATTGACATTACTTTGCTGCAAAGACTTTCTCTCTTTTGGATTCTCCTTTAATTCTGGCCCTTCACGACCTTTCTATTTGTAGAGGAAACCCATTAAAAATCTACAAGTTCACTGATATCTTATGTGTTGTATTCACTGTCCTCCATCGGTCAGGCTGCAACCAAATTTGGATTCATTTGTCCTCTATGTTCAACTCAAAATTTGGCACACTTTTATTTTGTTAGGAGTATAGAATAAACCTAAAATAGAATAAAAATAGGAAGAAATCCCTTTATAATATGAAAACTCCATCACAATTTCAACTGAATCATTATAAAAGAAAATTGACAAAGAAAAGGGTTAACTTGCAACAAAAAAGAAAAAAGTTAGACTTGAATCTATTAAAGATACATACCTAACTCCGGACGAAAAGTGCAACCCACGATATGTCTTCTTCCGGATATTCGTACAGATGGAACTCTATAGTCGTGTGACCAACAGAAATCGAACTAATTAAGGTTTTATCGTATTGGACCCTAAAATCCTTCAAATTAATTACCACTAGTCTAAATCACGTCACTTGTGATAAAAATTTATTAATGAATCAAGTTAGTTTTACGTACCTAATCAGTTATTCAATTACTTTATATTAGTCCAATATGCGGTGGAACCTTCTTCAGTTTAGACTCGTGATGACCCCCACCCATTGACTCTGCTTCACAGCCTGTCCATCTGTACTGTGTTGAGCCCTCACCGTCTTCCTACAGATCGGATGTGTCTCTAGGTAGGACTTTATTTCCCACATATTGATCTAGGATTAGCCTTCACAAGATTGATTTCAACAACTAATTTCACATAGTCTTTTAAGTTTTCTTTTTCCACACATGACGTAGTATTGGACGTGAGTCTACGATTATGCATAATTAATTTTTTAATAATAAATCGATTTAATATTTGTACTAAGTTTTTAATTTTGATTAATTTTGTCCAGTTGACCCGTACAACTATCATTCGATAGAAAAAATGCTTCGATTTTCACCGTTCATCATTTTGTTACATATGTTTTTACTAAAATATATTAAATGAATTCATGGCATTAAAAAAACAATTGAAGCTCTTTGCAAATTGTATACTCCCTACCCTCCGGTTTCTAAATAAATATCAATTTGACATTTTCACACAGATTAAAAATGACGTAAATATATATAAGTTATTATTAATTATATTATTTTAACAGAAAACAATTTACATATATTTCTGTCATTTTATTAATCTATGTAAAAAATATTAAAATGATATTTTATATAGAAACTGAAGGAGTATTAAATTATAAAAAATTTGAACGGAGCATTAAGTTTCCTAGAACTTAGAACCACTAGAGTAAAATTAATATCAAGTATTATTAGGACCCTGTGCTTCGATTTTCACCGTTCATCATTTTGTTACATACTCCCTCAGTTTCTAAAAGATGTATGTTATAGGAAAATTTTTTGTTTCAAAAAGATGTATTTTTCATATTTTCAATGTAATTTTTGTCAACTAATTATGAGTAATTGTGAATCTCAAAAACATTAATTACATTTTTTGAAATCTTATTGGTTTAGAAATATAGGAAATATAAAATAACAAAAAACTATGCACTAATAAATAAGTTTTAGTATGTTTTATTAAAAAGTGTGAAAATCTCAAAACATGTATTATTTGGAAACAGAGGGAGTATGTTTTTATTAAAATATATTAAATGAATTCATGGTATTAAAAAAACAATTGAAGCTCTTTGCAAATTGTATACTCCCTACCTTCCAGTTTCTAAATAAATATCAATTTGACATTTCACACATATTAAAAAATGACGTGAATATATATAAGTTGTTATTAGTTATATTATTTTAACAGAAAACAATTTATATATATTTCTGTCATTTTATTAATCTATGTGAAAAATATCAAAATGACATTTATATAGAAATTGAAGGAGTATTAAATTTTTAAAAATTTGAACGGAGCATTAAGTTTAGAACCACTAGAGTAAAATTAATATCGAGTATTATTAGGACACTGTGGTCGGAGAAGTCGGGCCATATAATGTACTGAAGTAAATACGTCTCTTTATAGGACAAAAATGATTAAATGACAAGGCGGATATCTCGTGAATCTCTTCGTCTGTTTCTTCCGTTGACTTAATTTATTATCGCCATAATTATTACACATTATTCTGTCCATTTGAAAATAAAATATTCTGTAAGGTTTTCATGCTTCTCTGGATCTGTTATTCTCTGTTTATCGTCACTTCTCTAGTACATCCATCTTCTGTTCTGTCATATTTATAAATACGTGTGTGTAACTTTGTCTATACACGTGTTTTATGGAAGTTTCTTTATTTAAAGTCAACGGTTCTAAACGACAATTTTAGCTTTGTCTGTATTTTTGTGCATTATTGAAATCTCTCACGGATCCTATTTTATCATCTTCTAAAAGTCAACGAGTTTTGGAAATAATGGAAGGAAAATGAAAATAGAACAATCAAGCTAAATATATTATTTAATTTTATATATTATTTCTTTAATATGTTAAGAAAAAGAATTAGTCAACCTATATTTTAAGTTATCCTTTATAGTGACTGAGTGAGTAGTATTTTGCTTGGCCAGAGGAAATGCTAAATTATTTATTAATTTTACAAATGATTGTTTTGAGAACGATCGATTAAAATTTTAGTAAAAATTGCATATTCTCTTGAAAATTAGTATAATTTTTCTTGGTTTAAGATATCCTCAAATTAATAAAAAATAAAAAACTACATTTATCCACTGATCACAAACTAATCAGATAAATTGATTTCGTTAATAAATATTCTCTCTATTTTAATATAAGTGGTGTTTAAGATTTTTTGCATAATAATTAAAAAATGTTTTTATACAATATCATTAAATAAAAATATCATTAAATAAAATTTATTTAACTAATAAAAATACATTATTTTGTAGTTGGTCACCAATATCAAATGACAATACAATTACTTTGAAATAGTGAGAATCATTTATTTTGCAACAAAAATATTTTCTTTAAGCACCAGTTTAGTGAAACAAAAGAGAGTAAGTAAAACATGAGTTATTAATTAACTGATATCAAATTTATTCATTTGTATTTCTGTCTGATGAGACGCATATATATATGGCCAGACGCATATAAACAAAACTAAGTTGACCTACTAAATACAAGAAAAAAGTGTATGATGCCTTTCATGGTCTTAGTTAAATCGGTATTTAGGAGACTTATTAAATATGGATAAGGGCAGAATCCAGGCAAATTTATAAAATTTAGGAAACCTACTAAATTGGTATGATTTTCTCTTTTTCTCTGCAGAACATTTTCATTGATGGCTAGTGCACTACAAGAAAACACATTTGTTGCAAGAGAAAAAACTAGAATTATTGCAAATCGCAATTTGCAAGACAATTTCGAAGGAAATATATTTTTTCGCAAATCTTTTTTCGCAAATAAAAAGTGTTTGCAACTTTCTTGCAAATTTGCGACGGAAATTAGTTCCTCGCAAATTTACGACAGAAAATTATTTTTCGCAAATTTGCGAAGGAAAATAGTTGTTTGCAAATTTGCAACGGAAAATAGTTTGTTGCAAATTTGCGACGGAAAATAATTCGTTACAAATTTTGACGAAAATACAAAAATAATTTGTTGCAGATTTGCGAACGTTTTGCAAGGGTTATATTTTTCCTTGCAGTTCCGTTGCAAACTATGTCGCAAATTTGTAAGGAAAATGTTCTCTCGCAAATTTTTCCTTAGCAATAGACGTGTTTTTTTTGTAGTGGTGGAATTTTTCTAATCGACATCCCTTCTTTGTCGATGCTTCTCCATGCTTTTGTCGTCCTCTCTTGTCCTCGATCTCTTCTCTTTGTTAGGATCTTTGTTTCTCTCATTGCCTCCTCGACTTTATGCTTTCGGTTTTGGTTTGAGTGGAGTAGGCTTTCCAGATGTAGTTATGGGGTTTTGGTATCCCGTGAATCTTCTATCGGCACCTACTTCTGGCTTGGTTGGTGTGGGCTCACCTTCTCATGGTAAGGAGAAGTTTATGCTGGTCTCTACCGTGAATTGAGTGTTTGTGTTTCACTAGAATTTGTCTTTGTCTCCCATCTCCCCTGGATCTTGGATTTCTCTAAGTTTTAGTGCATTTTCCCTTCTGAAGTTAAAATTTTATGTTGGTTTGGATTTTCTATATTAGTTCTAGGATTGTTGTTTCATCTATTTTCTAGATCTTATATCTTTTAGATTCACAATTTGGCTTTGTTAGCAGATTGGTGTTACAAGTGTCTCATTTGTAACAACATTTCATTACATCTTAATGATATTAAAATTCTTATAAAAACAAATTAAATTTACAAAATACATTTTGGTGACAAATTCATTGGCTCGGTTAGTCATATGTTATATGAATGTAAAACGCAATTAAACTCTAACAACAAGGTTGAGAACCAATAGTAAGTATTTCACAGAATTTTTTTTTGTCAAAATTTCATAGAATTTTGTTATTCGTGTTATAGAATTCACATAAGATTTATAACCAAATTTGTGTAGTTATATGAAATTTATTTTAATGTTGACAAAAAATGAAATTTATTTTAATACATTTCCATATGCGGGCGAATATGTTGTACTGTGAAGAAACTGCTTGTCCGGACCAGTAAAGATTAGTGGGTCTTTTGTTGCAACCCATCGTATTCATACAAGTTTCACGATTGCACCAACAAATTGATTCATGATAAACTAAGACAAGTGCTGACTTCTCTAAATAGTCTTACAAACCTTTTTTATTTATTTAAAAGTTGGTTAACTGGACCCAAAAGGGCAAAACTAGGTGCAAATTAATGTTCAATCTGTTTTGCAATTATTTTAATCATACATATAAAAAACTAATTTTAATTAGAAGACCCGGTCTATAGTTAACACTTATAGAACATCAAACATTAGACGTTACATGAGTTTAAGAACTTCAAAATTTTGTAACATAAGTGATATATTGGCAAGTGTTATTTGTGATGCTTTGTGCTTCTAGTTAAATAAGATTATAAGAGGACAAAAGAAAAAACTGAACCAAACAATCGAGGTTAAACCAACTCAAGGCAAACCATGTATCTTGTTGGTGGAAAAAAAAGGTTTAATTTTAAATTAAATTTTCAGAATTTAGATTTCACAAAGTATCTGTACACCTCATAACCAATGTTTGGACCAAAGAGAGCCAGCCAATGTACAGCTTATAGCTAAAAACAAATTCAGATACAAGACCCAACAACAAAGCCCTTGAGCTCTCTTTTTCCGCCAGCCTCTGCTCCACAAGTCAGATTGGCTTACTTGGGACAGAAGTTATATAGAAAGACCAAGCCTAGTTATAACCCGGATCGATCTTTGTCATCTCTTTGTTTCGTTTTCTGATAATTTGTCTCTTAGATCTTTAAGAGCATCGACCACTTCAGAATCAAGATTGTGTTTCAGCAATCTCCCTTGGAAAGATGTTAGACCTGTGTGTAACAAAGAGTAGTCTTACTTGTTAGCTCAAAACACAGAAGTTAAAAACGTGAAAAGACCAATGTAACCTTGTTTCCTGCATCATTCTCTCAACCTCCTTATGCATTGATTTGATCTACAAAACAATGGATCACATGAATAGCCGAAAGCGAGTCACAAAAACATAAGAAAAAGTAACTTACCTCAGAAACCAATGCCTTGCTACTCCAAACATAAGCTCCCTGTCAAGAATCAGTCAACAAAATCAAGAACAAGATATGAGCATAACAAGTTTTTTTAACATTGATATGAAGCGCGCAATACCGCTCCATGTGCTGCTTGTTGTTGACAAACATCAGATGTTACAACCCAAACCTTTGGGCATCCATCTTCTCTCAATGCAACCACCTGCCAGTATCAAGAAACTTATCAGAAACTAAGAAAAACATCAAGAATGATTCTAGAAAACTCATGAACTGTTTTGGGTGCTAAAGTGATCATTTTTCCCTACCTCTTTTTCAATCCAAGAGTCAGCACAAGTTTCCCCTGAGAAGATCACATCAACACTGACAAAAGAAGGATAAATTTTACTGATTTTAAAGTAAATAAGGATATTGAAAACAATGTTAAGACAGAACAAAAACTGATTTGAGTTTACCCAGCAAAGTCTTCCTTGTGAGTAGGGAGACCAGACATGAGAGCATCAAACACAACCACTACCTTAACCTCTACACCCAACAACTTCAAAATCAAACTTTCATTGATGGATGAAACCAAAATGCAGATTCTTCTTTGGAAGGTTGTTACCTTTAACCATACTGAAGGAGACAAGTTCATCAACTAACTTCTGGCGAGCAACGTCAAGCCTACCCTTCATGAAATGTTTCTTCAGCTTCACCCAGTACCCACATACATTATAACCATCAACAAGCAAGACCGGAACTGCATCCTCCAATAGACCCTGGTTCGTGCTGTAAAACCGCTTTCCGGATAAAACACAAACATTCCTTCAACTCTCACCGTTCTTGAAACCAAATGAAATGAGAAACATTTAAAACAGTGTAATTACTAGTAAAGTGTGTTGGTAGGATCACGGTAGAGGTCGCTATCATCAGGTAACTCGTCTTTCTCTGCTTTCTTTTTCCTGTAACTAGTTGCTGGCTTAGCCGTGCCAGATCCTCTGTTCTGAAACTCCTATATGTAACATAACATAACACTCCAAGGAGTTAGAAGAGACACATTCAATGGACACACAATTTGGTTAGATAAAGATCAGATTACTACATGCCTTCCACAACTTAAGAAGCTGCAAGTTATGCTTCACATTGGATTTGATTCTTGGTGGTTCTGGCTCTGAATCCTGCTACCAAAACAAAAAGAAAAAAAGCAAAACCAAAAGAAGATCAATGTTATGAGCTAAATGGTCATACCAAGATCAAATCAATGCCTGCAAAAATGTTCAGTGGACATTCATCATATCCATAACTACAACAACAGAGATCTAAGAGGAACCAAATAATGAGTGAAAGTTTCGGAATTTCATTAAAATCTATGATTGACGTTTTCTCTGGCGAATTCTCAGTTCATTGAGTTAAAAAATGTGAAAGGTGAGCAGAGTAGACCTTAGATTGATGGTTCTTGCTTTTTCCTCCCATCTTCACGACGAGAACTCTACAGCTGGCGGCGGAGGAGGAAGATGATGATGAAGAAGAACGGTAGAAGTATGCGGCGGAAGAGGAGGAGCCACCTCCGGCGGTTTTCATCTATGGACTACTACTAGGTGGATTCATTGGTCGCGGAGTTTGAAAAGTCTATGATGTAACTAGTGGATAATACCATGTCAACGATAATGTTTTTCCCTATCTTTAACAAAAAAATCTATTCTCTCTCTCTCTCTTACCAAACTGACTAACGTGGAACCAACATAGTCACGATCCATCCATCAACATGTCTAGGACGCAAACTGCGCCGTTTCTTGCTACAGCTCTTAAAAGGCTCGACCGAGACGACACAAGAGCATCACTGGCTCGGGTGTGTGGTACACGTGAGAGATGTGGCTAAAGGTCACGTGATGCTTACTACTCGAAACACCTAAAGCTTCTGGTTGGTTTTTTTTTAATGCACTAAGTGGATTTATTAGTTCAGTGTGTTCGCTGTTCTTGTGTCAAAACTCTTCGCTGAGTTTGTTCACTGGTTTGATGAAGAAACTCAACGAAGACGGTTCAGAGTCTGAGAGATAAAAAGGCTTCGGAATACAATAATAAATATGTTTGGGACTTCCAAAGTCTGTGATCTTTATTATTGTATAATACCAAGTAGAGGGACTAAGAAGTGAACTGGTTCATATGATACAATCTATATATGTGTGTACAAGGTATTATCATCATCGTTCTTGTTGTCCTCTGTGAGGTTTCATTGAACTGAGAGTCGCTTACTTACAACCGGTTCACAGGATCAGCTGGTGGAAGCAGGAGCATCTGGCTGCTTCTCTGGTGCCGCGTTTTGAAACGCAGGAAGATCCTTGTATGACTGGTAACACTTTGCAAGGGTCGGGTACGGTTCCTGTAGATATCCATACAAACAAAAAAACAAAACTTAACCAAAAGATAACAAGTTCATGTTACCATATAACTAACTGATGAAGGATTGGTACGCGAAAGGCTAGGCCTGAAAAAAAAATGTCGTGTTGGAAGAAGAAGAAGGAAAAGGTACCATGTTAATCTGGAATCTGTTGATAGCTCCATAGATCTGTGGTGCTAGAAAAAGATCAGCCTGCAAAACCAATGCTTCAAGACTATAAAACTTGCCTGCTTACTGATTATAATAGATGGTAGTATCTAAAGGAATCACAGAAAATAATGCAGAGATAATTTCGAGAAATACCAAGTAGACTTCATCACCAGTTGCGTGTTTGCCAGCGCAGCTCACCAACAGTTTCTCGAGAGCTGAAAAGAGATATAGTTACACAGCTCAATATGAACACCAGTAAACATCAAAGAGATGAATGGCTCAAAGCGTAAAGCATGGATGGATGGATATCCTTAACAGAGAAATGAGTTAAGACTTTTGTACTCTTTTAACCACACAGTATTTAACTAAGAAAAACATTTTTAACACCATCGTCTTGGTTCTTGATTACGTCTCTTTAACCTATTGATCGTTGCAATGACAGAATGGTTTATGATTATTAGTAGTAGACGTAGAGATCTCATACCAGTGAATCCTTTTGTGATAGCATTAGTAACCCAAGCAGTTTTCTCCTCCGAATTGATCTTTTCCTCAATGAACCTCTGTAATGAAAAGAAAAGAAAAGAAACGACAAAAGGTAACTAAGGCTTGCTAAAGCAATGGTAGAATCTTAAGAGGTTAGCGTCAATCTCAGGTCCTCACAATGACACCTAGGTTTTGATGAGGCTGTATGCCAGACAAGACAATACTCGCTGCCTGAAACAAAGATAACAACCATTACTATACTCACAATCCCGCATAATATCAACAGGAGCGGGAGACAGACAGAATAATGGGTATTCTGACATAATGATATAACTCTGCAGGGAACAGAAGCTTAACAGGATTCGAAAACACATGAAACAAAGCAGGATTGGAAGCTGTAAGCAAGGAACGAAGACAAGAAAAGATTGCCAGTACCTGGAAATTGACAGCACGTTTGTGAAGGTCAGGAGGTAAGAGAGGTGGTTCAGGATACTTCTCATCCAGATACTGTCAAACCCCACAAAACCAAAAGATGGATGAAAATGTTCCTTTGAATCAACACAGAGGGGGAGGGGGGTTATACTGACCATAATGATGGCAAGAGAATCAGAAATGACAATATCTCCATCAACAACAAGGGCTGGTACAGTACCCATCGGATTGATCTTCTTGAATTCTTAAGAGAGGATCAAAACCAATTTATATCAGTTGTAATAATTACATTATCATCCACTTGGTCAGTATATAGCTTCTGAATATATTTTTTCAATCAAAAGCAAGGAAACAACGCACCTGGATCGGATTGTTCACCTTTGAGGAGATTAACTGGTATATATTCATACTCAAGCCCTAAACACAGATCCAATTCAGACGAGAAGGAAGAAACAAAAAAACACAAAAGGAGTAGAGAATAATCATATGACCTTTGAGAGAGAGGGCGATACGGACACGATGAGCGCAGGAGCTTCTCCAGTAAGAGTAGAGCTTCAGCTTCTCCTTCTCTACTCCCGAATTCGCCTGATCATCAAATCAAAAATATATATTTTATTGAGTTAAACCATCAATCAATCTGATATATGACCATTGGGGGGGGAGGGGGAAGGAGTATGTTATGAAGAGCAGATAGAGACTTAACCATGTTCAGTAAATGGTTCTTCTTCACAGATTCGAAGGCGATTGTGTGTTTGTCTTTAGTAGTAGTTCAGAGGAGAAGAAGAAGATGTGGAGAATTCGGAGACGACACTGGATATTAATTGTTTACAAAAGAAAAAAAAACAATTTTGTCATTTAACGTTAGAGCAAATCAACAAAATGGGTTTGACTCTCTCTCTTGTTTAATTTATGCAGCAATTTGTTTTGTTTATTTGAAACCAATCAAAAAGTTTTAAGGTAATCGTTGCAGGTAGGCGCTGGAGGCCCGGGAATCTCTCAGTACACAATTATTGTGTATTAATGTCTTAATAAATGTAAATTAAGAGCTTTTCTCAAACATTCGACAGATCCATACCAAACTAAATTATTTCATGATATTTTTGTTAAACTATTTCATGATATTTTTGTTCGCATTAAGGGCATACAGGAAGAATCAAAATTATCCAAAACTTTATGCCAATATAGAAATTTTCGTAATCCACAAATATTCAATTGGATTAAGAAAAAACAAACAAAATAATTGCTTCTTATTTATTTCAACAAGTGAAATCAGCAACACTATTATTAAAAATCAACCTTTGATTAGTCTCCCTGTTTTTACTACATCAGACTGCATATTCGGATATTAATTCCCTTTTTTTTTTCTTGTTATTTACTCGCTTACTCCTGTCCTGCTGAATAACCAAACCAACCTTAACCTTTATACAAATCTAGATTTTATGCATGAGAAGAACCCAAACGCCTATGATTATCTTCAACGTTCTTCATCTCGAATCCTCCCCTGTTTTCTGACCTGTACCTCTTCATCTTCGTTAGCCTCTGCGTTTTGGAGCTCTCTTAAAGCTCTTTTAGCGTACACAGTGAAAGCTACCGTCGTCACAACCGCAATGATCAAGGAGATTACGTTGTACACTATCTCTACTGTTGTCAAACGTTGATGTCCGTATTGCACATCCGCGAAATGTTCTGATCAATCGACCGCTGCATATAAAATTTCATTTCTTTAGAATTATGTTTTCAATTTCTATGAATTAAACTGGGGAGAGAAAAGAGACAACCTGACCTGTAAATGTAGATGAAAGCTTCAGGTATCATTCCTGCTATGGAACCGAACAAGTAAGGCCAGAACCTCATGCTTGTCACAACGATGGCGTAGTTGAAAATGGTGTAAGGAAATGGCGAAACCCGAAAGATCGCAACGACTCTGAACTGATGGAACCAGCTTCCTTCTGCAGCTAGTCTAAGAACCGCAGCTTGACGAGGCCACCTTTTCAACCATTGCTGCAATTTTGACAAAGAACATAAGTAAAGTGATCTTGTGAAAAAATAATCATAATCAAGAAGTGAAAAGGTTTCTTCTTTCTTACGTGGAGGCGATCACGAAACATTAGGCCGATTAAGTACGGAAGAACCATACCAACGGTGGTTCCAACCATGATAATAACAAAACCGAGACCATAACCGAAAATCATGCCAGCCAACCACATGGAAGGACCAGAAGGGAATCAAGAAGACAGGGAACAAAGCCAAGGAAACAACAAGGACGATGGCGAGCGTTAGGACGGCCAAAAGCAGTCGCTTCCCATTGCAAAATCGGAATCAAAACCTAACAATTTTCAATCAAAACCACACACAATTACAGTACGATACAACCAAACGTTACTGAAACAACTATGAGTAAAAAAAAAAGGAAGCAACCTTTTGGAACACAAAGGGAACTCCCCATTTGGCGAAAACAAGAGTGAGCAAGAGAGTTAGTGCACATATCCCCAAGGCTTTGAACCACCAAATCAAGTTCCTCGTCCGTATCTCTGATTGAGATACTGATAACACAGTTTCAGGTGGAGAAGAAGGCTCATGAGTGGTGCCAACAACGAGGCGGACGTATTCATTATCTTCCCTCAGTGTGAGGAACAGAGTCTGAGGTATCTTCTCTTGGCTCTTTCAATGGATTTGACATCTGTGTGTTCAGAGTACCTAAACAAGGAGAAAAAAATCAAATCCCTAGGGACATCAAAATCAAATACAAGATTGGGGATAAGTTTAAAAGGATAAGAACAAAAGATGCTTAGCTACGCAATCATACAGTAATCAAATCAAACAATCATACAGTAATTAAATCACTTAGATCTCTAAATCTCACGGGGAAATAGAAAATCACAGAAATTAGAAAGTAGAGCTAGGGTTTAACGAATCAAACCTTTGTGTAAGAGAAACGAAAAGGAAGCAGAAGATCACCCTACGGCAAAGCTAATCAGTCAAGCTTCGCGGTTACGGTGACGGGAGCTCCAACGCCGTACGTCGGAGAGAAACTAGGGGGTTGTTGCGGCGGATTTACGCCTGGTTTTAAGTGTCGTTGGTTTGTTTTGTTTGCTTGCTTCAACAAGAAAAGCGTGATTTTAGTTTTTATATTTTTTTTTACGGAAATTCAAATGAAAATGAGAAAGCGCATCTAAGACTCCTTTTTCAGTTTTGTGACTTTATCCTCTTTCCTTTTTCTAATTTGATAGCCTTCTGGAATATCGAGTCAGACTAGACTATATTATAAAAATGATATTGATAACATATTTTTTTTTTGCATTTGACACCGTTGATCCATAATTTGCCTACCTGACTTGACCTACCTTTTTTTAATTTGGTTTGTTTCAGTTAAGAATTTTTCCAAACCTTTGAACAAAAATAAAATAAAATAAAATTTCCAAACCAAATCCAAAACTAACCAACGAGTCCTCAGATTATTATTGACTCTAAAAGAATGTTTTAAAACCGGACCGGAAATTGAACCGAAAAATATTTGGGTCGCGGTTCAATATGGTTCAATCGAATCAAACCTAATTTAATAATATAGTTAAATATATTTTAATACTATAAAAATTAAAGTAACATTAATAAATATGATACTAATTAAAATATAAATAAATATCAAATATAAAACATTATAAATATATATTTTTTGTTTATACAATTAGTTTTATGAGTTTTTGATGGTGTTAATAGTTCTATGATTAAACAAATTATTAGATTCAATATAGCTACATGTCTGATTCATGGTCAAAATTGGTTTAACCATAGTTAGTCCGGTTTAAAAACATTACTCAAAAACAAAAGGAGTGAGAAAAGACGAATTTATAGGCATGGACATTCGGTGGCTTGTTCGCTTCGCTTCGGTTGATTTGAATTTTTGCATTTTCGGTGTTCTACTCATAAGCTGTATCGGATTTTACTAATTATCAAATCAGATTTGGTTCGGTCTCTTTCGGGTTCGGATCGGATGTAACCAATGTTTAAAAGCGTCCAAAAATATATTTTTAAAACTTCAAAATTGACAAAAAATCAAAATATATAAACTATTTACAAATCTAATTAAGATAGTTAAATTATCTAAAATTACTAAAAAGTAGTCAAAATAACAAATAAAACAAACTAAAAAAATATTTTGAATACTTTAAAATACCTAAATCACCTAATATATATATATATATATATATATATATATATATATATAACATTGGAAAAACATTAACATATTTAACTAAGTTCGGATATCTTCGGATTCTAATTCGGATTTTGGTCCGATTCGTTTTATCACCAAACTCCAAAGTAATAAGTTCATAAGTTCAGTTCGGATATTTTTGTATAATAGTTCGGATCGGATTTCAATTTTTCTGTTTCGGATTTAGGTAGATATTTTGGGTTTAGGTAGATATTTTGGGGCATTTTGGTAAATAATCAGAACGAGTCAAAAAAATCATAAGTTAAAAAACATAGAAAATTCATAATAAGTTAAAGAATTAAGAACCATAGAGTATAATTCTTCTCTTACGCTTTGCATAAAACAAAAACAAAAACAAAAAACAGAACAATATAAATACGGCATCGCTTAAGGTTTCACCAAAAAGAAAACACGCATACAATCTAAAGCACTAATCGAGGATAACAGTAGGCTGGCATAATCATGGGTATACCTTCTCCTCGTCAAAAATAATGATCATATCTTACGCTCTCTGATTGGTTTTGTCTTATTGCACGAGAGCCGTTGCTGACCATAGCTGGGCTTGGAGACGGGTTTAACGATTTCCATATTGCTGGATTTTGACGGATGCTTAACGGGCTGTTGCTTGTTTCTCGTGGCCCAAAGGTTGTATAAAGCCAGGCGAACAGTGGGTTGATTTTCTTAACCCGGTCAAACCGATTATGTATTGGTTGGTTATGCGTTTGATTCAAGACGGAAATTCAAGTCGAAGTTATGTATACCGGGTCTGGAAGAGCGGTTTGATATTACGGTTATTTTTGGGTCGAGTCGAAATGCATTTCCATTAGACCATTGTAATTGGATTTGTTATTTGTATGCCCAACTAGTTTTAGTATAGTTAAAAAAATGGTTAGACCAGTGTAATCGGATTTGTATGTCCAATGTTTGTTTTTAAGTATGGTACTTAAAATAAGTTAGACCAGTGAATCGTAATAGGAATCAAATTTTGTGGATGGTATTTGGGGATTCATCATCCTCGGTCACATGAACAATTTTAATGATAAAAAAACAAACAATTTGTTTTGATCACTAGCAGCTCTTCTTTGTTGACTTTTTGATATTGCAATCATGACGTCAACCTTTTTATGAATTTCTACGAAACTTCCACGTCGACGCGGATAAGTGTTTTGTCGTAAAATATGTCGGAAAAAAGCGTCAGAGAAGTCAAGAGGAATCTCCCTTCTCTCTCTCTAGAGGAGGCTACGAGGATGAGTGAAAATCACGGCAAACGCAGACGAGAGATCGTTTCGGATTCGTCGTCGCCGTTCGATTCCTTTCCGGAGGATTGCATATCGAAGATAGTTTCCTTCACAAGTCCACGTGATGCTTGCGTTGTCGCTTCGGTTTCTAAAGCCTTTGAATCTGCGGCCAAGTCAGATGTCGTATGGGATAAGTTTCTTCCACCGGAGTATGAATCTCTGGTTCCTTCATCGCGTCATTTCTCATCCAAGAAGGAGCTCTACTTCACGTTTTGCGAGGAGTCTGTTCTTATAGACGATGGTACAAAGGTTTAGTAAATGTATATCAGTCTTGGACCTTTTTATATGATTTTGAGAACAAAGCTTGTTTCAGCTGTTGCTATTGAATAATTCTGTTTTTTTTTCCTTTTGGGAAATAAAAGAGCTTTTGGTTAGACAAAGCCAGTGGAAAGAAGTGTATCATGTTATCTGCGATGAACATCTCAATCATGTGGGGAGATACTCCACAGTATTGGGAATGGGTTACATTTCCTGAAGCTAGGTACTAATATCGTTAATCCAGTTTGTAATTAAATAGTTCGGATGATGATTGATTTAAAAGAAAAACTTGGTGTTTGTTTTTACTAGGTTTAAAAGAGTTGCGAAGCTTCTTGATTTATGCTGGTTTGAGATTAAAGGCAGGACCAATACTGGTGTCCTATCTCCAAGAACTCGTTACTCAGCTTACATTGTGTTTAAGAAGGTAAATCATTGTAACAGCTTTGAGGATGTGTCTATAGAAGCTGGAGTTGGAGTGGTGGGAAATGAAGCTTCTACAAGATTCATTTACTTTGATGCGCGAGTTGATGGGCTGTCTCTGAGGAGGAGGCGAAGGAGGCCACATGAGAGAAGAGATGGGTGGATGGAGATAGAGCTTGGGGAATTCTTCAGTGGAGGAGATATAATGAATAGTGATGAAATGGAGATGAGTGCTTTAGAGACCAAGCTTGGCCATTGGAAGAGTGGCTTGATCATTCAAGGAATTGAAATCCGTCCTGTAAGAACCTAGTAAAGTGATGCTTGTGAACACTTATCTATTGCTATCATTGTCGGTTGTGTTTGTTATATAAAGGAAAAACAGCTTGTGCATTTTTACCTTAGAACTTGTGAACGGACCAGTGATTAATCACATGATAATAGAAAAAAGGAGTTTAGCAAAAGCTTCCTTTTATCTCTAGTTTCTTTCTCACATCTAGTTGTTGATTCTTTATTGATCATAAAAAAATATTTATCTACTGTTATCATTGTTTTGTGTTTGTTAGTTATATAAAGGAGAAACAGCTTTGCTAAAAGGTTAAATCCTTCTTGGTTGATATATGACGTGAGTCTGGATTTTTACCTTTAGAACTTGTGAACGGAGCAGTGATTAATCACATGATAATAGAAGCAAAAGCTTCCTTTTATCTCTAGTTTCTTTTCTCACATCTAGTTGATTCTCTATTGATCATAAAAAATATTTTACAGGCATAACACAGAAAATAATAAACCTACAAAAATACCTTAAACTAAACTAAAAAGGAAATGTAAAAAGAAAATCATACAAAACTCAAAAACTCCAAGACTGTAACTTTTGTTCTTTATTGTGTGGAGGATGTCCAAAATATGTAAACCGGATTCTTGCTGTGGGAGAGTGGTTCAGTATTTCTGGTTATGTTATTATGTAGGCATACGAATTTGGCCTGAAAGTAACCGGACCAGTTTTTTCAGTTTGCGGTTTGGTATTGGTTCTCTCTCAACTGAAAATATCGGCAAGGAATTTCATTTTGGTTCATTTACCCGAAAATGTTGGTTCTATTCGGATTGACCGATCAGTTTCTGCAACAAATATTTTAAATAACCAGATTATATCAAAACTAAGAGTCTAAGATCGGCTTATATCAAAATTAAACCGACTTATAGTACAAGTAAACCGATATTGCAGTAACCAAGATTAACCAAAACATATTACTGAACTAATCCAAGATACCAAATACTTTGCTTAACCAAAGTCGCAAGCCTTTGTTTTGGTTCGGGTGTAGATGTCTAACCACTAACCAGGTAAAGATTTTTACAGTACCTTTGCTGTCTTTCTCTGTTTGAATGCATTGTGGTTGATAAATGAAAGAAATTGAATGATGATGAGAAAGAAACTTGGCAACACTTTATGGTGAAATATTATCCAACTAGTTGTTTTGCCCGCAAATGAGAGTTAAATTATTTTATAAATATTTATTAATATATATTATAAACTTAAAAACCACAATATTAATTATTTTTTATATTTTAGTCATTTTAATTTTCTCTGATTTGTTTTTCTTTTTGTTTCATCTTCATTTTTTTAAAAACACCATTAAAATATATAAGATTATGACATATCAAACATATAACAAAGTTAAGTAAGAAAGTAAAAATATATTAAAAATAAAAATTTATTATAATTTAGAAAAATAAAAGGAAAACAAATTTGGGATAATTATTAAAAACATAATAATTTATCAAGAGCAACAATAACTTTAACGGTTCTATTTTTTAACGGGAGAGATCTGTTGCGAAAAAATAACTTCGCAAATAGTAGTATATATTTTTTATGGTGGTTAATTATTATTTTTCTTAAACTTTCGAGTTTTTCTATACTGTTTGTAACTATAATTATTTGAGTAAAAAAATTTGGTAATAAGATCAGCTAAGTTCTTTTTTGTCATAATAAGATTAGTTGAGTTAATAATTTGGAATTCATAGTGACATGAGAATCTACTTGAGAATAAGATTAGTTAATCAAGTATTTATTTTAAATACTTTATATACATAATAATTTACTAAAACTTTTCGACAATAGTATTTTCCAAACAATAATATCTTAGTTAGGATAAATGTTTACATAAATATAGTAGATTATTGTACCTGATAGTCCAACTATATATTATGTACATTAATTTTTAATGGTTCTATTTTAGTGTAGCAGATGATTTGAAGAATTAATATATATTAAAAATAATATATTTTTTTTATATTGGGTTTCTTCAAAATCGGAAGTGGAAATATTTATTTATAAATTCCTTTAAACATGAGGAGTTGAAAGGAATAGGGTACAAAGACCTATGTATAAATAACTTGAAAAACAAATTGGTGTAAATTTTGATGAACAAAGAATTTATTGTAATTTGTTGTCTAAAATATGGTCAGTTATGTTGTAAAAGAATCTATTGTCTGAAACTTTCCCTTTCCAAATGCAGAAGATGATGGCGAAAAATCACGGAGTTGAATCTAGCGGCCAAAGCGGAGGAAAGCTCGGTTCGGATTCTTCGCCGTTCGATTCCTTTCCGGAGGATTGCATGTCCAAGATAGTCTCATTCACAAGTCCACGTGATGCCTGCGTCGCCGCTATGGTATCGAAAGCCTTTGAATCTGCGGCCAAGTCAGATTTGGTGTGGGAGAAGTTTCTTCCGCCGGAGTATGAATCTCTTGTTCCTTCATCGCTTCATTTTTCGTCCAAGAAGGAACTCTACTTCGCGTTTTGCAAGGAGCCTGTTCTCTTCGACAATGGTACAAAGGTATAATCCAATAAGTCCTTGTTTGAGAACCATGATTTGTGATGCTAACGATTGATTCTTTTTTTTTTTTTTGAAATAAAAGAGCTTTTGGATAGAGAAAGCAAGTGGGAAGAGGTCAATAATGTTATCTGCGATTAACATCTCACTCAAATGGGGAGATACTCCACAGTGTTTGGAATGGATTACGATTCCTGAAGCTAGGTAGGTACTCTTTGTCCATTATATTTGCGTTAGTCCGATTTGTAATAAACTGTAATTGGTTAAGAGACTTGGTGGTGTGTGTTTACAGGTTTAAAAGTGTTGCGAAACTTCGTTATGGATGTTGGTTTGACTTTCGAGGCAGGGTGAAAACTTGTGTCCTATCTCCAAGAACTCGTTACTCGGCTTACCTTGTGTTGAAGAACCCGTATAGTCGTCGCATGCGTCAAGTGGGTTTAGAATCTAAGGATGGAGGGATGATATCGATCTTCCCAGAGGAGAGGGAAGATGGTTGGATGGAGGTAGATCTTGGGGGATTCTTCAACGGAGATGAGATAATGGACGGTGATGAGATTGAGATGAGTGCTTTAGAGACTAGGGACATCGGTTGGGACAGTGGCATGATCGTTCAAGGAATGGAAATCCGTCCTGCAAATATCCAGTAAACTTTCATCTGTTTTGGTATCATTGTCAAATTGGTTATGCGATAGAGTGAAGAGGTGAAATCCAATTGATAAAAGAAGTGTCTCAAGTTGTGTTTGTTATGTAAAATTGGTTTTCTCCGGTTATGCTTTGCAATGTTTGTGGATTTTGGGGGTTTATCAACTCGTATGAACAAGTTAAATAAAGAGAAAAATCCAATGAAGAGAAGAAAAAAAACAAATAAAAGAGTTGTTTTTGCTCAAATCTGTTAGATAGATGAGTGTGCTGTGTAGAAATTTTATATCATGATGATCTTATATGCTTATATGACTCGACTTGATCATAAGGTTTATTTGTTTAATGACATCTCCAAACCAAAGGGCAACAATAAACTCATGAAGCGTAGGAATGAGACGATACTTGAGCAAAGAAACGACTCTTTCCGTAAATATGTATTTAACCGAGTCTTTCTTTATGTTTTCCCCAGCGGCAGAGACGATTTGGGACGAATTCTCTAAAGTCTTAGCTTCCATCCAGATAAACAAATATGGTAAATCAAATATGATAAATGTTGAAGAATATAAAATATATATAACCAAATTTTAATTAGCATATATAATTTCATCATACATTTAAAGTTTGGTCCATAAAAATAAAATAAAATATTTGTGCATGCGGACGGGTCATATTTTAAAAATCTGGATGAAACGGTTAAAATAAATTACTCAATATGAACTTTAAATTATTAGGTTTAAAAAATTTCATAATAAACAATTATTTAATAAATTTAAATAATAAAAATATATACTACCATTTATATAAAATCAATATTTATTTATAAATATGTAAAAATAAACGCAAATGACGTTAAAATTAAAATGCATTAATACCACTAAAATAGTAGTTCTACTCCTTTTAATTATTCGGATAAATATAGTAATATACAATTATCTATATGGTCATTCGGATACCCGTTCAAGCATGAATCATTTTTTCAAGTATCAGATTTTTAAGTTTTGAAATTAAACTTTGTTTGAGTATTATAAGTTTTTTGTGAGTTCTAAATCGGATCTTTCTAGATCCGAGTGGATTCAGTTATGATGTATTAGAACTTAAAAATATTTAAATAATTAATATATCTAAAACTTGAGATATTTATACCAAAAATAACCACGTTATTCAATTTTATTCATATATTTTGTATCCAAACTAAAAATAATCTAAAAATAATCAAATAACCAAAAATAATCATATTATCCATTTTGGTTCAGATACGATTATGACATATAGACACTTAAGATATCCAAATAATCAATATAATTTAGTTATGTAGTGACATATCTAAAATATATAATACTAATTATGAAAAACAAATATCAAATTTTTATAAAATTAAAATCAAAATCCGCGCGGATCATACTGGCACTTAATACGAAAGGCAGAGAGTAATACAGTATTCTTCTTTTTTTTTGGAAGAAAAATATTGTGTTTTGAAAAAAAAAATCTGCTTTAATATATTTTATGTCATGATCCCTCCTCAGTCCTCACCTTGTTAGGTAAGATTTACCAAACCTCCCCAAGTAAGCAAAGAAAGGTAATAATGTAAAGAGAAATTCTTGCGTTTACCCCTAGAGTAAACATTTAGGTTCATCCAACCAATAAGATTTTGTTATTTCATATTCAGTATTTTAAAAAAATGAAATAAAATATTGTCAAGTTATATTATATTTTTAAACTAAAAAATAAAATAAATAAAAATAATATTAATTTCAAACAAAAACACATTTAAAAAGAATTAATGCCGTCAGCCAAACACTTATCCTCAACTCTAAATCCTAAATCTTAAACTCTTGGGTAAACTTTAAACCTTTGGGTAAATCCCAAACATTTGAATAAATTCTAAATCTTAGAATTTAGGATTTATCCACGGGTTTAGAGTTTACCCAAGTATTTAGGGTTTAGTATTTTGCTGACTGTGTTAAAATATATTTTTTAAAAAAATCTAAAGATTTAAGATTTATCCAAAGGTTTAGGATTTACCAAAGATTTAGGGTTTATGATTTAAGGGTTAGGGTTTAGTGTTTTGTTAACAGTATTTTAAATATATTTTTTTGCGATTAATATTATTTTCTATTTATTTTTTATTTTTAAAATATTATAAAAATTGACAATATTTTGTTTCTTTTTTTTAAAGATACTAAATATGAAATAACGAAATCTTATTGACTCTATTGTAAATATGTGCGGATGACTTCTCAGCGACAGAGACCACTTTATAAAAGAATCTATTGTCTGAAACTTTCCAAATGCAGAGGATGATGGGGAAAAATCACGGCGTTGAATCTAGCGGCGAAGGCGGAGGAAAGATCGGATTCTTCGCCGTTCGATTCCTTCCCGGAGGATTGCATCTCCAAGATAGTCTCATTCACAAGTCCACGTGATGCCTGCGTCGCCGCTACGGTATCGAAAGCCTTTGAATCTGCGGCCAAGTTATTGAGGATGTAAGGCCCAAACAAGATAGTGTGGCTTTGACAACAAGAGCCCAAGCCCACTTCCAGAGTCAAGACAAATCACAACCTTTGTCGTCTTCCCTCAACGGTAAGATCACACGCAGTCAAGGTACGGTAAAGCAGAGTTGCCAAATACAGCTGCGTAACAGATTTGGACTCCTTGGATCTCGAGCTGTGAGCTGTCATTAGAGCTGTGCCTTTAGGGTTTCTGTACTCTTCTATATAAGCCATTGGCTATCCTTTGTAAACGTTGAGTTGAAATACAATAGCAAAGTTTCCTCCTTTAAGACATCTCTTGTCTAAGTTATTACATGGTATCAGAGCTTCAGTCGATTCATGGCTGGTGTTACTGAACCTGTTCCGGATACGTATCTTACTATCAATCAATGTGTGACGTTCAAGCTCAGCTCAACAAACTACCTCCTGTGGAAGCTCCAGTTCGAGACATGGCTCAGCAGTCAGATGCTTCTAGGTCACGTTACCAGTGGAACACCTCGACCGACGGCTGTTGTTCAAGTGACGCACGGCGACGAGGTGACGGAAGCACCAAACCCAGATCTCCTCAAATGGGTTCGAGACGATCAAAAGATCATGGCTTGGCTCTTCGGAACGTTGACAGAGGAAGCTTTGCGGTCTGTCTATGGTCTCCAGACTGCTCAAGAGGTATGGTTCTCACTTGCTAAGAAGTATAATCGCATCTCTGCTTCTAGGAAGTGTGACCTCCAGCGTAGACTTCAGTCTGTGTCTAAACAAGGAAAAACTCTTGCTGTTTATCTGAGTGAAGTGAAGCTGATTTGTGACCAGTTAGACTCGATAGGTTGCTCTGTTCCTGAGAATGAGAAGATTTACGGTGTGCTGAATGGGTTAGGACAAGAGTATGAGTCTATTGTAGCAGTCATTGAGAACGCTTTAGATTCAGAGTTGGGGCTTACGTTTGATGATGTGGAGATAAAGCTCATCAACTTTGATGAAAAAATTCAGACCTATGCTGCCAACGTAGCTCCTTCTCCTCACTTGGCGTATAATACAGGACGAGGCTACTCCAACAGAGGACGTGGTCAAGGCAGAGGTGGTCCTTCTCGTGGTCGTGGTTACTACTCCACCCGTGGAAGGGGGTTTCATCAGCAGATAAACAACGAAGTCCCTCCAGACAACAACAACAACACACGCCCAACATGCCAGATATGTCACAAGTTTGGCCATTCTGCCTCAAGATGTTACAAGCGCTTTGATCACGCCTATCAGCCTGATGACTACAACAATGCTCTTGCTGCTGGTCAGACTCTCAGATGGTGCACCTCAGTCTGGTAGTGAGTGGTTTGCGGATTCAGGAGCCACTGCTCACATTGCCAACTCCTCTGCTCAACTTCAATCGGCTCAACCTTACCATGGAACTGACTCAGTCATTGTGGGTAACCGTGAGTTTCTTCCTATAACTCACATTGGCTCTGCTGTTCTTTCCAGCGAGCAAGGTAATCTACCTCTTTTAGATGTTCTCGTTTGTCCTGGAATAACTAAGTCCCTTCTTTCTGTTTCAAAACTCACGGCTGATTATCCCTGTGCTGTTGAGTTTGACTGTGACGGTGTGATTGTGAAGGACAAACGGACCCAGCAGCTCCTCACCAAAGGAAGCCGGCATAAAGACATTACATGTTAGAGAACCCGAAGTTCCTAGCTTACTACTCTTCAAGGCAGCAAGTTACAAGTGATGAGGTGTGGCATATGCGGCTTGGTCATCCTCACAAAGAAGTTCCCCAACAACTGGTCTCTCAGAAATCTATCGTTATTAATAAGTCAAGCTCTCGGTTGTGTGATGCTTGTAGAATGGGAAAATCTACTAGACTGCCTTTTGTTTCCTCTGAGTTTGTTGCAAATAAGTGTTTAGAACGCATTCACTGCGACCTATGGGGACCCTCTCCTGTAATCTCGACTCAAGGATTTCATTATTATGTGATTTTTATTGATAACCACTCTCGCTATGCTTGGTTTTATCCTCTGAAGCTCAAGTCTGATTTCCTTCATGTCTTTCTTGGATTCCAAACAATGGTTGAAAATCAGTTCGGTGATAAGATTAAGAGTTTTCAGTGTGATGGGGGTGGTGAGTTCACCAGTAAGGCATTTCAGCAGCATCTGTCAAACTGTGGTATAAGGCAACTGATCTCCTGCCCACATACGCCTCAGCAAAATGGTCTTGCTGAGCGCAAGCATCACAGTATAACAGAGCTCGGTCTTACTCTGATGTTCCAAAGCAAGGTCCCTCAGTCTCTCTGGGTGGAGGCGTTCTTTACAGCGAATTTCCTCAGCAATCTACTACCTTCGTCGGTGTTACCAGAGAACAAAAGCCCTTATGAAGTCTTGATGAAACAGGCTCCTCTGTATACCGCGTTGAGAGTTTTTGGCTGTAAGTGTTTTCCTCATCTCAAGCCTTATGCAACAAATAAGCTTGACCCCAAGTCCTTACCGTGCGTGTTTCTTGGCTACAATGACAAATACAAAGGCTATAGATGTTATCATCCTCCAACAAAGACAGTGTACATCTCTCGTCATGTCTTATTCGATGAGAACTCCTTCCCATACACAGACATCTATAGTCAACATCGAGGTTCTCCTTCGACGTCTTTAATGTCTGCTTGGTACTCTGGTTTTGCTCAAGAACAGCCTCCTCTCACTGAGGACTTGACGATTCCAGAGCCTGATCCATCTCTGCCTCCTAAGCGCCAGATGCCTCTAATAGCTCCGGTTGCAAACGATTTTCACGACAATGCACCGCAGATCACTCCCCCTCCCAGTCCTCAGCAAGCTGCTGCTGCTCCTGTTTTACCTCAAGAAGCTGTTGTGCCTTCTCATTCCATGACTACAAGAGCTCAACATGGAATCCGAAAGCCCAACCCGCGCTATGCTTTGGTTAACATTAAGACCAATTATGCCGTTCCAAAGACGATAAAACAGGCTCTGCAAGATGAAGGGTGGACTAATGCTATGGGAACAGAGATGGAGAACCATCAGATAGCTCATACATGGGATCTTGTGCCTATGCCTCCTGATGTTCAACCTTTGCACTGCGGATGGGTCCACAAAGTTAAACTTTGTGCAGACGGTACTCTTGATAAGCTGAAGTCTCGTTTGGTGGCTCGTGGTAATGAGCAGGAGGAAGGCATTGATTATCTCGAAACCTTTAGTCCTGTTGTGCGTGTAGCTACAATCCGAACGGTTCTACACGTTGCGACAGTGAACAAATGGCCTATTAAACAATTGGATGTTCAACACGCTTTCCTCCACGGTGATCTCCAAGAGACCGTTTACATGATGCAGCCTCCTGGCTTTGCAGATCCTGATAAGCCCCAGTACGTCTGCAAGCTTCGGAAAGCCATCTATGGCTCAAACAGGCTCCGCGCGCATGGTTTGATAAATTCAGTTCTTTTCTGCTGGAATTTGGCTTCAAGTGCACGACTCGTGATCCTTCTCTGTTTGTCTACCTCAATGGCAAAGACACTTTGTATATGTTGCTCTATGTTGACGACATGCTCCTCACAGGAAGCAATACTCAACTTATTCAACAGTTGCTTGCGAGGCTAAACGAAGAATTCAGGATGAAGGATATGGGTTCTCTGCAATACTTTCTCGGTTTGCAGGCTCACTTCCATGATAATGGCGTCTTTCTTTGTCAGGAAAAGTATGCTACAGAATTGCTTGTTGCGGCTGGAATGCAAGATTGCAGTCCTATTGCTACTCCTCTGCCTCTACGACCAGACAAGGTTCTTGGCGTAGACGTTAACTTCTCCGATCCCACCTACTTCCGCAGTTTGGCAGGGAAACTTCAGTACATGACTTTCACACGTCCAGACATTCAGTATGCAGTGAACTTCGTTTGTCAAAAGATGCATGCGCCATCACAAGCTGACTTCATCAACCTCAAACGCATTCTGCGTTATATCAAAGGTTCTCTGCATCTTGGCATCAATCTGTCTGGCAATACTGATCTCACTCTTCGTGCTTACAGTGACAGCGACTGGGCCGGTTGCAAAGACACTCGACGCTCCACCGGTGGCTTTTGCACTTTCCTTGGTCACAACATAATATCTTGGTCTGCAAAGCGTCATCCAACGGTCTCGCGTTCGTCAACTGAAGCCGAGTATCGTACGATGTCCTATGCTGCTGAAGAATTGAAATGGATTACGCTTCTTCTTGGTGAGATGGGTCTCTCTCAGCTGGTGACTCCTGAGCTCTACTGTGACAACCTCTCTGCCTGCTATCTCACTGCAAATCCGGCTCTCCATAACAGAACGAAGAGCTTTGATACAGATTTTCACTATGTTCGGGAGAGAGTTGCTCTTGGTGCTCTGACTGTCAAACAAGTTCCTGCTTCCGCTCATATTGCAGACATCTTTACTAAACCGATCCCTCAACGACCGTTTTGTGATCTTCGGTTCAAACTTGGCGTTGAGCTTCCTCCCTTGCCAAGTTTGAGGGGGTGTATTGAGGGTGTAAGGCCCAAACAAGATAGTATGGCTTTGACAACAAGAGCCCAAGCCCACTTCCAGAGTCAAGACAAATCACAACCTTTGTCGTCTTCCCTCAACGGTAAGATCACACGCAGTCAAGGTACGGTAAAGCAGAGTTGCCAAATACAGCTGCGTAACAGATTTGGACTCCTTGGATCTCGAGCTGTGAGCTGTCATTAGAGCTGTGCCTTTAGGGTTTCTGTACTCTTCTATATAAGCCATTGGCTATCCTTTGTAAACGTTGAGTTGAAATACAATAGCAAAGTTTCCTCCTTTAAGACATCTCTTGTCTAAGTTATTACACAAGTCAGATGTCGTATGGGAGAAGTTTCTTCCGCTGGAGTACGCATCTCTGGTTCCTTCATCGCGTCATTTTTCGTCGAAGAAGGAGCTCTACTTCGCGTTTTGCGAGGAGCATGTTCTCATCGACGATGGTACAAAGGTATAATAATCCAATAAGTTCTGGTTTGAGAGAGAACCATGATCTGTGATGCTAATGAAATGATTCTGTTTTGCTCTTGAAATCAAAAAGAGCTTTTGGTTAGAGAAAGCAAGTGGGAAGAGGTGTTTAATGTTATCTGCGATGAACATCTCAATCATATGGGGAGATTCTCCACAGTATTGGAAATGGATTACGATTCCTGAAGCTAGGTAGCTACTCTTTGTCCATTTTGTAACAAACTGTGATTGGTTAAGAGACTTGGTGGGGTGTGTGTTTACAGGTTTAAAAGTGTTGCGAAACTTCGTCATGTATGTTGGTTTGAGATTCGAGGCAGGGTGAAAACTCGTGTCCTATCTCCAAGAACTCGTTACTCGGCTTACCTTGTGTTCAAGAAAACGGATAGTTGTTATGGCTTTGATGATGTGGCTGTAGAAGCTGGGGTTGGAGTGGTGGGTCATGAAGCTTCTACAAGAACTATATGTTTTGAAATGGATGTGGATAGTGAGCGGGAGATGAGATGGATCTTGGGGAATTCTACAATGGAGAGGAGATGATGAATGGTGATGAGATTGAGATGAAAGCTTTAGAGACTAGAGACCTCGGTTGGAAGCGTGGCTTGATCATTCAAGGAATTGAAATCCGTTCTGCGAAAATCCAATAAAGAGAAATTAATGCCGGGAGTATTCGTCTATATTGCGACTGAGTGAAGAGGTACAATCCAATTGATAGACAAGTGTGCATTGTGTTTCTTATATAATGAACAACTTTGATCAAGGTTGAATCCTGTTAGTTGGTATATGTAAAACCGGTTTTATCCGGTTATGCTTTTGTAGTAAATGAGTATTTCCGTGGACGGAAAACTTGTAGTGTTTCTTGATTTTGTCATAGTACTCAGTTAGGCTTGAGCAAAAAAACCGGAAGCGAACCGAAATATCTGAACCGGAACCGAACCTAGAATCTTCAAATATCCGAATGGTTCCTATATTTTTATATTCAAAATAACTGAATCGAAGCAGAACCGGAACGAGAACCGAACAGATACCCAAATATATAAAAATATTAATTATATATACATATAGCATAATTAAATTAATTATATATATATATAACATAACTAAATATATATTTATAACTAAAATTTTCTAAAAGAATCCAAAAATATTTGAAGATAACTACATTATTATAAAGTATCCGAATTACCTGAACTATATGAAAGTATCCGACTAGTTTTATCTGAAATATCCAAAGTAATCTGAAATATCTAATTTTTTTATCTAAAATATTTTAATTATTTGATATTTTATCATAATTAACAGATATTTTACACGAATTACCCAAATTTTCCAAACTACCAGAACCGAGACCATGACAAATAATTCGAGATATTTTTTTGGTTTCTAGTTTTACTATCTGAACCGAACCGAACCAAATCTAAAACTATTTGAACCAAACCAAACCGAAAATAGGTCAAGCAGTAAATGGATCCTCTAACCCCATACCCGAAATCCGAAATACTCAAACCGAACCAAACCAATATTCGTTGAATTCTATACCAACGGATTAAATATTATATCTATAAAACAAAAATATGGGTTATTGATAAGTGAATTCTCATGAATTTTGAAAATTTTGAGATTTTATTGCTATTGGTTCTTGGATTTCAAAAATCTTAATATAATCCATTGTTATTAGTTTAAGAATTTTCAAAATCCATTTAAATTTCTTGTTATTCATTTTTTTTGTTATTTATTGATTCTTTAATTGTAACTAAATCTAGTGTTATTAGGATATTAATTCTATTCATTTTCAAAATTCATGTGATAATTGTTACCAAATATCTTATTGCAACTTAAATCTAAATTATATGTCCAAAACTATAATTCATTACATTTTATATATCTTTAAATTTTTGAATATATAATTATATTTATATTGGTTTATCACTTTCGAATATATAATTATATTCATAAATACTAAAATTTTGAAAAAAAAATTAAAATACTTTTAAAAAAAATTTCAAAAAGAAAATTTGAAACAAAGAATTTAAAAAAATATCGAAACTGTTTTATAAAAGTTTGAATTTGAAAAAATCATTTCTCTGTTACTCTTTATATATCTATAAAACAAGTTTACCATTTTAATGAAATCGTTTTGGTAATCCAAATTCATGAAATTTTATGTCAATCTAAAAAAGTTATGATCAAATTTTATAAGTCAATAGATATACATTTTCACAATCCACACAATTTTAAAAATCTATCAACTCTTAAAATTCATAAATTATATACAAATTCATCTCCCACTAATCCCAAAATCAAGCATAACACTTGTTTTTGGTCAAATTATTAGATAGATGATGAGTATGCTATGTATAGGGGTGGATCTACAGTGTTCACGGATGGTGCAGCTACCCCCACTAAAAATTACAAATTGATTTATTTGCATATAACTATATAAGTAATGATTTATTCAACATGTCAAATGTTTAAAATCTATATATTGTCCCCACTAGTGGAAGGTTAGAATCTCCACTAACCTGTTTTATTGTATTTTTTCTGTTTACTTTTCCATAAGTCGTTACTACTACTTATTTTCCTCCTATGTTTGCCATGTTGGGTACTTAGACGCTGCGACCACTTCTAACGATCAAATTTACACATTAAAATAAGGAAAACAAATGGTGGAGACAAGCTGTAGCTGTACTTTTTACAAAGGTTGCCGGTGTGGCGGTGTTCTCCGTGACGTTATTTTACACAACGGAAACGAACTGCGTCTAATTTTAATGGTGAAAAACACGCCTACCAGCGGTGTTCTCCCCAAACTTGGGCAAGAGCCAAGAAGTCAGTTATAATTTTGGTCTCCCTCACCATTGAAGTCAGTTATAGTTTTTTTTTTTTTTTTTTTTTTTTTTTTTTTTAAGTCAGTTATAGTTGTCTTCCCTTCGGTCAGTTCATGTATTTTTCATCATTCAAACCCAATTTTATTTTTCTATATTTTTTTAACATATTCGATTATTTCTATTTTGTTTTATTTTGTTAGTGTTTCATTTTATAATTCTTTAAAAAAAATTTTTTGTATAAGTTTAATTTTATTTTAAAAATATATATTTATATAATAATATTAAATATTTATGTTGATTAATTAACTAATAAAATTATTTTTATCGATTAATTAATTTTATTTTTCTCCAGTCAAATTTTTTTCTAGATCTGCTACTGGCTATGTAGAAATTTTATGTCATGAAGATTTTATATGTTTACATGACTTGACTTTATTATAAGATTTGTTTATCTCATTATCTGTTTTAACGAATCTCAAAAACCAAAAGCAACGTGAAACACATGAAGCGTGCAGAAATACATACGTGCACACTAATGGAAATAATGGTATTTCCGTAAATATGTGTGGGCGACTTGAGACAGGTCTTTCTTTTTGTTTTTCCCATCGGCAGAGACTACTCGAGACGAATTCTTTAAAGTCTCAGCCTTACAGATTAAGGAAGATCATACAGATAGATACAAGTACAACTATGGGACAAGGCGCGTTCACAAAAAGGCAGACATGTCTATCTCAAAACTACCGAAACTATCTATAACTAAATTGAAGCTACCGTGTACTAAACATTTACATTCGAAGTTGATATATAGTTTTGATATGTTTTTAGAATATAATAATAATTCATACACCATCACTAATTAAATTTATTAGAATATAACATTAAAATAATAAAAAATAAAAATAGTTTTAAAATCAAAAATATTATTTAATTCTATTTTGATAATTATACAATTTTTATCATTATTTGTTTTCAAAAACTTATGTAATTTTTCAGTAATAGAATTTTAATCCTAGTACCATCAATTTCCTTATATATTTAAAAGTTTTCAAAATACTATCTATTTTTATTTTATTGATAGTTAAAAAATTAAAAAATTTCTTTTTAACTTTATACAATTTGATTCAATCTTTTTTAGCTAAAATAGATAAAAATATACTAAAATTATAATTTTAAAATATATTATAAAAATTTAAATAAAATTATTTATTTATTAAAATATAACTAGGCAAATTTATCTTATTAAAACATCAACATTACCTATTGATATAAGTAATCCAATTATTTTAATATAATTATTAGAACATCTTATTAATTATTTAAAAATATTTTATACAAATATGATTACAAATAAAAACAAAAATATGAATATAAAAATACAAATATGAAAATTAAGTTTCTAAAAAATGTATCATAGAAAATATACGCGTCCATTTGATCAAAAGAAAAAGAAAATATATTTGTCATTTGAAAGGTGGATCAAAATCTAGTAAAATTTTTAAAATATTAACAGAGTTTTATTTTTAAATATTATTTAGTTTTAAAATTTTATCTATACTCAAAGTTCAGGAAAACACCTAAAATTATATATAAAAAAATTGATTGCCAAGAGTAAATTGGCTTCTTTTTGTAACTCCAAGTAAAAACAATGCAGCGTGAAGAGGGGGAGGCACGCGGCACGTACTGATGCAAAAGAGGGCAGTTCTGTAAATATTTGCGGGCGACTTTACACCAAGTCATTTTCAATTCCATAACAACAGAGGTGACTTTTGAAACAGTCACGAGTCTTTTTATTAAAACATAATAAAAGCCCTGGCCTCTCCATCCCTTTTCCTCCCCATTCTTCCAAAACGATGATGCAGGCAACGATGGGACAAAAACAAGGCGTTGAATCTACAGGAGACATCATCACCACGGGGCCGTCGCCATTTGATTTCTTGCCGGAGGATTGCATCTCCAAAATAATCTCCTTCACAAGTCCACGTGACGCGTGCGTCGCCGCTTCGGTTTCTAAAACCTTTGAATCTGCGGTTAAGTCAGATACCGTGTGGGAGAAGTTTCTTCCGCCAGAATATTCCTCTTTGATCCCACGATCGAGAGCTTTCTCGTCTAAGAAGGAGCTCTATCTCACCCTATGCGATGATCCTGTTCTTATCGAAGATGGTAAAAAGGTATATATCTATCTATCTATATCTATATATTCATTATTAGGGTTTGTGAATAATGATCTGCGTCGCTGATATTGGCATAGAACCATCATTGGTTTAACTTCATATATTGTAAAAGTTAAATTTGTGTGATTCAACCTGATCTCGGAGACACTCGTGGATATAATCACTGATTTGTGATGGATAATTATGTGAATAAGGATGGATTAAACGTACATGTGAATTAATGGTACATATAGTTTCTGATCAAGTGTTTTGAGTTATTTTGTTTTCGAAAATGATAGAGCTTCTGGTTAGAGAAATCGAGTGGGAAAAGATGTATTATGTTATCTTCGAAAGAAGTGTGGATCACCTGGGGGAGTAGTCCACAATATTGGCGATGGGTTTCAGTTCCTGAATCTAGGTATGTTACTCCTTTTTCGGTCGTAGTCACTCATTCTTATTATGATTACGATTATGATGATGGTGAAGATGGGAAAGAAAAAATGTTGCAATGCAGGTTTGAAAAAATAGCAGAGCTTCTCAATGTGTGTTGGTTTGAGATTCGTGCTGGGATGCATACTCGTTACCTATCTCCAGGAACTCGTTACTCGGTTTACATTGTGTTCAAGACAGAGGACGGATGTCCTGGATTGGGTGATATTCCGGTAGAAGCTGGAGTTGGATTAGTTGGACAAGAATCTTCTCAAAAGTTGATATACTTTGTTGGGCCTAGTGGTCGAAGGAGAGAGAGAGAAAGGAGAGATGTGACGAGACCAAAAGAGAGGGAAGATGGGTGGATGGAAGCTGAGCTTGGTGAGTTGTACAATGAATCATGTTGTGAGGATACCTCGGTTAGTGTTGTTGAGACAAAGTCTCCTTATTGGAAACGTGGTTTGATCATTCAGGGATTTGAATTTCGCCCCTCAAAAACTCAGTAACACTAGCTATATGCAGCTTCCTGCTTATGCTTGTTTTGTTCAGTTTCATGTCTAAGCAAAGTGAAACGCTTTGTTGTATTGTAATGTTTTCGAAAGTTCAAGTTTTTCTGGATTGAATGTTAATTTGCATGGTTTGATTTTTATTACATGAAGAAATCAATAAATAGATTGTGTGTTTCTCCCTTTCTTATCAATGTTTTGTATAGTATCCTGTATCAAAATGAATCTTCATTTTAAAGTAAAGCTTCACCAATAGTAAAACAATTAAATTTCAAAATGAAAAGATGAATTGTATTCCTACAAATTTTACCATGCTAAAACCACGTAAAGTTAGTTTTTTTTTTTTTTTTGATAATCCTGGGGTTTTCCACTTCGTGGGTCATTTCCCAGGGCCCGGTCAGGCAGCGGTCCGCTTCACCCGGGAGGGTATTACCTGGGTTGAGGACAAGGCCCAACACCCAGTACCGCTGGTGACACGGAAGAGTAGTTCCCCCCGCCTGGCGTCGAACCCGGGGGCATGACAATTGGTCCCCAAAACTCTTACCAAGTGGGCTATCTCATCCGGTCACCACGTAAAGTTACTTCTGTCTGCCTTTGTTTCAAAATGAGAAGCTTTGTTGTATCGTAATGTTTTGGGATCTTTAAGTTTCTGGATTGCAATGTATTATTTTGATTTGATGTTCACCATCTTCAAATGAAGAAATATCATTAAAGAAAAATTAGAAAATGTTTCGTTTGCTTCTCGTCTATAATGTTTTGTGTAGACTTTAGTGTTCTAAAATGCTTCATTTTGAAGGAAACATTTTCTATACTAATAGGACCATATTTACAGCTCCAAAATATAAAAAGTATGCATAGTATTCCTACAAATTTGGCGATGCCAAAACCATAAGCAAGTGAAATTTTTTAGATGTTGTGTTGTGTTCTTGAACTTGTGGTTTTGGTTTTCAAATTAGAAATTATGTTTACTTGTAAAATCGACAATGCTTTTGTCACACTTTAGGATAACAGATCTGGCTTTTAATAAAGATTCATTAATCATATGAATATCAGAATAATACAGAAAGCATATATTTATTTAATACTCACTCTCTTTAAATTTAGTTGTCTTTGTAGAACTGATTCAAAATAAATATTGTTTTATAGTTTTAATGTGAAATTTGTGATCAAACAAAAATGTAAGATTTGTTAAATTTATATATTACTTTTTATTGGTTAAAATACAATGAAGTATATAGATAGTAATATTTTATTTTTAAGATATATGAAATTAAATATTTTTTTAATTTATGTGCATAAATTAAAATGGTAGGAGGGAAGAGAGTATTAAAATCTTAATCGGGTAAGTCTTGCACCAGGCTTGGAAGCTCTGTCGTGTTACGCGGATCAGGGGTACTGTCGAAATCAAAGTCTTAATCGTTGCACGAAACCGATATAAATATATATAAACAGTGTCCAACTCCCAACACCACATCCGTGTCTGAAACTGAAACTATCTTATTTTAAAACACATCAGATCCCAAACACTTTAAAATCCGAAAAAGCTATGGAGCAAAGTCAACTCGGCCGTTCAAATTCCGGCGGAGGAAGTAGCCGGAACGGTGCGGCGCGGTTGGATACATTGCCGGAAGATTGCATCTCGAAGGTGATTTATCACACCTCTCCGCGCGATGCTTGCGTCGTGGCTTCGGTTTCGAAAACAGTCAAGTCAGCAGCTGAATCTGATTTGGTTTGGGAGAAGTTTATCCCGCCGGAGTACTCTTCTCTTGTTCCTCCTCGATCGGTAGATTTCTCGTCCAAGAAAGAGATGTACATGTCTCTCGCTGATGATTCCGTTCTAATCGACGACGGCAAAAAGGTATCTACTTAGTGTTCAAGAGAGCGGGCGGTAGATCATACGGTTTCGAAGACACGCCCATGGAAGCTCAAGTCGGGTTTGTGGGGAAAGATGCTGCGAGCAAAACGTTTGTGTTACTCGAACCAATCGATATGGATCAGCCCAGTGGTTATCGCTACACGAGTGTTTCGCTCACATGGGTGTCTAGAGAGGATAGGATGAGGCGTCTGAGGGAGGTTGGTGGGAATGTGGAGGAACCGAAGGTGAGAGGAGATGGGTGGAGTGAAGTTAAGCTTGGGAAGTTCTACATTAACGATGGTGGTGGTTATGATGATGATAGTGATGAGATTGAGTTCTCTATTATGGAGACTCAGAAGGGACATTGGAAGAGTGCTTATGATTTTCCAGGGAGTTGAGATTAGACCCATGAAAGAAGGAGAAGAAATGGTCATTACTAAATGATCAAGTTCCACTATATCTGATTTGAAGTATGGAGATTAACATTTTGGATTTGTTAAATATGCAAGTAAAAAGGTGAGGACTATCTCTATCTTTTGTATCAATGTTTGAATGACAAGAATGGGGAGTATATAAAAGGTGACCCACACCAATCGGATTAACCATCTTCTCCTTTCCATTCAAGTATATGTGTGATTTATATTGTTTTATACCCCTTATGTATTAAAAACATTACAACATTTTTGTACACACATATCATCACTATAATCATCATCACCATAATCATTCCTAAAATCCTTAGAAAACATATATCCTCACCATAATCATTCCTAAAATCCTTAGAAAATATGTTTACCATCTAAATATATAATAATTTTTATTAAATTAAAAATAAATCAATTATTAATGTTTTCATTGTTTTCTTATATAAAAATCATGGAATTAACTTATATGATTTAAGTATATATAAAAATTAGTGATTTTAAATAATAAAATAGTCTATTCTCTATCATTTCTTAAAATTATAATTTATTAAAATAAATTAAACAACCAAATAAACTATATAATAAAAATTTAGATTTTTTTTATATATATATTATATTTTGAATTTTTTTAAAATGACTATAAATAACTAAAGTTGTTCAAAAATCTCACATAGAAATTTTTGCGATCCATGGTTTAAAATTTATGTTATAACAAGATACAAATGATTACAAATTATAAAAGTAGGGCCTTTTAAAAAAATATATTAATATTGTTTAAAATAAATTATATACCATATAAATACATAACTATTTTAATTTCGAAATTTGCTTTGATTTTTTTTTGAGAAAATTTTGAATAAATATTGACAACTTAATATTTATATTTTAAACTTTGAAAAATAATAAGTTACTAAAACTATTAAACATTCCACAAATTTTTTTTTGTTATCGGTGGTTTAAAATTTTTATTATAAAAAATACAAATGATAAAAAATGTTTGTTTGGATTAATAAAATGTAATTGTGTGTTTGCACTAATTTAATTATATACGTAACAATTACTGAGTTTTTAATTATTAGATATATTTATTATTTCATAATAAGTAAAAAACATATAATACTTAAAAATAATTTATATATAATATTCATTCCGCACAAGACGCGGATTTTCCGTTATAAGGTAAACTCAACTTTTCGTGTTTTAACACATAATTAACCTCATACTTGGGGAGGTTCCGAACGTGGTTGCCAAGATAAGGCTTCGCCTCTTCGCCAAGTGCACTATGGTGCTCCCTTAGATCGGAGGCGAGTACCAAGCAATGGTACGCAGGAGAAGTTGGTGCTCTGTTCAGCGGCTCGTCTTTATGATTGTGTTGTTTGTAGCAAGTCGTCGTCTATGGCTTCTTGTGGACAGTACGTTCGGAGCTTCACTTCGATTATCTTTTTCACGGCTTTCTTACTAGCTATGCCTAGCATTGGTCAGTCACTGCTTGGTTTTGTCTCGATATTTCAGCGCTCGACTTTTCTCCATTAACACTAGAGAGGACTCTGCACTTTGGGTTTTGGCTTTTGATTCTCAAAGGTTACTTTTGGCGGGGCTATGTTCAGAAGTTATTCACACGCCTGGGTGTCTCCATTTGGTTTAGGCTGCCTCCAAAGACCACTTTAGGTCATGGAATTCTCATGGTGCCGTGCATGACTTTCCTTTTAGGCAGTGTTATTAAACCCGGACCGAACCGGCGGTCGGACCAGGTTCAACCATGAACCGGACACAAATGCGGGTTGGGTTAATGCCAAAACCCAACTATAATTGAACCGGTTAAAAACCCCTATCGAACCGTTAAAAACCCGTGAACCAGCGACCCAACGAACCGGCTAAACCCTGGTTCTTGTATTAAATCAAAAATTTATTAATAAACAATTAAAATTTCCTTTTTAAAATAAAAATAGGATTCAGATTAATAAGGTAAAGCCATCTCATATTTTTCTCTTGAGTCTTTGACGTCTATGCAAGACTGCAACTCACAAAGTATCTACTTATCAAGGTATTGTTTTTGTTTCGAAGATTTTAAGAATTGAAAACTTAGATTTGAAGAACTCAATCATGGTATAATTTTTAATTTTATTTCATAGTATAAATTTTTAACTAATGTGTCTATAATTTTTGTAAAGGTGATGAAGATTTGGAGTGATAAAAACCCGGAAAATAAAAATTAAATATGTTTTTTCTATTGATTTGAGATTTGGAGTATTACATTGTTCTATTACTTTTATTACATTTTTAGTTTGTTACTTTTTAAAAATTTCTAAACATTATGGTTATTAAAATATTTTATTTGATATGATCTTTATCTTTGTAAGAATATACATATTCGAAATATCATTAAATTTAGTTTAGTCTAATCAAACCCGGATCGAACCGGATCGAACCTGGTCGAACCACATTGACCCATGACCCAAAAAAATCTGGTTCGTTTGCCGGTCCGGTTTTAACAACACTGCTTTTAGGTGTTGAGATGGCTAGTTTGGAAGTGGCAGTGTTTACAATCCGCTTTTGTACAGTTTTTTGACAGAAGTGGCGAGCTCTTATTTGATTTGGGATGCGGTTCAAAGCGTCGGTGGCGCTACATACAAGCAGCTTTTGATGTCATCTGCAAGACTTTTTGGTTAGTATCTGAATTTTTTCCTATAGCCGTTTCGTATTTTAAAGACAGAGAAAGTTATAAGCTTTGTTAGAATCATTGGGAATTAGTTACTTTCGAAACGTCAAGGGAACTCTCGGTATCCGAGATAATAAAGAGAACCTCACATTTTCTAAAATTATGTTGCTGGTTGAGAACGGTGACTGATATCGAAGAATTTCAAAAAACAAACTACTGAAACGTGCCAGATTTAGTGGGTGGGCAAAATTAGGATTGTAATAAATTGATTTTGATACTTTTGGTCAAAGCAAAATCTGTAACCGTATCTGATTCTCAATTTATAGGTCAATTATTTTATAAAATATGTTTTTGAAAAAAGAAAAAAAGTAAGAACCAATAAACTTGGTAAACTCTTTAGAGCACTAAAGATCTAACGATTTTTCCTACTAAGAATCAACAATAGAAGTAAGAACCAATAAACTTGATCTCTTAAAAACTCTTAGAACACTAACACAAGAGAGATATAACGAGACATACTATTTTTTTCTCTCTCTTACTAACCAATCAAACTCAGAATTTATAGTATTTTACAAAATCTATAATATAAGTGCTAAACCAACAACTTATACTTTTTCAAAGTATTGCGAACATTAGTCTAAGATAGAAGTCTCAAACGATTACCAGTTTTTTTTTCTCGCCAAGAAAAACTCACTATTTGTAGTTTTTCTTTAATATCAAAATCTGCAATACAAGTGTAGAACCAATAAACAAAAGTGTAGAACTAATAAACTTAATTTTCTTAAGAGATTTTGAGTACGTAAACAAAAGATTGAAGTCTATAACGAAAAAGATTATATCAAAGCCATTACGAACCACATGGTATGGAAGATTAATTATAGAGACGAATAGTTGAGGTCACATGCTTTGACTGTCTCCTTCATTATATAAAGATATCGACCTATGTATCTTGGAACCGTATGTTAACTTTCTACGTAAAATACATTATTAAAGATCATGCACACACTAGAAATATATATTAGTAATATCTTATATGGTAATCCAACTTTGAATGTAGGCTAATTAATCTAGTAAGCAATACAGTGTTTCATATATGTGTTCATTTCACCCTTCACTTCGTATATTGTCTTTTCTTACTTATAAATAATAAATATATTATGGCATAAGTATGAGACATTTTAGTTTAATTTAATCAAAATGATATGTTTTCATCATTAGATAATAACGTTTAAGCTATTAATTTATACTACATCTTATAGAAATCAAGCGATAACAAAGTCCAAAAGCGACGCTGCACTGCTGCAGTCATCGTTTCCGCAGTTGTGACTAACATTATTTGGCATCGGCCCTCTGACATCGGTTTTTGCTCTTATGTGATATCACCCTAGTCCACGGTGGATTCAGTGGCAAATTTTCATCTTCAGTTAGCGGTAGGCCGGTCCAATTGGACGCTCTATGCAAATTCTTCTTTCTTCTATAGTAAATATCTTGATTTTTTTTCTTAAAATATAGAATTTTTTTTTGAAAAAAATACAAGTAAATAAAATAACAAAAAATAAAACCACAATCCGACTCGCTCAAACTAGAAAATTTGAAATAAAAAACTGATCATCTAATACAACAACAGTAGACCGATTATATAATACAACAACAATAAACCTATTATCTAATACACTTATTCAATATATTTATAAGTAAGATTTCTATAAATAACAGTAAAGATTCTTACAAATATTATAAATTAGTAGTAGTAAATGTTTGAATTATGCTTTACTTCATTAATTGATGCGAAGAAGTTCAAAAGTAAAAATAAAAATTGATAAGTCAAAGAAATATAACTTATAAAGAAATATTTATATTCATATTAAAAAGTTTTTAAAAAAATTAAAAATCAAATTTGAATTTTACCTTAAAATAATATATTCTTTTAAATTTATTATCAAATTTATTATCACTGCATGACAAATGAAATCTCGTAGTTATGTTTTACAGTTAACATTACAATTGAATATATTGAATCGATCATAAAACATAATATAATATTTATATATTTTAACAAATATTATTTAAACTATCGATTAGTACATTTTTTATATTGAACTATAACATGTCATTATAAGAGAATCTAGGTCTCAAAATCAATAATTTTCTTTTAAAAAAAATTAATTAACTGTATTTAAGTCTTAAATATTTTAAAATTAATTTTAGTCAAAATTTAAAATTATTAATTTACAATAGATTCTACCAACAAATGTATTATATTTAATGTTGACGTTACATATGAATATATTGAGTCGATTACTAATGCATACAAAAAAATTGTGTCGGTATTGCAAAAAATACTATAAAACAAAATATGATTTAAAAGAATAATTTTGCCAAACATTTTTTAAACTATCTATTAATACCTTTTTTAAAAAAATAATTATAATGTATTTATCTTATTATAATAGAATATAAGTTTTAAATTGACATTTTTTTCAAATTTATTGTATTCAAATCATATATAGTTTCAAATTTAATTAGTCAAAATTTAAAATTATCAATAATGTTCGATTCTATCAAAAATATATTTTAAAGTTAATGTTAGATATAAATATTTAACATGCAAATATTTGTCCTAATTGCAAAAGAAAAAGAATTATACGACAAAATATGATATTTTGTGATAAAATTTATATAGTTAGTGAAAAATTTTATTAAAAAATGCGAGTATTAGTCTAAGAAAACAATATTTAGTGTTTTTTTTTTAGAGAATCACATTTATTTATTTTTTACTAAGAATTACATTAATTAGCTGTTTACTATTAATGGTTTTTATTGGAAATATAACATGTTGATTTGAAGATGTAAATGGCAACATCTATATGCATGATCAAATATGAAAGATGTACTCCTCAACATACAAACAATTTTTTTTTTGGTAATAACATACAAGCAAAAATGATTGGGTCTATATACCTTTCCTCTTGGAGTATCATATGTTTCATAGAAAATCTCGATTGATGCCGAAGCTTTTATCGTAAATTAAGAATATCTTGTAGGACTGTTTTCATTCTTTGGTACCAACTTGCAAAAGAAAAATAAATAGTATGATTGAAAAAACAAAATTGTAGTTGAGAAAGAGAGATGTAAGGTGTCAACATCCGTGCTTTGACTTCTATCTATCTTTTGTCCTCATCTTTATTCCACGGGCTGACCTAACCGGTTACTCCCTCCTTCTCCGGTCAGTTTTAACTATTATTCAATTAATCATAAAACAAAATATAAATAAATAATTTTACACTTGCAACCTTTGCGATTTTTCTAATATGAGTAAATTAACAATTTGGATGACAAAGAAAAATCATAAAAGGAACACTTACAAAAAAAAAATTAATAGTGTTATGAATATTATGTTTATGGATGTCCAGCCCATTAGATATTTACTTGTAATCTTGGCCCGTTTATGGCCCATTGTATTTAGGCCCATGTCGCCATGTATTTCCTATATAAGGAACACTTTGATTCAATAATAAAACACAGTTTCACAACACGTTATCAGCACGAAACTCTAAAATCCCGAGCTACCTCAAAAACCCTAATTGACGGCGCCACTTCAAACAGCTCGTTCTCTTCAACCGTAAGGATCCAGACGACGAGCCACATATCAAATTGAAGCTCTTGACGAGACGAATCCAACGCCGTCGGCCTCGACTCTATCTGACGTCGGACGCGCTCTCAATCGCTATTCTAAGACGCGCCGTCAAGTGACCTAAAACCCTAATTTCGGCTGCAACTTCAAACTGTCATATCTTTTTAACCGTAAAGACTCAGATGACGATCAACCTATCAATTTGAAGCTCTCGACGAGAAGAATCCAGTGCCGCAAACGTCACATCAATCCGATTTCAGACGCGCGCTCACCTCCCGTTTTAAGATGCGCCGTCAAAACCCTAATCCATCTACGATCTCTCTTTCTCTTGGTGGTCCGGTTTCAGATTTTCTCTAAACAAAGGTAAACTGTCTGAAACTCTAAAAGAGAACACAAACAATCGAATTTGGTTTGATGTTAAAGGTTATGACAATTAAAATCTTGCAAAATCCCTAACAACCTAGATTAATAAGTCCAAACCCATCCATGAGTAAATCGGAGCTCTTAAACCTAAAGTTCGATATGAGATTGTTAATCAATTAAAATCATAGCCTCAATGGCTTGCTGAATCTCGAAAACATCATTGATCTGAATGATCAAATCGATTTTAAACTTTGAAGTTGATCATCTCCTAAAACATAATTATGATCGATTTCTTATAAATCCTAGAAACTTACTATAAAAAAAAAAACTTTATATTTTCAGAATATTTCTAGAAAAGGAAACTTTCTATTTTTAGAAACTTACTATAAAATGAAACTTTCTATTTTTAGAAACTTACTATAAAAGGAAACTTTCTATTTTCTGAAACTTACTATAAAAGGAAACTTTCTATTTTTAGAAACTTACTATAAAATGAAACTTTCTATTTTTAGAAACTTACTATAAAGGGAAACTTTCTATTTTCGGAAAATTTATATTTTCAGAAACGTTCTATAAAAGGAAAAACTTTATATTTTAGACATATATCTAAGCCGTGTGACTTGTTTATTAGGAAAGCATTAACTCGATTGTTTGCTTGATCACACGATTTATATGATTGATTTTCTTATAAAGATTGAGTGATATACAATATGAGATGTCGAAAATCAAGTTGGATTATGCTGTCCTAAATCTCTAAAGAGATAATCATTTAAAATGGACACTGGATACCGAGGTTATCCTAAAGTCAAAAGGACTTGGTGAATGAATCACAGAAGGCGATATTGCCAAACGAGAAAATTGATACATGGCAATATTAGTTATTAGCCACCATCTAAATGAGAGTCTAAAGAAATCAGTACCCCAGTAAAGTAAATCCACTAGAACTTTGGACCGCCTTACAGCGGAGATATGATCACCATAAAACGGTGCTATTATCAAAGGATAAAATTTGAGTGGAAGAACCTGAGATTTCAATACTATAAGTCTGTGGATGAATACAACTCGGTTCTGTTTAAGATAGTTTCAATGTTGAAACAATGTGGTGAAGAAGTAACTGAACAAGACTTTCTCTAATGTGTTACTGCAACAGCAGTATAGAGAAAGAGGTTTCACCACCTATACTGATTTGATCTCCTGTTTACTATTGGCTGAGACCAATAATGAGTTATTAATGAAAAACAGTGAGATGAGACCTCCCGGTACAAAATCATTACCCGACATTTCTAGGCTGATTTTGGAGCCTAAGAAAGAAAGTAATCTCGTCCAGCACAACAACCATTCCGGCCCTAGCCGTGAGAAAGGTTATGGACGAGGTCGTGACACATTTAAGACACATGGGCGAGGACGAGGCCGCAGTACCACACCCGGCTTTAGCCGTGGTCGAGGTCGAGGTCGAAGTGTGTCTTTTAAACCTTAAATAAAATCTTTTTTTTTTTTTTGTGTCACAAATGTGGTATGGGTAATCACTGGGCAAATAATTGCCAAACTCCAAAGCACTTGTATGAGCTTTACATAGAGAGTTTGAAGAAAAATCCGGAAGCCAACATGGCTTACCGAGATGGTGAAGATGACATGGATCATGACCATACTGATCAAATAGAGTATGAAACTCATGAAAAAGAAAATGATCAGATGGATTATGAGACTTCAGATGCCTTGAAAAAAAAATCTCGACATCAAAACTCTATGATATGGATAAGAGTATATATGAGTTTATAAATAAGAGTATAGTCACTCGGCCAAGGCATTATATACACCTAATAAAAGACCCATTGAGTTATAAAGATTTAAAAATGAATGGTTTCCGCATTGAACCAATGGGCAAAAGAAATATAAATTCCTTAAGATTATAAAGAAAGTAAAAATCGCCCAAGGCATAAAAATGGTCGAGATTGTACTCCCAACTGATCTAAACTATGCTAAAAGATCTGTATGATAAAGGCATGTGGCCTAGGTAACCAGATAGGTTGACCACAAAATTTTATACACTTTATGGCATGACTAGACTAGCCATCCAGGTCTTTAAAATTGATGCAAAGATTGATATCGAAAAAGGCACAAAAGAGTTATCCCATAGAATCTCACGTTGTGTAACATGTACACAAGGGAAACTCAATAGGCTATAATGTTCCAAGCATCTAAAATATTTATAGCATGTTCATGAGGGGGAGAAATGACACTCCCGTGGTCCATGAACAACACTAAAAATCCGAGTAACATGGTCTATGACCATGATAGAACTTGGCCGAATTCTTTGTGATACAAAGATCACTAGCTAATGCTTGGGAACACATGGATTTACATGTAATAAAAATATGCATCAGGCCATATAAAGTGAGCATAGATATTCCCATCTAAGAATGATAAAGGGTCATGATCCAGACATAGACCATCCTAAGAGATTATGTATAGACCACCACAATAATATGTGCCGTCTAGGATGGAACCTCATAAAAAAATGAGATAAGATTGGGAATATATGTTGGATATGAGAATGCTTTCTCCCACGATTTTATAAGAAACCTTGAGCCAAATATGGGTGATCAGATTAAGGCCAGGTTTACGGATTGCATGATTAAATCCGACTATCCAACATCAGGGGGAGAAAGAAATAAGCTGGTACAAGTATAAAGAAATGGAATGGTATTAACCATCCTTGTCTTGGCAAGATCCTCGGACCAGAAAATATGATTTAAGACGTCCAAAGAAAGATCATACAAAGCTAGCTAAAAGAATGCCAGACAAATTAGACCCGAAAAGAAAAGAAAAAGAATGACTAAGTCATACCAGCTTAAGCACCACGAAATTAATGTCCTAGAAGAGACATAATCAAGTTGCTATAGAGTCTAAAGATAGACCAACATGTTCCATAAGATAAGGAACCTCGGAAATAAAAAGAAAGGTGCAAATAAAAGACATATCTGAGGTCATAAGAGAAACCAGACTAGACATTTAGATAAGGCTGCGCAGCTGAACATCTAAGATACCAGACCATGTAGTTTGGGACGCCAAACTGCAAGGTAATAAAGGTTCTTAGTAAGAATGAAATCTCCAATCGATTAGTTCATGTCTGGAACACAATGGAACACTATAAAAGAAGTGTCGACACATACATACACAAAAGATAAAGATGCATAAGAAAATAGCAATTGAGTTTAAAAGATATAAGCGAGGATCAGAACCCACGAGAATACAAGAATGCATTCATAGACTAAAAGAAACTGTGGGGGTTTAAGAAAGATTCAAAGAATCTATAAAAGAGATGGGTGTATTGGCCATATATATAAACACCATCTGATAAGATAAAACCAGTGAAAAATGGGTCCTGTGTGGGAAAGGAAAAGAAATCGTGAGACATGGACTAAGGTGTTCATATTCCTATTTAAAGCATTCAAGGAATGGCTTTATTACACAAGATACTCACAAAGACCAAGGAACAAATTATAAGGAGATATACTCCTATGTGGTGGATGCTACTACAAATCCGAAAGTGATAAAGGTCTGGATATAAGAAAAGGGAAATGTAGTAAGCAGCATGATTGATCACTGGATAAAGAAATGATAAGAGTATCAGAAAGATGAGAAAAGAAATTCTCATAGAATAGTTTTGTTCCTAAGCTATTCATGGACTGAAACGAAAGGCAGCTGCATATAAAGCATATAATGCATGTAAAGGATAAGACTAAGTAATACTTAGTGGAAGGAGTTCTATAAGAACGTCCCTGAACACTTCATGCATATATTATGAAGGAAATTCCTTGTGTTCATACTTAAAGAAAGGATGATTAGATCGATTGATTCTTGGACAGGCTATGATAAGAATACAATGATCTATAGTGGAGATGATAGCCATGAATATGTATTGAGATCTATGATCCAAAGTACCAAGAATAGAATGTGATATGGTCAAAAGAGAATAAGAGGATGAATCCATCAGATTCACGACCAAAGACACATATCAACTAGGATCACATCCAACCTAGTTCGACCTTAATCATCTTGGTTCTAGTCCAGCCCGTTCCGATCCGTTCCCTTCGGTCTTGTCCGACCTGAAACGTCCATAGTAAGGGGAACGGCATATTGATCCAAAAGTGGCTTAGTTTTGATGAACATCAAATTATAGCATGATAGCCATTCATGAACAAGTTATGGACATATAATAAAGAAGGTTCATGAAGAGTTTGGTCAAAAGCTATGAACGGGACACACACAATGGACATAGCATGATCCGAGTAGATCATGGATATACTAAGGCATTCATGGTCGAAATTTATCTAAGAAAGATGGACCATGTAATCATCTCGGTCTTGTTCCGGCCCCGTTTCGGCTCGATCCCCTCGATCATGTTCCGACTAAACCGGTTCCAGTGACCACTATATTCAAATCGTGGTATGGCTATGGACAAGGCATGTGTCCTTGGTCCAGGAAAGACTTTACATAAGTACTTTTAAGACTTATGCACATCCGACCAAAAGAAATGTATTGATATGATTGGCGCCTTCATATGGCAAGCCATACTAGGTCGGATAAGATTTATGGATATGTTCAGACCAGAAGACATTGATACTAAAGCCATACACGTCCCCTGCCATAAGTGTTATTGGCACTTTACTTAGATAAATTTGGCATGTCCGAACATGAGACAATGAGACATGATCAATATATATCCTAAGTTGCCTTCTAAGGAACTAAAAGTTTGAGATTGATTTATACTAACAAAACCCAAAAGAAAAGGGATTGTTTGGTTTTAATAAATGTTACAGGTTTATACAAGGTCTCAAACAGGTTATACACATTTGGAGAATGATGAAGAAGCACAAAGTACTACAAGTTCAGTCATGAGAAATGTTAGCCGACTTCTTCACCATGTCTACACCAACTACACATCTATGAAGTCTACCTATCCGTTTGGGACGTGACAACAGAAGGACCAGTTCAAGACTTGGCGCCCATGAAGCTAAACCATCAAAGTGTCCATGCGCCAGACTTGAAGAACGGAGGTCCAGAACAGGGGGAGTAGTGTGTGTTGTACTCTTTTTCCTTCACTTCGGTTTTGTCCCACTGGGTTTTCCGAGTAAGGTTTTAATGAGGCAACATTAAGCACACTACAAGCTCTATATGGTTCTGGCATCCAAGGGGGAGTGTTATGAATATTATGTTTATGGATGTCCAGCCCATTAGATATTTACTTGTAATCTTGGCCCGTTTATGGCCCATTGTATTTAGGCCCATGTCGCCATGTATTTCCTATATAAGGAACACTTTGATTCAATAATAAAACACAGTTTCACAACAAATAGTCATTTGTTGACAATGAGAAAAGAAGCAAGCAACACTCAACTTTTTTTGTACCCTTTATTTTATAAGTTCGATCATTTTCATTTTTCTTTAAGTTGGATCATTTTCATTATTCATTAGTCGTTCCAAAATTTCCACCTTCTAACCGTTGAAGGCCAATGCTACATCTAGCATTATTCAAAGCAAGATTTAGAAAAATTAAAACAAAGACTTTCTCATGTCAATAATTCTTTCAAAAAACATTTTATTGAATAGGACTTGATATAGTTAATAATCAAACTCCATGATAATTGCCAGAACAAAAAGAATTTTTTTTTTCTATAACTGGGAGTTGAAGAAAGAAAAGATGACAAATCCATAAAAGGGGGATAAATAAACACGAGTATTAACAATTAACATAAAGATGAAAATAATATTTTTATTGACCGTCGTTACTGTATATAGGAAAGGAACCTTTATTTAACAGCTTCTTTCTCCTCAGCACACCTTCCTCTAATTTTAACTGTTTCAGTAAACACATTAGAGGAAATAAACCAAACACCCAATTCATAACACTTTCTCTCTCTAGAAGCCTGCATTTAAAGACCCACCACTTGCTGTAGGTCTCTAGCGTGTTGAAGTCAAAAGTAGCCATTTCTCTCTCTCTCTCTCTCTCTCTCTCTCTCTCTCTCTCTCTCTCTCTATTGCTTCATCTTCATTGATCGTCAACTAAAAATGGCGACAACCAGAAAACCCCATCTTGTATTCTCTCTGATTCCTCAAGGGTTTTATTGATTTTTGATTAAAAGCACACTCGCTCCTTCCTTCTCTCGGTACCAAAAAAAAAACATCATAAAGCTTCTTCCTTTATTTTGTCCCCGTACTTGAAATGCGTGTGTGGGTGGTCGTCATCGTCCTAACAGAGCTGCTACTATGCTTCCTCTGGGCCTCGGAATCTCAGACCCTCACGTGCCACCCGCGTGACCTCGAGGCCCTGCGTGACTTCATATCCAATCTCAAACCCAAACCAGACGATTGGTCCATCAACGACGATTGCTGCAACTGGACCGGAGTCACCTGCAACAACAACAACAACTCTTCTCGCGTCACCAAACTCGAGCTCGGGAACAAAAAGCTGTCGGGAAAACTCTCCGAATCTCTAGGTGCGCTAGATCAGATCACGGTCCTCAACCTCTCACGCAACTTCATCAGAGACTCGATCCCTCTCTCCATATTCAACCTAACCACTCTCCAAACCCTCGATCTGAGCTCCAACGATCTCTCCGGAGAGATCCCTCCGAACACCGCAAACCTCCCTTCCCTCCAAAGTCTCGACCTTTCCTCCAACAAACTCAACGGCTCCCTCCCTTCCCACCTCTGCCGCAGCTCTCCTCGAATCAGAGTGATAAAACTCGCGGTTAACTACTTCGCCGGAGACTTCCCTCCCGGCCTCGGAGACTGCCTTCTCCTCGAGCATCTCTGCCTCGGCATGAACAACCTCACCGGTAACATCCCTCGAGATCTCTTCCGTCTCCAAAGGCTTAACCTTTTAGGCGTCCAAGAGAATCATCTCTCTGGTCCGTTGAGTCCTGAGATCGGTAACCTCTCTGCTCTCGTTCGTCTCGATGTCTCTACGAACCGGTTCTCCGGTTCGATCCCCGACGTGTTCGAGGGAGATGACTCGGTTGAAGGAGCTCTTAGCTCAATCCAATAGATTCACCGGAGGGATCCCTAGGTCGTTATCGAACTCGCCGAGTTTGAATCTGCTTAACTTGAGGAACAACTCCTTAACCGGTCTTTTGCAATTGAACTGCACGTCGATGGTTGGTTTAAACTCTCTCGATTTAGGTACTAACCGGTTTAACGGCCGGTTACCTGAGAATCTCCCGGTTTGCAAACGGTTAAAGAACGTTAACCTCGCTCGTAACTCCTTCCACGGACAAGTCCCCGAGAGTTACAAGGACTTCCAGAGCCTCTCTTTCTTCTCCTTATCCAACTCGAGCTTGTCAAACATATCATCAGCCCTAAGGATCCTTCAAAGCTGCAAGAACTTGACGACTCTCGTTCTCACGTTAAACTTCCACGGAGAGGCTTTACCCGACGGAGACACGACTCCTCTTCGTTTCGAGAAGCTGAAAGTGCTTGTGGTTGCGAATTGTAAACTCACCGGTTCGATACCGAGGTGGTTAAGCTCGAGTAACGATCTTCAGTTGCTAGATCTTTCTTGGAACCGGTTAACCGGAGCTATACCGAGCTGGATAGGTGACTTCAAGGATCTGTTCTACTTGGACTTATCCAACAACTCTTTCACAGGAGAGATCCCAAAGAGCTTAACTAAACTCCAGAGCCTCACGAGCCGTAACATCTCGTTAGACGAGCCGTCTCCTGACTTCCCTTTCTTCATGAAGAGGAACGAGAGCGCCAGAGGTTTGCAGTACAATCAGATCGTCGGCTTCCCGCCGACGATCGAGCTTGGTCACAACAACCTCTCTGGACCTATCTGGGAGGAGTTCGGCAATCTCAAGAAGATTCACGTGTTTGATCTCAAGTGGAACTCGTTGTCTGGCTCCATCCCTAGCTCCTTGTCCGGTATGACTAGCTTGGAGGTTCTTGATCTTTCTAATAACCGTCTCTCCGGTTCGATCCCGAGTTCTCTTCAGAAGCTCACGTTCTTGTCGAAGTTCAGTGTAGCTAGTAACAATCTCTCTGGGAGGATACCTTCAGGTGGTCAGTTTCAGACGTTCCCGAACTCGAGCTTCGAGTTTAATGATCTATGCGGGGAGCACAGGCTCCCCTGTTCCGGAGATGTAGTGAACGGAACAACGACGTTGATCATGCATTCGAGAAGAAGAAGAAGCAGAGGAGCTGAGATAGGGATGGCAGTTGGGATCGCGTTTGGTTCGGTCTTCCTTCTCACTCTTCTCGCTTTGGTCGTGTTGCACGCGCGTAGAAGGTCAGGGGAAGTTGATCCGGAGATGGAAGAAGAGAACATGAACATTAAAGAAGTGGAAGAGATGGGGTCTAAGCTTGTGGTTCTGTTTCGAAACAACAACGATAAAGAAGATCTCTCCTTTGATGATATTTTGGACTCCACAAACAACTTCGACCAAGCTAATATTATTGGCTGCGGCGGGTTCGGTCTGGTTTACAAGGCGGTGTTACCAGACGGAAGCAGAGTAGCGATCAAACGGTTGTCAGGAGACTGCGGTCAGATCGAGAGAGAGTTCAAAGCGGAAGTGGAAACACTCTCGAGAGCGCAGCATCCGAATCTTGTCCTCCTCCAAGGGTTCTGTTTCTACAAAACCGACAGGCTTTTGATCTACTCTTACATGGAGAACGGAAGCTTAGGACTACTGGCTACACGAGCGCAACGACGGTCCAGCTCTGCTAGGTTGGAAAACACGTCTTAGGATCGCTCAGGGCGCTGCGAGAGGGCTGTTTTACTTGCATGAAGCTTGTGATCCTCACATCTTGCACCGTGATATCAAGTCTAGCAACATTCTTCTCGACGAGAACTTTGATTCTCATTTAGGCGGACTTTGGACTCGCGAGGCTGATGAGTCCTTACGATACGCATGTGAGTACTGATTTGGTTGGGACTTTGGGTTACATTCCTCCCGAGTATGGACAAGCTTCGGTTGCTACTTTTAAAGGTGATGTGTATAGCTTTGGAGTTGTGCTTCTTGAGCTTTTGACTGATAAGAGACCGGTGGATATGTGTAAACCGAAAGGGAGGGAGGGATTTGATCTCGTGGGTTGTGAGGATGAAGAGTGAGGGTCGAGCTAGTGAGGTTTTTGATCCGTTTATTCATGGTAAAGAGATTGAAGAAGAAGAGATGTTTAGGGTTCTTGAGGTTGCTTGTTTGTGTTTGAGCCATAACCCGAAACAGAGACCAACCACTGAACAGTTAGTCTCTTGGCTTGATGATGTCTAGATGGAGAGGACTAAACAACCTCTCTCTGCAGAGATTTTACAGTGTGATACAATGTGAATAGTTTCTAAAGAATAATTTGTTTCTTCATTTTTTATTTTATGTTAATCTCCATTGGTGATTCAGATTTTTAGATATTGAAGAAAAAAAGACTGAAAGATGATACAATGTCTAAGTAAACCGGAAACTCTTTTTGTAATTTTGACAAGTTGTTCAAGAGTGGTGTGTTTCAAGCATTTTGAATAAGCAAACACACAATAACTTTTTTTTTTCTGTTTGTATAACTACTTTTCCATATAATTTGCTTTATGGATCTCTGTTGATTATGTTATACCTTTGGAGATATGTAGTTGATTAAAAAAATATTGAATGTGGTAGCTAAATTCTTTTTGTCATTCAAAGAAGAATTCATTTTGGCCAACTAAAGTCAATGTTGATCAAGAAACCATTTCATTAACGTCATTTATGGGTGTGAAAATGTTGTTCCAACTCATTCAACCCAAAACATTCAAAGATTTTGACTTTTGTATGGTCAAAATATAACGTTTGCTTCTCTGGAAACATTTCAACTTTAGCATATTCCAAATGCCTTTCTATTGATTTCCCATGAAAGACAAGAGAAATACTGAATGATAACTTGTTATTCACACCAGATCACGTTACAATGTTTATATACACAGAGGTTGATGACTTAGATAGAGACAAATCTTCTAGTCCTTATCGATAAGATGTAACCACAATATATTCTCTCTATATTCTTCTCCTATATTCTCGGTTCCTTAACACTTCCCCTCAAGTCGGAGAGTGTAGATTGCACACTCCGAACTTGGACAACAAGTAGTGAAATGCAGAACCCCCCAAGGCCTTAGTCAGTATGTCCGCCAGTTGCTCATTAGTCCTCACATGTCTCGTGGCTATCAACTTGGCCTGCACCGCGTCTCTTACACTATGACAATCCTTCTCCACATGCTTCGTACGTTCGTGGAACACAGGATTAGCTGCAATATATATGGCTGACTTACTATCACAATACAAATCCATCACGCCATCATGATTCACTCCAAGATCAGCCAGCAACCGCTTCATCCACTTCAGTTCTTTTAACGTCTCCGACATCGCTCTATACTCAGCTTCTGCAGAGGAGTGAGAGACCGTATCTTGCTTCTTTGTCCTCCAAGCTACAGGCGAGTTCCCCAACAACACTACATATGCAGACAACGATCGTCTGGTTCGGGGACATCCACACCAATCGGAATCACAATAAGCTCGAATCCTGAGATCACTATCTGCTCTCAACATAATCCCTTGACCAGGACTCCCTTTCAGATATCTTAAGACTCTCATAGCAGCATTCCAATGCTCCTCTCTTGGTTTATGCATAACCTGCGATAGAACATGGACAGCATAGCTCAGGTCCGGCCTGGTTATTGTCAAGTATACCAGCCTCCCCACTATGCGACGAAAACGCGAAGGATCCTTGCAGAACGGGCTTTCATCACGCAGAAGCTTATGATTCACTTCGATCGGAGTTGACACAGGTTTGCTCGCAAGCATCCCAACCTCATTGATAACGTCCAGCGCATATTTCCTTTGTGATAGAAACATCCCCTCAGGTCCTCTTGCAATCTCTATGCCTAGGAAGTACTTGGCCTTACCAAGATCTTTCATGAGAAAACACTTACTCATGTAGCTTTTAAACTTCTCCAACGTCGCATGATCATTCCCTGCTACTATAAGATCATCCACATATATAAGTACTCGTACACATCTTCCATCTTTTTCATAGTAGAACAAAGAATAATCCTCATATGACTGCACAAACCCAAAACTCTTCAAGGCCTTTGTCAACTTCTCAAACCAGCATCTCGGGGCTTGCTTCAATCCATATAAAGATTTTCTCAATCTACACACTTTTCCCGGTTCATCAGAGTGAAAACCAGGTGGCAACCTCATGTATACTTCCTCCTCCAAATCTCCATGAAGAAAAGCATTACTTACGTCCATTTGGTGAACCTCCCAATTCTTTGCAACTGCAACCTCTAGGAGTGTACGAACTGTGTCCATCTTCGCCACCGGTGCAAACGTTTCTTCATAATCCTCTCCTTCAACCTGATGATTACCACAACACACCAGCCTTGCCTTGTATCTCTCTATCGTACCGTCAGCATTATACTTGATTGTAAACACCCACTTACAACCAATAGCTTTCTTCCCTGCCGGTAGATCCACTACATCCCATGTTCGATTCAGCTCGAGAGCATGCACCTCACCTTTCACTGCCTTGTTCCATCTTTTATCTGCAAAAGCCTCCTTGTAATTCTTAGGTATCACACCTGCACTCACTGCTGCTAGGAAGGCTTTGTGATGCTCAGAGAAACGATCGTCAGATATATAATCAGTAATCGGATACAAGACTTGTGTTTTACCTGGCACCGCCGAGGAGACATCTGATGAGAGACCGGTGATGATGTTATGTTTATCGGGGCTTACTCTGGCATTGTAGACCACATAGTCTTGGAGCTTTACGGAAGGAGTTATCTTCCTATGACCACGTCCTAGAGGCACCTCTGTCTCCGTCTGAGCTGCCACCGGAGATACCTCCACTTCTCTCTCACTACTCTGTTCCTCGTCAGCAAGAACCACACGGTCACCACTCTCATCACTCCCCCTGTATATCGGCACCACCATAGAAGGGTTCTCATCACAAGCTTCGGGGTTACTCGGAGGTGTAATCGCTCTTCTCGGTTCCACCTTGTCTGCATATGGGAAACTCTCTTCATGAAACACCACATCTCTGGACACAAAGAACTTTTTCTTTTCCATATCATACACTTTCCATCCTTTTTTTTCCGTAGGGATAACCAACGAAAACACATTTCTTGCTACGCACTCCAAACTTATCTCTGTCTCTCCTCACATGGTGAACAAAGCATAAGCATCCAAATGTCTTTATCGCGTCGTACGACGGCGGCTTCCCATACAAACGCTCGTAGGGCGTCTTGCCACCAAGGATCTTCGTAGGGGTTCGGTTTATGAGATGAGCCGCTGCTAAGACGCTCTCTCCCCAAAAACTGATCGGGAGATTGGCTTGAAAGAGAAGTGATCTTGCAACATTCAGAATATGCCGATGCTTCCTCTCTACTCGACCATTCTGCTGAGGAGTCCCCACACAAGATGTCTGATGCAATATTCCATTCTCTGCAAAGTAGGTTGTCAAGCACATGAACTCCTGTTCCATTATCACTTCTCACTGTCTTGACCATCTTACCATACTGCCGATGTGCAAGTTTTATAAAATTCGGCAGCACATTCTTTACTTCGCTCTTCTCAAGTAAGAGATACAACCAGACTGCTCGTGTGAAGTCATCAACGATCGTGAGGAAGTACACTGCTCCACACGAAGAAGGCACACGATAGGGACCCCAGAGATCAACATGTATCAAATCAAAAGGAGCTAGACTTTTATTAATACTCTCAGGAAACACATCTCTTGTTTGCTTAGATTGAAAACAAATATCGCATCCACCAAACTTGTTTGGGACGTCTTTAAAACCAGATACAAATGGTAAAAAACTCAAAACACCATAGGCGGGATGTCCTAAGCGACGATGCCACACAGTCTGATCTTCAGAAGCTTTAACTCTATGACCTCTCTTCACCAGTAACATCCCGATAAACATAAACACCATCTCTGACTTCACCGGCTCCAATCAGAGTCCTCGTAAAACGGTCCTGCAAAATACACAAAGTGTCTGTGAAAACCGCAAAGCAACCAGTCTGTCTAAGTAACTTCGCCACAGACAACAGAGTACAATTTAAATTGGGAACAAATAAAATATTCTCCAACTTAAGCTTCTTCCGAGAGACACAAGGTACCACTCTTTGTAGCCATAACCTGACTACCATCTGCAAAACTCACTGGACAGGGGATAATGTGATGAACATCAACTAGTAACAACACATCCCCCGTCATATGATGTGAGGCACCAGTGTCTAAAATAACCTCACCCGTCTGTACCATACCGTTTAATCGATCAGGGACTGGAGAAGGCTTCTGACTCTGCAGCAACGACGTCAGCGAAGCCCACTGCTCTGCTGTGATATTCGGAGCAAAGGTTCCTTGGTTGGCAGAGGCGTTTCCACTCGAGCTGCCTTGAGCCTGCACTGCATTAGCTCTCGTTGCATTAGTTCTTCCTCTTCCTCGGCCTCTACCCCCTCTTCCACCATTCTGATTCCTATCAGTAAACCATTCAGGGAATTCCGATAAGCTGCCAGCAGTCTTTCTTCTCGTGACCCGATCTCCCGCAGTTGCTACACACAACAGCTGCACGACCTCTTGCAACTGCAGCCAATGCACCTCCAGTCGAGTGATCTTCTCCATCTTGCTTCACAGCGAACGCCACTGGCGCTTCCTTAGTGTCAAGTCGAGTCGCACCTAACCTCTTCTCCTCTCTTATTACTCTTTGATAAACAGAGTTGAGATCCGGCAATGTCTCCATACCGATGATAGTAGTGCAAACGTTACTGAATCTCGCTTCATCCAAACCCATAAGAAACTGATGAACCTTCTCTTCCTCGTAGTCTCTAGCATAAACTTCAGCCGCGTCACACTTACATGTTGGGATCGGTTTGCAGTTAACCAATTCTTCCCACTTCTGAGACAATCGACCAAAGTAGTCCATAACACTAGACCCGTCTTGCTTGCACGACACAAGCTCTGCTTTGATCTGATGTACACGAACGGCACTTCCCACCGAGAAGCGTTTCTTCAGCTCAGACCACATCTTGCAGGCATCCGGTGAGAAAGGCACAGGTCGATCGGATCACAGGAGAAATAGAAGCCCTGATCCAACCTACAATCATGGAATTGACAGTCCTCCACATCTCCGCTTCCTCAGGCTTCTCTTTCTCATCTGGTAGCTTAAAACTCCCATCGACAAACCCGATCTTCCGCTTAGCACGTAAGGCGTTCTCGAGCTCAGATGCCCACTCTGCGTAATTGTCCCCACTGAGGATCACAGGCGTGATTGCAGTTCCAGGATTATCTGAGGGCGCCAAGTAGTAAGGCGACATCCTACTGATCTCCATCGCTCCACCGGAGCTACTCACAATTCCTTTTGTGTCACCCATAGTTTCTCTCGTCACAGAAATTACAACCAAACGTTTTCAGATTTGTTGTTTGGCTCTGATACCATGAAAGACAAGAGAAATACTGAATGATAACTTGTTATTCACACCAGATCACGTTACAATGTTTATATACACAGAGGTTGATGACTTAGATAGAGACAAATCTTCTAGTCCTTATCGATAAGATGTAACCTACAATATATTCTCTCTATATTCTTCTCCTATATTCTCGGTTCCTTAACATCCCAATCCCCAAAGAGCACGAAATTGAATAATTTAAACTCTTTCAATGGTACTTTAATGTTGTAAGAGTGGATTCAGATTTCATAGTCAAGATGTCTACCTATGTCTCTTTTCAACATTACATGAAAACAACAACAAAATCTGACAATGAAGCACAAAAGAAAAGAAAATAAAGGAGCACTAAAACTCATAATGCTTATATGATATACTATCACTATCTCTTTTCAAAATGGAATTATAGTGGGACATCTCAAAATATGATTAATTCAATTTCTTTCTTTCATTTGTTTTGTTTTGTTCCCTCAATTTAAATAATTGATAACTTATAGAGATGCTCATCTCATAGGCAAGATATGTATAATTGATTTATTAATTCATGAGGATATCCTTGTCATGGATTAATTGATGTTTTTAACATTGGGTTATATATCATTTACTCATTCTGTTTCATTTTAATTATCGTTGTATAATATTTTTTTTTCCAAAATAAGTGTTATTTTGAAAATTTAATATAAAATTATTAATTTGATTCTTTATACTCTTCAGTTTATTTTTATTGGTTGAAATTTAGTTAGGTATAGATAATGATGTTTTATTTCGAAAATATACAATTTTTTAATTCATGTGCATAAATTTGAAATGCACAATTAAAATTAAACGAATGAAGTATTAGTTTAACTAATCTCTCAGGGAATGCATATAGTTAGTTCACATGAATCTCTTATGGGGATGTATTGAACCTGATATTTTAAGTTATTTGATATTTAATGAGTTTTAAGATGATTTTAAGTGGATCTGAGAACTTGAGGTGAAATTTTTTAAACAACTCAACAACTCAAGAATCTCATTTAAAATAATGAGATTTTGATTTTTATTTTGATAACTAAAAAATTCTTCTAAAATACTCAGAAAAACAATTAAAGCACTATAAAATCTCTAATTTAAATTTTGTTCAATAACAGTGGATTTCAAACTGTTTTGTGAATGACAAGTTCTATAACACTGGATTTTAAAGTTTTTTAAAAAAAATTTATGTTTGAGTAACAATAAATTTGTCATTTTAATACAAATAAAAAACTCATCTTAATATAGTTTTACTAGTTTTTTGTATATGTCGTTATACTGCAAAATATTCATCTAAAACTTTAAAATGTAACAATACATAGTATAAAAGTATAAAATATATACCACCAAATTTTAAAGAGTATTATCATAAAATTCTGATTTACACTAAATTAAAAATATTTGCACGGATTATGGGTCATATTTCAAAAATATGGGTGATACAATTGACGATTCGATCCAGAGAAATACATGCTAGAAAATGAGAGTGTGGGCCGAAGACTAAGCTCAAGAACAATAAGAGATTGTGTTCAACCTCGACTGAGATGAAGAGGATCCCAAAGAATCCGCAACCACGTGAGCAGATGGAGGAGGCAACATCAGAGACTATAAAAGAAAAGGAGAACGGAAACAAACAGAATTCATTCATGATCACCCACACACACGCATAGACCTCGAGCTCTCTGTCCTAAACATTTCGACCTCGTTTATCACTTTGTTCTTGTCTTTGTTTCATTCCGATTACCATTCTTAAACTCTGTAAACTAATTTGTAGTAAATTTAAATCTGTTTTCATCTACTTGAATGTGATTACATTGTTGTGTTTTAAGGATATTATCCACAAGTCTATATTCCTTAATCTTTTACAAACAAACACTCTAAGATACTTAGTTTGAGTTTTAGGATACACAACGCAAACACCAAATTAAATTGATCCTAGCCTCTCTCTCTCTCTCTCTCTCTCTCTCTCTCTCTCTCTCTCTCTCTCTCTCTCTCTCTCTCTCTCTCTCTCTCTCTCTCTCTCTCTCTCTCTCTCTCTCTCTCTCTCTCTCTCTCTCTCTCTCTCTCTCTCTCTCTCTCTCTCTCTCTCTTTCTCTCTCTGTCTGTTTTTATTGATGTCTTAAAGTTGTGCACATAAATTAAGAAAATTAATTAAATTTCATATTTTAAAACAAAAACATAATTAGTTATCTACCTAAACATATTTCAACCAATATAAAATAGACGGGAAATACAAATGGTTATATATATAAAAGGTTTTAAAAGTTTACATTAAACATTCATCTAATTAGAAACATTTCTTTTTCTCGAAACACCGCGTATTAAAAATGGAGTGAGTATATAAGACTCGTTCTGTGTCATGTTATATGCAGTAAACGATATTAGAGAGTGTATGTCATACATAAAAACCAAACTAAAATTTTTAGAAAAAAAAGTTTCAATACCCGGTCTTTAGTATCAAAAACTTGTACAATATTATTAGACACAAAGTGTCCCATATCGGTAATTAGAATGGATCCTAAGCAATATATAAGATAGACTGATAACTTTTCTTATTACCAATTGATTTTAGGTTGGAAGCCCATATAGCTTAATATGGTATCAGAGTCCAATCCACGAAGTCAAACCCGATCTTCATCGATTTGGTCAAATTGACCCATCGATCCTTGCCTAAATATTCAAAGAACCATCATTTCGAGGACGCGTATTAAACACAAAGTGTTACATTGATAATTGGAAGGATCCTAAACAGTGTATAAGATATATGTCACTCTTCTTATTACCGATTAGCTTTAGGTTGGAAACCATATAGCTTAACAAATATATCATACCCTCACTCCAAGGACAAAACCTTGTCCTTGAAAGAATGAGTTCTTCGCTGAACATGTGAATATTCTTTGATGATTGATTAGTCAGGATACGGTTATCTTTGCAAATTATTAGAAAACTGACTAATCAACGAAGCATGGCAAGGTAGAAGGAGCTCCTGCCAAGTTTTATTGGGTTGAACACTGCTGCCAGTAGGAACCAACTATAATGTGAACACAAAAAGCTTCTTGGAATGACTACTAGCAAAACAAGCTATAGGTGGTAGGTGATGCTTCATATATCGTGTAATCAGATGGAAAACAAATAAAAAAATCATACAATTTGAACAAGTAGCAGGCTAGCAGCAAGACCGCTAAAATAAAGACCATCTACACAACTAGTGACTACAGAACCACAAAACTCATCATCGTTAAAAAGTAAAAAGTGTATTGCTTTTCTCAATTCTTTCATCTTCAAATTCTAGATTTTAATAGGAAGAAAAAGTAATCATAAATGGATTTTCCATTCTAATACTCTATCCGAGAGTTATCAGTATTTATCAAAATCTGTTCTTATCTAACGGAACGCTATTGGATCGAAGTCATCAACACACGAGAGAACACCACTTTAACAACAAAATGTATGTTTCAACAAAAACCTGAAGAACTTCATATTATAGTGTATACATATCTTCATAACATTTATTTACAACATTACGTATGAAAGGAAACAACAACCTTAGGCGAATTCATTCCCATCATCAACCAAACTGATTAGCTTTACATCCTTTCTTCACCTCTTCTCATGCTTTTCTCTGTATTGAAACATGGTCTTGTCTTCGTCTAATCAATAGCTGTAGTTTCTTCACATTTCAGCGAATCTGATGGTATTGTGTAACGCCTTGCTTTGGTGGTAGCTTTCTCAAGATGAAGAGGACTAGAGAGGAAGGTGCTATCTCTACCAACTGTAATTAAGGAACAAGGATCATGTTACAAAACGTCATCAAGAACAAATAAAAAATAAAGCTAATGTTCATGATTATATTCTATGATTAAGCTAAGAGAAAGTTCAGGATAGGGTGATCCAACACATCAAGGTTTGCCCCCTCTACGAAAAGCAGCAAAACACATCTAAACCATATTAAATTACAAAAGCTTAATTTGGTTAGTCGTTAATTATAGAACTGACTACTATAATAGAGTATAGAAGATAACCCAACAAAGAAGGTAAGGATTATAGATATCAACACAATGAAGTGTTCTGTGTGTCTTTACCATAATACATCTAATGGGAAACACGTGAAGCATATGGTGTGAAACTGGGTTACAAGTAGTAAATACTAATAACTTTTTACTACTGATGTTTCACCTCTTGCAGCTTTTTGCGCCTTCCTTTAGATTCTACTGGAAACCGTTGCAACATTAGGAAAAACCTGCCATGAGATAGATATAAAAGGACACAGAATCAAAAGCTTTAATGCGAGGCTATAATCATTTTCAAAGATGTACTCAACTTTAGCACCAAGAGAATCTAGTCTAAGCTCATCAAAGGCTCAAAGCAGAACAAGAATGCAAGCAAGATGTGCACAACTTGTGATCTCATTACTCAATGGTGACTCTTGGCAACGCAATCTTAAGTAAATTGTACTTGACTGGTAACAAGAGAAACTATGGTACTGTTAAATGCAGTACATTGATTGATCTAGGGTGAGATGCCACAAAATTGGATTGATCTATTTTGTATTTCGAGTTCTAGACTTGTGCTAAGTCATTCCTTTGATAGTTATTTGGCTCTGTTTGATTGACTTAGAGCCATCACCCTAGTTTCAGCTCATATATAATCTGAAAACAAAACCAAATCATCTTTGTTATTTGCTTATTATGTTTTCTTTTCCTATAAACCAATCGATCATCTTTGCTTAATCTCAAACTTGTAGAAATAAGAGAGAGGGGAGGGGGGGGGGGGTCATTATTGAATCAAGGATTTACGAAAATTCATGTGTAAATCCAAGAAAATCTGAGATTTGGATAAATCTTTAAAAAAATTGTTACAGGTTTTATGGATTTTTTGGAGAAGTTTTAGAGTTTTTGGAAAATATTTAATTTTTAAATATTTATTTAACTAATTTTTTTTATTTTTTTTTAAATTGTTATAATTTGATATTTTATCTTTTTATGAATAAAATATTGAATCAAGGATCATTATTGAATCAAGGATTTACGAATCAAGGATTTACGAAAATTCATGTGTAAATCCAAGAAAATCTGAGATTTGGATAAATCTTTAAAAAAATTGTTACAGGCTCTATGGATTTTTGGAGAAGTTTTAGAGTTTTTGGAAAATATTTAATTTTTAAATATTTATTTAACTAATTTTTTTTTATTTTTTTTTAAATTGTTATAATTTGATATTTTATCTTTTTATGAAATATATAAATATAGAAAAGTTTTTAAATCGATTTTCATTTTTTTACCTTTCAAACATTTTGTTTTTATTTTCAAAAATGTGAAAATTCATGTGTAAATCCAAGAAAATCTGAGATTTGGATAAATCTTAAAAAAAATTGTTACAGGTTTTATGGATTTTTGGAGAAATTTTAATTTTTTGGAAAATATTTAATTTTTAAATATTTATTTAACTAATTTTTTTTATTTTTTATTTTTAAATTATTATAATTTGATATTTTATCTTTTTATGAAATATATAAATATAGAAAAGTTTTTAAATCGATTTTCATTTTTTTACGTTTCAAACATTTTGTTTTTTATTTTCAAAAATGTAAAGTAATTTTTTTTTTTAAGAAAGTTTCCAAATGCCATCATAGAAGTGGTATTTCGACCATTGATTTTTTCACTATAAAATATCATCCAAACCTCACCAAATTCTATTTGATAGATTTTATTGACAAAATCCATATTTTCCAATAAGCTGCTATTTGAGAGAATTTATACAAATAGCTATTCTAATAAGCTTTAGATTTCATATAGAATTTGTAAATGCTAGATACAAAAGAGGGGATTTGACAAAAAAAAATCATCTCAAATCCTTGATCAAATAAGACTTCCAAAGTGTAGAAACTGGTCCTGTGAAAATAAATATCAAATATTAAAATAAAACATTATTAGCTTGGAGTAGAATATATATAATTTTAGTATATTAATTATTCAAAACAAATGCAAATCAAACTAACCAGACTAGTTTATCAAATTATCATATTTGATTAAATGTTAAAAAGGTACAATGATGTAAGATATATATAAAAGTATAAATTCTAATTAAAAATAAGACAAAATACATCCATGTGTTCCAATAATTTTTAGTACTAATAAAAAGTTTAGTTGAATATTATTGAACATGAAAATGTTTAATTTAATTTTACGAAAAATATTCCCTTAAATTATTTCAAGGTTAGTTTTACGAAAGTTGTTTTAAACCAATATATAATTTATTTTTTTTTAAATTAGTTTCATAAAGTGTGTCGAAATTACTTTTACAGAAGTTGTTTTGTATAACACTGTTTGGTTATATTTTATGAACTTCTCTATAAAACATTATTGAAATTAGTTTTAATAAGTTATTTTGTAAAATAGTGTTTAGTTCTATTTTAAGAAGTTTTCCATAAAACCTAGTTGGTTCAAAAATCTGTTAGTTAAGTCATTATGTTTTGAGGAATTGTTCAAAGATATATAACGTGTTCGCACAAAAATTGTTTCAGCAAGTTTTTTGGAAAAGATTATACTAGATCCATTTTTGATGAATCATGCTAATATGACACTGTGTATGCAAATTGATTCTCTTTACTTTTCTGACTCGGTCATGTTGACGATATATTTCGTCATGTTAAAACGATTTTAGCCGTTGATGTTGATATGACGAATTTTTTTCCTAAAAATATATTTTTCGCTACATCCTTTTATACATATATGAGAGAGATATTTTATATATGTATCATATATAAATTCAGTGATAAGCATGAAAATTTACCAGTTAAATTATTTTCACTTTCTCATACAGTAATTAAAACACACCACCAAATGTAGTAACATGGATCTATTATAAATAAATAAAAATTAACATGTTGAGGTTACCAGGTCAGTTCTCAATTCTAGACCTGAATAAATAATATACTGATATTTATCATACATTTATTTGTAGGGACCCTTATTTGTATATTGTTGTCTCAAATTAAAATAATTATTTATCACATATGACAAGAAATAGTCTTACCATCATATGTAAATAGTTTTTAAGAAGACAAACTCATGGTTTAGACACGACCCAATGATGTTGGAGTCCTTTTGCTTTATTATTTTTCTCTAAGTAAATTCCATCAATTTTAGCAATCCACGAACGTTTTTCACCACATCGATACGCACTAGCTCCTCTGTATGCACGCCATATAATTTGATGATTTTCCACTTTTTCTCCATATCGTAAGAGGCAACGCCATACAATTCTTCGTGGTGTTCCTTTTTCTCTAACTGGAATTTGATATTTTTCATTGACTTTTACCTCATGGAGGACTTTCAACTATGTTTGTGTTGGTTGAGCAATTAACTTTGAGAATGGTACCTGGATTAAGATTATTTTGAAACTCTAAAGTGTTCAGTTTACACCCAAAACCTCCATTCAAACCAACAAAACACGTAGAAAAAACTAGCATAAATATAAGGTATTTCATCTTTTTATCTAAAATATTGGTTGAGAAAAATCTATAAAATGGAATATATTTATAAATTTTTTTTTTGTAAACATGCTTTAATCTTTTATTAAATACTAAACAGTTAGTGGCTAAATTAAACACATATATGAACCAATCAAATATGTGGTCGAAAAAACATTTGAGATCGAGAAATAAGGTGCATCAGATAATATTAAACCAAATGAATTAAACATGCTAAAGAAAATAAAAAAAAAATAATAATAAACACATGATATTTAATCTTCTGTGGTAGAAAAGAAAATTTTGACTTCTCCGTCTAGCACCACAATATTTTGAGCATTTTTATTATTTATATTTATATTTATATTTTATCTAAACTAGTTCTATCAATAAATGAAATGTAATAATTTCAGCAGGATCCCATGAAATAGTTTTCAACTTTGAATTTTATTCAATACTTGAGCATTATTTATCGTCTATAAAATATCTTTTAAATATCTATACTATTATTTTCAAAGTGATTTTGTTTATGGGATTTCAAGTTAAAATTAGAACGGTTAAAGTTGTTGTTGTCCCTTAATAAATAATCTTAGTTTAGTTTTTATATAATCATAATTTAAATAACGAAAATATATTTTGATTAAACATATATATTTTGATGAAAAACTTTATTATTTAGAAATAATTTTATATTTCATGTAATGTTTTTGAAAATATATATGTATCCTGTTGTTTTGAATTAATAATATATGTATTAATACATATTGATAAAATAATTATGTCTGTTTATAATAAAAGTTACATATAACTATTTTTAATCGAACATTTAAAATATTATTTAATTAAAAAATTTTCTCATGAACTTCATTTAAAATAACAAAGAGTGAATAGAATTAACTATACTAAATTATAACTATACCATTTGAAAAAATCCCTATATCTCGCATAAAAAGTCGACAGAGGATATCTCATAGATTTTATTCATTTTTACCCATGATTTATATATGTTTTATAGTCTTTTATATGCATTTGGAGTCTTATTAGAGTTTTTACAGGTTCCGATATCCATTGGACATAATTGGAGTTTTTATATCATTTTAGAGATTTTATGAAAGTTTTGCTAAAAACATGAAGGTGAAGTCGATTACTGAAGAGAACATCATTTGACCGATCACTATCAATGTCGATCGACGGCGAGCAATTCACGAGTTTAATGATGTTTTAAAGAAATTACAAATTTTATCCAGAAGTTCCAAGATTTACACCATAAGTCCATGGCCGTCTGTTAGACTATTATTGGGGTTTTCTGTTGTTTTAAAAGCAGACTTCTTTTAATTCTTTTTAAGTTTGTTGAGAGAGATGCATACTTTTTTTTTTTGCTAAAATTTGGTGCAAGAGAGATGCATACTTGATACCTTGAAAGATAGAGAGAGAGAGAGAGCTTAGGATTGGAGAGAGAGATCTGAACACCATACTAGAGAAGATCTTGAACTCCCATGCTTTCTTACTTTACTTTGTTTGCTTTTCATCCTTATGTTATTGAAATATTATTCAGACCATCATAATGTTTTTATGAATATGTCTGAGTAGTCTTATTGTTAAATTTAAGATTTTTCAAAGGTTAATCCATGTATTGCTGATATGAACTATTGTTAGGGTAATTTAAATAGTTATTCATCTAGTTGTTCTATTGCTAAGTCTAGGCCTGAACTTAGATCTTATACTTGAGTTACTTTGATCTCTCATCTATCTCATTTACCTATGTATCTCATTTATTACTAAAAAGATTTTCAAATTGTTTTACAGTTTTAAAATATATAAATGTTTAACCGTAATATTATTAACTTTTTTTATATATATCCAAAAATTCTAAAATACTGTTCATTTGTACTTTTTGATAATTATACAGTTTTATATCAATTTTAATTAATTCTATACAAATTAATTTAATATATTTTATCCAACAAAATAGATAAAAATCTATCTAAGATTATAATTTTAAATATATACATATCTATTCGTAAGTATAATTTAAAATTTAAACAAAATTATTATTTTATCTTAATTTTATGTTCAATTAAATCAAGTGTTTAACCGTAATATTATTAACTTCTTTTATATATATAAAGATTCTAAAAATAATCTTCATTTGTACTTTTTGATAATTATTCAGCTTTTATTTCAATTTTTTATTAATTTTATACAAATTACTTTAATATATTTTAACCAAAATAAATAGATAAAAATATCTAAGATTATGTTTTAATATATACATATCTATTCTTAATTATAATTTAAAATAATCAATTTTTATTTTATTTTAATTTTATATTTAATTAAAGCAGAATTTATATTACAATATTGGTAAAAATATAATAAAATCTATAATATTAATATAATTTTATTTTTATATATTTTTATTACTGCACATGGTGCAGGAAAACACCTAGCATTATAGTAAACTTTGGCAGCATTTTTTTTGTTATGTTTCAACCCAAAATCTGAGTTGTTCTTCAATGGCTTTCTCTGTCTTTTGATTTTTGGATTGAATCTAATAAATCTGCTTTTCACTTTGAGCTTTATTTAGATCTCGTTTTGATTTCCGATTCAAATTTCTTTTCGATCGTTCACTTCAACTGTTATCGAAAAGAATCAGACTTCAGTATTTGTTGAAGTAACCTATGGCCTTGTGTGAAGCTTCTCTGATGGAAGAAGATTGGGTAATAAAGATTCTCCAAGTCGTTAATTAGAGTGGATTCAGCAGAGGAGGTATTCTTGTAAGGATCCTATAAAGGATTTTTCTTTGTCTCGACTTAAGATTTTTCAGATATAATTTTCGGTGAGTGAATTATTTTCTGATCTAGTTTCAGCAGTTAAAGTGGGAGGCAAACCCTGGAGTGCAAGATTAAATGTTTAAAGCTCAAATAGAACGAAGCTACGCCGACGGTTTGCAACCCGATAGCAGTTGTTGAGTCATCCATCTTTCGGCGTATGCACTTGCTCCCTGGAAACTCAAATGAGATGAGAAAAGAATGACATATGTTTGGAAATATTGTATGTGGAAGGAGTGGTCTTACATATCAAAAGATTGCTTAAACTGAGTTAATATAATGGTTTAGTTTTATGTTAGGCTTCTCATTCATTGAGTTTATAATGGGGAAAATGGCATAAAAACCTTCAAAATGTACACTTTAGACTTTGAAGTTTTTTCACTAACATTTTTAATTTTTAAAGTGGCATTTGTATCAGAAAAAACCTCCAAGTAGAAAATTGACCCGTATAACTAGTAAAAAAGATGAAGTGTCAGTTTTATTTCAAAAATAATTATTTAAATAATAAAAAGGAAAAATAAATAAAAAATCAGAATTTTTTAAATAATAAAAAATATTAATAAAATTGAATAAACATTCAGAACGTTTTTCAAAAATTCAGAAAAATTAAATAAATATTTAGAAATTAAATAAAAATAAAAAAATAACTAAAAACAAATAAAACTAAACCAAACTATAATATAGAGACATAAAAATTCATAAATTTCAAAAAAAAAAATTGAAAATTCAGAAGTTCAAATATATATTTTTTTTTTTGAACTTCTGAATTTACAATTTTTTTTTGAAATTATCATTAAGATATGCCAAAAACATTCATTAAGATATGTGAAAAACACCATTGTCATAAGTGATATAATTGTTATTGTAAATTATTATATGATATATGTTTCAAAAAAATCTTCTAATTTAAAATAAAATATTTTGACTTTAGAGTTTTTTTAATTTATGAATTTTTATTTTGTAGTTTACTTTTTTATAGAATTTTAAGTTATTTTTTATTTTTATTTAATTTTATAAATATTTATTTAATTTTCTAAAACTTTATTAAATTTTCTGAACTTTTTTTAAAAAATTTAAATTTTTATTTAACTTATAAATTTTCATTAAATTTCTGATTTTTATTTATTTTCTGAAATTTGTTTTTTTGTTAATTTTATTAATTAGAGAATTATTTTTTGGAAAAAAAAACCTGAAACATTATTTTTTTACCTTAAAACCGGTCAACATTTTAATTTGGAAGTTTTTATGATAGAAATGTCAATTTGAAAATTAAAAATATTAATAAAGGTTTTAAACTTTAAAATACCAGTAAGTGACACTTTAAAGGTTTTTTATGCAATTTTTCAGTTTATAAATGAGATGGAATTGGACTTTTATTTCGTGTACTCCTAGTTTGGAATTTCTTTAAATGAAATGAAGAAAAGTCGACAAAAAAGGATTTATGAACTAGAGAATGGAAGATCACTAAATGATAGGCAATAATATAAAATTACAGTTTACTCAACCAAATGGCTTTTCCATCACTCTGAATCTTCTTTGTTTTGATGTCAGCTTAGAAAAGAAAAAGGAGAGAGAGAAGAAAGAACACAGTGTATCAGTCACTGTACTTCCGCAAGCTTCCAAGCTCCCCCCATCACTGTACCCTCTCCCCCATTCAAATAATGGCTCTGATAAAATCTAATACATTGTAATTTTCTATTATTTTAATCAATCTTCTTAGGATTCTTGTGATTTAGGAGAGCTCTCTCTTGAGACTTGAGCAGACTAGACACGAAAAAGATTCTCTCTTTCGATGGATTACGAACGAATCGGAAAGACCCAGGTGATAAAAATACTTCCTTTATTACTCCGTTTCTCTCTTTCTCCCTCCCCTTCACTAACTCTTGTTTTTGTGATAGGTAGTAAGCGCCGGCTTGTCTCCGAGGAAGCTAAGGAGTATGCTTCTTCTCGGTGGTGATAAAAAGAAGAAAGAAGATATGCTTGAACCTACTCCTCCAATAATGAGATCTGGGTCAAATCAAAGTGATGACCTTGGTACACACTTTTCTTTTCCCCCTTTTTTGATTAATACTAATCGGAATCTAGGGTTCATGGTGGAGCCCCTTAATCATTCCCTTAATTACCCTTTTTAAAAAAAAAAACATCTTTGTCCTCATTTGATTAATGAAATCCTTTTTAAGTATTCTCAAGTTGGAAAGGTCTCTCCTTGTGACCTTACTTTTTACTTAAAACGCAGTTGCTAGTGGGTCAGATGATTGCAAAGACGTTGATGTTGTGTGTGAGATTACTGATTACGACGACAGTGTGAATGAAGTCAAGAGTGTTTCTACATCCCTCTTTGAGTTTCAAAAGGACAAGGTTGCTCAAAGACTTCCCACTAGATCATTCTCTAAACCTGCTCCATCTAAATGGGACGATGCACAGAAATGGATCGCTAGTCCCACATCTAACCGACCAAAGACAGCAGGAGGACAGGTTCATCAGGCTCATGGGTCAAAGAAAGGGCCTAGCTTTGGTCGGCAGTCTTCTATGAAGATTCTTGAAGTTGCTGCTGCTGATCAAAGAGCTACTACGGTTGAAGAGCCTGATACGAAGCGAATAGATGTAAGCCAAGTGAGAAAGGAGACAGCAGGACACAAGTTTGTCAGCTGGGAAGTGGATTCATATCTCAAACCTGTTCTTACGGTTGACAACTCCGTTGTAGCATCAGCAACTGAAGTTAATCTCAGCCGTCATGACTCGTCTGTTGCAACCGCGTTTGCTCAACCGCCTTCAACAGCGAGATCTGTGTCGATGAGAGACATGGGAACCGAGATGACTCCAATAGCGAGCCAAGAACCTTCAAGAAACGGGACGCCGATCAGGGCTACAACGCCAATCAGAAGTCCTGTAACTTCTGAACCTTCAAGTCCCGGGAGAAGACAAGCTCAGATGACTAACAAGGAACTCTCAGAGAAAGAGCTACAGATGAAAACTAGGAGAGAGATAATGGAGTTAGGGACACAGCTTGGGAAGTTAAACATTGCTGCTTGGGCTAGCAAAGAGGATGAAGACAAAGATGCTTCCACATCATTGAAGAACAAAGCTGCTTCTCTACAAACGTCTAAGAGTGTTTCTGAAGCTCGTGCTTCTGCGTGGGAGGAAGCGGAAAAGGCTAAGCACATGGCTAGGTAACTCAGAACTTTGCATTGTTTGATCGTAAAGAGGTTTAACTTAAAAATGGCTTTGTGTAAAATCTCTAGATTTAGACGGGAAGAGATGAAGATACAAGCATGGGAGAATCACCAGAAGGCGAAATCCGAAGCTGAGATGAGGAAAACAGAGGTTAGTAAGCATGAAATCCTCAAGAAACAGAGTCAGAGTTGATAATGTAAACCGTGGGACTGTTCTTGACGTTGTAGGTGGAAGTTGAGAGGATAAAGGGACGAGCGCAAGACAGGTTGATGAACAAACTAGCTGAGATCGAGAGGAAAGCAGAGGAGAAGCGAGCAGCGGCTGAAGCGAAGAAGAATCGTCAAGCAGCTAAAACAGAGAAACAAGCTGAACAAATCAGAAGAACAGGGAAAGTACCTTCATTGATGTTCTCTTGCTTTAGCTTTTGTTCTTAGTAACAACAAAACAACATGAAAGTCCAATCTTTGTATTATTTTGTACAATATAAGCTTTGTCAAAGTACATTTTTTTTATTGTCTCATATTCATCTTTGTTACTTTGTAGATCTTTCAATCGGTTTATAACTCTTCTGCTTCAGACTCGGTTATGTTTGGGTTGTGGATAAATCTAGAAGTATTTTGGTTTAAATATGGTTTCTCTATTTTTTCAATATGATTTGCAGAGTTTTTATTTAATAAAATCTTTTTATTTTATTTCATAATTGTAATCTATACTATTAAAGCAGAATCTCTCATAAGATTCTGTCCCTAGATTTTCAGGTTATTTACAAAGAAATGCCATTGCCTTATTTAAATTTTTATTAATTATTCAAGCCTAAAATTGTTCAACCAATGATATTCTTCCTTTTCTATGACATTCCAAAATTTCAGGCTATATTAAATGTCTTTCAATGTAACGAATTAAGAGAAAACTAAAGCCCATTGAGTACGTATTCTTCTTTGAAGAATCACTATCTTTACTAAAATCCAATAACCAATTTAATAATGTCCCATGAATAATTTTTTCTTTTCTTTTTTATTATAATTTTTCTTTTCTTTTTTTTTCTTTTCAATATGCAAATGTTCTTTAAAACCAAATACTCGACTTAAGTGGGTCAAGTTTACAAAAACATCAGATAAATATTTGAGTCCAATTTTATAACCGATTTAATTTTTGCAAAAAAAAATTATATTTTCTCAAAATAAACATGTTTAAAATTAAAATAGATATTGGCAATCCAAAACATAAAAATCAATTATTAAAATAATATTTTTTTCAACTACCTATTAAACGATGTTAAAAACACATTATAAAAAATGAAGTAAACATCTATACTATTAAAAACAGTTAATATATATAGGTATATTAATCTATTTCAGATACATTCGGGTACCCGAAATACTTTTGTTCGGATCGGGTTCAGTTTTGGCTTTGGTTTTTTAAGTACCAAAAATTTAAATCCGTTCAGATATCTACTCAATTTCGGTTCGGATTTGGTACTACTTTTTTGGATTGAGTTCGGTTCGGTTCTTCGGGTTTGGATTTTTTGCCCAGCCCTAACATTAACTAACTAAATATTTTTATTATTCTAGCAAATATTCTTCGGATTGTTATTAGAACCAAGCCAAAAACCAGAATTAAGGGTGGATATTCAGATACTCATTCGGGTTTGATCCAAGTATTCGGATTTTAAATTTTCAGAAATAAAAATTTCACCCTCATTCGGGTATTTATAAATTTTGGATTTGATTCGGATCTTTGTGGGTTCGGGTAATCCGTTTAAATTATTTAAAGAAATAAAAATTCATAAATACTTAAAATTTCCCAAATCTAAAAATAAAAATAAAATAAAATATTACATATAAGTTTTAGTACCCATTCAGGTTTGATCCGGGTCTATTCGAGTTTTGGATTTTCGGGGTTAAAATTTTCAACCTCATTCGAGTATTTATAATTTTGGTTCGGGTTCGGTTCAGATCTTTGCGGGTTCTGATAACCTGTTTATATTATTTAAAATTTTAAAATTATATATACTTTAAGTTTCTCAAAATCTAAAAATAAAATAGAATATTACATATAAGTTTGAATAATGTATGCCAAAATACATAAAACTAACATATAAATTGGTTTGGTATGGATATTTGGATAGAGAATCAATAGATATTTCAAATATTTTTTGTATTTTGAGTATTGTATAACTATTTTAAACATTTAATTTTTAAAAAAATTTAAAATATCATATATATTTTGGATATTGTTTATATATTAAATCTAAAAATAATTACTATATTGAAGATATAAATATATTTCGATACACTCGGGTACCCGAAATACTTCAGTTTGAATCGAATTCGGTTCAGTTCTCTATATACAAAATTTTTGAACCCATTAAAATACTTAACCAATTTTTTGTTCTAACTAATTTTGGATTAGATTTAGTTTGGTTCTTCGGATTCAAGTTTTTTATGCAGCACTAACCAAAATAGTCAAATTGAAACTAAATCAAATTTGATAGATAACCAAATGTTTCATATATATTTGATCAAAAAACCAAAAAAAAACCAAAACTAAACAAAAAAATAACAAAATAGAATTAAACCAAAAATACTCCCGCGCTTTTAAAGCGCGGGTCAAAATCTAGTATCATAATAAATCAGCTTTATAAAAAAAACAATTTTTTCTATAAATTGGTTTGTTTGCTTCCGTTACGATCTAGGTTAACTCAGACCAACGATTTATAATTTTGTCCGGTTCAAACTCAGTTCTGTTGGTCGGTTTAAATACTTCATCACCGTCTATTCCGAAACGCTGTCTGCCAATAAGACGTTACCACGTGTATATATATGTGATTAGGTAAACAATACTAATCTCCCGATTGCAAAAAAAAAAAAGAAAAAAAGGAAAAATCAGAGCTGTTTTGATGACTTTGGTCGCAAGTTAAAAAAAAATGGAAAGTATTACTATTGCCCCAAACCAGAATCAAAGAGGTTATAAATACATGTTTCACGAAAGAGTTTTTCTCCACAACTTCTCCTCATGGGTAACTATAAAGACTGTTTGAAGACCAGAGCGAATCTAAAGAAGCATAAGAAACGTGTAGTTAAAGTTGAAAGAGTGACGAGGTTTACCGATCTTCCACTAGACTTGGTTGGTGATAAGATACTCTCCAAGGTTCCGTTAACATCTCTCCAAGCAGTGCGTTCCACTTGCAAGTTATGGCACGCTTTATCCAGAGAATGGACCTTGAGTAACGCATCAGAATCAAAGCGGCACTTTTTGAGTTTCATGACGATGGATTACAAGGTTTATTCGCTGAGATTCCAACTCCACGAAGACAAGTACATGGAAGTTTATCAATCTAGAAGTCATATGGATATATTTAATCAAGTCGAGATATCCAAAGTCTTTCACTGCGACGGCTTATTGTTATGCGTCCTCAAGGACAACTCGAGGCTCGCTGTGTGGAACCCTTATTTGGGGCAAACAAGGTGGATTGAAACTAGAACAAAGTTTCTCACATGGGACAGGTATGCTCTCGGATATGACAAGAAGCGTAACCACAAGATCTTGAGATGTTTTGATAATTATGACATCAACAGAGGAAAACTTTCTTTCATTGTCGAAATCTACGACTTGAGATCTCATTCTTGGAGGGTTCTTGACGTTACTTCGGACTGGACGATATATTATGATGCTAACGGTGCGTCTTTGAAGGGAAACGCTTATTATTTTGCTCAAGAGGAGATACCAATTGGTGATGGAGGTATAGTGGTATCAGACCTTGAAGATTTTCTAATCTGTTTTGATTTTACAAACGAGAGATTTGGACCGCGTCTGCCTCTTCCGTTTCACTCTAGATTACAAGAAGGCGTGACACTCTCTTGTGTTGGAGAAGAGCAGCTCTCGGTGCTATATGAACGGTTGTATACAGTCGGGACATTGGAGTTTTGGGTGAGTACTAAGATCGAGCCCAGCACGGTTTCTTGGAGCAAGTTTTTGAAAGTGGATATGACAACACACGTTGGTTACTTGTGTCGCGTTGAGAGTTTTGTCATTGACGAGGAGGAGAGAGTTGCAATGGTTTTCGATGGAGACAGAGACCAAGAACCCTCAAAGACCAGGCCGTACCACAGGGCTTTGACCGTTGGAGATGGATATGTTGAATATGTGGTTAGTCTTAGGAAAAGTCCGACTGAGTGTCGTCCACCACTGGTGTGCGCGTCTTCTTATCTCCCAAGCTTAGTGCAAATCAACTAAGGAAAGAAAGAGATGATTTGTTTCTTGCATGCTACTGACTTTGTTTTCTATTTGTTCTCAATCTTATGCCGGAAATTATATAAGCTTGCGAACGCCTTTTCTCAGTCTTCGGTTTCTCTTTATATAGTCTTTTTCTTTATTTTATTTTTTCTGAACTACTATCATTCTCTTAAGGCATCTCCAACCCACATACCAAATTTGGTGTGAAAAAACACCAAATTTGATGTTTTGGTGTTTCACTTTATTTTTCATTTCCAACCACAAACACCAAAGTCCACACCAAAAAAAATATTCTCTATTATTATAATATTAAATTTAGTTTGCTGTTTATTTTTTTAATAGTTTTAATAAACATTGCTGTTTGGGCTAGCAAAGAGGATGAAGACAAAGATGCTTCCACATCATTGAAGAACAAAGCTGCTTCTCTACAAACGTCTAAGAGTGTTTCTGAAGCTCGTGCTTCTGCGTGGGAGGAAGCTGAAAAGGCTAAGCACATGGCTAGGTAACTCAGAACTTGCATTGTTTGATCATAAAGAGGTTTAACTTAAAAATGGCTTTGTGTAAAATCTCTAGATTTAGACGGGAAGAGATGAAGATACAAGCATGGGAGAATCATCAGAAGGCGAAATCCGAAGCTGAGATGAGGAAAACAGAGGTGGTAAGTAAGCATGAAAGAGCTCTGACAATGTAAACCGTGGGACTGTGCTTATAAGTATGTGGGAGTCTTGACATTGTAGGTGGAAGTTGAGAGGATAAAGGGACGAGCGCAAGACAGGTTGATGAACAAACTAGCTGAGATCGAGAGGAAAGCAGAGGAGAAGCGAGCAGCGGCTGAAGCGAAGAAGAATCGTCAAGCAGCTAAAACAGAGAAACAAGCTGAACAAATCAGAAGAACAGGGAAAGTACCTTCATTGATGTCCTCTTGCTTTAGCTTTTGTTCTTAGTAACAACAAAACAACATGAAAGTCCAATCTTTGTATTATTTTGTACAATATAAGCTTTGTCAAAGTACATTTTTTTTATTGTCTCATATTCATCTTTGTTATTTTGCAGATCTTTGGGAAAATTCCATAAAAATACCCGAACTAAATTTTGTTAAGCTTTTTAATACTCAAACTTTTTCACTACCCAGTTTAATACCCTAACTAATTATTTTGCTCATTTTAATACCCAGACTTTTAACATTGTTTCCACTTTAATACCCAAACTTTATTTATTTTAATAAAAATACTAATAACTTTCAACCAAAACTTAAAAAAACTCAAAAATCTAAGAAAAAGTATTAAAAATTCTAATTTTATTTTTAGATTTAGGAAAGAAGGTAGATAAACCATGGAAACTTTACTTTTAAAAAATAAATGAATTTGAATGATAAAAATAAATTTCGTTTTTTATTTCAGAAAACAAACTAAAAACAATATTTAAAACTTAGAAAATTTATTACAAAATTTGATATTTTACACTATTTAGTTACTTTTATTTCTCAAACACCAAAATTTTTTAGAATTTTCTGAGTTTGTTTTGTAAATTTTAGAGATTTTTTAAATTTTATTTGAAACTTATTAGTATTTTTATTAAAATAAATAAAGTTTGGGTATTAAAGTGGACACATTTTTAAAAGTTTGGATATTAAAATGAGTAAAATAACTAATTAAGGTATTAAACTGGGTAGTGAAAAAAATTGGGTGTTAAAAAACTTAACAAAATTTAGTTCGGGTATTTTTATGGAATTTTTCCTAGATCTTTCAATCGGTTTATAACTCTTCTGCTTCATACTCGGTTATGTTTGGGTTGTGGATAAATCTAGAAGTATTTTGGTTTAAATATGGTTTCTCTATTTTTTCAATATGATTTGCAGAGTTTTTATTTAATAAAAACTTTTTATTTTATTTCATAATTGTAATATCATAATAAATCAGCTTTATAAAAAAAACAATTTTTTCTATAAATTGGTTTGTTTGCTTCCGTTACGATCTAGGTTAACTCAGACCAACGATTTATAATTTTGTCCGATTCAAACTCAGTTCTGTTAAGGTCGGTTTAAATACTTCATCACCGTCTATTCCAAAACGCTATCTGCCAATAAGACGATACCACGTGTATATATGTGAATTGGAAAACAATACTAATCTCCCGATCGCAAAAAAAGAAAAAAAGGAAAAATCAGAGCTGTTTTGATGACTTTGGTCGCAAGTTAAAAAAAATGGAAAGTATTACTATTGCCCCAAGCCAGAATCAAAGAGGTTATAAATACATGTTTCACGCAAGAGTTTTCTCCACAAGTTCTTATCATGGGAAACTATAAAGATTGTTTGAAGACCAGAGCGAATCTAAAGAAGCATAAGAAACGTGTAGTTAAAGTTGAAAGAGTGACGAGGTTTACCTATCTTCCACTAGACTTGGTTGGTGATAAGATACTCTCCAAGGTTCCGTTAACATCTCTCCAAGCAGTGCGTTCCACTTGCAAGTTATGGCACGCTTTATCCAGAGAATGGACCTTGAGTAACGCATCAGAATCAAAGCGGCACTTTTTGAGTTTCATGACGATGGATTACAAGGTTTATTCGCTGAGATTCCAACTCCACGAAGACAAGTACATGGAAGTTTATCAATCTAGAAGTCATATGGATATATTTAATCAAGTCGAGATATCCAAAGTCTTTCACTGCGACGGCTTATTGTTATGCGTCCTCAAGGACAACTCGAGGCTCGCTGTGTGGAACCCTTATTTGGGGCAAACAAGGTGGATTGAACCTAGAACAAAGTTTCGCAAATGCTACAGGTATGCTCTCGGGTATGACAAGAAGCGTAACCACAAAATCTTGAGATGTTTCGATGATTATGACATCAACAGAAGAAAACATTCTTTCATTGTCGAAATCTACGACTTGAGGTCTCATTCTTGGAGGGTTCTTGACGTTACTTCGGACTGGACGATAGATTATGATGCTAACGGTGCGTCTTTGAAGGGAAATACTTATTTTTTTGCTCAAGAGGAGATACCAATTGGTGATGGGGTGGTATAGTGGTATCAGACCTTGAAGATTTTTTAATCTGTTTTGATTTTACAAACGAGAGATTTGGACCGCGTCTGCCTCTTCCGTTTCACTCTAATTTTCAAGAAGGCGTGACACTCTCTTGTGTTGGAGAAGAGCAGCTCTCGGTGCTATATGAACGGTTGTATACATCCGGGACGTTGGAGTTTTGGGTGAGTACTAAGATTGAGCCCAGCACGGTTTTTTGGAGCAAGTTTTTGAAAGTGGATATGACACAACACGTTGGTTATTTGTCTCACGTTGAGAGTTTTGTCATTGACGAGGAGGAGAAAGTTGCAATGGTTTTCGATGGAGACAGAGACCAAAAACCCTCAAAGAACAAACCGTACCTACAGGGCTTTGACCTGTTGGAGATGGATACGTTGAATATGTTGGTGGTCTTAGAAAAAGTCCGACTGAGTCTCGTCCACCACTGGTGTGCTCGTCTTCTTATCTCCCAAGCTTAGTGCAAATCAACTAAAGAACACAAAAACAGATGATTTGTTTTGTTTCTTGCATGCTACTGATTTTTTTTTCTATTTGTCTTCTAATACAAAATTCAAAGACTTTCGGCTATTTGCATGATTTATCTTGTTTGCTTAAGGATCGTTTAATGCTTGTTACACGTCATATATAATTATTTGGGTAAACAGAAAAATTCTCAATCTTATGCCGGAAATTATATAACCTCGTGAACGCCTTTTCTCAGTCTTCGGTTTCAATTTTTGTAAAAAAAAATCTGTAGACCTTTTGCTGTAACTTTAAATTTTATTGCTGTAAAATTTTATGAAAAACACTAAAAATTGCTTTGAATTTGGCTCTGCAGAGTATTTCTACAGCTGTATATTATTTTAAGAGCTGTGGTTTAAAAAAATAAATTAAAATTTAATTGCACCCACAACCATTACCAATCACACCCATAGTTTTTTTTTTTTTTCTGAACTACTTTCTTTTATATAGTCTACTTTCATCCTCTAAGTCGGACGCTTTCTTGGTTAAGTGGGCTGAACTCAGTTATTTGATGGACTCTGTTGAATGATGATTGTAATCCATCTCTAGCATCATGACTATTTCTTTGACTATTTCTTTACTCTCTCTCACTGATCGATCCACTTACAATAAATTATCTAATAATTAAGACCATATATTGGGCCGGTATAGCTTGTGCCTAACGGCCCATTAAGAGTCCATATCTTACCAACTAAACACCCCCGAAAAAAGAAAAGAAAAGCAAAGTTAAGTCCTCAGGGAAGACATCAACAAAACCCAGAGGGTTCGTTCATAAACCCTACTTTCCTCTTCCTCCTCCACCTCCTCCTCCTCCTCACTCGAATATCTGAGTAAAATACAATGTCTCCGAGTTAAAAACGATGAGGCTCATTGTATCCCCTCTCCACTCCCTCCTCAAAATGCTCTGCTCTCTTCGCAACTTCATCCACTTCAATAATCGCAGATTCCCTCGCCACGTAACCCCTTGTTCCTCTCCCTCATCTCCTTTCCTCTGGCTCACTAGCTTCCTCTGCGTCATTCGTTACCCTTTCGTCACCAAAACCACCGGCCCTCCTTCTCCAACCGACGGAGACTGGATCCGCCACGTCGTCAAGAACGATCTATGGGAAGATCCCCAAATCAACGATCCGATTCGCGTCCCAAAGATCCTCATCGAACTGAGAGGAGACCCTAGGTTAGCCCTCAAGTTCTTCAATTGGTCAACGAAGTTTAACCACCGCACCGTTGAATCACATTCTATCATAGCACACATCCTGTTTTGTTCTAGAATGTATCACGACGCTAACACTATCCTTAGAGAGATGGTTATGTTAAACAACAGCTGCGACGTCGTTTTCGATGCGCTTTGGTCTACGAGGAACGTCTGTGTTCCCGGTTTCGGAGTGTTCGATGCTCTGTTCAGTGTTCTAATTGATCTCGACATGGTCGATGAGGCTTTGCTGTGCTTCTCTAAGATGAAGAGGTTTAGGGTTTTCCCAAAGACTCGTTCTTGCAACGGTTTGCTTCAGAGGTTTGGTAAGCTGGGGAAGAGGGAAGGGATGAAGAGTTTTTTTAGGGATATGATTGGTGCTGGCTCGAAACCGAGTGTGTTTACTTACAATATAATGATAGATTGTATGTTTAAAGAAGGGGATGTTGAAGGTGCGAGAGGCTTGTTTGAGGAAATGAAGTTTAGAGGTTTGGTTCCTGACGCTGTTACTTATAACTCTATGATTGATGGGTATGGGAAGGTGGGTAGGTTAGATGATACGGTTTGGTTTTTCGAGGAGATGAAGAGTATGAGCTGTGAGCCTGATGTTGTTACGTTCAACTCGTTGATCAACTGTTTCTGTAAATCCGGGGTGTTGCCTAAGGGGTTGGTTTACTACAGGGAGATGAAGCTAAGTGGGTTGAAACCTAATGTTGTTACTTACAGCACTTTGGTTGATGGGTTTTGTAAGGAGGGTATGATGGAACAGGCCGTGAAGTTTTATGTTGACATGAGAAGAGTTGGTCTTGTGCCTAATGAGTTTACTTATACTTCCCTCATTGATGCCAAGTGTAAAACCGGTGATCTCTCTGATGCGTTTAGGCTGGGTGATGAGATGTTGGAGGCGGGTGTGGAGTGGAATGTGGTCACTTACACTGCGCTGATCGATGGTCTTTGTGATGCTGAGAGAATGCAAGAAGCTGAAGAGCTTTTTACCAAAATGGTTACAGCTGGTGTTGTTCCAAATCTTGCAAGCTACAACGCTCTGATTCATGGATTTGTGAAGGCGAAAAACATGGACAGAGCGTTAGAGCTTCTGAACGAGTTGAAGGGGAGAGGTATTAAACCAGATTTGCTGCTCTATGGAACTTTCATTTGGGGTTTGTGTGGTGTGGAGAAGATTGAAGCTGCTAAGGTTTTGATGAATGAAATGCAGGAGGATGGAATCAAAGCGAATGCGTTGATCTACACAACGTTAATGGACGCTTACTTCAAGTCTGGAAACCCAGCAGAGGGATTGCATCTGCTAGAAGAGATGTTAAACCTTGATATTGAGGTCACTGTTGTTACCTTTTGCGTCTTGATTGATGGATTGTGCAAAAACAAGTTAGTTTCCAAGGCGGTTAATTATTTTGGGAGGATGAGTAACGAGTTTGGTATACAAGCTAACGCAGCGGTATACACAGCGATGATTGATGGTCTCTGTAAAGAGAATCAAGTTGAGGCTGCAACGACTGTTTTTGAAGAAATGGCTCAAGAGGGTCTAGTTCCGGACAGAACAGCATACACATCGTTAATGGATGGGAACTTGAAGCAGGGGAATGTGCTAGAGGCTTTGGCTTTACGAGACAAAATGGCTGAGATTGGTATGAAGCTTGATTTGCTTGCTTACACTTCGTTAGTCTGGGGGTTATCTCAGTGCAATCAGTTGCAGAAAGCGAGATCCTTCCTTGAGGAAATGATTGGGGAAGGGATTCTACCTGACGAGGTTTTGTGTATTAGTGTCTTGAAGAAACACTACGAGGTTGGATGTATAGAGGAAGCTGTAGAGTTGCAGAGTTATTTGATGAAGCATCAGCTTTTGAATACACCACATCCAGACATGTGAAACTCAGGAAGATGCAATCTATCTGCTCCGATTCAGGTATTTGGATCCAAGCCTTGTTTCTTGTAGAGAAAATGAGGAAACAAGAAACCAGAGTGTTTGAATCTTCAGCCTTAGCTTCTCCTGAGAATCTATCAGCTAATCATCCGAGGAGAAGCTGCAAGAGCTGAGATATGAAAACAAATCCAGTGATGGGGTTTTGTGATATTAAACTCTTGAGTTGCGTCTGGGATAAGTCTTTTTGTTGCAGACTTTAAGCTCTGCTCTGAAGTGTTGAGCTATCCAAAAGATGAGAGAAAAGAGCGAATATGATTATATTAAGTGATTTGCTTACAGATAGTTTAAAGGCTTTGAAGGTTCTTCATTGTTTTTTGTATTTGTTGCTTTGAGGAACCGATCAGAAGTCCTAATTTTTGTTGTGTACATTTCTTTTTTTTTTCTTTTTACCCCAGTATGTAATTTCTTTTATTGATGATTGGAAAGTTAATTTGTAATGGAGAATTATAATTGCATATCAAAATCAACAACACACTCCTTCCAAACATCACATGTCATATATTTGCCACATCAGTTTCACCAGAGCCACCACCACCATCATCAATCTATTTACCGAAGTCAACACGCAGCCGTGCATTCTTCCTGTCAGAACCAGTAACCGTTGTTGGGCGCAACTCCGGATCCTTCCATCTTCTTCACCTTATCTGGGTTACTCTCTGAAGCTCACAAGAGGAACGAGGGTCCAGAATCCATACCTGACTTCCAAGACCAAGTACAAATGTGCATTCTCCTCCACAAACAAGAACGATGGGTTAAGTTGAGGCAGCATCCAAAGCATGAGGGAAATGGGTACCTGCAATAAGATGAAGGGATTCAACCTGTCAAACAAGTCACAAGGACAACCATTCGACACAGGGATGGCTGAATCCCAAGCGCACTGTCACAGAGAAGAACAAGATCCTCGGGGACAAACCGAAGCTCCATAGAGGTGTTAGTTAGGATATGATAATATCCTAAAGTGTATATTCTTATGTATATCCTTGTGTAGTTACGATATCATTTGAAACGCCTGAGGGCAGTTGAAACGCCTCTGAAACCGCGACAACGCAACTTCCAGGAAAACGATAACGCCTAACCCTCCACACGAGCTAGGACACAGATATACGAGATAGAGGTCTTTTGATGTTTCTTCGAGGGAGAGAGATAGTAAATTCTATGTTTTCTTTTATATCTTGGTATTTGATACTGGGTTTTATCTCCTTCCCACCTCTTTTCAAGTTGAAGGAGCTCTTGGGCTACGTTTCAACTTCATTTATAACCTAGTACAGTGAAGCGAGATGGATTCTCAGATGCTCTAATTTGAAGTGTTGTGGTAAGTGGATTAATAACTGGAATTTTTAGGACCAAATTGTTTGGTACTGTTTGATGGAGAAGAGACTCCATAATGGTATGTGACCTCACATTGATGATGAACGATTGAGGACCCGTTTATCTACCTATTTGAACTTGGAAAATAGCATGTGATATATACGTGCCAACAAAAGGGAATGTAGGTCTTGTTCAAGATCACGAATGTAACGTATATACGTATCATCAACATCACGAATGTAACGTGTATATGTATCATTTTTTGTCGGCATATTTTACCGTTTGATATGCGTGTTAAAGACTGGGGGTCAAGCCATAAGTGTTTGTGTTAAATGATGCAAAAAGATACAGTAGAACTGTTTAAATGACTTTGAAAAAAGCAAGTATTACATTTCTACATGTGTAGAGAGGCTCTTTAAAACGCAAAGGACACGCGTTGTAGCAACGCTACAGGTGTTAATGTGCTACTACTACACTGCGAAACAATCAGTGAATATCATCTACCAATTAGTTCGTCAATTTTTTTTTGTAAATGTACTTTTTGATTATTTCACAAGTATAGTATTATTTAAATGGATCCTACCAAGACCTATCAACATAAACGTTTTACAGTAAATGTACGATTATCTTTGATCGACCTACGAATATTTCAGATTTACCGTTCACCTAGTCTAAACTCTTAGGAACCTGTACGTATTTAAATACCTCTGTAGAGGCTTCTTGATAAGAGAACCACAAGCAAGTTGATATTACCTTACATGAATACCGAAAACACACTTACGTTACAGAAAAAAAAGAGAGAAAACACACAAACCAAAGACTTATTTGAAAACACATCACACACACAAGTACGACTCGGTGCTGTGCGGAAGATTAGATAGAAAGTTGTTCGGAAGATTAGATAGAAAGAAACAACACGAGACGATGGATCGAAGATTTTGTTGATGGATTAGCAATGTCTTGTGCAAAAGCAACGACGACGGAATCCACGGCATTTACCACCAGGAAAGCCTTCGTTGTGACACACGTTAGCGCAGTTTGTTGTGCTTACACACGTACCCTTGAACCTATGGCTCTTCGACTCACACGTGCGTGCCTCCACCGTGACTGGACCCATCCCTACACATATTTAACACACAATTTAGACCACAGCTTAGTTTCATGTTCTCATGCATGATGCCTTTATTCATCCTTAAGGAAGAAACGAGCATTTTATGTTAAACATATACAACCAAAGTCCACAGCCAACTACAGTTAAAATTATGTGGGGACTATGAGCATTCACAAGATTAGTAGCTAGAAATATATAGATCCGTAATATGAGAATGATATACTATATGTAAACGATTCATATATTTGCATGCATATGTGCATAGTTAGATATAAAGTTAGGAGAGAAATGAACCTGTGGCAACAAATATCATGAACAAGAGGAGAACAGCTGAGATCAAACGCATAGAAAGCTTCATTTTGAGAGAGAGAGAGAGAGAGAGAGAGAGAGAGAGAGAGAGAGAGAGAGAGAGAGAGAGAGAGAGAGAGAGAGAGAGAGAGAGAGAGAGAAAGAGTTGGGAGGAAACGAGTGTTAAGTGTGTAGAGAGCTAATGAGGAAGGTGACACTATATAAAGAGACTAGAGCGGTATAAGAAAGATCGAGATTATTGATTAGTTTATTACATAATTGAGTATTTTAGTATTTTAAGTAGATTTCTTTTGAAATTTATATCTTTTTGAACAATAATGAAAAGTTTGGATATTCGCTATCGATTATTGCAAGTGTGGTGTGACGACTATTGTCGTGTCTCCTTTTTTCCCTTCATTTTTCACATTTTTTTGTTATTTCTCGATGTATTTGCTGTACCGACACTGTAAATTTGGTCCTTGTTGGAAGTGACACGACAAGCAGAGAGATCGTATGGTTTCGACAAGTCATTCTCGAAATCTATAAACAAACATTTTTTTTCAGAATTGTAGAAACGTTAAAGCTTATAAACAAGTAAAACAATTGATTTTGTCAGTAATGTGGAGTCCACAATATGATAGTGGCCACGTGAAAATGTAAGTATACCAAGTTACGTTGTAAAAGGACGGACCTATTATCGTATTTATCGTCCCGAAAAAATAGTTTGTATAAAAACGTGAAATTTGATATTTTGCATATTCTATTTAGCAGAAACCCATCTACATGATTTAAGCAAAATAGTTTATTCATGTTTGTTTTTTTTATTTTTTTTGGGTATGAATTTGACAAAAAAAAAGGTTTTGGTATGAATATTTATAATATTATTAAAAACAAGTATTAATATGTAATATCTACAAAAATAAAATATACTATAAATAATTATTTTTTGAAAATGAATATCTACTCTAATTTGCTATATACATTATACATATATATATAATTGATTTGTATGAATAAAAACTAAAAATATAATTACAAATTTGATGATCAGACAAAAATAAATCAGATCATAATACTTCAAAATTCTTGATATTTGATTCTGTTCACCTATGATATTAACTAATTATTTAGTAGTTATAGAGAAACTTCTATAAATTAATAATGTTGAGATTACATCAAAATTATAATTTTTATTAATTTATAGAGATTATTAATTTAGCGAGATACTATTTGAATCAAAAACTCAATTTAAGACTACGAAATTATATTAATTTATAGAGATATTAATTTATAAATTATTAATTTAAACTTGGGTTCGCTCCATATGGTGAATCTTTAAATTCACCACCTTGCTAATAACCTATCAAAGTGCCAACTAGATTAATGATTAAAAAATATCAAATAATTTTTCAAAAACCAAAATAATTTAAAAAAATAAATAGTGTCAATTATAATAATGATAATGTCACTATCTAATCCATAAACTCAAACTTTATACCCTAAATCCAAATTCTAAACCCTAATTCTAAATTATAAACCCAAACTTTATACCCTAAACCCAAATCTTAAACCCTAAACTCAAACCATAAATCATAAACTCAAAAACCTGAACTCTAAACCCAAATATATACCCTAAACCCAAATTGTAGACTCTAAACCCAAAACGCAAATACAAAACCCAAACCCTATACCCTAAATATTTGGATTAATATTGATGTTGTTCTTTTGAAATTTAAGGTTAAAAATTAAAATTTTGATTTAGAATTCATGGTTTGGGTTACGGTCTAGGGTTTGGGTTTAGGGTCTACGGTTTGGGTTTAGAGTTTATGGTTTGGGTTTAGAGTCTAGGTTTTGGGTTTGGGGTTTAGAGTCTAGGTTTTGAGTTTAGGGTTTAGGGTCTAGTGTTTGAGTTTAGGGTATAGTTTTGGGTTTAGAGTTTAGATTTTTTGGTTTATGATTTATGGTTTGGGTTTAGGGTTTAAGATTTGGATTCAGGGTATAGAATTTGGATTTATAATTTAAAATTTAGGGTTTAGAATTTGAATTTAGGGTATAGAGTTTGAGTTTAGGGATTAAATAGTAACATTAGTATTATTAAATATGAAATTATTTATTTTTTAAATTATTTAATTATTAATTTAGTTGGCACTTTGATTGGTTATTAGAGAGGTGGTAAATTTAAAAGTTCACCATAGGAGGTGAACCCACGTCTTGTCCTTACTTATATACAAAATAAAGAAATATATGGAAATAAAAAGTTGATAAAAAATGGAAAGTAAAGAAATGCATTTAGCTAAATTAAAAGATGGTAATGCACTGTTTTTTTCATATGGGAAGTGGCAGACAAAAAGCTGGTTGATTGCCTTCCTTATTCGTGCGACTTTATGGTTGTATACGATTTCCTTTACTCATTTGATTTCACATGTTTCAACCAAGTTTAAATTTAGCGGAAAACAATTTTAACTATGGATATATATCTATCTTATTAAAACAGAAACATTGTAACATTTTCTAGGTGGATTTTTAAGTTGGATATCACATTATTATTCTTAGTCTAACCTTTCATTTAAATATTTCCTTAAAAAGTTTAATACTAAACTTCTATCATTTAATTCCACCATAATTATCATTTAACATCACATTTGCTGTATATATTCTTTCATTCAACATATTCTCTACCGTAGATTAATATCAACGTAAACTATTAACAAAACTCTTTAGCTCCACCGTAAATTATTAACAAAATATCTATTCTTTCGTTAAGAGTATACTAACATTATCATAGTACAAATATAACAATCCCTTTTTTTTATTATACTCAAATGTATACAACAAATGTCTAAATATAAATATTATACGAATCTGAGTTCTTAAAAATATAAATATAAATAAATAGAAATAAAAATAAATATTACACATGTTACTAAAAATATAAATAATAAACGAGTCCTTAGCCAGTCATTATACAATTTTGACTATATTGGTCCGGTTATCTCCCAAACCAATTAATTCAATTAACCAAATAATTTAAGAACATGTTTCAACCACATGAGAAATTTTTTGAAACTCAATACTAAAGATATACACTAAATAGAATAACTTGACGTATATTCTTATTTCAATAGCAGAAACATCAATTTATACTTTAAAAATAATAGATTATGGGAAAACCCCTTCACCAAGTTATGAATATAAACTAAATAGAATAACTAATTAACATATATTCTTATCTCAATAACAGAAACATCAATTTAAACAAAAAAAAACGATTATGAGTCTATCATGCTTAAAGTCTCAGTGGCAATCAAATATTCACAATCAAATTGTCAGATTTGAAAAATCATAAATATGAAAAATCTCATTCTCCAAGTTTACTCTACTATACCTAAAATCTCGGTGTCATAAGATTTTGTATTTATTATATCTAACTTAATAGGTTATGGAATATTCATTTCCTCCCACTAAAATGTGTCCATAAATACTTGTCTTCGTATTCATCATTGCACATTCATAAAACATTCACAAACAGCTCCTAAATATAATACAGATTCTAACCTTTGAACAGTATATCTATTGATGGGTTTGAAGTAAACGATAATGAAGAAAGAAGTCTTCGAATTCTCTGAAGGAATTAAATTTGATCCGGTTATCCATATTTTTTTCAACCTGAATGGTGACTTGGAAGAGGAACATACACGTTTAGAAGAAAAAAAACATGTTTATTTCTTTCCTTCCTGGACAATGTTGTTACTAATGGACTTATTAACTATATATGGACATGGAAATTTACAATGAATTTTTTACTTTCCTGGGCATTAGTAGTTAGATTGTCAATAAATATAAAACAAAATAATTTGTATTCTTTTTATTGCACTTAAATTAACAAAAAACACATTTTCATTTTTTATTTATTGAATTTTTAATACACATTCAAAATACTATTCTATTAATAAAAACAAATTGAAACTATAATTTTTTGGGTTAATACAGTTTCATTTAATTTTTTTTTGTCAGCAGCATTACAGACTCATATAGACGACAGTTTCATTTAAATTATTTGACCAAATATAAAACATTTATATATCCGCACGTTTAATCTTTCTTGCTATTTCTTAATTTTCCATAAATTTTTTTTGTTTTATGTATCTTATAATTTATAACTATTTTATTAAAATTATAATGAAAACTTCAGTTGTGTTAGTCTAAATCGTATTGGTTAATATTAGATTAGTGTCTTCCCTTTACGTCTATTATGTTAGTCTAAATCGTATTGGTTACTATTAGATTAGTGCTTCACAATTGCATCTATAATATACTGATACTTTAATCATGTTTGCACCATACAGATCTCTAATATACCAATGAAAAACTTTGAATACAAAAAACAGTTTTAACATTGTTCTTAAACAATACGTTTTGGATAAACTCGAAATTATATAAAACTACTGTATGTGAAAAGAAAAAAAATTAAATTGTATTTAACTACTACTAGAATATATGTTATGTGTTAAAACAAAAATAAAATCCGCGCGGTCGCGCGGATCATGATCTAGTACTTATTAAACTTAGACTAAAAGCTACATGTTCAAAATTGTGCTAGGCGTAACGCGTGCAGACGATACGGGCCTAACGCCGAATTCATTAATCAGATGTTACGCGGGGATTAATCGGGGATTTTTTTTATAAGGTTTCCCGTAGATTTTAGGTTATATATGATTATGTTAACAAAGTCAAATGTATTATTACTTGTCCCAGTGGTATTTGTGTCTCCACACTCTTTGGTAACCTCAGTTCGAGACCTTTCTGTGACATATTTCTATTTTTTTACAACTTTTTAATGAAGGGTACAACAGTAATTACCACTTCGTCTTCTTCATCTAGGTTTAACATATTTCTGCAATTCGAAAAGACAGTTGTTTTCTCTATTTTTCATCATTTTTTCGTCAGCTTTTAACTCAAATTAATAGATCTTACGTAGATTCTTTGATTATAAACTAAAAACACGCAGAGATTTCAGTTTTTTCAAATTTCCCGATTTTTCACCCGAACACAAGCAAATCGCGGCGGTGCTTGGCCGCCGAGCGTTTACCCGCCGTTTCCTCGGGCTCGGCGACCGCGTTTTCGAACATGGCTATTAACTAATGTTACACATATTTGATGTTTCCTTCCGATGAAGCTAAATTTATGTCAAAACAAAGACTAAAAAGAAAAAAACGGGATATTAACCATGATAAGAGAAGCAAGAATCTTAGATAGAAAAGTTGTAGATGTTTTCATCAAATGTTGAATTCGTCACCAGGCCATGCCACCAACATTTCCAAACTTACTATTACTCTGAGAGATGAAAATAGACATTGATATAGATATGATTCCCTTTACTCATTTGATTTCACATATTTAAGCCAAGTTTAAATTTAGCGTAAAAGAATTTTATATATACCTATTAAACTTAGACTAAAAGCTATTAATTAATGTTACACATGTTTGATATTTCCTTCCGATGAAGCTAAATTTACTTCAAAACAAAGAGTAAAAAGGAAAAACGGGATATTAACCATGAGAAGAGAAACAAGAATATTAGATAAAAAAGTTGTAAATGTTTTCATCAAATGTTGAATTGGTCACCAGTCCATACCACCAACATTTCCAAACTTACTATTACTCTGAGAGATGAAAATAGACATTGATATAGAAGAACATCTACGGCAAGGAAATCTAAGAGAGTTAAGTTACAAAATCTTAGAGTTTTTCAACACTAAAAATGGAAATAATATTTAAAAAAGAGGAAAAACTCTATATACCCAGGATAGTAACAAATGATATAATTTTTTAAGAAAATAAAAAAATAAAAAGTAAACAAATAGTATCAAATATTAATATTTTGATTTGTTTGAGAAATAGTTGATAGTATAAACTAAAACATATCAAGATTTCAAACCCAAAAAAGCTAAAATTTTATTAAAATGTAAATCAGTTTTTTCCTCTTTTTCTACATCAATTAAATCGATCAAACCGAATTTAATATAACCAAACTAATAAACGAATACAAAGAATCCATGAAATGTCATGCCATCAAATCTTTGGTATGTAACATCTATTACTTCCATTTTAAGATATCAAACATAAGTGTCCATTACTGATCTGAGAGACTTTTCTTAGTATCATTAACTACATATTGGAACAAAATTTAACCTATAGATAGAACTGGGTAAGTATGTTAAAACTCTATGATTTTTATTAATTTAAATCCTCAACTAAAAATCAATCTTAAAACAAATCTTCAACTAAAAATTTTGTGGAATAAACTCTCATTTTCATGTCCGTTAATGTTTTCGTCCTTTCGTAACTTTTGTCGTCAACTGTCAACGGAAAAACGTTAACTGTTAACGACAAAGATTACGAAGGGAGCAAAGACATTAATGTATATAAATATTTCATTGTAGAGATTATCTATGATTAGATCCCAGAATAAAAATCTATATGAAAATTTAATAGTTCAGACAAGCATTAAAATGAGTTTGATAAGTTCAAAAAATCCTTAAACTAAATTTCTTTACAAATAGGTATTTTGCCTATCTAAGATTGATTTAGAGAATCAATAACACTCTCATGTGTACCAATTACTACAAGATTAAGATTCTAGGTTTTCAATCTAGAATTGTCATTAAATTTAATCCATATGAATAATATAAGATAACCCTAACAATTTTATCAATCTAACAATCCATCCTTAACCTTTGAAGAACCATAAATTTAGCAAACATATTACTCAAAGATGATCAATGAAATATAAATAATAATTTTAATAAACTGCATTAAGAAATTAATAATAGTAATAAAATAATTCAAAATCTTCTCTCTATCTCTAATGATTTCTGATTTTTCTCTCTAAAAACTTCAAAAATCCCTCTAATCTGAAGAATGATTCAACAACTCTCAAAAACCTTATTATAAAATAAAATAAAAACTTAAACATAAAAAGATTTAATTGCGAATAATGAAAACTTTGGACCAATTTTCAATTCTTGAAACATGATAAAAATTCATCAGAGAAGTGTTGTCTGTGATAGCTGTCAACCGATACCAAAGGTGATGTCGATCAAAACCATGTCCAAAGATCCATTACAGTTTGATGTTTTATGCTCTAATTCTCCTTAGGCTCTAAAATGCTCAAAAAATCCAATTTTGTCCAAAATGTACATAAACCTACAATGGCTTATAAAGACTCTAAAAAGATTTTAAAAAATCTAAAATCAGATTAATAACATGGTCAAAAACCAATAAACTTATTAAAATATCTGTAACCCTAGAAGAGCTACCATAGAGATCTTTATGAAGATTAGCTGAGATTTTGCACACTTGTGCAGTGCCTTTTCAACCACATCTTCATCTTCACTCGATTCCTTGTCTTCAATCAGAAATCTTCGACCACCTTGTATGGCTTGCATCACAAATTTTGCATCTTCCTCTTCACTATCCTCGTGCATTTTGATTTTTGGTAAGATTAATTCAGTTTTTTTAGAAAGATAGAATTTTTAGTTATTTATAAAACTCAGTTGATTTTCATTTAGTTATTTTAATTTTTGGTTAAAATAAAAAAAATAAAAACCAGATAATATCCAAAAAATGACGGATTCGTCTAAGAGCCCTCTCCCGAATCTATAGTCATTTAAACGGATGCTGCGACCACTCTTCTGAGATTTCATAGAAATCTTGTTTCATTCTGAATCAATATGGAAAAATCAGGAAAATTACTTGATCCAAGATAAGAAAAAAAAAGAAATCAAATGAAATCGAGAACCTTAGAAAATAATAATAAGTAATTATTTCTTTAATATTTCAATTGAAATTGAAGAAGAAAGATCAAATCATGTTTCTTATATGTACGAGTCTTTCAAATGGACCATAATAATTGTTTTATTTAGCCAAATATTATATATTAGTTTAAGATATGCGTCTTTCATGGAATGAACGTTGTACATATAAATTAGTTTTAGGTATTATTACTTATTTTATTACATATTATTAGAACAAAATAATAAATATATATTGAATAACTGAAAAACTATTAACTATTACGTATATAATTAAACTAGCACAAGTGAATAAACCAAAGGAATAATTCTTCTTTGTTTACAATAATTGTGTGGTAAATAAATCTTAACAATCATTATATGTATATTTTATATGGTATATAATTAAATTTAAATGATATTAATATAGATATACAATACATTTTGTTATAGCTATCTATTAAATAAAGCTTTCTAATTATATGGTTTTGTGATCATTTTTATCTTTTTATAAAAAATATTTTAAACCATTAATAACAAAAAAAATCAGAATGAAATTTTAAGAGTTTTAATAATTGATAATCGTTCTTGAACGTCAACGGCAAATTTATGAAATTATAATATTAAGCTCTCATAAATTGTTCAATCAAATTCTGAAAACAAATCTTTATTAATTTTTATATGGTATATAGTTATATAGTTGGTATACAGTTATATATATTTATATATATTAACCTGATATCTATTAAATTGTTATATGATTTTATAATCATTTGTATATTGTTATAAAAGAATTCTAACTATTGATCACAAAATTCTCAACAAGGGACTTCTATTATTTTTACTAATTTATAGTCGTTTGTAAAATTTAAAATATAACATATAGGAAAATCTAATTTTTTATTATATGATTAATGTGATTTTTTTAGTTTAGTTCAATAATATATAATTAGATAAAATGATGGAGAATTCATAAACTGTTATCAAGTCTTAATTATTAAAATCATTAATTTTCATATACGTATATTAATCACATTAAATAATTTATGTAGCTTTTATTTAACGAATAAAATATTAAGTATAAATTATTTTTCAATTTTATGGTTAGTTTAGTGAGAAGTATAATAGTATATGTTTAGTGGAGTAACTTATTTTTAAAGTGAATTTAAGATGCATTCTAATAATTACACATATTATAGTTAAAATAATATAATGTTTCTGAAATAATATACAAGGTAAGAAGCCCAATAGCACAGTCTATGATACGAAAAAGAATAGTCGACGGTGGGTAAGCTTTTTTTCATACAAGTTGTGTTTTTGGTTATTTAACAAACAAGCCCTTAAATATATCAGTTTCTGAAAAAAAAAACGAAGATTTAAACAGGTAGGCTTATCCTAAATCACTGGGCCTTGGCTGTATGTTGTATCCTTTTTTTCCTCGGTAACCAGCCCACAAAAAATAAAACAGAAAATGAAAGATATACAGAGCCTTGTTGTGTGTGTTTGCATCCTTGTTCGAAAACGCGGCCGCCTGGCTGCGTAATCGTCCGAGTACACGTGAAACGTATGCTGGCCGAGGCGAGTTGAGCCAATTCGGTTGTGTTCCACGCCGTACCGAGTTATGTCCGCCAGAGACCGTGTTTTTAAGTTATGCGGCCGTGGAAGTTGAAAATCGTCCGGAATAAAAATCGGTGCAGAGGAAACAGAGACGTGGCCTTCTCGAATCACCATAAAAAATCAAAGATCGAAACTTGATGATATAGTTCAAGAAAGTACAAACTTTACCTTCTTGTTATCAGTCAAAAGAGATATGATCAACTTCATCTCTTTTAAAATCCCATTGTAGTCAATAGACATCGTAATTAAATATTTTCACTGAAGTACTCGATCTCTTTTTGATTCACAAAACGCATGTTCCCTATATATGATTCAATCAGGTAACAAGTATTACGAAACTTCAGACCCACCGAAACATCTCCGATCGTTCGAGAACAGACAAAAATGGAATAAGGAGGCACAGAGAAGAAGTAAAAAAGTGGCGTGAGTATTTTTCCTATTTTTTAGGGTTTTATTTATGTTACAAGACTCTTGTGGGCTTGATACTTTTTTAAGAGTCCAATATAGCTTGGTTCATAGGCTTATTATAACATATTTTTTTGTGATTATTCACAAATCTATGAATCTCAATATCAATGGTGTTTTATACATAAAGATATATTATACATATTTTTGTATTAAAAGTATAGATGAATTATTATGGATAAAACGTATAAAATACAAAAAATACGTATAAAATGCATATATAATACAAAAAATTCCTCCCCGCGTATTCCCCGATTTTTTCCCGCTTTTTCAATAAATCGCTAGGCCCGGGTGCACCGCACGCATAGCGCCTAGCGAGTTTCCGAACATGGGTTTGCATATAATATTCGCAAAGAATCTCTCTAAAAAAGACTAAAATAAGTAAACTTAATATTTTTTAGTAACAAAATTTGTTGCTAAAATTTTCAAGAGTCAAGTAACCATAATATTGACTTGATATATCTGTATATATATGTGCAACCTTTCCATATAAAACTTTCATATATGTTTCTACTAGAACAATAAACTTACTGTAACATTCGGACCGCACATTCGGCTAATGGGTTATCCATGTATGTTTTCTCGATCCGTGGATCACATCCCATCAAACAATTGATCCATTTATTTTCAAAGATTTGAACTTTTAAAACTGTGTCCACTTTAATACTCAACCTTTATTTATTTTAATAAAAATACTAATAAGTTTCAAATAAAATTTTAAAAAGTCTCTAAGATTTACAAAACAAACTCAGAAAATTCTAATTTTTTTGGTGTTTGAGAAATAAAAGTAACTAAATAGTGTAAAATATTAAATTTTGTAAGAAAATTTCTAAGTTTTAAATATTGTATTTAGTTTGTGTTCTGAAATAAAAAAGAAATTTATTTTTATCATTAAAATTCATTTATTTTTTAAAAAATATTTTTTTTTCATGGTTTATCTACCTTCTTTCCTAAATTTTAAAATAAAATTAGAGTTTTTAATATTTTTTAGATTTTCTTGATTTTTTAATTTTTGTTTGAAACTTATAAGTATTTTTATTAAAATAAATAAAGTTTGAGTATTAAAGTGGATACGATTTTAAAAGTTTGAGTATTGAAATAAGCAAAATAATTAGTTGGGTATTAAACTGTACAGTGAAAAATTTGGGTATTAAAAAGCTTAACAAAATTTAGTTGGAGTATTTTTATGGAATTTTTCCTATAATTTAAAATTAATTAATTTAGTTATTAATAGAATAGTAAAAATATAATTGGTTAATTAATTTTTGATAAAGCTAAATAAATCTGTGCAAACATAAAACAACAAAACTTCTCTAAAACATCATGTACATTGAAATGGAGAGAGTATTTTTTATAAAAGTACACAAAATTAATCTTCCACTAACTTTCGATTAAGCTCCATGTTTTTAATCTCATGTACGAACATCTAACGAAATGCCAAACAAGTATATATACTGGACACATATTTGATATATTGTATATAATATCACCTATATATTAACCTTAGAACATTACAACATTTTTTTGTAGCTACGTGTCATCATTAAAATGATTCTCATAATTCTTAGAGAAATAGGTTGTTCCATTCAAACATATATTATATATTTTATTAAGTTAACTATAATTAATTAATAGTCTACAAAATAGTATTCTATATTCTTCCTTAAATAAAAGCTACAAAATTATCTAATATGATTAACATATATGTCACAATTAATGATTATGAATAATAAAGATTTGATAACAATTTTTTTTACCATCCATACTTTTTTTTTAATTTTATATTATTAAAATAAATTAAATAATAACATTATTTGCAAAAAATAAATAAATATGGCAATGACTAATAACTCATATATCATCATTAATGTCAATTTTCCATATAAATATTTATTTTTGGTAATACTATTAAAATGTATTAATAACTCATATATCACTATTCAAATAGTATATATACACATCTCACATTAGTAAAAATAAGCTAAATAAGATTACAAATATAAATTTTTACATCAACTTATATATCATATTTGTATAAATATAATTGTAAATGTGCATCAGAAAATACAAATCTAAAGTAACACTAATCCAACAAAATTGATAGCTAGATGTTTAAAAATTTATTTTAATTTATCTGATCATCTTCATCATGTTAGCTAAAAACTCAAATTTATTAGCATTTCTATATATATAAAATATTATAAAATGTAATATATCTTTATTAAAATTTAAATCAAATCTAACTGAAATAGTTATACCAAATCAAAATAAATAAGATTACAAAAATACTTTTATGATTTTTTTAAACTATTGGATTTAAAATATAAAAAATAATAATTTTGAAATATAAATCAATTTTTTCTTTTGAAATAAAAAATGTCATTATTAAATTACTATTTAGTATATAATAAAATGTTATATTTGTCGATGTTATATTTTAAATTTTTTAAAACGACTATAAATGGTAGAAGTCTCACAGTGAAAATTTTGTGATCAATGGTTACGTTTTTTTGTTCAGCTCGTCATTTATTTTTAATGGGCTTTGAAATTTTTTTAATGATTAACTAAATGGGCTATTTGCACAGTAGAACGTGTTTTGATTTAAATTGTTAGATATCTGAACCAGTTCAAACTTTTGATATCTAGAGAACCATAACCGAATCAGATCTGAACTGAAATATTGCGGGTATCTGAATATATTTGAACCAGATTTATATACTTAAATATATTAATTATTTTAAAATTTAATATCTAAAAGAGTATACAAAATACATAATTTAAAAAAAATTGTCCAAAATAATTAGAAATATATAAAAATAGTTAAAAGTACATGTTTAAAATAGCTAAATGATACTCAAAATATCAAAAATACTTAAAATATCTATTAATTTTTATCCAAATATTTAATTTAAAACAACTTTTATGTTAAATTTAAGTATTTTAGCATACATTATTCAAATTTATATATTATACAATCCCTCTGTTTTTGTTTTTAGTGTGAGTAGCTTTAGTTAAAAGCATTAATATTAAGAAATTTGTGGATCTTCAAAAAGTATCATCAAATGTATAAATTCAACCACCCATTAAAAGCATATATGAGTTTATTGGTTACACAATATTCAATAAATACAAAAAGTGCATTGAAATGTGAAAACAATTTATATATATTTTGAAATAATTTTTCTCTTTAAAAATACTTACATTTAGAAACATGAGTATTATTTTTATTTTAGTTTTTGAAAAATTCAAAGTATATATGAATTTTAATTTTGTAAAAATAAATAAATGGGTTATCTGAATCTAAACTTTAACTGAACCTGTAAAAATTTGAACCAAATCCGCAAATATCCAAACCGAATTAAATGGTACCTGAATATATATTCTTAATCAAATGTAAAACAAGGTTATTGATAAGAAAATATGTGTTATTTAAAATATTTAAATACAACGTATTTTTAAAGAACTCACTCCAAGTTATCATCTAGTCTATCTTATTAAAACAGAAACATTGTAACTTTTTCTAGGTGGATTTTTAAATTGGACATACTATTAGATATGATATATTTTATGATCCTATTAACTAACAATTAATGTTAGTAAATTATTTCCTTATTCTATGCTAACTTAATACCTTATATACATTCATTTTATCAGTTGGCCCATTTTCTTTCTATTCAAAAAAACATTTTCTTTCCCAATTGATTTCATAACTAACATGCAGTAATGTTAACTTTGAAATTTCATAATCACCATCCAATAAGTCCATGCAATGATCACCATGCAATACATTACTTCTTAACCAATTAATTTTATATAATAGTCGTACTATATGATATATTCAAAGTGGATTCAAATCAAATTTATTAACCCATTACCTTTTAACAATTCAAACATGATTATATATCGGATTACCGGGTTTACTGGCGCGACGATCTAAATTAGATTTGAAAATGTTGATTCAAACACAGTTTTTAAATAGACAAAATTCTTACATATTAAATATTTGTAACATTGTTAACAAAATTTTGAATCATAAAATATTCCGCGGATCATGATCTAGTTTATATTAAATAACAAAACATTCTTTAGATAAAGAAAATTTTGGTACAACATAGTCGGTTTAAATGAAGAGAAAACGAGGGTTTTGTCTTAAAGCCCACCAGAAAGATACGAATGAGAAAAATTAGGTCCCCACACCACACCGCGCATGTGGACACATTTCACCGTTTTAACAGTGACACCCAAACCGTAACCATCCTTCTTAATTGTGAAAACATCCTTCACTGTTTTTTTTAACAATTTTGAAAAAACACACAATTTACAAAATTCCACTAAAATAAACTATGACAGATAGGATCTCAGCAACATACTTTTAAAATCATATATGACATTAAAAAGAAAATTGAAGAGAGAGAGAGAGAGAGAGAGAGAGAGAGAGAGAGAGAGAGAGAGAGAGAGAGAGAGAGAGAGAGAGAGAGAGAGAGAGAGAGAGAGAGAGAGAGAGAGAGAGAGAGAGAGAGAGAGAGAGAGAGAGAGAGAGAGAGAGAGAGAGAGAGAGAGAGAGAGAGAGAGAGAGAGAGAGAGAGAGAGAGAGAGAGAGAGAGAGAGAGAGAGAGAGAGAGAGAGAGAGAGAGAGAGAGAGAGAGAGAGAGAGAGAGAGAGAGAGAGAGAGAGAGAGAGAGAGAGAGAGAGAGAGAGAGAGAGAGAGAGAGAGAGAGAGAGAGAGAGAGAGAGAGAGAGAGAGAGAGAGAGAGAGAGAGAGAGAGAGAGAGAGAGAGAGAGAGAGAGAGAGAGAGGTAGGGCTTTCTTTTATATACCATACAATATACTATTGGAATAGTGTCTTTTTTTTTTGACAAAGAATAGTGTCTTCTTCATCATCTTCTTTATCATCATCACCGTGCAACTTCGTCTTGGTCCTTTCTTTAGTTCCGATTTATAGCTTTTTGACTATTTTTCCTTCTTCTTGTTTGCTTTCTCTTGATCTCAGGTACCTACAAAAATCACAACTTACAAATCTCTCTTCATACTTTCAAAAGCCTACAAACAAAAAAATAAAATAAAAATAAACCCTTGATTTGTTTTTCTTTGTTCCCTTCATGTCTTTTAGTGAATTGTTTTTATAAAAGTTCTTCATGTCGTCAATCTCTATGGACTCTTCCTGCTCCTAATTACTCTCTTCTTATTCTTCCCAAACGATAATTTGATTTCTTTCACAACTTTTTTAACTTCATTGTATGAATTATTTGTAGATTATTACTTTCTTCCACGCAAAGAGGAAGATCTAAAGATGTCATCATCATCATATAATACAAGCGTTGTTCCTTCATCACCCTCAACTCAGCCGTTCTTCATCACCGGCTCCGGCGCCGGAGATAACGCCTTTGACCGAAAAGATACTTTTATGTCAATGATTCAACAACCTAACTCCTCGGCTCCACAACCCAAGAAACGAAGAAACCAACCGGGGAACCCAAGCAAGTACCTCCTATTGACATTCATATATACATCACTTGAGTTTTAATAGATAATTTAGAAGAAAAAAATAAACAGGAGCCCTAATCTTTTATATTCTTTTTTTTTTTTGATAAAGGGCTTGCTGATCCTTTATATTCTTGTATCAAGGTTTCATTATCATAAACCTTTTAGGGAAAAAAAAAAAGAAGATTACATTATATTGCCAGCGTTAGATCAAATTACAATATGCGTGTCTGTGTGTGTGTGATTTGGTTTACTCATGTTTGTAATTGTGTCTTATTGGCTTGATGTAATCCTCATATATTAACTTTTGGAATCCGGATTGGTGATTATGTTTAATTGATCATACAGATCCTGATGCGGAAGTGGTAGCGTTGTCTCCAACGACACTGATGGCTACAAATAGATTCATATGCGATGTATGCAAGAAAGGGTTTCAAAGAGAACAAAATCTACAGCTTCACCGAAGAGGACACAATCTTCCATGGAAGCTCAAACAGAAGTCAACCAAAGAAGTGAAGAGGAAAGTGTATATTTGTCCGGAACCAACGTGCGTCCACCATGACCCCTCGCGTGCTCTCGGAGACCTCACCGGAGTCAAGAAGCATTACTATCGTAAACACGGAGAAAAGAAGTGGAAATGCGACAAATGTTCTAAGCGTTATGCGGTTCAATCGGATTGGAAAGCTCACTCTAAGACTTGCGGTACTAAAGAGTATCGATGTGACTGTGGTACCATCTTCTCTAGGTACGTAACTGATCTCCATCCATTTCATTTAAATAATTTGTCTGTATTCGAGCTAAGGATGAAACGTATGATATATATACATGTTTTGTGTAGTATCTAGATATACCCTCTTATCTAACTCTAAGCCAAGTATATAACAATGGACCATCATTTCTTTTGTATTATACTGATACTATTATAAGTAAAAAAGAGGCATTCATTACTGCATGAAAACGTAGCTTATATACTAATTCAAATAAAAATATACCAACTATATAATATCATATCTGTAACTGAATATATTCGGCCACATAATTTGAACCTCGAGTACACCGCCCATAAAACGTATATAGTGACTATGTACATAGAATCTATCACTGTATTTGTTTGGTTATTGTTTTTTGGGTCAACTATTTGTTTGGTTACTGATGAGTAGTGAATAGAGAAAGACTGAAAAGAAAGTAAGAAAATTTAAAAGATGCTAAATTTGGTCAGATGTATGAGTTGGATCTGTTTTTCCATTTCCCACTTTTGTTTTCTTCTACTTCATTTTGCAGGTTCCCCTTTTTATGAAACTCTCTCTCTTCCTTTGTGGACCCTGTCTTAACTCTTGCTCTCTCTAAACATATACATATATGTTCTGGTGGACATTCGATGCCGTTCTAGGGTTTCTTTCTTTATTTTCATGGTTTGTGTTAAATACGCTGTTGTAGAATGTGGCTGACTTATATTAACATTCCTGGGTTTTGCATTAAATGAAGAAGCTCTTTCATTAAAGTAGCAACTGACTCGGCCTTTAAATTCTTCTATCATTCTTTCCTATAAATGGTACTCCCTCTGTTTTTAAATAATAGATGTTTTGAGATTTTCACACTTTTTAATAAAACATATTAAAACTTACTTATTAGTGCATAGTTTTTTGTTATTTTATATTTCCTATATTTCTAAACCAATAAGATTTCAAAAAATGCAATTAATGTTTTTGAGATTCACAATTATTCATAATTAGTTGACAAAAATTACATTGAAAATATGAAAAATATATCTTTTTGAAATAAAAAATTTTTCTAGAACATACATCTTTTAAAAACAGAGGGAGTAGTACAATAACGATAGCATTCATTAGATAATGATGATTCACGCCAATTTATATATGCTCAATATATAAAGTTATTATATATATATTGCAAACTTCATACAATATAAATTCTATAAATTAATATTCGATAAATTAATTAATATAATAAACTAATAAATTTTATCAGCTAATACATAACAAAAATATTTGATAAGATAATATCTATTTTTATAAAATTTATATAAATATATAGTTCTATTAAAATTATAAATTAATAATTTAGATATATAGTTTATACAAGTACAAACAAAACACTATATTATTTATCTTATATTCACAGTGGAGTACATTCTATTGTTTTTAACGTTGTATTATATTTTGATAATTTTCAGTAAAAATTTATTAAATTACATTTAAACTTTATATTTCATGTATCAAATAATATAATAAAAATAATATAAAATCGGTCCAAAATAATCAATTTATATGGTGAAATCAACTATTTGTCTTATTTTTCTAAAACAAATATATTATAAAATAAAATAAAATATAAAGGAAATTTTTTATTAATTAATAAATCTGTTACTCGATAAAATATCATAATCTTAACATTATTAATTTTTTAGTTTTTGCTGTCTATATAATCCAAAAAGTTTACATCCATCATTGTCTTGTTACATATTTGTCTGAATCGTGGGCTATTTGTTTTGCAGACGCGATAGTTACATTACACACAGGGCTTTCTGTGATGCACTGATACAAGAGACCGCTAGAAACCCTACCGTGACCTTGACGTCAATAACAGCTGCTAGCAGCGGCGCCGGCTTCGGTGGATTTCACGGGAGACTCGAGGGTGGCAACGCTCTCTCCCACCACCATTTGAGTGACCATACTAACTCCGGATTTTCGTCTTTCTCAGGTTACAATCTAAACATTCCATCTTCTGAAAATAGCAGAGACTTTGTTCCGCAAACGTCAAACCCTAACTTCTTGATCCAATACTCATCGAGCCAAGGAATAGTGACTGTACCAAACAACAACAACGATCAGAGTTTCATGAACCAACAAGGTCTGATCCACTTTGATCCAGTCAATAACATAAACCTCAAGAGTAGCACCACCAACAACAGCTTCTTCAACCTTGGATTCTTTCAAGAAAACACCAAAAACTCAGAGACGACTCTTCCTTCTCTATACAGCACCGATGCTCTTGTTCATCACGGTGAAGAAAGCTTGAACGTGAATTCTAACGTGTCAGCCACGGCACTGCTTCAGAAAGCTACTCAATTGGGTTCAATCACAAGCAACGATCCTTCTGCTTTGTTCAGAGGCTTAGGTTCTTCGTCTAACTCGTCAAGCGTGGTTGTTAATGACTTTGGAGGAGGGCATATTATGGGGAACGATAATAACGGTAACCTTCAAGGTCTAATGAACTCAGTAGTGGCCGTAAATGGCGGTGGTGCTGGCGGATCCGGTGGCAATATCTTCGACGTTGACTTTGGAAACAATAATGGAAATATGAGCGGCTCGGACAACTTAACTTTGGATTTTCTTGGCGTTGGAGGAATGGTGAGAAATGTTAATCGCGGCGGTGCTGGTCGTGGCCGTGTTCGTGGAGACGTTTCTTTGATTGGTGAACTGAAGTTTCCTGAATAAAATAATCCGTTTGTAAGAACTTAATAATGCCTTATTATTACAGACCCTATCATTAGGTGATAATTTTGCTACCTTCGTTTGTTGTTTTCGTAATCTATATGTTATAGATCTTTGTGAACTCTTTCTGTCCAATTTTGATTGGAGTTTGTCTTTGTTTAGTTGTTGTTATATAATAAAAATAATGTAAATTTCGAGGGTTAATGGAATGGATATATTTTGTTAGCTACAATTTTTAATATGTTCGAATGTAAAAGAACATATAATACATTTTGGCAAAAAGTTTTCGTATATTCGTATGTGTATTTAAAGTAACACTAGATTTTGACCCGATCAATTTTCATTTTTTTTGTTTATACTAAATATTATACATAGTTTGTAATGTGTGTACTAATATCATATATTTAAAAATAACAATGTACTTAGTTACATCGAATATTTTTTGTATATATTCTAAAGTAAATTATACGACCAATATTTATTGGATATCATATAAACAAATCAAGCATTTGTATAATTAGATTTATGTATAAAATATCTAGAAAATAAATTTCTAAATTAAAAGTAAAAAACATATATAATACATTAGTTATAACATTTGTAAAAAAATAAAAATATAGACAATTTATTCCATAGAATATTCAATTTGTATAGTTGTATCAATAATTTTCAAAATAGAGAAAGTGTATGCACTGTGAAAATATTTTAAATCACGTTAGCAAAATTTCCAAAAAGTATAGATTTTTTTGAAAATTTTAATTAGTTAAAATAGCTAGGAATGTAATCTAAATTTGTAATAAGTATTTATCTGTATAAGTGATTATATATATTTTAAAAATTTACCCGATTAAATAATTGTTTATATGACATTTTTAAACATAATAATTTATAATTTATATTGAGTAATTTTATTTTGTTTTATAACCCATCAATTGTATAATTCATACTTTTAGAATATGATCCAATATATCCGTATAAATGTATTTTTTATGGATCAAAATTTATGATAATGTATAATAAAATTGTTGTATATATTATTTAAAATATATGGTGTTATATATTTTATATTTTCAACATTTATCATACTGAACTTACATTGTGGTATTATTTATATGAAAAATATATGTGACATAATATTTTTATATATTATATAAATGATTATTTTAATGTGACTTTTATTTTTAGTTATTAATAATAAATAATAAAAATATAATTACATGTTTAAAAATAATAATGTTTGTTAAATATTTAAAGCTATGTTTATTAATTATTTCCAAACACACACACATATATAAGAAAATAGGAAAAAAACAATGAATAATATAAGTTAGGTTTATTAGTTATTGTTGCCAATTTTTTTTATTTTGAATTCGATTTTAGAAATGTATTAATTAAACAGAAAAATAAAAAATCATAAAAAGTAATCCACATTAAATAGAATTTGGTTTTGGAAATACATTAATTAAACCAAAAAAAGACAAAGAATTTTTAGGAAACACACATTAAATAACTGAAAAAGACAATCATTAATATAGAAAGATTAATTAAATGTTCAGTGGCATATCATTGTAAATAATACTAAAAACTAAGGGGTATTTTAAAGTGTACTCCTGTTTTGATAGAATAGATTCCGTGCTATTTTTCAACCACTCTATTTTTTGCTCTAAGATTGAGTTTAGAATAAAAGTGCTCCAATGGTATTCTATTTCTCACTCTATAATAGAGTGAAAAATAAGTTTATTCCAAATATATAGTAAGTTTTTTTTTGTTCATCACTTTATTTTCTACTCTAAAATAAAATATCATTTTTTTTGTTCATCACTCTATTTTCTACTCTAAAATAAAGTATCTTTAGAGTAAATTCTAACTCTATTATAGAATCACTCTATTTTAGAGTAAAAAATAGAGCAAACCATTGGAAAATTTAACGCCGCGGCTGAAACTGGTGAAGAAATCACATTTTACACATATATTTTTTTGAAAGAATGTTAAATTTATTCAACAAAAAAAAACTGTTTTACATACAAAATGTGACTTTTATACTATGACATAAGACATCATAGTATATTAGAGCTGAATATGTTTTTTATAAGAAACAGAGCATCTCCCTCCTGTCTTAACTCTCCCGAGAACGGAACCATGCTACCATTGCTCCATCAAATCATCTTGTTCTTCTCCGCAGGGAGGAGATCCGATTGTTTTATCAATAGACCTGATGAGAATGTCTGATGTTTTGTGCTCTTCTCCATGTCTCCTCCCATTTCTCTCTCTCCATATAGTATGTATTGAGACCTGAAATACATATTTCAACAGAAATTGATGTATTCCTTGTCTTCCTCGATTCTCCAAAATCTGCAGAATGTTGCTCCAGTATGCTGTATAGCTAGTACCCAGGATCCTCATTGTTAAATTGGCCCAAATTCGAGAAGAGTAAGGACAACTGAAAAAAGAGATGATCTCTTGTTTCTGTTGGTGCCAGACATAGCACACATTGGGTATCTATCTGAGGACACCAGTGGGAGATGCGATCAGTAGTAGCAAGTCGGTTGTGGATAGCCAACCAAAAGATAACTGAATATTTAGGTGTAGCGCCTGATTGGTAACCCAATTTAATACGGTTGGAATCCTACTTGGGGAGATTTGATTTACTCTGAATGATGTAAGAGTAGGTAACCGTTAGTGAGTAAATTTTAGAGTTCATTTTCTTATGTTTATGTTTATCATTGATCCACGTTTCAGTTTCAATAAAATGTTTGTGTGTAGTAAGTTCGCATTAAATATTTGTTTGTTTATGTAGACGAAGGTGATCTATCTTCTTTTTACCTTTTTCTGGTGTGTTTTCAGATGAAGGTGCTTCAAAAATCTAGAGGCGTGGGATACCCATTCTTCTTGACTATCTTGGTGGATCAGTTTTTCTGTCAGCGGCTTCGTCCATTTAACTTAGTCTTCGTCGTGGATGAAGGGTGTAGCTGAAGGCGCTTATGAATGGAGATAATTGGTTTCTAGTCCATTTTGGATTTGTAGTCTATTCCAATTTATTGGCTTAACATCAAACCGGGTCCAATGCAGGCTGTGAGTTGTTTTTATGTTTTTTTTTTAAATTGTATTTTATTGGTTGTAATCAAACATCTAAAAATATTTAATACAAAAACCTGTTTATAAAGTAATTCAAAATCCTATGTAGATGAATTTCATAATAACTTGCGTGTATATTGATATACATATCCCCTTAGTATTAATAGAGAAGCAATTAAAAAGAACAACCTTTAAAGAGTAGAATTATTACCATGTTGCCATTTTGCATAGGTGTCTTCTTCACAATTCACCTCAGTCTTCCTATGCATTAATCCTTAAATTACTAGATTATTTACATCAGTTGCCATTGGTATGTCACAAATTTACAGCATGATTTTTTATTACATTTTGACTATAGTTACTGATTTTTGTTCTTGATGACATAATCTATGGAACGTAGTGGTAACTGAAACCAAATTAATGATTGATAGCTAACTATTTCTATAATTACGACCATGACTTATTCAAAATGTAAATGTTAATGTGTCTCGCTCTCTCTCTAAAATGTTAACGTTTCTTGGTTAAAATTTTTATAATACGAAAATGCAATTAATATTCCACCATCTAGAAGTCTTTTGGTTCTGGTTCACAATCTCTTACTTATTAATCAAGAAGCATTTTTAAAAACTAACCTTTAATTTATAAATTATTTACAAGCATGCCATTTTCCTTAGGTGTCATCACCATAATCTCTTTCACAATACTTAACTACCAAACCATCTATTACTACACTAATTACAAGAATACCACTGGTCATACCAATCATTAACAATAAACATGTGAATCATTTATTTTAATAAAAAGACTATACGCATCATTCATTTTCGTTTGTATTCATATTCTGATATTTAACACTATGAGTCTATGACATACATGAATAATAAATCATGTTTCATTATTTGTATCATAGATATTATTATAATTCAAATTAACATTTCTAACAACACAATATATTTAGTGTTACTACAACATATCTCTTCATAAACTTCATTAGAAAAAATATGTGCAGTATATAATCATGATTATATGTTTTAAGTTTAGCAGTGAAATGTGAATGTTTTATGATCAAATGAAGTGCATATGAAGAGGCCCACATGATTGTATGTACAGGTCATGTAAACTCACAGATTTACATGATCATATTGAATAATTTACAAGAAAAAAACAATTTCGAAATGCCTCTGGTTCATCTTATAACTGGTCAAAAAAATTTTTTTATAAAAAAATTAGTTTTAGCAAAAAGAGAGCTGGTAAAAAATAATCTTGTGGTAAGAACATTTAGTTGATCGTAATCAATATCCATTATTAAGAACGTACATTACAAACATGATTTGCAAGGACGAATTGAAATCATTTTTAGTTATGGAAATTAATAATAAATTACATTAATTTCATTTAGATCTATACGATTATACAAGACCTTAATTATGGGTCAATTTTTTTATATATAATTTTACCTATATTTGGTAATAATAATATAATGCTTACCATGTTTCAAAGGATAGCGTGAATTTAGGATGAAAATTCATATGAGTTGATTTATTGAATATTTGTAGCCTAATTAAGGTGATATCTACTTAAATTAAAATATACATCATCTGAAAATACATACTTATATTTTGATATTTTCATTTAACATATATTGAAAATTAAATATTTTAATTTTGAAATATTCATCGTTTTTAAATGATTATAAATTATCGAAACCACTAAACATTTGACATTTAAAAAAGTTTGTCGGTGTAAAATTTTGTTATGCAAATATGCAAATAATCATAAAATCATATGAGTAAGAACCTCCTTTAATAAATATTCATATTAAAAGTATACTATATATCTATGTTAATATCATTTAAATTAGTTTATATATCATATACGATAGATAAGATTGATTGTTTTCATTTATTTATCCTAAAATGATTGCGAATAAACAAGAACAGTCGTTTCATTTATATGCGCACGTCAATTTATTACATAATAGTAACTGAATTTTTAGTTATTTAATATATAATTATTATTTTATAATATGCAGAAAACATAAGATAAGAAATAAATATAATATATTTATTCTGCACAAGACGCAAATCTTAATATAAGTATGTATCTCTTTAATAATTTTAGATTTTAAACATTGTCTAAATATCAGGTCAAAACAAATGAACGAAATGATAATAAACTCAAAAATTAATATTTATATCGAGAATAACCAAAATGAAAAGAAAAAAACGACACAAAAATGAGAAAAATATTCAAAATAGATAGGATTGGTACGTGAACATAAATTTCTCATAACCATAATTAACTTTTAAAATGCTAAATCAATATTTTTAAAATGACATAGTTTCATTATAACCAAATATAGTAGGTCTGAGATTCTTCGACCTAAATGTTAAGTTCTTATGCGATAAGTGATTTTATAACGTACAATATTTTCAAAAATATGACCAGTTCATCAGTAAACAAATTATGCACTTATCAATTTTTTTTTTAATTGTTTAAATGCCAAAAAAAATAATTCGATTAAGAATATAAAATTTATTTTTCCGTGTGATATTTGTTAAATATTTTTTATATAAATTCACCATGCCCAAGGCGCAGGTCATATCCTAGTATATATGTATATTGATATACATATATATATGTATGTTGATATACATATATATATGTATATATTTATCAGAAAATATGAGTATATACATGTTATTTTTTGTTAAAGGAGTATATACATGTTATATTTAAACTATTTGTATAAATTATGTTTTTTCAAACCAACATGAATATCGACTGTGTAAATTATTGTTGCGCCTGTTTTTCTTTTACTAATATGAATAAAAATAGTTCATTTAACTAATGCGAAACTGATTATACGCATCACTGGAGTATAACTATGACGGGTCTGTTCAAGCGGTTTGATGTCCAGTTTGATTTTGAAACCGATGAAACTAATGAACCTTTTCTGGCATATATACATATATCATTTATATGCCTTTATATGACTGCGTATTATATAAATGCATACGTAGATATATAAACATTAATTTGATATATAAATATCAATATAGTTCAGTGGATTTGCTGGTTCTTATGGATCTCCAGAAATAAACTCATCTTTGAAAAGAAACCTTCAACCGCAGAAAAAGGTCATCACAAACTCAATCGTCGCATTAGGAAATGGGAGAGAGCTCAATCTCCGAAATTAAAACAGTCAGCGCCTCAATCGATCTCCCTACAGCCTCTTGCTCATCGATCCCTCCCACCGTACACGATTTGTTGTAATACCGATGCAGCATGGCGAGCCGACACAGGAAAAGCGGGATTGGCCTGGATCTTCACCACCCTCCAAGGGCAAGAGCTGAATCGGGGTTCTCTGTTTCAAAACCATGTCTCTTCAGCTTGCATGGCGGAAGCTCTGGTGGTGAAAAAAACGCACTCTTCCACGCGATCGACCTCAACTACAATCACATCTGGTTAAAATCAGATTCTCAAGTGCTCATCGGAGCAATCTCAACGGGACGTCATCCGATCGAGCTCTACGGAATACTTTCGGACATCGCTTCGCTATCGTCTTCCTTGTCTTTCTGTCGTTTCTCTTTCATCAAAAAAGAGCTTAATGGGTCTGCGGACTTACATGCGAAGATCCGCTTACATTCTGACCCAGATCTAAGTTTTTGTAACAACTGAAACCTTTTCATCTTTAACTGAATTTGTGGCCCAAAAAAAAAAAAAAAACTAGATTCACAACCCACGCTGCACATGCAACTATGAGCACATCTATTCTATTAATTCTTAAGCATGACCTATTGATATTTGTTGTGTCTAATTTAAAATATAATACATCTAAATAATTATCCAAATAATATGACCACTTTAATAAAATAGTTTTGTAACTTCCACTTTTGTTCCGATAATTGTAGTAACCGTCTTCTGACTAAAAATGTTTAACTGCCTATGATAATTACAAAGCCCACATGATGAGCCAACAATTCATTCCAACTACAATCATATCAAGCAACATATATGATCATATATTAATCGGATGTATTGAATTATATATTGTTGATGTAACCATAACTTCAGCATAATAATCGGATGCACATTTTCTATTTACATCTAAATATTTTTATTTAGTCAGACAAAAACTAAAATTAACTAAAGATGAGAAAAGTGCGGGATAGCATCAAAATCGTCAGTTACTAATTACTTCAATCAACATATTTTGAAACTGCTTCTAAATTCTCTAGAGGATAGCATCTAAAAATATAAGGTAAACATCTTCTATTTGATACCTAATTATATGGCCAATATCTAATTTAAATTTTGAGTATATTTTGAATGTGTATTTGATATTTATGGAAGTTTATAAACATATATTTTTCAGGTTTTAGTTTAACGGGTTTTAAATAGGTTATTCGATTAAAAATATTTATTAAAATGTGATTTTACTTAAAGTTATAGAAGACCATATTAACCTATTTATATATATATATATATATATATATATATTAAAATATTTTTTTCAAAATTTTTGTCCGGGTTTCGGTGCGGGTTAGATTTGATATTGGTTTTTAGATGTAACACTTTAATAACCATTCGAGTAAACAGGTCAGATCTAACAGAGTATGAGATTTTGATATTTGAGTTAATTCGGAGTCGAATTTTTGGGTACGCATATTCTTAGTAATTGTGTTAAATAACTACTAAGAAAATATAATATGTCGCAAAGCTTTGGAGTGCATATAACATAAATATATAGCTATACAACTTAATTATATTAAACTAAATTAATATAAAATTTATGAAATTTATATAGTTATCAAAAATTATATTAAATTAAATTAATATTAAATATTAATAAAATTACAAACATAACATAAATAAATATTAAATTTCTCAAAAATATTTAAGCAGAATCTAGAACCTTTAATTTTATTTTTAAAAAATATCTTATTTTTTAGTAATACACATATAACAACTAACCGGTCAAAAAACAGTTACACAATCCGTTTAAAAAAAGTTTAAACTGATACGTGGCAATTTGTTGAATGGACGACAGTTAATTGTTTTTTGCTGGTTACAACCTGTATTTTATAAAAATAATATTTCTTAAAAATATAAAACAGAAAATATATCCGTTCTTTTAACAGCGGATCATAAGTTTGGTCAAACTATTTGAAAAATCGATTTGCGGGTGCGGGTTATGAGTATTTTATGCGGAGTGAGTGTGGGTTGGTGAATTTTGGATCGCGGCTATCCGTGGACCCGCAAAGTATTTAAAAAATAAAAATTAAAAAGTAATTTTTTAAATACAGGAGTTTAAAATAGTAACTTAAAAATTTTAATCATGTATAAATTTTTATTTTAAATATATTTTTATAATAGTTAAATTAAATAATGATTTTTAAAATATATATATAACCCGTAGATAACCACAAAATTAAGCGGAGTGGATGCGGGTACAAAATTATTTGTTTTCGGGTTGTGTGAGTCAGATTTTTTTAACAAAACAAAACTGAAAACCCACGGGTTGACGGGTCAGTGGGGCGAATTCGACCGCAATCTAACCTTAACCGTGCTATACCGGATCCATTTTTAAATTACCCTTATTTAATAAAATATATTTTGGTTAAGATTTATATACAAATATGATTACAAAAAAATACAAATATATTCACAAAAAACAAAAATATCAAAAATTGAATTTAAAACAAAATATATACCCGCCCTTTTAAGGGCGGGTCAAAATCTAGTTCAGTAATAAAACGCCAACCATATCGGAAATATTCCAATAAGTCCAAACAGAAGCATCCAATATCTCCCTGTTATTCATATCATGTCGTAATTGACTGACTATTCATGCTATGTTCAATCATGCTATTTAATATTAATAAGTAACGAGTTCTATTCTATATGTTTTGTATTATTTTATCTGTCCGATGGTTGCTTGCTTGGTTATCATCAGTGTTCAAGAAAGTCTTATGCACTCAGGTCATTTCCAATTCAATTCTTTTTTTTTCTAAACTAGAATAAAAGTGAATATAAAGTAACAAATGCATTAATCCAACTTCATATTTTTATTTAAAGTTTACTTTATAAAAGTGAATATAAAGTAACAACTTCATATTTTTATTTAAAGTTTATTATATAAATAAAGTAATCTATTTTTTGTTTATTCATAACTCCATTATAGAGTGAAAAATGAAGTAAGGTTGAAATATTTTTACTTCATATTCATTTTTACTCTATTTTAAAGAAAAATATAGAGTAATATATTGGCATGTTCTAAACATAAGATTATTCAATGATTATACAATGCCTAGTACCTAAAACATTTAAGCGGATGCAGATTATTAGTTAGATAATTTAGGTGTTTATAAATTATAATATATTAAATATATTATATTATATTAAATATCTAATTTAAAAAATCTAAATTTATATTATTTCTTTTATAAATTTCATAATATAATATATTACCTATAATAATTTATAAATAATTATATATATATATATGTATCATTTATAATAATTATAATTATAATGCGGTTTACAAGCTAATAACCACTTAGACCGTTTTTAGAATACTGGTAATGACAAACCCCATAAGTTTGCTAAACTATTGTTTTGTTTGACAAATAGATATTTATATAAGGCTCACTCAACACTATCTATTTATATAAAGTAGAGTTCCCTCTCGCGAGAGCTTTCCACCTCAGATTCCATGTCACAAAGTAGAGTAATTTCGAGCTGACACGTGTCCCATTCTACAAAGTGCACCGTTTCATTTTCTCTGGTTTGGGCTTCGATTGTGCACTCTAGGATACTCGAGGTTTCTTTTGCGACTTTTCACCGTCTTTGTTATGCTTCGTTTCATCTCACCAGATACTTAGAAATCTGTAAACGTTACAAAATCTGGATGAATTCGAGCATCGTCTTTAACGCTGTCTTTAACAATACATCAACGAATACATCTCCCTTGAATTTCTTTCTCCAAATCTTCAACTATAAAAAGGTTCGTTCTATTCCCTGAAAATTCATCTGTTCAATCATCTCAAATAATAAGCTTCTCAAAAAAATCCAGTGCTAATAATGGCTATCTCCGCTGTTATCATAGTTTGAGGGTTGGTGAGCAACTCATCCTCTTCAATTATTTCTTGAAAAGCAATTGTTTCTCGATTCACTCATGACCGTCAATCTATTTCTTGAAAAGTTGTAGATTCCCGATTTGAATGATTATTAAGGTTTTATTTATTGATGTTTTGCAGGCGGAGAGAAAAAGAATAAAAGGATGAGAGATTAGATCCGTTGTTGAAGTTCGATTGCGATGCCTTTTAGAAGCATGGTCTCCGGATATAACTCGATGGGTTCGATCACATGCTCTGTTCTGTAATTGGTTTCTTCGTTGAGGTTAAATCGAAGAACAGAGGTTGAACAGAGGCTCTGTCGTGGATTTGTTTACCATCATCTGTCTTTCAACAACTTTTTGATTTGTTTATCTTTGCCAATTGGGTTGGGATTCTTCATAATATGACGACTTTTATGCGTCAATTGCGGAATTCATGAGAAAATAATTAATTCTGATTTTGATTCATCAATCAAAGATTCATACTTTGATTTTGGTGTTTTTGCTTTTTTCTATTTAGTATTAGCATCATTGTGACCGATAATGGGATATCTTCAGCATAATGTCGTGCTTTTGTTTCTTTTTTTTTTAACTTTATTTTCTAAAGGTGAGCCAAATGGTGAATAAATAAACAAAGGGTCTAACTGGTGACCATTAGAGGAATACTAGGAATGAGTAGAGAAAAAATGCAGAAGAATAAATTTATAGGAACTTTAGTTATCACGTCCTGCTTTAGTTATCACGTCCTGCTTTGTTGAACATAGAGCCAAATTCAAACCTCAAAAAGATAGTGTTTAAGAGCATTCAGGTTAGAGGGGGATTATAAAATAGAGCCACCGCAAATGATCCAAGACTCACTCAAGAAGATATTGTTCCTAAACAAATTGGGTTATGCAAGTGAAGAAATTAACTCACAGACTTGGATTTGATGAAATTAATCTAATAATAGACGCAACAATAAACAGAAACTGTAAATCAACTATTATCAACAAATAAAAGACTTCGTCCTGAATCATGTGCTCACCAAAGTTGTGACCTCATAAGAAAGTAAGAAAAGTTTATATATTTCTAAATTTATTCTTTGACTTTTTATTACATTATTGTTCACAAAATAAAGTAAAGCTTAATAATCAAGTGTATAAAGTTTAACAAAAGAAAAAAAAATAATTCTTCAAATCATAAAAAAAATAAAAAATGGAGACAAAAATAACAAAATCAAATAATAAATATATTTTAAAATAATTATCAAAATTTAATCATAAATTAATTTTTTTTTATTTTCACTTCCCGCCCGTAGGGCGGGGTTACCCTAGTATTTATATATTTGAACTTCAATAAAAATTCAAGACTTATCCGACCCAATCTATTGATCAGGATAAGATAAGTGTCAATAATCTTCATGTAACCTGTGATATGTGTTTTCTTTTTGAAAAAATAACCTGTGATATGTTGACAAAAAACATTAAATAACAGTTGCGTTAAAAATCGGAAAAACTTTGATCCACCGAAAATCTCCACTTCTCTCTCTAAATGATAAAGGTGTGGTTTGCTAAAATAATTTAAACTAGCTATGCTCACGCTGAAGCCTAGATACTATGGCATAGATTGGTATAGCGGATGAAAAATCAATAGCATTATGATGTAGAAAGTGTATGTTTTCAATAAAATTTTAATAAAATGATGTAAAATAGTAGTAGTATGCAATTTCAAAATTATCACAAAAGTTAGTATATAATATATTTAGTTAAAATAAAATATCTTAAATTATAATATATTAACAATATAATTTTTACTAAAACAATGGATTTTATTTAATTATATAAATTAAATTAAATTAAATTTTAAATGTGAAATATTATTATTTAAAAAATGTATATTTTATTTTTAGATATAAAATAATTTTTGATATTACTAAATAAAATAAATTAATTATATAATATATATATATTATCATTATTTATATATTGGTAGAGCAGTAAATGATTCATATATAATATTATCATAAAAATTAATATATGACATATAATTTATTTATTTATAAATAATATTTATTTTTTATTTTATAATATATAATATAAAATATATGTGTGTATATATATTATTTTATGTTTTTATTAAAAAATAATGAATGATTATTTTATGTTTTTATTAAAAATAATAAATTATATGTATAATTTCATAAATTATATTATATTTCAAATTTGAAATATTGTTCTTTTTAAAGTTTTAAAAAAATTTAGTCACAATTTTTATAAAAAAATATAAATTTATTTTTTGATTATGAACAAATTTTTTATATATTTAAATAAATATAAATTAAATATATAATTATTTTAAATGTTTATATATTCTTCATATGAGAGAGCATTGAGTAAAGAATTTGGAGACTATTAACATTTTGTAAATGAGTTTTTTAAAATGATTTTGTAATAAATATTGATTGAATAATAACGATCATTATGTTTGTGTTTATACACTGTCAATCAAGTCCTATGTGTTTTATTTGTTTTTGTACTTTAAAATTTACTGTTTTAATATTACAAATGAACTTGTCAAATTATATAATACAAAAGTTAAAGCTGTAAAATATTTTAGGCCGCGCAACTGATTTAAAATTACTTTGATAAATGGGCTTCATAACCAATATAACATTTTAATTACTGCAGCCCACAGCCTTCTGTATGCAACAGATTCGTAATGGGTAGCACTGATTTAATGGAGTTTAGGTTCGTTTACCGATCAATAAAATTTCGTTATTTCATATTCTGTATTTTAGAGAAAAGAGACAAAATATTATCAAACTATATTATATTTTTAAAACTAAAAGACAAAAATAAATAAAAAATAACAGTAGTTACAAACAAAAACACTGTAAAAAAAATAATACCATTAACAAAACACTAAACCATAAATCTTAAATCTTAAACTTTTGGATAAACTCTAAATTTTTGGATAAACCCTAAATCCTTAGATAAACAATAAACTTTATAAATCATGAATCCTATGATTTAAGATTTATCTGAGAGTTTATATTTTACCCAAAAATTTAAGGTTTAGGGTTTGGTGTTTGATGTCTGCGTTAAAAATATATTTTCTTAAATCTAAGGATTTAGGATTATACAAGGGTTTAACGTTTACCAAGGATTTAGAATTTAAGATTTATGGTTTAGTGTTTTAGTGATGGTATTTCAAAAAAAAAAATTGCAATTACTATTTTTCTTCTTTATTTATTTTTATTTAAAAACATAACAAAATTTAATAATATTTTATTTTAAAAAAATATACTAAATATAAAAAATAAATTCTTATTGGTTGGTGAACCTGCTGGAGGTAGAAGTCAACAAATTAAGTCTACTGATTTCTAGTCTACTTTGAACGTCTATTGGTTCGAAGTTTCTAGTCTACATGCTTTATATTCTTTTCATCTTATACATATAGAGAGTTTACACATGAGATGTCATAATAAAAAAAAGTTTACACATGCTACCTTGATCTTCATAGATTTCAATACTAGAATTCCTTTTGTATGTTTCTAGAAAAGTAAATAGATCTACAAAAGAGTTAGCAATATAGAAACAAAACATTCATCAATGATCTATGAATGGTATTATAAATTCTAGAACAGATATAATAATGATCCCAGAATTTTACTAACCTAGCGTTAAGGATGAAGGTCTAACAATGGTGACTGGTGTTTGTCCGCAATTTCGCAGATGATAATATTATACGAAAATATATGTCATGTTTGTAATGTTATAATTTCTGAATAATAATTAAAATATTAAAATTTTAACATTTAATAATTTGATAATCAAAAATTTTAGTATCTATTTTTAGAAGAGCTGTGAAATTTAAGATAATTTAACAACATAAATATAAGTCACTAAAAGTATTTTTCTTAAATACAAGTATTATTACAATTGGTTCAAGTAATTGATTGTAAATTTCCCTTTTAAATTTATTTTAACATATGAAAAACAAAAACACTTTAGCCATAAATAAATGTATTTTGTGTAGTTCCAGGAAGATGGTTATAAGCTTCTATATATAGCTCTGGCATCTTCATTGATGATTTGTTTTGTTTATTTTTCTTTCATTTGTTTGCTTGTTTTCAATTATTTTAAATTTAACAAAAAAAATAATGGTTTTGTGTCTTTCTTTCAAAAGATTTGGCAAAACAAAATTTTTGGATATTACTAAAACTAAACTTTATTTTTATATATGAATTAGGTGTTAATAGTATTTAAATCTAAATTCGCAAATAATTGATTGTAAAACTAATTTTTATTTTAGCACTGAAAATAAATAAAAATCTAAAATATCAACTATTGAAATTTTAAGATTTCACCTATGAACGTATATGTAACAAAAAAATCAGTTAAATAATTTATATTTTAATATATAAATGAATACTGTTTTATAATTTTATATGATATAAATGAATTGTTTTAAAGTATAATAACCATAAGTCACTTAAATTACTTCTATTTTAATAGGTAAGAATAATAAGTGTGAAATAATTCTATATGATTTATAAATCATTATAAATATACATTTATACATTTATAAAAAAAAAAAAAAAAAAAAAAAAAATTAGATCTAGAAGCATTTATCATTTTGCATCTAAACAATAAGTGCTCAAGATTTATATAAATAGATTTGATAAAATTCTCATTAATGATTTAGAAATTCTAAGAAAGTGATTTTGTAGGCCATAACTAATTTTTTAAAAAATAATTTCAAAATCTTGTGTGATTTTTAAAAAACATAAAATTTCTATTAATGCTTTATATACAAAGCTAATTCTTTATATAAGAATATACAAACATTATATTTTTTCTATAAAATATATTAAATATTTGAAATAATTATAAATAAATAAATTATAATAAAAATTTGATGAAATATTATATATTATTTCTATAATTATGCAATTAGTTACCATAAATTATTATTTGTAATATTACTTATATTTTTTGGAAACTTTTATTAACTGGTTCTAGAGTTTCCTTTTAGTTTTAGATTTGATTAAAATAAATATTTAATAAAAATCAACAACCAATCAAATTATAACAATTTTTGAAACTTCACCTGTGATCGACACATCAGCAAAAAATATTTAAGTGATTTTTCAATTAATATATAGGGAGAGATTTTTCAAAAAAGTTATTTTTAGTTTTGATTGATACGTTTTTATTTTATGAAAAAAGCAATCAGTGTTATTTCTAATTTTATATCCATCATTAATATTCTTTTAATTTAATTAAATTCGAATTTTGATCAATTTATTTAAGGAAATTAATTATTTTTTTAATTTTATATGGTACAATCAAGAAAATAAGTTATGTATTTAAGGGTAATATGGTAAAAAGATCAGAAAATCATGGAAAATCTTTATGTTACTTTATCTATTTTTTTGAGGTTGTTGTAACAAATGTCCCAATGAACAAAATTAATTTCTCGGATACTAATTTTAAATCTGTCGTAACTCTCATATTAGACAATAGTCTCTTATATTTTTAATCTATTAAGAAAACAATTTTCTAATACAAAATAGATTTTCTGTTTGTACACTTAAATAAATACGTCTGGACCAAAAAGTCCTACAATGTCTATGGTAAGTGGATATCTTTAATGAAATTCAGCTTATATTACAATATATTCATCCAATTAAAACTCAGTAAGAGAATAAAATCGATCTCACAAAGACTTTAAGTAGTGAAGAAATGAATAAAGATGAACATTTTTTTCTTAACTTTCCTAAGAAATCATACTATCATCTATAGGAATTTTTTTTTCCTTTTCATTCTTTTTCATTTTTGTAGAGTGTTACAGGTGAAATTGATTTTTCAATGAAGGTCTAACCGATAATCATACAAGAATACTATAACTAAATAAGAAAAAATAGATAAGAATAAAATTGTGAGAATAAAAAAAAAGAGATTCTTGGGTTCACCAACCAATAGGAATCAAGTATTTCATAATTAATATCTTTTAAAAAAGGAAACAAAATATTGTCAAGTTATATTATGTTTTTTAAAATAAATAAAATAAAAACAAATAAAAATAATAGTAGTTATAAAAAATGATTTAAAAAAAAAATATTTTTAACATCGTCAAAAAAAAACCCTAAACCCTAAACCCTTGAGTATATTCTATACCCTTGAGTATACGCTAAACCTTTGGATAATCTTAAACTTTAAACCCTAAATTCTAGTATATGCAACAAAAATTTAGATGTTTCAACGCCGTCATCGAAATACTAAACCTAAAATCATAAACTCTAAATCCTAAACCCTTGGATAAACTCTAAACACTTGGATAATCCTAAATTTTAAATCAAAAACACTAAACACTAAAATAATAAAAATACTAAACCCTTAATCTTAATCCCTGAACTCTTTTTACGATTAAGGATTTGGTATTTTTAAGATTTAGTGTTTAATGTTTTTAGTTTAGAGTTTATAAGGTTTAGTATTTTGATGACGAAGTTAAAATATTTTTAAACTTTTTTTGCATATATTACTATTTTTATTTATTTTTAACATTTTTTATTTTAAAAACATAATATAACTTGGTAATATTTTGTTTCCTTTTTCAAAATATATCAATTGTGAAATGAGTGATTCCTATTGGTTGGATGAACCTCTAGGTTCACTCTAGGGGTGAACCCAAAAATAAATCTAAAAAATGACTGTTTTTTTTTTTGGTTACTTGTTTTTTTTTTTGAAATGACTGATTCTTCTTAAATGTTTAGAAGAACAATACTTTTTAAAAAATGAAGGAAAAGAATGAACAAAAGAAGTTATTTCTCGTCAATGGTGTAATTTATTATAGAAGTTAAAAAAAATTAGTCTTCTTCTCCATTCATTTGGTCACAAACTTAAATTTGAGAATGAATAATCATTCTTTCTCATTCCTACTATTTTAAGTTTATCCATTTTTTCTGTTTGTTCCTAATATTTATGTGATGATTACCAATTAGAATCTAAGTTTAACACAATTTGATTCGCACTGGTTGTTCCCAAAAGGACAAAGGGTCCACATCGATATGATATTGATCATGCAATACGTTTTAGTTTTTTTTCTTCTATAGCCGGTACATGATTGCGTGTGGAAAACTTAAAACCATGAAAAAACAGATTTTCCGAGGGGAAAATTTCTGGTCCGGGATTACTTAGAGAGTTAAAGATAATAGTAAATAATTGTTGACAAAAAAGTAAATAATTACTTTTTCATGTTTGGGAATCAGAGAATTATATATATTGATTAAGATGGATAAGAAAAAAAAGGGAAAAGCATGTGAATGGCAGAGTTGTCGTTCATGTGAAGAAAAAAAAATTGGCCCGTGATGAGACTGTCGTGTAAAGTTTATGAATAGTACAAAATTATTGAGATTTTCTTTTGCGTATTCTTGGTCCACTTCATTATGGGATATCTTAAATTGGGCCATACATGATACATACAATTAATTAAAAGATGCATTGATAATAAGCTTATTTATTCTATTTGATCAATCAGTTATTTGGAACGGGTGACATAACTTTAACATTTTACAAAAAAATAAAGATATATTTACATATATACTGGAAAGACAATTGGAGACAATATTTGGATAGTTACAGTGTCAACCAAAACTACATATAGCAAGGCCAAAAAGTGATGAGATCTGATCAGGACGTCATACATCTACGTCCCGACCGGCAAAAATAGCTCTGGAAACAAAGCATATTATGTCGTCTCTCGCATATGATTTCAGGAGATTGGATTTACTATCTTTTGTGGGTTTAAATGTCTCAGTTTTTGGGTCCATCATTTCTTTCACATGCGTCTACCACATGCAGACCGAGATTCTAAGGAAAGACGCTTCGCCAATACTTTATTTTATGGACATGTCACCATAAGGCATTTATCAATTTTGAAGACCGAAGTTCTTTCTACTTGATTCTAAAAGATTGAAGACTCTTATTGTATTGTTCTTTAGTGTTAGATTTGTTTTGAATCTTGTATGACGAGCCCAAACGATAAAGGATCATTCATATATATTGCTTATTTTTATTAAGTTTAGATCCGTAAATTTTTAGTGAAAGAATTTTCGAACCGGGATACTTTTATTTGTATCTTTCTTTGTGTATTATCAACTTAATCAATTAAAAAAATTATCAACGAAATCTAGCTTCCATTTAATAAAATCCTTCTTTATCCATAGATGTATCCAATTGATGATGAATCACATTAAATTTCTATGTTATTTGCTGTCTTCTGTTTATTCATCTGTTTTGCATTATTTTACAGCAACCATTATAGCATTTATCGGCTATATTGCTCTTATCTGATCCACCAATCTTTATCAAATCTGATATTTTTCAAGGAACATGATCACCATATATAATCTTCTTTTTTATTGAAGAAGGTGATCACCAGATAATCATATGGCCGGTTCCTAAAATCGATCCTGAACCAAATCCATATATTTTATTTGTAGTAACTTTTATAAATGAGTTGAAGATTGCCAATTTTAGAGGTGGAATATAAAAAACTAGTAAAGCGATAAACAATAATTCAATTAAAAATCAGTCTCTTGGTTCAAGCTTTGACTGCTACCTTCTCGGGACATAATTTGTAATTTTCCATTAATTAGGTCGCCAATTTATGATCATAAACAAACTATTTTATGGTCGATGATGACGATATGAATTGTTCTTTTAAGTGTATTCAACTTTGGATATGATGAAATTAACATGTATTATTTAACAAAAAAAAAGAAATTAACATGTATTAAAAACAAGAGCGGTTTTTACATATGGATTGATTACCCATTATATATACTTTGAATACTTTCGATTTTTTGACAAAGTATATTCAGAATGAAAAGGAAGAAAAGATGAGAAAATAGCTGTCTGTTTTTGGAGAGACAACGGTACCATCTCTCCCTCTCGTTGCACGTCGATGGGCCTCCTTGCATGTATTATGTATATATGTCCTACATTGTATATATGGTATCATCGTTGTTGTTATTCTTCATTTAAATTATTACGACAATGACTTTATAATGATATTATCAATATAACTAACTATTCCAATAAATCTAAATATTATCAACAATAATGTATGTTTTTTTGGTCAAAAAAACAATAATTAATGTATTTTTTGTTCAAATAACCACAATATATGTATTATTTGTTCAAAAAGAAAAACACAATGTATTTTATAATATTCACACATGCACACCAAAGTAGTTCATTTAAAAAAAAAAAAATCTAGAAATGGATTAAAACTTCATAAATATACATCACTCTCCCGGTCTCCCCTTCCACAAAAAGAAGAAAAATAAATTAAAAAACTAACGGGACAGACACCAAAGAGTTATTTGGCCCACGGATCGGACTACAGAAATGTGTTTCGAAGCTCTAGTAGTTCAGTCCACGGCGGAGACGTCTTTGTACAGGTCAAAGGTCCTAGATTTTGCGTTATGAAAAAAAAAACGATTGTCTATTGAACTGAAAGAAACCGATCAAAATGTTGAACGGGATAAGCCTAAGTTACATAAAAAAAATGTTGAACGAGTTTCAAATTTAATTAACAGTAGATTTTGATCCGTAGTTCCGTACTTTCAAAACGCGAAATTTTTGAAACAAAATAAATTCATATAAATTTGTTTATTTTCGATTGTATATCTACAAATAAATATTACACATGAAACATTATATTTAGTGTTAAAATTAGACCATGATTTATTGTTAAACCGGAAAACCAGTACCTTATATATATTCTGGTTTGGTTTACAAAAAAAATTGTCATTTAAAAGTTCTATAAAACCCACAGAAAACGCTACAACACGGGACTCAGCAACCGGTTGAACCGATGGAAAACCCATTATGTAATACAATTTGATTTAAATTGTCATATTTAATTTAAAGTATTCTAATTCATGAATGTTTAGATGAATGGTGGAACTATTATGAATGTCATGCTCCAATTTTATAAAAACTAGCTATACAAATTTAAAGTTAAACAAATTAAATTAAAATTTACAATAATATAGTTTTATGGAAATAAGATAATTCATTTATATAATCCGCATTATATCAATTTTACTTATATTTTAAAACTATTAAATATAGTATAAATTTATTTTAATTTTCATATTGGTCAAAAATTATTTTATTATTTTATTTTTTTCATTATTATTATATAAATTTACTATTATCATTTAATATGTCTCACATCTGATAAATATATTAAATTAACTATTTTCATTTAATATGTCTCACATTTGATAAATATATTAAATTAACTATTGTCATTTAATATGTCTACATTTGATAAATATATTAAATTATCATTATTTTATATATTTTATTTTTATAAGTTGAGGTATGTTATAAAATTCATGAATATATTTTATTCTGTTATTTTATAATTTATAAAATAGCTAATAAATAGATTAAGTTACTTTATATTTATTAACTGGTGTAGTAATTTAATTATGAATATAAATTTTGTATATATAAATATTATTAAAATGTTATTTCTTATTATATAAATGAAAATGAATCAATAATTCGTTTTAATTATAGTTAATATTAATTACGATTTTTATTATTTTAAAACTAAATATTAAAATAAATGTATATTTATATTTTAAATAAATTATATGAAAACATAATATCAAAATGTAATCTTAGAAAAAGATACTTAAGAATATATTTTTAGATATCTTATTTTGAAAATATTAAAATTGTTGGTTAGATATGATATATATTTAATAATAACTAAGTCAGTTGTAGGAGAAATAATAGGAAATTAAATTAATGTAATAGACCAACATAGACTAGTTGTAAGTAGATAAAAAGTTCTCATGTTTTAATAGTATTGATAATTTAATTTTTAGATATTTGAAAAACTCAAAACAAATCTAGATCAAATGAAATCAGAAAAAAATATTAATGTTTGTAAAGACAAATTATATATTTAGGGAATACATGTTTTCAAACTAAAATAGATTTGCATTAGAATTAATTTTATGTTGATGCTGTTTTTTAACCGAAAAGTTATAGCATCAATAATACAGACTCGTGAATGTTGAGACATAATTGTTTATTTTGGACCGTAAATTTAAAATATGATGGGGACAGCCCTTTAGGATATGGTAGGAATATGTTACATACAAATGCACATATTTATGCACATGTGACATGTATGTATACATGTACCGAGATATTTAGAAAGGGGATCACAGGACATACACTCGTGACATTGCCAGCTAGTGAGGAGGACAAATGAAAAGAAATTGAAGAATAAAAAGGCAAATGAAAAGAAAATAAAAACAAAAAGACAAAGAAACTTAGCAAAGGCTGCTTGTACTCTCCAACTCATTGACTGCCCCATGCAATGATAAGACGATAAATGTGTCAGCCATGTATAAAAATCGGAACTGTTATTTTAACGAAATAAAATAATACTACTAAAAGCAGCATTCACATCCAAATTATTTGACCGTAATGTACAGAACATAGACTTAGAATTGACTCCACAAATAATTGATATTATTTATCTGAACTACATAAGCCATTACAGAAAATATTATATAATCTTCATAATCCAAGAGAATTTAGAACTGCAGAATTCTGTAAAATATAGTTATAAAAAAAATCTTCACTATGAAACAATAAGCTATAAACTCTGAATATTGTTCAGGAGAAACCCATTTATATAAACTATAATGGCAAAATATTTTACAAAAAGAGAGCTGAGTTTAGATAAAATGCAACTATTTATTATTACTTTTCTGATAAACTTAAATACTGAGGGACTACTTCAAATGGGATTTTGATGACGATATGCATACCTGAAAGATATAGCATGTACGTACTCTGATGAATGTAAAACCTTTAAAATTTTTTCCTTTAGCTAGAAACTAGCATGATGGATTCCATACGATGGTGAACTTGTAGAACCACCACCACCAGGATTCACGTTCATGCTGTTTCTGTCGGCGGAATCAGAGGAAGAGCCAACTCTTTCTTTACCACCATTCCCATGCTGCTGCTGCTGTTGTTGTTGAAACCCTGCGCTTCCACTCATGCTTCTTACAATCTGTCCAACTCCAAGAAAGTCTCTAGTCATGTTCTGTTTATCAGCGCTTAGTCCTTTGTTCACTCCACCGTACGTCCCGAACTGAGAATCTACTCCATTAAGGTTGTTTCCAGTTGCGCCCGGGTTAGAGAAAGAGTTCATCAAATCGTGAAGATTACTCTCGTTTTCTCCGTACATTCCACTCCCAAAGCTTCTTAGAATCGACGAGGCATTGTTTGTATTGTTGTTGTTGCTGCTGCTTGAGGTTGAACCCATTTGAGCAGCTTTCTGAAGAAGGGCAGTGGCTGACATGTGAGGCGCTGAATTAGGGTTTTGCATTGACGAGCTAAAGAGTGAAGGCACTGCTCCTGAGTTGATTCTGCCTGCTGAACTCATCAGATTGTTAGGGAAGAGACCAGTACTTCCTCCTCCGCTGCCTCCAACAGCATTTTCACCACCAAAATGGTTTGAAATCATATGATTACCCGAAGAAACAGCAGCAGCATTTGGGTTGCTTGTAGCAGAAGCAACTCCATTGTTTCCAGATAGAAAGCTTAGATTGAAGAGATTGGAGGAAGGAGAATTATGGTTATCATTTGAGAACTGCATCAGACTCTGTTGAAAATTCATTGTAGATGGCTTGATGTTACTGTTTGCAGCCAAAAACCCTTGTTGTTGATGTTGATGATGGTCTTGCTGATCATGAAAGCTAGGGTTTTGCTCTTGCATGAAGTAACCTGAAGCATTTGCAGCAATGAGATCAGAGGAAGATCGCGAGGCGCCCCCTCCACCTCCTCCGCCGCTTCCAAGTCGAAGAACGTCACCGGACTGATGATCAAGATTCTGTGGGGCCCCCATATGGGGCAAACCAAGGATCATGCTTGAAGTGTTGTTGTTGGAGTTGTTGGTGTTTTGTCCGTAGGGAAAGTGGTGACTTGGCAAAGATGTCAAAGAAGTTGGGTGTCTCGCACTTTCTTGAGCCAATGCGTCACAGAAGGCTCTATGCGTAATGAAACTGTCTCGCCTGCGACACACGAAAAACAGAAAGAAGAGTAATGTAACAACGGAATCTATTGGATCGTCGGGTATACTTATAAATCAAATGATGAAATAAGAAGACATATTACCAGTTCGAAAAAAAAATTAAGAAGACATATTTTGGGAAACGTGAAAGAAAAATATGTATGAAATAGAGAGAGAGAGACTCTTCATGTCACGTAGCGTCAAATAGATTCGCTTGTAATTATTGGATCTTGAAAAATAGATAGATGGCTAGAAAGTCACTCTCCCTACTCTATGACACATCACATTATTATTTCAGCTATGTCTAATTTTAAAACAGCTTACACAATACACACTCACATGCATGGATGGATATTACGAATAATGCACGCATATACATAAATAGGAGTACAATGTTGTGTCACACTTCAACTATGATGATGTATGTGTCTATATGATTATGCGTACGAACATGATGTATAATTTTATCTATATAAGTATATATGCAGTAAGTAATGAACGTATATATTATTCAATTCCGACCAAATATCATGCGTAAGATATGCTAGCTCGTCACTAAGTAATTTAATGTGTATTAATGTATATACAAATGGATACTCAAAAGAATTAAAAAGGTAGGTGAAAAAGTTAAGTTTCACAGTAGTAGTAGTATATGGATAGAATGATTGTCAAATGAATATCTGAATCTGTCTTAATCCAAGATCCTGTAAATCCAATAAATGCAACTTCAGCATATATTCAATGAAGGACTTATAAATGGTTAAACAACTACTTATGTATACAATTATATACCACCATATTTTTAATACGTTCGTTCCATTTATAGAACTCCTCTTTATTGACGCACACACACACAAACATAGCATTGCCAACCAAGACTGAAAAATACTTCAAAATCGAAAATGTTTTTAATATACTAGTTTTCGTTTAAATTTGATATATTAGTTGTCACTTCAATGCAGTTTAAAGCCATTTTGTGCAAAATGTATATAGTATTTAATCAAAATAATTATCGGTGTGTGGTTATATTATATATGGTGCAGTTTACAACCGATTCATAAAAACGAGTAATATGCTAGTAGAATTTGCACATAAGAGAACAAACACTGTAACAACAACTCTCTAGGATATTATATAGTTTAGCAGCACGTGAATTGCCCATATTATAAGAATCTTTTTAAATCTAAGAAAAAAAACCTAAAAGTATATTAATAAGTTTTATGACAGAAAATCTGACGGTGTTTCCAAGGTAAAATATGTAGCAAAATAAAAAGAAAAGGATATTAAATTGGTCCTCTTTGGTTTTGAGTTTCTGCCAGAAAAGCATCTTATGAAATATGGCAGTTTCAGTCATATACATATATAGGTATATGCACACACATTCACGTGTGTTCATGTATCCATTTAATTTTTAAAATTTTAATTTAAAAGGAGAAAAGAAAGAAATTACTGCAGAAAGAAAGCGATGAGAGCATCGAAGACTTCGAGGCGAAAGAAAGCGAAACTTAAGAAAAAAACCCTAGTCTATGAAGAATGACCCAGACACACATTCACACCCATATCATATATGATTAATTATAATTTAAAGAGTTCAAAAGTTTAGTATATTTACCGGGAGAAGAGTGTACCACAATCGCAACGATATTCTTTGGTACCACAAGTCTTGGAGTGAGCTTTCCAATCAGATTGAACAGCGTAACGCTTAGAACATTTCTCGCATTTCCACTTCTTTTCACCGTGTTTACGGTAATAATGTTTCTTGATTCCGGTGAGGTCTCCGAGAGCACGTGACGGGTCATGGTGGACGCAAGAGGGTTCCGGACAAAGATACACCTTCCTCTTCACTTCTTTGGTCGATTTTTGCTTAAGTTTCCATGGAAGATTGTGTCCTCTTCGGTGTAGTTGTAGATTCTGTTCTCTTTGAAACCCTTTGTTGCATACTTCACATATGAATCTATTTGTAGCCATTAGTGTCTTTGGAGATAAAGCTATCACTTCTGCATCTGAATCTAATAGAGAAGAACAAAACATTGAGGATAAAATTATTAATTAATTAAAGGAGATTTTTTTATATTGCATGGTATGTAACTAATTAAAATCTCAATCCTGGAAAATAAATAACCTTTGTTTGCTAATTTGCTTATTTTTAGATTTGGAAACTGAGAAAAGGAATAAAAGGGGAGATCAAAAAGGGATCTCTCTTTTTTACTACTTAATGATATTAAAATTGATCACATGATTTTACAAGATTAAGATGATAAGATTTCAGTTAAGGGGTGGTAATCAGCTTACTTGGAGTTCTTGGTTGGTTTCTTTTCTTTTTCTGCGGTGGAGCTTCAAGGGGTTGCTGAGGCTGCGGTGGCTGGTGGTGAGGAGGAGCAGGAACGGCTGCGGAGGAATTAAGAGGAAGCAGGTGAGACTGTTCATCTTGTCGAACTCCAAAGAAGGAAGCAGCAGAGGAAGAAGAAGCGGCCATGGTTCTTATGTGTTCTGTGTGATGGTGAGAGAGAGAGAGAGGAGACAAGAAAAAAAAAGAAATGAAATGAAACTAGAGAGAAGAAACTCTTAAACATTTAAAAAAAAAAAATTGACTTCCACTGATATCTTATCTCAATAAAGCCCTAAAAATGGGATATTCCAGATTTTAAAATAATTGTTACTAAATTTTCTTAGCGAATTTTTTTTTAGAAAAAAACATTAAAAAATAAATGTCAGGTAACAGAAGAGAAGATGAAAGTGACAAGTGAAAACTAGTGTTAGGCTAGTGAAAAAATGTTCACACCCAAGTCAAGTTTTTTAAGAGTAATCTATAGTATAATCAAATTAAATCAATCTAGCTTTGTTAGTTTGGTGTAGTTTTAATTTCTCGTGTATGATATTGATCTATATTACATAGGATACTAAAACTATATACATATGCATTTTAGAAAAAGTTTGTTTTGTTTGTTGCGCTATTGAACCAAACTATTATAAACAGTTTGGGTGTCTACTATAGACACCAACAGATACAGAGCAATTGATTATTTTCTTCTGAATATGTAAATGAATTTTTAGAAGGAAAAATGAGAACTACAGAGGTCGGTGGACCCAATCCTTTTGCCACAAAACGACAGTGGATGGTGCGTGAGACAAAGCCTCAACAGCTCCTCTCCCTCGCTAACATATGTGAATAATAAATTAAAAGTGAAATCGGATCTAAAAAGTCTTTTGTAAAGCAGATTACCATAGTTTAACTATGACACTAATTAAATAATGTAGAGGAAGCAAATGAAAAGGTTGAAATGATGTGCGTACGTGATTTTAATGCTGGAGTAGTTCCAACAGTGTAAAAATTTTCGAGTTTGAAAATGAACTAGCTATTTAGCAGTTACTAGAACTAATTAACCACTTTATCATATATAACTATAAATTACTAGTACTAATTCTAAGAAAAGTCTGATTAGTGCCTTCAGAAATAATTAGATACGAGAGTATGTTATCTTCTTTTTTAATTCGACAACTCTCGTATTTTTATCTAACATTTATATATATAATATAGACAGGTCTGTCGACTTTCTAAAGGTTAATCCACAAAGCATCTAATATTTTCTTATATTCTTAACAAAATAAGATATTTGTCACAATCGTAATCATCATCTCATATGGGTCTCTTTTTCTGTTTTAAAATGTTCCTATCATATCACATACATTTATATGAATGTATGTATGTGTCATCTATCTTATTAAAACAGAAACATTATGTTGGACCTAACATTTATTTTGTAAGATTTTAAATTAAATACATCTTTATACTTTATAGTTAAACCTACATTAAATCACTAATGTTTCTTTCTTTATACTACTATCCATGTTTCCAAACAATATACTTATTTCTTTATACTACTATCAATGTTTCCAAACAATATGTTTTTATACTACTATTTTTAATGTTTCCAAACAATACAATAATTAATCTTTTTTATTTTATATCTATCATTTTCTCTTTAATCTTACAATTTAAGTCCAATTAGATTACATATCGGTCATCCATCAGTTCAATCGGTTAGTCTCGAGTTTTACTGATTTTTTTAATATGAATATTTTAGAAACCTAAATTGAATTGTCAGATCTCCGGATTAACCGGTATAATCACAATCGGGTTGAATTTAAAAACACTGATTTAAATGCAAAAATATTTTAAATACACACTCTTTAAAAATTACCAAAATATTTGTTAAGTTATTAGTGAAATTTTTCATCGTAAAATATTCCGCGCTTCCAAAGCGCGGGTCAAAATCTAGTGGAAGGTTAAAAAGAGATATATATTCCAAAGGTAAAAAGGACAAAAGGAAGAATGATTGTACGTATTTTTCATGTATGTAGAAAGTAAAACCAAAGGATGCTCCAAACTTTTAACTATATTTCGTCTTCTCCTCCCATATATATTCAAGCAATTGTGTAAAAACAAATCCAACAACTCTATATTATGATTCCCAGATGATAGATCCAAAAATCTTTCATTTTTACACTTAAATTACCAAACAACTAAACTCACACATAATTTTCCATAACTTTGCTGTTAATGTCTATTAATATTTACTTTTTTTTTGCTAAATGATATTTACTTAAAATGATATAGTTTTACAGAAAGCGGTACATTGAGCAGAAAATTATTCTGACATAATGTTATTTAAAATATATTAGTTAATAAATTATTTATATGTATATTAAGATATTTACAAACAATCTTTAACATATTCACTCTATTCTCAAAACAAAGAGATCAAGAAAACCAATCCATCGGTATGGATCTTTTTTAACATGAGTTAGAGTTATATATTAAACATATTTAGTTAAGACCCACCAAAAGATAATCCAAAACACATATGATGAAATGACGTTATTGTTTTATTTGAATAATTATTTTTGTTATGCAAAGCATTTTAGGAAAAGGAATAACAATTGCTATTCCCGATAACAATGACACTTGAACCGTAACCTTTCCTCTCACATACAGATTCGAACATAAATTCTTTCAAATCAACAGTAAGAATTTCAAAAAAAAAAAATTTAAAATATTAAAATAGTGCAAGATTTAATATAAAGGTAGAAAAAGAACTTTACCTCTTTTAGCTCGTCGAGTTTGAGGTAAGATTTGGAAGCGTTGCTTTCAGTTGCGTGCTTCTGAGTAGGGAATAGAGGGCCATATATATACATAAATATGTATACACACAGCGTGTAATAAATAGGCAAGGGAAAATTTAAGAAGAGTTAATACAGTTTTGCTAATCATTAATTGCTGTAATAAATTACTTTCAAGTTTTCATATTATTACCTAAATTTCAATTTGACTAAAGTTGTTACTGTAACTACCATTCATATATTATAATTACTTCAAGAAAACAACAGTGTGATTCTTTCTAAACCTAAAACAGCAATAGGTTCTTTAAATATTTTCCATTTTAGCCCCAATTATGAGGACATAGAACATAAGAAATGATAAAATGTTTTTTTTTTCTTTTTGATTCAATCAATTATTATATTCTAAAATTTTAAAACTTTTTTAAAAATCAATTCATTTCATAACTTAGGTTTGGTACAATAAAACAGAGAGCTTAGTTGGCCACAAGGCCAGACCTAAAATAGCTAGTCTAAGGATAAATTTGAAATCAACAGCATTAAATAGAACATATAGAAGGTTCATGTCGTTGAGAAGAACAGCAATCTCTGAATATTTTTCTCTCATCTGAAAGTCTGAAGCGATCAAGAGAGCGTTAATCCCACGCTGACGAGCAGAGATCATGGCATTTTGCATCACCAAAATTTCTGCAGTAAGAGACGATGCCATAAAGGAGGCGATCGTTGAAAATAGTCTTTTCCTCAAAAGGAAGAAAGACAAAAGTGATCTCTTCCTAAAATTTTAAAACTTAACCAACAAAATCACCTTTTTATCTATACGACGCTATTCGATCAAAAAATATTTTTTAAAAAGAAATAGCTGATATATAGTAAATTAGCAATAACCTGCAGGTAATTTGAAAAGTAGATGATAATATATGACGTTAACGTTGGATGTCAAATCTTTTGCTAAAAACCCAAAACTGATAGTTTTAGACCTATATAGTCCAATTGCATACGAAATTTATACCAATGGGTGTCTATGAAACTATTATACTGTTGAAATAAGATAAGAAATCATAATTTATCTCAATCTCTGTGAAAATTGATTTTGTTACCAGATTTTTTTTTGAAAAAAAGAAGTTAAATGATTAATTTGGGTCCTTTGTAAGGAAAACAAATATATGGGGATGGTAACATTTTTTTTGAGGAAAGGGGTGGTAACATAATTCAGATTAAATTTATGTAGTTTTCTTAAAACAGACCTATAATATATGGGTATGTTTGTCAAAAAAATTATATTTTTTTCTTTTTGGAAGTATTGGTGATGATTGGTTCGACTGTAGTTATAAAAGTTTAGCTGTAAAAATTTAGATATAGACAAGTTGGTTGTAAGTGTAAAATTGTTACTATAGATTTTTCTGCATAGAATTTTGTAGTAGTTAAATTTGTTGTAGTTTATATATTATAAATATTCAAAATAAAATATGTGATGTATATATAAAATAATTATTTTTTATCAACTAAAATAATTTATATTAATGATTTTTATAATTATCAAAGTTTACTGTTATTTAAGATGTGATATGTAAATAATATTTATGTTATTTAAAATATTTCAATAATTTTAAAAACATGTAGAATTAAATTAAAATATTTATAGATGTTTTTACTATGATTATATAATTTATTTAATATTATAGATAATTTTTTCATTTTACATTTTCTACAGCATATAAAACAAATATGTGGGGTTTTGTTTAAAATACATAAAAAACTTGCTTTAGTTTTTTACTGTAGTTTTAAAAGTAAAACTAAAACATGATTGATAAAAAATAATAAAAATTTGTTGTAAGTTTTAACTTTTTCAAAAATAAAACTACCACATTATTTGTAAAATTTAGTGTTTTAACAATAAATAAAACTAAAGTAGAGAGATACAATACAATCAATCAACCTCATTTTTTTTTAACACTAAATAGTTTTGCTTGAGAAACAAGCATCGTACAAAGGAAGGATAAAGACACCCAAAATAAAGACATGAAGAAAAGAAAGTAAAAAAACAGCAGAAGCAAGAGATACTAAATAAAGCAGAAGGTCAAGACCTGAGAACAGGTTACCAAATCACCTCTGCAGAAGCTTCTCACTTACACATGGCTTCCGCTGCCAAGCACTCCTGCAGCCAACGAGGACCACCACGAGCGATGTAAGATGAGAGCCGTTTCTCTTTTATGACACTCCAGGCAATATCAGACGCGGGCTTGTTACGGCTATCCACCACGTGCGTACATTGCCACCCATAAAAAGACTCCAGCAAGACGAGTATAGAACCCACAATATCCTGAACTAACGGGAACATTTGTGGAGCTAACAACGGTTATAAACTACAAAGTAACAAAAAAAAATATTGTGCCAAGTGTAAGTCATGGAGAGCCTATAAAATTTTCATATATATCTAAACATATGTTTGCGACAAGTAAGCTGATGAAAAGCTATAAGTCTTTCATATCTTTTTAGTAAATTTTATAAATTATTAAGAAAGAAATGTGCCATGTGTAAGTCATGGAGAGCCTATAAATCTTTCATATGTATCTAAGGAAGTGTATGACCGCGTGTAAGTCATGAAGAGCCTATAAACATTTCAAAGATGGTATCTTGAATACAATACTGTCACGAACGTTACAAAAAATGACTTTTATTGCTAAACTTTGTTATTCACTTAAACTCTTTAGTAAATAAAAATAAATTTATAATTAAAATAAACTGTTATTCACTTTGAGTTAATTAGGTTGAGCTTAATGTTTCACCTTTTTTATTTAATTGACTCACTCATCTTTCAAGGTCAGAACCTATATATTATCAACAATAAATTGAACGCAAATTACAATAAAAAGAACTAGTAAACCTTAAAATGTTAATTTATTGGCTGACTAGGTTTGTCCGCACTCCGCACGGAATATAGTTTTATTATTGTTAATTATGATTTTTGGATGATATAATTAAGCGGTTGTCTTTATTTATTAAGAGTATTATTTGATATTTTATTGTATTGTGTAGTAATATGTGTTATGTTAATATATTATGTGTTTGTTTTTTCTACAGTATGTTGTTGTGTGTATAATAATATTTGTTAGTGAAGTAATAAGCCTATGATATAAATCATATTGAATTTAAACAATTTTGCATTTTGTCATTTGTTGATTCTAAGATTAACGGTTTCAGTGTCAATATTGCGTTTTAGTTTATTCAAATTTTGAGTATTATTCTTTTACAATGTTTTTTTTCCTCTTCCAATATTTTGATCTTGAGGCGTCACCATCTATGTATTTTGTTTACCTTTTCAGTATGCAATACTTCTCACCATCACCGGAAAGAGACTCAATTCTATGCTCTTGTTCTTCTTCGCCTTTTTCTCTTGAGATTATCTGATATTTGTTTAGATCAGGTTTATGAGTTCCCAGTTGTGCGGTTGTTCCTCACAACATTATAGGCTGTTCCGGTCAACTGCTCCACTTTTTCTTTAGATTTCAGCTAAGGACTGCATCTCTTTTGGTTGGGTCAGAGTTTAGTCATCTTTGAAGTTTTCTTCCTCGTTGTGGCTTGCCATCGATAGTCCCTGTTCGTCTGGATTTTCAAAATATGGCTTTTGGTGATCAGTTTCTATGCTCTGTTTCATAACTTAAGGACGGTTCCACTATTTACTGATTTTGTTTCGTCTTCTCTTCCCTTTATGTTCTCTAATCTCGCTGTAGCTTTCATCGCTGCTCGCGTTGGTGGTGACTCTCCCTTACACCATGTTCGTCACTCCAGGTGTGGATGGTGTTTTCTTTCGTGTATGCTCTATGGACTTGGAAAGTTGTTCTTGGTCTCAAGCTTGGGTTCTTTTTTCTCGGTGATTGGCTTTCATTCTCCCTTTCTTAGGTTTTTTTTCTTTCTCTGCTTTTCTTGTGTTCTTGTTTAGTTTGTAAGGTGCTGGTGGTTGTGCTTCCAATAATTTAGGCATGTGTTTTCCTGCTTCGTGGTGATTTTAGTGCGGTGATTATTCTTTTTCTAATCCGGTTTTTGGTTCTTTGCGTTGGTATTTGTTTACGCTTCTTGTGTTTTGGGTATTGTTTTCTCTCAATTTTTATCTTTCTATATTTTTAACCTATGTATATTAGGACCAAAACACTCTATGATAATTTGAGGTAAGTTAATTTTCGTTCTTGATCTCTTTTCAACTCTGGACTTTTATTGAGTTAGTATTACTATGACATTTTGTTTTTTTCTTTATGATTATGGAGATTTTAGATTTAGATTATATAATGTACTTTAGTTTCTTCTTCTTAGTTTGGTTATTTTTTATTTTTAATAGTAAAATAAATATATAATTTGTAAATGAAATAATATAAAATAGTAAAAGATAATAAAATGGTGAAGTTTATGTTATTTTAGCTGTGAATAAATTAAATATTTAAATATATTATAATATTTTATTTATTTATTTATCTTGAATTTTAATGACTATTAAAATAGATTATCAAACTTCTTGATGATGGTTTTGTAAAAAGTATTAGATACGATGAATTGTATTTAAGATTCATTTGTGCAAAATAGGGGTTAAAGTTACAATTAAAAATTTTGAAACCAATCAAAGAAGAAAAATGCACAATTACAAAGTATTGAACCAAATTATAGTAATGTAAAAGAAAAATATTAAAAATATAAAAACAAAATACATAAAGATACATGTCATCAAATCCCTATTCCACATGTCAAGAGGTAAAAGTATACTTGATATATATAGATTACATAAACTCATACCTCCATATTATATGGGTTAAACATAAAGTGGTGGGAATCTTCTATCTGACATTCAAATATTGTCTATTTTTCTAGTATAAAACGTACCATGCAAAGGCACAAAACATTACATAAATTGAGAAAGAACTACAAAATTCAATTCACCGATTCCCCTAATTCATATAGTCTCATGTAGTTGCTCTTTTAAGAGGCGAAGAAAACATACAAGAGTTTTTTTCAGACAAACACATACAAGAGTTTAACTGAAATGTACGTATAAGTGTTGTTGATGTATATAGATCGCACGAAACAAAGAGTGCCGCAGAAGCATATCAAATAAATGTTTAAGAGAAGTTTGATATCTTCAATGGATGTTTTTATTTACCTTCACATATATGGTATTATTGTCAGAATCATCTATGTGAATGGAACAAGTTTTTTTATAAGACTATTATAGACAATTCTTTCCTTTTATATACCAATAATTGGTTTAGTCAAAACAAATGGCCGATTTCTTTGTATATGTGAAGGTAAATAATCGTTTAGTGTTTTCGGCCTTTCTATCTTCATTATGTCTAGAGCTTCATTGTGGTGATGATTACAATCGCCAGAGGAGATCATTGGGTACTAGAGATCATTGGTTACTAGCTACATCGGAGATGTCATGGGAAACCCCAACATCTGAGAAAATGAGGTAAATCAATGATTGAGAACGATGATCAATTCTAAGAAATTTATAATTTGAATTAGCGGAACATGCTGGGAATTAGGTTGAATGAAGCTAACAAGGTTTTCGACTTGGAATATTTTGTTCAAATCATGGTTTTAATCGAAACTAATTTCAGTTTCGGGTCATTTAATAAAAAATTGTATTTAAAAAAAAAGGCCAATATCTTGTTAAACATATTTCTCGTTTATTTCGATGCTTCTTCCACATTTAATCTTCTTATATAATAAAGTAGACTTTTTTTTTCCTTGGGGGAAATTTAAACACGTGGCACTCTAGGAATTTATTGCTTTCGAATGAATTTGTTAATTTTGGCGGGTTGGACTTATCTTTTCATGTGTCGTTCAGGCCCACTAAAGCTTAGGGTTTCAGTCATGATCTTAGCGTCCACAAGCAAGTCCAACAGCTTTACGATGATGCCTATGCCTCCGATCATCAGAGCGTAACGGCTCCAATTTACATGCGTTCTTTAATCCTGCCTTAAACTTGATTACCCCTCTCCTCCCACTCTCAATCATTCGATCTAGCTCTTCATCTCCCAAAGTAACCCCAACAATGCCGAAATCAGGCTAACAGTGGTTCCCAGGTCTGTGTTATTTTTTAATATGTTCTATCATGTTTCCCTTACAACGTTTGATTGTCTCTAGAATCTTAAGTTACTTCAGAAAAATGATACACGATTTTGAATCTACATCGTATGCTCCAAGTCTGTTGATTCTGTAGTTCTTGGAAAATACAGTATATGGAGAAGAGGAAATGAGAACGTCATCGCTGATTCAAGTATACGATTGATAAGGGATCAAATAATCATGGCTAGAACTTACAGTGGCAAAATTGAAAAACAAGAATGACTTGACACAAGAACTCTAGGCCCGAATTAAGGACAGACAATGTGTTTTGGGTGAATCAACATCTCATGGAGCTCTTCCTCCGAGGTAAGAGCCTTCTATTTGTTTGTGTTATTCTCCCAGTGACATTTTCATGCTCATGTCTGAGATTTTGCAGGGTCGACATTGAAAATTAATTTGTTTAGTGAATTGTTTTTTTCTCAGGATCCTTCGAAGCATGTTTTTCACCTTGCGCTGGAAAGGCAACCATACATGTGGCAAACAGGTATTCTTTAATGCAACATATGGGAATCCATTATACTTTGACAATGAAACCAGTGCTAGGTAGTGCTTCCTCAATAAGTAAGATGCTCAAATAATAGTCTGTTAGTTACACTTTCATCATAGACGCGGCGCCTACTCAAACATAACACACATTATTCACCGTAGGTTGTGTAACACTGATGGTAATTGCTCCTCATGTTCTTTGATGTATGGAGGTGTTCAGAAAGTAAAGACAGTAACAGTGTCAGAGCTTGATTCGTCACCACAGAGCAATCCGTACTAGGTTCTTATTTTAAGCAGGACCCAAGTGTGGACTGTGGAGGACCCTTTGCGATCTCCCACAATGTCCCAACAATACTGTCAGCAGAGCCTGCACTTTTCGGTTGCATCATCTGTCCAAATTCAAATTCTCTTCCAGCATAAGACATTCACTGTTTCCCACTCTTCGATCGCAACTGATATAGACACAGGAGTAGCTATCTAACATTGTGGGATACACGTAAGTCCATCGTTATCAGAATGCGTTCTGATCTGCAAAGAGACATATTTAATGGTGCGTTGATAGGGAAGCAATCACAACCCTGACGATGATATATACCTGGAGCCACATGTGTTTTCTGAGGGAATGAAGCTCACTGGCTGCGACTGTCCCGGCTCACGAAACACATCAGCCTACTTTAAACGAAGTCATTGCGGGGGAAACATTTTTTCCACTAGCGAAATGCAAAAAGACTTTCCAAATTATTAATAGAGTTATGTTATATTTTAAGTTATTTTGGTTAAATTATATTTGATTCACTCTAATTTATTTGAAGTAAATTATTTGATATGATAGGGTAGGATATGAAAATCAAGTAAAATTATGCTAGAAATGTAATACTTTGCTAATTTATAACATTTTTATTCTATAAAAATACTTTCAAACAGCATCAGCGAAATTTCCATCAAATAAACTTTTATAAAAACGTTTAACAATTGTACAATATTTTTTAAAAAATAATTAGTGAAACAAGAAAAATTCATTATAAATTGAAAATCTGATATAAACTGAAACAAATATATATTATAAAATTCTTACATAATATAAACTAATTATCATTTATGATATTATTGAAATTATTTATAATTACTTTAAAATATATTTTTAATTTTTTTAATCACATTACATTTTAATTAGTTGATTTAGTTTGGAGGTGGATATATTAATTTTTTATTGTGACACAATTAGTTATTTTGATCATATCAAACTCTGATACTCTTAGAAAATGTTTACTACTTATTGTACTTTAAATTTTCTTCAAATATATCAAATTGAAATAGAAATCAAATAGAAAAATATAAATCATTACATTTTCCTTAATTTAAATTTAATGATTTTGTTTTCTCAGAAAAAGATTATAGTTATCTTCTCAACTCAAACCAAAAAAAAAAAAATCAGTATGATCTTTGAATAAAAGAAGATTATATTTATTATTTTAATATAAATTAAATTTTAAAATATTTTGTAAAATTAATCTATGTTTATTATAAAATAGTTTTAGTGTAAACTCACCCGCCCGTAGGGCGGGGCAACCCCTAGTTTCAAATATAATATATAAATTTTATTTTAATTAACTAATGTAACACTTTACTTTGGTTTCATTTAACGCCCACATAATAAACCAAGTTAGTGTCTTTTTTTTCAGAACGTAACCAAGTTATTCTTGAAATGTAAATATATGTTGTATAGACTACGTGCAGGTTGTTGCGGCGCATGGTGGATTCTTTCTCTAGGACTATAAGGACGTAAATTTGTTAGTTCATATAATTTGTCATCACATAAACGTGTACCGTGGAACAACTCCCACTTGCATCATTTTTCCTGTAACGATTTCCAATAGATCACTTAATATGAGAAGCTTCTTAATTTTATAACTCTGTTTACATACAATGTTCATGTTTATTTCTGCCAGTTTTCCAAATGCATAAAACAATCTGACACTGACCATTTGCCGTTTCTCCACCAAACGTCAACTTAAATCTTGCATGTTGAGATTACAATTTGAACACATAAATGTGGCTAGAAAGTATTTGTTAGAAATTGTAAATATTAATGAACAAGTACTCTTCATTAGTAGGAAAAATGAGCTCTTTTGGCACAACAAACAAACAAGACATTTGCGTTATGGGGTTCCTCTTTGAGAACAATCGATGACTTTTTTACAAAACTTGATTCCATCTTTCTTCTTCTGCCATGTAACAAAACAAATCTCTATATACATTTGTAAACACATTCACACTTCACTCTTGGGATTCTCCAGGTGGCTCGCTCTCTTCTTCATCATACATAGATTCATCATATCTCCGAAGTGAATCAAGACTGCAAACAAACAAAAAAAAACATTCATCAATTCCCTTAAAACAATCGCTAGTAAAAATAAAACAAGATGGATTCAAATTAAAAAAAAAACCTGCAATTCTGTGGGACTTTCCAAGAGAAACCAGACTCCTGCTTAAGATGAAGTGGCAAAGCCATAAAGTCTCTCCAATCCTGAAGCATGATTCTAAGATCATGAAGCTTACTATCCAAACCAAAGCAGCAGTTCGCATGCATCGTCCGAACAAGATTCATATCTTTGCTTGGTTCACAGAGTCCACCGAAATACGCTGTGTTCAAGAACCTAATCCTAAGCCCGATCCGGACGAGAAAAGGCTCCCTCTTGATGAAGTTAAGCACGTCCTGGTCGTGGTACCCCGAGTATCTGATCCGTGAAGCGTACCAGTACTTGTAGAAGAGTATAGTCCTGTTGTTAGACCTCACAAAGCTAAACCCTCCGTTAGGTCTGTTCTCTAAATCATTCGATCTTCCTAAGTAATGGTCACAAGCAATCTGGAAGTCACCGTATTTGTAAAACCGCGTAAAAGGGCTTCTGAACCACATCACATCAGCATCCTGGAGATGTCAAAAAAGATAAAAAAAAAATTCAAAAACATTCTTTAAAGAACAGGAAGAGAATGGTTATATATATATACCGTGAAGACAAAGTTGTAACCCAATTCAAGAACAGAGCGCAAGAAGTCGATTCGTCTCCACATCATCTTCAAGTAAGAACGAGTCATGAAGTAAGCCTCCTTGCCCGAGAAATCAACGCCTTCAGTTTCGAGGCTGAAGCAATGCTTATGAAGCTGTCGGCAACGGGAGTAAGCTTTAGCGTCGAGAGCAACGATGACCAGATGGTTTAAAAGCATGCCTGTTCCTTCGCCGATTCGAAAACTCTCGAAGAAGAGGTCGATGACAGAGCCAGGAGCAGCCCAAGCTTCGTTCAGAGTCGTTAGAATCACTGTGTTGTCTCGTGTTGCAGCTCTGCGAAGAACATCTTCGAGCTTAGGCTCTTCAAGCTCCTGTGTTAACGATTGATTAAAACCTAGCTTTTTAGTTTCTATATTTGGAACACAAACATCGAATCGATAAGCACAACTTCTTGAACCAATTAATCAATCAATCAAACCCTAAAATCGAGAATGATATGATTATGGTTAAGTAATTAAGATTTGGTTTAGTTTGATAACCGGTTTAGCTTTCTGGTAACAATGTGAAAGCGAAGAAGAAGCTAACCAGAGACTGGAAGGAATCAAATGAGGGGAGAATGCGAGAGAAAATGGAGGAGGAGGAGGAGGGAGGGACGGCGTCGAGGGAATCGAGGGATCTGTAGAGGACGAAGATGGAGATGGAAATGGCGGCGAGGAATATAACGGCTCGGCGTACCGGGCGGGAGCACGGCGGCATGATGACGGAAGCTACGGAGGAGGAATGGTTAACGTCGTGAGGCGAGATGGTGAGGTTCGTCGTCGACTTGAGACTCGAGGTGACACGGTGCGATAGATGATTCATCTACACCGATCATCGTCGGCACCGACGCAAAATCAAATTTTAGATACTTTATTTGTGTTTTTTTTTTTTTACTATTTTACCAAGAGAAATTACTGGAGGCATATCAATAAATGATGTATAAATAACTTTTCTCTTCCTTATTAATTTTCGTCAAGTGATTTTAATCTTCCAAAATTGACACAAATAAGCGTAATGAATTTTTGTTTGTTTTGATTAGGATTTTAAGTTTCGGCTCTGTGATATTATTGGGAAATATTTTGTATTTTAAAAGGTTTCAGTTTGATAATAACGTTAATATAAATTTTATTTTCAAGATTTCTTCCATTAACTTGAAATCTCTGATAAACCAAAACCCCTAGGAGTTTAGCAACAAAATTATCTGAATCTTTTCACTGAGACTAATCTAAGCAGACAAATATTTATTTACTGAGTTCAGCTGCTGAGGAGAGAAATTGAAAGAGAAAGGTTGAGATCAATCTTTGGTGAAGAACCAAGGCAATCTTTGAAGACCAATGGTGCAGAACAAGTGGAGACTGCTTCGCTCGTTTCACTCACTGATGATCCGTTGCTTCTCCATTGATGATGATGATGATTCAACGACAGAGACAACGACAAATCTTCCGCTTCTTGTTCTTGCCAAGTCTTTTCTTCCTTCTCTGTTTTCTGTTGAGACAGAAAAAAACGAAATCAGTTGCTAAACCGGACAATAACCAGATTTTGGTATCACAATTTCAATAAAACCGGTTGATAGTTATAAACCAAACCGCAATCCCCTAAATAAGTGAGAATATGAAGATCTGAGTTCTTTTGAACAAAAAAAAAAAAAGAAGATCTGAGTTCTAATAAAACTAAAGTTGCTGAGACAATTAGGTAACTAATCCCGACACGAATGGGTTTAGAACTTTGCCTCAGTTTCAGTCCAACCGTCTAGGACTTCCAAACAAAGTTACAAACTCTTATGTTAAATGAGAAACACTTATTCAACCGGATTATAATTGGTTTCGCTAACCCCGGTTCAGACTTAAAAGTTAAATCCGAGACGGCAAGACGTATAAAATGAGAGTAATTTTCTGATTAGATAAAACTACATGTTGATAAAAAGTAAGTAATAAATATACCTTGTGGATATGGTGTGATGGAAACGGCGTCGTTTCTTTCGTCTTCTCCATGTTCATGATGTGAAGAAAGTCGTCATCATCACCACCAGACTCTGAAGTCTGCTCATTTCTTCTTCCTCCTCTGTTAAAAAAAGGACAATTCAAGACAGACAACAGGAGGGTATATTATGATAGCTTTACTGACACAAAATTAAAAACATGTCAGAAATTATAGAAAAACAAATAAAATAAAATTTTACCTAAAAGAAGAATGCGACGAAAGAGTAAAAGACTGAAACCCCAAAAGACAATCATTCCTTGAGGGTAAAGACAAGTTGTCATGGAGATAATCTTCTTCAGTGTCTTGTCTTCTTCTTACTGAAGCTGAAGAGCTTTCCTCTGTCCCCAAAAATGGAAATAAAAATAAATAAATAAAGAATTAACCATAATGATTATTCTTTTGATCTATAAAAACAGTTTTCTTGTTTTTTCTTAAAGCGAAAATATTTCTTGTTATGAATCATGACACTATACCAATGGTACATACTACAAACAGATGCAGTAAAACAATTAAATTACATCCATTATTCAAGTTTTGATGTTAACAGTTCAGATTAAAATCAACAGTCTAGTTCTTCTGAAAATGATATCATTTCAGAATATTTATGGAAGATAAAAAAATGGGGAAAAAACCATACCTGATTTCCCCAAAGTGAGTTTGGAACCTCTATACATCTGTTGTATGTGGTGAAAAAAAAAAGAGAAAAAGTGATTTAATATTCAAGATACTATGAAAAAGATATAAGGCTTAGAGAGAACAAACCTAACATTCGGTAAATCAATTACCTGGAGATGGCTCTTGACATGTGAAATGGTAAGTCCCTTCACATCCATCATCTTAAGAATAAGCTTTGGGGTGGCTCCTGTTTCATAAAACCCAACATAAACAAAAAGAATAAAAAGGTGACTATGATAATTCTTATGTTGACCATTCATGAAAAGAGTAATGAGCAACTTTAATGTTTTATAGTGAGCATGGAACAAACGTGCGACTTGTGATCTTGGTTCAGAAACTTGATGAAAATTACTATTGAAGGACGATGATGACAGAAAATAATGATAATTTTTCAAACTTTTCTTTTTGTAACTGAGAATTTTTCAAACTTTCTACGAAATATCCAAAAGAATACTCCAAACTTTAGATATATGGATGAATGAAACAAAGTAGCAAAAGTGTGAAGGCATCGTTCAACAACTTGACAAGTGAAGACAAACAATGATAAAGTTTTCATACTTTTTTAGAAATTAAAAAAACAAAAACTTTAAGACGGATGAAACAAATTAGCAAAAAGTGTGAGGCTTGGTTCAAAAACACTTGCCTAAGGGTTGATTCTTTAAGATGGTGAAGATAAACAATGAGAAAAAATCCAAACTATTTTGAAATAGATCCAAAAACTCAAACTTAAATGAAACAAAGTGTGAAGCTTTTTTTTTTTTTTGTAAGTGTGAAGCTTTCCTTTCAAGAACTTGAATAAAACAAAGTAACAAAAGTTTGTATTTTTCTCGAAAGATTGAAGGAGAAAAGAAACGTACTATGGTGGCCACCAAGCACATAGACGGCGTTAAGGAAACAACGGTGGAGCTCCGGCGTCCATCTGAGTCGAGGCACTGGAGACCGTACGTATGGCCTAACTCTGCCGCCTCCTCCGTGATTGTTGAATCCAACGTCGTTGCCGTTTCTTCCACCACACGTACCCATTCCTTACAAATCAGTCTCAAGAACCCTAAAACCCTTTTTGGATTTGGAGCACAGAAACCAAGAACAGAAGACAGAGAAGCGTAAGAGAGAATTTATGGGTATGTGTCGGATTTTAAAGGAGTGAGTTTTTTTTTTTTTGTTTTCTGAATTGGTTTTGGCTTTTTCTAAAAGATGACTGTCTCCTTTTCCATCTATTCTCTTTGTCTTTTTGAATGCACTCATACATATATACACCTCTCTTTGCATATATATCTGCAAAATGCCAAAAACTAATTATTAGACCTTTTTAGAAAAGGTTCATTCATTTTTATTTGCCGGATATTCCATTGTAGATGTGTTTAAACTAGAATTTTAACTGACTTATGTTTCGATTTTTTGATTTTGTTTGATATATAGTTTGGATTTGAAATATTAAAATCTAAAGTAAATTTTAATTTCATTAGAAATTACCTGTTTATCAATTTGAAAATTATCAGGTATATAAAAGAAACATCAACACAATTTGGATAATTATATTTACAAATCAAAATTTGAACCAAACTAACACCCAAATTTTGTTAATATTATTTCACCTCAAGCAAATCTACACTGAAAAGAGCCAAAAGCATATGTTTGAGTTGTTCATGACATACGTGAAAATTTGGCGTTACTCAAATCTCGTAAATAAAGGTATAAAAGAAGATTTTTTTACTCCTTGGGACACTTTTTGTGTTTCATATATCAAGATAAGACACATTGCAACTGAGGAACATTTTCTTACTAACAAAAGTCATCGATGCCCTTAAATTATAATGAAATCAAACCGGACGCATATTTTCTTAAACCCAATCAAACCCAACTTTGATTTCGACCAAAGTATACCAACTTAAAACCCTAGTATCGTTCTTTTCCTCATTTCCCCTCATTTTTTCTCTCTTACTCTCTTCTAACGATTGCGGCTGAGACTAAAAACCCTAGTATTGATCTCTCTCACTCTCTTCCATGTTTGCTTCAGAGATTAAGAACCCTACCATCGTTCTCTCTCACTCTCTCCCAACGATTACAATCTCACCGATTTCACCTCTTCAATCTCAGCCAATAAGGAAATTTGTGTCTGCTTCTCAACGGCATGCGAGGTAAATTACTCAGAGATAAATACTTTCCGAATCGGTTTCTGAAAACCAAACTCTAGTTTCCATTCATCTTCGTCAGTAAATGGTCCGATTTTCACTGAATTTCCTTTGAGATACACTATCAATTTCTTGATTCAAATCTAAAGAACATTGTTTTGTGTTTGTTCTCTTTTACGGATTCAGTTTAATTTTATCTTATTTCACCGTTTTTAGATTTGGAAAAGTTAATTTTTATTTCATTTTGTCCATTTTTTTAGGTAACAACCACCGTCTCCCACCATCTCCATCGAGACTGTTCACCACCGACTGGTTCTTTGTGGACGGCTCAACATGTCCATCTACTCTTATCCCGTACACAACACCACCGACCACACTTTTACCGTCCACAACTCGCCAATACACAGCTCTCCTATCTACAACACACCCATCCACAAAGCAACCCCTTCCATCTAACTCCAACTACTCACCCATCTCTTCCGCGACAGGTTTAATATACATGGTTACTACGATCGAGCTTGATACCCACAACCAATTGGTTCCCTAGTGGACGGTTCAACATGTCCATCCACGCTTCTCCCGTACACAACATCGCCGACCACACTTTCACCATCCACAACTCGCCAACATGTCCATCCACGCTTTTACCGTAAAGCTTTTTGTGTTTTTGTGGTTGATATCCACAACCAATGTAATATTTTAAGCCTAACATTAGCCTGATTTTATCTTGTTTTTCCTTAATATTTTGTGGATGAATTATATTTGAGAAATGCTTCTGGACAAAAGGTCTTGTGGACGACATATATGCAAGCACACACTTAAATCAACGGACCTCGTTGTCAAATGAGCTGGCAATTGCTTCCACTTTCATTTGAGGTCTTTGGATTGAAAATTCACAGTTTAATCAAACGGTTGTAAAGAGAACACCTTTATCAACAAATCTAACATTTTAATGAAACTCATAGTAAACGAAACCGGTTTTTCATTAAGCAACACCGAACTAACGCATTTCTCAAGAGGGGGTATTGATGTCTTATCACACACTAAAAAACAAAAATAAGTGTGCCACAAGTTGAATGTGCCTCTTAGTGTAACCAAATCTCATAATGTATCTCATAGTGTAACCAACTCATAAAAGAACCAGCTGGAATGTTTTTATTTGGTATTTTACAAATTTGCTTACTAAGAAAAACGAGATGACATGTTTTTTGACCTAGCTACAAGGATATAGCCATACATAATCTACAAAATTGGTAATCAATCATACGGAAATCGGTTTGGCTTTGGTTACATCAGCCTTGACTCTTGACTCCATTAGTATTATTATTATCTTAAATATATAAATAGTTTTAAGAGAACCATTGCATATCAACGAACCAGATTTCTACACAAGGCTATATAATAGTATACAGCTTGCATGCAAAAAGAAAACTGACTACTTTTGATCATCCAATACTATTCTCTTGTCTACACATGGGTCTATAATATTTACCTTGTAGGGATTTGGGATTTACCCAAGTGAACAAGTTTCGTCTAACACTTCATCAGACTTTACTAGCTCTTTTTCACCATGTGTTACCTCAAATTTATAGGCCATCTGCTGCTAAGCTTTGACCATAGCATTAATAATTGTTCCTTATTCTTGTTTTTCGTTGGGGTTTCGTGTTAACTTTCTGATTTCAGAAACTTACAATGGTCCTTCGTAATATCTTTTGGACCACCGTTTTGACTTCACCCCCCCCCCTCCCAGTTCTCTGTTTTCTCCCATTTCCCATTCATTTTGTTTCTCTTTTATAATAAGGCTGGAAAAATACATTAGATTAAAAATGCATTATATACTGTTTATATTGTTCCAAAATTATAAATGTACTCTGTAGTAGTGAATTTTTTTTAACTGTCCGTAATATTCAAACCACTAAATCTGAATAGTTAGTCTCAATTCAGGTATGGTAAAATTAAGGCTTTGACTTGTAATTTTTTTGGAATTGTGGAATGATGTTTTAGACACTACTCCGCAAGTATTTTGCGAATCAACAAAATGTGCGGAATAAAAAAATACAAAAACGTAAGTTTGCATTTTCGTTGATAAAAATATAAACGAAATTGTCGATAGGTGGAAAAGTGAGTTTTAGTTGATTATTTACAAAATCAACAATTTTGTAATATTAAATTATATGATAATAACATTTTAAAATTATGAATAAAATATAATTTGTTTTATAATATTATAAAATTATACTACAATCTTTTTATAGTATTATAAGATGCCAATCTTTTATTAAAAATGTATTGGAAAATAAATTAAATATTTATAACAAGAAGTAAAGTATTTTTAATAAATTTTAGTCACTTTCATATTTATAATAATTATTTTAATTATTGATGTTTATTTTTAATAATAAGGAAAATAGCTATATATTTTTAGTCAATTTAATCTGTTTTCGCAACTCCGCAAATTTTTAAAAAAATTCGCAGTTTAATTTTTTTTTTCACAATATAACTATTTTTCCGTCATTCCATCATTAAGCGATTAATTAACAATCAGAGCTTACATATATTTCATACACGACGTTGTTCATAATAATCCTATCACTAGGATATGACCCGCGCCTTGCGCGGGGTGAAAGAAAAACTTAATATTTAAAAGTACGTCATATTTAAAATTATTTTTTAACAAACAACAAAAAACACACAATTTTTTTAACAAAAGTACAGCATAATTTAATTTATATATAATAAAATCTATAAGTAGATACGAGATGAATTTAATATACCATTATTAAAATAACATATTTATCAACATATATAGTATGCAGACGTAAAGTAAGGTAAAAATGAAAAGGACAACACAAAAACATGCATTACGAATTAGAAAATATAATATTCTATATTTTGTAGACATATTGTGGATAGACAAAATTGTATTTTGTTTAACACCAAAACAAAATTGTATAAAATCATGTTAGTATGGGTCTAGGTTCATTTAAGTATAAACGAATTTATCAAAAAATTTAAAATGGGTCACTTAAATATATGAAGCCGGTAGACTGATTAAAAAAATTGGACAGTTTTTTTAGAAAAAAATAGTCATTTTTCAGAAAAATTAGACAGTTTTTTAAGAAACGAAATAAAGTCTGGCCATTTCGAAAACTAAAGTATATGAAAACGATAAAAGTTGAGTGATATGTGAGTCTCCTCCCACAGATGTGCATATATAGTAAAGCAGTTGCGTAAACAATAAATTTGCATATACAATTTAATAGAATACAAAATCAGTTTATAGTGTGATTGACCACTAAATCAGTTTATGACATATTTGCTTTTTCTTTTGAATACGAAATTACTTTGCGTGAATATTGTTTTTTCAATTAACATCAATCTTGGACTAATTATTAAATGTTTTAAAGATTAAACTTGTGAATCGAGTTTTGTGTGATTTAATATCTAAGTCTGAATACAAAAAAAAATGTGGATTAGGAAATAAAAATATTGTCTCCAAGATATACATTCATAAGTCATAACGCTACAATCAATCATAATTGCAGCACTGATCATGGCAGATTAATATAGGAATCAGAAAGATTGACTAATAGTTTTTAATGATAAAAATATTATATAGAAAACAATTTGAAATTACATTAACTCATATGAACCCCAAATAATATTTTTGAATCAATCATACAATTTTTGGAAAGGGTTTTGCAAGAAAAATAGCCTTCAAATATTTAAATCAATATCATAAATTTATATACAATATACAATATAATGTTAATGTTAATATATACAATATTATATATCATGTTAATACATAGTATAAGCCAAGTTTACAGTTTATATCTATTATGTATAAAAAAATTCATTCACATTCTGGTTCAAAAGTTAGACAGCTGATGATCGGCAACTCTTTAGAAACATGTTTATGTAAAAACAAAAAAGTTAAACCTTTTAGCTATAGTTATGATACTAACCAATTTGTTACATTCATGTAAGTTTTCCAACCTCTCATTTGAGGGATATACAATATCATCGTTTCGTGAAAATTTACATTTTAGAACAGACGGATAATCTGAACATTAATCTTACATATTTCATTGCAAGGTTCTAGCTCTGAAACTGTTGTGAAATTAGATATCGTAATGTTTTCGAAAAACATAGGTTGCAAGGTCTAGGTTGGTGATCTATATATTGTTATAGTTTCTAATTAATAAATGGTGTGTAAAGTAATAGTAAAATTTCCATAATTGTATGTACGTCAAATTTGATAACATTATAATACGCATATCTTTTTTTTGAAGATTTTCTTTAAAGGTTATTTTTTCAAACTGCTTCTGGATTAATAATAAGGGGATATCACTTCAAAAAATATATATACACACTATATAATACGCATATCTTCTATCCATATTTAGTGGAAAACTATAAAATTGCGGTCAACTATAATTAATACGAAGATTTCTATGGAAAGTAATTTATATGCAATTAGAATGTAACTGATTATACGTACCTTGAAACACTATCCCTATTTATTTAGCTTCTAAAAATTATATGCTCAAAATTTCAAATCCATGTACAATTATTATTAATATGAACTTGCATGACAACTATAATATTTCTATATATTGTCATGATGATCAAATCAAAGATTGAACAATTTACGTGTATCAAAATATACATTTATTACACAAAGGAATGTGGATTAGGAATGGAAAATATGGATTTCGACTAAACATCCATAACGGATCAATCAATCTTAATAGCAGCTTGATTATGGCAGAGAAATATAGGAAACACCAAGATTGATTGATGGTTTTTGATATTATTCCCTTATACAGAAAATTTTAAATTATATTTATATATTTTGTGTATTTTTAGCTATCAGTCAAAGAATTACCTTGAATCAAATTAAACCCAATAAATTCATTTTCAACTTTGAAATTTTGATCAATATACTGATCACGAACAAAAGGAATGTTACAGTTATGTTTCATATTGAATTACACTATAGTTATCATACTACAAATGATCCAACGGATCACGAATAAAACGAATGCTAAGTTTGTACTACAAATTAGTGATATACAATATTGTATATTTCGTACATATGTAATTAATATAAACTATAGTAATATCAGTGATAGTGTCGTCTATATCTGTAGTTCCCGGGCTGGAATATATATATATATACGCATGTACGAAGAAGATAATTTAAAACCACAAGTAAGTGACTTAACATACGCGATATGCTACCCTGGAAAAACTGTTATAAAATACAATACAGTAAATATTAGTAGTACCAGTGGCAGTCTATGTAATAGATCTAGGACATTAAGGGTAGTTATATATTAAGGCTGAGAAGATTTGTGAGGAGAACACATATGCATAATGGCAACATTGTAATAAATTTACTTTTTAAAGGTTATTTTTTCAAACTGCTTCTGGATTAATAATAAAGGGATCTGAGCATGCAAAGCTGAAAGGTTTCAATTGCAACCACATAGTCAAAATAATTCAACATTCATTTGATCTTTAAGACCTCATTCTACTATTAGAGCATCTCCATCAGTGAGATGGAGGTGGTTCGAATTCCAAGACAAAAAAAATATTTTTTTAATTTTTTTTTTTGGTTTTTGGTTTTTAAAAAAAAAAAAAAAAAAAAAAAATATTACCGACCAATTGCGGGCCGCCACGTCACGTGGGGCCCGCCAAAAAGTTAAGAGACAGGTTCATACAGAAGAGGTTTCGCGAGACTGGTTTTACTTTTAAGTGGGACCCACAATTATTTTAATATTTTTTTTTTTTATGAAAAGCTAAGAGTTGGGCTTTGGAATCTCCAATGGAGATGGCCTTATCTATCTATAAAGTATCGATCTGACAAGTTAAGTCTAGGAATATTCAATAAGGAGGTAACCTCAGTTAATCTGTGAGAAAGATCATCAGATTTCCTCCTTTTCTTTTTTTTCAACATTATTTTCTTAAAAGAAGTAAGTTGTACAGTGTTGATCGACAAAATATTTTTTTTTTCATTAAATGTTTTTCTAGTCTTTTACTTTTTAAATGTACCAAATATTTCATGTGACGATTTTAAATTGTGGTTTCAATAAAATCACTATTTTTTTTCTTCAAACCAGTAAATTTTTTTTCTATAATAAAGATCTGTATAATAAAAACGAGTTCTAAATAATTTTTGGCCAAGATAATCAATCATTTCTCTATTATTTTTTTGATAACGCGAGGATATCGGATTGGAACCCAACCAACTAATCTACCGAAAATCTGTCCATAAACATAGATATTTCCGGTTACTCGTAACAAGAATTAGATATTCATTCCTCCAATTTTCTAACCAGGGATCCAACTAACTAATGATATTTTAATTTAATTACAAAATTCTGATCTTGTATAGGTTCTTTTGTCCCGAATAAGTTCTTCCTTGGTTTCATAATACTTTTAGTGAGCATAAATCATCCCTCGAAAAATATAAAAAATAAATGTAAATCTCAGTCTCTCCTTTTACTTTTACCAACACCGTCCGACTGACTACATGCATGTCTTATAAATACCACTATGGACAGATATACAAGTATTATTTTCTTTTCAAAAACCCTGATACTTTATTAATTATCCCACATCTGGTTACTCTATACCCACATTACGTATATGATTTTTCGTAATATTATAGATTCCAACTCATTCCTATAACTATTAACATCCAAAACCACAAAAATTTCTGGATCATATTTCCTAAACTGAGATTTATATTAACTGTCATATGGTTCACCCGTCATGGATAGACTGTTGAACTAAACACGAATTGTTTTTCCTAGTGTCTAAACGGAAGTAGCTAGTTAAAAACAATTGTTTTTCCTAAGGTTGTAATTAATATGAAGTACTGATTATTTGTATATCCAAATCAACCATTAATTAAAATTAACATTTTTCGCCTTTAGACTATATAATAAACTTTACAACACAAACAGTAAAAGAATAAAAGCGTTTAAAAAAACACAAACAATTAAAGAGAACAAAGTCAAAGTATTGTGATATAACCTAGTAATTTCATTCAGTGTAAATAAAGAAGAACAAGTGGAATAAAAAGATTTTACAAAAAAAAAGTGGAATAAAAAGTGAAAAATACATTTAATAAGTGTGGCAGTAGACAAATAGCTCCAAGAGAAATTAAATGAGTAAATTGACTGTAAAGGTCCATGATTCATGGCTTTTACCAAAATCAACACATTCAATACTTCTCTTTGTTTGCTTGTTTGTTTCTCTATAATACCAAGACTTTGTATATATGTAAGATAATGTAAACCCATCTGGATTTTTGATTCCAAAACGAAAAAATTCTTGTTCTTTTTTTGTCATTTATGCAAATCTCACCAAACTATAGATCGATATCTGCTAATATCTTTTTTGGGTCATCTATCCTATTAAAAGTGAAGTACAAATGGAAACTAACCCCTACTTCTTCTCTTATTTACCACAGACTGCCACTGATTTTAATTTAAGAAATTATCTAGATCAATCACCTCATTTCACACCTAGAGTCCATAATCACCTCATTTAATGTAGAGCCCATGATGTTTTTTACAACATTTTAATGGGTTTTTATTTTGTTTATTTTGTACTTACAAATGGACCTAACTGTCTTTTATCTAACCATATCTAACCATCAAATTAAAGTCACACTCATCATTCACATATACTCAGAACTTATTATATACATGAAATCGAGTTTAATATATGAACTATTCTGCAAGAAAGTATTGAAGTTTCGTATTGTAATATGGAGTTAGATAATAAAATTATGACAATTTTTTTAAGTGTATTATATACCTGTTTTTATATGTTAATTTTTTCATATAAAATTTTATAAATCATTGTATTTTCTATGAACATGTCTAAGTAATTTACTATTTTTAAAATGGCATCCTTAGTCATAGCTATTTATTTATTTGTATTTTATATATATAAAGAAATTATTTTCATTGTATAGAACTTTCTAATTACATATATATATGTTGAGTTTGTTTAGTTTTTTAATCTTCGTCATAAAATACATGGTTTAACATGAAAAAGAAAATTATAATAAACAGACACGGTAATACGATCAACTATTTAAATACATCATTTACAATTAACAAAAAAGAAAAACTAAACACAAAATTTTTCGAGAATGTAAGTTTAACTAAAATTCATTAGATCTTCTAATTCCACACACTACCACAAACAAACTATATGATTAACAAAAATATGTTTCAACCAAATAACTAATGTACTTCATCATTTACACTTTTAATATCACCAGACAGTATAAATAAATTTAATATCACAATTACATAACTTAAAAGAATAATATCATAACATTTCAAACCGAAAACGAACACCCGCACGGACGTGCGGGTAAAGATCTAGTTTCTTTTAAATAACTGGGAGGTGATCCACATCTTAGGCACAGTTAATTTTTCAGGTCAGGAATATCGGTTGGTAAAGGTGTCTCAAATCCTATTCTATTTTTTTCCTCTAAAATAAAATGAAATAAAATACAAATAAAAAAATGCTTCAAGCTAATTTCATATTTCATCTTATAATAGAATCTATTCTATAAATGGATTAATTTTTTTCTTTTTGTTTATTACTCTGTTATGAAATGAGATATGGAGTTGTTGAAACAATTTTATTTCATTTTTTCATTTATTATATTTTGAAGAAAAAATGAAATTTTACACTAGAGATACTTCCGCACTTCCAACAATATTGAATTAGAGACATAATGAAACCGACCCCAAACGATAAACCATTAACACAACGCACCTTTTGAATCAATTTTCTCATCGCCCATTGATTAAGTTCCAGTCATAGCATATGCAAGAACAAAGCAAATTCCGAGACAATAAATAAATAATATAAAAGGGTGTAATCCATAAAACACCTAGAGAGGGAGAAGAAATAGCCTTTCACACTTGAAAATAGTAAATATAAGAACAAAAGTGAAAGAGGGTAGTTTAAAAGTGTGATTTAGGAAGGGATGGGCCACAAAACTCTAATAATATAAATTACAGAGGGAAAAGAATATAATGCATGTTCAGTCAAAATAAAAGAGATTATAATGCATGGTTATGTGAAAAGTTTAGAGTAGTTAGCGCATAATTATTGGAAGTAGGGCCAAACAACTCTTGACTTTTCATCCTTCAAGATTGGAAGTAGGTTTAATATGTTTTCTTAGCATAACCTCTTCTATTCTCTAATTCCATGTTTTTTTTGCCTTCTCATCATAATCACGGAGAAACGCTACAAAGTAAATCCGGTACTTTTTAATGCTCCCTAGCGTGTGCATCCATCTACACATTCGTATAAAATAAGTTAAATTGTAGACTATTATGTGAATAGTTTAGGGTCTAATGTAGGTGGATTTCGCTTATAATGTTGAAAATTATTTTGGCCGAGTAAAATTAACTCTGAAAATGCGGAACGTATAGAAAAGCAAATTTATATATATATATAATTGGCTGAATAAATTAAACTCGATGAAAATGTGGAACCTATAGAAAAATATTTTTTTCCTATATTTTATAAAATTGGCTAAATAAAATTACTTCGATGATTAAATTGTTTATATTATATATGTTCAATTTTCTTTCTTTCTCAAGGATTAAAGATAGAAAACCAACAAAAAGATGAGTGTTTGCATCTTATTTTCTTTTTATGTGAAACAGTTTCACATAGTTAAACAAGAGGAAGGAAAAAAAACGAAAAGGGAGAGATAATAATCCTGAAAATGCAGCAACAAACTTTTCACCACCAACAAGAAGAAAATACTGAAAAGCAGAGCCCCACCCTTCTTCACAGTTCCAGAGAATCCCTGTCCAAATATTTCAGAGTATGAATTAGAACAGAGAAGAAGAATGAAAAAGAGAGTCAGGTGAAACAAAATCATTGACATGTTAGAGAATCTTAGACCAAATATATAGTAGGGTTCTGTCTTTAGGGCAGAAAACACCCATTGCTGTCAAATCATAGTGGCAAAAAGGGTAATGAACAACATGGAAAAGGAAAAGAACCACACACAAATATGTAAAGAGTAGCATCCTTCTGTAGCTATTGTGACCTATGCTCTACGTATATAGATATATCTATAATCTACCAAATCAAGGAGTGCATCTTCTTGCAGAAGATGTTCAGAGTTCAGACCGAGAGTAGTGCGTGCTGTAATTTCAGTATGCTTCTTGAGGATTTAATAAGTAACACAAAGTGTCTGTAGCCATGATATCAGAGACACAAGACTTTCTAAGCCTAGAAGTGAGATTACATAACCAAATCATATAATATATAGTCTATCAAATTGAGATGCATCACCAGACAATCTCATTTCAATTCGCAACAAAACCTGAATCTAATCTGTTGCAGAAGCACAAATCTAATTCCAATCAAATCTAATTGAAGAACCGGTGAACCGGAGACTAACCGGGGAAGCTGGAAGATCGAATCGATTAGGGCTACCGGCTAAGCATTAGCGGTTTTAGGGATTAGAGGAACACCCTTCCCTTGTATCTTATTCTGTTTAGCCTTGGCTTCTTCCTCGCGGATCTTCTGCATCGCGAGCATCCTCTCCATCACGAGCTCGTACTCGCACTTCTCGTACACGTGGCGCTCGTCCTCGCACTTCCACGGGAGGAAGAACTCGGCCTGGCGACATTTGTTGAGCGGGATCAGGAGATGAGCGCACTGGTCTCTGTATCCGAGAGGTACTTTCGCTTCAACCATCTCTTCCTGCGTTGCGATCATCTTCTTCGATGAACCTGGAACCTCCATTTTCGTCTTCGCGATCCCTTCTCTACCCAAACCTCTCCTTATTTTTTTCTCTTTGGCGACTCCGATTGCTTGACCCGGGGAGAGTCAGGTTTTTGTTCCGGGTCATATTGCGCCCGTTATAAATGGGCTCAATTGATATACTAAACCCAATTTGTTTTTATTTTCTCGACAACATTTCTCTTCTTTTTCTTCTATTGGTTGATTGGTTTCCATTCTTTCGTAGAAAAATGACAACAAAAATACACTTGTGGATATGAAATCAGCATTGACCATTTGTGGCAGTCTGTTGTTCTCCCCCTGTCTTTTCGGCTTTCGCCTTCGCCTTGTCCGAACTCTAGTCAGCCATCAAACGGTGGTTCTGCTCTTGGAGTAACGACGCGACGGCGGAGTAACGACGCGACGGCGGAGTTATGATGATGCGGTGGAGACACGTTTAGTTCGAGTTTTCTTCCGGGAGGTGGAGGCTATCTCAGCTCCGTCAACGCCGGCTTCTGTCTCCGCGACGGGGAAGCTGATGCAGTTCCGCCGTCGTCGGCTTTTGTCTCCGGAGTGTGAAGGTCTCATCTGTCATGCGCCGCCGGCTCTCGGCTCCTAAGCTTTTAGGGTTTAAATCTTTGCTTTTAATTTCTTTTCGGTTCCTGTGGTTTGGATGTTTGTGGCCTCGATGGAGATGGATGAAGGGATCCGATGGTTAGATCGGGCTTGCATGCCACCTTTTCTTCCGAGTGTGTACGGTCAACGGTGGTGGATGACATCTCGCAGCGGCGATCGATGTTTTCCGGTTATGGCCACTCGAGATAGGAAAAGGGTTTGTGGTGGTGACGTTTGGAGTTGGAGAGCTCCGGTTTGGTTCCGGTGAACCGAGAAGCGGTTCTCCGGTGATAGCGAGAAACGGTGGTGATGTGACGCATGTGTGACGCGTGTCCCTCGCGGTAGAGGAGGCGTACACGTGTCCTGCTCTTTTCAGATTAGATCTGTGCGCGGCTGTATCTCGAGGTCCCCGTAGCACTAGGGTTTCGGTGGTTTGGGTTGGGCTGTAGGCCCAGTTTCGTTGTAATTTTGGGCCCGCTGTTTAACGGGCTTTTATTCTGTACTATGTAATCGGTTGGGCTTGACCCTTTTATATAATTTATTCGATGGAAAAAAAAAACATTTAGAGGGTGATGGGTTAAAATGTATATTAAGAAATTTTAGTGTAGAACTTAGAAAACGATTGGTTTGGATTGTAGATGTAAAAGCTTTGCTATAAAATTTAGTCTGTATTCTTTTTATTGTACCTTTATGTTATTTTGTTGTAGAAATACACTACAGCTTTTAAGACATTTTAATAGTTGCTTTAAGAAAGAAAAGAAAACATGAATAAATAATGATGTGCTTTATTTTTATCTCTCTTATTTAGTTTTACTTATTTTTAAATAAATAAACTCTTATCAATTATAATGTACCTATTTTTAAAAGTTAAATTCTATGTCAAATTTCAATTGATTACTAATCATTATTTCGTTTTATTTTTTAAAGATACTGTAAAATATAATTAAGCAAATAAAACTTACATTTTTAGAAATAGTATATTCGTGATTTTGACTAAAATATTAATAAATTTTTACATGATTATGTTCAATATTCATATTCCATTATAGTGAATATTAGATTTTTTTATACTTTGATATAACGTGATTATTTTTTTATTAACATAAAAATATATTTGTTTATTTAAATTGTTTCAAATTGTTTATTTTCTTATTTCTAATAATTTATAATTTAAATGGGGTCATTCATTTTATAACGTGTTTGTATTGATCAAATGTTGTTTAATATTATCTAATAAATATGAGTTAATATAATTATTTATCATCTTTTATTTATTTGACTGTATAATCTATAGATAACTGTAATATATTTTCATATTCTGAAATTATTTGTTTCACAAAAGATATAGATTTTACCGTACTTTTTATATTATAGTAAATAAATAATAAAAATAGCCAGGTATATTCTCAATATTGTTAGGTTTCAAACAGATATAGATTTTAAAAAAACTTTTTTTATATAATTGAGTATTATATAAACCTGATTTTGGTAATTATATATTAGCCAACATAAATATAGAAAAATATACTGTGAAATTATAAGTAAGTTATAACACAATATATGAAAAGTATGACATTTTATGTGATGGTAAATATATGCTTTTGAAAATTATGTTATAAATTAAGCTTTATATTGGTGTAGTTTAAGAACTGAACAAAAAGAAATCAAGCTTTAGACTTCATCAAAATAATTGAACAGAAAAATAAAAGTTAAAGATGGTAGGCGTACTAAAAAAAAGGACCAAAAGAGTTGGGACTTTTATAAATCATTTGTTTAATCAAGTAAGTTGTGAATAGGGATACAAAAAAGGACCAAAAAATATTGGGAATTTTTTTTTAATCATTTGCTTAGTCAATATATGGAAACTGATAAAATCATTAAATGTGATGATTTTTTAGGAGGCAGTCCGAAATGAAATATTACACATGAAAAAAGTCACTTTTAATATATAAGATATGAGAAAAAGATACAATGTAGTTAATTAATTAACCAAAAAAGAGAGGAGACACTATAGTATAGCATATCAAAGAGAGACTCGCCTAAACAACACACGAGCTTCATAGGAACATTACCTACACAACGGATCTTGTTCGTTCTACCAAAAATCGCAAGTGAGAGGGGAGTGTAGTTTGGCAGCAACATGTTTACTCGCATTTAATTGACCTGTAAATGTGGCGGACGAAGAGGAGAGCTGCACGGAAGCCAACTGTTCCGAGCATGAGGAAGAAACCGTAACAAATACAAGCCATGTAACCGAAGAAGAAAGAGGTTTGCATGAAACCAGACATGTCTGATCTCGCGTAGTAATAGTATAAGCAGTAGGCGTAGATGAACAAACCAGTGGATCCACCGCATAGGAATGATCTGCAAACAAAATATATTCAAAATCTCTGCAAGGATGGATGTAATACAAATGCAACGTGATCTTTACCTCCACCACCATTCGTGATCTTCAGCTGCAAGCTGGAAGTAAGTAAGGGCAACGGTTATAAACGCGGTGACGATCAAGAGGATGATGAAGACGATGAAGAGGATGCTGTAAATGGTGTAGATCCTGTGACCCCAAACACTGGCAAAGATGTAATATAGCTCGATGTAGATGGCACTGAAAGGAAGAAAACCAGCCATGGCCATCTGAGGAATAGCACTCCTGTACCACGGGAGTGGCGGGATCTCACGTGGATACTTAGTGGTGCGGACAGGAGCTTGGAACTCCGCTTTGCTGTTTTTACCGGCGATTCCACCCAATACAAGCAAAGGAGAAGTCACTAAGGTCCATATAAGGACGATCACAACAATGGTTCCAAAGGGGAGAGCTGCGGTTGCGCTGTAGGCGATTGCGACGGTGTTTAGGAAGCAGAAAGTGAGGAAGAGAGGGCCACAGAAGAGACCTCCAGTGAGTAATAAGTTTCTCACCTGAGAGAAAACAAGTGAGAGAAGCTTTATTTATTGCTCTGTTTTTTAAAAGAGAGTTATTTGAGGGATTTATCACTTACCCAGTTCTTTCCTTCGAGTTGACAGTAGAAAGAGGAGGCGGTGTATCCGGCGATCCCGGAGGTAAGAGCATAGATAACGACTAAAGCTGTGAAGAGTGCTCCTCGGTTGTATGGATAGAACACTCCAACAAGTGAAAGCATGAAGATGAATATGGTCCTGATGACATATGAGTGAGAAACAAGAGTTAGTGATTGGCAATAAAGAAGAAAAAGATGGAAATAAAAAAGAGATTGATTTACAGAGTGAATAGTTGAGTGCCGCTGCCGAGTGATGCAGCAAAGAGAGATTTGTGCTTGGGGAACCGAAACACATCGCCGTGAATGTACTTCCATCCAGTTTCCTCTTGATCATCAGCAGCTTCCTCATCCTGAGCATACCTTTAAGGATGGGACAAAGAGTGTATAATCAGAGAAACACTCAATCACATGAAAAGAGTAGAAGAGCATTTTGAAAGCTTACTTCATGAAATCATTCTTGAGGACACGCATCAAGATCGTGGCAAGGAAACCAGTCAAAAGCAGGACAGTAACACAAGAGTTGATAATCGAAAACCAGTGAATCTCCAAGTGATGAGGAAGAGAAGAAGACATGGCGTACTTATCCATCCTCTTCTCGAAAGGAGTCTCCGTCTCCTTCCACTTGACAGTATACGTAAACTCGGCATCAACTTCCTTGTCCTCGGTTAGATCCACAAGCGAATGAGGATCCATCCTAGCATTGATCTCAATCACTCGGTCCCCGTTGTACAGAATCTCAAACTGGATGTGCTTGTAAAGGAAGTACTTGAACTCTGTCGGATCAGATTTGCCCTCTTTCTCGACCTTCCCAATGAAGCCCCAGATAGGGAGATCATCGTAGTACATCTGAAAGTAATAGTCTTTCTCAACAGCTCTTCGGAACTGTTCAACTTCTTCTCTGCTAAGCTTCTTTTTGCAGTATGTCTCAGAGTCTTTGTCGTCTCTGAAGTTGAGCTTATAAGGAGCACTCACAAGCCTGTCACCGTTCAAAACCTCACCGAGAGCTTCCTTCTTATCTTTCACTCCCTCTGCAAAAAGAAACAACAAATCTGAGAAAATAACAGAGAGACATTGGAGTTTCTGAGATCTCACGCATAACAGATTCAATTGCAATTTAATTAAATAGCCTAGTGAGAGAGAATCACAGGGATCGAACCTGGAACACAGAAGGGAAGATCGAAGTACCGATACGTCTCACTGCAATCAATCATTCATTCATCAAGCATTAATTGAAATGGGAGTACCATCGCATGTATAGATAACGATCAATGTCTCTGTCTCTCAGATCTAAAGCTAAAAATTGACGAGCAAGTTAGAATTGTTGTTGTTACCTGGGATTGTGAAACGGACCGACCTTGTTGACGTAGAGTGGAACAGAGTCGCCTTCTTTGTAACGGTGGTCCGAGGCATCGGATCTGACGATTCCGGCGGCGGAGAAGAGGAGAGCTCCGAGGAAGAGAAGCAGGGTCGTCGGTGTTCTCATCATAGTGTTTATGTGAGGTGAAGAGAATATTGAGATCTGAGTTTGCTTTTATATTTTGGGGAAACGTAAATGGGAAAAAGATCGACCAATTTTTATTTTGAGAAATTTTTATAACTTTTTACTGAATTAAGTTTACAATATAAATTTCCATTTTAGGTAATATCTAATATCTTTCTAATTTAATATTTTCTATTGGTAGGTTGGTTCACTTGTGGATATGAAATCAGCATTGACCATTTGTGGAAGTAAACATTTTGAGGGTGATGGGTTAAGATGTATATTAAGAAATTTTAGTGTAGAACTTAGAAAATGATTGGTTTGGATTGTGGATGTAAAACCTTTGCTATCAAATTTAGTCCGTATTTTTTATTGTAGCTTTATGTTATTTTGTTGTAGAAACAGCTTAAAACGACAAGAAACGAACAGAAACACATTGTATTGTCAGCTCCGGTGGTCGGCCGTTCTGTAATTCCGACACCGGAGGCTTTCTCTTCTCCTCTTCCTGTTTTTTTTTTAATTATTTGCTTCTCCTCCTCACCATTTCTCTCCCGGTGATATTCTTGATACTCTGGTTAGGCTCGACGGTGGGTTACTCTGAATCTGTTCCGGAGCGGTTCAGATCTGACGTCGATGATCTTGTTCTGGAGTTCCTGTGAGTCGGTGAAGATTTTGAGGGCAGAAGAAGTCGGCTTTTGGGTGATAGTTTCGATAGATTTCGACTTTCCCCTTTGTAGATCTACTCGGATCCGTGTGAGGTGAAGGTGCGTGAGGGTAAGGGACATTCTCTCTCCAATGTTCTTTCTCGGTGGTGATTATCCGAAGCTATTGTTCCTCCGGTTCACCAGCGGTTTGTGCTTCAGACCCTTGAAGTTTGAAAATCGTTTATCATGTACGTTTAAGATCGTCAAGGTCTGCCTTTTATTTCCATGTCTGGCTGCATCCATTCTGAGTAGTAGGATGGATCGTTCTCATTGTGGTGAAATATGGCAGTGTTGTTTCAGCTAGGTAGTGCAAGTTCGGGAGTTTCGTGTTCTTGGGTTCTAGTGTTTATCGGGAGTTAGTACATTGACTCTTTCAGTTGCAAAATTATCTTGAGTTGTGGTGGATACAATGATTTTTCGTCGTTTAGGTGTGCGATTGTTTATTCTGGTTTTGGGCTTTGAGCGGCAAAGCTTGGTTGTGTGACGGTGTTGGTGGACTTCTATCTATCTAGGTGCAAAGCGAACGTCAGAGAGTACGTTCAAGCTGTATCCGAGAGATGCTCAGATCATGAAGCGATCTTTCTAGTCGGGTTGTGAAGTCTTGGTTCTTAGTTACCAGTCGGGATGGTATTGTTCGACAGGCCATAGGCGGCAGCGATAGATCCGAGTTGAGAATACACTTCGGTGTCTTCGGGTTGTTCAAGTAGATGCTTCGTATGGCGTGCTGTGGGCAGCATCGAGTTATCCAGATTTTTTTATCCACTGCTTCGAGGTCTTTTGTACTGAATGGTTGTGTGCTCTGGTGTAGTTGTTGTGTCTAAGTTTATTGAGTCGTTGTGTGCGTTGTAGTTTTTTTGCCTTGTCAAGGTTGTGTTCCAAAGTTGTCCGGTGAGATATCTTTTATCGGTGAGTTTGTGTATGAAACTATCATATAAATGAATGAATTTCAATTTGGGAAAAAAATACGCTACAGCTTTTAGGACATTTTAATAGTTGCTTTTAAGAAAGGAAAACAAAACATGAATATGTAATGATGTAGCTTTATTTTTTATCTCTCTTATTTAGTTTTACATATTTTAAATAAATAAACTCTTATCAATTATAATGTAGCTATTTTAAAAGTTAAATTTTGTGTCAAATTTCAATTGATTACTAATCATGATTTCGTTTTTTTTTAAAAGATACTGTAAAATACAATTAAGCAAACAAAACTTACATCTTTATTAATTAGCCTATAGAATCTATAAAATAAAAAACAAATATCTATGATATCAAATAAACTAAAAAGTTGTAGATACACTTTATTACAATTTAGATATTACCTTTTACAATAATTTATTTTAGTTTAAAATAACTTTGTAAAGGGAAACTTTCCAAAAAAGATTATAAAATAATTTTTTTTAACGAAAATAGGACATAAAAAGAAAAATGATCAAAAGAAATTTCATTAAAAAGAAGAACATCCTTCTACTCTTATTTAATAAATATATACATATAAATAAATATTTTTAAAAAGCTTTTTAAAATTTTTTATTGAATCAATTTGATTCCTTTATTGGAACTTTTCTAATTTTGTGAAATTTTATTTTGAAAATATGTTGAAACTATTATTATTATTATTTTCAAATTTAAATTATTATTTTTAATCTTAAACTTTATCCCTTAAATCTAAACCACAAAAGAAAATATTATTTAAATATAGGGCTATATGTGTCTTTTTATCTCTTTAATGAAACATTTTGTTCATTTTGATGTTTGTGTACTATATTTATGATTGAAAAATAATTTAGTGATATGCAAAGAAATTTCTCTTTTAAATAAAAATATAAATGTATTTACTCATTATATTAAATAATAGTAAATTTTGATAATGTATGATTTATATAATAAATATAACTTATTTTAATTCAAAAATTATTAATATATATATATATATATATAAATTTGTATAATTAAAAATAAATTAATTACGATACAAATTTATAAAAGACGAAAACATATTTTAAAACTAAAAATAATTTATGTATATTGTGTTGTTATCCTAACATAAAATATTCTTTTCAGTATGACATTTTTTGATATACTTATTGGGTAAAAGAAGAAAATAGAATTTTAAATAATAATAAAATATTCTATGAGTTCGATAATTATAAATACCGTAAAAATATCATTACTATCGATATTTGTGAATAACTTGTGAGTGTATTGGCAATAACTTATTTTGTTGATTTTTGAATTAACAATACACTTACTGATATATTAGTATTATTATTAGTGCGGATAAAACACCTGATTAGAATATCTTGAAACTCCTATATGTTTCACTATAAAATATAATGTAGAATAAAAATGATTTGACTATTAGAGTATAAGACATGTTTACTCTATAAACAAGATACATTGCTTATTATTTTATTTTCTATTCTAAATAGAATAACATTAGAATAAAATTCAACTATATTATAGTCTTCTATTTCCAAGAAAAATAGAGTGAATCAAAATAAGATAAAGAAGAAAATATAAGACAGACACAGTTATGTTCTTGGGCCTTGCCCCAGTAAACGTAAGCTCATAATTTAAAGGATCTAAGTAGGTTTTAGAGTGGCCCAATAAGAATTATTTAAAAGCCTATTAATAATAATATCAAAGCCCAACAGACGAATCATATCTGCAAATTATGAAAACGTGTTTAGAAGTTAAAACACAACAAATCTGTATATAATTGTGATCATTATACATTTATACCATTACTAACAACTTCGACAGAGAAATTAAAAAATATAAATAAATCGTTTCTTGGTTCGAGTAATACAAGTTGAGAAAATAGTCAGGTCGATATCCACAAGTCTTATCTTTACGTCGTCAACAAGTAGAAAAATCGTTATCGCAAAAGATCAGATTGTTGTTGTACTTGCTTATTATATTATAGTTCGCTTATTGTATTATCCGTTTTATTTAATACTAGGTAGAGATCCTGCGCTATGCGCGGGGTGAAACTATTGTAAAATAACATAAGGTACATTACATATTCATTGGTGTTACTAAAAAAAACATTACATATTCATTTATAGTTTGCAGAATACATTATTGATAACATCTACAATATTATGTACAATAAAATGTACTATACTAAACTAAATGAGACAGAAAAAGGTGCATTGCATAATTTGCTCATATAGTATGTACGAACCACACTGAGAATTAATGACAAAGATTTATAATATTAATCAGGCCTCCAGAATTAAATACTGTCTCAGTTTTTTTTTTCAATTTATAAAAATTAGCTATCATATTGAAACTATATATAACTTGGTTTGGTTCGTTTATATATCATCGATTTTTGGTTCATTCGGTTTTATACCAAAAAACCATAAATATATTTATTTAAAAAAAAATAGATTATATGAATAGAGATCAGATTTTTTAAAACATAAATATATATTCCTTAGTCTAACTTTTAAATATAATATTTTATGTTTTATTTAAATATTCAAATAAAAGTAAGAAAGTAATAATACCAAAGAATTATATATAATTATTTTTTATCACAGGGAGTTATCAATAAAAACAAAAATATGTTTTATTTAATTTGATGAAAATGAAAAAAAAAACCATTTTCGCTTAAAAATAAAAAATTATTTAAATCAATGTTTTGATTATGAATATCATATTAATAAAATAAATGTGTATATATTATTTAATGTTAATTTTATTACAAAATTTACATATAAGTATACTAATATTTTTAATTAATCGATTTCTTCGGTGATGTTTCTTAAAGATAACATCGGCTCGATTTCTTTTGAACTACCAAATCTAAATCACTTTTTTCTACTTCGATTTAATTTGGTTTTAATTGGTTAGTTCTATCAGACTGAACACCTCTAAATATTAGTACATCGATATGGATACCTAATGTGTAAGAAATTGGAATACATGATCAAATTCCTACAGAATATTTTTCAACTTTGAGATTTTTTTTAGTTTAGATTGATACGTTTTAGTATTTGAACCATAAATGTACCTCTTTGTTATGTGAGCGAGATTTGCCGGGCACATGAATACCAATGTTTTGTTTTAGAATATACCTAGAAAATAATGGCAACTTAATAGTATTCACCTCACATAAATTCACTTTGAACACAATTTAATATTTCCGTAAAATTAAGCATAACTAATTAATGCATATATTGACGGTATGTTACCAAAAAGTCATATTATATACCAACATCATTTTCGATTTTTTTTAAAAAGTAACATGATTAGCCTTAACATCAGTGAGATGAAAATGGTATGTGTCAATCGCTGCTGGTTTATATAACTATTGATCCTTTGATAGTGATTTACTCCTGATTCACAATGATCTGATCACTCACAACTTTGCTTTTGTACTTTTTAGAAATTAGAATATAACCTCGTACGGTTTATATGCAACATTACACGATTAACAATGAAATGTATGAGTTCATACTTGAGTATTGTTATTCTGTGACCAAGATAAAGCGATCATACATATGAGTATAACAACAGTGAAAATGCATATTTTCAGAATTGCTAATATCCCACCCCCTTAACATCTTGCTAGAAAGATAATCATACTGTAAAGTACTGATATCTTAATTAAAAAAGAATTATATAGAACCACATGTATAGTATAATCAACACATGTCTTGAAGAGAAAGAAGCCATGTTCTATAGCATATGTGTATGTATAGCTGGAAGAAACCATCTTAGTAATGACAACTCGATTTGATAATTTTGATATATGAAAGGATAACAAAATGCAAAATACTTATTTAAAAACCATGTTTAGGTGGTAACGTGTTGAAGGAGAAGAAAAATAAACAGAGCTGCCATGAAAAAAGAAAAAAACAGAGCAAGGTAGACGAAAGCTCGCTGAAAATTCAAGCCAAGACATTAGTGAGTTCAAACAGCAAGCTCGCTGAGAATTCAAGTCAAGACATTAGTCAGTTCAGACAGCAAGAATTCAAGCCAAGCCAACGCATAAAAGTTTCAGCTTTACAAACTCACTATATAAGACAATAAAAAGAGTCTTCCTTTTGCCTTGAGATCACAATAACACGTCTTTGCAATTCATGATAAGAACTAAGGCCACTGGACATAAACTCCAATCTCACATAAGCAGGGAATTGAACTCTTTAATGTCTTTGAGACCTTGAAATTTTCAGCTCATCAGCAAAGCTAAACAGTTTCAGCTTTAAACCACAGAAACATTCAGTACAATCAATTTTAGCCATAAAAGAGACTTCAACCTCACATAAGTTGCTAGTTCCTCGTTCTCGAATGACTTGCTATATCAAATGGTGTAGGATGCTAAACTAATCTAGGCGAAAAGGGAGAGATGAGAACAGATTCGAGAGGGACAAATGGCTTACTTGTTTGTTCATCAACATCGGGATATCACATACCCCTGCTACTATTCGATCCAAAGCTAGCTCCATCGCCTGATTTCTCCATCACCACAAACTTTCTTAAGCAGAAACCACAGACTGAAAACAACAATTAACCTTGAAGTCTGATGTCCATTGAGTAATCGATCAAAGGTACTACCCAAAATGACAGGACCGAACGAATCTGCCGTAGTAATCTTTGAAGCTCCCACTCCTCGCACATCGCCTCCCTGACTCACTCCACTCCTTCTCCGCCATCTCTTCATTCCTCTGCCTCCGCAACGGCCTCTCATGACTCTACTCGCTCGTCTCGTTAACCTCACTGATCTCACCGTCTTTTCCACCCCTGTCTCCACCTCTTGTCTCTTTGACATCCTCTCGAAAAAAAATCGTCTCTCTCACCATCTCCGACACGAATCTCTCCGAAAACATCCCTAAAACATTCCACTCAAATCTCACATTCTCGATTTATCAGATAATCTGATAAAGGATGATTACACACTTTGATTACTCTACTCTCCAACCTTAGAGCTCTAAAATTGTCGTCCAACTCAGATATCCGGGGAGCGAGATACCCGACATATCATCGGCGAGCTAATCTTACTAAAGAATAAAAACTCATCTTATTAAATTGGTTGATCGATTGAAGAAAAATATATGGCGTTATCTTGTTATCAAGCCAATTATGTCATATGTGTACTAATGGCATATAGTGTAATTTCTCTAGTAAGTAAAGGGTTATTAAAAATGAAAGCTGAGAAGAGCTATGGTAATGACACCTCACTTATAATGGCAAACTTGTGAATAAAATACAAAATAAAGGTTAGACTCTAAAAATGCTTATGTATTAATAAGTAAGGGATTTTCACAATTAGCAAAGAAAAGTCGCGGGGAATCTTAAAATAAAAATAAAAAACAATCACGTCACGTCATCTCCCAATAAATAAGAGTAAAGATGGAATCTTAAATCCAAGGCGAAAAAAGGATGGGCTCCATTGAAGAAGAATCACCTCTCATCGAAGAAGGTTTAATCTCACAGGTTTGATCATCAATTTCGCTCTTAGAGTTCCTCATCCCTTGAATTTAGGTTATCTGGATTTTGATTTTTCGCTCTCTCTCTCACTTAGGGTTTTCATTTCTCCCAAATCTTGACTTGAGAAAAAAAAAATCTTGACTTGAGCTTGAGTTTGATAATCTCATCCATGTTTCTTTCTGGGTTTGTTGAGAGATTTTCTGGGTAATTACGGTTTATCATCTTCCATGTATCCTATTTTGAATCTCTGATAACCCTTGAAAGGTGATTATGATTCCAAATGTGTAAACTTTGCAAGTGCAGATCAGATTATGTTATAGTTAAAGCTATTTTGAAGCTTGATTCCATTACTGCAGTGGTCTTTGGCTAAAAGATGTAATTTTGAATCTTGTTAAAACCAGGAACCAAAACTGTATGCACAAGATGGTTCAGTGGACCTTCATGGAAACCCACCACTAAAGGAGAAAACAGGCAACTGGAAAGCTTGTCCTTTCATCTTAGGTTAGGCTAAAAACCACTCTTTGTTTCATTTCTATTCTTACAAAACCTGTCTTCCTTTGTCTCTAAGATGATCTTTTTTTAATTGTGTAGGTAATGAATGCTGCGAGAGGCTAGCTTACTATGGTATTGCTGGGAATCTAATCACTTACCTCACCACTAAACTCCACCAAGGAAACGTTTCCGCTGCTACAAACGTCACCACATGGCAAGGCACTTGTTACCTCACCCCTCTCATTGGTGCTGTCTTAGCCGATGCTTATTGGGGCAGATACTGGACCATCGCTTGTTTCTCCGGCATTTACTTCATCGTAAGCACCCTTTGACATTACCTCCTCTTTATCAACAATACCTATGATAAGCCAAGCTATAGCCTAGGTCTACTGTAATGGTTTAGCTGGTTGTGTCTTTATCATACAATGGATTTGAAGTTTGAGTTTTGGTTTTGTTTAGGGGATGTCTGCGCTAACTCTCTCAGCGTCAGTTCCAGCACTAAAGCCAGCGGAATGCATTGGCGGTTTCTGTCCATCAGCAACACCAGCTCAGTACGCAATGTTCTTTGGCGGGCTTTACCTGATCGCCCTAGGCACTGGAGGCATCAAACCATGCGTCTCATCCTTCGGTGCGGACCAGTTCGATGACACGGACTCTCGGGAACGAGTTAAAAAAGCTTCCTTCTTCAACTGGTTCTACTTCTCCATCAACATCGGAGCACTAGTCTCTTCTAGTCTTCTTGTCTGGATCCAAGAGAACCGCGGCTGGGGTTTAGGTTTTGGTATACCAACAGTGTTCATGGGACTAGCCATTGCGAGTTTCTTCTTCGGCACACCGCTTTACAGGTTTCAGAAACCTGGAGGCAGCCCTATAACTAGAATCTCCCAAGTCGTGGTCGCCTCCTTCCGCAAATCCACTCTCAAAGTCCCTGAAGACGCTAAGCTTCTGTATGAAACGCAAGACAAGACCTCTGCTATTGCTGGAAGTCGAAAAATCGAACATACCAATGATTGCAAGTAAGTTTCAATCTTCTTAGTTGTGTCAGAGGAAAACAAAAATATAGCTTTGCTTTGTTTAACATGGGAGGGTGTGTATACTGATCTGATGCAGGTATCTTGACAAAGCTGCTGTTATCTCAGAAGAAGAATCTAAAGCTGGAGACTTTTCCAACTCGTGGAGACTATGCACAGTTACACAAGTCGAAGAACTCAAGATTCTGATACGAATGTTCCCTATATGGGCTTCAGGGATCATCTTCTCAGCTGTATACGCACAAATGTCCACGATGTTTGTTCAGCAAGGCAGAGCCATGGACTGCAAAATCGGATCGTTCCAGCTTCCTCCAGCAGCGCTCGGGACGTTTGATACAGCCAGCGTCATCATCTGGGTTCCACTCTACGACAGGTTCATCGTCCCTTTGGCTAGACGGTTCACTGGAGTAGACAAAGGGTTCACTGAGATACAGAGAATGGGGGTAGGTTTGTTCGTGTCTGTTCTCTGTATGGCAGCTGCAGCCATCGTTGAGATCATCCGGCTCCATATGGCCAACGAGCTTGGACTGGTGGAGTCAGGTGCGCCGGTTCCTATATCTGTGTTATGGCAGATCCCACAGTACTTCATCCTCGGTGCTGCGGAAGTGTTCTACTTCATAGGGCAGCTGGAGTTTTTCTATGACCAGTCTCCAGATGCAATGAGAAGCTTGTGCAGTGCTTTGGCTCTTTTGACCAATGCTCTTGGGAACTACTTGAGTTCGTTGATCCTCACGCTGGTGACTTATTTCACGACGAGGAACGGTGAACAAGGTTGGATCTCGGATAATCTGAACTCTGGTCATCTTGATTACTACTTCTGGCTTTTGGCTGGGCTTAGCCTCGTGAACATGGCGGTTTACTTCTTCTCTGCCGCTAGGTATAAGCAGAAGAAGGCGCCCTAGTAATGATGCTGTTTTTGTTTTTCTCTCTCCTTTCATTACATTCAAGGTTTGGTTCTTTTCTTGTGTAAATTGTGTCTGTTTAAAGGAACAACTGTTGTGTACTTGTTTCTTTCAATTCCAAACAGTTTCACATTTGCTTTAGCAGTGTAAATCAATTACTATCTTCTAACCAATAAGTCAATAACTCTCTAAATTGTGTAGGTGTTATTAGCATATGTATACAAGATTATAAGTTATGCATGTTATATGAAATATATTAAAAAGGAACTGATAATTTTTAAAATAAAATATGTGAGATGTGTGATATATATATATATATATATATATATATATATATATATATATATATATATATAATTTTCAATTAAAATAAGTTATATTTATTATATAAATCATAAATTATCAAAATTTACTATTATTTAATATAATGAGTAAATATATTTATATTTTGTATTTAAAAAGAGAAATTTCTTTGCATATCACTAAATTATTTTCAATCATAAATATAGTACACAAACATTAAAATGAACAAAATGTTTCATTAAAGAGATAAAAAACACCTATATCCCTATAATTAAATAATATTTATTTATGGTTTAGATTTAAAGGATGAAGTTTAAGATTAAAAATAACAATTTAAATTTTATAATAATAATAATAATAATAATAATAATAATAATAATAGTTTCAACATATTGAACTTCAAAATAAAATTTCAAAAAGTAAAAAGGTTCCAGTAAAAATGTCAAAATGATTCAATAAAAATTTTTAAAAGTTTTTTAAAAATATTTATTATATGTATATATTTATTAGATAAGAGTAGAATGATGTTCTTCTTTTTAATGAAATTTCTAATGATCATTTTTATTTTTATGTGTTATTTTGGTTAAAAGAAATTATTTTACGATTTTTTGGGAAAGTTTCCCTTTAAAATGTTATTTCAAACTAAATAAAATTATTGTAAAAGGTAACATCTAAATAGTAATAAAGTGTATCTACAAATTTTTAGTTTATTTGATATTATAGATATTTTTTTATTTTACAGATATTATAGCCTAATTAATAAAGATGTAAGTTTTGTTTGCTTAATTGTATTTTACAGTATATTTAAAAAGTAAAACGAAATCATGATTAGTAGTAACCAATTGAAATTTGATATAGAATTTCACTTTTAAAAATAGCTACATTATAATTGATAAGAGTTTATTTAGTTAAAAATAAGTAAAACTAAATAAGAGAGATAAAAATAAAGCTACATCATTATTTATTCATGTTTTTTTTTGAGAATTGTTTTCTTTTTTTAAATCAACTATTAAATGTTTTAAAAGTTGTAGTATATTTCTGCAACAAAATAACATAAAGCTACAATAATAAAAAATACAGACTATATTTTATACCAAAGCTTTTACATCTACATTTCAAACCAATCATTTTCGAGAAATACTTGGGTTCACCCCTAGAGTGAACCTTTAGGTTCACCTAACCAATAGGATTTCGTTATTTCATATTCAGTATCTTTTAAAAAAAGAAACAAAATATTGTCAAGTTTTATTATGTTTTTAAAATAAAAATAAATAGAAAATAATGATAGTCGCAAAAAAGATTTTATATTTAAAATACCGTCAGCAAAACACTAAACCTTAAACTCTAAACCATAAATCATAAACCTTAAATTCATGGTAAATCCTTGGATAAATACTAAATCTTTGGATTTTTTTTTAAATATTTTTAACACAATCAGCAAAACACTAAACCCTAAACCCTAAATACTAAACCCTAAACCCTTGGATAAATCATAAACCCTTGGATAAATCCTAAACCGTAAGATTTAGAATTTATCCAAACATTTTGGATTTACCAAGGGTTTAGGGTTTACCTAAAGATTTAGGGTTTAGAATTTAGGGTTTAGGATTTAGTGTTTGGCTGACGGTATTAAAAATATATTTTTCTAAAATGTATTTTTGTTTGCGATTAATATTAATTTCTATTAATTTTTATTTTTTAGTTTTAAAATATTAATATAATTTGACAATATTTTGTTTCCTTTTTTAAAAGATACTAAATATGAAATAATGAAATCCTATTGGTTGGGTGAACCTAAAGGTTCACTGTGAACCCAAGAATTTCTCGTCATTTTCTAAGTTCTACACTAAAATTTCTTAATATACATCTTAACCCATCACCCTCTAAATGTTTACTTAATTCAGTAAAAAGTTATAAAAATTACTCTAAATAAAAATTGGTCGGTCTTTATCCCATTTACGTTTTCCCTTCAAATATAAAAGCAAACTCAGATCTCACGATTCTCTTCACCTCACAGAACACACCATGAGAACACCGACGACCCTGCTCCTCCTCCTCGGAGCTCTCCTCTTCTCCGCCGCCGGAATCGTCAGATCCGATGCCTCCGACCACCGTTACAAAGAAGGCGACTCTGTTCCACTCTTTTTTGTTTTGAAAATTTTAATATTTATTTTTTATTTTTAAAAATTTGAATACATTTTTTATTTTTAAAAATTTAAATACATTCCTAAAATCCCACCCCTTAACTCTAAACCTTAAGTGTTAGATTAATTAACTCAAAGGTTATAATTACATATTTACCATTCAACAAAACTTCTTTTAATCATTTTTTTCTTGTGATGCTATTTTTGTGACAAAAATTTGGTTTGTGTTATCTTGTGCTTTTTCTCATTTTCTATCTGCCTTTCACAAGTTTCTTTTTCCATAGAGCGTTGCGAAAAAAACAAATTCACTGATATATTTCAGCAGAAAAAATAAATGAATTCATAATTTTATTAAAAAAACAGCATAATACACGAGGAAAAATCAAATAATTTATAACATTTAGTTTAGTAAACTAAATATCTTAGGCTTCAATTGGTGACCATGGAATAAATGAAATGAATGAAAATAAGTGTGAACAAATTTTCATTTTATGAATTGAATTGAAAAAAGAAAATTGAATAAAAAGGAAAAATGTAACGAAAGGATTGAACAAATAGTAAACATGAAGGGTACGTAAAAAGATGAACTTATGTTCTCATATTTACTTTATAGCTCTATGGTATAGCTTTGATCTATGAGAAATTGGTAGAATGGGTCACATTATAATTTTTGTCATCGTACATTAAATTTCTCTTGATCTATTAACCTTGCTTCTGCTTTCGTAGTTGACTTTCTACGCAGTAACACAGGAAGAATACCTAACAAGTTATAAATACGTATGTGTTTATCTATTTGTTCGCACTCTTTTTTTCACCTACAATGGAAACTAGATTTTGACCCGCGCTTTGGAAGCGCGGAATGTTTTTCGATGAAAATTTTCACTAATAACTTAACAAATATTTTGGTAATTTTTAAAGAGTGTGTATTTAAAATATTTTTGCATTTAAATCAGTGTTTTTAAATTCAACCCGATTGTGATTATACCAGTTAATCCGGAGATCTGACAATTCAATTTAGGTTTTTAAAATATTTATATTAAAAAAATCACTAAAACCCGAGACTAACCGATTGAACTGATGGATGACCGATATGTAATCTAATTGGATTTAAATTGAAATAGTTTCATATTTTGTAGTTTTATAATCCAAATTTTAAAGTTCATTATTTTGCAATTTATGAAATTATAACGTTTCTACAAAATTTTAAAGAGAAAATGATAGATATAAAATAACTAAGATTAATTATTGTATTGTTTGGAAACATTAATAGTAGTATAAAATATATTGTTTGGAAACATTGATAGTAGTATAAAGAAATAAGTATATTGTTTGGAAACATGGATAGTAGTATAAAGAAAGGAACATTAGTGATTTAATATAGGTTTAACTATAAAGTATAAATGTGTATTTAATTTAAAAACTTACAAAATAAATGTTAGGTCCAACAGAATGTTTCTGTTTTAATAAGATAGATTTATAATGTCGACTTAATTCGGTAAAAAGTTATAAAAATTTATCTAAATAAAAATTGGTCGGTCTTTTTTCCCATTTACGTTTCCCCAAAATATAAAAGCAAACTCAGATCTCACGATTCTCTTCACCTCACAGAACACACCATGACGACCCTGCTCCTCCTCCTCGGAGCTCTCCTGTTCTCCGCCGCCGAAATCGTCAGATCCGATGCCTCGGACCACCGTTACAAAGAAGGCGACTCTGTTCCACTCTACGCCAACAAGGTCGGTCCGTTTCACAATCCCAGGTAACAACATTTCTACTTATTAGCTTTAGATCTGAGAGATAGTGACATTGATCGTTATCAATAAATGCTTGCTGATTGATTGATTGCAGTGAGACGTATCGGTACTTCGATCTTCCCTTCTGTGTTCCAGGTTCGATCCCTACGCTCTTGTATCTGTGATTTTCTCTCACTAGGCTATTTGATTAAATTGCAATTGAATCTGTTATGCGTGAGATCTCAGAAACTCCAATGTCTCTCTGTTATTTTCTCAGATTTGTTGTTTCTTTTTGCAGAGGGAGTGAAGGATAAGAAGGAAGCTCTCGGTGAGGTTTTGAACGGTGACAGGCTTGTGAGTGCTCCTTATAAGCTCAACTTCAGAGACGAGAAAGACTCTGAGACGTACTGCAAAAAGAAGCTTAGCAGAGAAGAGGTGGAACAGTTCCGAAGAGCTGTTGAGAAAGACTATTACTTTCAGATGTACTACGATGATCTCCCTATCTGGGGGTTTATTGGAAAGGTCGAGAAAGAGGGCAAATCCGATCCCACCGAGTTCAAGTACTTCCTTTACAAGCACATCCAGTTTGAGATTCTGTACAACGGGGACAGAGTGATTGAGATCAATGCTAGGATGGATCCTCATTCGCTTGTGGATCTAACCGAGGACAAGGAAGTTGATGCCGAGTTTACGTATACTGTCAAGTGGAAGGAGACGGAGACTCCTTTCGAGAAGAGGATGGATAAGTACGCCATGTCTTCTTCTCTTCCTCATCACTTGGAGATTCACTGGTTTTCGATTATCAACTCTTGTGTTACTGTCCTGCTTTTGACTGGTTTCCTTGCCACGATCTTGATGCGTGTCCTCAAGAATGATTTCATGAAGTAAGCTTTCAAAATGCTCTTCTACTCTTTTCATGTGATTGAGTGTTTCTCTGATTATACACTCTTTGTCCCATCCTTAAAGGTATGCTCAGGATGAGGAAGCTGCTGATGATCAAGAGGAAACTGGATGGAAGTACATTCACGGCGATGTGTTTCGGTTCCCCAAGCACAAATCTCTCTTTGCTGCATCACTCGGCAGCGGCACTCAACTATTCACTCTGTAAATCAATCTCTTTTTTATTTCCATCTTTTTCTTCTTTATTGCCAATCACTAACTCTTGTTTCTCACTCATATGTCATCAGGACCATATTCATCTTCATGCTTTCACTTGTTGGAGTGTTCTATCCATACAACCGAGGAGCACTCTTCACAGCTTTAGTCGTTATCTATGCTCTTACCTCCGGGATCGCCGGATACACCGCCTCCTCTTTCTACTGTCAACTCGAAGGAAAGAACTGGGTAAGTAATAAACACCAAACCCTTTTTAGAAAAACAGAAAGCAATAAATAAAGCTTCTCACTTGTTTTCTCTCAGGTGAGAAACTTATTGCTCACTGGAGGTCTCTTCTGTGGCCCGCTCTTCCTCACTTTCTGCTTCCTAAACACCGTCGCAATCGCCTACAGCGCAACCGCAGCTCTCCCCTTTGGAACCATTGTTGTGATCGTCCTTATATGGACCTTAGTGACTTCTCCTTTGCTTGTATTGGGTGGAATCGCCGGTAAAAACAGCAAAGCCGAGTTCCAAGCTCCTGTCCGCACCACTAAGTATCCACGTGAGATCCCGCCACTCCCGTGGTACAGGAGTGCTATTCCTCAGATGGCCATGGCTGGTTTTCTTCCTTTCAGTGCCATCTACATCGAGCTATATTACATCTTTGCCAGTGTTTGGGGTCACAGGATCTACACCATTTACAGCATCCTCTTCATCGTCTTCATCATCCTCTTGATCGTCACCGCGTTTATAACCGTTGCCCTTACTTACTTCCAGCTTGCAGCTGAAGATCACGAATGGTGGTGGAGGTAAAGATCACGTTGCATTTGTATTACATCTTTGGTCCTTGCAGAGATTTTGAATATATTTTGTTTGCAGATCATTCCTATGCGGTGGATCGACTGGTTTGTTCATCTACGCCTACTGCTTATACTATTACTACGCGAGATCAGACATGTCTGGTTTCATGCAGACCTCTTTCTTCTTCGGTTACATGGCTTGTATTTGTTACGGTTTCTTCCTCATGCTCGGAACAGTTGGCTTCCGTGCAGCTCTCCTCTTCGTCCGCCACATTTACAGGTCGATTAAATGCGAGTAAACATGTTGCTGCCAAACTACACTCCCTCTCACTTGCGATTTTTGGTAGAACGAACAAGATCCGTTGTGTAGGTAATGTTCCTATGAAGCTCGTGTGTTGTTTAGGCGAGTCTCTCTTTGATATGCTATACTATAGTGTCTTCGTTTTTTATTTAAAAAGATTAATGTGATTGTATTTTTCTACTTCTAAATAAATGGCCTTTGAACCTAATTTCTCCGTTTCCGGTTTTACTTGTTAACTTGGGCCAAATGTTATTGAGCTTTTAAGACCATTGAACATATAATCTGGCGTTGTGATTAGAAGACTAAACAAAAGACAGGCATGCGTGTTTCATAGGGATGATCTAAATCATCATTTCTCCACTTCATTTCCAACATTTATTTTATTTTAAAAACACTTTTATCTTTGGGATCTATGGTATTAATCATGATATTGCTTTGACGGGCTAAAGCCTAAAGTGCTTTTCACACTTGGTTAAGTTCGCATTCTCGAACATAGACACAACACACAAAACATGGTTCTCCATACTTTTTCAAATCTATAAATTGAGATGATAATAACAACATCTATTTCTTTTGGATCTCGAAGAAACAGATAATACCATATATAAACTTTTCATATTCGTTGATAAAAAAAATTTCATATTCAAAATAAGAATGGCACACAAAAAAATAATGGTTTTTAGCAAAATAAAAAAAAAGAATGGCTTGATAAATAGTGGCTTTCATTGCATGCCGTGGTAAAAATCTACGCCACGTTGGCAAAAAGAGAGACAGAGTGTGTGTTGACTGTTTGGTAAAAAAAAGTTTAAAAAGCTGAATGTAATTGACAAGGATTTAACAGGAAACAGAAACAGAGTACTCACCAATCATTTGAACACAGTAAGAAACAGCAAAAAAGGAAACGCGTGCCATTCACGACATCTTTGGTCCCTCTCGAGCGAGACGTGATTAAGTTAAAAGTTTTACAAAATTATGTATATAATAAAAAATAGAAACGTTTAATATTTAATTGCATGCATAGATTTAAGTTGTGAGTTATAAAATTTGCTAAACGCTCTAACTTCTCTCTAAAAAAAATTCTTGAATCATAGTTTCGGCCTGGCTATTGCTAATATCGGAGACTCTTTTCTAAAAATGAACCCAAAAAATAATTTAATGTAGGTTTATATAATGGTTTTGGATCCGGTTTTTATTTTTTCGGTCCAATTTTAGATAGATATTTTAGATTGAGATAAAGCTGCCTATGCCGACTGCTAGCAACGGATCAAATCAAAATGGATAACTGGTTATTCGAACAAAATATACTAGATATATTTTCGTAAAAAACTTAAATATCATATTCGTACCTAAACTAGTAAATGATACATGAATAATAAAAACAATAAAATATAACGGTATAGAAAACTTGAAATTTCCGATTTTGATTTCAAATTTTTATATTTTATTATGATTAGGCGGTAAATTTCGTAGTACTGCAATATAAAATGATCTCAAACCCAAAATTTCTTCGCATCACATCACATGCATTGATATACAATACAAATCTCTCTCGGTTTATTTTTTTATCAAAGGCTTAAAAATCACGCTTGTTGCATACTTGCATTAAACAACAACAAAACGGGGGCCTTAATGAATCTTGAGAGAAGAAAAAATAAGAAGAGGTTGTCCAAAAAGGAAAAAAATAAAGAAAAAGAAACGTTGTAGTAGAAAACTAATATTTTTAATTCTTATAATTAGTTGTGAAACTCAGTTTATTTACAATATACTACCTACCTTTATTCCATTTCTTCTATCGGCTACTCTTCTTTTTAAAGCTTAAAAAAAGTAAACGTTACAAATTGGGGGCCTTATGGAAGCTGGGGCCCAAAGCCTATGTTTCATCTCGCTCTGTCCAGGGACGCCACTGCTTACATTTATATTTTTCTTATTATGTATGATATATTTTGTTCTTTGATTGCATCGAATTTGTTCGGGTAATTAGATTTGAACACTTATCTACATGATATACTGCATTTCCTTTGACTGGTGACATAGTGCACATCACTCATATAATTATTGTATATCCATTCTCAAAGATATTATCCAATTATTATCAATCTATGATTTAAAACACCATTGATTCTTCAAATAGTTTTTAATCATTTGAACTTGAAGTCATGCTTGGTTGACCATTGACTTTTAGCCATTTAAAAATAGTTCCCCCACTAAACATATTAAATTAATTGCGAGTAAAATGAGCTGTTTAATTTTTTTTTGTTAGTGCAAAATTCTTGAAATTTCATTCGCAGATTAGTTTGAGCTTAAAATGGTCATAACGCTTAAGTTATATTAAGGCAACTGAAAATGGACAAGACTTGGGTTCACCCCCTATGGTGAACCTTTAAATTCACCACCTCTATAATAACCAATTAAATTGCCAACTAGATTAATGATAAAATAATTTAAAAAATAAATAATATCATATTTAATAATGCTAATGTCACTATTTAATCCCTAAACTCAAACTCTATACCCTAAATTCACATTCTAAACCCTAAATGTTAACTTATAAACCCAAACTCTATACCCCAAACCCAAATCTTAAACCCTAAACCCAAACTATAAATCATAAACCAAAAAAATCTAAACTCTAAACCCAAAACTATACTCTAAACTCAAACCCTAGACCCTAGACCCTAAACCCAAATTTTAGACTCTAAACCAGCTAACCATAGACTCTAAACCCAAACCCTAAACCATAACCCAAACCATAAACTCTAAATCCAAACTTTAATTCTTAACCTTAAATTTCAAAAGAACAACATCAATATTAATCTAAATATTTAGGGTATAGGGTTTGGGTTTTGTATTTACGTTTTGGGTTTAGAGTCTAGGATTTGGGTTTAGGGTATAGGTTTGGGTTTAGAGTTCAAGTTTTGGGTTTATGATTTATGGTTTGGGTTTAGGGTTTAAAAATTGGGTTTAGGGTATAGAGTTTGGATTTATAATTTAGAATTTAGGGTTTAGAATTTGGATTTAGGGTATAGAGTTTGAATTTATGGATTAGATATTGACATTAGCATTGTTAAAATTGACACTATTTATTTTTTAATTATTTTGGTTTTTTAAAAAAATATTTAATATTTTTTAATCACTAATCTAGTTGGCACTTTGGTTGGTTATTAGGGAAGTGGTGAATTTAAAGATTCACCATAGGGGGTGAACCCAAGTCTTGTCCACTGAAAATTAAGAAGAAACTGAAAACAAAATTACAAGTATAAGCGAAATGGAGTCCATTGTCATTCATTCAGAATTTTGTATTTCATTGCAATATACAACATACTTCTTATTATTAGATATTTCCATCATACATTAGGCAATTTGACCTTACATGCCTATTTAGTGAGGTTAGCTGAAAACCACCAGCCCAGAGATCTAATATACGGTATTTTCATAAGCTATATATACATCTATTTATATACAAAGACACTAAAGATCAGGCTAGTGACAGGAGCCGTCAAGTTAGTAATTAAACAGTTTGTATATGATTTATATAATTTAGTATTTTATAGAGTGCTTCATCGGTTTAATAAATTAAATATGGAAATTTGTTACGAGTTTAAAGCTTAAAAGAGTCTTTATAGTTAAGTCTTAAGCAAGCCACTCTGGTTGACGATTTTACTCTTAAAACGCAACGAGAGTTTAAGATTATATTATACGCTAATGATGCAAATTGCACCACCAAGACAATAGGGTGATTTTAGATTTTAATATATTCAAAAAGAACAATGTAGGATACTAGCATCTCGTTCAATTATTTGTAATAGCTCGATATTTGTAAAGAGAAATTAGTACTTTTGGTCGTGTGCGTATAAAGTATTATTTATAATGCATATAGATGATGTCTTCTTTGCATTTACATACATGTACAAACAATTTTTTTTTGAGGGGAGGTAGGAGGTAAATGTACAATTAGTTATGAATATTGAAAATTCGATACATACATGGACATGCAGTTCATGTTCATTTCTTTTCTTCGTTTTGTTAAAATCATGTTCATCTTATGAGGACAAGTAACCCTCTATAATAGAGAAATCCAAATCCCAAAAAGTCTCATACTATATCAAAACATATATATCTACATAGTTTGTTAGCTAGAGCGGTCAAATACACAAAGGCTCAAGAGAAAGCATTGAACACAAATTCATATAAAAACATATATATAAGCATTAGCGCTAGTGAAAACTGAAAAGAGAAATTGAGTAAAGAAGTATTTAAACAATATTGGGGGCAAAGGAATCATAACCTCTCATGGCACTAAACCACGAGCTAATTGATGTTGTTCCTTTTGTGGGCCTTTTACACGATTACTCTCCACTATTCGGTCCTTTTTATTTATTTATTTATTAAAAATAAATAGAATCAATAATATATACTCCATAGTCATCAATAGTGTGAAATATTATAATTCATAAATCACACCATATAATGGTGATAAGATTTGCACAATATTTATTGTAATGGTAAAAGTTTTAAGACCAATTATTCCTCACTCAGTTACAAAGAAAATAAGACAATTATTCCTTGCTAGAAAATTAGTGATCTTAGAGAAATCTCACTTGTGCAACGGAATGGTAGCTAGATTAATAGCCAACTAAAGTATTTAGAAATATAATTATTTACCAGTGATATAACATTTGATCTTCTTGGAACTTTTTTCCTAAAACTTTTATTTTTCTTGGAGAATTGAGTAATGTAGTACGTATATATCAAAAATATATATATCAGAACAACACAGTCATATCAATATATCAGTGTAGTAAATAACGTGTATATTATTTTCATATAAGAATATTTATAATATTCTAGAATAACTACCACGATCCACAATCAGTAATTCAAAAACAATACTATATATATTGTTACAAAAATCTACTAGATGTAATTGAATTATACCTATGAACATAATACGTTCATTTGAAGAAACTATAAATATTTCTTGTGACCATTAGTTATCTACTAAATTATCTTTTCATAGGTGGATATCAAATATTCAACCTGATGTTATGCTTAGTTTGTAAAACTCCACAGATAATCTTGGTGGGAGATGGCAATGTAATGATGAAAAAGATGGAGTGTGTGACTTGGAACATTATATAAAGGCTACATTTATGGCATATAATATGATACTAAACTAATAGAAAGCATATAAAATGTAAAAATAAGTGAGCAGCATAATGGTTACACCAAAAGTTTGTTATTGTAATTTGTAAAAGTCACATCTCTCTGTTCATTCCCCACGCCTCTGCCTCGACAGGGAACCCTGGATCAAACAATTACAAATCTTACAAAGGAAAAAAAACACATTACATATGCGATGCATATGATGATTATGTTGGTCCCATTTATTTTGACCATACACTTCTCCGATGAAATAGATCTCTAGCCTTTGGTTTGCAACTAGGCATGCGGCTATTAGCCGAACCAAACCAAAAAAATTGTTTTTTTGATTTGATTCTTTTAGCATTCGATCCGGTTCACTAATCGGTTTGTTCGATTTTCTAAAAAAATTTTATACTAAATACTTAAATAGTACCAATCTTAAACTTAATTCTGAACTGGCTTAGCCAAATTAACTAAAATTCTAACGGAAATAACCAAAATTAACTAAATTTTTTGAAAGTTATTCAATTTAAACCAAAAACTTCGGTTGAAAATTTTGAAACCTAACTAACCAGAAACTGAATCAAAACAAATTTTGTTTGATTCACTTCGACAAAATTTTGACCGATCCGAACTAACTGAACCGAATAAACCGAACTTGCATGCCTATTTGCAACCATTCAAAATTAAGTTTTTTTGTGTTCACCCCCAGATTTACCAACCAATACAATTTAGTTATTTCAGATTTGGATTTTTTTAAAAAGGGAAACAAAATTAAAAAAAAAATATTTTGAAGTTTTATTATATTTTAAAAATAAATAAAAACAGTAGTAACTACAAAATAAATTAATAATTTTTTAACACCATCACTAAAGTACTAAATACTAAACCCTAAATACTTGGGTAAAACCCAAACTTTTAGGTAAATCTTAAACCCTAAATCATAAACATTAAATTTTAAAATACTAAACCCTAAATCTTTAACTCTAATTCCCAAACACTAAAACCTAAACCCTTGGATAAACCATGAATCCTAGAGTTAAAAGGTTTAGAATTTAAGGTTTAGTGTTGTTAAAATTTAATGTTTATGATTTAGGGTTATGACTTATCCAAAGGTTTATGATTTAAGATTTAGAGTTTAAAGTTTAGTGTTTTGCTCACAATGTTAACAATATTAAAAAATATTTTTTTTTGTAATTACTACTATATTCTATTTATTTTAAAATATAATATAACTTGTAAATATTTTTTTTAATATTTTAAATCTGAAATAACTAAATTTCATTGGTTGGTACAAATGTATCGTAGGGGACTAACCCAAGAAAAACTATTCAAAATTACGAAACTTAACTGATTATAGACTATAGTTTCTAATATAATCGTTTTAATAGTGTGTTACCTTATCAGTATCCAAGTTTTGAGTTGCAGTAGTTCTTCCCAAATTATAAAGTGTCGTACAATATCCAGATATAAATTGAATTGAATATATTATTGCATTTTTTATTTTGATATTCAGTAGTGGTTCATATTTTCATTTTATTTTTGGCTAGTGCGGACCCTTAATACAAAGCACGAGCCTCTAGTTTTCGTAGTGTTTATAAAAGATCAATTTTGATTTTAAATTCACGTAGCTCTAGAATCTAATGCTAAAACAACTAAAATAAAGCACTGTTAAGCAAAAAAAAGTTACCGTTCCAAAACCTAACACATTACACATGCATTTTATCTTCTAATGTTTTATTTTTTAAGTCAATATATGCCAATTTTCTCAGAAAAGTCACATGTAAAAAAACGTTATTCGGTAACGAGGTTAAGTCTCTCTCAGAATTGATATAAAAATTATAAGCATCAACTAAAATCAAATTTTAAAATTAAAAAGCAGCTTTTTCTTTTCTTTGAAAAGCCCTTTTTCTACCCCTTCCTCTGCTTTAACACTGATATAAATTTTTAAAATGTTATTCGATAAAGTAGTCTTTATATCTATAACATTCTTCACTCACTTCTCCTTCTCCATTCAAACTCCAATGACGAATCCACCAAAACGGGTTTGGATCCTCCAAATCCAAGTCTCCTTTATCGTCCTCCTCACCCATGTTTCTCTATCTTCTTCCTCCGACCAACCTTCTATCAAAACAGATGCACTATCACTCCTCTCTTTCAAAGCAATGATCCAAGACGATCCCAACAGCATTCTCTCAACTTGGACTCCTAGAAAATCCCCTTGTCAATTCTCCGGTGTCACTTGTCTCGCCGGAAGAGTCTCCGAGATTAACCTCTCCGGCAGTGGTCTCTCCGGAACCGTCTCTTTCAACGCCTTCACCTCTCTCGATGCTCTCTCTGTTCTTAAACTCTCCGAGAACTTCTTCGTTTTGAACTCAACCTCTCTTCTTCTCCTTCCCTTGACCTTAACCAACCTCGAACTCTCCTCCTCCGGTTTAATCGGTACCCTCCCTGAAAACTTCTTCCCCAAATACTCAAACCTCATCTCCATCACCCTCTCTTACAACAACTTCACCGGAAAGTTACCTGAAGATCTTTTCTTGGGAAGCAAGAAACTCCAAACCCTTGATCTTTCTTACAACAACATAACCGGTTCAATCTCCGGTTTAACCATCCCTATCTCCGCCTCCTTAGTCCTCTCTCGACCTCTCCGGGAACAGTATCTCCGGCTACGTCCCTGCCTCTCTCACCAACTGCACCAACCTCAAAAGCTTGAACCTTTCTCACAACAACTTCGACGGGCAGATTCCAAAGTCCCTCGGCGAGCTAAAAGGCTTACAAAGTTTGGATCTTTCGCATAACCGACTCACCGGCTGGATCCCACCGGAGATCGGAGACGCTTGCGCGGTCGTTACAAAACCTCCGTATCTCTTACAACAACGTCACCGGCGTGATCCCTGATTCCTTGTCTGCGTGTTCTTTGCTTACAGACTCTTGACCTCTCCAACAACAACATCTCCGGTCCGTTCCCCGACAAGATCCTCCGTAGTTTCGGATCTCTCCAAATCCTGCTTCTCAGCAACAACTTCATCTCCGGCGAGTTTCCGACAACGCTCTCTTCTTGCAAGAGCCTCAGAATCGTCGACTTCAGCTCGAACAGATTCTCCGGCGTGATTCCGCCGGACTTATGCCCCGGAGCAGGTTCCTTGGAGGAGCTGAGGATCCCGGATAATCTCGTCACCGGAGAGATTCCTCCGGCGATATCTCAGTGCTCGGAGCTTCGGACGATCGATCTCAGTCTCAACTATCTCAACGGAACGATCCCACCTGAGCTCGGCGACCTCCAGAAGCTCGAGCAGTTCATCGCGTGGTACAACAACCTCGCCGGAACAATCCCGCCGGAGATCGGAAAATTACAAAACCTCAAAGACCTTATCCTCAACAACAACCAACTCACCGGAGAGATCCCGCCGGAGTTCTTCAACTGCAGCAACGTGGAATGGGTCTCCTTCACGAGCAACCGGTTAACCGGAGAAGGTCCCTCGAGACTTCGGGGTCCTTTCCCGGTTAGCTGTTCTTCAGCTCGGAAACAACAACTTCACCGGACAGATCCCTTCGGAGCTAGGGAAGTGCACGACACTCGTCTGGCTTGATCTCAACACAAACCACTTAACCGGAGAAATCCCTCCCCGGTTAGGTCGTCAACCCGGTTCAAAAGCTCTGTCCGGTTTACTCTCGGGTAACACGATGGCTTTTGTTAGAAACGTTGGGAACTCATGTAAAGGTGTTGGAGGTTTGGTTGAGTTCTCAGGGATCAGACCAGAGAGGCTTCTTCAGATCCCGTCTCTTAAAAGCTGTGACTTCACAAGAATGTACTCATGGTCCGATCTTGAGTCTCTTCACAAGATACCAAACCATTGAGTATCTTGATCTCTCTTATAACCAGCTACGTGGCAAGATCCCTGATGAGATCGGAGAGATGATCGCTCTTCAAGTCCTTGAGCTTTCTCATAACCAACTCTCAGGCGAGATTCCTTTCACCATCGGTCAGCTCAAGAACCTCGGCGTGTTCGATGCTTCTGTTAATAGGTTACAGGGTCAAATCCCTGAATCTTTCTCCAACTTGTCTTTCTTGGTTCAGATTGATTTGTCTAACAACGAGTTGACCGGTCCGATCCCACAGAGAGGTCAGCTTAGCACGCTTCCGGCGAGCCAATACGCGAATAATCCGGGACTTTGCGGTGTTCCTTTACCGGAGTGTAAAAACGGGAACAATCAGCTACCTTCAGGACCAGAAGACGAGAAACGTGGGAAGCACGGAACAACGGCGGCTTCTTGGGCTAATAGCATTATTCTCGGAGTGTTGATATCCGCTGCTTCGGTTTGTATTCTGATCGTTTGGGCGATCGCGGTTCGTGCGAGGAAGCGAGACGCGGAAGATGCGAAGATGCTTCACAGTTTGCAAGCGGTTAACTCAGCCACAACTTGGAAGATCGAGAAGGAGAAAGAGCCGTTGAGTATTAACGTGGCGACGTTTCAAAGACAGTTAAGGAAACTTAAGTTTTCGCAGCTTATCGAAGGCGACAAACGGCTTCTCTGCCGCGAGTATGATCGGGCACGGCGGGTTTGGTGAGGTTTTCAAGGCCTACGCTTAAAGATGGTACTTCCGTGGCGAATCAAGAAACTGATTAGGTTAAGTTGTCAAGGAGATAGAGAGTTTATGGCTGAAATGGAAACACTAGGAAAGATCAAACACCGAAACCTCGTACCGCTCTTGGGATACTGTAAGATCGGTGAAGAGAGATTACTCGTGTACGAGTTTATGCAATACGGTAGCCTCGAGGAGGTGCTTCACTGGGCCAAGAACGGGCGAAAAGCGAAGGATCTTGAGCTGGGAAGAGAGGAAAAAGATTGCGAAAGGAGCAGCCAAGGGGCTATGCTTTTTGCATCATAATTGTATACCTCATATAATCCACCGTGATATGAAATCAAGCAACGTGCTTACTCGACCACGAGATGGAAGCTAGGGTTTCCGATTTTGGAATGGCGAGGCTGATCAGCGCGTTAGATACGCATTTGAGTGTGAGTACCTTGGCGGGAACGCCAGGTTACTGTGCCACCAGAATATTACCAGAGTTTTAGGTGTACTTCTAAAGGTGATGTGTACTCGATAGGAGTTCGTGATGCTTGAGATTTTGAGCGGGAAAAGACCGACGGATAAAGATGAGTTCGGTGATACGAATTTGGTCGGTTGGTCGAAGATGAAGGCGAGAGAAGGGAAGCATATGGATGTGATTGATGAAGACCTTCTGAGTGTTAAAGAAGGTTCGGAGTCTCAAGAAGGTTATGGAGGAGTGATTGTGAAAGAGATGTTGAGGTATCTGGAGATAGCTCTACGGTGCGTTGATGATTTTCCGTCAAAGCGACCTAATATGTTACAAGTGGTTGCTCTGTTGAGAGAGCTTCGTGGGAGTGAAAATAACAGTCACAGTAACAGCTCGTAAAGACATGAACATGATCAGTTTTTTCCTCTTCTTCTTGGTCTTTGATGAATTTGTTTTGCTTTATTTTATTTTATGAAAATGTATGTGTGGATCAATGATTAACAAAAAAAATTATATATTATTCTGTATCCACCTTTGTTTTATGATTCACTTTATTTTAAATACATTATACACATCTAGGGAATTAGACCTCTTTTTATTATTAATGAAATGAGTCTATTTTTACAAAAAAAAAAGTCTAATGAAAATGATATTTGCTAGATACAAGTTGGGTTTGGCTAAAGCAGCATCAACATACATATACTTGGGTCAAGGACTGATGGAGAACATCAAAGGAACTCCATGGAAGCAACAGGTCCATTATGATTTTTATACTTCAGGCCCATGAGGATTTAGCCACCAATATTAACGAACATGTCAATTTGATTGATTAAGATAGTTGAGTTGCAAGTCTTCACTCTTCAGTGCTTAAACAATGTCTAAATTAAAGTAAAAAAACAAATTGCTTGCTTTATCACAAGAATGATATACAGAATTAGAATAAAAACATCTTGTAACTGTTTTTCTCCCTTGACAACGTCTTCCTTTCAAAGTCAATGCTAGTCATATATTGTTTCATTGTTCTATAACTTCGAAGTGTGACCAGTTGTGGCGGGTGGTTCTCTGTAGCAGCAGTAGATTAAGTGATTGGCGGGCAAAAGAAAAACTCTCCTCTGTAGTTAAAGGACGGCTACTCATTTAGTTGAGCTATTTCTCTGGACCTATATATATCGTTGCGGCGGTTCCGTTCTTCCTCCTGGTGCGCGTATGGTTTTGGATTGGCCTTTCTACTGCGCTCGTGACAACTAAGACAAAATCAGTGGTACGTCTTTTCCGTAGTTGGTTCAATGCTTTTGGAGTCTAAAGGGGTAGTTTGTTCCTCCTCGAGTCGGGGTAGTCACTTCCATTCTACTGTTATTCTTGCATTTAGTTTTGATTGTATTTAGCTTACCGGTTTTAATTCCTCCGTTACTAGTTTCTTTTGTATTGTCCATCAAAAAGCTAAAGTCGGTAATAAAAATTAAAATGTTTGGTAAAAAAACTTCAGTGTGTGAAATGGAGTCTCGTTGTACATCACCAGGGGCTCGAGACTATACGATAGATGATATTGTAACACCACCTTATTCCTGAAAAAAAAACTGAAACAAAACAAAATAGAAACAAACTTAATTACACTAATTACAAAAGGGAAAAATGTCTATATCAAACTTAACTTGTTCTGTTTTGCATTCTTTTACAAATTTTGTAATATTGCAGATTTTTTATCATGAACTGGATATAAATTCATAAATACTATATGAATTTTTGAGTTGTGCTCAAAAGCATTTCCAAAAACCCTTTTATTTTAAGGTTTGGCGAAACCGCAAAAAATAAAGTCTGAAAATGTTTTTTTCCAAAAGCAAAACCTTATAATAAACCTTAAATTTTTTATATTTTACATAATAATCCTTATGTTTAACAAAATTTAACTAGAAGCATACATCTTTTTTAAAATAGCTATGAAATATCAAACAAAATTATTATAAAACAAAATTAATTTTAAAAATATTATATTATAATTGAACATTGCATATTTTAGTGATATTGGAGGTTCATAATCAAATTTACCTGAATATTAATGTTGTTGTGATGTTTATTTATGTAATATTTTAGTTTATGGAATATTTTATTTTGTGTAATATTCTATTTTCAATTTCTTGTATTTTGTACTTTCTACTGTAATATTATCTTTGTATAATATTTATTATAGTGTTAATTAAACATTTTGGTATTAAAAATAACTAAACTGATAAAAAAAAGTTATTTACTTTATCTAAAAGCTACCAATGAAAAGACTGGAAAAATAAGAAACCTTAAATATAAGATTTTAAAGTTACTTTTGGAGTGCATAAAATTTTATATTTGAAATTTTAAAAGACGTTTAGGGGGATGTATTGAATTAAGGGTTTGAAGAGATTTGAGAGTGTTTTAATTTTGTTGGGATTTGGTGAGTTTTGAAGTTGTTTGAGTGATTTTAGTAAAATTTAAAAAATAGAAAATAAAATCTCTAGTTGATTTGGTAAGATATTTTCTAATAAATTTCAGAGTTGTTTAGGTGATTTTGAAATGATATTCTTTTTGTTACAAAACGTTTTGCTCACGGACTTATAGCATTAGGCCACTCACTCTCTGCAGTCTGCACTTAGTTTGAAATGATATTCTTTCTTAGCTGTTTTGGCTTTTGTATTGTCACCAGTTTTATACCTATCTCATACAATGTACTCGAGGTTCTGCAGATCATGATTTTTTTGGCATTGTCATTTATGTTTTTTTTCTTTGAATCTGATAATTGCAGAGTAAAATTGAGAGCTTGGCTGCAGTATATTATTGGTCAGTTTTGCTAGTGGTATGATCAGTTCATGGCTTGCCTATGGATTTAATGTTCTTCAGTTTTGTTTTCAGATATTATTGACGATTCAGCTTTTTGATAAGTAATTGAGACTGCGAGCCAAGTACCAAACCGATGGAGAAAAAAAAAGAGACATTTCTTTTGCCAGTTATTATTTTCTTTGTGGCCACTAAAGAATTGTCACTGCAAATAATCTAGAAATAAGATAAACTTAATAAAGCTGAAGATAAGTGTAGCATAGAACTGCAGTAGTTTCTCTCTTCAGCTTATCTTCACATCTATTTGTCCCTTGGTTTAAGTCATATCTTAACTCGGGTTGGACCTGATTTTTTGTTTTCTGGGTTAACTCATCGCAGTATAAAGTCAGACGAACAGAACGACCCAGAACTTGATAGATGGTTTAATGATCTGCATTCGCAACTAGGTTGCAGTCTTGGTAAATAATTTCTTTATCCATTTTCAGAAGTTTTCTTAGGATCTTCTTCTTCCACTCTCGATGGCCATAACTCTAGCCTCTCTTGCTTCACTATTTCATACAACTGCTGTAATTGAGTAAGAAAATATACGACACTGTTTTCAGAATGTATTATTTTTATTTATTTTTCAAGTATCTCCAAATAACACCTATGGAGGTATTATTCTACATGAACTATTTTTAACTAAAAATGAATCTCAAGTCTTCTAAAATCTCGCTCAGAGTTCTTTTTTCTAAATATTGTTTACAATTGAATAACAGTGAATTTGATATTGTTTTTAGAAATAGTTGATTGAATAACAGTGAATTACAAGTGATTTGGGGTGACTTTAGATAAATGTCATATTCAATAACATAGGATTTGAAAAAAAAAATAGAAATCATGAGTTGAATAACAGGAGATTTAAGGAAAAAACCAAAACACTTTAAAATCCACAATTCAATACATCCCCCTTAGAGATATTCTAAATGTATATTGACAGTAGTCAATGGGCTGATTCTACTCTATTGCAGATCTCTAATGTAGTCATCGTCTAAAACAATCGTTAGCAACTGTTTTAACAAAATCAAAATTTTGTCATTTATGGAAAGCAAACTGGCACAAAAGGAATGTTTAGTTATTGGTTAGTGTATTTTAACAGATTTGGAAATTCAAAGTAAAATTAGTGTTACTGGTTCTATGATTTAAAATTTGTATTGAAATCATGTGTTATTGGTTTACTAATTTATAAAAAGAATTTCAAATCAAGTGTTATTCAACCATACAGATTTATTAATTGACTTATAATTTGTACGTAATTCTTTGTTAAAAATACAAAAACTCAAATTCGAGAAAATTCTTCGAATTTATAAATATTAATCCGAGAGACTTTGAAAATTTATATATTTTATTTGGATTTATAAATACTACATAGATTTTTAAATCAATCAAAATATATAAATCAATAACACTTTAGTCACTAAAATACCTAAACCACTCGGCCAAAGCACTTTAATCATATTTATAGTATTATATAAAAATGTATTTTGAATTTTTTTATCTCGGCCGAGACTCAAATCCAAACAAAACAATTCAGTCAACAGTAATTTAAATTACGTGTCTAACTGAACATTTTAGTTATGATAAAAATTAAATATTATAAAATAAAAATGTATTTTGATTTTTTTTTGTCTCGAGTGAGACTCAAATCCAAACAAAACAATTCAGTCAACAATAATTTCAATTACGTGTCTAACCGAACATTTTAGTTATGATAAAATTAAATAGTATTTTAATGTTAAATAAAAGAGAAAATTGGTTTCTATACTTCTAATGAAAGCTTAATTTGAGACTTACTACACTTGATGATTCACTGTTTTCATTGACCAAAACATCCATACCATCTACTTGCAGGTTTAGAAGTAGCTCTGTTAATCATCACTGTTAGAAGATGATTAAACCATTCAGATTCCTGTGACTCATTTTTTCTTTTTCTTTTTTTTGTTTTCCTTATTTTTCTTTCATCTTCTTTCTTAACTATTTTTTCTTATGTTTTTTTCTCTCATATCACTTATGAACAATATGCTATCTATTTTCTTACCAAAGTATTCAGATTAAATTATATTGTTTCTTTTGATTTTTTTATTTCTTTCTTAGTCTCATTAAAACTTTTTTTTTTTCTTGGGTTTAATCCTTTAGATTTGTGTTTACAAATTATAAATTGAATGTATAAGTCACACAAGTTCATGACTATGCTTCTGGTAAGTTTTTCATTATGATTGTCTAAATTTGAAATAAATTTATGAATTTTATAGTTAATGTTATTTCAATATTAACAAATTTTGTATCATGTTACGAAATTTGTTAATTCACTAACATATTTCGTAACATGTTAACAAATTTTGTATTTTATTACAATTTTTGTTAACTCGCTAACATATTTTATAAAATGTTGGTTGTCAAATTATTGATGAGTTATAATGTAGTTCTATTATAAACCTAGTAAAAGTTGATGTTATTTTAATGTTAATAAATTGTGTATCGTGTTAGCGAGACTATAGTTGATGTTATTTTAATGCTAACATATTTTGTATCATGTTACAAAATTTGTTAACTCACTAACATATGTTGTAACATGTTAACAAATTTTGTATCTTGTTACAAATTTTGTTAACTCGCTAATATATTTTGTAAAATGTTCGACGGTCAAATTATTGATGAGTTATAATGTAGTTCTATCATAAACTCAATAAAAAATTGATATTATTTTAATGTTAATGAATTTTGTATCATGTTAGCGATACTTTAGTTGATGTTATTTTAATGTTAACAAATTTTGTATTATGTTACAAAATTTGTTAATTCACTAACCTATTTTGTAACATGCTAACAAATTTTTATCTTATTACAAATTTTGTTAAATCGCTAACATATTTTGTTAATTCGCAAACATATTTTATATAAATTGGAAAATAAAAGTTTAAAACTGAGTTTTAAAAAAAGTTTGAATGAAAAATGGAAATGATGAAAAAAAAAACTCAATTTCTACCAAGTTGAGAAAAAAATCCATAAAATTAATTTAAAAACTCAAAGGAAATTTTTTTTACTCTTCCCCAAATCTAATATTCTCTGCTTTGACCTGTTGATTTGTCAGAAGCCAAGGATTTTTTTAGTCTATTTGTTGCCTAAAGTGTATGAGCAAAGCCACTAATGTCAATCAATAAATACTTAGCTAATTTGGGTGGTTGTTATGGGTAGTTAACCAATTCCTCCTAAATAAAATGCTTTATTCTCTTTCGGCACATTTTTCTATCGAAATATCTAAAATTAAGTTTTCAATGGAAGAAAACAAAATTTTGATCTCAAAATTGTAGGTTTCAGTGGAAAATAAATAAATAAAATGGTCTACGAGGAAAATGGTATTTTCATTGGCACAAACGATACAAAATGTTAATACTAATATTTACCTTTTTTATTGAATCTTTAAAATGTTATAATGTGAGTTTTGTTATGCGGGTTTGATTTTCATGAATGAACAAAATTTATCTTAAGAAAAATAATAGCTAAGTGATGTCATATTTAAGCATATTTTTTCAACCAGTTGGATATGGTCAATATATATTTATTCACAATTTCAAAAGTTTATATAATCAACCAGTTGAATATAATTCATAATTAAACTCACAGTATTACAAAATTCATGAAGAAAAAGGACCACAGAAAAAGTCCAATTTGAAATATACATTTTCCCAGTTACAAGACCACCACAATTCGAGATTCACTTTGTTATACAAAACTTTTTTCCATATCATATGTTATCATTTTTTTGGAGAATTAATTTGTTATCATTTTGAATTGTTTCTCGAGCATTTCTCTCAGCTAGTGATTGATAGATAAGTAGATAACATGAGTCAGCTGATTTAGAAGACTGAGATCATGGTCCCCGAGTAAACAATCTCACTTAACTTGCTAAATTGCCTTGAAGTGGGTTTTTTTCAGTTTAGCTTTGGTGTCATGTCAGTAATGAGAATGAGCATTGGCTAGACATAAGCTTCTTTGGACATATTCTAAGCCAACACAAACAATACTTAACTGAGAATCTCTCAAACTTTTATCGAAGTATCAGAATCTAGCATAGATATTAAAAGTACATTACTGGAGGTTGATCAAATCATACAAATATCTAATTCTCTTTTTGGTGAAGCATCAGTGTCTTGCTGCTGTGGGAATGTATAGCGTGTGTCGTGTGACAAGACATATCGGAGGGATGATGAATGAGTGGGGTCCCATTATAAAGGGTACTTTGGTAAACTACAAAAACTGAGCAAAGAGATGTTGCAGGCCCGGAGTATATTTGTCTCTGCAAACCATATGCACATATACAACTCAGATAGTTTCTCTTTCCTATGTAACATTAAGGGTGTGATTGGCATTAACCAGAGTAAAAGTACGGAAATAAGAAGTTGAAAATGGATGAAAAAAATAAAATGAAAATCAGAGTTAACTTTTTCTCTCACTTACTTTAGAGAAATGCATTACTCTGTTTTTACTAGACATGTCAATTAGGTCTGAAGCCCGCAGCCCGAACCCGCCTGGTTCCAAAAGTTATCGGGTTTGGGCTTACTTTTATAAGCCCCCAAAAAATCAAATATTTCGGACTAAACCCATTTGGGCTTTGGATATATTGGGCTTAAGTTCGTCTAGGCTAGGACCGGCTCGAAAGCCCGACACTTTATATTTTACTTTAAATATTATCATTTTGTAATCAAAACATTTATTAGTATTAACATATTATTTTAATATTTTTAATCCAAACTCTAATTAAAATATAAAAGTTGTTAATACACTTTATTGTTTGATCATTACAAATATCATATTTATATTTTGCAAATGTAACTTCTTCTTTTATAACATAGTTTTTTCAACATACAAAGTATGAAACGTTTGATCATGTTTATCATAAATTTTGTTCTCTTATATGTTTAGTTTAAATTTATATTTGATTATTTAAATCTTATTAAATTTGGTTAGTTTATAATATGTTTTAAAGCATACGAAAAAGTAAAATATTGTTGATAAAGAAGAAAAGTTGAAAATCACTACATTGTTTTAAAGTTAAAACTGATTTTTTATAAAATTAATATGTATTAAAACGGTAGAAATGACAATGACAAATTATTTTTCAAAAAGCCCAAAAAATCGAAAAATCCTATAGCCCTATAAAGACCGGGCCGGACGGACTCAAATATTTACAGGCTTAGCAGATTTAGGCCGGATCGGGTTAGACCAACCCGAATATACACCCCTAGTTTTTACTCTACTTTTTCCCCTTTTTAGTGTAAGTGTCACAAAAGAGTGTAAGTCGGCTGAATAAACAATTATTTTGATTGGACAAAACCAGCATTGAATATTTTGTTACTCCAATTTATTAACGCTCATTGTGTCATCTAATCACATTCTAAGAGCGAAGAAATAAATTTGTCTTATGTTACCTTTTTACTGTTAATTATTAAATTCTATCATCCTTTTTATAGACTTTCCCTGGAAAAAACATCCTCAAGATCCTCACTGTAATTGATAAATGATAGATAAATACAATAAATCCTAAAAATAATTTTATTTCGGTAAAATATTCTCAAAAGAATATATTGATGCTTTTTTTGTTTTTATATGTGGCAATTTTGTATTTTGTTTCTTATGGCTAACACTACCACAATGCATGTTTCCTTTCCTGTGTGCCTGACACTTTCTTACGGCCTTATCTTATTTGTGTGGGAAACAATTTTTGTTCTTGCGGCATCTCTAATGTACATTTCTATACTTTTTCTAAAATAGAAATATCTATTGTAGAGATGGATTTGCTCAAATATATGGCTTTATAATAGAATTCTTCTATTTTATAAGAAAATATAGAAAAATCCTATTTTTGCCTCTACCTTTAGAGATAAAAATAGTAATTCTCTATATATGCCTCTATATTATAGAAGCATATATTAGAAAAAATATACCTCTACAATAGAATTTCTCTATTTTAGAAGAAAATATAAAGATGAAAATAGAGGTGAATTGGAAATGTTCTTAGTATTAAACTTAAATCATTTCATACAATGACAATAAGGGAAACTGTAACTTAAATATAATATATATAAGCCTTGCTTCTTTCATTCTTTTTATGCTAAAACCAGTGTCAGTACAATTGAATTTTTAAATCAAAGCAAACAAATACTACATCTACAATAATACCATAGAATATATAATACCCATAGTAATTATAGATGGCTAAAACTAGCATATGTTTAATATTCATATAAATTTATAGGTTTGATTTGACTGCAGATGATTTTCTGTACTGCATGTTGCATGTCTTGTTTGAAAAAAGTTTATGTTAATATGATATTGAATTTCTAGAAAAAACAATGGAAAATGGCTAAGTGGGAAAATAACAAAGAACAAATTGCGACATGGGCAAACATTATCTAAGTACACATATAAAGGAAGAATCTTTGAAGATTTAAATATATTTGGAATTAAATAAGAAAATAAAATGGAAAATCAATTTACTAGAGAAAATATAAGAACAAAGGTGAAAAATACCAAAAATGCTTCAGGTTTCAGTGCAAACACCAGATATAGCAGGAGAGGGTCCCATCTACATAATTGAGGGAGACTAAATAGTAGTAATATTAAAATGATTTAAGCAAATAAAGACAAACCTCATCAGATTCCTTTTTGTAATAGTTAAATAAATACATTACAATTTTTTTTTGACTAAATACATTACAATTTTGGCCAGCGAATACAAATCATTTACATTACTATTTGACGTAAAACATATTTCATGATGTTTTATATAAAAATGTAATTTAAATATGGACTTTGGATGACTAAAAAAAATGTGGACTCTGTGACTTATTGCTTGAAGTTGAGCGTAACGAAAAACCAAAATGTCCAGCTCGAACTTTCTGTCAATCTAACAAACAAAGCAAAATATTTTTGGAACAAGGTAGTGATTAAACATTCTAATGACAGAACTACCCATGGGTAAAAGGGTAAGGATGTCGACTCATGCATCATATCGAGGAAATGAGGGGTATACTTTACAATTTTAACGTGAGAGTTAAGTATGTGAGAGTTAAGTATGTGGTTGTTTCTTGGGGAATTTGGAAATAAGGAACAAATTAACTATAGTCTTGTCTCCTTAGAATCAAAACCAAAATTTTTGTCCCTATAGAATAAACATTAATAAAAACCCAGTTTAGTCCTTACTAATTAACTTTAAAATATAATTAAGATTTAATTATAAAGAAAAATAATAAAAATGTGAGTAAGAAGTAAAAAAAATAGGACTCTCGCCTCCGACTCTTCCCATCTTTCTCCATCGAAGATGCGATTTACGGTTGAGTCGTCGAAACCTTCTTTCGCCGGCCGTCATAGTTCATCAGAGAGCTTTAACTCGTCGTCACATCTCTTCTCCGTCCCCATTCTTTCGTCTCTCCTCTTTAAACAACACTGATTATAATCACTTTGTAATCTCTGCCGGCCACAGTCGGAGTTGTTCAAGCTCGGGACAAGCTACTTGTCTCTTAGAAAGGAAGATTAGCTTCACGTTCTTCTTCCTTTACTCTTATTTCATCTCGGTTCCCAAAACTTGAAGGCTAGGGTTTCGAAATCCCCTTTCTGTTTTTTTTTTGGTTCGTTTTTGCTTATGTGCATGTAGTGGGAACAAATATAATTGTTTAGAAACACAAAGATCAATCACGTTTATGGTTTTGAACAGAAATTTTCGTTTGAGTTGATTGTGAACATGTGCTATTTTGAGTTATATTTTGTTTTGGAATCGAGTTTGTATGTAGTTTTGAATTGTCTAATAAACTAGTAAGCGTGAGATGATTATATCAAATGTACTTGAATGTTTTATTGTTTACCAGATGTGAGATAGTGTTATATTTTGGTTAAAGTCTCTGTTTTGGGCAGCAGAAAGTATGTGCAATATGCGTCAGCGTAATGTTATCTTTGAAACGTCATCAGAGTAAGAGAGAGAAGATATGATGCAGCCTCAGAGATTTCCCGAGCTCATGCTCCTGGTTGAGAATATCTATCACCAGCTCCATCTGTTGGGGTCTTATAGACTATAGAGCATGTTTCATCTCATCCTCTGTTTGGTTTTCACCATTGTCGTCTTGGATAGCTGGGAATGCTCGTGATGCGCTTGTACATCTTTTTAGATTAGATTGAGAATAGAAGTTTGGAAGAACTATGAAAAACTATGATCAAAGAGAAAACCCCACGATTTTTGTCGAAATCGTTGGTTGGCAACGAAGAACTAAAATTTAGGGAACTTTATTTTAAAAAAGGAAATAAAAAAGAATGAAAAGATTTTGAGAATATTTCGTGACAGTTAGTTCCAAAATTTTCGGATTTTGTTTTCAAATCCAGTAGAACTTACATTCTACAATCGGTAGAATAGAGATGAGACGGTAGATAGGAAATACTAATATTGTAGATAAAAGAGAAGCCAGTAGAATGCATATTCGGGAAAAGAAGATGGAGGAACATTTAGTAGCTCTTATGATCTACCGGAAATGTAGAACGTAGACGAGATGTAGATTGTATATACTGCAATGATAGATCCTAAGTTATTTGGTAGATTATATATACTGTAATGATAGATCTTAAGTAATTTGGTGGAATTCACCGTCTACATTGTATAGATCATTGTGTTTTAAGTAGATTGCATATTCTGAAACGCCGTAGATAGTAGATCTAATAAATTACCACATTTATCTAATTTTTCAACTTACCATTCCAAATATTTTTTGAATGAAATAATATTTTTCATATATGCACATGCTTGAGTACTTCATATTTAATATTTTTCATAATTTTTTTACATTGTAAATTAATTGATATGAATTTTTATAACATTGAAGGGTAATGGATGTCCAAAAGTGATAATTTTTGGTTTTGTACTAAGGGGACAAAGTCTTAGATTATTAGTTCTTTATTTCCAAATTTCCCTTGTTTCTTTGTGGGAAGTATGAGGCAATTCCATGTGATCAGATATTTCACGCTCAAGGCATCTCTAATTTTTTTTTTAAAGTCTATAACATTACTTTAGTGTCAACAATTATATTATTTTAGTGTAGTTTCGGCATTAAAAATATTTTTTTATCTACCAATAAACTGAACTTAACACAAAAAAAACTATCTTGTAATATTATATATATATTTATGTTTTTATTTGTCAATTATTTAGTTGTATGTTTTATTAATAAAATAAGTGAAGAGTAATTAGCGAGGTGGATAGTATTTTAGCGTGATGAATAGTATCAACCAACTTTTAATTCCAACAACTTATATTGGCAAATAAATATTAATATGAGCTTTTGGTTTTTGATATCATCGACAAAGTAGCTATGGTCAGTGGCGGAGCCAAATAGAATGAGTTGGGGGCCACCGAACCCAACAAAATTTAAAATTTTAGTGTAAGTTATATAAACTCAAGCTATAAGCCCCCACTCTAAATATTTAAGTTTAATGTTGATGACCCCAACAAATATATATTCTGCCTCCGCCACTGGCCTATGGTATAAATTGATATTAGGTATTTTATACGTATTGGACTTTAGGGTTAAAGATAGTTGTAGTTTTTGGGGACAAATTATGAGATAATTCTTGTGGAGCTGTAGAGAAGTGGCTACAATAACAACAGGACTTTAGGGTTGAGAAAGATAAGCATTTGAAAGTTAGGGGAGTAGGAGCAAAAATGCACATGCTCCTCTAAAAATGCATATCTTAATAGATAAAAAGCTAAACTTCACAAAGAATTATCTCATAATGTGTCTTCAAAAACTACAAAGAATTATCTCCACAAAGATAAGCATTTGAAAGTTAGGGGAGTAGGAGCAAAAATGCACATGCTCCTCTAAAAATGCATATCCTAATAGATAAAAAGCTAAACTCTTTTTCTGTTGCACGTCCCATTGTTCTTCCTTTTTTATTTTCATTCGATTTATATCTCCAGTACCAACTCAGTATTATAGACAATCCAATTATATCCATAGTTCCCTGGTTTTGGTGTAACGCAATTATAATTTATAAATTTATAAATCCAAAACGCTAATTACATGCATATATCAATAATGAAATAGCTAGACACATACATATGTATTTATTGACAAAAAAGAACGGTGTTAAATAAATCTTCGAAAGTGAATCCATCATTTGCTACACATGGTTAGACATTATTACATGCATTGGTTCAAATTAACGAGTTATATATGCATGCATTTGGCCATTGGTATAGAGAACGAAAGCCTAAATATGCCCAGGCCCTCTCTCTACCTTCTATATGTGACGAACATAGCTGCAGAATCTGTAAACCTACGTGTTGACACTTGACACAAATGATGAAAGCAGAAATAGTGCTTTCAATGCAATTGATTGCACTTTAAATGCAAAAAGGAAATAAACGCCATGATTTTCAGTGCCTTAGGGTTAGAACGGAGAAACGGGCAGGTATTTGTCACTCTCTTATTTACTTAACCCACTTCCTTAGTTTTCTCAGACATACATTCATGTCGTTTCTCATTTATTTCTCCAAGTGCTCAGTAAAAAAAAGTCTTCATATCTTCCTAATTCTGCATCAAAGTTGGTCTCAAAAGATGTACAAAAACCTAACCCACCACAGATTTTAGATTTCTGTAGTGCTTCTTCACTTTCATACGCAAACGATGTCTTCTTTTGATATATATATGTTTTTGTTATTTGTCTATATAGACTTGCCTCAATCAACCTCTTTAATTCTCTTTTCACGTATCGACATTCATTTAATAAGTATGTTGATGGTTCATAGACCTGTTCCAATCTATAAATGTTTAATTAAGAAATTTGAAATGTATGTATTTTTTTTTGGTAGGACTTGAAATGTATGTATTACAAGTATTATGATTGGTCATGAAACATGTCTAATTTTTTTTAAGCAAAAAAAAAAAAAACATGTCTAATTTTTGTGTGGGTTTCCGCTCATACACCTTTTATGATAAAGTTATTTTTTTTTTTGCTAAAACCTTTTATGATAAAGTTCTGAATTTCTATATATAAATGCAGTGGATTTACCAATTTAATTGATCAATTAGACCATACAGCTTATTTTTGGATGATAAAAAATTCAAATAAAATAAATTATATGTTTAAACAATAAAAATTACAATAAAATATATCAAAACACATAATATAGAAATATAATATATAAATAACAATAAATCTTGCGCTAAAGCTATGTTACTGTAATTTTGAAATCAAATATGAAAACATTAAAATTTAATTATATATATACCAATTTTGCACTAAAACTATGTTACTGTAATTATTGTATTTACATGTTAATGTTCTAAAACCATGTTTTCACCATTTTAAATCAATAAATGAAAACATTAGAATTTACCGAAATATGCATCTCTTCTATTATTAGACATATTTAAAATATATTACTATATATTTACATAATACTTATTATTATTAAAATACACACACATATATATATATTTTAAATAAATGTAAAAATTGTTTTACATAATTAAAAAATATATAAATAGATAATATAGTTTTTTATTGTTAAAGTTGTAAGTAAAATAAAATTATTTATAAAAATAGATAAATATATTTTAAAGTTAAATATTTGTATTTTGTAACAAAATCATTTATTGACAAAAAAAAAAATTGAAGTGCATGCTGATCTCCCGCTAATTACCTTTAAAAAGTATAATCACGTGAATGGTAACTCCGGGATAAAAGAACTACACTTCCGGGTGAACTGCCCTTTTTCCAGCTGCAGCATTCGAACATTGTAATAACAACAAGGGAAAATAGGCAGATCAGCAGTTTTTGTCCGAATCTAACGAATGATGAAACGATGTTTGTTTATGACCTCGTTATAAGTGTAACGGTCACGGACCAAAACGACATCATAATAGTACTTTTCCATCACTCTATAAACTCATGCCAAGCAATTATAGCTTTGTATTTAATTTACGTGAAAACCTTTTCCAAACCTAACAATTAATTATTGCCTACATTTAGTCTTTTTTAGCATGTTACATTCATTGTTTTCATCAATAAAATGTTTGAACTATCTCAGTTTAAGCTTCACGAAAAATATTGCAGACAGACAAGCACAAATAACTCTTCATACACTAAAGTTATTGATTTGACCAAGTTTTTTATACGTGGGCGTACTCTATATACTTAAAATGGTACTCTTTCTGTTTTATATCAAATATCGTTTTAGATTTTAAATTTATTTCATTATAAGTGATGTTCTAAGTCAAATATTAAATATTTTTCATTTTCATTCTATTTTTAATTTATTATTTAATAAAATTAAACAAAATAATATATTAAATAGAATTAAAATAAAATTTTAATTATTTTTAATTTATTATTTGATAAAATTAAACAAAATAATATATTAAATAGAATTAAAATAGAAAATTTAATTATTTTTTAATTTGTGTGCAAAAATCTTAAAGGATACTTTAATAAAACAAAACGCATGGAGTAAATGGTATATACTGATACTGCAAAAACGGTTCTATGAGACATGAACTTTTTATTTTTCAGCGATTACAGTGATTAATTATCACATAAAATATGGTAATAAAAAGAGGAGAACTAGGAAAACCACGTAATTTAATACACAAAAAATATCAGATAAAACGTTTATTTTTCTTTAAAAAATGTTTATTTTTCTTAGTTTCTATTATATAAAAACCCTTTTCAAACTCTATGATCCCCCTCCGTCAGTATTCGTTGACGACATGTAACTCACCACAAGAGATGTCTCTTCCGTCGCAGCTGCGGGGAACCACCTTCAAACTGTCCTTTGCAAGTTTGACAAGTAACTTGCATAATCGTTGAGCTTATCTTCTTCATAGATTGTTCCTTTCAAAAGCTTAGCTCTCTCAAGCTCAGTTTGTGCTTGTTGCCTTATCTTCTTCGCATTCGCAAACTCATTTTCCGCTATCTCTCGTTGTCTCTTTGCTTCTCTTTTAGCTTCCTCCGCATAAGCTTTCTCCTTCATCGCTACATTCATGATCTGTTCACTTCGCTATTATTTCTTTTATGCGATCAAAATTGTTGTAGTGATGATAGGATGATGATGGAGCAATGGAGAGGTTTAAGTTTGTGGCGTCATGACTATGATGATGATGATGAAGAGATGGTTCTTTAACTTGGTGTTGTTGGTTTTGTTGATTAGGGTTTATATTTGGACGTCAATGGAAGAAGCTGAAGTTCGAGGTTGAGATTCGATGAGTTGGTGAGAGCTAAAGGCATTAAAGATGAGTTTTTGATATGAATTGGACGTCCTTCTAAAGGTAGAGGAGTCGCAACCACAGCCGCACCACCGTAATTCGTTTCGGTAGATGGAGTGCTTGCCGTTGAGGCGGTTCTAGAGGAGCAGGCCGTGACAATGACGGCGGTTTGTGGCGGTGGCGGTGGTTCCTGGCGAAAGTTCCTTACAGAACAGTTATCTTGATGTTCAATAAAACTCTCCACCCTAAAAGAAAAGAAAAACTTTAAAAATGATTTCATATGATATAGGGTCAAAGTGGTTATATATTTTGGTAAACTTTTTTTTTCTTTTTGTTAACTATATATTTTGGTAAAGTTATAATTTAATATAGAGTTTATTTGTTTAAGCCAATGAGATCACTTGGAATCATATACAATACTACACGAGTTTAGGTCCACTAAAAAGCCTTCAAATATATAATTCTATAGAGATTGGGGTCAATGTCATTAACCTAATTAATTAGTAAGTTTATTTTTTCTGCTCAACAATTAATTAAATTTCTTTTCATGTCACAAACCAAACAAAACAGTCAAATAGAGATCTTAAGAGACTGATGCATGCATATCAATACACATAACTAGTAAGAATCCTTAAGGATGGTCAAATCAATCAAGACTATCCAGTCAATAAATATCAATCTTGGTTTTGCGTCGCTAGAGCAATTTTACATAATTTTATTTTTAAGTTGATCTCCTAACTTATACAAACTACCAGAGCCAGGTTTCTTGTATATATATATATATCCAAGTTTTACCTGGAGAAGACGCGACCACAGTCACAAGAATGACCTCTAGTGCCACAAGTTTTGAGATGAGCTTTGTAATCTGATTGAACAGCATAACCTTTAGAACATTTCTCACAAACCCACTGCTTATGGTTGCTGTGCTTTCGTCTGAAATGTTTTTTTATTCCGACAAGATCTCCAAGAGCATGAAAAGGATCATGGTGAAGACAAGTGGGTTCAGGGCAAACATAGACTCGTTTCTTCACCTCTATGTTGCTGTCTCTCTTCAGAAGCTTCCATGGAACCTTGTGACGTCTTCGATGCATCTGGAGATTTTGATCTCTTTGAAACCCTTGGTTACAGATCTCACATATGTATCTATCTGATTCAAGAAGAGTTCTTGGTGATAGTGACACAACTTCTGCATCTGGATCTGAATTGAAGCGAAAAAACAAAACCTATTATAAACACACATGTTTTTATTCCAGAAACATTACTAATTTGAGATTTTTTCACTTTTTATTTTAAAAAGTTTAATTTTCAAGGGGGTTTAAGAGTCCATTAATACCCCCTATAAGTTTTAAATTGGTAATATGAAAAACATAAAGAAATTTTAAATAAAACCCATCACAAAACATGGCTTTGATTAAACATGGATTTTTAATGGAGTGTAACTTAAACTTGTAGCCTATCAAAAGAAGTTCGTCAAAAAAAACCTATCAAAAGGAATATGTCTTTGGTTAAACATTAATAAGAGTGTGTTTTAATGGAGTTTAAGAGAAAACCAGGTAAAGTACCAATGATGCCCATGAGTTGAAATTGGACAAGGAAATAAATACAGGAAATAAAAGATTGAAACTTAAAACTAAATTTTATGTAGTGGGTCTTTAATTATTACCTGGTGTACCTGCAGGTCTTCTTTTCCTCTTTTGAGTGGACGTCTTTGTGGTGGTGACCCCATTTTCTGAAGAAGAGAGGAAAGGATTCAGAAGAAGAAAAAACCACACAGCGTCTGTTAGTAGTGTTCTTGTTGGAAGCAGCAGCATCCAACATCACCACTGCTCCTTGATCTGTTTTCATCAGTCACTTCTTTTCTTTCTCTATTTCTTTTTGACTTTATTGTATTTGGATGGTAGAGATTGATTTAATGAACAAGACCCAGAGACAAAAACAAAAATAAGAATAAGAAGAAATTTTGAAGATAGTGGGAGGATTCAGCTTTACAAAGTAAGAGTAAGGAGCAATAAAGAGAGAGGAAGAGATAGGGGAGAAAAGTTCTTCTAAGCTTTCTGCATCAAAAGCTTTTCAAAACTTTTTCTTATTAGACTCTTCAAAGTTCTCCTATGTTATATGTTTATGAAAGCTTTTTCTCTCCCTCTAGTTCACTCTTAGCTATTTCGAATCATTAACCTTTCTCTCTCATATATACACTTGAGAGTTTAGAGCAAGTTAGGGGGCTTTGATGTTTATATTGCCTCTGCTTATAAAGCTCATTGCACTGTTCCATCATTACATACACTCATGGACGGAGATAGAGAGAGAGGGATGTGTTTATTCAGATTTACATTTGGATTTTTCTTTTTTGTTATTTTGTATTTATATTTAAGACTTTGTTTCTTAGAGTATGTTGCATATAATGATTTTTGGCTTGGACCCATATCTTGTCTGATTGATGAATTTGTCTGATTTCCTTGAACCTTATAAACTATTTTTAAGCATTTTAAAAACATTGTAAATATACCGATTATTCTCACTAAATTTACCTGACGTATGAAAGAAATCATTTAGATAAGATATTGCATTAATAGTACTCAGTAACTAAGCGGCTATTTATTTCGATACAAAATCGAATTTAGGATTACCAAATACTCCTAATGCATGCGTTAAATGGGCTCACTCTTAAAGATGAAACAACTACGTAACTAGGTTAATATGCTTTTTCCGAACAAAAAACTCGGTTAATATATTTATAGTCTGGTTAATTATTTTTTAACTGTCACTCTCAAGTCCTATAAATAGTGTGATTTTACATCACTAATACAGCTTGGTGTTCCATCGTTGTTAAAGCAGTCCAATAATATATAGCCAATTTTAGAAAATTTGTCATTGTTAACTATATATGAAATGATATGTCATCATTTTTCAAAGGTTGGTCCACAGGGACATGACTACATGTTAAGATTCTTTTCGAATTACACTTGGAAACAAAGGAGAGGAAAAAGGTGTATGGTTCTTGTGAATAATCCAAGGATAATTGTATAATTGCATTAAATACCAAACTCTATAACTTTCAAGTTTCAATTATGTTAGACAAACTATTATTTTCTATTTGGCTTATGTATTGGATGTACTCTGCTCAAGGGAAGAAGTATATATAAAGAGATTTTTTATAAATATATATATATATATATATATATATATACACACATACATGGGTGGTCGTGAAGATAGTCAAATGAAACATTAGATTAGGGCCTCTAAATTTTTTTGAAAAAATTATATCGAAAAAGCCCCAAATATATGAAATTATTTTTTTTGTTAAAACCCTTAATAAAATGTTTCAGATCCTCAATATCTCATGGACGTCCCTGTATACATAGTAAAAGACAGATGATTCATAAACCGAAATACCTGCTTAGCATAATAATTCAAGCCAAGAATAAATGGGAAAGTATTAGTATTAATTAAGGCCTTTTCTAAAAATAAAAGGTATTATTAATTTACTTAGTTTCAAAAAAAGTAATATTAATTTATCAATATAAACTCTACTGGATCTCAAATCAATTATTCGATCTCGCACGTGACCTTTCTCTCCACCATCCATTGACGTTTTCTTTTAGGCTTTTCCTTTCTTTCGAGTCATTTCCTTAGGCAGGTTTTATTAACAGAGCTACAATTGAGGGGGAAAAGTATATGAAACGGAGGAAGTATTAATTTAGGTGAAATACTTTAATTAACCATATCAGTAGTTGCCTCGAGGTTTTTCAGACTCTACATATATACTTTCCAGACTTTAAGATTTGTTACATTTCGGAAACGCAAAATGGAATCGTAGATTCGTTAGCTAAGAATGCTTGTTTATTTCATAGATTTTTTTTTTGTTAGTTGTTCTATTCCGATCTGATTACACACATCACCTTAAATTTAAGTAATAAAATAATCATTTGTTGCAAAAAAAAAACTATATCAATAGTTTTATAAGGCCTGCATATATATAGAAAGACAATTAGGATGACATTGATCAAACAGTTGATCCAAAACTAAATGTTTACACAGAACATTAAAATTTGAAATTAGAATATAAAAAATTTGTACTAACTCTTCCAGGACCGTCTCCTTATATGTTCAAATTTCCAACTAGATATATGCCTTGGAAACGTATGTTGTTAGAAAAACATAAGGCATGATTTATGTTTTTTCTTGCATTTCTCAAATCTTTACAATGTTAATTTAAATGCTCAAGTTACATATTCTAAAAGACAGTCTCCCTATTTGAATTGGCTTTAGGATATTGACGTATATAATCTTAGAATCTTAACAAATATTGGTTTATAATATATAACAAATTGGATAACCATAATAAACTGAAAGAACGCTAAATATGAGTATGAAATTTGAGTTGGAAAGAGAGATCAAGTCACATGCTCCAAATTTACAAAGTAAAGAAATGCCATCATCTCTCCCAACTCCTCTCTTTGATTCTCTTTATCTTTTCAACTTATATTCATTTATCTATACATTATACTTATTTTTGAAAATTAAATAAAGCAGATTTATTATTTATATGGAAAAGGAACATTCCCAATTCATCATTACTCATGTTATTCGGATATTTTGGTCTCATGGCTTCAACCTCACGTTTGGCATACATCCATTAAATTCTTTTAGAAAAAAGGCGGCCAAAAATACAAGATCTACAATACAAACGAGTATGTTTAGATATTGAACTGGTAAATACTATTCAAAATAAAATCTAATTAAGTTAAAATAAATTTCCAGCGAGTAAAAAAGCTTTGTTAACATGTAATTAGTTGTTGGACGGAAAGAGTTTTGGGCCAGATGGTTATCCACCGGACGTATTTTCGAATTAATGTTATGATGAAGTGAATGTTTGGGCCTCCAAATGATTCGTATATGAGAACTCCAGACGTATGTAGAATTTGCTTCTTTTTGATTGTTTGGCAACAGAAATATTGGACATTAAACTTGGCATTTCTATAGAAAATATGTTTGATACTTGATTCTTGTTTTATGAGAGTTATGTTATGTTTAACTCTTGTGCAAAACCAAAACAAACGATATGTTTGTGAGGACATGACAAGTGATGTAGCCTCTCTATTAGAATATTAGAATAGGTTGTTACATCGTTTTCTTCATCTACACTTTGGTTACTCACAAACACTACCACTCTCTTTCTCAAACTTGAGTCGACTTCTGAACTGAGCGATAAACTTTTCAGCTTTAGAATCTATGTCGCTGTCCCCGGAATCTTCAGAACTAAGACTAGCATTGCTAGCCATCCTAACGTAGTTGCTTTTATAAGGCCTCATTTTGAATGGCGGCGAAGAGAAAGAAGAACGGGGAGATGACTGTAGAAAAGACCTTGAAGGCGACAAAGATGAAGGTGGAGACGTAAAAGAAGAAGGCGGAGACGAAGGTGGAGATAGAAAAGAAGAAGGCGGAGACGAAGGTGGAGATAGCAAAGAAGAAGACGGAGACAAAGGTGGAGATAGCAAAGAAGAAGGCGGAGACGACGGTGGAGACGTAAAAGAAGAAGGCGGAGACGAAGGTGGAGATAGCAAAGAACAAGGTGGAGACAATGGCGGAGACGACGGCAGCTCAAAAGCCACATATGATGATTGAGATGGCAGATCTTCGACCTCAGTTGAGTACACTTTGCTCTTCTTGGAGAAGATGTAGCGGACAAAAGCGGCTAAACAGAGAAGAATAGCGAGCACGTTCCATCGTTTGTCGATAAAAATGAGCCAGCCAATGTGGATGACACGGAGAGTGAAGGGAAAGAGGAAGTGGATGGTGGAAACTGAACAAAACGAAACGTAATACAAGAGTATAGCGTATAAAGCAATGTAGCGGCCAAGATAGATGGGCTTGGAATACGCATCTTCCCCCATTTTTCTTCTTTTTTTGTTTCTTTAGTTAGATTTACAAAGAAAGTGACACAAGATTAAGGAAAGAAAAACGTGATCGTCTCTTTATCTCTATGGCTGTTAAACTACTTGAGAAAGAAAGAGTTCGATTTACCCGTTCTTTAGAACAACCTATACATACTAGTATAATATAAGTAGGAAGGGGGGAGGAAGAAGGCTAATAACAATTAATAAAGAAGAAGACCGACTCCCTTGACAATTATTTTATTATCTAACCATAGAACCAACCGTACAAACTACACTTCGCCTGGGTCCCACATGCGCTTCATGGCCACGGCCAATCCACGGTTTTGTTTGAACATCGACGACCGTACGTCGGAGGAGGTCATGATGAGATCTGTGAAGTATCAACTGAAAAATAACTTCTCTCTCCATAGGTTAATTGTTTATTAGAATCTTCTTAATTAGAAAATGAATTATTTGCTGATAACTAAAAAAGTTAATTAGATTTTTAGTGAGAAATAGGAAAAAAATGAGGAGAGAAAGTATTTTTGATTATACAGTGAATTCATGTTTTTCCATAAATTCACTATATAAACAAGGTTTTGAATTTAAATGTAGGACTCTTCTGTGATCGACAGATTTATAATTAAAACCATATTTTTTTTCATTTTTCTTATATAAACTATACTTATTTATTCATTTACTTTTATCATATTTCTTCTTATAATAATTTATTTTTTCAAGGGTAATATTTTCATGTTTACTATTTTTTATACCATTATTCATTTTTTGTCATAAATTTGAAATTCCTTATATGTTATTTGGGAAGACTTTAAAAATATGAACTTCAATTTTGTAAGAATTATAAAACTATCCCATCCTATGTTGCGACTTTTTAAGAGCTCAAAAATCATACGTGACAATCTTATAGAATATTTGAGCAAACCATTGTATTAAAAAAGTAATAATATTCGACTATTAGGGATGTTCGCATATGATTTGGTTATATGATATGTTAATTGAACTCCATCGCGAAGTTCGTATTCTTTTCAATGCTATTAGAACTCACCTATGCCGCTGTAAAGGTGATGAACACAATTCCATGTTTCATACAATATTATAGCTTTTCAAATCCTATGAAAAAGTAAATCAAGGGCCAGTAAGTTCGAGCATCTCCATATAATATCACTGAGATTCTATATGCAGCATCGTAAACTAACCGAGAGGTTCGAGCATTGATATATCGTATCATGATCAGTAAGGCTCATATCTTGACGTAACTACCCGAAAGCTAAATTATATGATTGAGTATTAGGGGTGTTAAACATTTACGGTTTCTACAAAATGAATGTCTCTGTTTTAAAGGGGATATTCATGGTAATCTTTGATAATTTAAAGTCAGAAGATCAGATTCTCTAAAAGCAGTTATTTCATTTACATTTCGTGTTAGAGGTATAGTCCAATATCTAAACTAGTGTTACATGTGGACGTTGGCTGAACATGTATATGTATGTAAAAGAGGAAGCCTCTTTGACATCGCCAACTTTGGACATTGAAGAACAAAAATGCTATGAAATATGTTCTTGAGTTAAGGTCAGTTCTTTGTGCATTTGTATCAAATTGAACCGAATAAAAATAAAAATAGACTAACCAGTCTACCAGTATCACGAAGAAAATAAAGGTTAATTTAAATGTTGTAAATATTATGTATACTCAATTATCAAATTGCCTTTAAATAATATAACTTTCTTTTGTAGTTATGTATAGCATATTATCGTATTAATTTGCCTTGATGCATATGAGAATATTATAACAATGGAATTTTGTATGATATAGACTAAAACTTTTTCACCAAGGCTTAAATCATTATTGCTATATCAAATTTTAGGAGAATTATGTGCATCGATGAAAGATCATTTAATGTAATTTATGAATTTTTTTTGATGAAGAGTGGTTTGATTTCATAGACTTCACTATAATTGGTAATTATGATTTATTTGTATTTTTTATGTTATTTAAAAGTATCTATAAAACTTTATTAGGTTATTATGATGATTATTCTTTTTACATGTGTGGTTTGGTGATAGAACATATAACAGATTTAGAAAGTACCAAATCATTTGTTGTAATAAAATAAGTAAATTATATCTTTTCGATGTTATAAAAAAGTAAATTATATCTTTTGATTAATTTAATATTTGAAAGCAATTAAATAATTGCAATTGAAATTAAAAAAAATATGTTAGAATTTGAATTAATAGGATATATATTAGTTCATACAAATATGCGGGTCACCATCTAATATATAGTTATTTGGAATTAAATCCTGCATTTTCTAATTAACTCATATGTAACATATGTAGTTCTTGTATTGTTTCTAGATGTTATTAGTTTAAAGAATTTCCAAGAGCAACTTTATTTTTAAAGGTTTGCTAAATTTCAGAGAGTGTTTCTCTCTCATAGTAAAATCGTAAATCTAATTTTAAAAACTATTAACATTTTCATTTTAGTCATCAATATTGATAAAATTGGTTATAAATGAACTTTTTAACAAATAATAAAACACATGTCAAAAGTATTTTATACGAAATTGATTAACAAAACATCATATTTTAATAAATGATAACTGACAAACTTAAACTAAATAAAAATATTTATAAATAAAATACAAAATTACTCAATATAAGTGTGATGTTCTTATATTCGATTAACTAATGAATTTTAGTAATATATTAATCATTTTGTTAGTTATTAAAAGAAATATTAGTGAATAAAATTATGGAGGCTAAGACAATAAATATAAAACTTCATAAAATTATTTGGAAAATAAATAAATGTAAAAACTGAAATAATATATAAAATTTTGGATAGTAACATTTCAAATATAAAATTTTACTATTATAAATTTTAAATTTAAATTTACGACTGATTTTGGAGATGCTCTTATAAATGAGGGGTTTTATGTTAATTAACTATATTTTTCCAGATTGGATAACCAACCAGAGAGTTCTCGTTTAAACTGAATAAGTGTTGGCCCAAAAGGCAATAGTAATTCTTTAATCAGTTTATGAAATTTCACATTGTCAGCAATTAGCCCATTATGTTTTAAGCTCATTTACTAGAGAACTGGACAACCAGTAACAAATTGTCATTTCACATATCAGCGATGGATTGTGGTCTCTATCCAAACATGAGTTCACTCACTATTTGCTCAAAAATCTCTACAGGCTTTATATTTTTAAATTATATTTAATCTTAGAAACCAATAGAATTTGACATTAACCATAGTTCAATCACTCAAGTATTTGATGTTTCGACTTGGTAATGACCATGGCCCGTCTGAAATTACAAACTATATACAATTTTTTTTTTCTTTTCAAAAAACTTATATACAAATCTCTTATAAAAAGAAAAGTTTAGGAATATTTCAGATCCATAGAAAAACCTATAAAATGCTCCAAATTAATCGAGGCAATGTAACTTACGAATAAATTTTCATTTATGATATTCAATGAGACCTAAGATGTTGCTTATGTATCCGCATAACCACACAAGTTTAGTATCGTAGAATTGTTTTGAATCTGAATTTCCTCGTAGTTCTCCTATCAGTAGACCACCCCGCGTGGTTAACTCTATACAAATCTTCTTACATATATACTTACTTTTATTATTAATAATAATAAGGGAAATAATAATAACAACTTTATGTCTAATAGCAGTTCTATTATTTCCAGTGACAAAAAAAAAGCAGTTCTATTATTTCCAATAGATATCATTTATCGTGTAGCAAGTATGTTTTTCTGGTAGTCATTCAATCAAACATGTCCTTACCGTATGTTGTATTCATCAGTAAATGTCGTATGTTGATGTCTAAAAAAAGTTGCCTGTTTGATAAAATCAAAATCATTATAAGTTTAACATATTTCTTTACCATTTTTTTCTATTATAGCTACAATGCTGATTATCTAACGCTAACATTTTACAGCATATATATATCGTCATTTACATATACTGGAGTTGTGTATTTTTAGTAAGATTGCTTTTCTATGTCCATACAGAAAACGGCTTGTTGAGTAAAGTAAAGTGGTCGACCTCATGCTTTCCCCATAACGGCCGGCTTTATTTATTTTCTGTGAAAGTTAATATCTAATTTTAATTTAAGAGAATACTAGAGAGAGATAGATTTCTCTACACCACCAATCTTCTTCACACCCTAAAAGGGAAAGAAGAAAGAAAGAAAAAAAAAGTAAGACATGAAACAAAGCGAAATATTGTTCAGATTTTCAAAGAAAGATAACATCTCCTTTTGTTAAAAGCAGGAAAGTGTATATAATATATGGTAGTTCTTTGAATTATCTTTTTAGACCTTGAAACAAAAAAATGAAATAATAGTGATGCATATTATTCAAATACATAAAACTACATTAGTTTTGATATTCAGAAACATATAGAATGTTAAATTAACTCTATAGATAAATATTGTGATTGTCGTTTGACAAATATTTTCATTGTCATCTCTCATCTAAATAATTTTGTCAATACTATTTACACTTCTTTTTAATTTAAATTTGATAGTTTCTTTTATACACTCGATTTACACATTTCATGTTGTAGAGTTTGGCACCTATTGCTATAAGTATACCAGTCTACATAAAGTTTTATTACCCATACACAATTTGAATTTTATGAAAATTGGACCAAAAAAGCAAAGAACAAATAGTGGGAGGTTAAGGAATCTTTTTCTGCCTCACATCTTTTTTCACTGTGGGGTTAAAAAATCCCTCCTTTTCATGCAAGACCAACTTTTAATTATCTATTTTTACCTCCTCACTTTCTCTTCATTTTTTACCCTTTTAAAACACACCAATTCTCTCACACCTATTCACAACCCTCTCCTCTCTCAACTCCTTCATCTTCACGAAGCTAATGGACTTCCTTCCCCCAGTGAGTTTTTTTTCTTAAACAAAGATTTTTTACATCCTTATATAGACCCAAACTCTTTGCTTTCAATCATTTAACGAAATGTTAATTTCTCTTGTTTTCTTTTGTTTCGTTAGGTCAAACCAGAAAGTGTGGAGGAGATAGTGTTGATGGAATATGATGAAGAGGAACAACCAACTCGAAACCGAGTTTTGTCCGGTTGAGCATCCAGTTGAACCGGAAGAAGAAGATCGTCCAGTTAAATGTCCCGTACCAATCTCATCTTCTCTTATCCACGTAAGTTTGGTTTGAACAACCCTTACTATCCAAACTAAACCAAGTTTGTGAGTTAATAACAATGAAATTCATTTTTACTGTGAAGAATTCAACGGACAAAACCAAACCGGACTGGATCAAACACAGAGCCAGCTGCGAAACTCCGGTTTATCCACCTCCACGTCATGTCCGTAACGTAAGGAAGAGACGCAACTCGTTCGTCGAAGGAGACAGCAGTTTCTTCACGAGATCTATGTTCTCCACATCGACTCATGAGGAAGAAACCACATCTCGAAGATCCACTGCCACAACAATCTACCGAGTTTTTCAACAAATTCACGAGATGGAGCCATGAAGAATCCAACTCTATGTTTTGAGATTTTAAACTATATCCCTTGTTTGAGTTGCTTTTAGTTTCTGTTGGGTTTAACGTAGGTCGTCGTTATGTGTAGTACCAAGTTTTCGGTATACGTGTTATATTTTTATTAACCGGCCCAGTTAGGTACGGTTGACAGATATGAAAGTTTATATTTTCCCGTATGTAAATGCGAGGCTGAATGTTAAATTTGGGCTTCCGTACAATATTTTCTAGACCGAACTGAACCGTCGATTTTCTGTTAACCGAGATTTTGAAAATTGATTTCGAAATGAACCGAATTAAATTTTGGTTCGGTTATCGATTATTTTCGGTTTTTACTTTTGTTTTCGATTTTTTTGGTTTTAGGTATAATTTTCCGAAAATTGGATATTTTTGGTTAAATTCTGGTATTTTGGTTAAATTTGAATATTTTTGTTTTTTTCAGTTAATTTCGGTTCGGATTTCGGTTATTTTTGGTTATTTTCAGATATTTTTGGTTTAAAAAAAATAGAAAACCGAACCAAACCGAACCAAAAACCGAATTATTTTTCAAAACCCTACCGAGCTGAACCGAATTGAAAACCGAAACCGAACCAAAAATTAAAAAATCGGTTCGGTTCGGCCCATTCGGTTCGGACAAAAACCGCATGCCTATTCAATCAGTATTATTATACTAACTAGAGATTATCCTTGCGTCCGCAGATTTTGATTTCCGTTTTAAGAAAAAAAATTATTTAGTAAACAAATAGATTATTTGGATATCTTAGGTTCCTATCCGGGATCTAGGAAAATCCGATTCAAATCCCGTTACAAAATTTATAATATACGAATGAAATTTAATTTTAAAATCTAAAAGTATTGATATCCAAAAAACTGATTTATACTCAATTGGGTATTTGAATGTCTATATCTAATTAATTTTGTAAAACAAGTAAAAAATGATTGGTTTGAAATTCTGTTACGAATTAACTAATTTCATTGAAACTTGTAAAATTATTATGTTAATACGTAAAATAAATGATATTGAATATTATAGTAAATTAAATTAATGAAATAATTAGGTAGATCAAAAAAAGAAAGATATAATAAAATACTTAGATACGGGCACAATTTTCTTACGAATATTTATTAGTTTATATATTTTATTAAAATAAGTATGCTTATTATTGTATTAAAATTTTGAAAACACTAACATATTAAAAATATTTTTGATTATAAAATCTTATACTTTTGTTATCACCTTTAGTACACTTATTTTTACTTATATTTTGCTCATATTTTTCATTTTTCCATTATTTATATTTTCCATTACATATATTTTGCTTATCTATACTATTTAAACATAAAAACTAAAAAAACATTTACTTACAAAAAGTAATAGTTAGATCAATATATTTATTGTTAGAATTGAAATAAAAATAATATATATTTAAATTAAAATAATATGATTAATATAAGTTCATTTTCTTTTAATATATATTTTTAGATTTTGGATAATTATTATTAATATTAATTTTAATAATTTATCTAATCAAAAAAATTAAAATTCCTTTTTTATTTTGTGGTTAATTTATATTTTATTCATAAGGGGTATAAATGATATTGACCACTCTTAATTTTTTATTTTACAATATATTTCTAGATTTTGGATAATTCTTATCATTATTAATTTTATTTACTATATATATATCTATTAATAATATAAACAATATTTAATTATTTTAATTTTTTGTTTTAAAATATATTTTTAAATTTTGGATAATTCGTATCATTATTAAATTGAACACATAATAGAGTATAATTGTCATGTAAATGTCTACAGATAAAAGAGAAAATTTTATATTCTCGATGGTTTATACAAAAGTTAAAAAGTTATTTGTGTATTTTATACAGTATTTCGTGTATTTTCTAACCTTGTTAAGCACTACTTTGTTGACATCTTAGTAACTTTTTTTTCATCTTAGTAACTTACAATATAAGTATATTTATTAAGAAATTAAGAGAAAATAAGCAACTCAATTCACTTGCAATCCAACCGATTTGAGATATCCAAAAAAATTCAGAAAAAAAAAGCAAAAGTTCAGTATTAAAACTGAAAAGTTAGTTTAAAAAAAAACGAAAATTGAAAAGTATTACTGAAACCACACCAAAAAAAATATCAAAGCATCACATCTCAAAACAAATACGTATATTTTATATACACAAATAAGTACACAAACACACACGCACTTTCACACGGCAAAAATAGTATTTTCTCACTGAAAGATTAAAAAGAGTTACAGATACAGTTTTATTTTATACTCATTGTCTCACCATATCTCCCCTAAACAAGTCAAGTCACCTTTCTGTATTCACAAGTCTGCATCTTCATCCATCACTGACTTCTTCTTTACGATAACGTCATTATTAAAGATTACTTCCCAAATCCTTAACCACATACATATATCCAACTTCTAACATGAATCTCTGCATAAACAAGATTTTGAAAACTACTTCAATAAAGGAAAGCAAGTGATACTTACAAAAAAGTTTTTAATATGTATTCTTCTTACCAGTGCAAAGGAGAGTCAAAGTCAGCCTTGGAGAGGTGAGTCTGGCTCAGAGCTATAGATCGATGTGTAAGTAGTAGAAGCAGTATCTTCCTTTTGTATGGCCACATAGTTTAAGGGAGTAGAAGCGAGTCTCCTAACTTCTTTAAAATACCCGTTTTGGCGATGATGACCCGAGTAAGATCTCGGGGTCAGAAGAAGGTCAGGTGTTGTTGTCCCCACTGAGCTTCTGCGAGGCGTGGGAGGCATTGAACCATTCCCATTGCTAATGCTGTAACCACTAGGCTTCCTGAAGCTGCTGCTTCTTCTTGGACTCGGTTTTGATCCATATATGGATTCCCTTTGGGTTAGTAGGAGATCTTGCCTCTTCTTTTGGTCCTGCCACAAGGATATATATTATATAGAACTTCTTTTACACGGGAAAGCAAATTTTGAAAAATCTTCGAGTGTTTTTAAATGACATACCCGGTATCTTTTCTTTTCCTCTTCCTGTTGTTTCCTTGTTAACTTGTAGTCTTCTAGTATGTTAACCAACCGAACCTATAGAATGTAGTCACAAGAATCAGAGAAAAGACTATAGCTGCTTTGAATTTTTAAAAGAGTATTATTAACTTACACCATCATAGAGAAATGACTTGTGCGTTTCCTCTTCCCAAACTAGAGTTTTCTTAATAAGATTGTCAACCATCGCTTCAGAAAAAAAAAACAACATACAGAGGAATGAGGTAAGGCTCTCTCTAGTTGATTTTATTTATTCATTTGAATGGTGGAAAGAAGTACCTGGGATCTTATTGATTGTAACTCTGGCTCGTTCTGCACGCTTAAGGTTTACATGTCCACCTCTTCCAGCACTATAACGGTTCTCATCCTGAAACCAAAGAAAGAATTTTTAAACACACACATTCTTTAAATAATTCTTTTTTTTTGTGGGTTTCCAAGCTTTAAGCTTCTAATTAATAATACCAGATTATATTCTTCCAACCAGTTTTCCTCTTCACATGCAGAGAGCCAACGGTCAATTCTGTCCATGATGTCTTTACGGCTCTGTGCTTCCTCTTTAATCTTGTTTATTTCCATTTCTATATTTGCAAGAAGCTCCGAAGGTTCCACTAACCCTGGAAAAAAAGCATGGCTAATTGATAAGAGGGTTCAAAACCAAAAGCTTAATCACTTTTTTTTTTGTTATTACCAGAATCTATTAGTGCACTTGATTTCTCAGCTGAAGTGCTTGTATCAGGTTGAATGTGAGTTAGTCTGCAAAGATCCTCCAACTCGGACCTTCGTTTCATCACTAGTTCCTTCATTTTGCTAGCTTTCAGTTTACTCAGACTCTCTACTTCCGCAGACACCTATTGTAAAGGCAAAAACAAAGATTCAGATCAAGAATGAGATAAAAGAAACATGAATGTGGAATAATAGAACAACTTCTACAAAACCTGTTCGATTGTCTCGGCGGAAAGGATGCCTGGCTCAGTGATGTTAGATTCAGATGATCTCACAACATATGTTACTCTTCCAAATTTAGTTCTCTCTTCATGTGGTGTGTCCATTAGATTCCATAGCTCGAAAAGCGAAGCCACTACATCCTTCAGCTGCAATAGGAATCAATTTTGGAAACAAAAAAAAAGATATGATAAATTAGTATATGACGAATAAAAGAAAAGTATTGTGCAGACACATGTATATAATAAGTACATGTTTACCTTTTGAAATCGAGCTCTTCTTTCGGTTTTTAGCTTTTGAATCATGTTGTCTAGTCCTTCCAATGTGCTATCACTAATGTTTGTAGACTGCTCGTGGTCTGTCCTATGCAAGCTCGGATGAACCTCGCAAACCGTTTGACTAAAGTCAACTCCTAGGACACCGCAAAGCGTGTGCACCTCGTTGACATAACCCAAGACTTTGTTGAGGCGATCAGACTGCACGGAAAAGAACATAAAGCAGGTTCGTAAGAAACTTGTTGTTCTGATCATTAGGTGTTACTGAATATGTGATAATAAAAGCTTTCACCTTTTCCTTTTGAAGCGTGCGGAGATGTGTTTGATACTCGTTGAGTTTTCTGAGAGTCAAGTCTTGTTCTTCAAGAGTCAAGGAACTGATCATGCCTTTGCTGAGATGTTCACTGTATCCTGAAATCTCTCCACTAATCTTCTCGATTTGGGCCTTCAGGTCAGAAAACTGATTCATTCTCTCCTCTTTCTGAATCCTCAAGTCCTCAACAAGAGGGGTTACAGCTGCAAGTTTTTCTTTCAATGATTTTGAGCTTTTATCCATTTTTATCTGAGTATAAAAAAAAACACAAAGATAAATTAATATGAGCTATATATAGTTGGAGTGATAACATGAAGATAGGTTTGTACCTGGGAGTTGATGTTTAGCACTCCAAGAGCAGCCATCAAAGAAGCAACTTCAGCTTCTATAGCTGCAACAGACTGATGAAGCCTTGCCTTAGAATTTGCAGCCTCCTCAACTTTTCTTTGATAGATATGAAGACATTCTTTCTCCAATTCCATCAGCATCCTGTCTTTCTCAGCCTCACTCTCACCAATTTCAACCCATATTTTCTGTTTCATACATCCAAAAACCACATTTTTAGTTACAAAATAAAAATATCAACAGTTACATGTAGACCAAAAAAATAGAAATGAAAAAATCCAGAAAAATTGCGATAAAACCGGGATAGTGACTATAAATTAAAGAAACAAAGAGGCATGTTTTAGTCAAAATTCACAGGAACCCTTTGACCTAGAGAAGAAAAAGATGATGAAAACAAAAAGACTAGTTCAGTTAACTTGTCTCTACTGAAAACTCATTGTGACCAAAAGATTCATCCTTTACCCCCTCTCCCTTTGAAAGTAAAACAAACAGTGACATTATTTTCCATAAACCGTCATCATCAAGAAAATTTAAAATAAAAATAAAAATTAACAGAAAGGATAAAGAGGAAGAAGAAGGAACCTGAAGCTCGCGGAGAAGATTATTACAAGTAGTGTTTGTTTGGAAGAAGAGGGCATTGGAACTTCCAACTTCCAGCATTTTTTTTCACCAGATTTTCAGGATCTTGAAGCAACCAAAGAGTTTTATGTTTTCACAAAAATGGTGTGCTCAATTGAAGAAAGAAGAAAACAGAACACAACTACTTTGCAGAAACAAGAACCAGATCTGAACCTTCAAGGTGAGAGAAACATTATTAACTATACAAAGCATTCATAACTTTCCAGAAGAAAGAAAAAACAATACACAGAAGCAAAGTAGAGAAAGAAAGATAACAATTTCCTGATTTATTAAGCTCAAAAAGGGGAATGAAGATAGAGAGAAAGAACAGGTAGCAAGTAAACAGAGAAGATTTAAAAACAATAATGACCTTCTTTTTAATAGAATTTACATTATTCGATATTATTCATTTATTTATTAATGTTATATTTATAATATACTATTCTCTTTCGCGGCAAAATACGTTAGATTGGCGTAAAGACCGACGACGGGTACGGTGCGGGTGAGTGGCGCCAGACGATAAGCGCGTGACCAATTAATTGCGCGTGGAAGATATGCTCCAATTAAAATTGAAGAGTGAGTGTCACGCGAGTTCCGTGAAGAGTGAGTTAGAATTTATGTCGTGTAGTGGTGATAGAAGAAGAGTCACTGACATAAGTAGCTGTGTTTTGACGGTGAAGTCTATTCTTTACGATAACATTTTGTTTTATGTTTAAAATATACGATTCTTTACTGAATATGTTTTCTGTAATATGATTTTTTTTCATGGATCATATACTATATAAAAGATCGGGGTAGCTAATTCATTTGGCAAAGTAGGTAGACAAGTTATAATATTATGCACAATTTGATATTCCGTGCATAAAAGCAGTGTTTAAGAATTTGTTTAAACAATACTGGATAGGGTCTACCACTAACTAATTAGTAAGTGATTTGTTGTCAGTATTATACTGTCATTTAGTTTGTTAATGTAATCGTCTGAGATATAATGTTTAATATCGGTTTAATATTTTCTTTTCATTTTCTGTAACAAATAATGATACAAGTATTGATTAGATGTCCAAACCGATTAAAAGTAAATAAACAATGCATGCAGCTATGCATATACATATTAAAATATTGATTAGATGTCCATATTTCGAATGTTGCACATTGTATTCGAAATCAAACATTACATATATACTCTAGATAACTTTTACTAATTGGTTGCAGTAATAATATTTGGGTGTCATAAATAACGTCCGTATAGAAACTGTTCCTGTCTAGGCTATTTGCATATATACCTTACAACAGCCAAACCATTATAATCAAATGTTAAAGAAAACAACCAAATAATTATCATGAAAAAAATTTACTGCTTTACTTGTTTTAAAAAGTTTTAATACTGTAGTTTACTATAGATGAGGAGGACATGCTATTATTGTTACTAGTGGATTAATTCGTTTAATTAAAGATGATAATGATATATACGTACCCCCCTTGATAACAAGAAAGATGCTAATCAGGTCTAATCAAACGGGTGGTCACTCATTGCCGTTCTTCTCCTCCACGAGTTTCATCAAGAAAGTAGTAGTCTCTTTTTAAAATTTTAATCAGCAACTTTTGTTAGTTCCCTATCCCATTCCTATGCAAACATTATTGTTGCTCCACATACCAACTAATCAAAATGCTTGTCACTATATGTATGTATATATTATACTCATTTAGCAAATATCGGAGTAATATATGTAAAACTAAAAATATGTAAAACTAAAAAGAAATCAGGAAGCATTCTTTTCTATATTTGAGGAGTTAGCATCTACGTATCTTCAATAATACGTATTGGATTACTTTATAAAAAAACCAGAACCACATCCATAATCTTTAGTTCTTTACTAGAACATTTGATTTTTTTTTTCTTTTCGTTTTATGTATCTCCCGATTTAATACCGCATGTGTGAAAAAACTGAATATGAAAAGTCAACGTCTTGCTGGATACAGTCGTGATACGATTATGAAGGAAACATTATCATATCAAAGAAAGAAAGGTAGTTAGTTAGCTAATCACATGATTCATTATACATGATAATTATATCATGAAACACAAGCAATAAGAACTAATAAAATTGATGATGAGATTTAACACTGTTAAGGGGTATTAAATCACTATAATGTTGTGCAAAACCCCTTAGGATGCCACTAGGATTAATCATCTAATCATTCCTTCTAATCATATACCTATCTAGTCGTTGGATATGATAATCAATATGGCACACCCAATTCACAACTCAACAATCCTAAATTATTGGTTGTTTGAAAATAAAAATAAAAATAAACGCTAAATTCAAAATTCTCCAAATTGGAATGGTCAAATAATTATTTTAATCTGAAGTTATAATATAATACAGCTCACTTTTGCGGCAGTGTCATGTTACTGTGGAGTTAGAATTCATCTTGACAAAGCTCACAAACAAAAAATATCTATACATGCCAAGTGAAATCTCTCTCTCCTTTTATTTTCACAGTTTTGTGTCTTTTCTTTTGTCATCATTAGTTATTTGTCCTTTATGTTGGTGAGATTTAACAGTTAGTGATACTGCTAATTATTCGAGGATATTTGGAGAAGACAAAATCTAATGTGGTACAGTAAGGACAAATATGCAGAGTAAGAGTACCAATATCATTTAGGAGTTACAATAAATTAGCACATTTATGCAGGTGAAATTAAGTATTTTACTATTTTATATGGATCGAAGTGGCTATGTAGTAACTCACATGCCTGGTCTGTCGCATTACAACCGTCATTGCCTTGTGAAGCATAAATCCACACGGTAGTATGTAAAACTATAACGATCGATCCATCCGTGTATTTATATTATTAATTTCATAAAACGTTACAAAATAGTAAAATATAGGAGTCATAGAAACTTCTTTAGTTTTTTTTTCTGCCAGGAACCCAATCATCTAGTTATCTTTCAAAAAAAAACCAATCATCTAGTTATATCAGACGATTACTATATTTTGTTAAAAAAACGATTACTATATCAAAATGTTGTTTTGATTAGCAATTCAAATCGCCTTTTCATTTACAGTTTTTTTAATTAAAGTAAAGTTTTCCGATTAATCTTTTTTTTTTACAATTATACTAGTCCACAACATGAAAGGTCAAACGTTTAGACTTTGGACCAAAAACGTGAGTGGAATTTTGTAAAGGAAAATGCCTCTTTTTTGAACCTCAGGAAAATGCCTATATGATGCGTATATACTCACACTATATAACGTGTGTATACAGATAGACCATACATGTCCTTATATCTTCATATACACCCACGTTATTTTAAGTATAATGTGCTTAACAAAAAGTAGATAAGGATGAACCAGAGATGCGTGTACCTGTAGGGTTTAAGGTATTAGGAAGGGTGAGAGTAAAGGACATGGGAAAGTATGTATCCAACAAGCTCCACCACCTCCTTTTCTTCCTTATTTGTCACCATTTTAACTGCCAAAAACAAACAAAATGGTGTCCAAGTAGGGTCCTGTAATATTAATGAAATGAAGAAATTAAATATCCCTTAATCATAATAATAAGATCATCATTGACTTGCAAGTCTTAAATTTGTATTGTCTTATCTACTATAGTCAGAAAGACACATAACAGAGTCATATAACACACAAGCAGAATAAAACCACGTCTAGTGCCTACCCTCTCCTAACCTTAGAAACCGCATACTACTTCTTTCTAGTTTCTAAAATGGTCCCTACAAATAAGATAGGCCTAACATTTTTAACTTTATAGTAAAGGCTCAGGCCACATGGATCTACCTACATGTACATGTGTATATAAAAAAAGAGTAGGTAAAAGATTAAGACATAGATCATCTCTTCAAGAATTTAGTAATATGTTGAAAGTTATCATGTTTGTTACCATGAAACGTGAAAACTGAAAAAGGGTATATAAAGAAAGAAAATTTGTAGACAATGTGGTGTAGACTCCATAAATGAAGAAGAATAAATTTTGGAGAGGGACCCTATGAAATAAATTAAATATTGACTTTTCTTCTTTTGTGAGTGAGTGTATTACAGCTATAATCCCATGAGAATGATTTTTTTTTTCAATGGGAAAAAGGAAATGCTGACCATTGAACTAGTGACTTCTATTATTACTGTCTCTATATCTATAGTCTATACGGTCCGGTACAATATTTGGGAGGCCCAGACCAGAGATACGTTAGGTTTAGAAAAAAGTTGAAGGGCCACAAAGATTTGACTAGTCCGTAAACCGTATATGGCCGGTGGCCAGAGCTCAGTAAGTCAACCTTGATGGCTCATAATCATAATTACTACAAAGTATTAAGTTGAGGAACATCATACAATGTCCGGGTCTAAAGGGAAAGATGAAGAAGACTTGAAGTGGGAACAACAATGTATTCTTCTTTTGCATGATGCTGAAATGCAGAGTAGTTAAAAAGGTGAACATTTGGACCTTAGCTATCCTGTATGCTATAACTTGTTTCTAACTTGTTTCAATATCCTATGACTTGATAAATATAAATCTATCATGGATAAATGCTTTTGATGGAAATAGTTGAAAGAAGAATGCTTTACCCCATGGGAGAATAGGGAACTCCCACAGCTGTTTAGGCACGGTTATTATGTAAGAAGAGACCTGTGGTCAAGAGAAGGACACAGTTTCATTTCAGTATTGATGTTTACTCGTGGATATGGTTTCACCAATAGAGAAAATTAAGTAACCAAAATGGAAGCAGCCAAAGATGTGGAAGAACGATAAAGAACGGACGTCTCCTCCTTCATGTAAAGAAGATCCATCATATCCATACATGCCTCAAAGTCCAAAAGTTCTCCAACCTTTGCAACTTCTCTAGAAGTAGACAAAATGGTTAACGAGTTAGATACCAAGAGCATGAACACATACATTTTTTTAGCTCTAAGTAGGAACTTTAAGAAGTCAGATACTTAACAAGGGTGAAAGAACTTACTTGAACTGGATAAAAAGGTCATCAAGCAGTGTATAAGCTATATTCAAAGTGCCAATCTCAAATTTCAAAACCTGCTTCTCATGTTAATGATGAAGGCATACAAATAAGTTGGAATGAGCTTCTATAGCGTAAAACAACATCCCCAAGTTTACAATGTTTTACCTTCAGAAAAACCAGTTCCTGCAGAAGAACCTCAAAAAGTCATTACAAAAGAGTGAAATCATCTAAAAAGACATTTCAGTCAAGATTCTCTCAAGAGTAGTATCTTACTGCTTCCAGGAAATCCCGAACTGTGAAGAGCTGCTCTGTGATCATCTTATCACCCAAGGGTTTCAGACTCTGAACCGATAGACCCCGGGAACAATGCATCTGCAGAAGCAACCGTTCAGTCCTCCTGGGAACATAGACAGACATAATAGAAGAAAAAATTGAGAGAAGTATGGAAGGCATACACACTTTGCAAGAGATCCATATGGAGACTAACGCAAATAGCTGCAGATTGCTTTCAGTCAATGGTTGCAATAGCCAATGTTCTGCTTTCTTCTTCTTTTGTAAGAATCTACATACCCAAGGAATCAATAAGCTTCTAATAAAATAAACTGAATCTCTGTTATTCTAATAAAAACTGAATCAAAGCCGGCCATTAACATTGTGAGACGAAAAATTTCAAAAATTGATTTAAGGAGTATGTATTAACTGTTTTCAAGGCTCAAAAACGATCAATAATCCAAATCAAGAGAATCGGATCCCGACTAAACCAATCAGGAGCAAAGACAACGAGCAATTAGACCTAGATTGTGTACCGATCTCGTCGTCATTAGACTCTAAAACATCAATCGAAATCACTAAAAATCTCAAATCGGGAAAATCGCAATACCTGACAACAGACGGGCGAAATCGATCGAAGAAGAGCGATAGTGATGAGTATTTCACGATCGGAGGAAGTTCGAGTTGCTTTCATCGTCCAAAACCAGATTTAAAAACAAAAAAAAAAATCAAAATCAAGAGAGATGAAGTGTAATCCTAATATGTATTGAACGAGAAGAAGATTAACTTACAGTGGTACACTGAATCATGAACTCGACCAACCTCCGTCGCAGATGAGCGATCTCTGTGGACATCTCTCTCTCTCTCTCGCTGCTTTTAGAGCTCTCAGATGAAACTTTTGAACGTCTTTAATGGCGCCGAAACTCCAAGTCCTGAAAACTTTTATTTTCGACTTCTAAATTTAACATTTTACGAAAACAAAAAAAACTATCATTTTTAGTACAGTATCATGCTTTCGAGTTTCGATGATAAGTTGATAACCTTCGATGTGGGCCGCAGCCCATTATTAAGTGGCCCAATAATTGTTTTTTTTTGTCTACCAAAGATCCTGTTTCACAATAAAGAGTCGTTTGAAGTTTTTCACAAGAACTAAGAAAATTGTCAAATTTTTGTATTTAATATTTTTTTTTGATTTTATTAAAAGAGTAAAAACTTGAAAATCTATTAATTATGTGCATTGTAAACATAAAATGACATTTATAATGAAAAAACTTAAAAACTAAAACAATTTTTAGTATGAAACGGATAAAATAATAATCAAGTATTACAATGATTGGGGTTGCTTCCATTTTGTATTTATTGGTATTAAAATCAAACATGGAAACTATTAGCAAGTTTCATGTGCCATGCCCCTAAATAATAAAATTTTAACATATTCTATTTATATTTTTGTTACATTTAATTTTAAGCTCATTAAAAATTTATAAGTATAAAGTAATCATTTTTATTTTTTAATTTTATTTTATTAAAAAGATAATTTAATAAAATAATTTTCATTTTAAAAATAATATTTACACTATTTTATTTCTTTTTAAGAATAAAGTTTATATGAACAAATTTTGGTTTTAGTTAAAAGACATTTGAGTTATAAATATATACTTATTAAACTTGATAAATCGAATGCTAATCACTCAATTAAATTACTTTATCGTAGTTAAATTTTAAATACAATTCAATAATTTAGAAATGATGATTAAGTTTATCCTTACATTGAGTTATAAAATTAAATATAGCTTTCTTATTTAAATATCAAAAAGTATAAATATCTATATAATTTTTATCTTTGATATGATATAAAAATAATAAAATGTTTTAAAATCTTGTAAAAATGTAAATATATATAATAAATTGATAATATTACAATAATCTTAACATCATGTAATAATTTTTTAAAAATTATATAATATTATTTATAAAAATATGGTAGTGATACATATCTTATTACAATTTTACTATAATAGATGTTTCTAGTTAGAAACATTAAAAATATATAAAATAAAATAAATAAGCGAATTTTTTTTTATTAATGTGTATATTATGTAAGTTTATAACAAATTTTATCTAAAATTTAAGTTATTTTGTTTATAATTATTACATATATTTATTACTTCATATTTTAATTTCTCTAATTGAACTTTATATTATAATTGTCTTAAACCATATCATAATTATATAGAATTTAAGTTATCATTATAATAGGACATGTCATAATTTATTAATCAGAATGATTGTGGTAAAGACACCTAAGCAAATCACTTATAAACTAAACAAAAATTGGATGCACATAGTTGACAGCCACAAAATTGATGGTCAATGGAAAAAGCAAAGAGAAATTTTCTAAACTACCACATTCTCAATAACGCTTTTCATATTTACCTTAACAACATTTATCATCACTTATAAAAAGGTAAATAGATATGTGTAACCACAGAGTTAACTAATATAGGTTTTAGATTTGATGGGTGAAGTTTTAGAAGGTGGGGTTTTGGATATTAATAAAAATATAATCTAATACCTAAAATTATTTTAAAAAATAAAATCGTTTCAATAGAATTTTCAAATTTCAGAAATTATATTTGAAGAAAACAAAAAGGTTCGAAAAATCCAAAAATGTATAAAAGTTCAAATTTGGAAACATGGAATTCAAGGGTAGAAGAGTCTTTTACTTTTTTAATGAAGAAAATATTGTTGAAATTTTTTGTTAATAAAAGTAAACATGAATTATGATCAGAACTGAAGTTTTCCAAAAACGAAAAACGATTTTCATTAAAGAAAACAAATACGTGAGAGAATTTGAAATCAAACTAAACGAAACTCATGGTTTTACTAACACATTTGCAAAGACTTTTAAGAAAGAAAAAAAGTAGTTGATTCTATGAAATAATATATTCGTTTCGAAAAATCCACATTTAAAAAAAAATCAAAAAGATACATCCCTTATATTTTCAGTACATTACTTAATGGTAAATTGTAAATCTCAAAAACAATAATTGTGCTTATTAAAATTATATTAGTTAAAATTGTTAGAAAAGGTTAATTACGAAAATACATTGATAATAAACAATTAGTATCGTTTAAATATATGTGAAAATTATAAAACATAGATATTTTTAGAACAGTTGGAGTATGCATATGTATCTTTTATAAAAAAAAATAATCTATTTTTCTAAAATGCATTAAATATTAACTTCATTAGATATATTTAATTTTAAGTAATGTGTATTTATAAATATTTTTCTTTTAATCAATTGCTTATTAAAATTTAAATCATAAATTAAAAATTAAATTTAACGTAATTAATATACATATCATAATTAAATATTAATGTTTAGATATTTAATGTTTTATTTTTATTTCCGTATCACTGCGCAGATCCTATTCCAAAGTGTACACAAATGTATTTTCATATGTATGTGTAGGATATACAAATAATTTAAATTTTGGGTGATTTCACGGACTCTCACATGACTTTTGGATTATTATTTTTGTATTGATGTCTAGTTGGATTTTATTAAGATAAAAAGAAACCACATGAACAAAAAAGAAGATCAATAATTGAATATCATGACAACCATGGTGTGGTATGGGTCGACGCAAGATTCCGCTTGGCTCATATGTCAATTCGTATGGTGGAGATGCCAAACATCGATACATTAATATCTTGATTTTATCGAGGGGTCCCCTTTTTATCGAACTATTTATATCTACGATGAACAAAAGAAATCACTGGTTACAATTTCATATATCCACTCTTCAGATCCCAAAATACCAGTTACACGGGTGTGGTCGAACGATACAGCAGACAGCGGCAGACCGAGACCGAGATCAGTTAAGAAGGGGTTCAACTAGGCATCGAACCTTAGTTTTAGGGGAGGAAGGGGGAGGGGGGGAGATTGATTTTTTTTTAAGCGTCAATCTCATAATGTTTAGGTAAAAAACGATAGACCAACTCTAGGCTGGATCGATGATGTATCAAATTTGATTGTTTAGATCGGACTCTGATACCATGTTAAGATAGATGGATTTTCAACCTAAAAGCAACTATTGATAAATAGAATGACCGATCTATTTTATATATTATAATATATATTATAAGAAAGACTTTTTCCAATATCTTATCCATCTATCGTTCCGTTTTTTTTATACCACAAACAATAATTCCTATTATTTTTAGTATATTCCAAATAGAAAAAACCAGTTGCAGCCTAAATATTCTAGATTTAAAATATATTTTCAGATTATCCATGGAGCGGTCTGAATATCTAACTTTTGTAAAGCAATTAGGTTTATATGTCATTAATGGTCCACTTCTGAAAATTAGTCTAGATCTGGGTCTTTGACAACCCAAATTATGAAGAAAAATGTCCCAAAATATCTTATGAGTTTTTTTAGCGTCAATCTCAGAATGTTTAGGTAAGGATCGTTGGACCGACTTTGGACTAGATCGATGATTGATCAAATTTAATTGTTTGGATCGGGCTCTAATACCGTATTAAAATAGATAGATTTCCAACCTAAAACTAATTATTGATAAATGGAATTGACTGATCTATCTTATATATTATAAGGACCTTCCAATATCTTATTCATCCATGGTTCCATTTCTTTTCTATACCATAAACAATCATTCCTATTATTTTTAGTATATTTCAAATAGATAAAAATCAGTTGCAGCTTAAATATTCTAGATTTAAAATCTATTTTCAGATTATCCATCGGGCGGTCTGAATGTCTAACTTTTACATAGAGCAATTAGATTTATATGTCATTAATGGTCCACTCCGGAGTGAAAATTAGTCTAGAGCAAATTATGAAGAAAAATGTCCCAAAATATCTCATGTATCTGTCGAAATTGTAATGAGTCTTCTCACATGTAGTTGGTATTGTTTGTATTCGTATGTAGACCAAGCTAGCATACGCCACGTCACCTGTGTGAAACATATTCATACACGTCCGATCCTGTCTGCCGCTCCTTTTCGTTTATGTACGTCTTTAAACCTAAAATGTTTCACGTAATGTCCTAAAGTCCATTTAGTTTTAAATGCATGGCTAACTACATAAATAACATACTTACGTCTCAATTTTCATCCATTTTTTTCTTGAGAATTTCATAAAGACATCTCCAACAACAACAATATTATTAAAATTGGATTATGACCCATTGATATATGTGTTGTCTAATAATTAAAAGTATAATGGTAATTTTTAGTGGATTTAATTTTATATCCATATGAACTTTGTATTTGATAACTCCTTTTTATTCCAAAGCATAAAAAAATATTGGGGATCCACATTCTCCACCTAAATACCTAAATTTATTAATTGATGTTTTATTATTTTGAATAATATTTTATTTAGTTTTATTTGTTACCAACGCTTCTTATAAAATGTATGGGTTTATGTTGGGAATTATATATAGTTCTATTAATTGACATTTAAATTTATACTATTAAATCTATTCTACTAAAATAATATTGTTGTCTAATTGATAAATATTATGGGTAACTATTCTCTTATTAAAAAACCTTTATTATCAGTATTTTATAATTGTATTTAGTTTTATTTAAATATTAACCATTACGCTATGACGATTATCAATAAGTAAGAAAAAGTTAACTCTATTTTAGTATATGTTATAACCCTGCGTTTTTTTTTCTTCTAAAAATACACTAACCACCACTACATAAGATAATCTACATTATATAACTGTATATAAATTAATTTTTTAACATATAAGAAAAAGTTATAGAAAATGTTACGTATTCACCGAAAAAATAAAAAAAATTACAAACCAACATTAATATTTGCGGGTCAAGATCTTAAAAAAATATAATTACAAAGAAACGTATATACAGACATATGATTACAACGAACCAAACGTACGCCGAATTAATTTTTAAATTGCTATTAATTTATAAAATAGATTTTGATTAAGATCTATACACAAATTAAATTCTTATCCATCATCTGAAGCGCATGTACACTTTTATTTTACATTAAAAAGAAAATTCATATTTATATTTTTAATCATATTTGCATTTTTTTCTTTGTAATCATATTTGTGTAAAATATTCTCCTTAAATTGTTAGTAAAAAATTTAAAATATTTTATTAAAACAAAAACACAATCTATTGATAAATATTATGTCCAACTTTTTTAATAACTGAATCAAATTATATCATAATTCTAACCATTACATTAAACGCAAATATGATTATAAAAACAACACAAATATAAAAGTTAAAATTCTAATAAAAATTAAAACAAAAATATATCTGCCCTTTTAAGGGTGGGTCATAATCTAGTATTGTATTAAAAATTGATTTTTTTTCACTAACAACGCTACACTTGACAATATTTTTGTGTTCTACTGTTTTTTGCAACAATATCACGCTAAATATAATATTTTTTATTTTTGAATTTATTTTATTGTGTAAGTAGTTTTAACTGATTATATTTTGTTTTACAAAACCAGAAATAAAAGTGCATTGTTATGTAATTATGATATAAATTTGCTTATCATAATTTTTATGTATTCTCTAAATTTTAGTTAATATAGATTATTAATTAATATAATATATAAAATAGATTTAAAATAGATTTTATGTGATATAATTATTTTGGTGGTATAGTTTTTAGTCTAGTTTCTATTAAAAATATTAATTTTGTATGTTATAAGAATAATGAGTATTTATCAAAAATACTAAATAATTAAGAGAATCTTTAATTTAAAATGGTGTGATTTTATACTTAAAATAGGGTTGTGGTTGAAGATGGCGTAATTTTCAACCATTATGTCTTTTATTTGGCCTTCTATGAAATCATTTCAATAAAAGAAAACTATATGTGGATATATTATTCTAAATATTAATTTACAAAGAATTATGACAGTTATATATGAAAATTTCTAAACTTAATTGAGGGAAAGTCATTATATATAATTTATAAAAAACATATTAGGAATATAGTCCAGACGATTGAGAGGCATAACTTGTGACTATTACATCTTGCGGTGAATGATGATAAAGTTTTTATGAACACTAAACAAAAAGACAAATATATAACTTGTGACCTTTTAATTTTAGCTTTGTTATCATTCACAGCATGATGGTTTTTAACTTTTTGAAATAAAACCATTAAGCAGTGAGTGATAATAAAGATTTGATAAACGTTTTTGGCTAGTGACTATTACATCCAATAATTTTCTTAAATACATATAGAAGTTTATGAGGTACAAACTTCACAATCATTACATTGATTAATTTAAAAATATTTCAAGATCCGACATATTCCAAGGGCGCAAAATACAATGGCGGACAAGCTTGCTCATGGGGTAAAGAGTTCACCATTAGCTATGTTATATGTCGATTCGATACCTCCGGTTTGGCTTTCCGAATCGGTGGAATCACGTTAGAGTAATTCATTGTTGTCAAAAAAAAAAAAAAAAAAATTTAAAAATATTTCTTGTCCACATAAGTCCTATAAATAGACAAAGCCACACCAACACTAAAATCCACACCACCACCCTCTAGCTTGTCTCTAGATGGATACCATGAGAGATAAGCCAATAAAATTCTCATCTTCTGTTTTCTGTTTGATCATTTTATTATCGGTCTATAACTCCACTGCGGAGCTACGACGGTTGGTCCAACCACCAAAATCCGATGGTACACTCAGTTTTCTAGTTGTCGGCGACTGGGGAAGAAGAGGTTCTTATAATCAGTCTCAAGTAGCTCTTCAGGTACGTACACATATGGATATGTATTATGTATATACGTGTGTATGTATGCCTCTTCGAGAAGCAGTATTTCATCCTTGTTTGTAATTTGGCTCATTTCAAGTTCTTTTATACGGCGTGGTTACTGGTTAGAATTGATATGAGAAGAATTAGGAGAAAAGACGAAAATGATTAGATAAATTATATAATACAGTAGTTAATATTATATGATAGCTTAAGCGAGAGAAGCGTGTAATATTGTGTTTTCTTGACGTATAATGCATTCTTGAGTAAATTACTGATTAGGCTATTGAAGTAACCGATAATAACAACAATTAATAAACTGGACTATTGCGTGGAAAACGTAACTTCAGTCTTATACTTAAAATTTATATTTTAATATTAGATGTCTTTTTTTGTCAATTTGGAGTATTAGATGTCTAAATAACATGTTTAGGTGTAAGGGGGAACGATTATTTTAGTGTATCTTTGTTATCTACCTAACTTTTCTTTTGTGTATGTTAATGGGCTTCCTATTAAATTGCATAAAATAAAATGTTGCGCGGATAAATAGTAATCTTACATTATTTTGGTTTGCATTCTACTAGTATACGTCATCTTTGTTTTCTATTATTTTCATATTATGTATTACCCCTTTTGATTCACTTTACTAATCATATTGACTACTATAACTCTTTCTGTTCAGATGGGGAAAAACAGGAAAGGATTTAAATATCGATTTCGTCATTTCGACTGGAGATAACTTTTACGATGACGGAATAACAAGTCCATATGATTGTCAATTTCAAGATTCTTTTACGAATATTTACACAGCACCTAGCTTACAAAAGCCATGGTATAATGGTAAATAAGCTATCTTTTCCAACTGAAAATAAGACAAAATACTTGAACTATATTTTTTTTTTGGTCAACTATACTTGAACTATATATCATTTATATTTATCTTTTTATAACGAGGTTTTTATTTATTTTTTCTTACTCTTTTATATCTATCAAGTACTAGGAAATCATGATTATAGAGGTAACGTCGCTGCACAATTCAGTCCGATACTGAAGGATTTGGACTGTCGATGGGTTTGTTTAAGATCTTACGTGGTTAACGCCGGTAATTAACTTATTAACAGAAAGTAAATACCTTTTTCATTATGAAATATATATATAATAATTACTTCAAACAATCCTTTTGTAGATATCGTCGATATTTTCTTCGTGGACACAACACCGTTTGTAGACAAATATTTTGATGAGCCAAAGGACCATGTTTATGATTGGAGAGGCGTCCTACCAAGAAACAAGTATCTTAACAATGTCTTAGCGGTAATTAACTTTTTTACTCTTTCACACAGGCTAGATTTTTAACAGGTTCTATTGAAATAGTAGCTTTTGCAGTTCGACTCATTAAGTTATCCAAAAGTAATTAATTTAAAAGAAATTGATATAAAATTTTAATCACTTTCGAGAATATATATTAAATTATAGGATGTCGACTGTGGCCTTGCAAAAATCAGTTGCAAAATGGAAAATAGTGGTAGGTCACCACACAATCAAAAGTGCAGGTCACCACGGGATTACGAAAGAGCTTGAGAAACAACTTTTACCTATCCTTGAGGTAATTTTACTACCATAAAAAATCAAACTATGTAATCTTGAAATGGAAACACTAATTACTTTGTTTTTTTTGAAAATTAGGCTAATAAAGTTGATCTCTACATAAACGGGCATGATCATTGCTTGGAGCACATAAGTAGCATTAACAGGTGACTAATACTTTGTATTAATCAATTAATCGATTAATTGTGGGTTGTATCCGTAAAGTAAGAGGGTCAAAAACAAAACGGTACGCATGTTTTGTGATATCTCCAGTGGAATACAATTTATGACAAGTGGCGGTGGGTCCAAGGCGTGGAAAGGGGACGTGAATGAGTGGAATCCGCAAGAGATGAGGTTTTACTACGATGGACAAGGATTCATGTCGATTTATCTATCGGAAGCAGAACTGCGTGTAATTTTTTACGATGGGTATGGTCGTGTTCTGCATCAATGGAACACTTACAAGGAGGGGATTTATACGGAAATCTAAACGATCTGTACAAATGTTGAGAACCAAATATTCATATTAGTAGTTCACTGTTTAGTCTGTTTTTATATTTGGTGGTGGTTTTCATGTGACATAGTTATTTTCAATGATGTTATTATCCAGCTAATAAAGTTTGAGAAAGGAAATTTACATGTAGACTAAAGACTGTCTAGCTCTAGCGCCTTAACTTGTTTATTATTTCATTCATTTTCATATACACTTAGCAGATACGCATGGTTCTCATGGCCCGCTGCCTTTTTGATTTTGGGTTACAGTGTTTACACTAATTTGGATAATTTATTAGTACTATATATATATTTTTTTATTAGTACTATATTGTTCCACTATATATTGATATTTCAACTTATTTTTAGTTTTTTGTGATTTAAAACAAACAAAAAGTCACAAAGATATTTTACTAGTTATTACAAAATCTCAAAGATTATATTCATGCATCAAATATCTAATAATATTGCCATACATTTTATTTTGTAACACTTAATACTACCATACATAAATAGGGAAAAGTATATGTATACATAATTAATTAGAAAATAGAAAAAAATCTGGAAGATGAACACTCTGACGTTAACGCGTAACACGCAGCATCGCCCAGACCTTAAATAAATATATCACATAAGCAAAAGCTGTATCGTTTATATAATTTCTTTAAAGACTCAATGTTAATTTACATAGTAAAATGATTATGTGGCTTCCTCAATTATTTATGCATGATTTCCTTACGGATTCATCTAATATTAATATTAATTGGCATCTATACTTCTCTCTCTCTCTCTCTCTCTCTCTCTCTCTCTCTCTCTCTCTCTCTCTCTCTCTCTCTCTCTCTCTCTCTCTCTCTCTCTCTCTCTCTCTCTCTCTCTCTCTCTCTCTCTCTCTCTCTCTCTCTCTCTCTCTCTCTCTCTCTCTCTCTCTCTCTCTCTCTCTCTCTCTCTCTCTCTCTCTCTCTCTCTCTCTCTCTCTCTCTCTCTCTCTCTCTCTCTCTCTCTCTCTCTCTCTCTCTCTCTCTCTCTCTCTCTCTCTCTCTCTCTCTCTCTCTCTCTCTCTCTCTCTCTCTCTCTCTCAATATAATTTTCTTGATTTTCTTAAGACCAGAGAAAGCAATTAAGGAGAACTAAGATGAAGAAGTTCAGGGTGCGTTTGATTTTTCTTATCCTATGTATGTTCTTCATTGGTTCTTTGTCAAAGCTTGAAAGGCTGGAGCATCCGGTGACGAAATCTGATGGCTCTTTGAATATTCTGGTCGTCGGTGATTGGGGACGACAAGGAGGTTTTAATCAATCTCTCGTTGCACATCAGGTAACAGTAATATTTTCTTATCGATGGATTGACAAAAATAAGACGAGTACAACGTTGAACAGTGTAAAACATATACATGCGTGTTTAAGGTAGCAAATACAGCAAGATTAAAAGTAATTTGGTGGATGCAACAGATGTTTCGGATGTTTGGCTCGTAGGATAGAAATGCACTATATATCAGGACTGTATATTTGATCATACCACCAAAATGATTAAGTTTGGTTTTTAGTGGAAACGTGTTTTTATTTTAATCTGGTTGTTAATTTGTTTTTCCATTCAACTCAGTCAGTAGGTCTGCTACAGATTTGGATACTCCAGAAATTTAGGATGCCCAGATTCGCATCCATAATTTTAGTTTCTCGATTTGGATCTCTTTCCGAGTCTCGAATATCCATCTAGATACTGTAATATCCGTGAGTATTCAAATCCGGATCCGGATCCATACAAATAATTAAAAATAAGTAAAATTTTTTTTAAAAAAGTCAAAAAAATCTAAAAATATTATTATAAATTAAATACTTTTACAAAATTTATGAATTTATTTATGCATATATTATTATTTAAATTACAGTGTAATATTATAAGACTAATTTTATGTATAAATATTAATAAATCAACTATAATTATCACTAAAATTTTAAATTTAATATATTTAAAAAATTTGGATTCGGATATCCATACCTAAAAATCAAAATATCCGGATCTGGATTCGACAGATCCAATATTTTACTATTCATATCCCAATCATGGCATCTCAGATATCTTATTTTTGGAGCAGATTTGGATCGGATTTCGGATCAGATCCGGATCCCATATAAAAAACTATAGCCCTAATAAATATTAATAAATCAATTATAATTATTAATAAAATTTTAAATTTAATATATTTTAAAAATTTGGATTCGGATATCCGGACCTAAAAATTAAGATTTTCGGATCCAGATTCGAAAGATCCGACATTTGACTACTCCAATCCGGATCTGAACACCCCGGATCTCCTATTTTCAGAGTGGATTAGGATCGGATCTCGCGTAATAAGTCCCAACCCTACCATACATCATTTGGGCATCTATTTGTATGTTGCGTACAGTACTTTCTAATATGAAAGTCTTCACTCTACGCAATACATAGACTTTGAATTGATTGAAAACTCATATTTTTTTTGGAAAATGGTTGAACAACATATTCCTGAAAATATTCTTGTAATTGAAGAGTTGATACGTTTCATTACAAAGCATATTCCCTAAGTGATGAAAAAAGAAGCTTAAATTCTGATTCAGTATAAAACTAAACAAAAAATAAAACTAACATATCCTAACTAAGACGACTTTTGTTTGGTATTCAATATTATTATTTTATTGTAAATTTAGTTAAAAAAATAGTGAACCCAGATACTGTTAAATTCTAGAGAGCCACGACACGATCAAATATCCTTATCAAAAAAATATATCTAATTTTTGAAAAATGGCAGATGGGAATTGTGGGAAAGAAACTAGACATAGATTTTGTCATATCAGTAGGAGATAATTTCTATGACGACGGTTTAAAAGGAGACACTGATCCTGCGTTTGAAGCCTCTTTCTCTCGTATCTACACTCATCCTAGTCTCCAAAAACAGTGGTATTCTGGTAATATGGCTTACCTCTTAATGATTAACTTATACAAAAATAATTGTGTTATCTATGAATAATAAATGTTTGAGATTTCAAACTCTAATATTATTGCAGTTTTGGGGAACCATGATTACAGAGGAAATGTTTCAGCACAACTAAGTCATGCTCTCACCCAAAAAGATTGGAGATGGTTTTGTCGCAGATCTTTTGTCTTATGCTCAGGTTCAATTTGTTTTTTTTGTTTTCTTATTATGTATCAAAAAAGGTTAATGACGGTAAAGTTGGATTTGAAAGATTTCTTGGATTCTGACTTAAAACTGGCTTTTAAATGTACCGTTGAATAATACTATACCACAGGTTGATATGTAAATTATACATGGCCTTGGTACGGTCTAATAATACTCAATTCTTAAGTTTGAAATTCAAGCTATATAATAATATATTTTAAACACTCTTTTAAACTGAAGTTTTTGTTTGGTTTTTGTTCCTTTAGTTAGCTCCATATTTATTTGATTTTTTCGGATAGTAAGAAGTAAAATAAAATATAACCAAATTAATAGATCATTTTTACTTTAGATTAATTTGGTAATTTGTGAATAATAATAGTTTATAGTGAAAACTCTTTAAACTATTTTTGAATCCGTCCACTCAGCTAATATTTTAATGTTTAAAATTTTGACTTACAAACTGTTAACATATTTTATTTTCCATCTATAATTCTATTATTTTGAACTAAAACAATTAAAAAATTTATCACTTAAACGTTACAAAATAATTTACGGAAGTTTGTAAATTTATTGATAAAAGTTTATAAATCCCTTGCTACACAAGTTGGTTGAATAGTGATAACTGTTTTTGTGGCTATAGGAATGGTGGAGTTTTTCTTCGTGGACACAAATCCATTTGTAGATGAATACTTCACAGATCCAGAAGATCATACTTATGACTGGAGCAACGTGTTACCTAGAGATAAATATATATCCAACCTCTTACATGTAAATACATTTTGTTTCTGAAAGAATGATAATAATCAGAAAATCTCCATCTTGGTTTTGAGATAGTCTAACAATTCTAATTTTTGCTATTGAAATATAGGATTTAGATTTAGGAGATGAAAAAGTCGCGTGCCACATGGAAATTTGTCGTGGGGCATCATGGGATCAAAACCGCAGGTCAACATGGTGTGACCCAAGAGCTAGTCGAATCAACTTCTTCCTATTCTGGAGGTAAACTGTTTTATAATCATTCATTAGATCATGTATTATTATTATTACTTTCATAATTATTATTATTAAGTACTTTGTTGTTGTTCTTTTATTTACTACTGAAGGAGAATAAAGTGGATTTGTACATAAACGGGCATGATCATTGCTTGCAACACATTGGGTCTGACGGGTAAAACTCTATTTACATGTTCTTTTAATCAAAATGAGGGGTTGGTTTACATTCTTGTATGGAAAGAAAACACGAAATCAGTTTCTTTGAATTTAATTGTGTTTAGGTCAAACATTTAGTTAAGTTTAAGAAATGAGTTTCTTTGAATTTATTTGAGTTTTATGTCCAGCATTTAGTTAAGTTTAAGTGTTTACTATTAAGACAAAATCTAAATAATTCATTATTTCAAATTGGTGAAGTGAGATTCAATTTCTGACAAGTGGAGGAGGATCAAAGGCATGGAGAGGAGTTATTTTGCCATGGGACCCAAAAGAACTCAAACTTTATTACGACGGACAAGGTTTCATGTCTCTTCACATCACTCACTCTCAAGTCAAGTTCATCTACTATGATATTTCTGGCAATGTTCTTCACCAATCCACCTTGCCCAAAAAATCCAAAACTTTTGGTTCCATTAAAAGATCATTCATCTAAAAAGATTGAGAGATTCAAACTTACTTTAATTTGAGATTGTTTATTTATAAGAGAATAAGAGATGTATCCATTTCGATCGTTGTGTGGGTTATGTGAGACCGCATGATGTGCACATCATTTTTCTTTCTGCCTCAAGTTATTGTAATTTCACGAAATTCTACGTAATTTCTAAATTGTGTGATCAAATATGGCTTTTAATTGCCGTCAAAAAAAATATGGCTTTTAATTAACGATTTGGAAAGCAAACTCATGGAGTAAAATTGTTATTATCACAACCTTGCAACCGGTTTGTCAGTGTATAATTCTTTCAAGCTACCCAAAGTTCGCCATCATTACATAGATCGCGATGTAAGATTGGCTCTCATCTAGAGACAGATGGCAAAGGTGAATAAAAATGCTCACAATATTTGTGTGTTTATGCAAAAGCGCTTTAGAATCACGAGACCATCTTTTATTTTAATAAAGCTACTCAAGTAAGATAAATAAATTAATGAGAAAATTATTCAGCTGTTATGAAAAAATTGGTTTATTACTAAATTAATATACATATTTTAAAAATTACTAAAATATTTGTGTAGATAGAAATGTCTTATAAAGCCAGTCACTTAAAAAACAAAACACTGCTTAATAATTCTAAAACATAATTTGTCGTCCTTTCTTCTCTACAAACTCATTGACTAAACTTTCAAAATCAATATTCCTTAAGAGCTCTCTCTCGATAAAATAAGATAGCCAAATCACTCAATCTTTCTTGTGACATAGTGGAACGGAGATAAGATTTTATTAGCTTCAACTTCGAAAATATCCTCTCAGCAGATGCAACTGAAACTGGGATGGTCCAATATTCGATAAGCAATCCGTGAATTTGGATAAAAATCATGAACACTATGCAAAAATTCTAGCACTTCGTTAGGCTTCTTAACTCCTTTTGGTAAAGCTTCTCTTATAATTTTAAGTTCATCAAAAAGATCACTACCAACAATATCTGAATGATCACCATGAGTCAGAGAATCTTCAAAATTAGCACAAGAAACCATCAAACTATCATCACTTGTTAAACCACTGGCTTCTGATCCATTTTCTCTTCAAGATATACCCAGTTCTGAAAACTTCAAAACTTAAACTGCAGAAGAAAAGTAAGCTGCACAACCAATTCTAGCAGATTCTTCTCTCGGAAGTCATCTTCAGGTACATCTATATCTTAGGCTTCTTAGTTTCTTGAGGGTTTTGGCAGAGATCCGAAATCAATATGAAAAATATTGCAGAGAACGTGTTGAGGTCCATAAAAAAGTCTTACCATGCAAATCTGACTTTTGCCTCACCAGATCATTCTCTTAGACAAATGCAAACAGTTATGGACATTACAACCGACAATGGACTAGGGGTCTCATATATTTTTATAATATATGTGTATGTGTGTGCACAGCTTTTTGATATGGACGGTCCTAGGTTAACCAACACTCAAGCTTCTGAAGCTGCGCAAATTTCAGTAGACTGATCTTTCATCCAATTAGTATTAAGTAGTAATTTCCTTTCTATGTTTAGTTTTCTAAGACACTGTGTGTTTGATTGCATGGTGTTGGTGTCAGTACTCCTGTGGATAGTGAACTGCCCAGTTTGTGCTGACATTTTTGCGAAAACCTTCACTTTTCAGCTCAAGCTAGGAGTGTTAACTTCACTTCCAAGCATCAAACCTTCACCATCTCCCGTTTTTTTACTGAGTGTCAGCGTGCACCACTCCCAGACTTTTTGGGCGATGTGAGTCCCTAAAACTGGGATTAGATATGATGTTTAGAAAGTAATTTATTCATCTTAATTGATATGTTGTGAACAGGGAGAGCTCAACATGGTTCTGATGATCGGATTCCTGTCCAGAATCCAATATCATCAAGTTTTTCCATTGATTTATTTTGGAATTTAAAAAGGTTTTATTTTTCCATTCATAATGAAAGATTCTTTGTTCTTGAAAAAAATCTTTTATTTGATTCTTAACAAAAAAAGGATGTTATGTATATGTTATATTCAAAAAAGACTTTAATTTAGAAAAGTTACTAACTTAAATATGTGATAATTTGTAAAATACATATGCTTGTGATAAAGAGCATAAGTCATAACTAAAAATAAAAATTTTGGATATGAAAATTTTTATAGTCGAAATAAAATTAATGGTATTTTTTTCTCCATTTTCCTCATTTTTATAAATATATCGATCAAGAATTTTTTTTATTGAATCAACAAAAAGTTGTGTAGTAATTCTTGGAATATTAATGATACCTAGAAAAATAGTTATACAAGCGGGATTCAAGCTCTCATTTTTGCCACTTTAGCTGGGGCTTATATGGGTGAATCTATGGAGGATCATCATTAACTATTTTTTTTTTCAAATTTAGGTTAGACTACTTAATGATGAGGAACGCATTTTTTTCTATGCCACGTATTTGCTCTGCTATTCTGCCTAAGCCTGGCTGAGGAAGAGTTACGAGGCTTCGAAAAATATGCTGATTCGGCCGGTAAAAATACTATATGTAAAAAAAAAATAAGCGATAGATATAATAGATATATATATATCTAAATTCAAATAAAAAAGAAGGCTCGTGTAAATCGTGAATGAGTCCCTTGAAAGCTTAGATGCAAATAAACGAAGTTTTGTTCTATACCTCCGAGCTATATATCCGCGTTTAATTCTAGTCATTAATAACCAAAAGAATTATTCCAATGTATAAAAAATAATTCCAATGGCTTTTGCTACTCTAACCTTCCCCACCACTATTTTTGGCTAGGTATTTTACTTTGCTTTGAAAGGATAAATTGCCTTGGTACCAGTGGCACTGTTGTTGAGAAGAGTGATGGTGTGGCAGCAGCACTTGGTGAAAATACAAATGTAAACCATCAAACTTTCTCAGCTGCTGCTGTACCAGAAGGAGGGCGTTCAGCATCAAACAATCAGATTGTTGACCCAAAGAATGGAAAGAAGAAGGCATGGTTGGTTTAGATCCACCTAGAAAACACAAATCACCATTACATGTTCTTATGTTTTTATGTCGTACTTTTTGTTTGGTTTTTTTTTTTTTGAAAAGAACTTTTCGTACTTTTCGTTTGGTTATGCACTATAATTTAGTATTTTATCTATTTTTAATTAACCTCAACGCGGTGGGTGGTGTTTAACCTATCAAAGAAAGATTTTTCAATATACATGTCTTCCTTTTAGCTCAAATTTGGTATACACAATATAGGCACTGAAGAAATCAAGTCCTCTGCATGTTAAATTATGTTAAAAAAATATTATACAAATGTTTAATAATGAAACTTAAAATTTAATAATGCTTCTGAATTAGTCTTCCGACACTTTTTACTGAGAGACATATTATACTAATATGGTATATTATTTTCTTTAGTTGAAATCTATTTAAGTTTGCCAAGAGGATTTTACAAAGGTAAAGGTAGGACCAGTGTGCACTTAAATATATAATTATATGATCTTTACTCAGTCAACATGTTCATAGATAAAACTGTTAAGAAGATTTCAAACATACAAAAAATGATATAATGTAATGCATACCTACTTATTCTTTTCGGAACATCGACTTTATTTTATGTTTTAAGCTCAACTATATATATTTTGGTGCAACTATCAGTTATTTATTCTATTTTTATTGCATTAATCTATAAAAACTATTTATGTTATTTCTCTTTGACCTAAAAAACTACAAAATAAAATAATACTCTACAGTCACTAACTATTGCCAAATGGATCAAAAAATAATTTTGAATTTATTAAAGAATAAAACATACGAACCCGGCGCACCACTAGTAAATAAATAAAAACTAAAACTAAAATTAATATATGTGCGGTCGTACGGATCAAGACGTAGTCTATATCTAATCTATTAAAACTGAAGTAAATATAAAATATGACCCTAAATATTCCTCAATAATTACATATGTATGCCACTGGTATTAAGTCTATAACTTTACTAATTATTTGTAGCCTTTCACGGATCAAATAGCATATTACATGAGCAAATAAGAAGCCCATTAACTTCTTGCCTACATACTAACTTCATCATTTGTATATCGCACGCCATACTGATATTTCGTTTTCGTTGCCAATATCACGATCTATGCAGATTGGTTTATATATCTATTCTATTAAAACAGAAGTACAAAATTAGATTAGCCCTTAATTTTTTACTATATTTACATTGTCATGCCACTCTATTCTATTAAAACAGAAGTACAAAATTAGATTAACCCTTAATTTTTCACTATATTTACATTGTCTTAACACTGAAGCATTAAATAAAGTTATATTTAATTATGATTGTCTTTTTCTAATTTAAATAATAGATTTAAGCATTTAATTTTTTTTCCTAATTTAAATAATAGATTTCCTTAATAAAATCTTAACCAAAATATATTTCCTAATATATTTCGTTTTAACATATTAAATATTTTTAATATCTATTAGTAATAAATAATAAAATAAAAAATCACACATCATAATCAATTCATATAACATATAAATAAATTATTTTTTTCGTATATTATTAGCATAATGCTTCCTATATAAGTCCAATTAGTTATAAATATAAGTTTTCTTTATATGATACACTGTGATATAATAGATGACTAAATCATAAAATATAATTATTTTAAAATAATAAATAAAATCTTTATGTTTTAAAATGTTATATTAACAATTATGTAATACATTTTAATTTACAAATACATATAGTATACCATTAGTACAGAGAAAATATTTTAAGTGAAAAAAAATATTTATACGGTCACGGGCTCACGGGTCAAACTCTAGAAATAAACAAAAACAGCACAACATTATTTTTCTTTAACAAATTTATTTTAATAGAAATTATAGTTCCAAATATGGTTATATATTTTATGTATTTATAATTTTATTTCTTTGTATTTGAGAGATGCTAAGATTTTTGAATTGGAAAAAATTATGACCCACTTCTATATTATTTTAATTAGGAAATTTAAAAATTTATATCATAATATTTTATTAAAATTTTAATTTTAATTTTTATCATAACTGTAAAGATTAATTTTCAATCTAAATTTATATTTAAATATTACAAATACATCATTCAATATTAAAATAAATTTTAAAAACATAAAATAAATACCCGTCTGGTCGGACGGGTCAAAATCTAGTATATATTATTAAAACTGAAGTACATTTGAAGTTTGTTTGGAAACATGGATAGTAGTTTTAAAAATGAGGTTTATTTGGAAACATAGATAGCAGTTTAAAAAACAAAGGTTTGTTTATAAACATGTATAGTAGTATATTAAAAAAAGGAGTAATTGGGTTATATTATTAAGGGAAATTGGAAGCATGTTATACTATGAAAAACTATCTATTTGGATCACTTTTAAATATAAGAAAATGAGCTAATCTAATTAGATAAAAACATCTTTTGTCTAAAATAATCATAAAACAAAATTTAAACTTTATATACATATTCCTAATCAAAATAATAATTTAAAGTTGATTTTATGTCAAGAATTGATTCAAAATATACATATATTCAAAATTTATTTATTACTAAAATATTTTCCAACAACCATTATATATATATATATATACATATAAGAAAAATACAAATAGCCCAGTTTCATATACGAACTTAAATTATGGTTTTTTATTTCTCATCTAAACTATTAAAAGAGAAGCACATTTTATATTTAGCCCTGAGTTTTCCTCAATAATTACCGATCAATGCCACTGTCATTTAATTTTAAAACAATTTCATCAAATGTAGATTTGAAAAACACAACCAGTATCTTACTTAATTCTCGCCAACTATAGATCTGTCCTTTAAATATTCTATAGCAATCTAAAACCTTATCACCATGAATTAAATTAGATTTTCCTTATTCAAAATAAAACTGATTTATATATAAACATGTATATACTAGGTGTTTTGCCCGCATATGCATGCATAATCTTTAATTAAAATTTATAACTATATGCATTAAGGATTTAAATACCAGCATAGTAATTATTTTTATGTTTTAGTAATTTTTACAACTTTTTTCTTTCTATTTTCATTTTTTAAACACCATGAATATCTATAAAACTATATATGAGAATGAAATCACATAACAGGTATGCAATAAAGTGAAGTGAAAAAGTAGATCTTCATCTTTTTAAAAGTTATTATCTCTGCAATTATCTCTTTAAACATTAGTTATCCATGAAACTAAAAAAATAAATTATAGAAACAAAAATAAAATATAACCAAAGTCAATAAATAAACAAAAAAGTATGAGTTTTCGTTAATTTGCAAAAAAAAATAAAAAGAAAAGAATGGGGATAAAGATAATATTTTTACTTTACTATATCTATATATACACATACTTATACAAATTTTATATAGTTTATTTTGGATGAAAAAAGAAAAAAAAAGTTTATTTTCAATGAAAAATAAACAAAAAATTATAGTCATTCGTATGTCTCTTTGTACGAAAGTTTTTTTTTTATTTTGGCAACTTCTTATAGTCAAAACTAATTCAATTAAGTATGATCAATTGTATAATAAACATAAGTATACTTGATTAATATTTAGTTATGTATTTTCTGTTTTTTTTTTATTTTTAACTTTTTATTAAAATACTTTTTCAGATAACAACAGAATGCACAGTGAAATTATCTTTTGATTTAAAAATATATTTTTATACAGTGGATAATTCTTACTATTATTAAATTTCATTTTTATTTTATGGTAACTTATAATTATTTACTAATAAATAAAATTTTATAATTACTTATTAATACATATTACTAATTAAAAATTATATGAATACATTTTTTTATGTTTTCTTTAGAAAATTCTTAAGTATTATAATTTTTAAAATTTCTTTGTACACTATATTCATTATTAATAAATAAATCTTAAAAATCTCTCAAATTCTCTTTTAAATTATTTAAAATTAAAAATTGTACTTCACTAATATTTAGTTATGTGTTTTTGATTTTTGGAATTATAACTTGTTTATTAAAATATATTTTATGGATAAAAACACAACATATAAGAGTTATATTTCTACTTTAAAATATATTTTTTTTGGTTTTGGATAATTCTTATTTTTATAAATTTTAATCGTTTATCTAATCAAATAGATTTAAAATTTGTTTTTATATTTAAATTATTTATATAATTTCTTCATTAAGGATATTAACGATATTAACCGCTCTAACTTTTAACGTGAGAGCTCCGTTGCGAAAAATCACTTCGCAAATAATAGTATAGATTTAATAACTGAATAGAAAACCACGGGTTCATATATTTAGACTGCTAAATCCTAAAGCATATATATGATCAACAATTGGCATAGTCTAATTTAAAATTTACATAGCTAATGATCTAAGTTTTATTGATTTCTTTATAAACATATATCATACGGTGATTCTATAATATATATTTATTTCTGTATTTGCATATATCAACACAATTATATATATATAATTAGATTCATTTTTTACAAAAACAAATACTTAACAAATTTTTATATTTCTTTCTAATTCGATTTTATTAAGAGAATAATCCCGCCGCTTTCAATAGTTATATTCTTATGCCACTGTCATTAAAATTATTTCTTTAATACATTATCAAGAAGTTTTTTGTCGCTTAACAACAACCCATGACCAGCCCATTCCCCAAACAAATTGATATTATAAATTTACAAGTAAATTTAATTAACTGATACATTAAGAACAATCATGAACATAATTTTTTAAACCCAATCACAAACCACACATATTTTGACGTAAATAAACCACACAAAATCATTGTCTTCAAAACCGGTAGTAAACCAACTGAAATCAATCATTTATAAACCAGACCTTTTAAACCCAATTAGTTATAATCCATATATATATAGTATATCATTAGTACAAAGAAACAAAATTAAAGTGAAATCAAATATTTGTACGGTCACAGATCAAACTTTAGAAATAAATAAAAACAGCGCAATAATATTTTTTTAACAAATTTATTTTAGTAGAAATTATAGTTCTAAATATATTTATATATTTTATATATTTATAAATTTATTTTCTTTGTTTCTAAAGATGCTAAGATTTTGGAATTGGAAAAAAATAATGATCCACTTTTATATTATTTTAATGAGAAATTTAAATTTATATCAAACTATTTTATTAAAATTTTATTATAACTACACAGATTATTACAAATACATCATTTAGTTTAAACATAAAAAGCTTAAAATATAAAATAAATACATGCCCGGTCGGGTGGATCAAAATCTAGTTATTATTAAAATTGAAATACTCAATAAGACTATTTGGAAACTTGAATAGTAGTCTTAATGAAATTTGTTTGGATACACGGATAATATTATCTATTAACTGTGTTTGCATATTTTACTTAGTTTAACAATTTAATTAATTATATTACCTTAATAATAATTTACATCATTAATTATATTACCATAATAATAATAGTGCATATTTTTTATTTATTAGTTAATCAATATTAACTTTTTGCCAATTATAAAATCAAAAATGTTAAATAATTAGGTTTTACATAGGATTAAACGTTTGGTTTAGTTTATTGTACTAAAATATTTTTATTTTAGTTTCAATCGGTAGAAAATTACGTATTCAAAAACATAATTCAAAGATATGTTTTTGTGTATAAAATAATAACTTAAATCAAAATAATTAAAATGTGCTACATTTATTGCCAGTTAATTTTTCACCCCATATAATTATTTTACTTGATAAAATAACTCTTTCTATTTCGCTTAATTTAGCCAAACATATAGAAAAAGTTATTTTTATTAGTTTATAAAATCAGTTAGACATGAACATCATCTATCCATTTAGGTACATGTTGTTCTTTTCGGGTATTGTTTTTTTTTTGTTTTGAAACAAAGTCCCGCTTGAATATTATAAACTTATGTGTGGATTTTTGATTGGATCATTCTGGATCTAGATGAATTCGGTTCTGATGTATAGGAACCTAAAAATATCTAAATAACCAATGTATCTAAAACGGGTTCGGATATTTGTAACAAAAATAGCCATATAACCTGATTCGGTCCAGGTCTTTTGAATATTGTTTGCTAAATTATGATACATCTAAGTTATATGAAAAATAAATACTAATGTACAAAAATGTACGAACCAATATTCGCAGGGGTGCGCGGATCAATCTCTAGTTATAGTTTAAAAGCCCATATAAAATATATATTACTTATGATTGGTAATATTAATTAAACATATGCTATTAAGTGTTTTTGAAAATAATGATGCCCTAACCCAATGTTTCTTTTGGTCTTAAGGTCGCATGGCTCTGGTCATAAAATATGTAATAGCTGAGTAAACTTCCCTAAATTAATACCTCATCAAAAGAGTTCTGGAAAACGCATATACAGATATTGGTCTCAGCTACAAACGACCATGGTCTGTCATGACTTCGACGACCTCACATTACTACTTTTATATATAGTATGCATTTCCAGCTACTAGTACACTCTCTATGGATAAATGACAAACAATCGAAAACATGGTGAAAATATTCTACCATCGACAATGATTCAGAGTATCATCGATAAGACAATCATGAAGTTGGCTAAGTGTTTCCGTGAAACAGAAAACAAGAAGTACGAGAGTATTCTCATCTTATGGTTCTCTTCGAAAACTCAATAACTAGATTGAACTGTGTATAAATCAGATTATGAAGCTTTTGATGTAAAAACTGTTTTTAATGAATATATAATATTATTATCTTACACTCATTAAAAACAAAGTTTTCTTCGAATAAAGGGGTATCATGGCCTCTAAAGAAGCAGATCCTGACTAACCACGTGATAGCAGTCTACGTTTTCGGTTCTCTATCACTGGTGATGCCGAACTTTTAATCCTTCATTAGCCGGGCTTTAAACCTAGTGGCTTCAACCGTACTGGGCTTTGCCCTCAAATTAATCACCACTGGGCCACAAGCCCTAGTTTCTTCAACTATCTTCTCCATTCTCATGGAAACATCTTGTTTCGTCGTAGTGGTGTGGACAAGTTTTTTGTTGTTAAGTCAACCACCATCAATTCATGTGTTTACACTTCTTGAACTTCGATCGATTCCATATCCATGGTGTAATTATATTGGTTTACAATGACAGAGATCTCGCTGGAAAGTCCATTTATGTTTCTCATAAGTCAACAATTTGCTTGTTTTCAAGAGTTGATCTTTCTTTCTCTAAAGCTATATCTAACTGCAACTTTTATTTATTTTGCTACTTCCTAAGAAAGCCATACTGGACGAGCTCTCGTATGTAGTGATAATCTAGTGCGACATGTTTTGTACGAGAGTGAAAAATAGGGTTAGTACAAAAGCATGTTACCCCAAGCCATACTGGACAAGTTCTCGTATGTAGTGATAATCATGTGTGATATGTTCCATACAAGAATCGAACTCAAAACTCTTGAGCTTCGTATAATATGGAGTTTCAAAAAATCCTTTCGTATGTTGATGAAAGCTTGAGTGCGCGTGTGAACTGTTTGTTGATCATGTATACGACTGTTACTAGAGCATATGTCGAGTACGAGGGTGGCATGGAATCATGTGAGAGCAAGGCGAGTCTCGTTTCTAATATGTGTTGGTATCATCATTTGAAAAAAAAAACATTGTGCTCTAGAGTATGAAGAGGTGTTTTGAGATGAGACACGCAGTGAGTGGATAGGTAGTCGGCCAATGCTATGTATTCGCCTCTGTTTTCAGAGTAAACAGTGATGAGTGGTTGCTGAAGCCGTAAAGAATGAAAATGTGTTTGAGGTCTGATTTTTTATGCATTGGATGGAACCATACATAATGGGTAAAATGATCAATGAATATTACTTAGTAATTGAAACTATCAACCGGTGTATTAGGAGATGTCATAGTCTGAGTAAACAAGCCGAAGTGGTTTAGTTGTAGATAAAGAATAAGTTGTGGAGAAAGGTAACTTGTGGCTTTTGTTTATTGAGCAATCAAGACAATGGGAGGAAGACAGATAATCTGAATCAAAAAGCAGAGAATGGGAAACAAAAATTTTTAAATGAGTATTAAAGGATGGCCTAATAATAAGTGCTAGATTAAAAATTGACTATTGAGTGAGGTTGGCGATGCAGATGGAGGTGGGTCATCTCGATTCGATCATACATATTGATATCGCTCACATTACCTTGAGAAGCTTTCTCTTTCAAATAAGAGATTCAGTTGTAGTACTTAAGGATCAAATCCATAGAGAGTGTCGGCACACAATAGACTATAGAAATCAAGATTAAGCTAGGCAAATAATATTAAAGCAGTAAATAGCAGAATTCAGTCGGTTGTAAGAATATATAAGAAAATATCTAGCTTAGGGTTTGAGGCAATCATAATTATGATGTATAGATGCTAAGGGTGTGTGATAAACCGTCCTAGAACTCGAATCCAATAGTAAGATATCCAGCTCTCACTATTAGTCTAATCAGATGACTAACCCCATGTTCTAGTTCTTGCATGTGAACAAGGAATGAGTGTTGATCGATACTTCCTTAGGCAAGCATCAACGTCCTAATCGATATGTTCACTAGATGTTTTGACCAGCTCTTGCATGTATCTAACAACCTAACTCAGAAGAATTATTATCAAGTAATGAACCTAATTTCACAGCTATCACTATCCTAAATTCAGAGTTCTTGTTAGTTACTCTATAACACAAGCAGTCAGTCCAATTCTGATGAATGATCCTAATAATTAACCCTAGCAGTTTTATGTTATCAGTGATTCATCTAAACCATATTAAACAGTAAATCTAACAAATGAAACTACTCAGTATTGATTAAGCAAAGCATAACAATAATCTGAATATAATGCACAAATAATAAGGTAGAAAAATTGGAGTTCCAATACAAAATCTCTGTAGGAGTTCTTGATCTTCTCTCCAAAACTACTAGAATAGAAAGCCCTTAAATATTATTGTTTGGAAGTTGTGTGAGGTGGTATGTTGCCTAAAAATGGCAAAACCTATAAATATTAGGTTTAAAGTCGGTTAGGGTAATCTGATAATTATGTGGATCTTATGGGTTTCAGTCGGTTTGAATAAAGTCGGGTCCGTTTAATCGCATGGGTGTCGAGTAACACCAAGGATGCAGTGTTGATCGAGACTTCTCCTGAATCTCAGCTCTGACTTCTGAATTCTTGAGCAACTACAAGTGTCCTTATCATTAAGTTCCAAAATGCTTCATAATCTCCACATTGCTCCAAAACATACATTGATCTGAAAAACTCTAAAATAGACTCCATAGACTTATAATTTTGCTTCTCTTCAAGAAAATCATAGAGTAGTCATGTGAAAGAGTTTTGAAAACAGCAGAGAATCACACAATTTTTAAACTATTACCTTCACTTACAATGTTACAAGCCACATTGATTACTGCCAAACTCATGGACGCTTCGATGTACTAAACCCTGGCTTAGCAACCAAACCATTCAGCCCGCATCTCAGCTGATGCTGCCTGGCATACCTCTCTATTGACCTCAATTCTGCAAACAAATGTGTAGGCTAAATCTCGGAAATATCGATCATTGAACACATGGACTGAACTCAAACAAGTATTTGGACAACATGTAGTCTTTTCTTTTCTTTCCTCTCTCTTCTCTTTTCTCTGAATTTTTTTTTTCAATTTTTTTGTCTGCAAAGTGTATACGAATTATGGGGGTTATAGGGAATTTTCTACCCCACGCTTCTAGTTTGTATAATCACTCAATTGAAATAGAATATTGGGGTCGCCTGAAAATTTTCCTATCCCTCTTAATTGCAGGTAATCATCTCAACATTTCCTTTCTTAGATGCCAAAGAGAAAGTGACAAAGTGAAAATAGCTTGGTTTATCCAAATCTTTACGGTAATCGTTCTAAAGGATGTGTGACTATGATCCATCTAAGAAAGGGGAATATACTCGTAGGCCAAAGGCATATGTCTAGTCCTCTAATTTGAAAAAAAAAAAATTAGATTTTGGAAGAAAGAATAGAGAGATAGGAAGAAAAAATAGGAAAGAAGGTAGGTTTTTGGATAGTTAGTGAATTATAATTTTTTTTATTATTACACCTAATTTTCCTTACTTATATACATAGATACGCTATGGCGGATGTGGTATGTGAGGAGGGAATCATGTGGCCAGGGACATGCTTAGGCCATCTTTATCGGGAACATTTTAAGTGTTCCATAAGATTAAAAAAAGAAGAAAAAGTAAAAAGACACAAAGGATATGTCTTATTTAAGAGATATAAACAACATGTCTTACTGCACGTGCAGGCCCGGCCCTGGGCTAAAGCCCGTAAAGCCAGGGCTTTAGGCGCCAAAATATCTAGATATATTAGGGGCGCCAAATTTTACAAGTATGTTACTCTAGCTTAATGGTTCATGTCGTACTCAACAAGTCTTGCAGGTACTGAGTTCGATGCCCCATCTCTTTTTTACTACTTTTCTTTTTTATTCCTTATTTTTTTTTAACAAACCATTTAATTAAGTAAACATTAGTTATTCCTTACCTTTTCTAACAACATTTAGTATATTCTATCACACATATTATTAAATAATCCATTTAATTAAACAAATCTTAGTTATATTTTCAAAGTAGACATCTTCTTCCATTTTTGTTTTCTAGTTTTTTTTCTTCTTTAAGAATAATTTATTAATGATCAAAGTAATCATCTATCTCTCTTCTGTTTCTTTTTTATAAAATAGCTTTGTACAAGATATTTATTATAACAAAAGATTTAAATTATCAGTTCTCAATTTCTACACTTTTTAAGAAAAAAAAAAAGATGTTGATGTTAATGTAATTTTTTCATATGTTGCTGTATCATACAATTTATGTTCTTTATTTATAAAAATATTACAAAAATAAGATTAGTAATCAACTTCTCTTAAATATTTTAGTTAATCAAATTTCATCAATAACATCATTATTTTCTCAATAATATGATTCTTTCTCTCTGTATTTTATTTTTTTTGTTAACAAATTAGGATTTAATAGTGTATTGCATTATTTTGATTACATACTTGTACTTAAAATGCAGTTAACTTTTTTGATATATTTATTATTTAAGGGCATAATTGTTTTTATACGCTTTAGGCGCCATTTAAATCCGGACCGGCACTGTGCACGTGTCACAGCAGCAGCAACTTCTTTTTCTTTTCTCGCTCTCTCTCTCTTTCTTTCTTTTTTTCTTTTATGTTTTATTGTTTTTTTAAATATATATATTAGCTAAAGGATCATATTAAGGGTTATCCTAATAAAGATGCTCTTAGCTTTCACGGGTCTAAGGAAAAATTTTAAAGTGTGATAATTAACAAAAGTATCTTAATATCTTCTGTAAAAATTTTATTTTATGTAAAAAATATTATAATAGATAAAAAATAAAATAATTAGAGCAAGTTGTACTGGTTTTGTGGTAAATGACTTCTCCTTAGCCATCCGGATAACTTTACATGGCAAAAATATACGAAATACTGTAGTTCTATATGATTAGTCTTTGTATATAGAAAACTTTTGAGATCTCCACGGTTATAAAAAATGTCACATAATAATGTTGAAATATCATACCAAATGAACCAGTTGGTACACTATGTGAAAAATGACATTTTAAACCATAAAAGTATAAGTAGCGTTTTAAAATTCGATGCTCAAAAACTCAAAATTCAAACTACCAAACTAATTATAACACACTAAACCTTGAAACTAACTTACTTCTTTGCCAAATAAAAAATGTGACTAGTACTGCTTTATCCGTTTGTTAATAGCTTCGAAAAACTTCTACACATATCGTTCATATTTTAATATTGTTAATGTTGATAGTTGAGAAACTATTGATTCCAACAATATTATGTCTAAAACTGTTACCGTTATCATGTCGGAAATTGTCACAAACGATATGTGTACAAGCTATTTAACACCAACAACAACGTCTGCAAATTGTTACCTTTAATATATCGAGAAACCGTCACCTACGATAGATATGTCATCTTCCACTGGCAACGATTTCATTCACTTATTTTGAAATTTGTTTTTTTCAAATAAATTTAAATTTTCTTCATTTATTTTTGATTTTTGGGGTTTTATAAAATTCTATTGATTTATCTCTGATTATTTAAATTAATTTTGATTTATATTATTATATTAACTGTTTTATATTTATTAATTTTTAGAAGAAAAAAAATAACTGACACGTCGTACTTTTTTCACATGGATGAACAATACCAGTCACATTTTGTTTGACAAAGTAAAGTTAGTTTATGATTTAATGTGTTTATATAATTATTTTGAAGGTATGAAGTGTGAGTTTAAGAGCATTGAAGTTTGAATTGCTACATTTTTATGGTTTAAAATGTGATTTTCTGAACATTATGTAATAGTGAACTTTAAGAAAATGGACAGGATACGTTTCAAATAAACAGCATATAAATGCAAAAAAGAAAAAAAGAATTCAAATAATGTTTTTTTTGGTACAAGTATTCAAATAATCTTGATAAATAAAATGTATGAAAAAGGATGCCTCGAAAATCAAAATTGATGAAGTGTGCCCTCACGTTTTTGGGTTTTTTCTTACACTGTAAGCACCACTTTGCATGTGACTCAATATAATTGACCTTGTCAAACTTAATCCAACAAAAAACGTTGTTAAAAAAGTCAAACTTAATCCAACTCTAAATTCATAAAATAAAACTATAATATTTGGTCCAATAATTTTTGTATAAGAAACTAAAAATAATTACCTTAAAATGAAACAAATGCATTTTATATTAATTAGCTTAACGCCATGCTTTATTTTATTTTCCATATATTTAAAAATATTTTTTATCCATTGGAAATATTTTGATTCAATAACTTAGGCACTTATATTTTGGTTTTCTTTTTATTTTAGAGCTTTGGAATATATTTATTACCAAAATTAGTAATTTCTTATTTTAAATAAATAACTAACAAAAAAAGTTATTACATAATTTCACTTGTTATTTCATAGAAAAGATAAATAAATATATTTATAAAACTTAAAATTAGTGATATAATAATTTAAATAGATAACCGAAAATAATTTATATATTCTAGTTTATAATAAAATTTATTCTGTTAAAATATATATATATATATATATATATATTAATAAGACTATATATATATATATCTAAGAATTTTCAAAATACTATTTTTATTATCTTATTGGATTTTGTATTAGACTAGGCTGTATTAGACTAGGCTGTATTGTCTTTATAATTTCTTCAAAGACGCAGTCCTGTAAATTTACATAGTACATGAGTTGACAAACAAAAAACATAGTGAAATGATTTAATATATTTCTTCAACAATTTATGGACCAGGTTTTCCTTACGGATTCGTCTATATAAATTGGCACCGAGACTTCCCTCTCTCATTAGTTTTTTTCTGGATTTACTAAGAACAGAGAAAGTAATTAAGATATAAGATGAAGATGTGTGAACTGATGTTCAGTGTGCGTTTAGTGTTTATTATTCTATGTTTGTTCTTCAGTCATTCTTTGTCAAAGCTTGAAAGGTTGGAGCATCCGGTGACGAAATCTGATGGCTCTTTGAACATTCTAGTGGTCGGAGATTGGGGGCGACAAGGAGCTTTTAATCAATCTCTCGTTGCTCATCAGGTAATTAGTTTAAAGTATGTGTTTTTGTTACCAAAAAGGAAAACTAGTATTGTTTATTATTCTTCAAGATTTATACTTTGGTTGGAGTGGCAAAAAAAATCCACGCTGTTGTTTGACATATATTATTAAATTCTAGAAAACCACGATCAAATGTAACTTAATACAAATGAAATTCTAGAAAACCGCCCAAAAAGATCGTGGTTTGCTCAGAAAGAAAAAAGATACCACCCAAATACAAATGATTACGTTTCATTTGTTAGTGGAAAAGTGTTTTTTTAATCTGGTTGTTTGATTGTTTTCCATTTAAACATTCAACATTTGAGAACATATTCGTATGTCAATGTTACGGACATATCTTTTTAATAAGAAGTCATTCGTTCTACGCAATACATAGACTTTGATTGAAAATGATTGAACAACAAATTCCTGTAAATATTCGGACATATCTTTCTAATAAGAAGTCATTCGTTCTACGTAATGCATAGACTTTGATTGAAAATGATTGAACAACAAATTCCTGTAAATATTCTTCTTTTTTTTTTGAAAGATGGCATCCTTGTAATTGAAAAGTTGATCGGTTCATTACAAAGCATATTGCCTAAGTCATGAAACAAAGAAGCTGAAGTTTTGAATCATTAATTATAAACCTAACATTACAAACAATCTCCTTATAACTAACTTTTTGTTAGGCGGAGTAAAAATAGTTTCAATATTAATTTTTACTGTAATTCGAATTAAAATAGCGCACTCATATATTATTACTTCCTTTTAATAAGTAACTAATACGTAATTGTTTTTATCTATGACATATATTATGAAATTCTAGAAAACCACAATCAAATGTAACTTAATAAGGAAAAATTGGGCAAGTCAAGAATTTATTTATATAAACTGAATGTTTTGAAAAATGCAGATGGGAATTGTGGGAGAGCAACTAGACATAGATTATGTGATATCAGTGGGAGATAATTTCTATGACGACGGTTTAAAAGGAGAAACTGATCCTGCTTTTGAAGCTTCATTCTCTCATATCTACACTCATCCTAGTCTCCAAAAACAGTGGTATTCTGGTAAATGACTTCCTTTTAAATTTTTAATAAGTAACTAATACGTAATTGTTTTTATCTATGAATAATAACGCGTGAGGGTTCAAACTCTAATATTGTTGCAGTTTTGGGGAACCATGATTACCAAGGAAATGTTGCAGCACAACTAAGTCATGTTCTCACCCAAAAAGATTGGAGATGGTTTTGTCGCAGATCTTTTGTCTTACTCTCAGGTTCATTTTTATTTCTTGTTTTTTACTTTTAGACGGTAAAGTTGGATTTGGTCAAAGATTTGTTGGATTATCATTGGTAATTATTGATTGGTTGATTAATTATAAATTTTTTGGTGATTATAGGAATGGTGGAGTTTTTCTTTGTGGACACAAATCCATTTGTAGAACAATACTTCACAGATCCAGAAGACCACACTTATGATTGGAGCAACGTGTTACCCAGGGATAGATATATCTCCAACCTCTTACATGTAAAAACATTTGTTTCTGAAAAATTAATAGTCAGAAACCTCCTTCTTGGCTTTGATATTGTCTAATAATAATTCTAAGTTTTTTTTTTTTTTGAAAAGGGAAAATTCTAAGTTTTTGCTATTGAAATATCAGGATTTAGATTTAGCGATGAAAAAGTCGCGTGCCACATGGAAATTTGTCGTGGGACATCATGGGATCAAAACAGCAGGTGAGCATGGTGTGACCCAAGAGCTTGTCGATCAACTTCTTCCAATTCTAGAGGTAAGTTGTTTTCTTGTTTACTTTCAGTTCCAGAGGTAATTATTTAACAAGATCATTACATCATTGTCGCTATTTATTATTACTACTATCTTTATATTTTGCATGAAATATTTATTTAGTACTTTGTCTTAATTATTTTATTTGCTATTGAAGGAGAATAAAGTGGACGTGTACATGAACGGACATGATCATTGCTTGCAACACATTGGGTCCAACGGGTAAAGTTCTATATTTACATCTTCTTTTCATCAATAGGGAGTCTTGGTTTACATTCTTGAATGAAAAAAAAGAAGAAACATGAAATCAGTTTGTTTTGAATCATTTTTTACTTGAATCTAGTTGAGTTTTTTAGTTAAAGTTTTAGTTAAGTTTAGATGTTTACTACTTAAAACCAAAAACTAAATAATTCATTTGATTGAAATTTGTGAAGTGGGATTCAATTTCTGACAAGTGGAGGAGGATCAAAGGCATGGAGAGGAGTTATTCTGCCATGGGATCCAAAAGAACTCAAACTCTATTACGACGGCCAAGGTTTCATGTCAATTCACATCACTCACTCTCAAGCCAAGTTCGTCTACTATGATATTTCCGGCAATGTTCTTCACCAATTCACCTTGTCCAAGAAGTCTAAAACTTTTGGCCACTATTAAAGATTATTCCTCTAAAAACGGAGAGAATGAGTCAAACATACTTTTAGTTTGACTTTTTTTTTCTTTCTGAGCAAATATGAGATTGCTTATTGTAAGATGTATCCATTTCAATTGTTGTGTGGAACATGTGAGATCACCTGATGCGCATATCATCAGTTTTTTCTGCTTCAAGTTATCGTAATTCTATAAAATTCTATATAATTGCTAAACTTTTTTTTTTGAAAAAATGTTAAAGTTTATTCAAATCAAAAAAGACTTTTATACAAACTAATGCATCTTTAATAACTGCGAGAATGCTTTCCAAAGCAAAGGAAAGTTAATGTTCCATCTACTCTCTAGAAGAGAACCAAGTCACCATGGCTTGGTTGAAAGAAGTTCTGCCTCATCCTTGGAGAGAACTGATTTGGTTCCTTACTTGCTTGTCGATGAACTCGATAAGAATACTTGGAGGAGGCTGCATCGTGCCGTGTCTTCTACTGTTCCTCTCAAGCTAAATCGTGTGCACAAAGACTTGCAACACATATCTGAGCAGAAATTTCTTCACCACTGGGACTGATTCATCGATATGAGATCAAGAACTTGACTCCAAGTTAGAAAGTAGTTCCGTCCAAGAAGCTTCCTCGTAAGATTCCGCCAAATTGTCTATGTGAAAGACAACTGAAGAATAGATGATCTCGGGTTTCAACTGCCGAATTACATAGAATGCACTGAGCATTTGCTTGAGCATTCCACTTTAGCAACTGATAGCCCATAGCTAGTTTGTTGTGTTTTGCTATCCAGGTCATTACAGAGTACTTGGGTGTTGATCCAGAGAACCAGACGCCCTTATACCACTGAACTTTTGTCTGCTGCACTCGCGTTAGATGCCAAGTTTGGTTGGTGACAAGCGCAGCTCGATACACATCTCCTTTCCCTTTCCACAAAACCACATCTTCCTCATCAGTGAGACCCTGTGTTCTTATCTTTAGGGTTTCCTTGTCGATGGTGATCAGGTGTTCAGCTCGATAACGGCGACTCCGATAGTGTTGAACGACAAACTCTACAGTGGCATTGAGGTTGATTCCAAGCGCAATGCAGCCTTGCGTATGTGCGATATCAAATATTCTCCCCAAGGGAGACCACTCATCAAACCAAAAAGAAGTAGCAGCACCACTCCTTATGTCGACTTTGACAAATGATCTGGCAAGATCTCTATACTTCAGAAGCTTTTTCCAGATCCAGGAACCAAGTGTAGATTGTCACTGACACTCCAGAAGGATCCTTTGCGTATTAGATATCGTTTAACCCATTTGACCCACAGTGTTGACTGTGACGTTATACGCCAGCTGACCTTGAGACAACATACCCTGTTTGTCTCAGACAAAGATCGTAGACCTAAGCCTCCCTCATCCTTCGGCCTGCATACATTTTCCCAAGAGATCTTGGCCTTCGACGTACTCATAGCTGGAACTGACCATAGGAAAGCTGAGCAGAGTTGATCAATCTCTTTTATGCATTGCTTCGGAAGCCTATAAACCGACATCCAAAAATTAATTATATTGTGAATCACAGAGCCAATATGTTGCAATCGTCCTGCAAATGAGAGTTGCCTTGCCGTCCAAGAAGTTATTCGCTTTCTGATTCTATTCACTAGAGGAGAGTAGTCGCTCGACGTCATGCGCTTAGTTAATAACGGGACCCCAATATATCTAACTAGTAGGTTCCCACTTCAAACGGAAACTGAGCTAGAATAACCTCTCTGTCTTCACATACTCCTGCCAAAAACAGAGTAGACTTCTCCAAGCTTATTTGAAGCCCCGATATGCTTGTGAAATCTTTGAATACTTGAAGAATATCTTCCACCAAACTCTTTTTCCCGTTTGAAAAGACCAAGAGATCATCGGCGAAACAAAGGTGAGTTAACTTAACTTCTTGGCAATAAGGATGATATCCGATCTTCCTTTCCACCGCTGCTTTATTTAATAGTTTTGATAGGACTTCCATACATATGACGAATAGATATGGGGATAGAGAACAACCTTGTCGAAGCCCTCTAGTACTATTAAAGTATCCAGCTAGCTCACCATTGATCTGAACCGAGAAAGAGGCTAGTTCAATGCACTTCTTCACCCAAAGAACAAACTTATCCGGAAGCTTAATTGCAGAGAGAATAGAATGCCTTGGACCACTGAACTGAATCGAAGGCCTTTTGGAGATATCAATCTTTAATGCACATCTAGATGAAATAGTGGTCTTGTGGTAGCACTTTACTAACTCAGAGGCCAGTAAAATACTCCACATCTAGATGTGCAGTAGAGATATCAATCTTTGTTGCACATCTAGATGAAATAGTTGTCTTGCGGTAGCACTTAACCAACAATAATTGCGTCGATGGTGGAGACACGCTTTTTTGGTTTTAAAACACTCTGGGAAAACTTTTTATTTTAGAATGTGCAAAAACTATATATCTGAAGTTTTAAAGTTTCTTTTTTCAAATTTAACTTTAAAATAATTTGTATTTTACTCTAAAATTTTTATATTTGTCAAAATTAATATAGATCCATATTTTTTATAAATAATTGGAACATATATAAAACATATTACAACAATAATAATTAATAAAATATTACAGTACATTATCAGAATTAAATACTAAAATACAAGAAAAATAACATATTATTCCCTAAAATTATTTCTGTAATGCTTCATTTTTCAGTTACAAAATATGTTTTGGCAATATCTTAGAGATTTCGGAAGTTCCTGAGAAAATTTACAGACCACTAGTGTTGTTGTAATATTTAAATGTGTGTAATAATTTTTGTCATCATGTACTTTACAAAAATTATTAATTATCTTTTGTAATATTTTTGTTGTTAAATTCTAGTTTTAAAATAATATAATTTTATATAAATTTTATCTGTAAACTTTGAATTTATAAAACAAATCTGAGATAATTATGAGATAAAAAAATTGAAACGATAAAAAATACGTAAGAATTATAAATGTGATGTGTAATTAATTGTAAGTACCAAAATGCGAATAAAAATATGAAATTTCAAATTTGAAGTTCACTCCTCAAAACATTAAGGTAATGATTGTTTGTTTGGTTTCTAGATTTTGATTTTAGTATTTTATTTTATTTTAGGTTTTGATTTCTGATTTTTGATTTTGCAGTAGACTTTAATTTTTGGAAAATCATGAATGGTGATTTTAGATTTTTGTTTCTTGTTTTTAAAATCATAAAATAATTTTTTATTAATAGTAAATAATTTATGGGAAATTTGCCAAAACTAACCTAAAACTTGATTTTAACCCCAAAGCTATACCCACATTTGAATCAAATGCAAAACTAACCTAAAAGCATTTTGAAATTATAACTCAGCCCCTTGTGACAAAAAAAAACAGAAGCCATTTTTATGAATATAGCTCCAGTAAATCGTCTGAGTCGTCTGAAATGTTGGAAGTCGTCCGGACGACTGAATTGTAAGTTGTCTGGAACCAGTTTATCTTAAAAATAATTTATAAATTTTATAAAAAATATTTTGATGAGTGAAAAATTAAAATCATGTAGTTATAAACAGTTTTAAGTTATATAAACTAAGACATGTAATCTTATTTTAAAATATAAAAAAGCAAACACAAATAATGAAATATAGATTTTGGTTTTTGATCGTAGGTAATTTTAGTAAGAAACCAGTAGAATATGGATTTTGGTTTTACAGAAGGCATTAGTAAGATGAAGCAAAAACTAGTTTCCCAAAAAATAAGAAATCTATTTTACAGAAATCATGATTGGGTAAAGATAGTTTTTGAAAATCAAAACCTAATAAACTGAAATGGTTTTCGAACCGTAGACGTCCCTTCCTTGATCATAATTCGACAGCGCAAGTGATCAGAACAACTTCCCGCCTCAAAGACACAGTATGCTTGCGGAAAACTCTGTATCCATGAGTCGTTCATCAGTGTTCGGTCTAGTTTCTTGAAAATCAAGTAATTTTCCCTCTTATTGCTCCAAGTAAGCTCAGGCCCTTGGTAAGACATGTCCATTAGCGAACAATAGTTGGCTACATTTTGGAATCTCATTCCACTATAACTCATTTCTAAATTGCTAAATTGCGTGATCAAATAAGGCTATTAATTAAGTGCATCAAGATTAGTAAGAGACTCATTGACTTTTTTACCAGTAAATTTAAAAATTAAAAACTATCAACATTAAGATACTGTCAAATGTTTATGGAATTTTTCACAAAAGCTAGAAATTTCTCATGTGTGAGAGTTTATTTTTTCTTTTGATTGACAAGTGAGAGAATCTCACACCTGTTTTCTTCCATTATTCTATTTATTTTTATTGATGAAAGATTCATTGAGAGTTGTTCTAAGGAGTTAGAAAGTAAGTTTTATTATTACTATTACATAAAAAAAAGTGAAAACGTCATCTTCACAATAATTGCGTCGATGGTGGAGACACGCTTTTTGGTTTTAAAACACTCCGAGAAAACTTTTTATTTTAGAATTTGCAAAAACTATATATTTAAAGTTTTAAAGTATTTTTTCTAGAAGCAAAGCTTCAAATTTAACTTTAAAATTATTTGTAATTTACTCTAAAATTTTTATATTGTCAAAATTAATGTAGATCAATATTTTTCTAATAAATAACTATAACATATATAAAACATATTACAACAATATTAATTGATAAAATATTACAGTACATTATAAAATTCAAATAAAAATACATAATTAAATACTAAAATACAAGAAAAATAACATATATATTATTCCCTAAAACTATTTCTGTAATGCTTCATTTTTCAGTTACACAAAATATGTTTGGACAATATCTTAGAGATTTTGGAGGTTCCTGAGCAAATTTACAGACCACTAGTGTTGTTGTAATATTTACATGTGTGTAATAATTTTTGTCATCATGTATCTTTTAAAAAATTATTAAGTATCTTTTGTAATATTTTTGTTGTTTAATTCTAGTTTTAAATAATATATATTTTATATAAATTTTATTTATTTAATTTTATCTGTAAAATTTGAATTTATAAAACAAATCTGAGATAATTATGAGATATAAAAATTGAAATTATAAAAAAATACGTAAAAACAATCATAAATGTGATTTGTAATTATTTGTAAGTACCAAAATGCGAATAAAAATATGAAATTTCAAATTTGAAGTTCACTCCTCAAAACACTAAGGTGATGATTGTTTGTTTGGTTTCTAGATTTTGATTTTAGTTTTTGGTTTTTGGATTTTAGGTTTTGATTTCTGGTTTTTGATTTTGCAGTAGACTTTAATTTTTGGAAAATCATGAATGGTGATTTTAGATTTTGGTTTCTTTTTTTTTAAATCATAAAATAATTTTTTTATTAATAGCAAATCATTTTTATGTAAATAATATAAAATATTATGTAAATAATATAAAATATTATTATCAAGACATGTAATCTTATTTTAAAATAAAAAAGCAAACATAAATAATGGAATATAGATTTTGGTTTTTGATCGTAGGTAATTTTAGTAAGAAACCAGTAGAATAGGGATTTGGGTTTTTCAGAAGGCATTAGTAAGATGAAGCAAAAACTAGTTTCCCAAAAAAATAAGAAATCTATTTGACCGAAATCATGATCGGATAAAGATAGTTTTTGAAAATCAAAACCTAAAAACTAGTGTATAATCTACAAAAAAGTCAACCTCTAAATATAAAATTTTGAAGTTTTTTTATAGAGTAAAAACTCTATATATGAAGTTATATAGTTTCTTTTAGAGATATTTTTAGAGCATCTCCAATCCACCTCTATATTTGCTTTTATATGCTATAATAGAATAAAATATACTTCATCCCACTTCTATTTCTTCTCCTGAAATAGAGATTGATATTTTCTTTTCTATATTTAGGAGAAGAAATAGCATTCATCTATAATAGAAGGAAATTTTTTTTATTTACACAATATTCTTTTAACTTTTTGTGATTATAACTAAAAATACATGCTTATGTAGAAATACATTATTTTTACATATAAAACCAAATTACTATTTTTATATAATATTCTTAATTTTAACAGTTATAAATAAATAAAATAAATAATATTATTATTTTATATGAAAGCAATTTTTTCTTTAACAAATAATACTTAAATTTTATATTTAAAACTAAAATTATTAATTATAGTTTAATTATTAAAAACGTCCACATAGACTTTACATATTGATGACATATTTAAGTTGAACTTAAATATTGATTGATAAAACATATTAAAACAACTTAATATTCAGGTAAATTTCTTCCGGATCTACAAAGATCGTTAGAATATTGTCCAAATGACATGAAATTTGTTGATTTTATTGTTGGTTGTTTCAAATATCAGATGATGAAGAAAACCGATTCCAAATTTTTTTATGTCGATTCAAAAATATCAAAGATATAAAAAAACTCATTTCTCATTTCATAATGCATTAATGAATTATTTATGAGAAAATTATAGTAGAAATAATGGTTAGATAATGTATAATTTGTTTTATTATTTTTGTTTAATGTTTTTGTAGCAAGATGTTTAGATTTTTTTTTATATATACCCTATCGGCTGATCCAGTTGGTTTCAGGAGGAACACACTTAGTGCTACATAGTGGACTGACTATCACATTGCCTGATTCGAGTTTGGAATACCTTCCGACTAATGCCAGGGGTAGACCGATCATATGTTACGATGTACCATGTAAAACACTTGGGCCAAAGCCAAAACTCAAACTAGCTAAGTGATGATAATTTAGTTCCCAATGGAAATTAAACTCATAGCTGAAGTGAGTGTACACCAAGCCCCAAGAGATTGCCAATAGAATACCACCACTTGATTTGTTTAAATTAATTAATATTTTATTTTAATGAAAATTTTCAAAAGATATAATGAATGGGTTAATTTTCAACATTTATAAGTTAGAGAGTGTTAACAGTAAGATAAAAAAAACTTTTAAGAATATTATTCTGTAGAGGAGAAAATAGAGGAATAAATTGGAGAGAAACTCAACTCTTAGAAAAATTAGAGAAATACTCTTTAACTTTAAGTCAATCACCATGAGTTTTATGTTCCATTCTTGGAACTTCTCATAAATCCGTTAATGCTTCTGAATTATCATAAAGCCTTTACAATCGGCCTTTAGAGCCTTATTTTGAAAGCCCATAATGATAAAATTAACAAATGACAATAAGAACCCCCTAAGAAGCCTGTGGTGTCTGACAATTTTGCCAACAACGATGTCCACACACACACAGACACTAAACAATTATCATCATCACAGAGCCGTAGAGGAAACAACAGAGAAAACAGAGAATGGTGGTGTTAGGGATACAGTCTCTTCACTGGTACGTACATGGAGGATTCATGGAGAAGAAGAATAAAAAACATCTGATGAGTATTGTAAGAGCCACTGAAAGCGAAGACTCTTCTTCTTCTTCTGCACAGAGGTTCGAAATAGATAGAGATAAAGCTAGAGAAGCTCTGAAACAGCTTGACCAACAAATCGAATCTCAAGCGGATGAAAAACCAAGAACCTTCGTCAAGACATCATCGGAGGTTGTCAGAACAAGTAGCGGAGGTTCGTCATCAATGGATCCATTCATGTTTGAAGAACCACCTGAGATGTCCGGATCATTCCTCACAACTACAGCTTTTCTTCTCTTAGCTTTTACACTGTTCTATAATATTTTGTTCTTTACAGTGATAAAACCATCCATGGATGGACCAGAATCAGTTCCAGAAGCAAAGACAGTCGCTATGTCTGATTCTGAACTTGTCCAGTTTCCACTTTCGTCTTTTCCTGATAACACTTTCAAACAGTAAACCCCACAGAGTGTTTTTTTTTCTATGCTTACATAATCATAGCATTTCTTGTATTCACTAAAATGTTGTTATATCTCTAATCAAAGAGGACACAAAAAAAACTACTACAAAAGTGCAAAAGGTCTTTATATACTTATAGAGATATTGTTTGGTTTTCGAGCTGCGACAACCTAAATGAAGTCTAGTTTCTGTTGATCCAACCTCAATCTAGCATCTTCCACCTCCTTACGCAATGAGATCATAATCGATAAAATGATCCAAACTGTTTCCAAATTCTGTGTCGCTTTTGGGTCAACAAGTTTAGGAGAGACATGAAGAGTACTAGATTTTCAATCACTATGTCTTCCTTGTCTGTATCGATTCGTACACCGCCTTCAAGAATCTCCAAGTGTGTGAGTGGACAGCTGAATTCAAACAATATCACGCTGCCCATCTCAGCATGGTTGGTTGTCACGTAATCAACAGGCTGGAAATTGAAGAAGAAGAAGAAGGCAATGTGGAGAAATAGGGCTTTGATCCTTTTCATGCAAACTCTCTCATATCCCACTTTCAAAACTTTCTCAATCATTCAATCAAAAAACTGTTTTTCAACCGTGGTAGTTCTCATCATGGCTTTCCCCAAAACTTGAAGATCACCACAAAGCCTCTGGATCTACAAGCTTCTTAAACCCCATCAGGTGGAGAGGTTTTTCTAAAAGCAGATAGAGAAAATATCATCAGAGCTTCTTCTCTAGATGGAAATCCCACATCGTATGTGTGGTTGATACCGTATTGCTGCAAAATCTCTTTGTTTTCTGTGATCACTATGATCCTACCGACGGGACCAAACCAGCTTGGTCCATTAGCCAAAGCCTCAATTCCTAATCGGCCAGAAATTCCAACTATCCTTACTTGGTTGCATTCTAGGCATAACAAAGAACTTATCTTCCTAACGTGAGCCTCAATTCCAACCATGCCATCAAAATTGTTGCATTCAGTTTGTCTGAAACATCTCTGGCAATCGTTTCCTGAAATTACTATCTCAAACAGTAAACCCACAAAGTGTTTTTTTATGCTTACATAATCATAGCAGTTCTTGTATTTACTAAAACGTTTTATCTCAGGTCAAAAAACTCTATTACAAAAGTGCAAAAAGTGTTAAATACTACTTTATAAAGACATTGTTTGTTTTTCGAGCTGCAACAACCTAAACGAAGTGTCTGCATCCAACCTCAATCCAGCATCTTCCACCTCCTTACATATCTCTCTACACTTTGTCAATCTCCCAGAAGCTACACAAACGCTAATCATATCTCGAAAAATATCATAAGTTGGAGTAAAACCAGCTTCCTTGAGCTTAGAGTAGTATCTCATCGCTCTTCCCAAATCATCCAACGCCACAAACAGTCTAATGACCTACTCTATAAGCTGGAAGATCAAGAAGACAGTTTGATTCCTCCATCTCCCAAACCATACTCATCGCCTCTCTATACTTCTCTTCCGAGTACCGGCTATGTATCATCGTAGTGTACATCACAACGCTCGGCTCCCTGTTCGATTCTTTGTACCAGTCATAGAGACACTCAACGAGCTCGAACCTCCCTAGCTTCACGCATATCTTCATCACACCCGTGCAGTCTTGCTGGCTCAGTTTCAAGTCTTCTCTGTCTTCAACTCGTCGAGGAGAGCAACCACGAGATGGTACTTGTCAGGGTTCTTAGCAATCTCGAGAATCATCTTCACGTAGATACTAGAGTCCAAGACACGGTTGTTACTCTCGGCGATGAGTAAAAGCTTCCTCGCTAGGTTCAGCCACCTGCCTTCGATGCATCCTCTGATCATCGCTTCGATCACGTTCTTGCTAGCCAAGCTGTTGTCGAACTTGAGGAGCTTCAGCTCGTGGTGCTCGGCTAGGACCTGGACGGTGGAGGCGAGGAATGCGGTTATCAGGGAAGAGATGAGGATGCTTCTCCGCCCAACGGTAAGTCTGCAAGGCTCTCTCGGGTAAACCCATGTGGCCGAGCTCGCGGATGGTGGTGGAGAGGGAGCCTTTACGGAGGAAGGTGGAGCATTTGTTGAGGACGAGAGAGACGTCTGCCTCGGGGGAATGGTAAGGTTTTGATGTCTCTAGCTAAACCGATGAGAAAGCTCGGGTCTTTACACGCTTGGTTCGACGTAGAAGACTTCTTGATGCTGTGCTTTGGAGTTGGGAGGCCTAAAGGTCGTAAGCTTGTGAGGGTGAGGAAGTGGTAGAGGCCTGATTCGAACCGGTTTATCCGGTTTCTGAGGGAATCCTTTGCTGGAAAAGAGATGAGATCGCCTCGATTTCGTTTGGCTCCCAGACATCAGGTTCTTGATCTTCTTGATCTTCTTGATCTTCTTGTTCTTGGAGTGGTGGCAAGTAACGGTTGTGTGATGGGTTTCCTTAGAAACAAGTTGACACCGAAGTGAGGAGGGAGCTTGGTGCGTCGCGGGTTACGGAGATTCTTTGTGAGTTTCTTCTTCTTTGCGTAGAGTTTTGTTGTTGCTCTGATACTGCTGCTCGGTTGAAGATTCAGGTGGAAGAAGATAAGTGACGGAGAGATGATTGGACAATGCGTCATCATTCCGATAGTGAAACGAACTTAGGGTTTTCTAAATTCACAGTGAATCGAACTCGAATCTAGCTCAATTGAATCGGGAGAAGCTAGGGTTTTGAGATCGAATCGAACACGAACCTTAGTAAAGGAGTGAGCTTTAGGTTTAGAAATGATCCCACATGGTGAGTTTACGGATGTTCTCTATCTATCGAGTTTGAGATAGAGAGGACACGAGGAAGAAGAAGAAGTTTTTTCTCTTCTTTTTTGGTTAATTATTTTACCCGACCCGACCCGACCGGGCCCATATTTACACGACTCGAACTCACCCGATCAGACCGATCTGGCCTGACCCGAATCGAAAAGGCAAGAGAGAGAAAATAGTTTCGAGGATAAGAACTAGCTGCGTGGCAAGACCTTTGGAAGCATGTAGAGAGTTCCCAGCGGGGAAATAGCTGGCAGGACAAAAGCATAGGCATCTAAAACAATTAAACTACACAATGAGAACTGAGTATCTCTTTAGAGATGGTCCCCTAGAACTCGACACTGGTAAATGAGCTAATCCAGAATTCTTTTTGTTTTTAAAAGATTTTAGAATGATTTATAAATCCCAACAAAACAGGAAAATTATTTACTACGACTACAGTGTAATATTATCATTATGGCCTCCGCAAAGTTATTTTCATATGTTTGTCGTTAATGTAAAGATTATTTTTTCAAAAAAATTATCCAAATTTTTACAAATTGAAACATAACTACACAAGGTGGTCATGAATCTCATGACTTCTTTCCCCTATTCTTTAGGCCCGACTTAATGATTGTATAGAAATTGTCATTGAATGTATATACATATGTGCATGAACGTGGCCACGCCAAACTAAATCGAATAATATTCACTGGACCCCTTGAATAAAACAAGCAGAAGAGAGACAAAACTTTCGTCTATAAAGTACCCAAATTGAATTGAATTTTTTTTTGGCACAATCCAAATTGAATTAAATAAAAACTGAAGATTGCTTATACAACAAGAAAATGACAATAAATATCAACAGAAAGTTAAAATTACAACCCAAATATTCGTGAACGGAATATGTATCCACAAAAACAAAAACTACACATTATTATCATATAAGTATTGCAAAACCCCAAATCTCTCAAATAAATAAATAAATTATTTTATTCCATATACAAGCAACAAATGCCCACTATAACTGTGAAAATGCACCAAACATAAAATACCAATAAAAATGGACTTATTATATAGAACCCCCTCCAAACACCATCACATAGTTGGACTATATTCATCATATCGACTCTGCTTCCATCAACACGGCTTCTCTTGCCCCGGTGCTTTCGGTTGCGGTGACGCCTCGGAATCCCACCAAACGTGACCGGATCATGAACCCTAAGCCGCTGAGCCTCTGCGGGATTCACTACGCACTCAGGTAGAGCAACTTTGTACCTGTTCCGATCATAGCAATATGAGTACGTCATGTGTTTCCTCCTGAAAATGCTCATCTTAACCCTCTGTGATGGGCTAATCTCCTGAGCCGCACGGATATCCTCGTCCGCTCCTTCGTCACACTTAGGAAACTGTTCAATTGGGTCCACAGCGCAGCCATGAAGGACTAAGTCAGTGAGCTGCGTGACATAAGGGGCATATTTGTAGTTTACACCGTACTTGCCACCGTTAGTTGCCCATTTAGAACCGTCCCATATTGTTGTGTAGAGAGACATCGGCTTTGATGGGAAGTCACCGCCCATCGATGCTGTTCGCTTTACCTCCCTGATAGGAACATTGTCTACAAAGAATCTGCATAACACAAACAGACGTAGAATTTTGATCAGTACCCACAAAATAATAAGCTAAATAAATATTATTAATACAAAAATTAAACATTTTTGGTAAAAATAAAATCTATTTATTTTGAATAAACAGAGTTAGATTCTGTATGAGTCATCGATGCCACTTTAGTGGAGGAAATTACGATCTAGATCGATACCAAGAAAACTTTAACTCACAAAAGATAACATTTTAGCATAAAATTCCAGCTTTTGATGAACTACGTAAAGATTCTCAACATGGAATGGACCCCCAAAGGAAAACACAGCTCTGTATAGGGTCTTTGTTGATGCCAAAAATCAAAAGCTGTAAACCATTCTTGGGGGTCACAGACTTGAAACTGACAGAAACAAAAGCAAATGATGTCCCAAGCATCACAAAACTTTCCACTAGAAGAAATAAAAATTTAAATCCATCAAGAAATTTATGCATAACAAAAAAAAACATTATGCCCCACTTGAATTTTCCTTAAAAAGAAGATGACATTGAAGTATATTTAAATCAAATGGGGTCAAGAACCTGACCTCCTTTCAATATTCTAAGGTTCTTTTATTTTATTTAAGACAATCAAACAAACACAGAGAACTAATATAGAAATGGTTTTTGGAGTTTTTCATTTTAAAACTTACATGATGTGAGAATCAGACCAGAGGATACTGTACTGATGATAATCTTCAGTTGGATCAAACCAGAGATTATATCTCTCTTCTCTTCCTAAATGAGTGCTTCCATTGCCGTAAATATTTGTCTGAATCCTCCATTCTTTTCCTCTTATGTTACCAAGAAACTCAAAATCAATCTCATCATGATTCTTCTCATACATGTCTCCATTTGACATCTGAAAATATCACAAATCACAAATCATTATTTTCAAAAAAGAAAAAATATATCACAAATTTAAAAAATTATATTAAGATCTTAATCCTAATCCATATATATATATATATATATATATATATATATATATATATATATGTTTACAAAAAAAATCCCAATATAAATAGTGAAATTAATCATATTTATTAGAAAAATATAGTCCCTTTATTAATTAGTTCTAACTTCTAATCATACCCAACAACAGCTTTACACTTGAGCTAAATATTTCACTTACATAAAAGGCAACAACTACTCCAGCTGAATAATCAGAAGGTAATTTGATTGAAGCACTGAATAATCCATGTAAATAAAGATCATTTGAGACAAACCCAGAACCTGTGAAGAGAAAACAAATTAAATCATCACTAAACCGAGAAAAAGAGCAACCTGAAAACAGAGGAAAGTTTAAAAACCGTACCGGTCCTTTCATCGAGCGTTAACCGGACAGATTTGCCGTCTTTATGAACAAACAAGTTCTTGTCACCAAAAAGCTGCGTGTAACTTTCTTCAAAAGATGTGATTGGAAGGTTTTGTAGAGTGAATCCAGAAACAAAACCGGCGAACAGAGACATGAACACTAAGAAACGACTCAGAGTTTCCATTTTTAAGATGGTATCTGTAGTACCAAACGGTTCCGTGTGTCTGAGTATAGGAAAAGATTAAAGAGGAAGAGATAAGAGCTTGCGTAGGAGAGCTATATGTTTAGCCGTTTAGGTATAGAGAGAGAAAGAGGACGGGGAAAAGAGAGAGAGAAAAATGAATATGAGGTTTCCATCTGGCTTTGGGTGGGTTTATATTTTGTAATTTACGATTTTCTAAATATTTTTCTTTCCATATTCCTTTTAGTTTGTCTTTATTTTACGCGGTGACAAGATTTTAGCGAAAACTGAATAAATTAAAAATCCTAAATTGATTACAATATCTATACATTTTGGACATATTTTGTAACAAATTATCTTTTGGATACTACTTGATAATATTTTGAACTATCCAGATTTACAAATTTAAGCTACAAAAAGATATTGAAGAACATAAATAAATAACATTGTTAATTAATCGCAATTAAAAATAATATTTCCTAATATTCTCTTATGATTCGCTTTTTAGTATATAATTTAAAATATTTATTAATGTACTCACCTTTAAATACTTAGGTAATTTGCATGCCACTAAAAGTAGTTTTACGTATTAATCAATAAAATGACATTTTATCATTTTAAGTCTCGCAATTACATTAATGAGCCTAAATCTATCTTATTAAAACAGAAACATTCTGTTGGACCTAACATTTATTTTGTAAGTTTTTAAATTAAATACACTTTTATACTTTATAGTTAAACATACATTTAATCACTAATGTTCCTTTCTTTATATTACTATCCATGTTTCCAAACAATATACTTATTTCTTTATACTACGATCAGTGTTTCCAAACAATATACTTATTTCTATATACTACTATCAATGTTTTCAAACAATATATTTTTATACTACCATCAATGTTTCCAAATAATACAATAATTAATCTTAGTTATTTTATATCTATCATTTTCTCTTTAAAATTTTGTAGAAACATCATAATTTCATAAATTGAAAAATAGTGAACTTTAAAATTTCGATTATAAGATTACAAATTATGAAACTATTACAGTTTAAATCCAATTAGATTACATATCGGTCATCCATCAGTTCAATCGGTTAGTCTCGGGTTTTAGTGATTTTTTAATATGAATATTTTAAAAACATAAATTAAATTGTCAGATCTCCGGATTAACCGGTATAATCACAATCGGGTTGAATTTAAAAATACTGATTTAAATGAAAAAGTATTTTAAATACACACTCTTTAAAAATTACCAAAATATTTATTAAATTATTAGTGAAATTTTTCATCGTAAAATATTCCGCGCTTCAAAAGCGCGGGTCAAAATCTAGTACGTGTTGTAATTGATAACCATAGAATAGTTCTGAATGCGGATACAGTCGAGAGAAAAATACTCATTGCAAAATTTTAATTTGGTATAGCTAGTAATGATCCTAAAGCATTGGCATGATTACTTATTTTTGTGCGCATCAACTTTCTTTTGCTTTTTCAGACGAAAGTATACTAATACGAGATCTAAAATCTTAATTACTAACAAGATGATCTGACAAAAAAAAACAAGATGATATAAAATAAATATATCGATATATAAAAGACGTCAAAGCAAAAACAAGAGAAGCAAGAAAGCATGAAGGGCTTTGCTTCTTACACATGTGTCCCGACAAATAGTCACAGGTGCTGTGTCAGCTCTGTTCAACCAACACTTCATTTTTAAATATATATATACAGAGGTTCCAAACTCTGTAAGCAAACATGTCAAATAAACAGTAGTATTCTTACAAAATCTGAAATGTATAACTGAATAACTCTGCCTCGTGGTGTATTCTCTTTTTTTTCTTACTCATAGTGTATTCGTTAGTGTGAATTGTATTCAAACTATTGTGTCTTTATTTTTCAATTTTTTACGTGTTGTAGAGGTTTCTTTGAAGAGGGATAAAGTGCAAAAAAGAAAAGGAAAAATCATAATACAGACCGGAAAGAGAAGAATATAAATTTTAGTTGTATATCAAAAACTGTGGACCAGAGATCTCTCCTCGAAGACAAACGGGGTACATTTTAAGAAAAGGCGAATCATTAGGGTTTAAAAAACATTTTTTTTAGACTTTCGGGGTCAAAAATAAAAGGCGTATCATTGAATTTTCAGTTTTAAAATGGTGTAGTAGAATTTTTTAGTTTATTAGTCTGAAATTTCCCATAAAAGCGCATAACGGAGAAGATTAAAGTCGGATTGGTTTAGCCGTCCCAATACACCGTCCCTGACGAACATTCTCCGAAGTACCCCTTCCCGCTAAGTGAATACACGGATTTGCCATTTATTGTAGAAAACCATCTACTGGTTTTATACATAAGTCTGCACTGAGAGGTAAATGAGACATTTGAAAATTTCAACGGTAAACTTAAAAAGGTAAGCCGCTCCATAAAATAAGAATCGCGTGAGGAAACGCGGGTCTTAAAGACTGACATATGGCAATAAACGTGTGGAGCGGGAGGTCGGAAACGTAACGTTTGGCCATTTGGCGCCGCAGCTATGTGCCAATGAATGCACTAAGTAAACGGTGTTGTACCGATTACTGAACTGAACACTTTCAACGAGTAAACGTTCGCCATGTTTATTTATTTGTTTTATATTTTAGAACTGCCATGTTTTATTTCTTCTGTTGCTTTGCTGAGATAAACGGCAACAACTTACTACTGTAATCAAATGACTACAACTAAAATGTTGTTTCTTACAATTAAAACAATCAGATGATTAGAGTCGTAAGTTGTAGTCATTTGATTACAATTCATAATGATCAATTGCATATTGCAGCAGTTTTAAATTTAAGTCACTGACTTTAAACAACATACTAGATTTTGACCCGCCCTTAAAAAGGCCGGGTATATTTTTTGTTGGGAAATTATTTTACATAATAACAATTATGATTTTTGATAAATTATATATTTTAAATTTTTATGAAATTTATATTAAATCTACTTGTATGACTTATTTTTGTTATTTTCAATATGACTAAATTTATAAGACTCTAAATAATTCTAACACGTAATATGATTTTATTTATTTAAACCGAAAGTTAAACTTATTTTACACTTATTTTTTTTAATTTAAATAAAATATTTTATATCTTCAACACTCTTGTATTGAAAATTTCATTTTTGCGTTTCAAAACATTTTCTATAATTTTATTAAATTTAGTTTATGTGATTTAGTTTTTAATTTAATTGAAACTATTTTTTTAAAGAGTTGAGATAATTTAGACTCGTATTATGATTTTGTTGATTTAATCATTTGTTATTTCAACTTGATTTTACTTTGAGGTTTCATTTAATAAATGCCTACAAATAATTAATAATTTGAATGCTTTTTTGGAAATATATGGTGCAAATATTTAGAAAACAAAATTTTCAAAAAGTCTAACAACTGAATTATATTAAATAGACTTTAATGTAATTGCAAAATAATGACTTTTGATTGGTTGCAAATAATGCTGAGGAAAATATACAATCAATTTTTGTAATTACTTAAAAATTTTAGGGGCAGATTCATAAACAGTCATCTGCTTTAATAGTATAGATTACATATATTAATTTATAGTTTATAAAGTAATTTATGAATTAGGTTATTTACTATCTTTATTAATTGAATAATAATTTAAATATGAGTTATTTTGATATGTATTAGGAAATGTTTGAATATAGTTAGATACTTTAAATTTTCAAAACGTGTTATGATGTTAAACCAAGCATCCAATCCGTTTTAGATTAAAGTTTGATTTGAACAAATAACTATATTTTAAGAGTGTTAGTATGGTGTATTAATACAGAAAAAAATTACTAACAAAATCGGAAAGTAATGTTAATGCAATCTTGAGAGAATAAGATATTAAATGCTGTAATATTGTGGATTAAATGCAATAAAACGATTTTTTATATTTATGGTCAAAATTAATTAATCATTTTATGCATAAATATAGGAGTGGCAAGATTTTGTAATTAACTACAAAAATTATGGGCTAAATCCTAGTAGTGATTTTGTTTTAATAGTATAGATACAGACTACAGTTATAGTTAATAATATTAGTGGTTACTTAGGCTTCCAATGTTACAATCCACACTACAGTTAACAATAAAAATTTCTATATATACCATATATATATGTTTTTATAATTGTTAGAATCGTACCGCAGTTGTATCACTTATCCCGCACCGCTTAATGTGCTGTTATATTAGATTATTTACCTAAGAACAATACATGTTTATAATACAAAATTAATTTTTTAGATAGAATATAATGTATAATTTTAGTTGGATGGTAGTGCCGTTAAATTTAATCACAAACAGCCGCGTCTAATGGGTCCAGTACTTCACGCCTAAATAACTTTTCTCGTTGATAATAATTACATCTGAAAAACTTTTCCTACGCACAATACATATTATTAATTTATTAGCTTCATATTTGGTGGTTACGAATATATGTATTGAGACTTATCAGTAGAAGGCTGCATTGTCAAACTCACAACTAGTCCTGCTACGCAATTTAGTGCAAAAGGTAATTTCATGCTAACGTGTGCGTAATTTAGCATCAGTGCTTGTGAATCTAAAAAAATAACGGATCCCAATGTAGAATTTTTTTTTTTTGTAAACTCCCAATGTAGAATATTCACGTGAGAATTTTGCACCGATGCAATCACCAAGGATCACTTCGTCGTAAGAGCAAGTCTCAGCCGTTGAAATCACCAAGGATCACTATGGAGATCTTACATTCTCATTTTGAAACAAAAATATTCTGTTCAGGAGCATCTCAAAAAAAAAAAATATAACTTCAAATATAGAGTTTTTATCTCTAAATATTTTATTTTCTAAATTTGAAATGTAAAGTTTTGAAAAGTGAAATTTCATATTTAAAATTTCACTAATCAAAATTTCAAATTTGAAATTTCATCTTTTATTTGTATTTTAGTTCGTACAAAATATGATTTTAAGTATTTTTAATCTTTAAAATATTTATATGATTCTTAATGTACTTTTTAAATTCAAAATATGATTCTTAAGTATTCTTTAATCCTTAAAATTTTATATATCATAAATATTTCAGATTTATTTTTATAAATTAAAATTTTACATATAAAATTAAATAAAATTTTTAAAATAAGAATTATACTATTTTAGATAACAAGAATATTACAAAAAAGTTAATAAACAAACTTCTTTAGAAGGTAAACGAAGACATAATTATTACACACATATACATATTACAACAATACTAATAGTCTACAAAAAAAATTCTGGAACCTTCAAAATCTTCCTAATATTGTTCAAATAAATTTTGCTTAACCAAAGATGAATAACCAAGGGAATAATTTGATATTTTTTCTTTTATTTTAATATTTAATATTTTTTCTATTTATAATTTTAGTGTAAGATTTTTATTAACTTATATTTCTGTAATATTTTTATATATGTTCTACTTATGAAAATATAAAAATCATAAAGTACAAATTATTTTGAATTTAAATTTAAAGTTTTAATTTTAGAGAAAAACATTTTAAACTTCAAATATATAGTTTTGCAAACATTGAAATATATAGTATTTTTGGATATACTCTTAAAAAAGGGACATATCCAAAAATACTGTTTTGAATGTTTATTTTATTGTCAACTAGATTTTGGTCCATGTTTTTAAATACGAAATTTATTCTTTTATAAAACCCAATTCAAAAATATTATAAAGAAGTTAATTTTTATTTTATTTGTTTTAAAAATTTGTGATCTAATTAAATGAATAATTGTGATAATTATACTATTTCTTATATAGATAGTATGTTAATTATAAACTAAAGTAATAAATTAATACTTGTGAGATTATATTTAGATATGTGATTGGTATTGAAGCTGATAATTTTGATATGTGAGATTTTGCAAACTAAATAAAATTTGATTTTAGTTTTTTCTTGTATAAATTTACATTTAAACTTTTTGATCCGTATTTTCAGAAAGCAAGATTAGTTTTTGAGAAACTGAATAAAATTTTATTTTAGGTTTTTATATAAATTTTTGTTTAAACTTTTGATCCTACTTTTAAAAAACAAGATTAGTTTTTAAGATTTTGTTATTTTAAATTTTACTCGACTAAACTTTGAAAATTTCAGATAATTTCTATTGTAATATAAGTCTGTTTATTTAACCGTTTGTTTAATCTATTTCATCTTGATTTATTTGTAATGATTTAATCTGAAACCGAACTAAACGTGACCTGCAAAAAAAGAAGAAAAAAGCCAAAACAGCTCTTACCGCCAAGAACCAAGCTGTCACCTGAAAAAAATAACACTTATTCCGAACCCGCGACACAGCTGAGAACTAGCTGACAATAACTTCTTGTCTGAAGGCTACAACATTCACTAACCTAGCATCACTAGGAGAGTAGGAAACAAGACACACATAGGCAAGATGGTCCTCGTAAGTCACAAAGAACTGAGACGACGAGAAACGAGCAACTGCTAGGAGGAGAAGACTTATACCCTTCATAGCACAATGAATACATGTAGACCTCTCACCTGCACACTCTTAGACCGGAGAATAAAAAGATGACACAATGACTTCATGACACCAGGTACACCAGTATCTAGAAGATAGACCTCCGAACAATCACCCTTGAGACTGAAACAAACAATACAGCTACCCTTGAGATACCCGAGAAGAAAAAACACACTGACGTAGATCAACTTTCAAACCCACCCTAAATCTGAAAGATAATTAGACGACAGATAAAGCTCATAACACCATATATTGGGTTTGACGCTACTATCCGAACAATGCGCCACCACCTTCGGAATGAGATTTTCAGAAAAGTTATAGATTTATTCAAAAAAATAATTGTTGAATAGCAGGTTATTAAGAAAATTTACCTGATCTGTTTTTCTCTATTTGGTGTGGTTGCTTGATAAGGAACTGAGGATCATACCACGCAAGACGATGTTCCGACCAAGCCAAGGAGGCACAAGATATCCTACACGTCAAAGTTTTTTATTAAGCTACAATGCAACGTTTCAAGTAAATACTCTTAAATATTTGTTTCAAAAATCAATCGTCGAAAACCTTATATAATATTTTAGCAAAAAAGGAAAAAAAAAGTATATATATAAGTTTGGAGTATATAGAACTGGATCTGTTCATAATCTGTGACAACCCGTCCTGCGGAACCACCTGCCCGTAGACCCAAGCTCACAGCGCTGCAGCGCACCGACCCCAACCCCTCTATTATGAGATCTCACTATCTCCATAATTAGGTGGTTGGTGAGACTCGAACCCAGGTCCTCACCCTTTAACAGCATTCCCACAGGACAAACTGTCACCAATTGACCTGCAGATCAATTGGTGACAGCTTGTCCTGTGAGAATACTGTTAAAGGGTGAGGACCTGGGTTCGAGTCTCACCAACAACCTAATTATGGAGATAGTGAGATCTCATAATGGAGGGGTTGGGGTCGGTGCGCTGCAGCGCTGTGAACTTGGGTCCATGGGCGGGTGGTTCCACGGGACAGGTTGTCACAAACAGGACAAGCTGTCACCAATTGATCTGCAGGTCAATTGGTGACAGCTTGTCCTGTGGGAATGCTGTTAAAGGGTGAGGACCTGGGTTCGAGTCTCACCAACAACCTAATTATGAAGTTAGTGAGAACTCATAATGGAGGGGTTGGGGTCGGTGCGCTGCAGCGCTGTGAACTTGGGTCCATGGGCGGGTGGTTCCACGGGACAGGTTGTCACATAATCATTTAGATGTAAAAACTTGAAGAGTAAACATTTTTTTTGAGAAATTTTTGTTTGAAAACAGAAAAAAAGTTTGTGCTATACAAAATAAGTTAACAGTTGCCATTGTTATTAAAACTAAAATCAATGTCATTGTTGAGAGTTGGAGTTGCGTGTAAGTAACTCAAACGAAATAACATATTTGGTAGAGATATAGACAGCTAGCATATTGTTATAATATCGGGACTGTTTGATATGTATTTCTTTGTGGTTGTGAATCTGTCGTAATTTCAAATTGCCACATCATCTCTTCTGAACTTATCCAGCAATATCTCAACTCAAGTTCCCCAACCCTCGAGACAATTTTGATTTAAAAAAAAAACAACCGAGGAATGAATAATCAATCTGTGCATGATTATTTCAAAATATAATAAATGAAAAAATTTAGTTAGAATGAAAAATCATATAAATCACGAAAGTTGTTCATCTTATCCAGTACCGTGTAGCTCGTGCGGACCAAAGAAACCGGGCCCGTTATATGTGTCCTAAGAGTCAAAACATCAAATCCTCAAAGTTCGAATATGCACCTTTTAATTTTTCTTTTGGCGGGTACGAATTGAATGTATATGCTTGACAATACCTATATTATTTTATTTTTTTGAAGAAAGGCTTCAATACCTATATTGTTTCCCCCGCGATGCTTAACGTTGATTTTATGTCTTCGTGAATCGTGGTTAGTTGAAAGTGCCTTCTTAAAAGAGAAAAAAAACTGGGGGCAACACCTGTGATTGACAATGGGTCCATCCAGCCTAACAAACGGAAAACGAAAATTTAAAGATACTTTTCTCTTTACAGGAACAGTTCATATAATTGTAGACAAGTGTACAAAAACTTAACGAACTGCATAAACAACACATCGATTTTCAACTTGAGTTTAAAAATTGCAAAACACCTATTGCATTTATGTAACTTTTATAATTTGATGTATAAAATATTTATTTACTTAAGCAAGTGTTGATGGTCTAATAATAGTACACATATCAGTTTTTATGTTTGAAGATAAAATTTCTTTTTTTACAAGATGTTATTATTAAAATCAAAATTTCTAAAATTAACTCCGACTTGAATGAAGTTTTAAATTCTATAGGATTCTTAAATATATTTATTTTCTTTTATTTTTGCTTGTTTAGTTCTTACCCATCTATACATGTTCTATATTTGACAACATTTATATTTCTGATGTTACCTCTTTATGATCCTATGCAGAAACAATAATCAGTATGTAAATAGATAATTCTTGTTTACAAAGAAAGACAAAATTTAACAAAGTTGTCATTCTTAATGATATGTTAAAAGGTTGAAAGAAAAAATATTATCAGTAGTGATTAAGAAAGGCACTACAATGTGCTTTTAAGAATTGTGGCAAATTCAGTGACGGACACTGTAAGCGACCATAGATTATAATTAACCATAATGAAACCATTAAGGACATCATTATTGCTGGGACTATTTTGAGTCCTTAAAACAAAAAAAAAAGCAAAGGATGCAGGAGAGAAGCAAGGAAGAAACAGGAAGGACGTTTCTTAATTAAGAACTTTTCTCTTTGGTCCTTCTGATTTTCATGGGTCCCACCATCTAACGAAATCACTAAGAACTGCTCGATAATTATGCTTCTAATCTTATAAAATTACATCATAGCGGCAAGGTACTTTCTTACATCATTAAATAACATTTTCTATTCAATTCTTTTTGTTTGTTCCTATGGTTTACGTATTAGTTAAAAAGTTGAAGGCCTATTAGTTCACAAGACAAGCTATTTTCTTTTCAAAATACAAGCTATTTTGTCTGTCTCACATATATTCAGGGCTTTCAATTATTATTCTTAATTACTGTGTCTACTAAATTTATTTAAAACTAAAAAAGCCACGGTGAGACAAGCTCAACATTTTACTTCTTTTTTGAGAAACTCAATATTTTACTTCATCCGTTTCAATAAAAATATCATGATTCACACAAGTTCAAATAACTTTGTTTATGGGTTTCTAGTCCATACTCCACTAAGCCCATTATGACGTACACATCAGAATTACGTTCATCACATTCAAGAATACATTTTCATGCTAAGGTTACAAGAATCTAACCTAGTATTCATCATATTTCATTCTCTTTAACAATCCCGCAATCTCAGCTTCCATCTCACTTTAATGTTCTTATAATCACATTGTGGGCTCTCCAATCTCTTAAATTTTCCAGTTTCAATTCCTTTTATGTTTCTTACAAACGCACGTGGTTTCTTTTAATACATTTCTTTCGATATTTTCTGTCTTCATCTCAATCGTTCTCTTGAAACTTAATGTTTCTCTCATCGCCTTGTCTGTTTTCTTAAGAAACATTATTGATTCAGCTTTTTGTATTTTAACCATACTCTCTAAGTTGTCGAAACCATGGGTACGGTGGCGGACCCCGGATTTTTTAAAAATGTATCAATATATAATTTAAAATAAATACTTTGAGTTATGTAACTTTTTCTTTCTACCGTCAACTATTTTTAAAAAAAACTGAAACATCTTTTCAATTTCTTTTAATATTTTGCACAATCGATTCATGCTTTCTACCCAAACACATGAACTCAAATTTTAGTGAACTTCATACAATAAATTACATTTAAACATGCTCCAACAACAGAAACCAAAAAGTTAAATTTCACAGTTGGGGATTGTCCGTTTGGGAGCTGTGGAATACGCCAGAGACTCAATGGACCACTGCTTGGAAACGGAGACGGCAACAGCGCCGGACAAGAAAAGAAAGGAGCAGACATGGATGAATTTAGAGTTTTGATTACACTGCTTCAGACAATTAAATGTCCGCGTTACTTTATTCTACGTTCTTGGTTGAAATTAAATGTGTTACTGTTTGATCCAACCGATCGATGATAATTCGCTACGTTCATCGTTCGTGTAGCATTTATGCGGTCGCAAAATCAGTGAGACTGGCTGCGTTTTTGAACAAGATGATATCTAATATCTATATAAAGTCAGTGGCATTTAGATAGAAGTTTCTAAAAGACTAATTAGTTTTTTGTTTTTGAAAAGGTTTTCTTTGTTTATGGTTTTTAGGGGTGTATTAAATCTGAAATTTGAAATGATTTGATTTTAATAAGTTTTTAGATGACTGTAAGAGAATCTGAAAATTTTGATGTGATTTTTGTAAAACAAGTCTAAAATTTCATTTAAAACTACGAGATTCAGATATTTGTTTTTATAGCTAAGAAACCATTCTCAAACACTTTAGAAATACTTAAACCACATTAAAATTTCCAATTTAAATTTTGTTTAATAACAGTGAATTTTAAAGTATTTTATAAATTGATAAGTTCAATAATTCTGAATTTTAAAATGTTTTTTTAATTTATGTTTGAATAATGGTGAATCTGTCATATTAATATAAATCAGCTCAAATTCACCTCAAATTCCTAGTTGAACTCCCTTATTATAGGTTTATCATCTTCTTTGATTCTGGTATAAGCTTCGTTTTTTTTAAATTTATGCCAATGTTTAAAAAATCTGCTGTGATGAAAAACTTCGGGCGACGGAGATGTAGCTTTGTTCTTTATCACTGACGGTTAAACACAAAACTCAAGAATTCTGAGCTTTTCCTCTTTTTTTTTGGTAAGAGCTTTTCCATTTTTTCCTTCTCACTCTATATATTTTTGTTCTTCTTACTTTATACAGTATTAATTAAGCTCTCTTTGTTTGCCTAAGTCAAATAGTTTTGTAGTCGAGGTGACGATAGAAAATTCACGTCTTTCAATCCCCTGAAACATATTGTGATGTTGTTGTGTTTTTGGACAGGTTTTGATTGACTTGTAAAGAAAACTGAATCATTTTCCAGTTTTTATTTTAAAAAGATATGTGTGTTTATAGGATATGAGTTACTGAGTACATAAAGAATCTCATAAAAAGGGATATTTTGCGACTGATTTTATGTTTGATGTTTATTCACTTTGGAGAACCTGATACTCAGAGTCAAAGTTTTCAACTTCTATGTTTTTTCTTAAAGTTATTTTCTGTTTTGGCTGGGCCGCTACTCGCTAGGCATATGATTTTTTTTCCTTTTTTTGGGAAATGATGAAACATGAAACTGTATTTCATGGGTAATTTCGTCTAAATTTTTTTTTGTCATCAACTTCTGAATATATTGACACTACCTTATGATTATCTGATATACCCGTATTTCAATTTTTATACTGAATATCTTTATGTTTTATGCATAATTGTTTTGTTGTACGCTGCAGTTTTTTTGTTTCCTCTGTACCTTTTTTTTTTTGAAAAAAAGTTTCCTCTGTACCTTTCAAAAACCAGAAATAAGAGGAGAGAGCGATGATTAAGATTATGATGGTAAAAGATAAAAATCTAACTTTGACATCGTCTGATGAATTTTGCATGCATGATGCACTACTATCTTAATCTCGTTCTTCTCCCTTTATTCCTTTTAGTTAATATGGTTAATTTTACAGTTACAAAAAAGGATATGGTTAATTCTATTTGTTCAAACCTACGTTACATGGAAACGGAAGCGGGTACGTGGAAGCGGAAGCGTATGGAAGTGCAGAAGCAAAATTTTCAAAAAATTTAGGAAGCGGGTACGTGTTGGAAGCGTATATTTATATATACATATATATGTATATATATTAAATATATAAGAAATATTTATATAATTTAAGACTAAAAATCATATGATTTAAACTTAAAATAAAGCATTTATTAATTTATAATAATTTTGAAATGATTTCATATTAAAACTATAAAAATACACATAAATTAAGTTTAAAATAAATTATGATATTAATTATTTTAAAACTTCATAAATTTATTGACATAATATATTTGAATATGTGCTATATCTTTAATAAAAACATTAATGCATAAAGATAATTTATAGTATTAGTTTTAATATTTGTATATTTCTATTCTCTTTAATTTATTACTATTAAAATTTAGATTTTATATTAATTAAAAACTATGATTTTATATTTTTATGAACCATGACAATGGATTTTAAAATAGAATGGAAGCGTGATTCCAAAATGGAATCGTAAGCTTTCAACGTGTTTTTAAAAAGAATATTTTGGAAACGTTTTGGAAGCGAGATTCCGTAAGCTTCCACAAGATTCCGATTCCGATTCCGATTCCGAAGCGGGAAGCGGACATCCGATGAAGCTTCCGTGCAACCTAGGTTCAAACCTGGTTTTCAGGAACTTGTAGTCTGGCCAATAACATGTTTATTCGATTTGGTCAGAAGCCGATTAATATTTTTGTAAATCATGTTCCCCAATATTTTGTAAATTGGGTTAGCTGACCAGAACCGATGGACGTAATGGTTAGTGGTTAAATGAATCTTAATTAATTGGTTTTGCAATCTCGTTGTCTATCTATTGGTGCCATCACTTGACACCTGAAACGAAACGAAGATGACATTAGTCCTGACTTTCATGCCTAGAGTTTCAACAGTGTTAGAAGGCCGTGCCAATAATGATAACGGGTCATGGAAATAAACTTAATTATCTTGTGCCTAGAATTTCGACGATGATAGAAGGTGGGTCTAGTGCCATTAATCTTAAAGGGCCATGGAAATAAACTTAATTATCTAAACGACAAATTTGCAGGCCCAATTCAATTCATGCTGACGTGTTAGCTTTTCCTCTCCTATTATCTGACGTGGCATAACTATCACTAGAAGGGATGAAACTATTTTTTTTTTTCTTTTTGGACAACAGGGAGGACTATTCTAAGATTAGTATCATTTTAATTCGAGTGTGAAATCTTTGTTTTCACCTAGCTCTACAACTATCTTTTTCTCAGTCAAAGAATCATTGATCGGTGTTGATTTAGGACTGATAATTATACTTTTAACATAGGATATGATATTTAATGAATGAAGTTGATCTTATCTCTATAGAATATTCTATTGGACTTTTGAATTATCACTGATTGAGATAGTAATTATGAAATCGTGATTGTTTATTTAACCTTTGAGGAAAGGACGATTATGCCTAGCTAGCCTGCTTTTTGACTTGTGAAGTCTGATGAAGTCTGAACTAATAACCATTTTGTGTGAATTGTTAAAATTTATAAATGCATACTACAGAATAGGTTATAACTTACGAATACACGACTAATTTAGTTGATGAAATTAAGATGTTTTGATATAGTTTATACTGATTGCCGAGCATGTGGCCGAAGAAATAATTATAGAGTAAATACAAAAACTTGAAAAATTATATTTTACAAGATCTTTAAAATCCAAATAGAAGACGATAATTTGTAACCACCAAATGGTTTAATGATATAAAGTCAAACATGAATCTCACATGGCCGACACACATTTTTCTAGCACCACTTCCTTTGTGTGCCTTTCTTTTCCCTCCTTGTGTACTACTAAATCCATATATTCTACTTTTACACCTTTTGTGAATAAAAATACAAATTAGTGATCTTGTCGAAAATATCGTGTGTCCCTACATGAACATGGATGCTTTATTAGAATCTCACGTCGAAAACTCAAGAAAATTACCGAAACTCGCCTTATCTTTCAGTGTTTTGGTCAAAAAATGTTGGGAAATTGCACCCTATAACCATCAAAAAAACATAAACTCACTATCTAACCAAAAATACACTCTTCTCCTTATTTCTCTTCCTATCTCTCTCTACTCTCTCTCTTAAAATCTAATTTTCTTTTCTTTTTTGGTTATTTGGCAAATAAGCCCAAAAATGTATCATGGTTTTTTTGTTGGTATTGGGTCTCGAGTTAGGCCGCTAGTCCCGAGTACGAGCAGGACCGGCTTAACACAAACATGGCCCCTGGGCAAGTATTATTTTAAGACCCTATAACCAGTGGCGGAGCTAGCCGTATAGTTTAACGGGGTCACTATCATTAAATCATGAGTCAAGTGACTTTTGAGTAAATATTTTACCGGGGTCAATACACTGATTTTGTAAAATTTAACTAGTTATTTAATAGAAAATACATGTAATTTTTTTGTAATGAAATTTCATAAGGGTCAACTGACCCCCTTCCCTAAGCCTTGCCTCCGCCACTGCCTATAACTAGTTAATTTCTTAATGTCGACAAAAAGAATAATTACTTTTAATATTTTTACTCCTTGAACTTTTGAACTCACACAAACTTCACAATATGTACATAACTAACCAGATATTTTTGTAATCAAATATGCTAATGAAGATAATCAAAACCTCTAAAATTATTGGATTAAAAACGGGTCATGGGGCGGTCGCACTGACCGCCCTCCCTACTAAACCGGCTCTGAGTACGAGGCATCGAAACGGACCCGTTTTGCAAGGAATCATGATCCAGTTCATCAAGTCTGATGTGTCACACTTTAAAGAGCAGAGTTAGCTTTCTTTCTTTTTCTGGACGAAGAGCAGAGTTAGCTATAGAGGACTGACTTCAACATTACTTGTTTCTAGCAACCGCAAAATTTTCTAGAACTGATAGCTTATTATTAGAATGATATTCTTTCAATATACAATCTGGCTCTCGACTTATAATCACTTCAAGATTTGAGTATTCCATATCGATAAAAAAGCATGTTTTTCTTGTTCTGATGTACTATATGTTCAGCTTTTCCCACTTCCGAGTTTATGTGCAGTGTATGTCCTCCCTAGATAATAGAAGTATATCAAACTGCATGAATTAGTAGAAAAGGAAACAATGGTACCTCTACAACTTACTTACGACTATAAATTAATAAATATGATAAATTAATAATTTTCTTATATTATGTTCAGCTTTTTTAAAATATGGTAGAAATCAGTGGCGGTCCCAACTGAAATTTTCACTGGGTTCAAAAAGTTTTAAATGGACAATATAAGATCTCGAACGGGGGTTTAGTGGGTTCAATATACCTATTTTACCAACTATGTTAGGAGATTTCCTTGTTATTTAGGTATATTTCAAAATATATCATGATTTTTTGTGGTGTCAGATGACACCATATATTGCTTACTGGGTTCGCCCCTGGTAGAAACCAATAGGATAATAATTTTTTAAAAATTATATATATAGTTCTACAAAAATAATAAATTAAAAATATATAATTTATGTAAGTATAAAAATGTATTATTTATTTTTTATTCATGATGGAGTATATTCTTATTTCTTATATTTCAATATATTTTAATAATATTTAGTAAAATATATCTAAAAATATAAAAGTCGAATTAAAAATTTTAGTTAATATATATGTAGTAAAATTAACTAGTTTTAATTTATAAAAATAAATATAGAAATAGAGAAATATAAAAACAAAAGTTTATAAATTAATAACTCTACAAACTAACAAATTATCACAGTTCTAAGATTACTAATTTATAGAGGTTTTTACTGTAAATTCCAAACCCATCATCTCTTATAAGACATTTCCAAAAGAGTTTTTGAAAAATTACAACTACAATCATTAATACATCAAGAAGAAATATTTTCATCAATCCATTTCTCAGTTTTCAAACGCAAATCTTCAATGCATTGACTAAATATGATATATTTACACACTGTTTTTTTTTTCTTCTGGAGGTTCCTGTTAGACACGATGCTCTGTCAATGGAAAATACCCCCAATACGTTGTTTATTCACACATAGTATTTTTTGGAGCATTAGTCAACATATAGCTGAATCATGTACCAATATACAAATATACATACTTCACAAAAATGTGCGTGAAAATTCTTTGAAATTTACATATTAAAATAATACCATGTGCTTGATGATTTACAAAAGAAATTTGTTCACTTTTTAAAATTTATACACACTCCTTTGCACCAAAAACTCATGCATTTGATGCAATGTTTAAATATTATACGTGGCTTTGGAGTGGGCTCAAAGTCAGGCCCATTATATGAAGGAAAGGACAGGGGTAGTATCGCCATTACGTGGCTATCATGTTGGTATATCAAGAAAATGCCTCTGGGGCCAGATCTGCGCTTTGTCGCGATGTCATTATCACCAAGATATGCGATAGCGACAGGTACAAATTTCTATTTTCAGAGGGGAAAAACTTCCTTTTTTTTAGATAACTATGCTTTATTACACAAAAAATAATATATAACGCATTTTTCCTTGTCATGAAAAAAGATAATTAAAGTGTAAAGATAGCAACTGTTCTAATTAATTTCATGAAACCTTTAGACATGGTGACACAAAATGTTAAGATAAAACCAAGAAAACAATTAGCTAGTACTTCTTCTATTTTAATTTAATGTCGTTTTAGATTTATACAATAATTGAAAAACATAATTTTGAATGTTTTCTAAATATAACACTTTTGTCTATATTCATAATTATATTTCAACTAGATAAACAAACTAAAGAATAAAATTGATTTATTTTGTATTTTTAAAATGTATTTATTTTGTAGAAACAATTTACTTTACAACAACTTTTAATACTGAAATGTAGTATGTAATAGTTAAAAATGGTTTAAAAAAATGTAGTATGCAATAGTTATACAAAAATAGAGTGTAACTAATAAGACAAGTCTAGTGTCACAACAATTAGTTCCATTCATGATAATTTTTTGAGGAGACATGGCTTTTGTTGGATCAAATCATGAGCCATTAAGAAAAAGTTCAAAACTTTTCTTCTTCAAAGTTGGACTCAAGTTAAAGAGAGATAGAGAAACCACAAAGCAGAGAGCTACAGAGACATAAGAAAAGAAAAATGGAAAAAGGAGTTCAGAGTAAAAGTGTAAAACAACTGACATAGACGCAGAGAGAGAGAGAGAAACGTATCTGTCGAAAATCTATAAAATTCGATTCAATTTTTATTTTTACTTTTAAAAGCAACAAATCTGACCAAAGAAAGAAAAACTATATACAAAAAAAAAAGGGAAAGAGGAAAGAAGAACAAGAAGAGCTTGAAATGGAATACATTTGAATATGTTTTTGAGTCATGAAGAAGAGCTTTAGGGTTTAATAATGCAATGTTTCAATCCTTCCTTTCACAACTCATCACAGGTAATGAAAAAATTCAATTATTATTATTTTTGATTGTTAAAAAATTTCAATCTTTTCTTCTCCATGTGCGCCTCTCGAAAATTTCGGCGTTATTTAAATTGTGGTTTGTGCTTCGTTGTTCTTCTGCGCTGTTGTGTGCTCTTTCTTTGTTTGGTCAAGGCCTTGTTATTTTTTTTTGTTTGTTTGTTTGGAGTTGAGAACAGTGAACATAGCTGTGAACTCGTTCCAAGAAGAAACATCAACTAAACATTTCACGCCTGTAAAGAACCTTATGATTAGTGTCTTGTTTAATCATTTCTCTGACAATTAATTAACTGAAACCCACCCATTTCTTTAATTAATTTTTTAAGCTCTGTCGAAAACCTTCGGAAACAGAGCAAAGTTCCTTCTTTTGAGAGTTCCTCCCATGCGTTGAGAAAAAGTTTCTTGATTTCGCCAAAAAAAACTTCTCTTTTTGGTTTTCTTTGCTTAATTTGTTAATGTATTGTTGAGAATCACGCAAAACAATGTTTATGGTAAACTCTTAATCATATATCCCTACTACGCATGCTTATACGAATGCACAAATAACATTCCTCTGTCTCTCCAATTGTTTTGTAGCTCAGATATGAACTGGGCGGCACTCAACAACCCAAATCCTGAAGAAAAGGAGCCAAAAAGCAGCGATTTTTACCATCTGGGCGCTATAGATTTGCCAGAAAAACCCAGAAAGATCGATTTTTGGCGTTCTGGGCTAATGGGTTTCGCCAAGATGAAGCAGCAGCAGCAACAGCTTCAGCATTCGGTGGCGGTGAAGATGAACAGCAGCAGCAACGAGCAAGTGGGTAACAATAAAAAGGGGTCAACTTTCATACAGGAGCATCGAGCTTTGTTACCAAAAGGGTTTGATTCTGTGGACCATCTTTGTTGGGTTCATAAGCAGAGGGATCTACCAGTGGATGGATGATTCCAGCAAGGTTAGAAGAGAAGAGGTTTTGGTTAGTATGTGTGATCAGAGAGCAAGGATGCTGCAGGATCAGTTTAGTGTTAGTGTTAACCATGTCCATGCTTTGGCTATTCTCGTCTCAACGTTTCATTACCATAAGAATCCATCTGCAATTGATCAGGTCAGTGTTTTGCCTTACTAAAGGTCAAACCTTTTTGTGGAAAGTTTTCAGATTTATAATTTGAATAGTTGACTTTTCTTGAATGGCAGGGGACATTTGCGGAGTACACAGCAAGAACAGCGTTTGAGAGACCGTTGCTAAGTGGAGTGGCCTACGCAGAGAAAGTGGTGAATGCTGAGAGGGAGATGTTTGAGAGTCAGCACAATTGGGTTATAAAGACGATGGACACAGGAGAGCCTTCACCGGTCAGAGACGAGTACGCTCCTGTCATATTCTCTCAAGATAGTGTCTCTTACCTTGAGTCACTAGATATGATGTCTGGCGAGGAGGATCGTGAGAACATTCTGAGAGCTAGAGAGACAGGGGAAAGCTGTCTTGACAAGCCCTTTTAGGCTGTTGGCTTCTCATCATCTAGGAGTTGTGTTGACCTTCCCTGTCTACAAAGCTTCTCTCCCTAAAAACCCTACTGTCCAGGAGCGCATTGCAGCCACTGCAGGGTACCTTGGTGGGGCGTTTGATGTGGAGTCTCTCGTTGAGAATCTTGCTGGGTCAGCTTGCATGGTAACCAGGCGATAGTAGTGCATGTGTATGATATCACCAACGCATCGGATCCGCTTGTCATGTATGGCAATCAAGATGAAGAAGGCGATACATCTCTCTACCATGAAAGCAAGCTTGATTTTGGAGACCCTTTCAGGAAACATAAGATGATTTGCAGGTAAGATTAGGATCTTTCAATTTAAAAAAAAAACACACTTTCTTGTCTGAAACATTATTCGAAAAATGCAGGTACCTCCAGAAGGCGCCAATACCGTTGAACGTACTCACAACCGTGCCGTTGTTCTTTGGTATTTGCTTCCTTGTTGGTTACATACTTTACAGCGCAGGCGTTCACATTGTTAAAGTGGAAGATGATTTCCACGAGATGCAAGAGCTCAAAGTCCGAGCAGAAGCTGCTGATGTAGCTAAATCGCAGTTTCTCGCCACTGTGTCTCACGAGATCAGGACGCCTATGAATGGCATTCTCGGCATGCTTGCTATGCTTCTTGATACAGAGCTTAGTTCTACTCAGAGAGATTACGCTCAGACCGCGCAGATTTGTGGTAAAGCTTTGATTGCGTTGATTAACGAGGTTCTTGACCGTGCCAAGATCGAGGCTGGGAAGCTGGAGTTGGAATCTGTGCCTTTTGATATCCGTTCGATACTAGATGATGTTCTTTCTCTGTTCTCTGAGGAGTCAAGGAACAAAGGCATTGAGGTATTAAAGAGTGTATAAATAAAGAGAAAGCCTTTTTTTTTGTTTGTAGTAGTAATTGCTGTTTACTAACTTCTTGATTATTTTTTGAATTTGGCAGCTTGCGGTTTTTGTTTCAGACAGGGTGCCAGAGATAGTCAAAGGAGACTCAGGGAGATTCAGACAGATCATCATAAACCTTGTCGGAAACTCTGTTAAAGTAAGTTCCTTTCCTCCTATGTTCTTGTCTAGGTTCGGGTAGTTCGGTTTTTGAAAATCCTACCAAAGTTTGATTTCGGTTTATATTTTGTTAAAATTTCAGAAAAGTTCGGTTTAGATTTTTGGTTTGGTTGTAGTTTTTTAATTGTTTTTTTAAGAAAACCAAAGTAACTGATTTCTGTTAATTTTGTTAAAATTTCAGAAAAGTTCGGTTTAGATTTTTGGTTTGGTTGTAGTTTTTTAATTTTTTTCAAGAAAACCAAAGTAACTGATTGCTGTTAGTTTTGTTAAAATTTCAGAAAAGTTCGGTTTAGATTTTTGGTTTGGTTGTAGTTTTTTAATTTTTTTTTAAGAAAACCAAAGTAGCTGATTGCTGTTAGTTTTGTTAAAATTTCAGAAAAGTTCGGTTTAGATTTTTGGTTTGGTTGTAGTTTTTTAATTTTTTTTTAAGAAAACCAAAGTAGCTGATTGCTGTTAGTTTTGTTAAAATTTCAGAAAAGTTCGGTTTAGATTTTTGGTTTGGTTGTAGTTTTTTAATTTTTTTTAAGAAAACCAAAGTAACTGATTGCTGAACCGAAAACCAAACTTATTTTAAAACTTACCGAATCGAACCGAACTCCTAACCAAAATTTAGGTTCGGTTAGGCTCAAAACGCGAGCCCTATTAATCTTGTCCCCTGTAGAAGTAGATTGTTGTTTTGATCAAGATGTTGTCTTTTTTTCTTTTGACACAGTTTACAGAGAAAGGACATATCTTTGTTAAAGTCCATCTTGCGGAACAAGCAAAAGATGGAGCTGAGTCTAACGGAGTAGTGTGTGAAGATATGATTGTTGCTTCCAAACCGTCGAGTTACAACACACTGAGCGGTTACGAAGCTGCTGATGGTCGAAACAGCTGGGACTCATTCAAGCACTTGGTCTCCGAGGAGGAGCTGTTGTTGTCAGAGTTCGACACTTCTTCCAGTAACGTCAGGCTTATGGTTTCTATCGAAGACACAGGTATTGGAATCCCTCTAGCTGCGCAGGGCCGTGTCTTTATGCCGTTTATGCAAGCGGACAGCTCCACTTCGAGAACCTACGGAGGTACTGGGATTGGTTTGAGCATAAGCAAGTGTCTGGTCGAGCTTATGCGCGGTCAGATAAGTTTCGTGAGCCGTCCACGTATTGGAAGCACGTTCTGGTTCACTGCTGTGTTTGACAAGTGTGAGAAATGCAGTCTGAAGAAGCCTACCGTTGAGAATCTTCCTTCTAGTTTTAGAGGGATGAGAGCTATTGTTGTTGATGCTAAGCCTGTTAGAGCTGCTGTGACTAGGTATCATATGAAAAGACTTGGGATCAATGTTGATGTCATGACAAGTCTCAGAACAGCTGTTTCTAGTGTTACTGGAAGAAACGGTTCTTCTCCTCTTCCATTAGGGTAAGTAAAGGGTTTCAATCTTTTTTTCTTCTATTCAGTTGTGTTGGGGGTTCCATCTAAAGCTTCAATCTTTTTGCAGAACAACGAAACTAGATATGATCTTGGTGGAGAAGGACTCATGGATATCTACTGAAGATATAGACTCGGAGATACGTCAGATGAACTCAAGAACCAACGGAAACGTGCATCACAAGACACCGAAACTCGCTCTTTTCGCAACGAACATCACCAACTCGGAGTTCGACAGAGCTAAATCAGCAGGGTTTGCTGATACCGGTGATAATGAAGCCGTTGAGGGCAAGCATGATCGGCGCGTGTCTACAGCAAGTTCTTGAGCTGAGGAAGACGAGACAGCAGCATCCTGAGGGATCATCACCGGCAACGCTCAAGAGTTTGCTTACAGGGAAGAAGATTCTTGTGGTTGATGATAATATGGTGAACAGGAGAGTAGCTGCAGGAGCTCTGAAGAAGTTTGGAGCAGAGGTGGTGTGTGCAGAGAGTGGTCAAGTTGCTTTGGGTTTGCTTCAGATTCCACACAGTTTCGATGCTTGCTTCATGGATATTCAAATGCCACAGATGGACGGGTAAGTCTTTAAACCGGGTCATTTGGTTTTTGGTTAGTTCGGTTCAGCGTAAATTTTACCGAAATAATAATAACCTAAAATAAAGTTTGATTCTGTTATAGTTTGGTTTTTGAAAATCCTACTTGAGTGTTTGATTTTTGTTATATTTTGGTTTAATTTGTTAAAATTTCGGATAAGTTAGGTTAAATTTGGTTAGTTCAATTTGAAAGTTAGTTAGTTTGGGTTTTGTGTATGGTTTGGTTAGTTTTTCTTTCTTAAGATAACCGAAGTAACAGATTGCCGAATTGAACTCCTAACCAAAAATTTTGGTTCGGTTCGGTTCAAAATTTCAGCCCTAATTTAAACTCATTAGCGTTGGTCTTGTACTGCTTGGTTTAGATTCGGTTTAACTCTTGTTTTGTTCTCAGGTTTGAAGCGACTCGTCAGATAAGGATGATGGAGAAGGAAGCTAAAGAAAAAACGAAGCTGGAGTGGCATTTACCGATTCTAGCCATGACGGCTGATGTGATCCACGCGACATACGAGGAGTGTCTGAAAAGTGGAATGGATGGTTATGTCTCTAAACCATTCGAAGAAGAGAATCTCTACAAGTCTGTGGCCAAATCATTCAAAGCTAACCCAATCTCAGATTTATCATGTAGCCAAAGTTGAAGAAGAAGAAGAAAAGGAAAGAAGAGTAAGCTCTTTTATGATCATCGTGTCGGCAAAACAAACATGCAACTTGGTTGGTTCGAGTGTACATATAGGGTTCAGAGATTTTGAGAGTTTGCTTTTGACCAGTAATAGTAATGTTTGTGAAACGACGGTTCAGGTGTTGATATTAATCCTTACCGGAGTTCGATTTGTACCGAATCCTTTTTGTTTTTTATTTTATTTATTTTAAGACATACTAATAAATATGGATCCATTCGGTATAATAGTACAACAAACGTCTTTATACATGTACATACCCAAAAACTTGGAGGATGACAAAAAAAAAAATCTCATAAACTTAAGTTAGAAGTGGGACCTGTAGAAAAATTGAGATTTCCCTCAAAACCGTAAAATCAAGTTTTCTCGCTAAAATCATTAATCGAGTTTTTCTGTAAAAACCGTAAAATTAAAATTTCCAACCAAAATCATAAAATCGAATTTTTGAGTTTTTCCGCCAAAACCGTAAAATCGAAATTTACCGCTAAAACCGTAAAATCAATTTTTCTCGCCAAAATCATATCTATGCTTTTGAATTCAACAAAACATAATGAAATTATGTTAAAATTGATTTTTTGGATGCTAAGACTGATTTTGTATTTGGACTTTTGCGAAAGGCCCATTTGAAATTGGCCAATTTGGTTTGGACAATCTGGATTTTGACCATTCGGGATTAAAAAGATGTAATGTCCAATAAACTGTTTGTCCACTTAGACATGCCCATTTGACATCCCTGCTGGGAATATACCCAAGGAACTTACCCATTTGCCTAGGCTTAAGAAACTCGATGTGTCCAACAACAATATCTCCTGCGGTGTGCCAAAGTTCAGGGGCAGTGTGACATTGGTGACTACTGGTAACGGTAACCTCGGAAAGGATGGAGGAGGTTGTGGCGTAAGTTCTAAGAAATCAAGAAATGTGAAGATAATTGTTGTTTTGGTTGTTGCTGCATTGTGTCTCGTTGGATTCGGTGTTTGCCTCTACGCCAAGAAGAGAAGGAGACCCGCCGCTAAAGTTCAAAGCCCAAACACTAACATGGTGATTCATCCGCATCACTATGGCGACAGTGATGCGATTAAACTCACTGTTGCAGCATCTAGTCTCAACAATGGGTGAGGAGGAGAAGGAACAGAGAGCTCTTACAGTCAGAGCGGAAGCGCCAACAGTGACATACACGCAGTGTTGTCCCAAACTTCATACGGACCCTGTTCAAAAAGACATTCTTTAATAATCTGAAATAATTTAGACTTTTTTTACAAAATATCATTATAATATAAAATAAATATATCGATTTAATTATTTTATATCTAAATAACACTATTTTCTGAGTTTTAATGCAAAATCATCGATCAAATCATCAAATTTGATCACTTTTCTAGCCATTCTTTTAGTTTTTCAGGTTTTTTTTTATGTTTATTATATCCAAATTAGAAATTATAATCTATAAATATAATAGAGTAACAAAATCTAGATACTAGTTAGACAAAAAGACAAGGCACTCTTTTTTTTCTTGTCTACAAAAGTTGTAGGCTAGATTTTTTTGCTTTGTGTTTGCTATTTTTTTCTTAAAAAACGGTGAAGAAAATATATATTTTTCTTCCTATAATCACTAATTGATAATTTTTTTCCTAAACATAATGAAATTAAAATATTGACTTTCTATACTACAATTGAATATTCAAACACACATCAACAACTATTTCTTACTTTCCAAAATATATAAGTGATATAAATACTAATAACTTCATAATCCATTGCATTTTTAGTTGGTTATAGAAACAAAATAAAGAATTGTAATTTATATTTATTGGTTATAACTATGAAAATTAAATTCAAATATAGTTAATCTTATATTTTATAAATATATGCTTTTAAATTTAAAATATAACTATTACTTAAAAAATTATGGATCCTATTCGACCGCTCCACTTGCACGTGCTAACTTGGTTATATCCATATAGGTTTTGAGGAGTGTGACTAACAACTTCAGCCAAGAGAATATCCTCGGGAAAGGCGGTTTCGGTGTAGTTTACAAAGGTGAATTCCATGATGGAACTAAAATAGTTGTCAAGAGGATGGAGTCTTCTTCGGTTGTGAGTGGTAAGGGTATAGACTATGATCTTGTTGCGCTCTAGAGTACTGCCTTGATGGCCAACGGTATAGACTATGATCTTCCCCTTCCGCAGGCGGTTAAGAAGTGGCAAGCTTCTGAGGGGCTTAGCCAAACGGGAGATGACTCTGGTTCATACTAATTATATGTTGTTTAGTTTGATGCATATGCCTTTTTGAAACTGCCCAAAACATCAAGAGTAGGGTTTAAGTAAAAATTGATTCGTAGCATGTTGAGTCGTTAACTTTTCTATATCTATTATATAAAGCTTGGTTTTTCAAAGTTACTAATTAACATGATCGCGACACATGGCAATTAAAAATTTAAGATTGTGACATGTGTTAATATATCTCATAATTAAAAACTTTATTATAAATATTATTAATAGTAATTTTCCATTTTTAAAATTATAAACAAAATATTTAAGATTGTGACGTGTGTTAATCTTTCTCATAATTAAAACTAATTATAAATATTATTAATAGTAATTTTCCATTTTTTAAATTCTAAACAAAAGATAATTGTAAAAGATTATTTGATAGTAATTTTGCTTCTAATATTTTTACATGTGTTTAAATATATAATGATTAAAAATATATGTACTTATATAATAAAAACGAATTTTGAATAATCTAATTGTAAATATTTTTTAATAGTTAAACATTATTTAATATTATTTTTTCAGAATTTTTCCTTCTTTAAGATTGTGACATGTGTTAATCTATCTCATAATTAAAAATCTTATTATAAATATTATTAATAGTAATTTTCCAATTTTAAAATTCTAAACAAAATATAATATTGTACAAACTGATTTTAGTTTAAAACACATGTCAAAATTATTAATTAACATAATTGTGACACATGACAGTTATATATTTAAATTTTGATATTTGTTAAAATATTTCATAATTAAATATATATATATATATATATACACACAATAATTTTAAAAAAATTTAAAATTCTAAACAAAAGATAATTGTAAAATATTATTTTATAATTAATTTTTATAATATTTTTACATGTGTTTAAATATATAATGATTAAAATATATATGTACTTATATAATAAATACGAATTTTGAATAATCTAATTGTAAAAATTATTTAATAGTTAAAATTCATTTAATATTAATTGTTTCAGAATTTTTCTTTTTTTCCAGAATTCTAAACAAATTTCTTTTCTTACTATAATAAAGTTTGGTTCTTCAAAGTTAGTAATTAACACGATCGCGACATATGTCAATTAAAACTTTAAGATTGTGACAAGTGTTTTAAACTAAAATCAATTTGTAAAATATTTAACACTAATTTTTCATTTTCTAAAATCATAAAGGAAAAATAAATGTATATAATATTTAATCGTAATTATCCTTTTTTAAAAAGCTTAAACCAAAAAAATTGTAAAAAATATTGATTAATGTTAATTTCCTTTATTGAAATCATGAAGAAAAGATAACTGTAAAAAATAAAAAAAACTGTCAAGAAGTATTTGATAGTAATTATATTTTTTGGAAAAATCTTAGACAAATGAAACTTTATTTTTCAAAGTTACTAATTAACATGATCGCGACACATGATACTTAAAAGTTTAAAATTGTGACATGTGTTTTAAACAAAAATCAGTTTGTACAATATTTAATATTTTTTGATACTTTTTACTTTTATGTTAATAACATGTATTAGAAAAACATGTTCAAAAGAGATGAAAATTACGAAATAAAAGAAGATAGAGAAAAAAAATAATTTAGTAAATGACATTTCTTTACCAAAATTTAGGATAAAATGTGCATTAAAAACTAGTAGTAAATAGAAAAATAGTATTTTAATTAAAAAATAATTTATTATTAAATAAATTATTTTACAAATATTTTTCCTAAAGTATTTTAAAATAGAATTTATCTTAAAATTACTACTAAATATTTTAAAATTTAACTATAATATTTAATAATTTTGAAATATTTTTTTAGAAATTAATTTTATAGTTTAATAGTATATATATTTTAAATTATAAAATATTCTAACAAATTTCACAATATTTATAATAAAAATATCATCAAATATTATTTTGCAATTATATGTTGTTTAAAATTTTAAAAATAGAAATTACTATTAAATAATATTTATGATAAACTATTAACAGGAATTATTTTTGTTATCTTAGTATATATTTATTTATTTATGAGATAATTTAACTCATATCACATTTTTAAATATATAATTGTCATGTGTCACAACCATGTTACCCATTAATTTTGAAAAAACTAGGCTCAATATAATATTTTATGATAAGATTTCATTAAAATTTTAGAAAAAGAAAATTAGTATTAAATAAATTATTTTTCAAATCTGTTTTTTTCTGTTAATTGAAAAAGGAAAATTTCTTCAAGTTACTATTAAATAATTTTAAATTTGTTTTCTAATAATTTTTAAAATTAGTTGTTTCAAACTTCGTTTATTTTATTTTCATGGTACATATATTTTTAATCATTACATATTTAAAACACATGTCATAATATTATAAAACAAATTGTTATCAAATAATATTTTGCAATTATATTTTGGTTAGGGTTTCAAAAATGCAAAATTACTATTAAATAATATTAATAATTACTTTCTAAAAATTTTGTTTTGGTTATTATCTTAGTATATATTCTTTTAATTATGATATATATTAGAACAAGTCACATTTTAAATATATAATTTCCATCATATTAATTATCAACTTTGAAGAACCAAGCAACTTAAAAAATTATTAACAAAATTAAATTATAAAATTCGACAATATAATAAATTATTTAATAAAAATCATGAATAAAAACTATCTATTAAATAAATAAATAAAAAAAATTCATCTATTTATCATGATTATAAAATAAAATTTTAACTTGAACTTATGTAAAATTTTTAATTATAAAATAAATTTCACACAAGATATGCAAATCAATCATAAAATTATAATAAAATAATTATTACTTTATGTTCTTTATTAAATTAAAACATCAAAAATTAATTACTATGGATCATTCACATACGAGATGGGCTAAATGATGAGCTAATGAGAAAGGTCGTATTGAAAGCTAAACTGGTTTTGGATATAAATTTATGATTGAAGGCAACAATGACAATCTAATACTATAAAGTAAAGTTGTCTCTCTCAAGGTGAGGACACGTTACTAATTCAGTGCAAGAGAAGGCGACACGTGTCCCACTCTACAAAACTCACCGTTTCATTAAAGGAGTGGGGCTATACGGTTTGTCATTTTAGCTGTCAAAACAAAAAGCCCAACCCATATCAAATGCATCGATCTTCTTCCAGAAACGATTACTAAGGTTCACCCTCTTCTTCGATCTCTGCTTATGTAAACTAAACTGCCAATGGAGTTCCGGTAGGGTTCTATGAGACGTACCTGCATAATGAATCCCTGGATCGAGCTTACTTTCGTGACTTTTCATCTGAGTTTAATCTCCTCTGAACCATTACGGAATGAAATTATTAATTGCAATTAACGACGTGATTAACTTCTTCGATCCCCTTCAACCACCATTCCTCATTCATTGCATCTTCCCTCTCTACAGGCGGTGATAAAAAGGCAAGTCTTTTTCCTTGAACATCATCCTCACAAATCCTTAAAAACTCTTGCAACTTCTTTTATATTCCTGCTTGATGCTACTGTAATTCCAGTGTTACCAATTATCGATTATCGTTGTTTTGAAAAGCAAAAATCTAGTGTAAAATTCAGAATTATCAAAAAAAAAAGGTCAATAAATCTTTAATTTTTTTTTTTTGTCACGCAACTACTTCATTCATTTAATTAGTTTGGTGGTGGCATTAAGACAGCCTCACCCACCTCTTGTACAGCCACAGACAAAGCCTGTTTTGAATAAATCTTTAATTTATCTAATTGAATTTGTTGATTTTGTTTCTGTTTTTTCATGTTCTGCAGTCGACCCTGATGCCTATCCACCGTGAACTGGATACTGCATCTATAGATATGAAGCTTATCGAGGATTTTTGGTTTTACACTGCCTTTGCAAGTTTTTTCGTATTACAAATCCTTTAGGACAAAAACATCTAGAAGATGACTGTTGCCAATATTCACCTCGCCTACTTGAAGACAAGAAGTTGTAAGGAGCCGGAAGGATACACGACTTCTGAGTTTTTGGGAAGCTAGAAACGTGAAGAAAGGAGGAGAGCTGATGGGTGCTTAAAGTGGTGTCCGTTGATGTGAAGGTAATCATTATTAACACATGATTTCCAGATTTTTATTTGGTGTCATGTTTTGTTGTAATGCGTATTTTGGTTATTCTTTTAACCAAGTTTGATTACTCTGGTTATGGTTTATAGCTGTTGGTTACTCACCTGTGCATTTCCATGTTTTACAGAATATTGACAAGATCGGTGCAGTAACATGTCATGTATTAGTGACTCATATAAGTATAAAATCATATTTTTCTTTAGTCTGACTACTTTCGGTGCATTCGCTTTCTTTGCCTCACTTTTTATTATGAGTGGTTGATTAACAGCACTTCTCACAAGAGTGGTTAATATGCAATTAATTACTTTCAAGGTTTTTGAATGCGGTTGTAAACTATTTTGCTGGTCTTTCAGGGAACTGCAGTTGAAGTAGGTTAATTTTTCATGGACGGCAGCTCCGGGAACTCAGCAAATTGAACCCTATTCGGGTTTCATTGAACATCTGAACAAATTTGTTGCATAACTTGCCAATAAACAAGTGGACAAGGCTGTCATGGGTTGCCAACAAATTTGTTGCATAAACTTGCCAATAAACAAATTTGATATCTATGATGTGTCTGAAATGGGTTGCTTTCGCGGGGGTTTCCTAGAGTCTGGTGATATAATGTGTCAAGTTATTGTTGAATATCTTCAAAAACAACTGAACTTGACGTTCTGCTGTTAAAGTCTGACCATATCTAAACTCATGAATAAAAACTACTTTGATTTGAGAGGGCGAAACAACGAGAAAAACTTAAATATACATTTCAATTTTCTATGTGATACCACTTGCATCATCCACGATCTTTACACTAATCTATCTTAGACATAAAACACCATGGTTAGAAGACTTACTTAAGGCCTGATATAACCACAACATCATCACTTGTTCATAGGAATGAAACAAAACAACACAACCACAGATATAATAAAAACCCTGAAATATTTCAGCTCCGGAACTCAGAATAACCATACATCATCATGTAGTTGTTGGCTTCAGCCACAAACACATCACAAACTAATAAAAAAGAACAAACACTTTAAACCAAGACAGCCACCGACATCTCAAATCAGCAACAAGCAGTCAAGCAGCAAACTATGCACAAAGAATAGCAACTATGAACAAAGAAAGCAGAGTAAGAACAATACAGATATAACAAACATAATAAATAACACCGTGATCATACTATTGATAGTTAATACAACCAAATATTACCGCCTAAAATTACAGACAACAACAAATTATGAAAACCTAGCAAAGTAAACATCAAATTACATCCCCCAGCCCTAGAACGTTCAAGAGTCTCATATGCATATGTATGAGAGAAGTCGCTTTCATATTGGTTTAGCTTTGTAGGTACTATTTGAAGGTCTCAAGCCTTACAGTTACAGGTGTTCAAATCTTCTTGCAGCTCGAAATCTACTGAACTGTGGATGGACTTGCAGGACCATCACAACTCCCCGATGATTGGAACTAAGCCTTGGATGATACTAGGAGATTTCAACGAAACTTTGGATATGGATGAGCACTCTAACTTTGATAGCTCCCCATCAGTATCCCTGGGAATGAAGAGATTTCAGGACATGGTTAACCACTGCTCCTTAATAGACATGGCTTACCAAGGCCCTCTCTTTACGTGGAGTAATAAAAGAGGGAATGATCTTATATCAAAGAAACTGGATCGTGTGCTCGTCAACGATGTTTGGAACCAGAGGTATGCTCGGGCCTACTCTGTTTTTGAAGCTGGTGGCTGCTCTGATCACTTGAGATGTCGTATCCATATCACAACGCCGGAAAACCGCAGAAAATGTAAGCCATTCAAATTTGTGAATGCAGTCACCTCCCTTGAAGAATTCCTACCTAAAGTGAAAGAGTTCTGGTCGGAAACAGAGCAAATTTTTCTCTCAACATCCTCATTATTCCGCTTCTCAAAGAAGCTCAAGGGATTAAAACCAGTGATCAGGAACCTGGCGAAGGAACAAATGGGAAATTTAATACGGAAATCCAAAGAGGCTCACGATGACCTCTGTGAAAAACAGGAGAGGAACCTTAAATCACCATCACCTCAGAACCAAGAATTGGAAAGTGAAGCACTCACAAGATGGGAAAAAGTTGCGGGATTGGAAGAAAGCTTCCTCAAGCAGAGGTCAAAACTACACTGGTTGAGGATTGGGGATCAAAATAATAAAACTTATCATAGAGCCATTGCTACCCGTGAGGCAGTAAATGGTATCAGAGAGATTCGCTGCAGAGATGGAAGGGTGGTAACTGATGAAATTGGTATCATGGAGGAAGCTGAGGGATTCTTTCGGGAATTTCTCCAATACCAACCTGAAGATTACACAGGAATGGATGTCACGCAATTGCAGGACCTCCTATCTTTTCGATGCTCAGACCAGGATGCTCAGTCTCTGCTTCAGCGAGTAACGCGTGAGGAAATCAGAGAAGTGTTGTTTGCTATGCCAAGTAATAAGTCACCAGGCCCCGATGGATTCAATGCAGAGTTTTACAAAGCAACATGGGATATTATTGGCCCTGAGTTTGTTATAGCAGTTCAGGCGTTTTTTGAGAAAGGTTTCCTTCCAAAGGGAATCAACTCAACTATTCTAGCACTGATTCCAAAAAGAACAGATGCTACGGAAATGAAAGATTACAGGCCGATATCATGCTGCAACGTTATTTACAAAGTCATCTCCAAGCTTATTGCGAACAGACTTAAACAGCTCCTTCCGCAGTTTATCTCAGCAAACCAGTCAGCTTTTGTAAGCGAGAGACTCTTGATAGAAAATCTCTTACTTGCTACTGAAATCGTCAAAGATTACCATAAGGAGAACATATCATCTCGGTGTGCAATCAAGATTGATATTTCGAAGGCATTCGATTCTGTGCAATGGCCTTTTCTCCTTAATACCCTCAGTGCAATGAACTTCCCGCCGCAGTTCATACACTGGATCTCATTATGTATATCTACTCCATCTTTCTCGGTTCAGATTAATGGAGAGTTGGCTGGTTATTTTCAAAGTAAGAGAGGACTAAGGCAAGGTTGTCCACTCTCCCCGTATCTGTTTGTTATTGTCATGGACGTTCTCTCAAAACTCCTGGACAAGGCCGCAAGCACACAAAGATTTGGCTATCATCCTCGCTGCAAGAACCTTGGACTGACCCACCTGACATTCGCAGATGATCTCATGGTGGTTACAGATGGGAAGATGCGTTTCATGGAAGGCATAGTCGATGTCTTTGATAAATTTGCCAAATACTCAGGTCTGAGAATCAGTATGGAAAAATCGACTATGTACCTAGGAGGTGTAACAGAGGATATCAAACTGGAGATGGAGACAAAATTCAAATTCAAAGCAGATCAACTCCCGGTCCGCTATTTGGGTTTACCTCTGACTACCAAAAGTATGAGCAGTAACGACTACAAACCCCTCCTTGAGACGATCAGACAACGTATAGGATCCTGGAAAAACCGGTTTCTATCTTATGCTGGCAGACTAGAGCTTCTTAGCTCAGTTCTTTGGAGCATCTCCAGTTTCTGGTTATCAGCGTTCCGACTACCGACGGCGTGTATTCGAGAAATTGATAAGCTCTGCTCAGCGTTCTTATGGTCAGGAAGCGACCTTAACCCACATAAAGCAAAGCTGTCTTGGGAAGAAGTATGTCGGCCAAGAGAGGAAGGCGGACTGGGCTTGCGCTCATTAACTGAAATGAACAATGTCACCGTCCTAAAGCTGTTCTGGAGATTAATATCAAACAAGTCATCACTTTGGGTAAGATGGATCATCTCCACCATCCTCAAGAATGAATCCATTTGGTCTGTGAAAGATAATGATCAAAAGGGATCATGGATGTGGCGGAAAATTCTGAAGATTCGAGGACTGGCGCGACAATTCTGCAAAGTTGAAGTGCACAATGGAGTAAATACTTCTTTCTGGTATGATCAGTGGTCTCCTTTAGGCTGTTTGATGGACATGTGTGGACCTCATGGTCAGATAGATACGGGTATCAGGCAGCATGATACGGTGCATACGGCGTTGATGAAGAGAAGAAGAAGAAACCATCGCTCTGAAGGGCTTATAAACATTGAACAACAACTCCGCTCGATTCCTCAATCTGACGCGGAGGATGTTGTTCTTTGGAAGGGGAAACAAGATGTGTATAAAGCTCAGTTTTCCACTCGTGATACTTGGGAAAACATTAGACAGACAAGGGCGGCTGTTGCTTGGCACAAGGGAATTTGGTTCAATCATGCTACACCGAAACATCGGTTCTGTACCTGGCTTGCTACCCGTAACCGGCTCACTACTGGGGATCGAATGGCAGCTTGGAACACAGGGTCTGATGGGAAATGTGTACTATGTTCACAGGGTTTGATGGAAACTCGCAATCACCTCTTCTTTGAATGTGATTATTCTTCGTCGTATGGAGCAAGCTGATGACAAACATAATGGGGGTGGATTACTCTGCAACGTGGAATGATGTCTTGTGTTTCACGTCAAGGTCAAGATGTACTCGAATCGGGAGCTTTCTTGCTCGATACACTTTCCAGGCAACAGTCTACATGATTTGGCGGGAACGTAACTCACGGAGGCATGGACAGCACCCACGATCTTCTGAGGTTCTCTTTTCGGATACTGGATAGACTCATCAAGAACAGAATCATGTCTCTTAGACCTCTCGACAAGAGACTTGACAAGGCTTTCCAAACTTGGGTTGTAATGGTCCAAACTTAGTTATTTCTCCTTCCTTTAAACACAGTTAGAAACAAAGTAGCTCATTGCTGTAACCAAGTTTATTTTTCTTTTGAATCTAATTTAACATTTCATTCAAAAAAAAAAAGAAATCTACTGAACTGGATGATCTAGAGAGAAGTGACTTAGCTACCATGAATCTGAGAAGAATCAGCTTCTTTTATTATTTTTGAAAAGTTGTGTTCTGCCAAATAGTGTAAACAAAATATGTTTTAATTTTTAATCTCGATTCTAAGGAATTTTTTCGGCTTATATATATTTTCGTTTTGCGTCAAAAGGCTCTATTACTCAATTTTTTTTCTTGGATTATATAAGAGAATGTTATATCATTTGTGTATGTTTTATAAGTATTATAATCTTCCAAATGAAAAGAAAAGTATTCTTCATATTTTTGTCTCGATTTGAAGGCATCCCTTTTGTCTAATTTAGGTGTTAGTTAGAATGCTACAAGATAAGGACTCACAGAGGAGAATGCTACAAGTATACATATCTCTCTTTGTAAAATGTAGTAACACTATATCCAATTATTACAAATTACTAGGGATTGGCCCGCCCTACGGGCGGATGAATTTACACTAAAACTATTTTATAAAATATATTTTAATTTTATAAAACAATTAAATATTTACTTTATAGTGAAAATAATAAATATATCATGTTTTTATTGTAAAATCAAATTGTAAGTTTTATTTAAATTCTGTTGGATTGAGTTGAAAAAATTAGTAGCATTGTTTTTTTGTTAGAAAACACAAAATTTTTAAATAAAAAAAGGAAATTTAATGATTTATATTTTTCCTATTTGAGTTATATTTCAATTTGATATACTTAGAATAAAGTCTAAAGTAAAAGTAACTATTTTTTAAAAAATCTAAGATTATCAGATTTAATATTTTTACAATAACTGATTTTCTCACGATAATAAATTAATACACTCACCTCTAAGCTGAATCAACTAAAAGTAAAAAGTTAAAAGTTATATTTTAAAGTATTATATTAATAGTTTTAATAATGTCATAAATAAGAATTATCATATATTATGTAACAACAAAAGATGTTTCATAATATATGTTTGTTTTTTTATATTAGACTTAAATTTATAATGTTTTTCCAAAAATTCTTACTGTTTTACTAATTATGTTTTGTAAATTATTTTAGCATTTGTTGAATGTTTTTTAATAGAAAAATATTTGTTGGAAGTTTCGCTCATGCTATTTGAAAATATTTAAGTTATATATTATAAAGTATTACTTTTTAGCAAAATTTTACTTAGAGTTTCATATTCTATCATATCAAATAATTTACTTCGAATAACTTAACCAAAATAACCTAGGGTACAAATGTTTTTCCAAATTGTTTTTCTCTTTAAAGACTAAAACCAAAAGAAAGTATATGATTCATATATAATCAAATATCTCATTTCCACGTAGTAAGAACAATCCCCTTAGTATTAATAGATGAGCAATTAAAAAAAACAACCTTTAAAGAGTAGAATTATTACCATGTTACCATTTTGCATAGGTGTCTTCCTCACAATACACCTCAGCCTTCATATGCATTAATCCTTAAATTACTAGATTATTTACATCAATTGCCATTGGTATGTCACAAATTTACAGCATGAATTTTCATTACATTTTGACTATAATTACTGATTTTTGTTCTTGATAACCTAATCTATGGAACGTAGTGGTAACTGAAACCAAATTAATGATTGATAGCTAACTATTTCTATAATTACGACCATGACTTATTCAAAATGTAAATGTTAATGTGTCTCGCTCTCTCTCTAAAATGTTAACGTTTTTTGGTTTAAATTTTTACAATACGAAAATGCAATTAATATTCCACCATCTAGAAGTCTTTTGGTTCTGGTCCACAATTTGTATTCTATAATAAAAAATAAAAAATCAATATTAAAATGTTAGATCAGTGGTTTACATCTTAATTTAATTTACCGGTTTTCTCAAGTGAGAGTAATGTATATTAGTATTTTTGGGATTTTAGAAGATCATAATTTTATTGAATTAAACATTCAGGAAGCATATTATTGGATTACACCACACAAATACTTAAACACATAACTGTTCATTTTATTGAATTAAACATTCAGGAAGCGCAGGTCTTATCCTAGAAGTATTGGCAAATTAATTGGAGAGATGATAATATTTAATACTTATTGTATAAAATAATATTTCAACCCTATATATACTTTAATTATAATAACACATTTTTGTATTTTTTTGCAAGGTCGCTTCAAGAAGCTTACTAACATTGATGGATTTTCAAAAGTTGTTTTTGAACCAAACAATGTTCCAGAAATCGATGCTTTCAAGAAGAGGTATTATATTTAATTTATATGCCTTTCTTAATTAAATTTGTAAATAGTTATACTACTAACCTTTGTTTGTTCTCTTTATAGGATTGCAGACAATGGAGTTTAATTTCTATAAGTGGCGATTCTTTTTTTTTAATGTTTTTTTAATTTTTTTGCGCTCCTTTTCTGCTTTATTATTAATAGTACTTTAATGTCTTATTTATGTTTTTAAAAATATTATTCAGCATTTATTTTATGTCAACAATTATGTCGTATAAGTTTCAAGTGAATGACCCATTTCAAACTTGAGATAGATTCTTATATTTTAAAACAAATACAAATCCATAAAGTAATCTTATTTTAATCCAATATGTCGATCCTCAACTTTTCAACATAAGACATGATGTTTGTTATTTGTATCCTCTAATGCATATATTCGTATTATCATTATCTCATTTTTATCATATTTTACATATTCATACTATACATGTATATTAACAATTTAAAAAATATTACGTACGTAAAATAATTTATTAATTTTTTTCACCCAGCGCAAAGGCGCGGATCATATCCTAGTAACATTGTAAAGCATATATAATTACATGATTAAATGGAACAAAACTTTGACAAAAAAATGGAACAAAACAATATGTTAGCTTCGTATTCCAGTCAAAAACAAATCAAAGAATATGTCATCAAGCAAACAATTATTCACACCAAAACTGCGGAGCTTCTGTTTTGAAGCTTACAATGATTTTTTAAAGATTTGAAGATATATAGAATAATCAGAAGCAAAACCCTAGTTTCATAACAATCACAAAACACAGAGGGGAAATCCTAATTGGATTTTACAATGATGACAACGAATGTTATTTTCTCTACACTCAACAACTCAGAATCTATACTTGGGAAATTACAGTAAAGTGATCATCATTGCAGAAGTTATTTCATCCAAGAGCGATCATCATTGCAGTAAAAGTGACCATTGCAGAAATTACAGTAAAAGTGATCATCATTGCAGAAGCTGAAAAGGAGGATCGGGTTGCAGAATGCAACAAAGGTGTGAGACAGTTTAGAGTCCCAAGCAAACCGGGTGTTAATACTTAGTCGGTGCGAGTCTTCTTGGCGGAGCGCCCTTCCTCTACAGTTATATCTTCCTCTCCAGTGTAACCAGCAGCAACAGGTGGGTGTATTGGATCATTGGCGGGTCTGTTTTGTCCTTCGGCCATCACAGTAGCACTGTAACCTCTTATTTCCAGGTCATTCGTGTTCAAAGCAGGTGTCGTTCTTTTCAAGGCCAGCTGACAGAAAATCAGTTGTAGATAATCTTATTATACAATGATCAAGAACTATATACATACCTGTTGTGAGCTAACAAATATAGCAAATCCATTGATCAGATAATTGTAGTTCTAGAGCTTTATATACACTTTTCTCCTTTTAATGTTTCTCAAGAAAGAAGTATGAGTTTAATCAATAGTGGTGGTCGCTTTGACCTTCCCCCTCCCATGACGTTTCCTGGAATAGGTTTTATAGAAAAAAAAAACAAAATGAAAGTCAATACAATAAGGTTTAACTAAAGCTACGCAGAGAATCTAGTGAAACATAAAAAGAAATAGTTTTTCAGTACCTTGGTTATAATTTTGGTTTGAATAGAGAAGTGTGGCGTTTCCATGCTTAGCTCTCTGGTGTCCATTTGTAACTTGTTTAAGCTCTTCTCCACAAATAGATGAAAACGGAGGCTGTTTAAGTGTGACAATGTAGACAGCAGTACCATCATCGTCCACATAAGAGTCTGGGTTTTCACCTCTAAGGCTCCAACTAACTTTGGATTGACATTGGTAGATAATAACACCTTAGGTTCTACACCAGAGGCTAGCAAAGCAACTTTTCATCCAAGAGCTTCTCAATCGCAAGGCAGTTACACTCAGGCAGACGATTGTTTAACTAAAAAGTGAAAAGCAGAGCAGTGTGTATGCTCAAGTTTGAAAAAAAGCAGAAATGTTTAACACAATTAAAGCAAGGGAGTTCTCACATACTTCTCAATCACCATGATGCGTTGAATACTATGTGTCTCCTTATTGGAAATGAAAATTGTTCTAATACCCTTAACTTGCCAAACAACATGTTATTACAAAATCAACAATGAATGCAACTTTTCTGGGAATGAATAAGCAATTGATACAATACTTATATGGGATGATAAGGCTAACTAACCTGGCAGATCAGGGTTCGTATTGGCTAGCGCCATGAGTTATTCATAATTGTGGAACCGGAAACTCTCAGGCGGAACGGGTTCAACTGTTTCTGAATGTTTAAGGAAGACGGTTAGGTCCGTGAATCTAATAGCAACTGGGGCGTCACCATACTTGAAGCTCGGGCGGCTTCTTATAACATCGAAAACACTGTCTTCATAAGCCGAGCCTTCTTACAGGAGATGTTAACATCATTAGCTCGAAACCTTAAAGGTAATAACTGGAATAATGAACCTGCTTACCTTCCAATTAATGAGCAGCATATCAACACCCATAAGCATTTTCTTCACATTCCGAGGCTCCGAGCCTCTCAAAATCGAAGCAGCATTGTCTCAACAATTTGTCTGCATCAGCCTGCTTTCGACTCTGAGAAATGAATTTGAGAAGTCATGATGTTCGAAGGGTTTCTGTGAGGCAGAACATGAATAGTTGTGTGAAATATATAAGTACAGAGGAGATAATATGGAATAGTGATTTATAAACTGTACAAAAAAAATAGTCAAGGTTTGTGAAATTGAGAAACAAAGAATCTTTTCCAAAAGCGTGCTTCAGATTTAGGTTTTTGGTAGATTTTAATTGGTGACTGAAACGCCAAAATCAGAACCTTAGGAAATGGAGGAATCTGAAGGGTATGATACTGAAAATCTTACCAGGTAGAACAGATGAGAGACCTTTGGATTTTGCGAATTTTTTCCTTGACGGAAGGAGACGATTTCGCCGGTGTCTTTGCACATGATGCTTTCAACACGTTCTTCTACACAATCAATCTAGGAGGAAGACCTTGTGAGATATATAGTGTGTGGGGAGGAGAATCTGCTCAACGCGTTTCAATGTTACTCATGAAGAACATTGATGAAGCATGGTGTTAGATTGTAACAGTTAGGCCATCTGCATTAAAGAGTCTTGGGGGATCAAAGCATTCCCAAGAAAAAAAAAATATTAAAAAAAGAAAAGAACATGAATCTGCCTCTGAGCGCTTCTTCCTAGTGAACCGATCCATCACTATTCACGCGGGCCCCACCATGACACGTGGCGGCCGCGACTGGTTCGATTATATTTTTTTTTTTTTTTTTAAGAAAAAAAGGTCAAACAGAAAAAAAAAATAATAAAAAAATACTTGGTGAATTCCATAGGGGAGAATTCATTGATGCAGATGCCCTTACATCGGCAATTTGGATTTATGAGAAATCCACGTGTATATTAAGAATGAGCTGGCATCTTTTCATTGGCAGATTTTCCAAGCATACGTGGCATAGCTTAGAGAGCTTTATTAGTTCCTTTTATTATAGTTTTTGATGATTTCAAAATCAACAAATCGAGTTACTTCAGTTATAGTTAACTCCCTGTTCTTCGTCTTCGCCTCTACAGAACTCATGTCATTTAGGTCTTCTAAATAGCTCTTCCATCTTCTTCTTCAGACTAGGAAACGTTACCAGTTACCAAACCCTCCATTACTCTCTCTTCTGGATCTGCAAGGCGGCGGTGGAGACTTTTTCTTTGTTATTCATCACAACATTTTGCGAAAAAATGTCTCGGCGTCTCATCCGTCTCTCCAATCTCTCTTCCCCGAACAATAATGTTTTCGTATGTAAAATCTTCTCTCTCTCTCTCTCGCTCTCTCTATATTAATTTAGTTCTGTATTAGTAATTAGGTTTTGTTCAGATAGGCAGTAGAACACAATTTGAGTTTGAGTTTGTTAGGCAAGATTAGCCGTTTGCTTATACTGTGCAGTTCTGATGTCCGAGTTTACTTGACAGATCCAAAAGTGCGTTGGCTTTTTCTCCACCGGCCCATACTTAACACTCGGTTGCAAAATTGGAGATGTTCTCTTGGTTTGTAGGTAAAATTTATTGGAGCAGATGAGATATCATATTCTTCCATTTCAATTTCAAGTAACAAACAGATGAGATATCTCTCCTCTTTTCATTTTGATTCATGTTTTGAATTTTTTCCAATCGTAGAATGCTTTGGTGAGTTTATGTGGATGGTCAAGGCGAAAGAAGAAGTTGTAGCATGAACGATGCATCATCTGTCCCTGGAGATCATTGAGGCTGGGAAGAAGGAGATTTACAAAGCAAAATTGTGGTTGAACTCAAGCTTACTGTTGATGATACCCTCTACGGGCTCTACCAGTATTCCCTCTGATCTTGGCTGCAAAAAGGTATGATTACATAGTCCCGTTACATTTATGTATGCAACACGAAGATCAATATTAAGATTGACAATGCATCTGATTTTAAGGCTGGTTGTTGCAAGGAGGCCATTTTTGGACGTCTTCTTCTTTCTTGGAGGCGAGGAATGTGAAGAAAGCCGAGAGCTTATCGGTGTCGAGAGGGTTTTCTTCCATCAGAAGGTTACTCATTTAACACCTTTATTTTATTTAGTTTTATCAATTTTGATTCACTTAAGCAATGAAACTAACTGTCGGCTTAGGTCACGAATTGATTGGGGACTCAGAGACTCAACTCTTCCAAGCACCTGCTGAAGAGTTCTGCTAACAATCCCAGTAGACGGATACGTATCCTGAATGCTACTGTTATAAAGTTGTTAGTTGGTGTTTATTGGTTTTTAAATGTCAATGCTCGCTTAATAAACCTCGCCTTAATCTGAAACAGGAGATGGTCTGAGCTGCACTGTTCATATCTATGCTGTTATGCCCTTCCGCATGGTATCATATGTTTTGATCTTGCGGGTCGTGACCTCACTGATGCACTAATGAAGATCTTAACCTAGCGTGGTTATTCTTTCACCACAACATCAGAGCGTGAAAATGTCTGAGACATTAAAGAAGCTTTGCTACATTGGTCTTGACTACAAGGAGGAGTTTGAGAAAGCCAAAACTAGCTAAGCTGTTGAGAAGAACTACGAGCTACCTGATGGGCAAGTGATGACAATTGGTTCTGAGCGGTTCCGTTGTCCTGAGGAGCAAGGTTATTTACCAGCCGTCTATGGCTCGTATGGAGAATACTGGTATCCATGAAACAACTTATAACTCCTTAATGAAGGGTGATGTAGACATCAGAAAAAGGACGTGAACGGTATAACATCGTGATCAGTGGTGGGAGCACATTTTCTTTGAGATCGCTAACAGTTTGAGCTAAGATATCACGTCTTGGGCTACAAGCAGCATGAAGATCAAAGTTGTTGCTCCTCCTGAGAGAAAATACCCTGTCTTGATTAGAGGGTCCATATTGGCTTCACTCTGTACCTGGTGATCAGTGGTGGAAGCATGTTTTCCCTGGGATCGCGAAGGAAGCGAATGACGAGTCAGAGGCCCATTCATTATTCACAAGAAATGCTTCTTAGCTCGGAGTTATCATTGTTTTCAGAAAAGAAGCGTTAGTCTTGCTCTCTTTTCTTTGGTTCTTATGTGTTTTGAAATTCTGGCCAAAGACATATATGTAAGGATTTATGTTCTTCTTATTTAGTTCAACTGCCGTTTGAGTGAATAATAACACATCTTTCTCTCTTTAGCTATTATATATCATTGTGTTTCAAGTTCTCTTTGTTTGTTTTTTTTCCCCGTTTGTAAACTTCTATCAGTTCAAGTGGTGAACTATAGATACACTACATGACTAAAGAGAAACCAACACATACCATAAAAGCGAAGTTAGGGAACCCAAAAGTCTTATTAACGTTGGAGTTATTAAATCATGCAATCAGCCCCAAAAAAAATTACATTACATGACGCAACAAATACAAGAATACATCTTAGAAGGTGTTTTCATGGTTTGGGTCAGTGTTCAGGTTCGGTCTAATAGCCCCTCTGCCTACACCCATGTGCTGTTCCAGAAACTCGGTGAGTCTGATATGTTAGAGGTCCATTGATCTGCCAGTTTCTGGTCTTTGGCCGCTGCGTCTCTCCTTCAACCAGCAGATGTCTTTATACTCTCCTTCTATCTTCTCTCTTGCAATCTCCTGCTCTTCCCAGTTAAAATAATCTCAGTTAAAAACAGTACCACGCATGAGTTGAAATGTTAAATTTAAATGCATATTTCCTTGGCTACATAAATCGAACCCTTTAGCTAAAATAAAAGCACAATTCTTCCAAAAATATTTTTCACATAATGCACGGAGATCAACCCCTATCAAAACCCGAAGCCCTCCCTCAAGACCTCCAAGGTGATATCTTCTCAAGAGTCAAGAGTAGCACGGTTATCAAGAACCACCACACGCCATCTAATGCAATCCTGCCCATTTTGCCGAAGCTGCTAGACACACGAGTCTACAAGCATATGACAGTCAAATCATTGACCATCCATCCACTTGCTTATCTAAGAAGGTATTGCAATCTCATGACAAAATGTTTGTCGCTGGAAACTTAGAAACAGTGCTATTTGTATAATCAAAGGAAAAAAATCATATACTTCTTTTTATATGTGGTGAGTCACTTCTAATTCCTAAAAATAAAACATCATATCGCATCTGTTTTGAGAAAACGGTCATTTAAATACCAAACTTACTAGTTTTTGCCAAAACAAATACAGAATTATCGTTAAGCCAAAAAAATAACAAACTTGCTTTGACCTAGCCATTTTAGGTATAGTTTTAGTCAACGAAAATTAACGTTAATTGGCTGTTTACTGTTCACGGCAAGAGAAACGATGCGTTTTAAAATTAGAAAAAGCTAACCCAATTCCCAAATCGAAATCATAAGAACCGTAACTCAGAAATCGAAATCGATCTCTCACTCACTGCTCTCTCTGTTCGCATCAGAACCCAAAATCGAGTTCATCTCCTCTCCTCAAGCCGACTTCATCTCCTCTCCTCAAATCGACATGAAAGGGATGAGAAGGATAAAACTACCTGTTGGTCGTGCACAAGCTCGAGAACCTGAACCTCCACTTATGGTTGAACCTGACCAACGATGTTGAACATGAAAGATTGTAAAAAAGAGACACACAAAAATTATAGAAGATCCTGAAAAGTCAAATGTTTTAGCTTTATGCAAGAGAATTCACAACCAGACAAAAAGAGAGCAAAAGCTAGAGCCAGACAAGAGATCACGCTTGAGCTCCTGCTTGTAGGCTGTAGCCGAGCTCCTTGAGGCGGGCTTGACTGGAATCCATGGAGGGAGTTAAAGACTGATCTCCGGAGAAGCATAGTTGTTCCCTCGGACTCGGAAGGTTATTGAGATGTACAAAACGAATGAGATTATTATTCTGTTACACACATAAGATACCGCTCAAAAGGTCCAACCTATGTTTTTCTTTTATTTTTTATTTTTAAAAAGAAACCATCTTTGTTGGTAGCTGTCTTGATACGACCAAAGTAGCATACTCTTTCACTCGACATCTTTGTTTCTTTTAGCAAAACAGCTGTTCAAACTAGAATCTCGAGATTCTTCATCTATGGTGTGTGAACTTTGTCTCTAGTCAAAAGAAATAGATTTACTTACACAAAGAGTACACTTAGAGGTTAAAAGTACACACATGCAAACTATAGTATCGACACACACTCTCACCACGACCAAAATGAAAATAGCAAATTATGAAAGTAAAAGAACTAAATCATCTTGGACCCCATCCTTCTTCGTAATAAGGGTTAGGGTAAAACAGACTGTAACAGAAGGCGGCGACAAAGAGACCGACGAGAGCTCCAGCAAAGACGTCTTGCCAGTGGTGCCTACGAGACAAGCCGCGAGCAGAGGAGCGAACACGATGCAGAGCTTAGCCACATGTCCTTCTCTGTTAAAGGCCTTGACTTTGCCAGACAAGTAAAGCGAAAGGAAGCCAAGTCCCGCGAATGACCAAGACGTGTGTCCACTAGGAAAGTTAACTGATGTGAAAATATGTTGTGGATTTGCAACCGGCATGTTAGTCGAAAATATGTTGTGATCATTAATCAAGAGGGTTCTCTTGTGTCTTAGATGTCACAGATACACTTCGAAGGGAAACCTCGCTTTCCAAAATCGCGTTTTTAAAACTGACTGGAACTCATCCCTTTTATGTCGACTTGAGGAGAGGAGATGAACTCATTTCGAGTTCTGATGCGAACAGAGAGAGAACGAAGAATGATAGATCGATTTCTGAGAAAGGTTCTAATGTTTCAATTTGGGAATTGGGTTAGCTTTTTCTAATTTTAAAACGCATCGTTTCTCTTGCCGTGAAAAGCAGACGGCCCTTTAACGCTAATTTTCGTTGACTAAAACTGTACCTAAAATAGCTAGGTCAAAGCAAGTTTGTTATTTTTTCGGCGTAATGATAAGTCTGTATTTTTTATAGCAAAAACGAGTAAGTTTGGTATTTAAATGACCGTTTTCTCCATCTGTTTTTATGTACTATAGTCTATAGCAATAACAATTTTTGTGGGTTTCTGTTGGACACAATATATAATTTTTTTACTTCTCTACGTTTACGTTTAACCACTCATTTTCTCATACATATATATTACGTTAAGAAAACGTATATACAATATACATTAAGAAACGCAAGCTTTTTACTTAGACCCAAACAAATATCCATCATGGAAAAAACCTACAACTTAAAAAAACACACACCAAATTATTACCATACACTCGCTAAAGCAACGATAACAAATACTGTAGATACATTTCAATAAACCAAGCCATCTCTCTAAACAGCTTATGTGAATAGCACAAAGGGTAAACCACCCCGCGCGTAGCGCATACATACTACTAGACACCAAGACCATGCAAGAGAGATGACGCAGTAAGTTTATAAGCAAGTTTAAGAATCTAAAAAAAAAAAAAAAAAAGGAATTTGTCGTGCCATGTAAGTTTTTGGAACCATTTTCAAATCTTTATATATAAAGAACTGTTATTTCATTTCATTTATGGTGATATCACCTATGAATCCAGGTCACAAAGTCGAGTTCTGTTAGTGTGACACGTGTTCAAAAAGAATGAAACTCACAGTTTTATTTATTTGAGGATCTGTTGATGCGGGCTTTAATAATTTGGTTTGGGCCTATATTTGGCTAAAGGCTCCCAGCCGGTCAGCCCGATAGGGACTAACCCTAAGCGTCACATCTGAATCGTCGCTTCACCTTCTTGCTTCGTCCTTCGTAACCACGACGGTTTTCATCTTCTCCGACTCCGATCACTGAATGTCAAAGCTCTTACTTACTACAATAATCGTAAACCATACAATCGATGGGCTCATTCATATAACAGTCTCATTCACACACATAATTTTGAGATCAGTTCCCAAATCAAACCAGCTTAACCCAAACCAATTTGGTATTGATTCAGACTCGATTATAACATCGGTTCAGTTTGATAGGTGTTTTTCTTAAACAAATTTGATGGTACCGTCAATCAAGTTATTAACTTCGCTGATAATGTTTGGTTACAAACTATTCAACCGATAATATGGATATTAAAAATATCAACAGAATTAATAAAAAATAAATAATTAACATACTATTTCAATCGATAAGAAGAAACATGGTAAAATAATTACATGGTTCTAAGTTAGATATGTGTAAAATATAATAGAAATTCATAAGTAATAAAATAATATTTCAACAACTTTAATGTATATATATAGTTTCATTAAATTATAAATTAAAAAGGCTGTATAAATTTTATATAATCAGAAACAAAGCAATTTATTTTTTATTTTACTATAAAAAGCTTTTCAATTTCTAATTTTATTCACATTTCAATATTTTCTGTTATTTTATTTAATTACATATAAAATTATAAAATTTGTATTTTATCATATGGATTCAACACACACAAAGTATATCAAATATTCTTACTAAAAATTTCTAAAATTCATTTTTATAAAATTTAACTAATTCTATTGAATTATTATGTTAAAATGAAATAACAGCAATAAAAAGAAATAGTAATCATTACTTTTTCCTGAATTTTTATTTGCTAATTTTGTATTCTCTATAAAATAGAAGATAGTGAATGTTACCTCACTTTTAAACTCAGACAGAAAATCTCTATTAAAAATCAATATGATCTACATTTGTTATTTGTTTATTTTATGGTCATTTAATTTTTAAAATATTTTTTAGAATATTTTTAAAATGATTTATAAAATTTAAATATATTTTCAACTAAAATCCCGTCCGTAGGACGGGTCGCCCCTAGTTAACTATAAAACATATGAAAATAACTTTGCAGAGGCCATCATGATAATATTACACTGTAGTCGTAGTAAATAAATTTTATGTTTGGTTGGGATTTTATAAATCATTATAAAATCTTTTAAAAACAAAAACAATTCTGGATTAGCTCATTTATCAAGTGTCGAGTTTCGCATTTTAGGGACCATCTCTAAAGGGATAAAGAAGACTTGTGAAAAATCTGGCTTTAGCTCAGTTCTCATTGTGTAGTTCAATTGTGAAAATCCTGCCAGCTATTTTCCCACTGGAACACTCTACATGCTTCCAAAGGTGTTGCCACGCAGCTAGTTCTTATCCCGAAAACAATTTTCTCTCTCTTGCCTTTTCGAACCGGGCGAGTTCGAATCGGGTAAGTATCGGTCGGGTCGGGTAAAATAATCAACCCAAAAAAGAGAACAAACTTCTTCTTCCTCGTGTTCTCTCTATCTCAAACTCGAGAGAGAACATCCGTAAACTCACCATGTGGGATCATTTCTAAACCTAAAGCTTATTCCTTTACTAAGGTTTGTGTTCGATTCGATATCAAAACCCTAGCTGCTCCCGATTCAATTGAGCTAGATTACTCTGGATTCGAGTTCGATTCACTGTGAAATTAGAAAACCCTAAGTTCGTGTCACTAGAGGAATGATGAAGCTGAGAAGATTTGTGTCAGAGATGTTTCAGACAAACTAAATGGAACAAATTTGATGGCATGGTTGGAATTGAAGCTCACGTTAGGAAGATAAGTTCTTTGGTAAGACCACCATTGCCAGAGCTTTACATAGTCTACTCTCTAATAGGTTTCATCTTAGTTGTTCTATCGACAACCTTTAGAGGAAACTATCATAATGGTCTTGATGAGAGTATTGTTTAAAGCTGCACTTACAAGAGCAACTTCTTTCAAAGATCTTGTATTTCTAGAAGTGTATAGCGAGGGAAGTAGATTATACATACATACCTGAGAGAGATGGATTATCTGCCTTGTCTAAGATTACTACATTGGGAGGAGTACCCGAGAAAGACTCTTCCACTTAGATTTTGTCAGACAAATCTTGTGGAACTCCATATGCGGTATAGCCAGCTCGAGAAACTCTGGGAAGGAGTTCAGGTTAGTGATCATATATTTATGTATGTTTCTCAAGGGGTTAATTAAGGTACTTTTTTAAACCATGTCCTGATGCTCCTCCTTCTTTATGTCTCATTCAGCCACTTACAAGTCTAAAGAAAATGGATTTATCAAGGTCCTATCATTTGAAGGAACTCCCAGATCTTTCAAATGCTACAAACCTGGAGAGATTGAAGCTGAATGGTTAAGCTTCCATCCTCTATTGCAAATCTCCATATATAAACTAAAGGAGTTAGTGATGGTAATGTTGCGTAAATCTACAGTTTCTTCCAACTAACCCATCAACCTGGCATCTATTGAAAGGGTCAATATGGAAGGGATGCTCACGATTGACAACTTCCCTAGATATATATCAACAAACATTAGCCAACTCCTTATATCAAGAACATTGTTATAAGTAGAGAGCCTGCATCATTTAGTCTTTCATATCTTGATATAAGCAACAGCGGAAATTAACCTCAAGATATTAAAACATGTCTTATTGGGTGGGACTACCTAATGGATCTCCGGGTATTGGAACTGAACATCTACGTCTTATTGGGTGGGACTACCTCATGGTTTGTTCAAAGACGTCACGAGATCAAGTATTTTGAAACTTGGGAAGATTTAAAGACGAGCTTGGTATGGTGGTTTGGTGAACGTGACGATCCAGAACGGAAGCGGTTGCAGGCAAAGAGAGACAAGTCTGTTTTTTTTTTTTACTGGGCGAGTTACTGTGATTCAAGAGAAATTAATTTGAGTAAATTTAGACCAACCTTTCATTTTCTAGAGAAATTTAATAACTCTACATATAATATGTCGTCCATGTATATTTTTATGATTAACAATGCATTAACTACGAAGTTGCTAAACCAAAAAATAAACAAAATTTAATTGAATGTGGGAGACTTATATGGAATAATACGTTTTCCTTCATGGTATATATTTATATATAACTAGGATAAGATCCGTGCTTTATGCGGAATGAAGTTGTTATTTTTATTATGTTTTGATGAATGAAATAATAGTTTGGTTTTATTTGAATTAGGGTTGTTCAATCCGAATATCGGGTTGGTTTCGTTTCGGTTCGATTTTTTCGGTATTTTGGTTTGTAAAATATAAATAATATTCTAAATCCATATTTAATTCGGTTTGATTTGGTTTATATACCATCGGTATGAATTTTATTCGGTTTTATACCAAAAAATAAAATTATTTAATTTGAGATCATATTATTATACAGTTTTTTAGAGTCATATTGTCAAAAAGTCATTTATTAAAAAATTATATATTTAAATAAAAGAATAAAAAACAAAAAATGCTTATCATCTAATAAAATATTCAAGTCTAAAATTAATATCAAAACTCTAAATTAAAAAAAAAAAAAAAAAACAAAACAGAAGCATGAAAGAAAAGTTTTATTATTCTTCCATATTTAGTGTTCATCAAATTAATATATCTTCCATTGAACACAACTCTGTTTGTTTAAAGATAAAAAAAAAGTTGTAAAGAATTTCAACTAATTGTTATCCATCAAATTTATAATCTTTATTTCAATTTAGTTACTGTTAAAATAAAGCATAAAGATCAAAAAAGAAAAACTAAGAAAATAAGAAGCCTCAGTTGTAGTAAATTTTTACTTAATTATAGTTCAAGTGATTCAAGTGATTTAATATATATGGGATATGTTGGGCTGAACATTTGTAATTGTAATTGTGGATCAAAATCTATTTTGAATTTATGATGAACTTGATCGATTTGGGCTTAAATTTTTTACACCTTGTTTATATCTATAAAAACAATAATGTGGTTAATAAGTCATTTTTATTCTAAAAACATGTTTTACAATTTTTTTAATATTTAACTTTCACATCTTTGAGAACTATTTTAATGATTTTAGAACCACCACCTTATTATTTCTGAAATCGAATTACTTTGCTTTTAGTCTTCCACATAGTTTTGAAAGGTTTCAACTGGACGACTAAATTGATGCATCCAATCTTGTTGCTTTAATTGTTAGTATATATATATTTATATTTTTTAATTCAAATATTTATTAAATAAAAATTCATATTAATAAAATTTTATGATCATTTATATCTTATTATAACAAAACTAATTAAACTATTGATCACAAAATTTTCAAAGTGGGATCTTCAAATTTCTAATAATTTATAAACGTTTTGAAAATTCAAAATATAACATATAATAAAAATCTAAATGTTTTTATTATATAGTTAATGTGATTATTTAATATCTTTAAATAATATAAAATTAAACAAATAAAATAAGATACAAAAATTGTTATCAAATATTTATTATTCATAATCATTAATTTTAATATATACGTTAATCATATTACGTAATTTCGTAGCTTTTATTTAAGAAAAAATATTTAATTTGAATATTTATTTAAAGTTTCATATTAATACAAATTGATGATCATTTGTATCTTATTATAACAAAACAAATTAAGCTATTAATCACAAAAATTTCAAAGTGGATTTTCAAATTTCTAATAATTTATAGATGTTTTCAAAATTTCAAAATATAACATACAAGAAAAAATCTAAATGTTTTCATTATATAGTTAATGTGATTTCTTAATATCTTTAATAATATAAAATAAATAGAAAAAGAACTAAGGTACAAATTTTTAATCAAATATTTATTATTCATAATATTTTATTTTCATATATATGTTAATCATATTAGGTAATTTTGCAACTTTTATTTAATGAAAGTACGAGATTGTTTTTTTGTTCATTATTTATCAATTCGATAGTTAGTTTAATAAAAAGTGTAATATAAGTTAAGATGGACCAACATATTTTTCTAAAAATAGTATATTTTATATAGTTATTTATTAAATGAGACTTCATAATCATAAGGTTCTATGATCAGCGCTTTAAAATAAATTTATAATTTATAAATGTTCTTGAAAGTTTTAATATTAAAATATTTATGTAATCTTATATGGTATATATTTTCATCTATATATATATTTGTTTTCTTATTAACGATATTTTTTACTCATATGATTTTGAAGTCATGTGTATCTTTTTATAACAAAAATATTAAACCATTGATCATTAATTTTAACATAATAATTTTAATATCTTTAGTCATTTATTGTTGTTTTTTAAATTCAATATATAACATATACGAAAAATTAAAATTTAAAATTTGTAGCTGATTTGATTGTTTAATTTATTTTAATAATATAAAATTAAACAAAAATGATGGAGGATATATATTTTGTTATCAAATATTTATTATTAGAATTATTAATGAGAAATTGCCAAAAATACCATTTTCATAGTACCACTTTTTATGTTTACACTAACCATTTTTACCACTACTTTTAATGAAGGGTTTAGATTTGAAGGTTTAGGATTTAGGGTTTAGATTTGATGTTTTAGGGTTTAGGGTATATAGTTTTAGGGTTTAGAGTTGAGGATTTAGGGTTTATAGTTGAGGTTATAGGGTTTAGGATATTAAATTTAGGGTATAGAGTTTAGGGTTTAAGGTTTAGAGTTTAAAATTGAGGTTTTAGGATTTAGAGTTTGGGATTAATATTTTGAAAAGCATATAAAAATAAAGATATAAAAGTTTTTAACTTTTAATAAATAAAGTATTTTTGAAAATGTTTCTTTAGTGGTGGTAAAAATGAATAATGGTACCTTCAAAATAGTATTTTTGAAAATTCCCTTTTATTAATTGTCATATATATATTTGTCATTTATGGTAATTCTGTAGGGTTTTATTTAAGGAAAAAAAAATCAAATTAGACCATTCACTATAAAATAATATATTCTACTCTTTATGTAAAACATAAAAATATATATGATTTATTATAAAACTAATAGTTTCTAATGTTAAACACAAGTTACATCAAATACATATTATGCATTTTCGACAGTTTCCATAAATAATATATGTAAATACATATGATCTATAGAATGTCGTAAAGTTTCCATAAATTTGATAAAAAAAATAACTGATGAATATTTCATAATATAAATACTTGTAAAATTATATATTTAATTATGACATAACTTCTTGAACACATATTATGCATTTTCGACCTTTTTGTTACTTTTATTAATTTTTTTTACTAATGTTTTCCTAATTTTTATATATTTTCTACTAAATATTTATTTATCTCTCTAAATAGTAATAAATTAACCAAAATCAATTTTACAATTGTCAGTTTAAGATCTATTTTAGTATGTTCTAACAATTTGAATATGAGAAAACAGATAAACCAAAAAAAGAACAAATTTGTAGATTAAATGTTTGTAGACAAATGAAATGTGGACATATATGTTGTGGATTGAATAAAAATGTGGACATTGACACAATATCCACAAAAAGAGCATATTAACACAAAACAAAAAAAATTGTAGATTAAATATTTGTGGACAAATGAAATGTGGACATATATCATGGCTTCCGGAGACAGTCAAAGAAGCAACGTCTCTGATGGTTTTCTCCCTCTGCAACTGCAACCTCACGGGTTCAATTCCTTATTTCTTCAACTCCGACACGCTCCCCAGCCTCACTTGTTTAAACCTATCTCGGAACAACTTAGACGGAGGTTTGCCTCTGAGTTTAGCGGGATCGTCGTTGCAGAAGTTCTATCTCTACGAACAGAAGCTCGACGGATCAATCTTGGTGTAATAACTAAAAAAAACTATAATTCAATAACTAACCAAAAATCCACCATATCTCTTACTTTCTCTTCCTATCTCTCTTTATTCTCTCTCCCAAAATCTAATATCCTTTTTTTTGTGTGGTTATTAAGTAAAGAAGCCCCTAATACAAAATGATGGTATTAGTGTGAGCTACTTACCGTCAACTACTTATCTACTATTTACAGTAATATATGTGAGTTTCTTTATTTAAACTTTTATTAGGTGATTGTCCACGATTTCGCGGACATAAATATTATATGTAAATATATATTATGTATAGAATATGATAAAGTTTTCATAAATTTGATAAAAAAATAACCGATGAATATTTAATAATAACAAATACTTGTGAAATTATATATGTAATTATCACATTAACTTTCTCAACACATTTTATGTATTTTCGACCTTTTTATTTTTTGTTATTATTTTATTCTTTTTATTAATTTTTTGATAATGTTTTCTATTTTTTTACATATTTTCTGCTAAATATTTATTTCTTTCTGTATATAGTAGTAAATGAACCAAAAATAAATCTTATAATTGTTTTCAATCATAACATTACTTTATTTACTTTATTATTTGTTTAAGGACAAAACTTTTTTGATCAAAATTCTCACATGTTCCACTAATATAATTCGTTCAATCTTTAAAACCTTAATTATTTATAAAACATATATGAACATTGTAAGAGATTAATAATTATTATAAATATGCTTATATTTTTTGTTTGAAATTGGACAAAATATTTGTTGGACTCATTGGACATATATACAAATATAATTAAATTTTGTAGTAAAATAGTTAAATTGTGATTAATATAAACTAAAATTTCATTCAAATTAAATTATATTTTAATTATTTTGTTAATTTGCTACGGGCGGGTCCTGACCCTAGTTGTTTATATGGAATCCTCTGTGCTTTAACGATTATCGAAACAGGAAGAAAGAGACAAAAAAAAAAAATTTATAAAAGGAGGTAAAAAGGGGGTTTGAACCTGCGCCCTTAAAGTTATGATGATGAGTACACAAACCAATAGACTAAAGTGAACTTTCTATAAATTGGCGCCCCTAAATTAAAATATAGTTTGGCGCGTCGAGCCTTTGCTGCATACTACTCTCACTCTGTATTTTACTCTCGAGATCTGTTTCTTTTCAGTAAAAAAGTCAACAGCCTTCTCTTATGAGTGATTCAGGGCTGGTTCAGTCACTACCGTCATCTCCACCATAGCTCCGTCCACTTCGTCCCCTCCTCGTCACCACCAATCCTCTTCATCTTGTCTACGGTGGTGGTGCCGTAATAGGCCCATGGGAATCAAAGTACACGTTTCTTCAAGAATCTGATGACCAGATTTAAGGTTCTTCTGCTAAAGGTATCAACTTTATTCTTTGTTTGATATGCTTGCTGTCTTTGTGGAGATGTTTTTCAACTCTATTGTGACACAGGGATCTCTCTTTTGTCTAGTTTTGGGTATATCTCCGCTGGCACTCAAATCCTCTTCTATTCGTCTCGTTTCTTCCTCGGACCGGTCTCCTAGAGGCGTTGTCGCCATGGCCGGATCCGGAAAGGTGGAGCCTTCACAGGCAAGATCAGCGTGGAAGCAGGAAAAACATTTGATGTTTACTTCGAGCAGTTGAACGCCTTTGCTGGTATTATACACACTCATGTTTCCCTTTTTTTTCTTTTTCTTATTACTTGAATAATGTTTCAAGACGTTCTTTTTCATTTTTATTCGTGTGTTTTCAGATGCTATGCCTAGCTGGGACAAGGTAGTGGTAGCATACGAGAGCCAGTATGGGCAATTGGAACTGGTAAAGATGACTTGTGTGAGCTTTCGCTTGATAGTATCATGCTCGATGATGTACTTAGAAGTTAGAGTTTTGTTTTATAATTTATATGATGATCAAATTGTAGTGTTTTTTAGATTACGTTTAGTGTCGGAGATGGCAAAGACAACAAGCTTGTTATCTGTTATGTGTGATTATTGCTGAAGAGGGTAAAGAGCTTCTAGAAGGTTGAGGTGGATCTTATCCACATGTGAATATTTCTTTATGCATAATAAGCACATCACGTGAGGAAGCATGTGCGTAGGGAGGCTTCACGCAGAGTGTGTGACTGGAGAGGGACCTTTTACTATATAAGCAGTGAGAGGGGAGAGAGTTAGGGTTATCTAGAGATTAGATCACCCATGTGTAGGGGGAGGTGAGAGACTCCATTAATAATTCTCTCAAAGGTTCTGGAGTGCGCTTGTAAAGACAGTTCTATTTCAATATAATCGTTATCCAACTTTTGTATTTGCTTGATTCTCTGTTTGGGAATACATTTCACTTAACAGTGGTATCAGAGCTTTTAACGAGCCATGATGGAGTTTCCGGTTTTCTATGGTGAAGATCCGGAGGCGTGGGTGGCATGGATCGAAGCGTTTGTGGCGGAGCAGAGCTTATCTGAGTTCGAGACACGTCAGCTCGCATACGGTTTCATCGGAGGCGAGGCACACACTTGGTACTGCGATGAGATGACGAGATCTGGGTTCAATATAGCTCAAACAGATGAGTGGTCTTATGGATCGTCTGGAGCAGAGGTGGAAAAGAAGAAGAAGAGGCAAAGAAAGTACCTAAGGAGGAGAGGATGGTTACTGAGGAAATGGACGAGATCGTGAGCTGCGTAGAGGAAAGAGGAGCACTGACGATCTGATTCCAGAACCGATCCCGTCACTGACGGAGTCGGAGAAGAAGAACGTGACTCCCGTGTTCGTGGCAGACGCGGTAACACATGTGGTGGTCTGTGAGAAAAGGTGATGAAGAATCTGTTGCAGCCATTGAAGATCTGTTTACAGATAAACTGTATTGATGATGGATAAATCCGAATAGACGTTGTGCAAAAGGTTACGGTTTGTAGAAGAACCTTTCCCAACAATGAACCAAATCGATTTACAGAGAGATTCTTTAGAAAGAACCCTAAAAGGAAGAAGAAGAAGTTACAACAATCTTTGTGATCTTTTTTGATGATTCTAAAATGAGTAAGGGCTCTGTTCATATACTACTTTCTGTTGCTCTCTTCCTCAGCTGACGTGTCATGGTGACGTGGCTCAAGTACTTCATTCCCTGTATCAAGATCCCTTAGAAGAAACCCAGCCAGCTGAGAAAAGAGTCAACATGAGAAAGAAGAAGAAGAGATGGAAATCATCTCTAACGATTCAGAAACAGTTTTTCGGCTCTGTAGAGAATGAATTATATGGGATTGGCTCTATGCATAAGGCAAAAACGCAGGTTCAAGAGTGCAAAAATCAACAGAGATCACTATACCCGCCAAGTGCTTGATGAAATGTCTGGAAGAAGAAAAGAGGCATTGAGAAAGAGGAAGGAAGCTAATGCCTATCAAGTGTTCGACAGAATGCCTCTGAAAAGGAAGGAGATGACTGAGAAGAGCAAGAAGAGGAAACTGAAGGTGACTAAGCCTAGAAACCAGAGCATGAGTGGAAGGAGGCAATGCCAAAGACTGAACTGTCGAAGGTTATGCCTCATTCTTTTGCTAAACAAAAGGTTTCAATTGGGGTTCATGAAGAAAAAGAAGAAGTTGGTGCTGGTAAAACATGTTGTGTCTCGAATTGGACACTTTATCTGAGGGGAAAAAGAGTGAAGATGAAGAGTTTTACCAAGTCTAAGGGGTGGAAACATAAGGCTAAAGAGGATAAGTCAGCAACGCAGACACTGCAGACGGAGAGTGTATCTACACTTGACAGGAAGAGAGTAACAGAGAGGCATAAGGGAGTAAGTTGTGTACTTGTGAACACTCACCAGATATTCAACAGACAATGGCTCCTGAGTTTCATAGAGAAGAAGAAAGGTCAAGTGAAGCTGGTGTATAATAAGAAGAGTATGAAGCTGTTTCACACAAGGGATTTTGCAGAGCTGGCATGTGATGTAACAGTTGTGAAACAAAAGGCAAAAGGGAAGAGGAAGGAGCTCAAACGCAATTACAAGAAGCAAAATAAATGGATTAAGAAGCTGTTTTCAGCCTACTTGTGGAGCGATCAAGGGCTGCAGCTAAATGTTCTTGTGAAGTTGAGTAGACAGTGGTTGCTAGCTGCTGATAAGTTCGGAGTGTATAAAAGGTGTGGCTATGAGAATATCTATTTAATGGGATATAGCTGGATTCAGTGGTATGTTTTAGAGACGCCAACTGGGAAGTTGGTAGCTGTCAAGAGAAGGAAGAGAGCCAAGTTGGAGTTTAAGATTGGGATTTGTGGAAGTCTGGTCTCGTTCCTGATAACAATTTGGACGAAACTCAGGTTCAAATGGAGGGAGCGCATGTACAAACACAAGACAAACAACAGAGGGAGAGTGATAGATAAATTTAGTTCTACGAAGATGAGGGTTATGTCAAAAGTTTCAGGGGAGAGTAGAATGGTCAAGAGCTTCTGTTCTTCTGTAGTGAGGTGTTTTTCTGGGAATGGGATCATGGGTTTTGCTTCAGGTCAAAGAATGTCTCCACACAATGATGAAGTTGCAACGAAGACGTGGTTGCTTAAGTTCGCTCAGCAGGATAAGAAGAAAAAGAAGAAAAAGAAGTATCAGGGTTCACCTAATTTTTCTTTGGAACGTGTGAAGGAGACTACCATGTGGTCAGTGAAGATCTTGATGAAGAAACACGGTTTGGAGTGGCAATACCGAGTTTGGGAACCAGGAGTAGTTACTGGTGGGCGTGTTGGAAGTGGCGAAGGAAAGAGGGCTAAGTGGAAGTACAAGGGTGAGATTACGATAGTGCATGTAGATGATGAGGAAGATGCTATAGCAGAGTACTCCATCTTCATAGCTAAGTCAAATCCTATGCAGTTGAAGTATGATCAGATGCTCGAATGGGGTCCGGAAGGGTATGCTCCTTCAGTTGTAACATCAACACAGTGGAGGAAGACTGGCATAAGAGTAGACATGAACCAAGAACAACCAGTGGAGTTCACTGGGCATGACTACATAGATGTCACTGGTTTTACTTGGGATAGGGCTGGGGATGCTAGCAAGAGAAACCAGCAACGAGAACCTAATGAGAACCTGTTTGCTCTAGACGTCATCTATGTATTGTTTGGTGCTTCTAGCCACCAGAGCAATCCCTCACTGGAAGAGGCTCAAGAAATAAAGGTTGGGATATGCATGATATTGATGAGGAGAGACAAGCGGGGGAAATTGGTGATAGGGAGAAGAAGCTGTCCCGTGAACTTGGAGAAATCTCATCCACAAAGAGAGTCTGCTTGTGCAATTCAGCGCTCTGCTGGGAAAGAAGGACAACAATGAAGAACCTTCGCTACTCAATGAACGGAACAACGCTAGTACAAGCCGGTCAATGTGTCTCAACCTTGAGGACAAGGTTGATTTCAATGGGGGCGGTATTGTTATGTGTGATTATTGCTGAAGAGGGTAAGGAGCTTCTAGAAGGTTGAGGTGGATCTTATCCACATGTGAATATTTCTTTATGCATAATAAGCACATCACGTGAGGAAGCATGTGCGTAGGGAGGCTTCACGCAGAGTGTGTGACTGGAGAGGGACCTTTTATAAAAGAGTAATCTTCCTTCTATATTATAAAAGAGTTGGTGATGCTTCCTCTTCAACTAACGAAGTTTGACAAGGGACAAGCTAACGAAGGTAACCTTCCATCGCTTTAAGTTTTCACCTATGTTTGTTTCTCTCCCTATTTGATGGACATCAAATATGTAGATTGTGTTTACTGCAGCCTACAAGAGGTACTGTTGTTTGGACCTCCTTGTACTCAAGAGATTATCAATGAGAAAAGAAAGCTGAAGAGTTTGATAAGGGGACAAACCTCTAGCTTGTAGCTCTTTCGCTATATATGATGATTTTGAAGTTCTATAAGTGATCATAGCAGTGGACCAGTGGTTTACAATATTGTCTGTTATTTCAGGCGTACAAGGAATGGTTGATGAGGCGCAGAAAGCACTAGAAGAGGCAGAAGCTCTCTAGAAGGTTTGTATTTTTCCGTAATTAGTTTTATGTTAGGCTTTTATCTTCGGGTTACTTTAGACCTCTTAGCAGTAGTCGATCCTATCTGTAAGCTTGCTAATTCCTCTACATGTTTATTTTCTTATTGCTAACAGATGGGTACGATGCATAGTTTGATTAAGCTGAAAAGCCAAGTGCAGAAACTAGCTGTGCCAGAACCAGCATTGATCAAGGTTTGTTAACACCAAACTCAGAAGACTGGATTGGAATCAAGTAGCCTTTATTCACTATGTTTCTGTATATCGTTTTATCACGTGAAGGTAGAATATCCCTTTAAGGTGTTTTTCATTTTAAAAAAGACACATCTCTGTTCAAACGGCAGATCCCAGCTTAAGTAGTAGGCAACTGTTGGTTATTTTCTCTTCTTTTTTTTTTTTCCTTGAAGTCATAGTCTCTCTTCACAAACATTTTTTAAATCATGTTTTGTTAGCTGGAAAAGGCATGCTATATTGACGACGCCTGTGATCATAGAGAAAGACAAAGGGAAATTTGAGCTTGATATTCAGCAGGTATAGTAGTAGCCAAGAAGATTATACAAGTTTTTCAGTCACAAGAAATAATAATTTCTTTCAATGTGCCTAGTCTAATCTTAAGAATCTTCCGAAAACGTTTGCAGATATCAACTTTCTTTAGTTTATTCGCGATTGCGAGGCTGCACTTCTCTTTGTGTGTCTTATGAGCTGACTTATACAATTTCCATTTTTCAGTAAGGGAATCTGTCGGTGCATATTATACACAGGCTGCGCTAATTCAGTGTTGCAAATCAATACATGAGAGAGCGGTAGTTGAAAAAAACGAAAGGAGCAATGAAACAGCAGTAAACTGCTTGATATAGCAATTCTCGAGCTGTGAAGAAAGCGGTAGCATCTCACAATCACAGCTTCTTCACCTAACAATCTATTTCTACTGTTTCTTCGAAGACAAGTTCCTTAGTTGGGTGTGAGTCGCTAAAGCTATTCAGCTTACCCATTTTTTAAATTCTGCTGCTATTAGGACACCCGTATGTTCTTTGGTTTTGTCTTATAATCTGGTCTTCTTTATCGTTATTTGCTTTAGGGTTGATTCAGCTAAACACGGGCCAGTTTCTCAATACCGTTGATTATCTTGCCAGGTCAGTAGCATTGGTTATTGTTGTTTTCGGTATTGTTTATATTTATATATGTCGTTAACTAGAGTGAATCTTGGTCCTTCCGATCACCATGATTCTTTGCTTTGGTAACTGGTAAGTCCAACCTGACTCCCTTAGTGTGTGTTTAAAATATTAAGTCGGCTCCATCATAGTTTAAGGTACTAGAGGTCTTGGGGAAAACTGCAAATGGATATATATATATATATATATATTTGAAGACGTTGGGTTGGTTGTGTTTGTTGTGTTGGTGAGCGACTGCGACCAGATTCAGAAGACGGAACCTACAAGACGTTACTCACCAAGACACGCTGCAAGTTGTTCCAAGACAATATGGGCCGTGAGATTGGCTGCAAAGAATTTGGTATTACATACGTGGGAAGACGTTTAAACCTATTGTGGTCATTCAATTGAATCTTGGCACGAGCTTGAGTGCTGTGTCAACTTTTGGTTATGTGGAATCACAAAGTCCATATAGATCAGTGTTGGCACTTCCACTTACTGTACCCCTTTACTAGCTGCTAGCTTGGATTCACGTTTTTCGCCTTCGTATGCCCAAAAGTTGTTTCAGACTACTACAAACGAAACTATATTTAACTTAGAAAATTTTACATAAATAGTTTTGTCCTCTTCAGTTTTATCTTCAGTACGCATTTTCTCATATCTTGTGCTCCTACGATACATAATATGACCATGAGAAGTTGAAATTAAGACCAAGAACGGAGGTGGGTAATGAGAGACTTGGAGAATCAAACCTCAAACGTTACTTTTAACTGAAAAGGATTTTACTGTTTTCAAAACTTTTATTACATATATTACCAATAAGTCTCATGTTAGGAATAGTTTCTTCGTCTATTTTTCATAAGAACATCAATACCTGGAAAAAGTATGAAAAACGCATAAGCTAATCAAGCAAAATATGGAGGAGTCGTTAAAGATCTTATTGATTAAACCCATTTTCAGTGCAATATGGAAAACGCTCACAATGCAATAGGATCAACTGGTAATGCTCCTCCATAACTCTGACTACAACAAGCCTGATCTCTTCCTTTGCATATGCCTTCCTGTCCTCCTTATATGAAATCTGTAAAAAAAATTGAAAAATAGTATACGCGAAGGAAGTGGTCTACAAAAATATTGGAAATAGACTACTATCGACTTAAAATGCATACGACATCACTTACGATTAAGAAATAGCAATGTGTTTTAAAGTTAAACTCCATAAAACCATAGTATTATAGTTTATAAATGGCATTCGATTAACCTTTACAGATGCGTAGAAAATTTTAGTGTTACTCTCTTATGAAATTCCCCAGAGAAAAAAAAGAATCCCCCCTTGGTAGATTGCTGGTGTGTTCCATAAGCAGTTGAGGCTAACTAATGACAGCCAAAAGAAGTTTCAAACAGAAAAAGTAACAAACTGAATGACAACTGATTCTGAGTCGCTTCAGGTGTGTATAACTTTGTTAGATATTTTCTCCTTTAGCTTTTCTAATTCTCGATATCAATGTGTTTCATTAATGTATTTTTTTTATTTAAAAATGTGAGTCTAATGTGAAATGTGTGACGAACATCCTTTTCCTGCAAAATATTTGACTGATAGGCTGTTCACCGAATTTATAAATTGCAATTTTAATTTTCACAGCTTTTTTTTTGTTGCGGTTGCACGATTTGAATTTTACTTTGTTAACCAATAAAACCAAAAATATGCTCGATTAGTTGAAGAAAAGGCCTTCCTTTCCTATTGGTTTTGTTTTCTACCCCTTTTACAACACACCTCATGACTCTCAGGGACAAAAGGATATTGCGAAACAAGAGGTGGTGAAGAATTATGGGAAGTCACCGATTTGCACACCTGAGAGTCTTCATTCCCTGAGGTAATAATCGCATCTTATCATCCATTCTAGACTTCTCTAATCATTTCTGCATTTGGGTGACATTATCTAGCAACTCACGTGCTCTGTTAGACAAAATATTCCCTCAAGATTACACAATTATATGAGTTTTATTAGAGAAAAAAGGTCGATATGGTTATATCACACTGCCAAAATCTGATGCATGTTAAAATATATATTACACTAGATATACAATGGGTAAACAGATGGCTAGAGATGGACATAAGTAGAAATTAGTTTTTATTATATTCTCAGGAATTATATAAGTTATTCGGAGTTTAGAAATGAAAGCTTGCACAAAACATGGATGCTAAAAGCCTAAAAGCATTCACACCAAAAAAAAAAAAGCCTAAAAGCATTGAAAATGGGTGAGAGTAAAAGAAATTTTAGTTAAGCAACAATTTAACCTTTTTTATTCAACACATCATTTTTAGCAAATTTTTCATGTATATTATTGTAATTCTAAAAGTACTATAGACTCTATCCTTATATCTTTTTGGGTCAAATATCTATACTTATATATAAGTTTGAAATTTTATAGCAATTGACTAGAATATGATGTAAACAATTAGTAAGAGATTGGTTGTTACAACTTTATGGAAGTGTGTCTATTTCTGGACTTGAATTTTAGTGTGTTAGTCGTGCTTTTTTTTTGCTTCATAAACATGTTGGAAGTATAAGAGAATACGTGCTATATAGCAACAAAAATTAGCAAGTCATACTCCAAACTTACTGGAAAACCAAAAAAAATTAACGGAAAGTTTACATCCAAAAAGATTTAATTGCAAAATAGATACAAACTCACAAAAAGTATAAGATAATAAAAATTAACAAATCTAAAATAACAAAACCGCGCATAGCACGTGTTAGAGAAAAAGACAAAAAAAAAAGAATTTACCGCAATTGTTCCAAGCCATAGCACGTGCAGTAACACCAACACCAGCAGAGGTTTTCTTGATCTCTGTGTTAGATTTATCGCCGCCAACGTTCAGGATTGTGATCTCCAGTCTCTGCTTTATACTACAATACATGTTATAAATGGAGTTGCTGCACTGTTTAGTGAACCACGGTACCTGCTCTGCTCCTAGGGGTTAAATGTATTGGATGGCTCAATCTCTCTCATGCAAATGGTATATTCATTCTGATACTGGTATTGGATATACTGGAATATAAATCCATAAATGACAATGAAAAGCAAGGAACAGGATATCTTTTCTATGATTGGGCTCCTTATTGTCCACTTTGCTCAATGGAGCTTCCACATATGTTTTCTGGAGCTTACTATTATTTTCATTATGAGGCTGAACAAATTTAACGAGAGAAGCACTCTCGAAGGGTTAAAACTGGTGGTCAAATGCTTCATCAAGCAGGCGGAGTTAAATATTGAGTTTGTATAGAGTACTATCAAAGGTGGAGTTGAATACTATCAAAGCATCATCATAGACAAAGGTCTTGGAACAAAAAAGAAGAAGTGAGGCAAATGTGAGAACGATAATAATGGAATTCGTGGGTTTGCAACTCAGATTGTAGGGCAGGATCAAATCCTAGCAGTTAGAATTCTCAAATTCTTAAACCGTTGATGTTTCATAAATTATTTTCAGAAACACATGCAATGTCTATGCAATGTGTGTTTAATCAGAATAAAGTAAAATGTCTTCAGAAAAAAGTGTTTAAAACAATAGCCAAACAAATAGTAGCCTAATTTCATACCTCTGATAGTCATGATTTTCTTATATATCTACAATTTATAAATTCTAGAGCGCTTTTAAGTTGAGCAAGTAGACTCGGCCTTGCGAAAAAGGGATGACCGAGCACACAAACACTACCCAACAAACAAACAAAAAACCCAAACATCAAAAAATAATATTAATATATACAATTATGTCCAAAGTAAAATCTCATAAATGAAATTAAGAAATGGTAAAATTAATATTTCATCAACTGTAAGAAAGTAAACCTTAAATAACTTTACAACCAAAAATATTCCAAATCACGAAGCAAAATTTCTCAACATCACAAAACAAACTTAATAAAAACAGAAATTAAAAAGAAAACAATAAATGATAAATTTAAATTTTAGTTAAACGATAAATTGAATACGGCAAATAAAAAACCGGTTTACAAGCCGGTTGGTACTTTCTTTTAAAGACGAATACAAAAATGAAAACTTAATAATTGTAAAACCAAACAAAATTTATACATAGAATATTATAAATAACCAAGATAGAGAATATATAGATCTTAAGTTCTTAACTAATAATTTAGTTAATTGTTTTATTAATCTTACTAATATCCTAAATAAAATTCCAATTAACACACAAAAATATTTCAAATAGTTTTAAATTTTGCATTTATTTTTATAACTCTATAACCAGTTTCAATATATACTATATTTGACCAAAAATATATATTTTTCATTTTAAAATTATAAGTATACAAATAAATTAATTAATTTTATAGGAAAAAATCTGGGCGTAGCCCGGAAAACCCCCTAGTGTATCTAAATTGCTTACTTGGCAGCCCTACAATTCATTTGAGTAAATTTAGACCAACCTTTCATTTTCTAGGGAAATTTAATAACTCCACATATAATATGTCGTCCATGTATATTTTTATGATTAACAATGCATTAACTACGAAGTTGCTAAACCAGAAAATAAACAAAATTTAATTGAATGTGGGAGACTTATATGGAATATACCGTTTTCCTTCATGGTATTTATGTAATTATATAATTACCATTTGATTTCAGTCTTTGCCTGTGACCCTCATTAAAGATTCTAAGATCATTCGAATTTCAGGCCAAATGTAATATACTCATTCATGTTATTATACAATTGACTCAAAACAAAAAAAAAATATACAGTTGACTCAAAACAAAGCCAACTTATTCTTTATATACCACCAGTAAAGGTTAATGTTTCAGTTTAAGGAAGTCTGGTTTAATTTAGAAATTGAACTTCAAGCCATGTATGTGAATCACACAAATTCACGAACCTTTTGAATAAACAAACCTATTAATTAATTTTATAACTAAACCAATTTGTTTTGTTTCAGTCGAACCAACTTAGTTTAATTCTAAAATCTACATTCAAACCAAAAAGTATAAACAATACATTGACAAACTACATATATCTGTCAAAAGTATTATATTTGATGTCTGTTATATATTTCACAATGCGTAGACAATACAAACAATAGCATTAGATTTTGATATTCAGTTTACTAAACAAGGTTAGTAATTGAAATTCAAACACAGTTACATCATTTAATACTAAACCAGTGAACTATATTAATTTATATATATTAATCATAGTTCGATAATATGTTGAATTAAACTATACAATCCCTACATTTAAGATCAATCTCTTATATATTAAAAGAGAAACATTGTAATATTTTTCTGTAGCCACGTGTCATCACTACAATCATTCTTATAATCTTTAGAAAATATGTTAGTCCATCTAATTATATAATAAATTTTCTATTAAATTAACCATATTAATGTTCTTCATTGTTTCCTTATATAAAAAGTCACGAATTTTCTAATATATCTATAGTATATATGATAATTCATGATTTTGAATAATTAATATTTGATAAAAATAAGTCTATTCTCTATTATTTCTTAAAATTATAAATTATTAAAATAAATTAAATAACCACATGAACTATATAATAAAAATTTAGATTTTTTTACATAAATGACTAAAAATTGTTAAAAACCTTGCATTGGATTTTTTTGTGATCCATAGTTTAAAATTTCTGTTATAGCAACATACAAATGATTTCAAAATTATATAAGTAGGCATTCTTATTTAATAAATAATATATATATATATACACATATATTAATATTTTTAAAAATAAATTATATACTATATGAAAATACATAATTATTTCAATTTCTAAATTTGCTTTGATTTATTTTTGTGAGAAAAAACTGAACAAATACTGACAACTTCAGATTTATATTTTAAATTTTGCATTGAATCTTTTTAAAATTATAAATTACTAAAACTATTAAATATCCCACAATTTTGTTTTGTTATCACTGATTTTAAAATTTTGTTATAAAAACTACAAATGATCCAAAATATAAAAAGTGTTTTTTTGGATTAATAAAATGTATTTGTTTGCGCTAATTTAATTACATACGTACTGAAATTCGAATTATTCAATATATATTCATTATTACATAATATGTAAAAAGCATATAATACGTAAATATAATTTATATATAATATTTATTCCGCGGAAGACGCGGATCTTAACCTAATTTTACAGTATTTTACAAAGCTATAAATAAAAATACAATAGCAATATATGATTGTTATTGTTAAAGGACCTATCATAGCACAAAATAGTAATTTCGTAATAATTTTGCAAGTTAATAATATCATCCAAGTATTGCTATCGTATTTGCATATTTCGTAGCGTCTAAAAAAATGTTATCGTAGGTGAGGTTCCTACGATTACTGCCGCATACATAGCATTTATGAATTTACTATGAAACACTTACGATAGCCGCGCTAAAAATATACATATTTGTTGTAGTGCGCATTGTCCCACCATCCTTCACTGCTCTCAAATCGCTCACTGTTGTGAATTTGACGTATAACTACTTTCAAGGACCAATGCCGTTATTCGAGAACTCAGTCGCTGTTGATGCAATAGCCAACACAAACTAAGTACTTTGTTTTTTGTATTTCTTTTACTTACAGATTGTCCCACTGCATTTAAAATTAATTAATTTCAATGGTTGTTGTTTTTTTGTTGTGATAATAAAAACACAAACTGAAATATATGGTATATATTATATATAATATTTTTAAATATAATATTTAATTATTTAGTTTAGTCAAATATAAATATTTTGAGAGTTCAATTTTCAAGAAAATAAAATATCGTAGAATTAATAATGATTCATAGAAAACTAATATAAAAAATTAAAAAATTAGTATGTTATTTCATTTTAATTAAAAAACAACAGATTAATATATAAATAGTACAATTACATCAAATTGGATCAAGTTATAAAAATTTTAATATAAAATTATGTACAAATAAAAAAACTATTATCAAACATCTATACTATAAAATAATATATTCTACTCTATATGTAAAACATAAAAATATATATGAATTATTATAAAACCAATAGTTTATAAGTTTATGTTAAACACAAGCTAAATCAAATACATATTATGCATTTTTCGACAGTTTCCATAAATATTATATGTAAATATATATGATCTATATATAGAATGTCGTACAGTTTCCATAAATTTGATAAAAAAAATAACTGATGAATATTTCATAATAGAAATACTTGTAAAATTATATATCTAATTATCACATTAACTTCTTGAACACATATTATGCATTTTTCAACCTTTTTGTTACTTTTATTAATTTTTTTGCTAATGTTTTCCTAATTTTTATTTATTTTCTGCTAAATATTTATTTATCTCTCTAAATAGTAATAAATGAACCAAAATCAATTTTATAATTGTCAAGATTGAAATACCAAAAGTGTTAAAACATGAGATGAAACAAAGGAAATCAGATTATGCACAGTGAACTGCTGTCCAAACAAGCTAGAGCAACAAGTGCAGAAACAATTTTGGCTAACCAAGCACCATCTTGATGAGCTGAATACGGTGAGGAAATCATTAGCTCACGGGTACGATATCTCCTAGTTTTGCTAAGCTTACTTCTTTGCAAACTGCTAAGCTTACTTCTTTGCAAACCATCTTTCTTTCTAACAACCAACTCACCGGAAGTATACCCACAGAGCTTACCACTTTACCTATGCTTAGGAAACTAGGAGGTTGATTGTTTACAGATTCTAAAGTAGTTTTTGGTTTTTGTTTCTGGAAAATCCAATTTTTAGACAATCAAGATTTTAAGCAAATAGATTCCCTATATTTTAGGGAAACTGGTTTCCGAAATAACTGCAATTTTCTAAATAGAAACCAAAATCCATATATTGTGGGTTTCTGCTAGTGATTACGTGCACTTTCTTTTCTTTAGTTAACAAATTAATTATTTTCATATATAAATTTATTTCAACCATTTTATAAAACAGAAAAAAACTCACAATTTTTTTACTACCTATCAAGTTATCTGAGTTTTGTTTATGTATGTTAATTCCAAAATGCCTTAATGCATATTTTGTATCATAAATATAATAGCAAAGTTTATTAAATTTGCTAGTTATAAGAATTATATATTTGTTACACTAGAATTTAATTTTGTATATCCAGCTCTTAAGTTTTATTTTATAATTTTTGAATAAAATAAAATTTATACAGTTTGCAAACATATAAAATATATTAAATTTTATTTAACATGTTTAACTAACTACTAATTAGTTACTATTTAATGTGTGTAGAATTTAATATTAATTTAAACATCAAACAATTAATATTTTTGTTTGTAATTTGAATTATAGAATATTTTTAAATATAACTAATTTTTAATTTCGTTTTAAAATTTAATTATTAATTATGTATTTTTAAGTAGTAAGGTTTTGTTCTATTTTTTTTTGTTTTCACAGTAAGCAATATTTTTTTATTAATTATTATTTCAGTTTCAAAAAATAATAAATTGAATACTGATAATTTTAAAATTAAACAATAAAATTTTGACACTATCAAACAATAAAATTTTGAAAAACAATTTCATGAATAATACATAAATTCATTTTTTTATAAACTTTTCAATGTAGACTTCATATTCAGTCTATAAAATAATTGACTTTTTAATCGGTTTACGTATGTAGACTGTCATGTAGGTTTACTGTTTGGATTAGTTTTTACAATTGCAAAGTTCACGGATTACTAGCTGTATTTTTTTTAAAGTTGTGATTTTATACGCACTAGACTTTTTTCAGTCTACATTTTTTAAAAAGTTAGTTTTTGCAATTGATCAGAATTCATCAGGGATTTGACTTTTCAAAAATAGACTTCATATACGGTTTACATTTTTTTTTGGAAAATGTTAGTTTTTGCAATTGACCAAGTTTGACTTTCTACGAATAGATTGAGATGAACGTCTACAAATGTCTCAAATCCGATGAGTTAGTTTTGCATTTGACCAAAATAAAATAGTAGACTTCATATGCAGTCTACGTCTTTTTTTCTCAGACTAGTAGACTGAATATGAAGTCTACACTTAGTTTTTTTGGGTCAACTTTTTAACATTTTAGTCAAATACAAAACTAACATATTCACCGGAATCAAAGTTTGAGTCAAATGCAAAACTGACATTTTGTAAACTTCCCAAACAGTCTACAACTTGTAGACCTTCCAGGAAGTCTACTTTGAAAAAGTCAAAAGTTCGGACAAATGCAAAACTAACCTCTTTTATGTAGACTTCTTGGTAAGTCTACGCACTTTTTAAATTTTGTTATCAAAGAAAAAGACGTAGACTTCCAGGAAAGTCTTCTTTACAAAAAAAATATATTTTGGTCAATTTCAAAACTAACATGTGTGTTGACTTGTAGACCGCAAGGTAAGTCTACACTTATTCAGTAGACCTACAAAACAATCTACTTTCGTGACACAGATCTGAAAAATGACGAAAATCGTGTAAATAGATACCTTTTGCTGTTTAAAGCTCGTTTCCACTCTTTTCCTACCGTCCAAACTCCAAATATGAGCAAAAAGAAGGAACTTTGATGACCCATAAGAGAATACACTCGACAATTTGAAGTTGTGCTTATGAAAATGAAAGTTATGGAGTTTTTAGATGAAAATGGAGAGTAAATGGGAGGAAATGAAGATTTGTTTGTTTAAAACACACAAAAAAGTGGTTGAAATTTTAATTGTAGAAGTGTAAAGAGTTGAAAAATAGGTTGTTACTTGGTGGTTGGAAAATTGATGATAATAGCATTGTTGTAAATAAGAAGAAATGTTTAGGGTGTTCTAGGTTTTTTAACATTTTCGAAATAAGTTAAAAAATAAATTCATTAATGGTAATTTTGTAAATATTCAAAAACATAGGGATGGATGGAAACTTCTAATGGTGAATAGTAATGAAAAAAAAAAGTAGTTGGTTTTATGATTGAATTGAATTTGTAGTTTGGTTTTGAAAACACTCATTTTTATTAATAAATTGAAACGTTCATCTTAAAATAAAATCAAGTGGGCTCCAAAGAAAAGTTGTTAGCTCTCTGGTTCAGTGTCTAAGTCTTGTGATATAGAACAACTGATTCCCAGTGGAGAAATCTCACAGAATTTTGATTGAATATGCTGATTAGTACAATGAACCAAGTCTGTGTTATAGTAGCATTTAGAAACCTTCTATATGTATTGGCGAAAGAAGTCATTAAGCCAAGGAAAGAAAGAATCAGCGATGTGTGAGATCTTCTAGACGCGAAGACTCAAAAGTTAATTATAGTTTTGCTTGGTATATATCAAGTTTTTTTTCATGTGGCTACGACGTGTTCAGACTCTATAGTCTGTACTTTCAAGATAGTTCTATTGTTAGCAGAAGGACCGGAGAATTTAAGTTTGTTGCAGAAAACATTTGTTGTATTAAACTAGTTTCCTAGTAGAGATGTGATATATATCTACAACTAAATATAGAAATTTAAATGTATAATTTTATTTAACATACAATATAATTTAACATACAATTTTATGTATAAATTACGTATAAAATATTAAATTACACTACAAGAAATATCGGTATTAGTAGCGCCGTGAAAACGCTATCATATCGTTTCCGTAGCGAAAACACTAACGCTATGACAGTCGTACGTATAGTAGACCCCCCTCCTATTATAGTGTTTTCCGGATGCTATTAAAAGTTCGATATTATAGTGTTTATCATGTACTATAAAATAATTTTTTATAGCATTTAATTCGTACTATTATTTATTTTCTTATAGCTTTGTCTTATCGCTATAAAGTATTTTATAAAACATAGATAGTATTATTTCTTATTTATATTTAAAAATTATTATATATAAAATTATTAATTAAATAATATATTTTAATCGAGATTAAATTAAAAATGATATTTATATAATTGGGTTTAAATAAAATCTATATATACTATTATTTGCGAAGTGATTTTTTTCAATGGAGCTCTTACGTTAAAAGTTAGAGCGGTTTATATCGATTCTACCTTTAATGAATAAAATATATATATTAGCCAAAAATAAAAACGAATTAAAAAAATTTTGATTAGAAAATTATAAAATTAATAATAGTAAAAATTATCTAAAATCCAAAATTATATTTTAAAATCAAAAGATAATTCTTATATATTGTGTCATTATCCGAAAAATATATTTTAATAAAAACATTTTAGAAATAGAAAACACATAAGTAAATACTAATAATTTTTTTTTAAAATTTTCTATAATTAAAAAATAATAATGATTTTCAAGTTTTATTTATGAAATAAATGAATATAGTAGACAAGGAAATTTCAAAACATTTATAGTACTTAAAAAATTCTAATGAAAACAAAAATAAAAAAATATTATTATATTAATTAGTACTATATGTATTAATAAGTGATTATAAAGTAGAAAAAAAAATTCAACACATTTATAATACTTAAAAAATTCTAATGAAAACATAAATAAGAATTTATTATTATAGTTTCTAATTAGTATTGTATGTATTAATAAATGATTATAAAATGTCTATGTCCGTATGAGCGGGCTAAACACCTAATTAGTATATTATTAAAAAAAATTGTTTACAAATGATACCGGTTTAGTTATTAAACCTAGTTTACAGACAAACCGGTTTAGAAATCTAAACCTAAAACACAAAATTAACCCTATCACCTTCGCTGCGGTCAACTTGATTCTGAACCAACTCCATCAATCTCCGATCTTCCACCAGTAAACCATGTTCTTCAGTCTCCGCCGCATACACCACACCACACCACGACCATGCTTCCTGCATCTCAACCGAACGGCCACGCTTTCGTCAAGCTTTTTCTACCACCTCCGTCTTCGTCAAGGTCTGAGAAACTAAGAAAAAAAAAGTTATATGAATGGAAAAAATTGAGAATAACATCTCGGTAGGAAGAACACAAGTATTATACTTAGGTTTTACGGATCTACAGAAGTAAAGACTCAGAAAAAGTCATCGTCTTCACAAAACAGAAAAGATTCAAACTTTCAAGGCAAATCCTTTACCAAAAAAACAGAGACAAAATCAGAATAAAATTGAATTGGAATTTGCCATTAAAACAAAGAATTTGAGATGAACTTGCTAAACAAGGGTAAATCTGAGATCTCGTACCCGTTTCTTCTCGTCGACACCATGTCTTGTAACCGTCTCCGGTTGGTGTTTGTTGCTAAATAAGGCTGTTTCAGAACATTAAAATGTTCACAGTTTTAAAAAAACAGAGAACATGTTTTTAGAACAGTGAAGTGAGCGAGTGAGAATGAAAGAACAACAACCTCGACTTCTCTGATCTTGTATCTATCTATCTGTCCTGCTTAGAACTCTGAAGTTCATAGTCTCAAGATCCGGCACTACATCAAAATTCGAGCTATTCCAAAAAGTTTAGATAAAGATCACAAATCAAGAACAGAACAAAACAAGAAGCTACAAACTAACCAGACATGAAGGCTTCTTCTTAAACAAGGTCAGCAACACAGCCCCTAAGGACAAGACCGAGAAGAAGGCCTGAAACGCCAACCGTTTCTTCTCCACAAGACTGAGGAAAGGCCTAGTACTTAACCGATCATGCGCAGGTTACTCAAGAAGTACTGCCTCACTAGATAAAGCCGCTTTATCAGTCTCTTGTCAAAACTACAAACAAACAAATTAAGGAGCCAACAATCAACCACCAATTGCATCAAAGCTAGCACCTTTTTGAAACTAAAAACGAACCCAAAGACAGAGAAATCGAAAACCGAACCTAGAAAGGCCAGACGTGAGAGGATATTCAAGTGATAAAAACACATCCTTCATCGCTAGTACTCCCTGAGATCGACTGAGTCGCCGCGCTCGACAAGGACCAACCCTTCGTCGTGCTTACAGAGGAACGACTTGAAGAATCTTCCTCGGCCTAGAACCTCCTTGAGGAAGACAAGTCGTGCAGGTAGTACTCCGTCGCCGAGACTTGCGCCGTTTGAGCGATTTTGTTCCCCATCGAAAGACCTTTTTTAGAATCGAATTGGGTTTTAGCATTCAACTGGCGTCTGGATGATTGGAATCAGTTGGCCCCGGCCGGAGAGAGATACACGAAGAAGAAAAGTCTGAAACGAGAGTAGGGTTTCTGAGTTAGACTTTACATAAGGCTAATTCATATGTGTTTGGTCGATTAATGAAATAAGAAGAAAAGAACAAAAAAAACCTGGAGGATAAAGAGTATCAGTAGAGATAATGTTTATCTCTAATATATATTAAACACAAGATAATGCTTGGGTTTAACTAATCATTATCGGGTATAGATTTGGTCTTATCTTGAGATCAATATGTTGTATAAATACGGAACTCATATGATCAATACAATCATCCTTTGAACAATACTTCTATATAGTATCGGTATCAGAGCCCGATCCACGCAGTCCAACCCGATCCTCATCGATCTGGTCCAAAGTTGGCCCATCGATCCTTGGCCGAGCATTCCGAGATTGACGCTCAAAGAGTCATCATCTCGAGGGGGCGTATTAGACATATAGTTGTCCCACATCGGTAGTTAGAAGGGATCCTTAGTAATATATAAGGTGGATTGGCCACTCTTCTTATCGGTTTTAAGTGTGAAACTCATCTAGGTTGAACAAACTTCTATAAAAAATTCCATTAAAATATGAAGAAAAAAAAGTAACTTTTTAACGAAACGAAATATTTTGGTGCCAAATCCAAATTTCCTTCCTAAGTGTTTTTGCTTCTAAAATAACTTTTCATCTATCATAGTGTTTTTTGTTTTACCGCTAAATAATTTTTTTTCTTAGCGTAAATTCAATGCTACGACATAATTGTGTTCTGATTTTTGATACTTTTAGCATTTTGTGAATTCGTGCTATCTCAAACTGGTATCAATACTCGTATTTCTTGTAGTTTTAAGAGAAGAATATAAAATCTATATAAAAATTACAATTTTTCTAAATTTTATGTTTTCTAGACACATTTTAACAAACTTTTAAAATTTATGGTACATAAAGTTTCATTAATCTTTATTTTTACTTTATATTATGTAAAATATTTTTTTTAAACAAACTTGTATTCAACAAGTGGATAAGATATCTGTAAATATATATCACAAAATATCTGTATTTTTTGAATCAAACAAATAAAAAAAACTTAAAATATTCCTGAAGCATGAAATGAATCATAAATATTGATAAATTATAGTAGAATTCGAGTGCCATCCTTAATTCATAGTGGGAACCAAAAATGCGGAAAAAACCAATCACATAGATACATGCAAGAAAATAATAAATCAAAGACCATATCACGTTTCTTATATCTGTAGATTTTTTTCTGTTTCCTTCCTACCATAAAAGTGGTCAGAGAGTTACCAATTTTTCATTCAATCTGTCAATTCTTACTTTAAAAAATGATCATTCAGGATATATACAAACATTAACATAGGATATATACAAACATTAACATAGGAGATAATCTAATTTGTTTGACTATGAATATTTTCCCCGTTATATACTGTTCTTTCATGTTATTAATAGAGACAGTGTCTCTATCCCAGACACAACACACTTACTCTTCTCGAGTAAATCCACACACAACATTTTCTCCTCCATCTCTCAAGTAGTCAGTCTCACTCTGCCACCTACAAAGGCCGACTGAAAATGACCAGATCTTATCTGCGCCTTCCTCTGTCTCTTCCTCTCCCTACTGAACTTTTGCCGCTTCTCAGGATGATGCGACGATCATGCAATCTCTCAAATCAAGTCTGACTCTCACATCAGACGTCAACTGGTCGGACCCTGACCCTTGCAAATGGAACAACGTCCAGTGCGGCCGCAAACAACCGCGTCACGAGGATCCAGCTCAAACAGAAAGGGATCCGCGGGACTCTCCCTCCTGATCTCGGTAAACTCACCTGAGCTCATCGTCCTCGAGTTCTTCTCCAACAAAATATCTGGTGCAGTTCCCTGATCTCTCCGGTCTAACGCAATTGCAGAGGCTGAATCTGCACGACAATCTCTTCGATTCGAATCCGGGGAATCTCTTCTCGGGGATGAACTCATTACAAGAAATGTACCTCGACAACAACCCCTTCCCTTCTTGGGAGATTCCAGAGAGCGTTAAGGAAGTGAAGTCTCTTAAGAACCTCTCCCTCAGTCAACTGCAACGTCACGGGTTCGATTCCTGATTTCTTCAGTTCCGAGACGCTCCCGAACCTCGTTTCTTTAAAGCTGTCTCAGGAACAATCTCCATGGAGGGTTGCCTGAGAGCTTCAGACGCTCGTCGCTACAGCAACTCTATCTCAACGGACAGAATCTCAACTGGGTCAATCTCGGTGTTACAGAGCATGACTTCTCTCGTCGAGTTTGATCTGCAAGGCAACGCCTTTTCGGGTCCCATCCCTGATCTCTCTGGTTTGCAGTCTCTGAGATTGTTCAATGTAAGAGAGAATCAGCTCACCTGGCCTTGTTCCACCGTCCTTCACTGCTCTCAATTCGCTCACTGTTCGTGAATTTGACTAATAACTGCTTTCAAGGACCGATGCCTGTTATTCAAAAACTCAGTCGCTGTTGATGCAATAGCCAACACGAATAGCTTCTGTCTGGATACTCCTGGTACTCCATTGTGATCCACGTGTCCAGACCTTGCTTTCTGTAGCTGAGTCATTTGGATATCCGGTGAAGCTTGCCAAGAGTTGGAAAGGTAATGATCCGTGTGGCTGGATCGGAATTACTTGTTCCGGAAGGTGACGTTACAGTGGTTGACCTAGGGAGGCAGGAGCTCACGGGTTCGATATCTCCGAGTTTTGCTAAGCTTACTTCTTTGGAAACTATTAATCTTTCTAATAACCAACTCACCGGGAGTATACCGACAGAGCTTACCACTTTGCCTAAGCTTAGGACACTAGATGTGTCTAACAACAATATCAACGGTGATGTGCCCAAGTTCACCGAAAGTGTGAATGTGGTGACTTCTGGTAATGCTAACATCGGAACGAAGTACCTGTCTCACCCCAGGGCCGTCTCAAACTTTATATAGACCCTATTCAAAAAATGAAAATAAGATCCTTTTTAATCATCTGAAAAATTTATATCTTTTTTACAAAATTATTATTATAATATAAAATAAACACATCAAATTAATTTATTTTATATTTATTTTCTAGTTTTTAATGCAAAATCATTAATCAAATCATTGAACTTGATCATTTGACATTTTCAATGCAAAATCATCGATTAAATTATCAAATTTGATCATTCTTCTAGCCATTCTTCTAGTTTTTTTCAGTTTTTTTTTTTACGTTTATTATATCTACAATCAAAAATTATAATCTATAAATATAATAGAGTAAAAAAATCTGGATAGTAGTTGTAGGCTATAATACTCTTGAGTAGACAAGGAACTATTTTTTCGCTTTTCGACAGAAAATATATCATGGATAATTGTTTCCTAAAACATAATCAATTTAGAATATCAACTTTCTATACTACCATTGAATATTCAAACACACATCAACTACTATTTCTTACTTTCCAAAATATATTATTGATATAAATACTAATTATTTCCTAATTTATTGCATTTTTAGTTGGTTATATATACAAAATTTTAATTTATATTGTTATAAATGCGAAAATTATATTCAAATATAGTTATTTTGATTTTTTGTTAAATATATGATTTTAAATTTATAACTATTACTAAAACAGAAAAAAGTTATAGACTCTTTAAAATTTCAGACCCTATTCGACCACTCCAATTGCACGTACTAAAAGACGGTTCTGTCTCACCCACTGGTGCAACTCTTGCGAAAGAATAATAAAGGAACTCTTGCAAAAAAAAAAGAATAAAGATAATTTTTGAAAAGGCCATTTGAAAACTAAATGAAATTATTAAAGGAAATTGTAAAATTGAGGGACCTAGCTGTACTACGCCCGCGTTTTTGTCTGTCTTCTTTCTTTGTACAAATCAAATTCTCTCCTTACTACAAGTAGGAATGGCAAAAGAACCTGCGGCCCGCGGGCCGAGCCCAAAACAACTTGTGGCGGGGCGGGTTTGGGACGTGATTTTGTCAACCCGCATTGGGGCGGGCCTCGCGGTACAAGACTTGTGCGGTATGGGCTTTTCGCGGTTTGGGCCCAAGAAGACCGCGGGTTAACCTACTGTCCCGCAGCTTCTTCTCTCCTCATTTCGCTGCCGCCTGAAAAAGAAAAGAGAGAGATAGCGTGACTGAGAGAGTGAGAGAGACGAGTCGGCACCGAGTGAAAGGGAGCTCCGGCGACGGCGAGAAGCTCCGATACTCTTATCTCGGGTTGTCAACTTCACAGATCAAGCTTGCATGTTCCGGAGAGAAGTTCTTGTTTCAAACTGTCAAAGAACTCCGTTTCCACCGTAAATCAAGATCCATCTCCGGCGAAGGCTTCTTCTGCGACGGTGACGACATGCATCTCACAGGTAATGAAAGATCGTTTTTATCTATGTAGTTACTAGTGTTTCACAAAAAAAAAAAAAAAATCTATGTAGTTACTCGTTTTTATCTGATGCTAAAGTAAAAGCTTATATGACATGTTCTATTTGTTTGTTATTATGTAGATTCTGAACCAGAAAGCTATGTAAGACCGGTTCTAGAGATAAGGACAGGGGACATTGTAGAGATGAAACTGGTAAGTTTCTTGTTCTTGGCGTTGAGATCATATTTTTCTCTCGGATTATACTCTAACAGTTTTATTTGTTTGCATTTTTCAGGTGGTTTGAGTCACGGATGGTGTCTATTAGGTTAGTTAAAACCAGTGTCCTAATGTGTTTTGTTTATGTTTTTGTTCTTGTTTTGTATTAGTCTCTGTGATGTCTCTGGTTATGGTCAGTATCTGATTAGTGTTTTGTTTTTGCAGGTGAAAAAAATATATGATTGTAAATAAGTAGGCGGATGGTGGGGACGGTAAAAGCTGTTGTAGGCTCAAAACGATAGAGAAGGTGTTCACTTGATGTATGTTTTGGTCGTACACCAGCTAGAACCGTCTCCACCACCTGCCTCCTTGTTTAGTGAAGAAGATTTCAACACCGAGCTGCAAAGATCACCGAGCTGCAAAGATTGTAAGGTGTTACCACTCTGAAACTTTAAGCTTCTTGAATTATATAATAAGTTGATCCTTATTTGAGGTCATTTGTTTTTGTCTCTGATATGTCTTTTCTTTTTGTAGGTGAAGAAGGAGGAAGCTCGTAATGACCGTGAAGGCTGTGTAAGTTGTCTATAATTCTTAGTTTTATTTAAACTACCCTTGATTCACTCTCTGATTTGTGATTTTATTTTGTATGTGTCGAGATGATGAGTGATGGTGAACAAGGAAGGAGACTTATGGAGTTATGGTGAGCAAGGAGATGATGAGTGATCGTGAACAAGGAAGGAGGAGACCAGTACATACAGCAGCTGCTCCAGTATAGCCGCTTTAAGGACCTCAGATTAGTAAGCTCTTTGTCTCTTAAACGTGTACGTGTGATACTTCTGTGATAAAAACAATCTTGTTTAGCTGGATTTGCTTAGGTTATCGGATCGAACATAGATAGAACACACTCTTGTTTAGCTGGCTTGCATAGGTTTGTTGTGATCACTGCATTTGTTTGTCACTTGATGTATATTGTAATAGAAAGTGATTGGTTTTGGTGCTTGACTGCTTGTCCTCAAGCAAGTTTAAATAAAATATTATCAAAATTTAAAAAACCCTAATAGGCTAAGTTTTAATTATATGTTAATTAATTTAAAATTTTCCAAAATATTAAAAACCCTAATAGGCTAATAGTCCCACGTTCACACGACTTCACCTCAAAAAAAAAAAACCTAACGCAAAGACGCAAGCAGAGACAGAGACCATGGGATCAAGGAGCGAATCAGAAGAGCAGTTCACGATGGATACTAACTACACTCCACCATCAACATTGGACTTCGCGAGTCAAGCTACTCTAGATGCTCTTGCTGCGCTTGAAGGGAGCTCTGATCCAAGGGGAGAAGGTGGTGTAACTTCTGATGCTATTGGTGCAAAGACGCAAGCAAGCAAAAGAAAGGTGATGAGCCTTGACGATGAGACTGATGATTCTGATGTTGAAATCACTCCACCACCCCAAACAAACATGCCTCGCAGAAAGAGCAGATTTGGAACAGCCACGGGGAGACCCATGTTGCAGTCCACAATAGATGGTGGCATAGGCTCGTCCTCACAGGCGTGTAGAAAGAAGAAGCCTGTACCTGTGAAATCAGTGATTCGGGGAGGGAGAAGAAAGCCATTGAGTCAGTCGCAAAAGGGCAAGGCCAAGGCCAAGGCTACCACTCCGCAAAAGAAGAAGAAGGTCGAGGAGATACCAGACTTTGATGACTCATTGGAGGAAGAGGAGTTGGATGAAGAAGAGGAGTTGAATGAAGAAGAAATCGAAATGGACAATAGGCAAAGATCAGATGTGTGGCCTGATTTCACGGTGGTCCACAAACCGAATGGGACGATGAAAGCTCAATGCAATCATTGCAGGAATGAGTATGCTTGGCATTCCCACTCGCATGGAACCAGTGGGCTGAGAAGGCATCGTTTTAGATGTAAGGTGTATCAAAGGAAAAATAGAAATCAGCAGAAGATCAATTTCGAGGGGAAGCTACACTCTGGCAAGTATGATCATACCGTCTTTCGGCAGATGGTAGCTAAGACGATAGTCCAGCATGATCTACCATACTCGTACGTAGAGTATGAGAAAGTGCGAGACACTTGGACGTATTTGAATCCTGATGTGCAGACCATTTGTCGAAACACGGCTAGATCAGATGTATATCGACTATATGAAAGCGAGAGAGACGCATTGAAGAGAGACTTAGCTACACTTCCTGGTCGAGTATCATTGACATCTGACTTGTGGACGTCAATAAAACGTGAAGGGTACATGTGTGTGACTGCACATTACATTGATCGGAACTGGAAGTTGAACAGCAAGATCATCGCGTTTTGTGCTCTAGCGCCACCACACACTGGTATGAATGTTGCTATGCAGCTTCTTGAGTCGATGAAAGAGTGGGGAATTGAAAAAAAAAATTTCTCAGTCACATTGGATAATGCTACAAGTAATGACTCGATGCAAGATATTGTGAAGTCCCAGCTAATGTTGACTGATGACTTGGTGTGTGGAGGAGAATTTTTCCATGTAAGATGTGCAGCTCACATACTTAACCTTATAGTGCAAGATGGGTTAAAGGTTATTAAAGGCGCTTTGCACAAAGTAAGAGAGAGTGTGAAGTATGTGTTATCATCTACATCGCGGGAGGTGTTGTTCGGAAAAGCTGTGGTTGCTGCGAATGTAAAAGAAACTCGGGGGCTGATATTGGATGTCTCGACCAGATGGAACTCCACTTACTATATGCTGCAAATTGCAGTAAATTACCGTAAGGCATTTGAGAAGTTTGAGTCATTTGACAAGCGAGGTTTTACAATGGCGCCCACAGCTGAAGAATGGACAAGAGCAAGTAATATCTGCAATTTTCTGGGGCCGTTTGCTGTGATCACAAAGATGATGTCTGGCACTAATTACCCGACATCTAATTTGTATTTCTATCAAGTCTGGATGATCCATAATTGGCTCCGGAATAATGAGGAAAGCGATGATGAGGTTGTCATATTCATGGTGGCACCAATGAAGGAGAAGTTTGACAAATATTGGGATGATGTCAGTGGTCTTTTTGCAATGGCAGCAGTCTTTGATCCGCGATTTAAGCTATCAATTGTTGACCATTGTTTAGGGAAGCTTGACATGAGAACAAAAGATGTTAAGGTGAAGAACTTGCGTGAGAGGCTCAGCATTCTCTTTGAGTCTTATGACAAAAAATCGAAGGCAAACTCCCCTTCTACGGAGCCACGTGAGATGGTTCCACCCAAAACATGTGAGCCAGTGTCCACTGAAATGTTTGAGAACTACACTGTGAGTGTTCCTTTTACAAGTAACTAGTATGTTTATTATTTTTCAGAACTGCAGGTCTTAGATATTTTTCTAAAAACTTTTATAGGATTTTTTTGCATTTCGCAAAGTCAGTGGTGTTGGGAGTGGGAAGACACCTCTAGAAGCATATCTTGATGAACCACCATTGGAAGTTTCCAGTTTTAAGAGCTTGAATATTCTTGACTTCTGGAAAGATAATGCTCATCGCTATGGTGATTTGGTTGGTATGGCTTGTGATCTATTAAGTATTCCAATCACAACAGTTGCTTCCGAGTCTTCTTTCAGTATTGGATCAAGAGTCCTCAACAAATACAGGAGCCGTCTACTCCCAAAAAATGTGCAGGCTCTGATATGCACTAGGAATTGGATCAGGGGATATGCATCATATCAAAATGGTAATTAATCTAGATTATCAAGCATATATTTTTTTTTATGAATCAAGATGGCTTTTACTAACTTCAATATTAATACTTGCAGAAGAAGAAGTATTTGGTGAAGAAGATAAACCCCCATCAGTTGAATCAGCTGTTGGTGATGAAGTGGAAGTTGCAAAAGTGTGATTTGAGTTGTTGTTTATTTGACTTGCTGTTTCTTTTGATTTGGGTGTTTTCAGTTGCTGTTTTTTTAATGACATTGTTTTTATTACTAGCAGCTTTGAATTGGTGTTTGGTTTTAATTTTATAAATTGAGAAAACAATAGCATTTGGTTTTTTATGAACTTATGAGTTCTGTTTTGGTTCAGAAAATTTAATTCTGTCTTAAACTCTTCATTCTTGATCATGTATAACAGAAAATTTGAAATATCCTAATGATGATTTGAAACATAAGTATTTGCCACATCTTTTAGACTACATGTATCTTCTCTTGTGTGATAAAGAAGAAACCATATGATGTTGTTGTTGCTATCTCGGATTCTCTTTACCTTTTTAATGTGCTGTTTCTTGTGAACTTGGCTGCAGATTGAAGTTATCCCGCGGGCCGGCCCGTTTGTAACAGGTCTTCAGGCGGGACGGGATTGGGCCGGGGCTTTGGAGTACCGCAGCCCGCGCGGGACTGGACCGCGAGAGACCGCAAATCGACGAGCCCGCTGCGGTCCGGGACGGGACGGGACGGGATGACCTGTTCGACATTCCTAACTACAAGACAACATAACGCACACGATGCAAAAATTGCGGATTACGAGTTCAACAGAAAAGCTAAAGAGGTAAAAGTTAAAACTAAATGATTTTTTTTATTTATATGATACAAATAACACGAATCGTCAGAATTCATGAAATATTTATAGTGATTTGAGCCCCTAACTATTTTTAAATTTGATGGAAAATCCCCAACTAAAAGTTTATGTTTTTAATCGTCAACTATTAAACCGTTAAAATGTCGTTAACTCATCATTAATCATTATGTCATTAACTTTCCGTAAACATAATCGTCTTTTCTGAACGGAGATCTGTTAAACTAATATGTGGTGTTTCATATAATCATAAAAATGACACAAGATATTTACAACTAATAGATATTTTAGTGATTTAAACATCCAACTATTTTTAAATCTGATGAAAAACCCTTAACTAAAAATTTATGTTTTTAGACCCTCAAACAAAAAAACATTTAAAGCCTTTAACCCTCCTTAAACAAAGTCGTGTTTTCTGAACGGGGAACCGTTAATTGAGACTGAGATAAGTCAAAAATCTGTGTTGTTTCTGATCATAATTCTTTCTCTCATGTTCATTTATTTAACATTCCAAAATTCATATTTTTTACGGAAGTCGATTTGGCATCTGTCTACATCCTATAGAAACAACATAATTTTTTTTACTTATCTCACCTTCAATGGTTCTTGAAAAGGAAGAAAAACCTTAATTTTTATTTGGGGATGAATCATGTTACTGCCCACTGATAAAAGTGGTTTTAAGTATCTCGTGTAGATTTAGAAAATATTATTTTGTTAATGGAGGGTTAACGACATTAACGATTTAGTAGTTGAATGTTTAAGAACATAAATAGTTGGGGGTTTTCCACCCGATCTAAAAGAAAATTTGCATCATGTCTGATGAAGATGATTTGGAGAATTTACACAAATTTTGCATCCACGTCTGGTGAAGATGATTTGGAGAATTTACCTTGTGATCCTTGTGAGAGAAAAAGGATATCTGAATATCCTTCATATCAAAGGAAATGAACTAGGATGTAAATATCTTATGAAAGGTATTTGTCATACTCGTGGTCATGAATCCTAAAAGAGTGTTTGGAAATAAACCGAGACAATTCAGATATCAGTTTACTTTGGCAATTGGTTGGAATATAGTGTTAAAAAAACAAAGCATATTGTATATTCTGCTATTTGTTTTATTGGGAGTCATTGATCGTTAGATTGCTTAATTCCTTAACATATATAATTTGATTACTGAGTTCCCGGCCTTGAACATGTACGTCTCGGGTGAGAACCGTCTCCTACAACTTCTACTATCAGTTAAAGAATCTACACAAACGCTTTAAGCGCTTAATATGAAAACACAACATAGAATAAGTGTGTTCGGATGATACTCATGTGTCACAGAGGTCTTGTGTTCGGATGATACTCATGTGTCACAGAGGTCTTCCTTTTATAGCTAAAAATGTGTTGTTGTTTTTTTCATTTTCCCGGTTGCATTGGTCGGTCCTTTTGTTTCCTTGTGAAACAATGTGGGTGATCGTTTGGGTTGTATCTATCTACTTTAGCTTTATTTATTTTTTAAAGCACTAAATTTTACCAATCATGTTGTAGCTTTATTTTTGAAAGTTAAAACCTACAACAAATTTCTATTATTTTTTACCAATCGTGCTTTAGCTTTATTTTTAAAACTACAACAAAAAAAATTTTAGCAATTTTTTATGGATTTTAGACAAAATCCCGACATCTTTGTTTTATATGTTGTAGAAACTGTAAAATGAAAAAAACTATCTATGATATCAAATAAATTAGATAATCATAGTAAAAACATCTATAAATATTTTAATTTAATTTTGTTTGTTTTAAATTTTATTGAAATATTTTAAATAACATAAATATTATTTACATATCACATCTTAAATAACAGTAACCTTTGATAATTTATAAAAAACATTGATATAAATTATTTTAGTTGATAAAATAATTATTTTATATATACATCACATATTTTATTTTGAAATATCTACATCACATAACTTACAGCTACAACAAATTTAACTATAGCAAAAGTCTCTGAAGAAAAATCTACAGTAATAACTCTACAGCTACAACCAACTTACATACAACTAAATTTTTACAGCCACAGTCGAACCAATCATCACCAATATTCACACCGACTTACTCATCTTTCTTTTCTCTCTGCAAGATAACCAATTTCTCTTAATAGGTTTTGTTTATGTGCAGCCTTATCTTAGAGATTACAGAGATAAGATGGAAGGAGCACTGAAGCAAATAAGCCCACAATCTCCACATTTTGTTTCATTACTTGGCTCAGCCCAAAAGTGATAATCACTCTCGTAAAGATAGATTAAGGACGCATCAGGCGTTTCCGCCAAACAATGATAAATATCTGATTTGAAGCATGTAACTCCGATGACTTTTGCTTTGTGTTCAACCTCAGTAGCATGTAACTCCCCCCTTGGACTTATGAGCTTGAGATAGTTCACGACTATCTCTCTCATGCTTGCTTTCCCAATGGTGTTAACATATCTGTTACAATTTTGGCTACATCTAGTCACTATCATTTCTCATTGCCAAGCGTCTCCGGCGAAGCTGTTTTTGGATTCAAATTCTTTGCATCTTGGTTGACTTCTCGATCTTCCCTTCCTGATCAGAGCACACCCACTCCAAATCCATTTTCTACAACCATCCACCACATCCCATGTGATGTATTGAGCTGGAAACCTTCTGAAATTTTCTTTTAACCATGAACTACATTTTCTTGTCTTTGTCCCTTATGATCAGAGACACACAAATCCTAACTTGAACTTCATGTTTCCTCTCACGACATCTCCTTGTGGTGCCCTTGTTTCCATTACTCCACCAGGAGCTACTTCACCAGAGCTACTGCAACTTTTGACCACTTCTCTTCGCCAATAAGAGTACGTAATACTTGACTTTGGCCTTAACCCTTTGATAGGGAACATAACTTCATGCAACTTCAACTTGAGTCTTTGCATCATCCGACATCAGGCTTCGACGCCATTACCCACCATAATCTTAAGTACCCACTTGCTCTTAGTCAATATCCTTATCCCGATTACTATAGCTCGTAACTTTGGAGATTAGAAATTCCCTGAACCTCTGCATATTTATGAATCAATATTTATTTTAAAGTCACTAGTTTTGGCCTTGTACTACTTGGTTTAGATTTGGTTTAACTTTGGTTTTGTTCTCAGGTTTGAAGCGACTCGTCAGATAAGGATGATGGAGAAGGAAGCTAAAGAGAAGACGAAGCTGGAGTGGCATTTACTGATTCTAGCCATGACAGCTGATGTGATCCACACAACATATGTCCGAAAATGGATGGTTCTATCTCCAAAACCCTTTGAAGAAGAGAATCTCTAAAAGTTTGTTTTCCAAATCATTCAAAGCTAACCCAATCTCGGATTCATCATGTAGCCGAAGAAGAAGAAGAAGAAGAAGAAGAAGAAGAAGAAGAAGAAGACGAAGAAGAAGAAGAAGAAGAAGAAGAAGAAGAAGAAGAAGAAGAAGAAGAAGAAGAAGAAGAAGAAGAAGAAGAAGAAGAAGAAGAAGAAGAAGAAGAAGAAGAAGAAGAAGAAGAAGAAGAAGAAGAAGAAGAAGAAGAAGAAGAAGAAGAAGAAGAAGAAGAAGAAGAAGAAGAAGAAGAAGAAGAAGAAGAAGAAGAAGAAGAAGAAGAAGAAGAAGAAGAAGAAGAAGAAGAAGAAGAAGAAGAAGAAGAAGAAGAAGAAGAAGAAGAAGAAGAAGAAGAAGAAGAAGAAGAAGAAGAAGAAGAAGAAGCTGTTTTTGATCATCGTACCAGAAAAAAAATTGCAACTTGGTTGTTCGGGTGTACATATAGGTTTTGAGAGTTTTGTGTTGACCAGTAATAGTAATGTTCGTGAAACAACGGTTCAGTGTTGATATTAATCCTTACCTGAGTTCGGTTTGTACCGAATCCTTTCGGTTTATATAAATGCTACTTTGACATTTTTTACACAGATTAAGAAAATACCTGAAATATATGTAAATTGTTATTAGTTATATCTCTCTGGCCAATAGTGTCTGAGATAAATATTTTTTTATAGAATCAATGTAATTTGCATTTAAATTTTAGTTAAAATTAAGTACAATTGTAAAATGACACTTTTTATGTAATTAAAAAAGTTAAAATGACAGTTATTATAAAATCAAGAGAATTTTTATTTAAAGTCATAAATTAAAATTGATTCATTCGATATTAATCCTTACCTGAGTTCAATTTGTACTGAATCTTTTTCTTTTACTCCCTCAGTTTATATAAATGCTACTTTGACATTTTCACACAGATTAAGAAAATAACTGAAATATATGTATATTCTTATTAATTATATCTCTCTGGCCAATAGTGTCTGAGATAAATAATTTTTTTATAGAATCAATGTAGTTTGCATTTAAATTTAGTTAAAATTAAGTACAATTGTAAAATGACACTTTTTATGTAATTAAAAAGGTTAAAATGACAGTTATTATAAAATCAAGAGAATTTTTATTTAAAGTCATAAATTAAAATTGATTCATTCGATATAGTACAGAAAACATATACATACCCAAACCTCGAGGATGACACAAAAATCTCATAAACTTATAACTTAAGATAGTGCTGTTGTTAGCAAAAGGATGGAGAATTTAAGTTGGTTGCAGAAAACACTTGTTGTATTATACTACAAATTTTCTAATGGAGATGTGATAGAGCGGAGTAGCCTAAAGCTGTAGCTTATAACAACTGATCAGTTGGTCAAAATCTGACTCTTGTGATCGAGTGTGTCTTGAAAAGTATAAGTTTCTTAAGGGTTTTTTAGATTTACGAGATTGTTCGGCATAGCTATAAGATGTACACTGGCTCGGGAAGTTCTCTGAGTACGATTTTTCTTTTTTAGAATTAGCAAGATTGCAATGGTTTTGTGAAGGATAACATAACATTCATTTGAGTGATAGAGACTAAAACTGCTTTACAAATGGCTGTCTTTGGAGCTTTGGTTTATTATCATGTGGAGTTATTGATGTGCAAGAATGTGATTGTGATTGCAAAAGACAAGAAAGTCATGTGTAGGTACGAGCCTCTGTCGGCTTCATGCATCGATACTACAATATCTGGCCTCTCCTCATTGTCTTTGCCTGCAATTTCATCTTTTACTAGATTTAGAACCATCTACAACACACAAGAAAACAACATTTTTAAAACTTTAGTGTCTATAAAGATTATTCTAAACAAACAAAAAAACAAACAATCGTTATTTACTTCAGTTGATAAATAATTTATATACTTTTATTCATTGAAATTTTGTTAATGATAAAGAAGTGAAAAGGGTGCTGGTTGATGAGTCACCGTAAACGTTGCAAACTAGTTGTTCTCACGTAGTCTTACCATCCTTTAAAACATAAACGAAGGTGCTAGATCTACCATTTCGCCATATAAAATATTTACGGTTGGTGCGTATAATTAATACAAGGGAAATTAGGTGTAATAACTAAAAAAACTAAAAAAACTAAAAAAACTATAATTCATTAATTAATCAAAAATCCACCTTTTTTCCTGCTTTCTCTTCTTATCTCTTTCTATATTCTCTCCCAAAATCTAATATCTTTTTTTTCTGTTATTAAGCAAAGAAACCCTTAATACAAAACGATAGTATTAGTGTGAGCTACTTACCGTCAACTACTTATCTACTATTTACAGTAATATATGCGAGTTTCTTTATTTGAACTTTTATTAGGTGGTTGTCTACGATTTCGCAGATATAAATATTATATGTAAATATATATTTATGTATAAAATATAGTAAAGTTTTCATAAGTTTGAGAAAAAAATAACCGATGAATATTTAATAATAACAAATACTTGTGAAATTATATATGTAATTATCACATTAACTTTCTCAACACATTTTATGCATCTTTTCGACCTTTTTTTTTTTTATTCTTTTTATTAATTTTTGACAATGTTTTTCTAATTTTTTACATATTTTATGCTAAATATTTTATGCTAAATCTTATAATTGTTTTCAATAATAACATTACCTTATTCACTTTATTATTTGTTTAAGGACAAAACTTTTTTGATCAAAATTCTCACATGTTCCATTAATATAATTCATTCAATCTTTAAAACCTAATTATTTATAAAGCATATATGAACATTTTAAGAGATTAATAATTATTGTAAATACAATTATATTTTTTTGTTTGAAATTGGACAAAATACTCATTGGACATATATACACACTGTATTTTAAATACAATATAAATAATTTGAAATTGTTTGTTTGGTAATATAGATTAGACAAGGTAAAGGCGTCACCGGCACTCTCCCTCCCGATCTCGGCAAACTCTCCGAGCTCATCGTCCTCGAGTTTTTCTCCAACAAAATCTCTGGTCCGATCCCCAATCTCTCCGGTCTAACGCATCTACAGACGCTCAATCTCCGCGACAACCTCTTCGACTCCACGCCGAAGAACCTCTTCTCCGGGATGAACTCGCTGCAAGAAGTCTACCTCGACAACAATCCCTTTCCTGCTTGGGAGATTCCGGAGACAGCAAAGAAACCACGTCACTCAAGAACTTATCTCTCATCAACTGCAACGTCACGGGTTCGATTCCCGATTTCTTTAAGAAAACTTAATTAAATAAATGAAAAATCAAATACCAACAACCAAACAAATTAAGTGAATTAATTCTATGCTTCACATATAAATAACACAAAAACAAAATCCACTTAAATGACTTCTCAACTCATACATAGGAAGATTTTGAATTGTACATTATAATTAACCTTTTATTGATAAATATATTTTAAACCACTTACCATATAATTTTATTATAATCATAGATATATGAGTTATTTTATTATTTTATTCTTTTTATTAAATTTTGACAATGTTTTCTAATTTTTTACATATTTTATGCTAAATATTTATTTCTTTCTGTATATAGTAGTAAATAAACCAAAAATAAATCTTATAATTGTTTTCAATCATAACATTACCTTATTCACTTTATTATTTGTTTAAGGACAAAACTTTTTTGATCAAAATTCTCACATGTTCCATTAATATAATTCATTCAATCTTTAAAACCTAATTATTTATAAAGCATATATGAACATTTTAAGAGATTAATAATTATTGTAAATACGATTATATTTTTTTGTTTGAAATTGGACAAAATACTCATTGGACATATATACACACTGTATTTTAAATACAATATAAATAATTTGAAATTGTTTGTTTGGTAATATAGATTAGACAAGGTAAAGGCGTCACCGGCACTCTCCCTCCCGATCTCGGCAAACTCTCCGAGCTCATCGTCCTCGAGTTTTTCTCCAACAAAATCTCTGGTCCGATCCCCAAGCTCTCCGGTCTAACGCATCTACAGGCGCTCAGTCTCCGCGACAACCTCTTCGACTCCACGCCGAAGAACCTCTTCTCCGGGATGAACTCGCTGCAAGAAGTCTACCTCGACAACAATCCCTTTCCTGCTTGGGAGATTCCGGAGACAGTCAAAGAAACCACGTCACTCAAGAACTTATCTCTCATCAACTGCAACGTCACGGGTTCGATTTCCGATTTCTGTAAGAAAACTTAATTAAATAAATGAAAAATCAAATACCAACAACCAAACAAATTAAGTGAATTAATTCTATGCTTCACATATAAATAACACAAAAACAAAATCCACTTAAATGACTTCTTAACTCATACATAGGAAGATTTTGAATTGTACATTATAATTAACCTTTTATTGATAAATATATTTTTAAACCACTTACCATATAATTTTATTATAATCATAGATATATGAGTTATATTAATAGAGTATTAACTCTAGTCTCATATTAGTATGATGTTCTGTTTTTAAAATTTTATATTATAATAAACTTGTTAATTTATTAATATTATTTTAAACGACTTACCTTTATAATTTCATGTTTTAAATATATAAATACTTTAAGCATTTTTTAGAGTGATAATTCAGCTATACCATCAACATTTATCATTTAAAATGACTGATTTTTTTAAAAATATGTATATTTGACAGTTTTGCATTCATTAGACATACTTTTAGAAAAATATATAGTGTGTATAGATATTTTATTAGGTTTAAGTGAATTATTTTTCTGCAAAATGTATATTATAATTAATAAAAATATGTTTAAAACTGTTATAAAATTATTTCTGTGATATGATATGTATTTATATGTATATTATAAATTAAAAAAAGAAATTTTGATATTTAATTGTTTCTATAAACAAATTATTTTACCTCATCGATATTTAAAATGTTTAATTATTTGTTTGGTGATATAGATTATATTAGGTAAAATCTAAGATTAGTTTCCTTTAAAAAACTTAATTAAATAAATAAAAATTTAAATACCAATAACCAATTAAATTAATATAATTAATTATAAACACATCCATATAAGCAAATTCTAATTAAGTGACTTCTTAATTAATATTTTGAAGAATAATTGTACTGTATTTAATAAATTATAGTTTCACTTATTTTAATGCCGTACGTATTTTTGTATCCGCGAATACAATACAACAGACATTCATTCAATGCAATAAGAATAGAATAGTTTAGATTACTGTGAAAGTGGTCAGTATTCTCACTATTCAGTAATAAATTCACCAAACGAACATATAAAACTTAACTGCGTCAAACGTCCCAGAAACAAAAATCTCACAAACAAATTAAAAAAAAGAGTAAACGGCGTAAGATAACGACCGTTTTACAATCCGCCGAGGATCAAGATAATGCGTGGCTAATATCCTCCGGATTTCACGGCGTCTGTCTTTACAGTTTCTTTTTCTCAGGACCATCGCATTTATCTTGTTGTCCAATAATTAGTGAGAAGATAAGACCATTCAGATGACTGATTAATATTTAATCCTCGGATATTTTCTTAATTAATTCGTTCAAAGATAGAAAAATCATAAATACCACGATGACTCACGGAATCGTGACTCGTGGACAAAGAAATTAATCTATTTATAAGTAAACGATGTAATACTAAACTGTCTTTAGCACGTTACGATATTTTTTCCCACTAATTTGACCGTAATTAATATATACACCGCCACCATATGAAATGCCTTTTCAATAGTCTACAGATACATTTCACGCATTGTAGAGTTTTTTTTTTTTTTTTGACAACGAAACCCATATTTTATTAAACCGGTTCAATGGGATTAGTCTGAACTAAACCCGTAGGAACCAAAAAGTTTACATGGGAAAAGATAGAACCACGAGCTCGAGCACCTTTTGCAAGGGTATCGGCTCGGACATTGCAAGAACGAGGGATAAAACGTAAAGAGCAAAAATTGAACATAGAATGAAGGTAATAAAACTCTTCTATTTCGACCAGTAAAGATGGCCAGTCGTCTTTTTCTTCTTCTGCGATGATCTTGACCAATTGTTGACAGTCTGTCTCAAAGGTCATATCTAAAAGGTCCATTTGAATTGAGGATTTCATAGCCCACAGCAGAGTATGAAACTCTGCGTGTAGGGGGGTTAGACTACGGTTACTAGAGAATGAACCGAAGGTCGATACCCCATCCTTGTTCGTTAGAACCATTCCTCCGCCGAAGAGATTATCGTCTTGATGCCAGGAGGCGTCGATCGAACATCTAGGGCCGGAGGGTTGAGCGCTTGGTGGTGGCGGGAAGCTCTCCTCTTCATGGGAGTGTAAGATTTGCGCGAGTTTCCAGTTTTCCGCTTCCGATGTGGCAATTTGGACTGTATCTAGTGGTGATGTATCCTTCCCGTTGAAGAGTTTGTCGTTTCTAGCTTTCCATAGATACCAAAGAATCCAAGGTACCTTATCCAGGATTGAAGCCGGGATGCCAAGACCGTTTGCCTGCCATAGGAGATGGTTCAGATTACTGAAAATAGAGGTACTCGGGAAAGAACCCGGAGAGTGTGGAATATGGGCTAAGGCCCACACTTGTACCGAGGGAGGACATTCGAAGAGGAGGTGGTTGATGGTCTCATTATCGGCTCCACAGCGAGGGCAGTTACGTTCCTTACTACAATGCCTATCGGTTAAGCGACTGCAAACCGGTACACAATCGGACAGGGCCTGCCAGATAAAGTGTTTGATCTTTCTTGAGGTTTTGATCGACCATGTTTTCGCTTTTAGGCATGTGGTACTAGGCTCAGCAACGGGTGCTGGAGTAAGGGTTGCTTCTCGTGTCATAGCCAGTGCGTACCCTGATTGGACTGTGTAAGCTCCAGTCTTCGTGGAGGCCCAACAGAATCCGTCTGGCCGGCTAGATCGGCCGAGTCGCAGGCTCTCGATGAGGGGGACGTCCTCGCTTGCTATCAGGGCGTGGAGCTTAGGCGTGTTCCAGGTGCCAGAGTTTGCGTCGATGAGATCACTTACACGCAGGTTAGGGTCAAAGGAAGGACCGCAAGGAGTAGCCGGTCGTGGAGCGGTGTCAGGGACCCAGTTGTCCGACCAGACCATGGTGTTGTTGCCCGAGCCTATCGATCGTCTCAGCCCGGCTTTCAAGAGGGGCTGTGCAGCCATCAAGCTACGCCATACATAATAGTAGTATTATTTTATAGAAGAAAATGGAAATAACGTGAAGAAAAATCCAAGATCTATAGACAATATTCAAATTATGCAAGACGATCAAATATTATTAGTGGGAGCCGAAAATGCCGAAAAAATCAATCATAGAGATACAGGCAAGATAATGATAAATCAAAGACCATATCATTTTTTTCTCATCTTGATCAGTAGATTTCTTTTTGTTTCCTTCTTTAGCATTAACGTGGTGAGAGAGTTACCAAATTTTCACTTCAATCAGAATCAACCGTTTCGATCTTCTTACTCAAAATATGATTATTCAGGTTAAATACAAACATTAACTTTATGAACATTTTTTTTTGCCAATTTTATACTGTTTCACCACTTAATTACGACGCGTGCCAGCTGTATTCTCATAAAATTTCACCACTTAGGTAGACAAAAAAAAAAGTAAAGTTAGGAGTAAAGTGTATTAATAGACACTTTCTCTCTCCCACACACAACACACTCTCTCTCTTCTCTTGCCGAGTAGTCCCCAGAAACAAAACTTTAATAATTCAACTTTAATTTGGTTCATCCATATATGTTAAAAAGGCAAATGCTTTTATGATCCTCTCCTCCCTACACTTTTAATTCTCCTCTATCTCCGCCGATTCCATCTCTCAATTTGTCTTTCCTCTTTCCCCTTTTCTTCTTCTTCAATGACACCACCGTAAAACCCTAGAATCATAAAAAAGTATTCTCACTCGAAAATGGCCAGATCTCATCTCCCCCTCCTCCTCTGTCTCCTCCTCCTCCTAACCTTCCTCAATTCCGCCTCTTCTCAAGACGACGACGCCATCATCATGCAATCCCTCAGATCGAGCCTAAACCTCACATCAGACGTCGACTGGTCAAACCCCAACCCCTGCAAATGGGAAACCGTCCAGTGCGACGGGAGCAGCCGCGTGACTCGGATCCAGCTCAAACAGAAAGGCGTCACCGGCACTCTCCCTCCCGATCTCGGCAAACTCTCCGAACTCATCGTCCTCGAGTTCTTCTCCAACAAAATCTCCGGTCCGATCCCCGATCTCTCCGGCCTCACGCATCTACAGACGCTCAATCTCCACGACAACCTCTTCGACTCCACTCCGAAGAACCTCTTCTCGGGAATGAACTCGTTGCAAGAAGTCTACCTCGACAACAACCCTTTCCCTGCTTGGGAGATTCCTGAGACAGTCAAAGAAGCCACGTCACTAAAAAACTTATCTCTCATTAACTGCAACGTCACGGGTTCGATTCCCGATTTCTTCGGATCCGAGACGCTCCCGAGCCTCGCTTCATTAAAGCTGTCTCGTAACAACTTGCACGGAGGTTTGCCTTTGAGCTTAGCGGGCTCGTCGTTGCAGCAGCTATATTTCAACGGTCAGAAGCTCAACGGATCGATCTCGGTGTTACAGAACATGACTTCTCTCGTGGAGATTGATCTGCAAGGTAACGCATTTTCGGGACCGATCCCTGATCTCTCTGGTTTGCAGTCTCTGAGACTGTTTAATGTAAGAGAGAATCAGCTCACTGGCGTCGTCCCACCTTCGTTTACTGGTTTAAAGTCGCTTACTGTGGTGAACATGACTAATAACTTACTTCAAGGACCGACTCCGTTGTTCGCCTAAGTCGGTTAGTGTTGATGTGATAGCCAACACGAATAGCTTTTGTTTGGATACGGCTGGTACTCCTTGTGATCCACGCGTTGAGATATTGCTTTCGATAGCTGAGTCGTTTGGGTATCCGGTGAAGCTAGCGATGAGTTGGAAAGGGAATGATCCGTGTGGTGGTAGCTGGATTGGGATTACTTGTTCTGGAAGTAATATTACTGTGGTTAACCTAGGGAGGCAGGAGCTCACGGGTACGATATCTCCGAGTTTTGCTAAGCTTACTTCGTTGGAAACTATTAATCTTTCTAATAATAAACTCACCGGGAGTATACCAACGGAGCTTACTACTTTGCCTAAGCTTAGGACACTCGATGTGTCTAACAACGATATCTACGGTGATGTGCCGAAGTTCAGGGGAAGTGTGAATTTGGTGACTACTGGTAATGTTAACATCGGAAAGGATGGACCTGTCTCACCCACTGGGGGAACTCGTGGAACTTCAGGGGGAGGCAAAGAGTCTGATCGAGGAAGTGGTGGTGACGGTGGAAACGGAAGCTCTAAGAAGTCGAGCAGTGTGAAGATTATTGTTCCTGTGGTTGGTGGTGTTGTTGGTGCATTGTGTCTTGTGGGACTCGGTGTTTGCCTCTACGCCAAGAAGGGAATGAGACCCGCTAAAGTGCAGAGCCCAAACACCACCAACATGGTGATTCATCCGCATCACTCTGGTGACAGCGATGCGATTAAACTCACTGTTGCAGCCTCTAGTCTCAACAATGGGGGAGGAGGAGGAACCGAGAGCTCTTACAGTCACAGCGGAAGCGCCAACAGTGACATTACACGTCGTGGAGTCTGGTAACTTGGTGATATCCATTCAGGTTCTGAGGAGTGTGACTAACAACTTCAGCGAAGAGAATATTCTCGGGAGAGGCGGTTTCGGTGTAGTTTACAAAGGTGAACTCCACGATGGAACCAAGATAGCTGTGAAGAGGATGGAGTCTTCTTCGGTTGTGAGTGATAAGGGACTCGCTGAGTTCAAATCAGAGATCACGGTTTTGACTAAAATGCGTCACCGTCATCTTGTTGCGCTTCTAGGGTACTGTCTTGATGGTAACGAGAGGCTTCTTGTCTATGAGTACATGCCACAAGGAACACTGAGCCAGCATCTGTTCCACTGGAAAGAAGAAGAGCGTAAACCACTTGATTGGACTAGAAGGTTGGCTATCGCGTTGGATGTAGCTAGGGGTGTGGAGTATTTACACACGCTTGCTCATCAGAGTTTCATCCATAGGGATCTAAAACCATCTAACATCCTTCTTGGTGATGATATGCGTGCTAAAGTCTCTGACTTTGGGTTAGTCCGCTTAGCCCCTGAAGGCAAATACTCCATCGAGACGAGAGTCGCTGGGACCTTCGGTTACCTTGCTCCAGAATATGCAGGTTTGCATATTGATCCCCTACCTAACTGTTATAATGTCTTTATGTTTCATGCTTTGATTGTTTTGTGGTTTGATTATTGGCAGTGACTGGAAGAGTGACGACCAAGGTAGACATATTCAGCCTCGGGGTCATACTTATGGAGCTAATCACTGGTCGTAAAGCCTTAGATGAGACGCAACCTGAGGACAGCGTCCATCTAGTCACATGGTTCCGTCGTGTGGCAGCAAGCAAAGACAAAGACGAGAACGCCTTCAAAAACGCAATAGACCCGAACATCAAGCTGGACGAAGACACCTTAGCTAGCGTTGAAAAAGTTTGGGAGCTTGCTGGTCATTGCTGTGCACGTGAGCCTTACCAAAGACCTGACATGTCTCACATCGTTAACGTTCTTTCTTCGCTCACTGTCCAGTGGAAACCCACTGAGGTCGATCCTGATGACCTTTACGGTATAGACTATGATCTTCCGCTTCCGCAGGCGGTTAAGAAATGGCAAGCTTCTGAAGGGCTTAGCCAAACGGGAGATGACTCTGGTTCTTCGTCCTCGGTTTATGGAAGCAAAGATAATACGCAGACAAGTATCCCAACACGCCCGTCTGGATTTGCTGACTCGTTCACATCTGTGGATGGACGTTGAAGAAAATAAAAGACTGCGTTTCTCAGTTTCGTTAAAAACGTTTTTAGTAGTATAGAAGTAGTAGATGAAGAATCCTTGTGTGAAAAAAGTTTTCTTTTCTTGTTCTTTGTTTTTGTCTGAAGCATTTACTTGTGACATCTATTTTTCATGAAAACTTTTGGTTTAAGTGTACTCTATCGTTGTAGGTGTTTATGCAAACATAAATTATCTATACTATACATCTTGCATCTGACAACATGTTATCAACCATTGTGTTGTATTTGTGAATTAGTTACATTGTCAAGATTGTATGGTCGGGGAACCTAAATATATGCACTGATGCAAAAGCTATAGCACAGCAAAAGCCATTTAGAGAAAGCAGTGTTTTTTTTGTTACAACAAAAGCTGCTATGTTGAATACATAGAAAAGTGTTGTGCTTCTCTCACTCTTACCCTATTCTGTTCTCTGTTTTTACCTTTACTCACTCTTCCTTGTGTCTCACTTGTGTAACTGTGTTACGACTTAACACAAGCATTCACACGTTATTCTTTTTAGTGTGCAACCTATGGTTACACAAACCAACCTTGTCCGTGACTTCTTGTTGTCCACGTTGATTTTGCCTCTTCTTCTTCCGTTTCGTGCGCTTCAAGCTTCCTCGTTCCTCTTCTTTTCTTTTGCACTTGAAGCTTTTCTTCTGTTTCTTCTTCCATGTATCTTGTACTTCTTTTGTTCTTCTTTTGTAGGATTTAATCAAGGGTTCAATCTCAACAGAAAGACAACACCTTTCAATGATTGCAAGTCAAGAACTAGGTACAGAAAAGTCAGAGATTCACCGTATTGATCAACAAATGCTAAGGGGTTTATACGAGAAGTAAGCAAAAACAAAAACCGGTCCCTTTCATGTTCTTCTCGAACCTGTAGCATGGACAGCTGAAAGAAAAAGATAAATACACTAACTATTATACAAAAGCCTCTGGCCTCACTATCATTCTCATGTCTAGAGAAATAAATTCCATGGCTTTTAGATGATAAGATTTCTTTTGTTTTGTATTCATAGGTTATATGGTTTTGGTTAAATTAATCACAATTAACTGATTTTATTAACACACTTTTGGTTGGTTAGTCAAAATTAACTGATCAATCAATACTATTATTTGAAAATTGAATTTTCTTACTTGTCATGATTTCCATGATTTTAGGATGAGTCATTAGTTTAAAACAATTTTAATTAGACTGATCAAAGTTTTGATATCTTTAATAAATAATGAGAAATTGTCAAAAAATTATTTAACTGATTATAAATCAATATTATTAAAGTAACCTTAAATAATAAATGGAAAACATGTTTGAATAGAGAAAAGATAATTCCATGTAATTATTTGTGTTTATCTACATTTTTCTTTCTTTTTAGTTAATTTTTATAATTAGTAGTGTATATAAACATATAATAATCAGATTTATCATTATATTAAAATATTTAAATAGTATTATAAAAATAAAAAAATGATTTATACTTTTTGTAAATTTAGTATGTCATGGCATATATTTTTTTAAAAAAAATTCAAATTTATTTTAGTATTAAAATACTATATTTTAGTATTAAAATGCTATATTTTAGTATTAAAATACTAAAAAGAGGTATATAAGCAATAACAATAAATTTTATTTATATTGGTTTGTTAATGTTTTTTCATGGTGGTTTCATTTTTATTATTTTTATACAGTTGCAAGAATAACATTCATTTGTTATTTAAGTTGAAAATTTTAATATTTATTTATTTTTATTTTTATAAATATTTAATTGGGAATAGAATTATCTTTTGAAAATATTTTCAAATATCTTCCCCTAAAAGAGAATATTTTCAAACTATCAACTTTTTTATTTACAACAAGTACCTTATATTTATAAAAGTTAAAATTAGCTCTATTTATTTTTATTTTAAGAGTTTCACACAGTTATAACTTTGTTTAAATTGAGTTTATTTAAAAGACTATTTTAAAAGAAAAATGTGATTCTTTTTTTTCTTTAGAAACTGTATTTTCTAATATGATTTGTCTTATATACAATTATTAAAGTTTGATAGTTAAAAGAACAGTTGAAAAATAACAAGTTATGATTTTATAATAAATAAATAATATTTTATAGGAAAATAGTAATCTCTATTTTAAAGTAAAAAAATATGAATGGAAAATAGCTTATTTTCTCTATTATAGCATTTATAAATGAAAATAACAATCAATAGTAAATGTTATAATTTATACATTACATACCAATGTTTTTATTTTTCAATATGTTTTTTGAGTATTTATTCTTTTTATTATGGGAGACGTTTTAGAATATAATTATACATGTATCAATATTTTATTTATTTTATTAATATAATATGTAAAGTTGGGTTAGATTTTGACATTCTTGTGCATTTGATTTATGTTGAGATTTTGTAGGTTTTGGTAATTCCAAGAATTTTAATCAATAACATCACTTCATATTAAAAGTTATATATATTTAATTAGATCATTGTTTATAAATTAATATATTAAAAACTGATTAACGTTAACGATATATTTTAAAATAAAAATATTAATGCTGTTATCCAAAAATAATATTTTTAATCAATAAAATTAAGAAATAAACGATTCGTAATAATATCAATTAACGCTTTATTTTAATTTTTGATCTCTAAATTAATAGTATATTCATTAATAATGATCTACAAAATAATTATGTTCGTATGTATGGTTCAAAACACTTAGTAAACATGTGGAGTTGAACTAAAAATCTAGTTTAGGTGTATAAGTTTTGGTGGGATTTAAAGGAGCTTAAAAGTCTATGAGGGGGATTTAGTGTTGGTGGTGGGGGGCGAAGTCAACCCAAGCGCCTAAAATACTAGGTCCATGAGCTTCAGAGTTCAGACCAGAGCTAGCCGTGCTTTCAACATAGATTGGTTCGATCATTGGCTTCCGGTAAAGAGATTATTGGATCCAACTTAGATTGGTTCGATCATTGGCTTCCGGTAAAGAGATTAGTGGATATCATGGGACAGGTCGGTCCTCAAATTCCTGCTGTCCATATTAATATGTTGGTAAACAATGTGGTTGGCCACGATGGATGAAGATTACGTCAGACTAGAGTACATTAATTTTATCTGTTGTTATCTATACTAGATTCTTTCTCCGCGCTACGCGCGGAAAAGTGTGTTGATAGTTTATTTTCCGATCATATGTTTAAACGAAAAGTGTGTTTGGACTGATGGTGTTTAAACAATAAGGAGATCGATGAATTATTTAGGGGTGCTCAATCCGGTAAAAACAGCCAATTATAATCGAACCGAACTGATGTTAAAAAATGGTTTTAATTTGGTAATCTATAATATTCTGAGTAAATATGATTTTTTTTAAATTATGAATTTGCATACAGAGACATATATTTAAGTTAGATTAAAATTATAAAACTAAATAAACTAATTTCATATAATTATCTTCCTTAATTGTTATTTTAAAATTTTGTCCATATCAACAAATTTAATAAATGGTTAATTGTTATTTTAACTCGGCCTCCTCCTGATATGTTGGAAGTAAATTATTTTAAAATTTTAAAATTCATTATATACTTTGAATTTCTCAAAAACAAAATTAAAATAGTATAAAACATATTAATTTGATTATATACTAAGATACCTAAAATTTAACATAGACGTGGGTTAGGTTCGAATATTTGAATAGAGGATCAATAGATATTTTTAATTTTTTGGTGTTTTGGGTATTGTTTAGCTATTTTAAACATTTATTTTTGAATATTTGCATATTTCAATTATTTTTGACAACTTCACAGTACCTTATATATATTTTGGATATTTTCAATATATTAAATTTAATATAATTAATATATTTTGGTGTATAAATCTATTTTAGATATATTCAGATACCTAGAATATTTTAACTCGAGTTAGGTCTGCTTCAGGTTTTCTGGATACGAAAATTTTAAACTTGTTTGGTTAGTTAACCAATGCTTGGTTGGGTTTGGTATTACTTTTCTGGATCGTATTCTGGTTTTATGCCCAATGGATGGTGTACGATGGTGCAAAGGTTTACAATATCGACGTCCCGCAGAGTAATGTTTTACTCGTATAAAACTATTGGTCTGACTCCTAGTTTCTTCCTAAATATCTCAGTTACAACTTGAGAGGTTGGTTTGTTTATAGCATTAAATACATGCTTAAGGGGAACTAAGCTGCTTCAGCTAAGTGAGGCTGAACGTATATATCATTATCTGATTATCTATGAGCAACATAAAATATACTAGATTTTGACCCGTGCGGCCGCACGGGTATTAATTTTCAGTTTTAGTTTTTTTTATACTAAATAATATATTTATAATATTAATCGTTTTATATTGACTAAGTTAGGGATGGGTATTTGGGTATCCACTCGAATTCGGTTAAAATCTATTCGGATTTGAGTTTTTTGAGTTTAAAGATTCTACCTCTATTCGGGTATTTATAAACTTTGGTTCCGGTTTGATTCAGATCTTTGCGGGTTTGATAACCCGTTTAAACTATTTTTTAATTTTCAAAATTTATATATTTTTAAATTTCCCTAAATCTAAAAATAAAAATAATATAACATGTAAATTTGAGTAATGTAAGCCAAAGTACCTAAATTAAAAATTAAAATAGGTTTAACTTGAATATTTGGATGAAGAATAAATATATATTTTAAATATTTTTGGAGTTTTGATTATTGTTTATCTACTTTAAAATGTTTACTTTTGATTATTTTTTATATTTCAAATATTTTAACCAACTTAAAATAGCTTATATCTTGGATATTAATTCGAAAAATAGCTAACATATTGAAATATATAAATATGATTTAAATACATTTGAATATCCGAAATATTTCGTTCGGATGAAGTTTGGTTATGGTTCTCTAGATACCAAAATGGTAAATCCGTTTGGATATTATCTAGTTTCGGTTCAAATATGCTAATACTTTTTCGTTCAAATTTTTTAAATGAAAAGTTGATATTATAATTTCCAGAATCGTTTGTCTAATAAAAATGTATTTTTTTGAATTTGACATTGATTTAATGGAGAAGTTAATGAAGTGTATTTAATTTAAATTTAATTTGGAAAATACATTAATTGAAGTGGAAAAGACAGCATTAAAATAGGAAATATTATTTAATGTCAGTGGCATACCATTGTAAATAAAAGTGAAAACTAAGGGATATTTTATATGGGTACTTCTCTTTTAATAATATAGATGTCTTCCAATTACTCATTTTGTTGGCCTCAATAGCAAGCGTAAGCGTTACTCTAAAAACATATTTTTTTAGATTCGTCAACTCATCACACGCATATACATCATTAGTTGTTTTTTGGGTCGATATATTTTTTTTTAAGTTTTGGGTCGATATTTAAAACGTAGAACATTTGAAACGTTGATGCGTCTATTAAACTTGGCATTGTTTTCATTTCTTTCACCATCAAAGATGTTTAAATAGTTTATAGATAACAAATTTTAAATTCGTATTTCACTTATGGTTAAAGATTAAAACATGGCCGAGTAAACCATAAGTTATTTTTTGGAAAAGAAAAACAAAATTATAATTGAGCTTCAGTAAGATTTATTTGGCAGTAGTGGACCTCGTGAACTCTCCATCCCTCTGTTTGCTACGGTAAGTGATTCTTGTGATGATAATGGCTGGCGTCTTCGAGGCGCAAAATCTCCTGCTGCAGAAACCTTGCAGATTCACCTTACCAATATTCATCTACCTTCTCTCAGCCAGTTGATGGAGACGCCTTCACAAGTTACTCTACTTCTCGTACTCGGGAGGCATTAAGAAACAGAGATGTAACGGTTCCATGGGCTGAGTCTATCTGGTTTAAGTCAGCAACACCGCGACACGCATTCCTCATGTGGATAGCTCAATACGACAGAATGCCAACCCGCGCTCGTCTTCTTAGTTGGGGCCTTGGAAACTCAGCAAACTGCTGTCTCTGTGATTCTGCCATAGAGTCGAGAGACCACCTTCTCCTTCGCTGCGAAGTTAGCAAGCAGATATGGACACTGATTCTTCGAAGACTTGGTTATAACCATTCGGGATTTCACACTTGGACAGCTTTATTTGAATGGTTATCTCTAAAAGACTCTCATGCTCCTCTGGTTCTTAAGAGACTCGTCTCCCATGCGACTATCTATTGCATATGGGCTGAAAGAAACAAACGACTTCATGATGGTACCTCATCAACTCCCTCAACGATTTGCAAGCTTATTGATCGCAACATCAGAGACACTATCTTGGGGGAAACAGCACAAGAAGAACTTCAAGGACCCTTATGCTATCATGGTTAAGGAACCTCTAGAAAGTTTAAATTCTTCTTCTTTCAATGGACTTCACCTTGTTTTTATTCTTTTTGCGAAGGTGAACTCCATTTTGTTTAAAGTTTTTTGTAAAGTTTACAAACCCTTCTCATATTTAATCTGAAATTCACATTTTGGCAAAAAAAAAAAGATGCTAAGTAGACATGTGTAAACCAACATGGCTCTGTAATTAATTATATAACATACTATTAATAGCTGAAGATGCAAACATGGTCCAAGAAACATAATACTGAGAATATTTGGAAAAAAAAAACACTGCAAGGAAACTAAAGAGAAATAGTACATGTCGATAGAGTAGTTAAATTTTTTTTGTAAAAGCGTATTTGAGTTATGGTAGAAGTTTAAAACCTGGTCGAGCAAACCATATGTTTATTTTTTTAGAAAATAAAAACAACATTATAATCAAGCTCCAGAGAAATAGTATACAAATGAAAGCAACGTCTCTTTAGAAGTATAGATTACGTATTATTAATAGCTAAGATGCAAACATGGTTCAACGAATAAAATTCTGAGAATATCTAGGAAAAAACATTGCAATGAAACTAAAGAGAAATAGAACCTGGTCTTCCCCTGGATTGATCCCCTCATAGTTGTGCAGTGCAGCTTTTGTTTTCCACCGGATGGGGGTGTCTGGTTTGAGGGGATTCCATCAATCTCTTACTCTGCTCATCACCACTTAACCTTTGTCCATTAGAGCTTTTGCAGGAGACACATGTACCACCAGGAATATCATCTCCAAGGTAGTTGTTCCCTCACTGTTCATTGCAATCTAAACATGTTATCTTTCATGTTAATATAAAAGAGCAGAACCTATGAGAAAAATAAGCATTACGTGAATTGCAAACGTTACTGCAGCTGGACGCCGATGGCGATCAAAGATGTGGGACACTGATATGATCCAGTCACGTGGCTTGTACCTGCAAAATAAAGAGAAGAGGAAGCAGTTACACTCAAGAGATTTAGTATTAAAAGAGAGGAAATTAATAGGAGAGAGCAGTTGGTTAGTTGGAGTCTTTTGGCTTGGGCTTGCTTCTCTGTGAGAGCAAGATAGCTTTCTCAAGAATTTCTTGGATAAATGGTGGGATCTCCGTAGTCCTCTTCTAGCTTGGCGTACTGAGTTATAAGGTCCTGTCAGCATCTGATGAAACCTGAAAGAATTATAAGAGAGGTTAGATAAAGCACAAATTGATAGACTACACAAAACAACATTTTAACCAGAAAGAATGCGTAGAAAAGGATGCTTTGAGCAGCAGGTGAGCCATTCACAGCTCCACGACCAACAATTTGATAGTGATTATTGTTTTTGTTTCCTTTAAAACGAAAGTACAACAGTTGAACATCAAGAGCATCTTGCAATGAAAAGACAGCTCACCTTGATTTAGTAGTCTACCGCAGTGTCGCATATTTTGACAAATAAAAGAGACCCAACTTTTGTTGAAAAAGAAACTTCTTGCCTCTGAAAACTGGCTGCGATAAGAAAACCCAAAATAGACTCAGTTATACTCGATCTAGAAGACAAACACACTACTATACCTGATATATCACAGGACATGAAGTTCTACCACATACCTCAGAGGGTTTTCCTAAAGAGTACACATTCAGATAGAGACTCAATACGAAGGAAACTTCATGCTCTGCAAAGAAAAGAAAAAAAAACGCATTCAAATCAACAAAGCTCACAGGATTATTCTCAGCGAAAGTGGCTTAGATGTTAACCTGGAGATATTTCAAGTAAAGATGGCTACAGAAATTCACCGCCATGGCTTTCAACAATGCCCTGAAGCAAAAAAATAAAATAAAATAAACTTTTACCAATTTATTAGGAATAATGACCTCAATTTCATTTACTAAACGCTCAAAATTTAGAATTTTTTTAGAGAAACTGCCTTTGATTTCCCTGTTAGAACGATTGCTTTCGGATTCTTCAGGTGCTCTTGAGACTTGAGAGTCAGGATCACACGATTCAGTAGAAACCCTCTGCCCAAACTTTCTACCAATCTTTGAAATCCTAAACGTGACACCCATGAATCCTCTTCTCACAGATCAAGCTCAACGCTTCTGGGTACTGTCACAAACATGTTGGGAGACCCGAAACTGAAGAAACCTAGGAGAAATTTCGGTAATAGAGTATGGAATTGATACCTTTGTGAGCTCGTTCCGGAGAAGATTAGAGAACAATTGAGCTACGATTGGATTGGAGAGAACAGAACAAAGCAACAAAAGGTGAAGAGGTTTATAAGAAATAGATAGAGAGGGAGGTGAAACGAAAGACATTAAAGATGGGAGAGGAGGTTTGATTATTAGTAGTGATGAAGATCCCGAGAAGGGAAACGGAGAAGATGAAGTGAATGAGAAACGAATCGAGAGCCTGCTCTGGGATTATGGTTTCTGAGATTGGGTTCAACATAACCGTGAAATTGTTTTGTCTCAAGCAAAGGTGACGTGGGTAATTCAGGTTCTCCTATTGGGTGATTTAATTTAATGACGTGGACAGCTTCTCCATGGCTTATATTTGCATTTTAGTATAGTATAGATTATTAGAGTAAATTTTCTAATAGGATTACACCCTTGATTTTCCAACTTATTTATAACAGCATGCCATTATCTTTTTATTTGATCTTTTCAAATTAATTCAACCAAAATATATGCAACCAATCAAAATCAAGTATTTTTATATATACTATTAAAAAGACTCTCTAATAAGATTTTACCATTGATTTACTAACTTATTTACAACTAGATATGGATCGGATTTTATTTGATATTTTAATTTCACGAACACAAAAAGAATAAAAATCTTTTTCACATTAGTTCTTGGATTTTTCATTATATTTTGTTAGCTTATTTTAATAATAATAATTTTTTTTCTTCCATAAATTTTTATTAGTATTTTTTTCAATAATCACAGTGTTTTAGAAAGTATATTAGTTTTTTTCTTTTAAAAAATACTTCATTTTTAATTATTTTCAAAATAATATTAATTGTAATTAATTAAAAAATATATAACTGTGAACTCTCTATATTGTTTATTGTTTAAGACAACTTAAAAATAGCACAATCCAAAATATTAATGTTACACAACACCAATCAATATATATTATTGATAGTCAGCTAAATATCAAATATATTACTGGATAAATATCAAATTTAATTACTTTCGCATCCATAGTTTGATTTTAACCTATTTTGTATATATCATATATTATTAAAAACTTCGTGATCTATAATACTTTGTAGAAAACCATTGTCGTTATGTTTTAAAAATCTAAAGCTCTTTAGTTATAGTGATTTTTGATAGTGCGGTGTATAATTGTAAAACTGGACTTGGCAAATATAGATAAACTTTTTTGAGTTTTAACCTAACTCTTGTTGACAATCATTAGATAGCAAACTCATAAAAGGAATTGATCTTTTCAGTTTGAAATGCCATCTTGCATATGTTTGTCTAAGAATAAATATTCATTTTCCACATAACTTTCGATTATGATTTTTGCTTCAATAATCATGTTGCCTAGGTTTTCTATTTGATTTAAATTCTTTAGTTCTTTAGTAGCATGACCTACAATAGCATAACCAATTTTCTTAGTAGCATGGAGAAGTCTATTTTCCACGTGACTTTCGGTTAGGATTTCTGCTTCAATAATTAGTAATCTTGATTTTTTTGATTACCCTAATTTTCTACAATAGCATAACCCTAATTAAACACTCTTTTACCATTTTCTCTGTTCAAGATTATAGAGAAGGACAATTACTATAAAATATTTTTTTACAATTATATTTTCTTTAGAAATTACGAAAAAGGAAGTCAGTATTAAATAAATTATTTTAATTTCTTTTTGTTTATTTGGAAAAAAATACTATTAAATAATTTGAAAATCACTTTAAAAAATTTCTCTCTTATCAAATACGATTTTTTCCTTATTAAAATTATATAGTAATTTTCCTTTTTAAAAGAATCTGGTGATAAACATGATATTATAAATTATTTAATTAACAAATACGTAATTTTCCTTATTTTCAGCTATTTTACTTATTTATTTTTTCTTGATAATGAACATGATATTATAATTTATTTAATTAAAAAGGTGTCAATAAAAATAATGTTAACAAAAAGATTATTATAATTATATAAAATAAATGATTCCATAGTACTTTTCTTTTTATAATATAACCAAAACATATTTTAAAAAAATAAAACAAATGATTCCATAGTAATTTTCCCTTTATATTATAACCAAAATAATTATATTAAAAGTATATGGTAATTTTCGTTTTTTAAAATTCATTTTTATTATCTAAGTATATATATTTTTAATCATTATATATTTAAACACATGTAAATTTATTTGAAGAAAAATTACTATCAAATACTCTTTTGTTTAGGATTTAAAATGGAAAATTACTATTAATAATATTTACAGTTACTTTTTGTTCAAATTCGTTTTTGTCATTATCTTAATATATATGTTTTTAATTATGAGATAGATTAACACATGTAATAATCTTAGATATAAAATTGACACGTGTCGCGATCATGTTAATTAGTAACTTTGAATAACCAAGCTTTATATAATAAGATTTTAATTAACAAATACATAATTTTCCTTATTTTTTCATCTATTTTCCTTATTTATTTTTTGTTGATAATGAACATGATATTATAACTTATTTAACTAAAAAGGTATCTATATAAATAATTTTAACAAAAAACAAATATTATAATTATATAAAATAAATGATTCCATAGTACTTTTCTTTGTATAATATAACCAAAATATATTTTTAAAAAATTAAAATGATTCCACAGTACTTTTCTTTTATATTATAACCAAAATAATTATATAAAAAGTATATGGTAATTTTCTTTTTAAAAATTCATTTTTATTATCTAAGTATATATATTTTTAATCATTATATATTTAAACTCATGTAAATTTATTTGAAGAAAAAATTACTATCAAATAATCTTTTGTTTAGGATTTTAAAAATGGAAAAATTACTATTAATAATTTTTATAGTTACTTTTTATTAAAATTCGTTTTTGTCATTATCTTAATATATATTTTTTAATTATGAGATAGATTAACACATGTCATAATCTTAGATATATAATTTACATGTATCACAATCATGTTAATTAGTAACTTTGAAGAACCAAGATTTATATAATAAGATATTTTATTAACAAATACGTAATTTTCCTTATTTTTTCAGCTATTTTCCTTATTTTTTTTTCATGATAATGAACATGATATTATAACTTATTTAATTAAAAAGGTGTCAATATAAATAATATTAACAAAAAATAATTATTATCTTATTATATAAAGTTTGGTTCTTCAAAGTTACTAATTAACATGATTGTAACACATGTCAATTATATATCTAAGATTATGATATGTGTTAATCTATCTCATAATTAAAAACATATATATTAAGATAATGACAAAAACGAATTTTAATAAAAAGTAACTATTAATATTATTAATAGTAATTTTTCCATTTTTTAAAATCCTAAACAAAAGAGTATTTGTATAGTAATTTTTCTTCAAATAAATTTACATGTGTTTAAATATATAATGATTAAAAATATATATACTTAGATAATAAAAATGAATTTTTAAAAACGAAAATTACCATATACCTTTTTATATAATTATTTTGGTTATAATATAAAAGGAAAATTACTATGGAATCATTTAGTTTAATTTTTTAAAAATATGTTTTGGTTATATTATAAAAATAAAAGTACTATGGAATCATTTATTTTATATAATTATAATAATTATTTTTTGTTAATATTATTTATATTGACACCTTTTAATTAAATAAGTTATAATATCATGTTCATTATCAACAAAAAATAAGGAAAATAGGTGAAAAATAAGGAAAATTACGTATTTGTTAATTAAATCTTATTATATAAAGCTTGGTTCTTCAAAGTTACTAACTAACATAATTTTGACACATGTTAATTATATATCTAAAATTATGACATGTGTTAATCTATCTCATAATTAAAAACATATATATTAAAGAATTTAACAGTTGAATCAAGCCAATTGAGTTGATGACAACGTCATAAGATGGCATGACATGCAATTGTTTTTCTTGATTTTTAAAAATAAATTCAACCAAGATATATGCAACCAATCAAAATCAAGTATATTTATGATCAATTAAATTATAACATTATTTAAACCGGAAACTAATTAAAACGGCTAAGCATTTTAATATATATATACTATTAAAGCAGTACTTATAATAGGATTCTGCCTTAGATTTTCAAATTATTTACAAGAAGATACCACTGTTTTTTGAATTTTTTAAAATTATTCTCCTCATATATATTGTTCAACCAATGACATGCTCCCTTTTTTAAACCATCCAGAAATTCAACCAAGATATATGCAACCAATCAAATCAAGTATTTTTATAATCAATTAAATTATATCATTATTTAAACAGGAAACTAATTAAAAGGGCTAAGCATTTTAATATATATATACTATTAAAGCAGAATTTATAATAGGATTCTGCCTTTGATTTTTAAATTATTTACGAGAAAAGGCCACTGTTTTTTTATTTTTTTCTCCCTTTAAACCATCCCAAGGAGAACCAGTTTGGCGCATCATTAAACACAATTTTAATGTGCTTTATTATTTATTTTCAGTATATGTTTTATTTCTAAATGATTTGAACAATATGTCATATCCCATTATATCATTATTATTTTGATCAAAACAACAAGCAATCTAACAATCAAATATTTTAATGATATTTTTGTTTATTGTTTAATGAAAGACACTGGTTTTTTTAAGAGAAAAAGACTAGGATAGCACCAAACCAAGTTTTTGTCACAAAAATAGCATCGCAATGAGAAAAATGACAAAAATAAATTTTATTGAAGGGTAAATATGCATTTATAATCATTGGGTTAATTAATCTAAGACTTAGGGTTTAGAGTTAAGTAGTGAGGTTTTAGGAATATGTTCAAATTTTTAAAATAAAATAAAAATATTAAAATTTTCAAAAGAAAAATGTGCTATTTTGGTCATTTTATTCTTTGAGTACTATTTTGTGACAATTTTTTTTGTCAGCGTGACAAAAACTTAAAAGTGCTATTTTAAAGAATTGTTCTTTTTAAATAATATTTTTGGTCAAAAATCTATATTTTAAATTAATAAAGTGTTATACACTATTACATTTATCAATGAAAATTATACAAATAAAATATATTATTGTTAATATACGCTAAATCCATCATAATTTTTGATGGAAAATTAAAAAAACAAAAGATGATTCACAAATAATGACATATATGGAAAAAAAATTACAAAAGAGACAATTTCGCGCTTTGAAAGAGCAGATAAAAAATCTAGTATCTAAATTATTAAAACTGAAGTACATTTTGTACTTAACCCTAAGTTTTCCATAATAATTACCATCACATGTCATTGAGTTAATATTTTTACTTTTAAAATAAATCAAATCAGAATAATATCAAACATATTTTAAGAGAATCTGTTAACAATAAATTTGTTTTCCTTAAAGCTTGTTCATTTCCATAACGATATCCATTCAAAACCGGAAACAATTATATTTTTATTTGTTGTATTTAACCAGTTATCATAACAGTTGTATTGTAGAAATTAATTGACGTATAATGGTTTACAATTATATGATAAGATGCATCTTTACTTTTTTTTCTAACTTTAGGTAACAATTTTATAAATTATCTGAAGCATTTGATAGGTCATTATTATACAGGTTTAGATTCATTCCCATATATTAAATTAAAAGAAATACTGAGATCTTAGGGGAAAATGTTGCACTAGAGTATTAAACTCTATAAGACCAGCGGCCACATTTTACTTTTGAAAAAAGTTGCATACTCATTAAATCTAATATTAATTATATATATACTATGACCTATACTGTAATTTAGTTAATGACTATAATAAAATCCACAATATTTATAATTAATTATTTCTTATTTAAATTACAAAAAGACATTTATTTGTGATAAAGAAAATTACAAAAGGAATTTATGAATATAGTGTGTATAAAAATATTTTTCCATCTATTTAAAAACAACAATAAATATAAAATCTAACATGAACACAAATCTAACATATAAACTAAATTTCTTCAACATATAAGAAAAAGTTACAAAGAAACGAGCGTATGGACTTATGATTACGAAGAAACAAGCATACACATATGATTATGAAGAAAATAACTTATATGGGGTCAACTTTAAATTGCTATCATTTATAAAATATATTTTGATTAAAATTTATATAGAAATATGATTACAAAAAAATAGAAACATGCTTACAATGAAAGACACAAATCTAATCTATTAAAACAGAAGTACATTTAGTACTTAGCCCTAATTTTTTCTTAGTTTTTACAAATCCATGTCATTATCTAAATCAAGTTTAAAACTTAAATTAAAAATCAAAAGTTAAACAACCATTACGTCCATACCACCACAAATAAAGCTATGGCTTTAACAACATTAACAAACTACATCAATTTAATAGTTTGGTCAATTTTAACAAACCATAAAATAATCACTAAACAAGACAACTCACATTCATCACAAATCAATTTGTTCCAGTCTACTCGGGTTAGACAGACCTTGAATTTGCAAAAATCTTACAAGATAAATATTCCCATTAATCACAAATATATTTATTTACAGAATAACTACCCAAATATAATTTATCTAGATACCTAATAGGAATAATTATTAAATTAGTATATTACAATCTATTCTCTTTAACAAAACAGTTCATATGTAACTCTAAATTCTGATATATGAACCAAATTTAAAATAATAACCAAATGGCACAATTCAATAATTTAATTATTAGCTAATTATTTTAAAAAAACTCTACTTATTTTTAATGTTTCTATCTTAACATGTATTTATTTTAGAAAATTTCAATATCAAATGTGAACCTTATATACAACTTTAATTTAATATATATTATATTTTAATAAAAGACATTAACCATAGAAAAATAAACATAAACTTCTAATTTATAAAGTTCAGTAACACATTCAAATGTATTATAAATATATAACAAAAACTTATACCCGCAAGGGTGTGCGGGTCAAAACTCTAGTATACTGTTAAAGCAGAATCTCTAATAGAATTATGTCATTGATTTTCCAACTTATTTACAAAGACATACCATTGTCTTTTCTTGATTTTTTAAAATAAATTCAACCAAAATATGTGCAACCAATCAAAATCAAGTATTTTATCTATAATATTAAAAAAAATCCTAATAAGAAAGATACCCACTATACGAAAGATATATTATACCCAAAAACAAAAAAAAAACAAAAACAAAAGAGTAGTGGTGATTGACGACGGAAATTGCCGCCGACCACCAGAAACACTGAAATTCACTTAGAAATTTTCAAAAGAGAAGTTGGAGAAAATTGATCTAGAAAGAGAATCTTTTTGGTTTAACACATTACTTGTTTAACGCTTTTAGTTTGGTTTAATTATATTTTTTCAAAGAATATTTAATTACAAGCTGACCAAGAAATTTCTAACTTTTTTTTTGTTTTGCTACGCGACAATAAATAGTAACTATTTGCTTCATATAAAGATAACATTTTAGAATTTTTGAACATATTAAAAAGTACTATTCAATTATTTTTCATTAAATTTAAATCATCTAAAGTCAATAATAATTCAAATACTACATTGGCTATATTAATAAAATATACATTATTTTGAAAAAAGTATCTTTAACAACAACAAAAAGAGATAGAAAACTCGTCAGTGTGAAACGTTTAGAGTAAATTATAAACGTGCATGTCGTTTGGTCTAAGATTAAACTTCACAGTTTTATATTTCCAAAAAAGTCAGTTTACACTCCTTCCGTTATATTTATTATCGTTGTTATATTTATTATCGTTATATATTTATGCATAAAAATTAAGAAAATATTTAATTTAATATATTTTCTAAATAAAAAAAATTATTTATACATCTAACTACATTTCAACCAATAAAAAATTAAACATAGAATGTAAAAAAAGTTATAGCTACTAAATTTACAAAATTTCCACTGAAATTTTGAAATGATTTTTTTTGTCCACGACATTTATTTTGAAACAATAATTTACTATATAACAATAATTAAAATAAAACTAAAAATACATGGATATGTACTTGAATAGTTTCCTTTATATGTTTTTTTCTCAGCTTTTCCTATATATGTCATATTGTCAAAATACTATAAAAATCAAACATATATAATATCACTTATTCGATGCCAAAAAAAAATATAATATCACTTATTTATAGATCAAACAACAATACAATAGCTATATTACTTACAAATAAAATCAAACACATATAAACATATAATAACCTAAAACAAATATAAATGTTATATATTAAAAACTAAAAAAAACGCGCGGATACGCATATTAAAATCTAGTATATGCTATTTTGTCAAAATACTATAAAAAGTCCGTCCAAAATTGACATTTTACTATAAAAAAAGTCCGCCTAAAATTATAATTAAATTAATGTATATATCTTTTAATTTATTTGCCTATATATATATATATATTAATTTGGTCATTAAAATTCTGATTTTTATTTTTAAAATTTTTCAATTTAGTTTAAAAAAATATTAGTTAGCACTTGTTTTCCGTAATATGTAATATTGTTTATGAGAGAAACACACGTGATAGTCTCACACAACGTAATCATCTCTTTTTAGCATAGTGCTGGTGTGTGCTGTATTTGAATTTGGCTATGATAGATACATTATCTTACTTAGGATAGTACTATAGATCTGACTTTGAAATTTTCGGATCTCCTCTCGGAGAATACTGCTCGTTGGAATGAAGGCTTAGTTCGAAACACATTCACTCCTAAAGGCTAAAGATGCTGAGATTATTCTCAAGTTGAAGCCTTCTATATTGCTCAAGCAGATTCTTACAAGTGGGGCTTCAATAAGGATGGCTGCTACACCACCAAGAGTGGTTTTCGCTTGCTGGATACGATTCAAGATCTTCAGCTTCGGAGGTGCCTTAATCTTCCAGATCAGACTCCACAATTTCTTTTAAATCATATTGATCTGGAACGCCCAATGAGGTGGCTCGTGCTATTGCTCATAGTGTAACTTTGGAACAGGGTTACCACTCATACGTCTCTCGTGGGGGTCCTCAATGGTTGCAGAACGTTATTATCAGAACGTGGTCACATGATCCTGTTCTTTGTCTGTGGTGCAGCTATTATCTGCTGATATGTGATCGGTACCTCTTGCCTCAGATGTTGCTCTTCTCTCTCTCTTTATGGCTGTAAGCAAAATTGTTGTGTTGTTTTTCTTCTCGTTTCTTTTGGATCCCTCTGTGTTTGGAGGCTGATTAGGATTCTATGTTCCCTTTCGTTTATTTTGATATGCAGAAACCCAGAGTCAAAGAAAAAGATACAATATCTTACTTTGACCAAAAAAAAATACAATATCTTCACCAGTTGAGTAAATTGCACTTAGATACAAATATACAAAGGTGACTGTTTGCACAACTAATTTTATGTTTACTCTCACTTGATAGCTACTTTCTCAAACTCTCTCAAATATATCTGACCTTAATAAATCATATTTATTTTTTCATGCATTTTAGTATAACGTTTGTGAGAAAAAGATGGTGATTATTTTTCTATATTAGTTTTTGGTCAACCTGCTAATTCTTGCTGGTAAATATAACTAATACAGTATTTAGTAATATATCATGTGCAATACGAGCGGTTTATCTTCGACATCTAATATTCATATGTATGTATATGTACAGAATGATATAATTCCAAAATTAATAAGCCTTTTTCCTTGGAAATTTCGGAGTAAATATAGGAAGCTTTGCTTACCTTTATCGCACCATCGAAATTATAGAGACTACCTTTTTCTTCCTCAAAGTCAAATTATGTCCACTCAATTATTATTATAATTTGCATATTAATGACCTCATTAGCCGAACTCATTTGTATTTAAAATGATTAATTTTGAAGGTTAAAACTTAAAAGTAAAATATAGTTACACGTCTTTCATATTCCCGCATGCTATCCATTCCATAGGTGTAAAAGAGCAACAGTTTATGTTGACTGTTAGGACTTTTGATATTTCCCTTATTTAATTAATTATAAAAAGTTGTCCTTTTATTTTCCTTATTTAATAATATTTTCTCACAAAACACAATATACAATTGATGATACATTCCTAATATAATTTGTTTATATTTCCTTTGCCTTCTACTAATCTATTCACACCACAATCACTTCTTTCTTATTCTTTTTGCTTCTGGCCTCTCCTTCCTCTTCCCCAAGAACCCTGAATGTTTTTTTGTTAACGTTGCTCATCTGATCGATTAAAGGAATCCAATTTCTCATATCCAAATGAATCTGGTACAAACCCTTATTCTATTTTATATTTTTTTGTATTCATTTTATCTGTTTTTAGTTTGTATATCATCAATTCATCATAAACACCAATAATCTTCAAAATTTCTGCAGATCTCACCTTATTTTTGCTAACAAATCCGTAAACAAGTTTTTATAGTTTCAAAAAAAATAGAAATCATAAACAAGAAAATTCCTGCAGAATTTATCCTTAACAACCATCAATTTTGTTTTAGTTCTGTCTAATGAATCTCTTTAATTTAAATTTATAATATCAATGAAGTTTCAAATTTCTGCAGATTCCATCCCTTCAATAATTAATTGGCCTTTTTTTTGAACCAACCTCTAATCCAAGTTTCAAGTGACTTCATATGTAACTGATATATAAACTCAATAGAATCTCAAACTTTCTACAGATTTCTTATTTTAGAAAATAATGATAAGCCGATTAATTTTCGAATTTCGTCTTAAATCATATATAATTTTATTATAAGTTTATGATCTTTTTTCCAGATATTCACAAGTAAATTAGAAGTAAAATTTTAAAAACATTAGTTGCAGAGCGAGAAGAGAAATGTTGATGGAGATTGGATTGCGACACTATTGAGCTTAGAGTTCTTTGGGACATGTACGGAACATAAGTATCTTCGAAAGAACGAGAAGAACGTCTTTTGCATTGACTGTAACGTCGAAATCTGCAGACATTGTTGTAACACAGAAGCTCACTTTGTCCATCGTCGTCTTCAGATCTGCAAATATGTTTATCAAGATGTTCTGCGTCTCCTCGATATTCAACACTACTTTGATTGCTCCGAGATACAGGTTTTTTTTTTATTTTGAATATCTAAATCATTAATATGGAGTATTTTATTAAATTGTGTTATGGTATCTTTTTGATCGGATTTTCAGTGTCTATGAAATTCAAAATTAACTTGATATGTACTATTGTTTTACCTTTTTGTTATTGGTTGGCAATAGACATATAAAATAAATGGAGAAAAGGCAATACATTTGAATTCGAGGCCACAGGCAAAAGATGCAAGACCTTCAACAAAGTCCAAGAATGCAGCTTCATGCGTTACTTGTAAAAGATATATTCAAGATCGTCCTAATCGATTTTGCTCCATCTCATGCAAGGTAAAATTTATTATTCCATTTTCATTTTACATCTATACATTGTTTTTTTCCATTAGTCTATTGTTACTTTGATGGTTATGCATTTTTAAAGAAAGGTTTATTAGTTAGCAGAAGATTTGCAAAATGTTTTGATTAGGTCTACCAAAAGTTTTTGCAGAACAATCTTGAAATTCTAAAAAGAGTTAGTCTTCAGTAGATGAATGAGGCATACATCTCTGACAAGAGAACTTTGAAATTCTACACATTGTCAATAGCACAGTTCACACTCAATTTTACTTTGGTTTTAGAGTATATTCAAATAAATTAATTCTTTAAACATTTTCTTTTCAACACTACGCATACGAGTTTTTATATTTTCTTTTGGAATAATCGTAACACACCAAGAAACATGTTATAGTATCAGTCTTAGATATCTATACTTCTTTTGACACGTAACCTACATTAACATAGGAGTATCATTTCTTAAAACGTAAATTTGGACATTATGTGAATATACACGTTTATAAACACGTTTCAAAAACGTGAAATTCGCAGAATTCTTTTAAAGTCAAATATACAATATTTTCTTTCAAGTTTAGAGTATGCTTAGATAACTGAAGGCCATTTGTTTTTGTAGATCTCATCAGCTCCTCCGAAAAAGCGTAAGTTTTCTTTCTCTTCAGAAGTGGAACAAACTGTTTTGGAGAAAGAACATTATAATCAAGAAGGAAGTTTAGAAGAGAAAAAATCGTCCATATCGTCACTCACCGATGTTTCAGAAGACTCGGAAGCTTTATTGAGTAATCTTTCAATGAGACCATTCATGAGACTACTCAAGAGAAAAGGAATTTCCCAAAGATCTCCTCTTCATTGATTTTTTTTTTGTTTTTCTGGATTTTGTTTTCAAAGCTATACAGTCTTTGCATTTTCTATTTGAAAATGATATTATACTGATAGTAATTTTATGTTAAAATTAATAATTTATAAAAAGGTATAGTAAATGCTGTGAGACAAAAAGAAGAAATGAGACCAGAGAGATAGTGATGTTGAAGGCCGTATGAATGATTTATTTATTATTCATCATAGAGAAAAGAGAGATATGGGTCCAAAAAGTGTTCAAAGTTTGGTGTTTATGAGATTGTGTTGATTCACTGGAACCCACAAATAAAAAAATGTGAATATTATGCACTATTCTTGATGATTTTAAAGATCAAACTGATAGTTACATTCGCTCGTCATATTTCTACAGAACTGATAAAAGAAAATGAGAAATGTATTTTAACAAAGTCTTTACTATATATCAGAAAAGTTAGGAATGTAAATAAATATTTCGAGAAAACTTATGAAAACAAAAGCATACATTATATCTATCAGTAGGATTTTTTTTTGTCAACCAAAGTTATCTATCAGTAGGATAATGTTCTATGGCAAATTTGTTTCATTTATGCATTATATCCAAAGCTTTTTAGTCAATTAAAATATTATTACCCATCATCGCCTCATTTCCTTTCTGAATTTATTAAATACAGTAATGTTACGAATTCATAACTTAAAAAATGGAAGCACCGACTGACAAAAGGAAGAGCAGAAGCATGAATCTAAAGAGGTGATTTTTTTTTTTTTTTTTGATAACTCTGGTATCTGGGCAGTCACATTCTCAACTATCCCCCCAAGGGGTCCAGCACTCCAACAGAAGGGATGTTAAATCCGTTGTGGCCAAACCTCAAACCCGGGTGGCGGGCAGTACAGCTGTATCTCCTTTACCACCAAGCTACGAACACTTGGTTTAAAGAGGTGATTTAAAATATACGTACAAACAAAACACGAGTGGTGTTAGTTTTAATTCATGCCACAAAATAAAATTATTTGATCCAACAAGTATATATTTATGATTAAATGATCCTCTCTCTCCAATTTATTTTGTTTGATTACAAAACTTGCGATTTATTTTGTTTGATTACAAAAAACTAAAATTCTATAAAATATAAATCCGAATTATATCTATCTATGCATAAGGAATTTCGACCATATACTCGTTTTAAATTTGATCCAATCTGTTAGAATTTTATTTTAAGATTTTTTGGTCAAAGATTTTAAGATATTTTAATTATTGAAGTTCTTAACAGTTAAGTAGACAATATATATTTAGAAAACACATAAAATTGAGCGCCAGGGTCTCACTAGTCCGTATGGTGCGTTTATCAAGCCAGAGACCTTTGTCGTGATATTTGCCTGTCTCGAACAAAATAAATTAAAATATAAACAAGACGCTAATTATATTTGAAACCAACTCGGTATTAGAAATCCTCATTTTATTACTTGAAGATCATTTTACGATGGCACATAAGTAATAACATTCTTGTTAATCACTTATAGATATAAGGTTAATGGTTAAAAATGATGAAATTGCTCACTAAAATTTAGTGATAAGATTACATTATCTTACTATACGAATCGAAATTGTATTACTAAAAACGTGATGTACGTTGACAGTTTTTTTTTTACGGCAAACGGCTAATATATTATTCAAACTTGAAGTGGTCTGGGTAACCATACCGGAATTAAACAACCAACGTGATGTACGTTGACAGTTAATAACATGATCGAGTATCATTTTAATAACATAAAGAGATTATATTAGCATATTCTATGAGTGTGATTGCATATAATTTAGTGTATTCTTCGATGTGTATACTCCATTATTTTTAAAAACTTAAAAATATTCTATATATATGCTGTATTATTTTATAGAAATTATCATACATTAAATATTTTTAATAAAATTCATATTTTATAATATTATACAAAATTAATAGTTATATATATATATGATTAATATTTTTATAATATTTAATTTTTTTGTGATTCATAAATGATACATGAAATTTTTATTAAATGGAAAATATAGATAACTCATAATTATTATTTTTATAAAATTTTGATATGTGACATTTAATTTGATCAATACATTTTGTATTTTATGAGATACATGACATTTATTTTGGAACTAGAAAATATAAATCGTTCTATATTGTAAAATCAAAAGGTCTCATATAAAAAAAAATATGAGCAATCTTGAATAATTGTAAAATAAATTCAAGAATATATTCCATATTAAATGTTTCGCAATCCTTTAACTTTTGCAACAAGATTTGTTGATTACGAAATTATCATAAATGGTAACAGACATTAAATTTAGATAATTATATAATTCTTTTTATTAAATTTAAAGTCAAATGTCATCTTTATTATGGACTTCCTTTATTTTCACCTCTTGCATATTATACTTTCTATAATTGTTTGGAATCTACGATTATATTGTTAATACGAAATTAATAGCGTATTATGATATATATACTCACAAATGATAGAGTCAAATGACTATATATACGATTCATATTTTTATAATATTTAATTTTCTTAACTATTCATGAATGATACATGACATTTTTACTAAATGGAAAATATAAACGATTCATAATTATGTTTTTCTATTAAAATTTGGTACGTGACATTTATTTTGATTAATATTTTTTTGTATTTTATGAGATACATGACATTTATTTTGGGACCGGAACAATATAAACTATTTTATATTGTAAAATCAAAATGTCGTATATAAAAACATTTATGAGCAATCTTGAGCGATTGTAAAATAAATTCAAAAAAGAATTTCATATTAAATTTCTTGCAATCCCTTAATTTTTGCAACAAGATTTTTTTACTACAAAACTATCAAAAATGGTGATAAACATTAAATTTGGAAATTTATATAATTATTTCCGATTAAAGTTAAATATCATTTTTAATATGGACTTTCTTTATTTTCGCACATTGCATATAATACTTTCTATAATTGTCTGGAAATCTACGGATAATTAGCGATTTTCAACATTGCTTTTTAGCAATGGATATTCATTTTTTCAAACCCTGTGGGTCAAAACTCTGATCAGTTGTGACTATATATATCATACTATCCATATATCAAGGTATCACAACCTACACGTTTCAAAATTAGCTAAGAAAATGAGTAGTATGAATTTTGTTTGGGACTTGAAGGTTCGATAATAGGTTTCTTTTACAATTTTGAATCCTAATCAGTCCACTAAATTTGAAAATTCATATTATTTACTTTTTTTCTTTTTTTCCAACCTAATATTATTCACTTCAAAATTATTTTTATTCTTTTATTATTTTATGTACTCAAAAAATGAGTATAATTTTAATAAAATATAACAATACAATTTCGATAATAAGACAATTTCTCTTTGTCGACAATAATAAGATTACACTTACCCGGATTTTTCAGTAAATATTTTTTTGATTGAAAACTCCAATAAATTTGCATTCCCAATTTTTTTTTGTTTTGTATTAGTCTGTATATCAAATATTATTTCTCCTAATTTATACCATATAACTCTTATTTTTACTTTTTCAATATCGATAAATTAAAATTTATAATTTTTTTAATCTATTCACTCTGCGCAGTGCGCACGTTGATGGCTGAATCATATTTAATTGGCTCAAAACATCGCCTAGTCTTTAATTAAAAAGCATCCTCGGCTTATGGCTGGATCACTGTTTTAGATAATTATTGACTTACCTTATTAAAAAGATATATGATCAATGATACAAGAAGAATGATGGTCATAATGTTTTGGCAGCAAAATCCACTTTAGAAAACTATAAATCAAACAGAAAGTATTACACAAAAAATATTAATTGGGTATTGATTATGGCAGACAAAAAGTAAAGAATAAAAGAGGAATGTTGAGAGCCAATTGAATATGACAGATTTAACTGAAGGGGTCGAGATATATTGGAGCAATGGAGAGTAATGCATGTGCTTTTCAATCTCAATGTCATGCATGTTCCACATGTCATGCATTCATCTCCATTATTATTTACTTCATCTGTTTCAAATTTATTTTCTTTTGTAGACTAATTTTATGTAACAAATAAGGTTCTTTGAATAACTCGACGCATTTTTATTGATTTATTTTCTTTATCCTAGTTGAATTAAACAAGAATAAAATTCCAATAGTCAAGTAAATAAAATTAAACTTTTATGTTTCTTTTTCTTAATATGTATGAAATAACCTTTAACTACTTATAATTTGAAACAGATGGAATAACCAACTTGCATATAATACTATGTAATAATGTAAATTATAGGTTCTACTAGAATGTCTGGATCAAAATAACAATTGTCTTAAGTTACAAAAGAAAATAACAATGGTCTTGGAGATAAATTTTGTTGATGCAGATATATATTTTCCTGATGCAGCAGAGTAAAGATCGATCCATGGACCATGGTTAATGGTTTGGAAATGTTCACCCTAACAATGTACGTTCGATCATAGCAATCTCCAAAACACCAGCTATGCATGTTGACTAATAGTATAATCAATGGTTTATAATATATTAGATATATTAGGGAAGCTCAGCTTCTTGAGTCGCAAGCGATCTACATAACACTAGCTAACGACTGGTAATACTGCGTTTCTTGGATCTCACGCTATCTCCAAAACACCTATTACATAAAAAAACCTGAGGCACAGCTTCATCATCTTCTATGGAATGGCACTTAGTGTGGTGCCAGACTTTGCAAGCATCACATGCCACCATTCTCTCACCGTCATCATCTCTAGCTCCGCATCTGCACTCAACGGTCCAGTCATCAAACCCGCCTTCATACCTTAGCTCTGTCCCTGTGTCCAGACCAAACCCTGTCACTAGAAACTCTGTCATAATCTTATTACCTTCTAACACTACACCAGTGGTCTCATCAATCTTCTCAAGATCTTTGTTTCTGATCTCCGAAACCTCAAAATTCTCCATGACGAAGTAAGTGTCCTTCAGAGCTTTCTCTGCTGCAGATTTCAGTTCTCTGATGGTTGCGTTTTGAGGAACTATCACGAGTTCTCCAGGGGGTAGTTTCCTGGTGAAGTCTCTGAGTAGCTCATCGTGATTAGGCAATGACTTGGCAGCTTACTGTTAAAGTGTTCTGTTCCTGGTGAGACGGGAAGGGCCATTCTTTCACAAAGCCCTTGCAGTTCAAGATAACCTCAGAGGCATCACTGTATAAGTCTGTATCAGGATAAGTTAGCAAGAGATTCTGATACAGATATAGAATGTCTTCATAAGGATCTAGTCCAGGAGTGGTTGATCTCCATTCATCAGTTTGTTGAGTTTTCCTTCTCTTTTTCGGCTCTTGGTGTAGAGCACGGGGAGTGATATTCGTGAGGGAGAACTGTAGCATTCGTGATTCAGGGTTTGGGAACCTCTGAACTATTTGGTCACCTATTAGAACCTTGTCAATGTGTTTGAGCAAGAAGTCAATCAACCCTGTATCACCAATGCTACCTCTAACAGCTTCACGTAGATCTTGGCGACTAATGACGCTGTTGTTTCTCTCACTGAAAACTTTGACAACCGCTTGAGCTGCGTTATCCAACCTCTTTGCAGACCATCTAGCATCTTCTCCCCTGGCCATAGCATCAAATGATTTATACTTAGGGGGAACAATACCGACCATTGTGGTATCTTGATCTGCGCCAGAATCATTATCATCCTGATTCCTCCTGATCATCAGGGAATGAGGTAAAAGAGCTATCTGAAGTGTCTCCATCATCTCTAAGAACTGGGTTTGTAACATGATGTGAAGACATTGCTACTAGTGCCACTGCAGTGGTTCTTTCAACGGGAGCTTTAGAAGTGAAGGCAAGCATGAACTGAAGCAACTCAGAGAGAGTGACTATTGGCGTTTGACTCGATTCTATGTAAAAGTTGGTGATCATCTTTATCACTCTTTCTTTTCTTGTTCCGGAGAAATCTTCCTTTATCTTGTCAACTTCCATAGAGCTAAGAATGCAAATAGCTCGGTTGTATTGTTCTTTTCTGATCCCAAAGCTTCCGTGAGAGAACATGTAATCCCATTTCCCAAACCATGGTCGACCATAAGCAACACCATGGAGAAGCCTCAGATCCATTGATCCCTTCCTCGATATATCATCCAGTGAAATCTTCCTGAAGCAATTGCAAAAACATAATCATTGATTAACGCTTTCAAATGAGCACAACTTATTAAACCCACTTAATATTATCTGCTAGGTTAGACTAATTGGTGCATTATGACCACAATCATATAATATGGACTACTAAATAGCCTGCATCTTTGTAAAAATTCTTCAAAAATATAGTTAAGATCCCTTGTATATATTTGAATACCCATCAGTCGAGTAACAATGTATTTTAATTAGAATCTAGAAATCAAGGTCAGTTCATATAATTTATTTACTAGATTAAGCCTAACTTGGTTTTAGAAGGCGCATGGAACTACAAGTCTACAAGACATAGTAAAAGGATTTGTAAGCTCACCTTACAAATTAACCAACCCGTTTCAAAACAAGTAAGAGGTAAAATGCATTTATATACTTAGAATTTGGAATAGAAAATCTTAAAAATCAAAAATTTAAATATAAATATTCAAGTCCAAAATAACAAAACATCAAACAAATAATTTGAAAACGTAGACAATAAGTCCAAAGAAGTCGAGATAATTAAAAACACACAAAAACCGCAAGTTGTGAGGAAGAGAGAACGTACTTGGAAACTTAGTGTCTATAATTTGAAAAATTATGATAAAGGATATCGAACATCGTCATATAGTTCATAAATTAAAATCTATTCATCATTGTTGATATTGTTCGTCGATATGATTTTTTAACATCAATGCTATAGTCTTTCTTACAACTAAAAAAGTAGCTGACATGGAAATACTACAATCTCTCTCTTATAAATGGAAAAACTTTGCCTCAGTTAATTCTTGACAGAAAATTTTAGTATCAATGCCACCTTTTTCTTATAATCAAGAAAAGCTTAATATTTTCAGTGAAATTTCTAGGACTAATGCCATTATTTTTTCTATGATATTTTAGAAAACTCTTATATGGCATCACAAGAAAATCTATTTGTTCTAGTGCATAAATTTATTTTTTAACTAACAAATAAATTTAACGTATGCCAAAATCTCTATCACACATAGTAAAAAAAATTGTAAAACATTAACTCAACCAGTTATCTTATATTTAGCAAAAATACATCGAATTTCTAACATCAGTTCTACAATATTATTATGATTAAAAATTTATTCATTTCAACTTAAACTTATCATGGAAATGATAATATTAGTGACTACCATTTATTTATAATCAGAAAATTATTTGTCAAACATGGAATTTCAAACATGAATACCAAAAACTTCTTTAATTATAGGAAATTTTTTTTGATATGGAACTTTAACATTGATACCGAAATTTCCCTTATAAAAATACATCCAACATTAGAATTTCTGACATTAATTCAACAAAAGTTTATATTTAGGAAAAAATTTATATTCCAACTTATCACTAATATGAAATTTTGATATTAATGTCCATAATTTCTCAAAGTTTCATTTGTCCCACGTGGAATTTCTAACATAAACACCACAAATGTTTTTTATATTTGGCAAAAATATCCGATTTGGAATATTTAAATATAATACAATTAAGGTGATGATTGTTTGAGTGGTTTTTAGATTTTAGATTTTGGTTTTTAGCTTTTAGATTTTAGTTTTTAGATCTTGGATTTTAGTTTTTAGTTTTTGATTCTGCAGTAGATTTTAGTTTTTAGAAAAACATGAATGGTAATTTTGGATTTTAGTTTTTGGCTTTTGTTTAATAAATAATAAAAAATTGTTTTAATATTTTGGTTTTTGATTTGCTTGTAATTTTATTTTTTTCAGAAAATGTTGAAATATTTTTTTTTAATTTTAAAATTATCAGTATTCAATTTATTATTTTTAAAAATTGAAATAATAATTACTAACAAAATATCGCTTACTATGAAAACAAAAAAAATAGAACAAAACCTTACTACTTAAAAATACATAATTAATAATTAAAATTTAAAACGAAATAAAAAAATTAGTTATATTTAAAAATATTCTATAATTCAAATATTACAAACAAAAATATTAATAGTTAGATGTTTAAAGTAATATTAAATTCTACACACATTAAATAGTAACTAATTAGTAGTTAGTTTACTATTTAAACATGTTAAATAAAATTTAATATATTTTTATATGTTTGCAAACTGTATAAAATTATTTTATTAAAAGATTATAAAATAAAACTTAAGAGCTGGATATACAAAATTAAATTCTAGTGTAACAAATATATAATTCTTATAACTAACAAATTTAATAAACTTTGCTATCATATTGATGATACAAAATATACATTAAGGCATTTTGGAATTAACATACATAAACGAAAGTCAGATAACTTGATAGGTAGTAAAAATTATGTGAGTTTTTTTCTGTTTTATAAAATGGTCGAAATAAATTAATATATGAAAATAATTAATTTGTTAATAAAAAAAAATAAAGTGTACGTAATCACTAGCAGAAACCCACAATATATGGATTTTGGTTTTTCTTTAGAAAATGACAGTTATTTAAGAAACCAGTTTCCCTAAAATGTAGGGAATCTATTTGTTTGAAATCTTGATTGTCTAAAAATTGGATTTTCCAGAAACAAAAACCAAAAGCTATTTTAGAATCTGTAAACAATCAACCTCTAAGAAGAATATATCCGATTTAACTTTTATTTTTCTGAAGTGGGATTTCAAACCAGTTGCACGCCATATTTTTTTCTATAACTAGCAAACAAAGGTTTCTAGTACTGATGAGAAAAAAAAGTTTTCTAGGACTATCTTTTTTTTCCTAGTAATATCTTACATATGATAAAAAAAAAAAAATTTTGCAGAGTTAGATAGTTCTAAACTGTGCTAGTTTTACTAGTATCTTTTGTTTCATTTATTATGAATTATATCATAAACATTTTTTTTTATAATGGATCTAACCAAGTGATGTAGAGAATGAGACAAAACAACAAATATGACACTTTACCTGGTGTGAAGAGTAGAGCAAAGACGGTCCCAAAAGTGCATGATTCGGTGGCCAGAGAAGTAACGAAAAGCATCATCAGTGTTGATGCATAGCAAGTGACCAAAGCCATTGCAGTGAATCACACCATGCATCAAATGAGTGCTTGCCTTCATAGTCTCTCCCGTCAATGGCTCGCTCCATTTATCAATCCTCGGGATTATCAAATGATACTTCCTCTTTGTTACATAATGATGACCCCAACCTACACACATAATAACAATTAATAATAAAATCATTAGATTTTTATAATTATAGTGAAAACAAAACCCTAGGAAACGATTAGAAAACATCAACGAGATTTGAATGAGACACCTAACAAAATCAAAATTAAAAAAAAAAACGGTTTTAGATCGAGAAAACCGATTAGATAGATTGATGATTATACCGACGCATCTACAAACATCGCAGAGAAGATTGGGAGATAAATCGCCGTCGGAGATTCGTTCTTCGACGGTGAGAAGAGGGAACACGACGCCGGTTTCTTCGCTGTAGAAGAAGATACAGGAGACGGTGTTTCCGTGGACGGTGTAATCTTCTGTCACGGCGTAGTCGCGGAGAAGCGATCTGATGTTGTCGCGGAAAGTAGTCGATGGGAGGTTAACTAGAGAGGAGGAAGAGGAGGCGGAATCGTTGATATTGATGATCTTGGCGGGTTGTTTCCTCTCTCTGAACGCGTCGAATACGGTTATTGCCATGACTGCAAAGAGAGACTAGTACGACGAAAAGAGAAGAGAGAAGAAAGGAGCGAAGAGAGAGAGAGAGGAGAGAGTTTTTATTTTATTTTATTTTCTTATTATCCTTTTGTGGTATATATATACATCACGTGACCTTGTGGGATTTGGGTTGGACTCTTTGATTGACGATTTTGCCATTATGGCGGCGAAGTTGTTAGCAAATCTAGTACTGTTTTGTCGTTTTGTGATTTCCAGGACTCATTGGTAATTTGCTTGTCAAAAGTAAGAGTGGTATTTCCGGTTTTTTTTTTAAAATATTTTTCAACACATTCGTCTCATTTTTAGGCTATGACTGATATTAGTCTTTTTGTAAATGAGTTTTAGAGATTTTGTATGTTTTAAGTATAGTTTTTTTTTTTTTTTTTTTTTGACTCAACAACAAATTCATTTCACCCATTCTTGGTACAAAGCTTATGACCACACAAGTTTCTACCACATATACAATGAAGTAGTCTAGTTACACCCTGATTCACTAGATGGAACCAACGCAACCTAACATCCTTCACTGTATTTTTCAACCACAGTGGGGTGAAACCACTTCACGACCCGAAGCAATCCACCCCTTCAACCACCTAAAAATCGACCTCATGGTACAACAATGACTACTAACACAACAGGAACAAAGAACTACACTCAAAAACCAATTAACACAAACTAACTGACCCTATTGCTCGGCTTCAAAGTTCATGGTTAGTTAGCTTCTTCACCTTAGGTGCACTGTCGAGAGAGACTTGTTCTGCTGGTCTTCACACATTGTGCCCCTCAGCCTAAAACGGACATAAAATCCGAATGAAAATCGGGTTTCAGCTTCGAAAAACGCGGGTCGGTGTAACTAATTGCGCTTTCAGAGAGGTGGTGCTCATGTCGCCGGTTGAAGCTTTCAGCGCTGGGTAGAGCCACCACCACGAACCGCCGCTAGGATAATCTCTTGTTGTGCACGTTGTCTGCGTGAGTCGAAGTTCGAGTGACCTCCGACGGTACTTAGCGCCTGAGAATCATACTCTGTCCGCTTCCCGTCAAAAATCTTCTCCGTTTATCTCACCGTCGTGAGGGATCGTAGATCCAAGGTGGAGAGGGGATCTCCCGGAACCACGCGCCGATGCTGAACCGGAGTCACCGGAGATCTAAAAAGGGAAAATCAGATCTGGTTTCTCCGTAAGCCCTAAAAACCGACTCCCCTCCTCTCCACTGTCTCGTTGGCCTCACCGCTACTCCAGATCTTATCGGAACTAACCACCCTCTGTCTCAAAATCGAAACTTGCAGTGGGTTTCCGGAACCAGAGCATCGAGCATCTCGACCAGGATTGAGTAGGAAGGAAGGAAGCAAAAGAAAAATGAGTAAAGGGAGAAGGAGGAGGTCTCCGGCACCGGATTAAACCGGGCCGGAGTTAGGGAAACGTCGCTAGAGAGATACGGGAGCTTTTGTGTTTAGAGAGAGAACTTTAACTAGTTATCAAAGTCTTAAAATTTTAAATTACTAAATTATACGGGAGCTTTTGTGTTTTAAGTATAGTTTTAATTACTAAATTATTGATGGATATTATTGTTATTTACAAATATGTAAGAAAGTAAAACAAAAATTGTAAATAATAGTCAAAATAAAAACATCTCTAGTAAGAAATAAGAATCCCAAACAGTATGATTCTTTAGGCTGATAAAGTATTATTTTCAAAAAATTAAAACCAACAAGAAATTACTATACCAATCGAAAAGATTTAAGCCCAAATTAAAAAATAAAAGTCCATTACAAAATGTATAATAACAAGATGATAACTAAACTGAACCACGTCAACGATAAATGAATTAGGCCCAAAACACAAACTTGGAAGTATCGTTTTGCGACATACAATCAAACCAGCAGGCAAGCGAATATATATCTTTTTGATTATTATCTTTCAAACCCATAATTTGTTTGAACTGCATTTGTAATTATATGCCCAAAACCAAAATACTAAAATATCATTAATAAAAATTGATTTCAAAGAAATTAGTGGTATTTTTGATAAATTTGAGTTTTTCATTAAATGAAAAAGTAGGAATGATCCTATTTTAATAATATAAATAAACCAATTTGGTAAAAAAGCACTGTAAAACATCCAAAATCGTGTCCAAGTTAATAACATCAACTCAGCTTCTACACACAAGTAATAACACTCATCAAACACAACAATAATAAAAGATTATTTATAGCTCTATTGACTTTTTAAAGTGTCGAGTGTGTAAGAAAAATTTGTTTGGAATGTAGATGTATAATATAACCAGGCGTATAAACTTTTTTTTTATCAACAATAGAATTTTAGACATTCTCTTCTTACGGAGTATATGTTTTATGTTACATGAGATGAGACTCTGAATGTTTGTAACTTTGTAATCATCTCGAGCTTCCTCTAAAACATTGGTGAGTAACGTTGGTGATGAAGTTGAAAGACTTTGTGTGAGATATTCAGTCTTTTATTTTCTTTTCACATAATATATTATCAAAGTAAAATTGTATCAATGAAAAGTGATACATTAGCTCATAGTTTCTTAAGATGTGTAAAGAATCTCTCGTACAAAAGATCAGTTCTCAATTTTTGTATTTTCTCTATTAAAAAAGAAGTACAAAAAACCTATTGTATAAAAGTCATAGTTGAACCATTTCATTAATTATTTTGTATGACATATTTGATTATTTACAATAATCAATCAAGTATATATTATTTTAAAAACATTTTTTATCAACAATAAATCAGTTTTAACAACATATTTAAATTTTATTTTTATTTTTTTGGTCAAAAACAATCAAATCTATTGTTAAACTGATTTATTGTTAATATATTTTAAATTTTTGATAAGATCTTGTTTGATTTTTTTCAATAGATTTTATTATAATAATATTATATTAACGATATATAATGTATTAGTTAATTCCATGATTAGTAATATAATAATATTATAAATAAATGTAAATTAAAAATAAAAATTATATGCTATATAGTACACAGACTCATAGTTTCTTAAGATGTGTAAAGAATCTCTAGTACGAAAGATCAGTTCAACGTTGAAGAACTTTACATTAGAAACTTATTGTTATCAAAACTTAAACAGACATAGATTTCTCTAATCTGGTATATGTGGCAAAGTTAATAGGTAAAAAGGTATAAAATATTTTGCAAAACTACTTGTAGAAAAGTATTACCTTTGCTTATTATTAAATGACGTTTTAAAACTGCAGACAAAATATATAAACACTACTTTTTAATTTTTAAACAAAAAAATATTAATTATTTACATAATCACAATTTAATCTATAATAAATCAATTTGAAAAATATTAGAGAAAACTAACAACATCATCTAACTAATATTAAAAATAAAAATTATATGCTATAGTACACAGACTCATAGTTTCTTAAGATGTGTAAAGAATCTCTAGTACGAAAGATCAGTTCAATGTTGAAGAACTTTACATTAGAAACTTATTGTCATCAAAACTTAAACAGACATAGATTTCTCTAATCTGGTATATGTGGCAAAGTTAATAGGTAAAAAGGTATAAAATATTTTGCAAAACTACTTGTAGAAAAGTATTTCCTTTGCTTATTATTAAATGACGTTTTAAAACTGCAGACAAAATATATAAAACACTACTTTTTAATTTTTAAACAAAAAAATATTAATTATTTACATAATCACAATTTAATCTATAATAAATCAATTTGAAAAATATTAGAGAAAACTAACAACATCATCTAACTGGAACAAAAACAAATCTTTAAAACATCAAATATTAAAAGAACTAAAGAAGTATTAAAAGACGGCGGACGGGAAAACGGCCATTTCATACCCAATATATCGCAATATGTTCAATTCATACCCGACTTATATGGCCGTGCCAAAACATACATAAATTTATATGATTGTGCTAAAACATATCCAACTTATATTTTTGGGCAAAATCATACACCAGTCGCCACATCAGCTGTTATGTCATCTATTTTTGCTCGCGTGGATGCATTGTCAGCTAATTTTGCTGACAAATATGCCATGTATATAATTTTTAAAAAAACTAAATAATTTTGTTATAAAAATAAATTTTTTATAAAATATAAAATTTTATTTTATATTATTTAGTAAAATTAACAGAAAAAGAAATTAATTGAATTCTAATCTTATATAAGAGATTTCGATCATATCAAAAACCGTCCTTATAAGAGTTATATATGTATTTTAATTAATTATGATTTTGTTAATCTAAATTAGCTCTTAATTTTTTTGGCAAAATCTTATAAAATTTTATTTTATATATGTATTTTAATTAAAATTTTATTCATATTAAGAGCTAATTTAGATTAACAAAATCATAATTAATTAAAATACATATATAACTCTTATAAGGACGGTTTTTGATATGATCGAAATCTCTTATATAAGATTAGAATTCAATTACTTTTTTTTGTTAATTTTACTAAATAATATAAAATAAAATTTTATATTTTATAAAAATTTATTTTTATAACAAAATTATTTAGTTTTTAAAAAAATTATATACATGGCATATTTGTCAGCAAAATTAGCTGACGTTGCATCCACGCGAGCAAAAATAGATGACATAACAGCTGATGTGGCGACTGGTGTATGATTTTGCCAAAAAAAATATAAGTTGGGTATATTTTTGCACAGCCATATAAATTCATGTATGTTTTGGCACGGCCATATAAGTCGGGTATGAATTGAACATATCGCGATATATTGGGTATGAAATAGCCGTTTTCCCGACGGCGGACATATAAATTGCTTCTTTATTATAGCTTACTTATAAGTGGCAAGAAACATGTTATCAAAATAAAAAAATGAAAATCATTATATTAAAAAATGTAAACGTAAGACCGAAACAAAAATAAAATAAGATAACGATCTGATATTCCATTCATTCTACGCGTATATATATATACAGACACACAAAATATATCAGAGAGAAACAACACAAAAAGAGAAAAAAGATTCAGCATCAAATGTCGCCGGGAGGAGATAAAATAACGAGGATCACTATAGAGCCTGAGAAGCAATCACTTCTCGATCATCATACCGAGAAACACTTCACCGCAGGAGAGATCGTTCGTGACATCATCATCGGCGTTTCTGACGGTTTAACCGTTCCATTTGCACTCGCCGCCGGACTCTCCGGTGCTAATGCCTCTTCGTCTATCATACTCACCGCTGGTATAGCCGAAGTCGCCGCCGGCGCTATCTCCATGGGACTCGGCGGGTAAGTTTATAACTTAGTAGGCTTTAGTCAAAAAAAAAAAAGTTTATAACTTAGTAGTAGTCCAATCACATTTATATTTATTTATTAGGCTTTAGTATATAGTACTTCTTATACTAGAAATTTGGGTTTATTGATCACATTCACGTGTGTTATTATGAAAGCTAACCCTATGGGCAATGTTTATTGATTTCTGCTTATCGCAGAATTATCAGAAAAATGAACTATCCGTTGCATAAATTGTTTATTTGTGGTATCAAACGGTATCATGATTCTTAGAAATTCTTTTTTGGTGTAAGTGAAGAATTCTTGGAAAATTAGTTATATATGCTTACCTGTGTGTTAAATATAAATTCGTTGATTTTCGTTTGTAAAATGTTGGTTAACTCTTGATCGATTTTTCAGATTAGTGGGCTGTAAAATATAAGATTTATCACTCAGAAAAATAGCCGTATCTCATTTCTTGTCGTTGGTTTTACATTAGCCCTGCATCATGCAACATTCCAGTGTCGGCCCTGATCTGTAGTGGGCTGGAAGGAGAATGAAAACATTTTTGGGCCGGTCTATGTTAGTTTAATAAAAATATACAAAGAATAAAAATTGAAAGGAACTGAACCGGTCACCTTTAAATGATAAAGAACGTAAGAAACTATGTTGGGTTTTCTATACACGAAATGCCATCTGGGAGAAGATTGAAATCATTAAAGAAGACACATTTATATGTATGTGTTTGCATGCACTAATTGATGCATTGCGTACACATGAGTAAGTTAAGAAAACGAGCAAAGAGAAACTGGTTTATGGGTCTGAAATTGAATCCTTTGACTTCCAGAACTAGTGGAGCGTATAGAATTTGGTGATACAAGCCATCAACAGTGGTAAAAAACTCTACTGAATTTCTTGTCAATAATGTTTAAAACTATAAGCAAATGAAAATGGATAAATGGAAATATAAGTTTGGATAATTTAAAAAACTATCATCATCTCTTTCTTTTATTTTTTACTACCTCCATTTCATTTTAATTATTGTTGTAGATCAAAAGCTTTTGTTTCAAAATAAATATCATTTTAAAATTTAATACAAAATTTATTAATTTTATAGGTATATGATTTTTTATATTTTCCAATCTATTTTCTATTACCTGAAAAGTGGTTAATTGTATAATTCATGATATTTTTATTTAGAAAACATATAAAATTAAATATATTTTTATTTGTATATACAAATTTAGAACGATAATTAAAATAAAATATAATTTTTTTTTGTTTTGAAAAACTCTCGTAGAAATCTAATCAATACTAAATATCCTTAAAGGCTGGAAATATTCATAAATATTTAATGGCTGGAACCTAGAAGCATGCTTCCTTGTTCCTTCGCTTCCAACCAAGGCCGGCACTGAACATGCTTGCATGCTAATTTATTTATACTTATGTTTATACATGTAAACTATATGTTAAGTTACAAAATCCGGTCATCGGTCTAGTGGTTTAATTGAATTACAAATATAGGTATCTAGCGGCCAAGAGCGAAGCGGATCATTATGCGAGAGAGGTAAAACGAGAACAAGAAGAGATCAAGACCATTCCTGAGACTGGTAAGATCCTTTTCCAACTAAATTCAAACCGTCCATCCGTGGAAATTATTAAATGTAAGTTGTGTAACGCAATTTAAGATATGTGGATTTAACAGAAGCAGCAGAGGTGGCAGAGATGTTGGAACACTATGGAGTAGAGCCACATGAACATTCACCTGTTGTTAATGCTCTTCGTAAAAATCCTCAAGCATGGGTTGATTTTATGATGAGGTTGGTTTCAATAATTTAATCACACGTTTTAATAACAATAGTTACTTTATTTGTATTGGATTTTGATAACACTTTTAGTTTTCTGCAAAACTGGGCTTATAAGTTATACTTTTCAGGTGTTGGCAAGATTATACATGGTTCGATACTTCGATTCAATTCCAGTCCTTTTAAAAAAGAAGAAGAAATGCATTTATAAAAAGTGTATATTTTAATTAAATTTGGGTGGATTTGAACCATTTGGTTTCCATCAAAACAGCTTTTAATTTTCAAAATTATCTTCTAATTATGTTCGATCTCTGTATGAACTCAGCCGGTTCGGTTTTATTGAATTGGTTGATCAACTTTAACAATATTTACCTATCATCAATGTAAATTGTAACCTCATTCATCAAACTTTAAAGTTATAACTGATTGTTTCACACAGGTTTGAGCTGGGATTAGAGAAGCCTGAGCCAAAAAGAGCATTACAAAGTGCGATTCACGATTGCAATCGCTTATGTTCTTGGTGGTTTCATACCTCTATTTCCCTATATCTTCATACCGCAAGCAATGGATGCGGTAGTGGCGTCTGTGGTTATAACTCTGCTGGCTCTCTTCATATTCGGTTATGGAAAAGGGCATTTCACCGGCAGCAAACAATTTAAAAGTGCGTTTGAAACGGCTTTTATAGGAGCGGTAGCCTCAGGGGCTGCTTTTTGTTTGGCTAAAGTGGTGCAACTTTGATAAAACTAATGTTGCGTTTTAATGTTTTAAATTGGAGTTATATTGCATGCAATGTGACGGTAAAAGTACAACTTATTGTGACATAATGCAAACTTAAGGAAGCAAATATTTGGTTGTTCATTGTTCAGAAGTTGTCATACTCATCTATCTTATTAAAAGAGAAGTACCCATTTAAAAATACCCCTTAGTTTTCACTTTTATTTACACTTCATGCCACTGTAGTATTAATTAAGTTTCCTATTTTTATGTTTGTCTTTTTCACTTTAGTTAATGTGTTTTCCAAAATTAAATACACAATTAAACAATACTTTCTATTTTAATATTTTGTCTTTTTTCACTTAGATTAATGTGTTTTCCAAAATTAAATTTGAATTAAATACACTTCATTAATTTCTCCATTAAATCAATTTCAAATTAAAAAAATTACATTTTTACTGGACAAACAATTCATAGAAATTATAATATCAACTTTTCATTTAAGGAATCTGAACGAAAAATATTATCAAATTTGAACCGAAACTAGATAATATCTAAACGGATTTTTACCATTTTGGTATCTAGAAAACCATAACCAAACCTGATCTGAACGAAATATTTTGGATATTCGAATGTATTTATATACTTAATATGTTAACTATTTTTAGAGTTAATATTAAAGATATAAGCTATTTTAAAGTTGTTTAAAATATTTGAAATATAAAAAATAGTCAAAAGTAAACATCTAAAATAGATAAACAATAATTAAAACACCAAAAATACTTAAAATATATATTTATTCTCATCCAAATATTCAAGTTAAACATATTTTTAATTTTTAATTTAGGTACTTTGGCTTACATTACTCAAATTACATTACTCATATTTACATGATATATTATTTTTATTTTTAGATTTAGAGATATTTAAAGATATATAAATTTTGAAAATTTAAAAATAGTTTAAACGGGTTATCAAACCCGCAAAAATCCGAATCAAACCGGAACCAAAATTTATAAATACACGAATAAGGCTAGAATCTTTAAACTCGAAAATCTCAAACCCGAATAGATTTTAACCGAATTCGAGTGGATACCCAAATATCCACCCCTAACTTAATCAATATAAAACGATCAAATATTATAAATATATTATTTTGTATAAATAAATAAAAACTAAAAGTGAAAATTAATACCCGTGCGGTCGCACGGGTCAAGATCTAGTACATCTTTTATTCCACATCTCTAGATTCAGAATTAATAGCAATACTAGATTTTGACCCGCACGGTTTATTTTCATATATATATATATTTTGTTTTATTTAATTAGTATATATTTTAAGATTATTCATATATTTAAATCACTATTTCAACTACAATAATTTTATAGTTTTCATGCTATTAATTAACTAATTATTTCAAATGATCATATATATATATATATATGTTGCTTTTTATTATGTATTTAATTTTTCCTATTAAATTTGATTTTTATGATTAAAATGACATACTTGAGAATTATTTTATATTTAATTTATTATGATCTCGACCCGCAATTCAAAGTGATAGATTTCTTTGAGAAATTTGTTTTGTTTATTCAGTTTATATAATAAATTATTATATATATAAAAGTTTAAGAAAAGTTAATTTTTATACATGTATTATATAGTTTATTAATGTTAAATCATTCTGTCAACATATTATATTTTTAGAATAAATGTTTTATATTTATGAAAATAAAATATACTAACTTATCAATTTAAAATAATTTTATCATATTTAGTTCAATATAATAGTTTTAATTAAAATGGTAGATTTGTTAGAAATGGTATACTTCAGAATTATTTTGTATTTAATTTATTATGATCCCGACCTCCGTAATTCAAAGTGCTAGATTTCTTTTAGTAGTTTGTTTTGTTTATTCAGTTTATATAATAGATTATTGTATATATAATTTTTCAAGATAAGTTAATTTTTTATACATGTTATATAATTAAACTGAAATGGATATTGATTTCCAACAAAACCTTTTTAAATTTTTTGTAAAATGTATTTTTGAAAAGTAATCATTTTAAGTGGCTATGCATTATAATATTTTATATGATTTTTATTATTTTGTTTATAAAATCAAAACTAAATTAAATTTAAATTTTTGATTATATTTTATGACAACTAAAATTTAAATTAATCAATTTTGGAAAATAAATTTTGAAAAAATTCTTCAAAGATTTTGTTAGAATTTTCTTAAATTAATATTTACTTTTATTTTAAATAAAAATAAAGATATTAAATGATATTATAGTTAAGTTATGTGTATTTTATAAATCTTCTAAATAATGGTCTAATTTAAAATATCACACATGAAATAAAGTTGTGACTTCTATTTTAATATAATACTCCCTCCGTTTCTTAAAGAGTGTCGTTGTGACATTTTTCATACAGATTAAGAAAGTTGTTGAAATATATGTAAGTTGTAATTATACCTCTTTGACCAATAGTATTTTAGATAAATAAAATTATTTATAAAATCAATGCAGTTTGCAATTAATTTTCAGCTGAAAGTTAGTATAGTTTACATTGGAATTGTAAAGTGACACTTTTTGTGTAACAAGAAAATGAGCTTAGAGTGACACTTATTATGAAACAGAGTGAGTAGATATGAGTTGATGATTCGGAAAATTAAGCTACAAAATAGTATATACTAATATATTAGGATAAATATCTTTAACTTAAATCATGTAGAAATAATTATGGAAAACTGTCTTTAGATAAAAATGATCAGATCCATCCAGCGATGCGCCCGCTTAATCCAAGGCTGGTCAATACTTCTTCCACAACCGCAGCATTATTTACCATATTGTCATCGAAGCCATATGGTCGAATCATTTCATTTTGAATTGTTGGCTTGCTTATCATTTTGAATTGGGTTTTTTTTTTGTCATCATTTTGAATTGGGTTGGTGTAAAACTCTTTAGCATTAGGTCCTTGATCTGAAGGAACATTTATTTTATTTACCAAAATAACCAACACCCAGATAATTTTTATTTTTTTTGAAGAGAAATAAAACAACACACAAAAACAACTACATAATGTTTTATCTTCCTGAGTGTTGTTGTTACAATACTACTAGGATAACCAAAGACTTAATATCAGGGTTCGGGTTCAGTAATTGTCTGGCATTGTGCCCATGGCAAGACAATTAGGGACTAGTTATTTCTTAGAAGCCAACATTTCTGACCAAAACAACATCACTACTGTCATTTGTTTTGCTTTGGTTCAAAAGATCATCATTGGGATCGAATGTAATAGCTGTACCGGCCTGGTAGACATCGACGGCATAAACAGCATCCTGCCCCAATGAAGTGACGATACCCACAACAACGCTGTTACCATTGTTGAATCCATCAACCATCTGCAATTTGAGAGAAAAACGAAAAAAAAAAAAACGATGATAATCAGTAGTCAAATATGTTGTGTTGTGTGTTTGAAGGAAAAGACATAAAAAATGATAACCATGGTCCTGAGGTTCCTGTTCCGGGGAAGAAAGATATCGTCCCTAGTGTAGGCACCGCTACGATGCAGAAGGGTAACCTGAAATGGGCAGAGAATCAAATTGAAAGACAAAACAAAAAAACGGATTGACAGGAGCAAGAAGAAGAAGACATACAGTATCATCCTTGTAGGAGATACCCGTCAACTGGTAAAGATCACGGCTCACATCTGGAATCTGAGAGAATAAACAATATGTGTGAAGGTTATATTATGAATGGAATATATATATATACAGAGAGAGAGACAGAGTTTTGTGACATACAACAAACTGTGTGGAAGGGGGAACAATGCTCCTCACCATGTTGCCAGTTAACATATTTATGGCGCCAAAGTGACAAAGGCCTCCCTTCGTGTAGAAATCAACAACCTAAAGGGAAACGAAATTAATAAATTTGGATCTTAAACAAAACCGAAATGGTCACAGGACTGAAGGGAAATAGATCTGATTTAAAGATGGAGGCCACACAATCGAAATCATTTAGAATCATATGGTGGTTAACAAGAGAGAGAGAAAGAGATGAGGGGAAATCGAAATCATTTACCCTGCAGGGTTTCCCAGAGAGGTCGATGAAGTCATTGATCTCGATGTCACTGGCGAGACGTAAGGTTCCGATCTTACTAGCACTGGAAGCTCCGGCGTCACTGGACTCCGTCATGTTTGATCACGGGAGAGGGAGAGACTGAAAACCGATTTCTAATCTAGGGTTTGCTGAACGAGATCTTTCAACCGTCCACATTCACCTACCCAGCCTTTTATCTCATGTTGCATGGCGAAGAACCCAAACGACGTCACTTGGAACATTTGATCCAATATTAATTATCTAAAATTAAACTTCTCAGGGACAATTGATTAATGACTGATAAGGAAATGGAGTGTATTGTTTTTTTTTTTGGGTAAAATAATGGACTGTATTGTTTCTGATACGGTTCTTGCAAACCTTTGTTTTAGAACTTCAATTTCTCTTTCTTATTTTTCTTTTATTTTTCTTTTTTTCTAATCAAAGATCCCTACCTAAAAACTTCGGTCGGAGGTACTCTTATAATCATTTATCTGATTGTTTGCGCCATTTAGGTCCATTTTTGTGATAACCTTGCGCAGGTGAAATATATTTCAAATTATTCATATATCTACATGTATTAAGTTATATTGGCATGAAATACGACATATTTTCTTACTGTATGAATTATTTTTTTAAAGCTAAAGTATTTCATTTTTATATTTAAAATTCTTAGTATTACATGATTATTCTTTTCCCTGTAAAAATTATATAACACATTAGCATCGGTATTACATATTTATATCAATATAATTGGAAGTCGATATTGTACATGCAAACTATTAAGCAAATAATTATCTTTTAAAAATTAGATCCATATTTGAAAATAATATATGAGCTACAAATATAGAGGTTTAATAATAATAACTTAACTATTATTTATGTATAACTTTAATATAAACATAAACAAATAATTTCTTAAAAAATAAATTCATCTTTCATTTTTTAATCTCATTATTCTGATGTTTTCATTGAATTACAGATAAAAAGACATTTATGTACTACCATCAAATTCAACACACATTTTATATCTGATAATTTAATTAAGCAGATAAAATTAAACTAATATATATTATCATAAAATTAAACTAATATATATTATTATTATCTGATAATTTGATTCCTTGCCTATTTCAGGTTACCCTTATGCATCGTAGCGGCGCCTACACCAGGGACGATATCTTTCTTCCCGAGAACGAGAACCTCAGGACCATGGTTATCATTTTCTATCTTTTCCTTCAACCACACAACATATATATGACTACTGATTATCATCGTTTTTCTTTTTCGTTTTTATCTCAAATTGCAGATGGTTGATGGATTCAACGATGGTAACAGCGTTGTTGTGGGTATCGTCACTTCATTGGGGCAGGATGCTGTTTATGCCGTCGATGTCTACCAGGCCGGTACAGCTATTACGTTCAATCCCAATGATGATCTTTTGAACCAAAGCAAAACAAATGACACTAGTGATGTTGTTTTGGTCAGAAATGTTGGCTTCTAAGAAATAACTAGTCCCTAATTGTCTTGCCATGGGCATAATTCCAGACATTTACTTAACCCGAACCCTGATATTAAGTCTTTGGTTATCCTAGTAGTATTGTAACAACAACACTCAGGAAGATAAAACATTATGTAGTTGTTTTTGTGTGTTGTTGTTTTATTTCTCTTCAAAAACTAAAAAAAAATTATCTGGGTGTTGGTTATTTTGGTAAATAATATAAATGTAGATCAAGGACCCAATTCAAAATGATAAGCAAGCCAACAATTCAAAATGAAATGATTTGACCATATCGGCTTCGATGACAATATGGTAAATAGTGCTGCGGTTGTGGAAGAAGTATTGACCAGCCTTGGATTAAGCGGGCGCATCGCTGGATGGATCTGATCATTTCTATCCGAAAACAGTTTTCGATACTTATTTCTACATGATTTAAGTTAAAGATATTTATCATAATATATTAGTATACTATTTTGTAGCTTCATTTTCCGAATCATCAATTCATGATTGTTTGGATGGTTTTTTAATTTTAACTTTTGGTTTTTGGCTTTGTTTTTTAGGTTTTGGATTTTGATTTTAGATTTTAGTTTTTTTTTTTTAAAAAACATAAATGGCTAATTTACTTTTTAGTTTTTGATTTTTTTTGTTTTTAAATTTAATATAGTATTCTATTTCAACATTTTGTCAACACTATGTTCACTTTTTAATTTTGATTTTACTGTCGTTTTAGTTTTTAGAAAAGTGTGAATGATTGATTTCAGTTGTAACTGTAATACATTTTATTTATTATTTGTGTTCGGGTAGGCAAAAGAAGTCGAAATGGTAATCTTGGCTAAACATTTCAAGGGAAAACAAATAAAAAAAGCTGCACAAGAATTATAGTTGCTCTCAATGCAAACACGGGTCACACTCGTTCAAAATTGTTCAGGCTAAACATGTGTTAGTGTTATGCATATAAGACTTGATTATTTAGTTTATCGGTTGCAAATACTTAAGGAATTAAAAACACTAATCGCTTTAAAAAAAAAAATATAGCCATTACGAGATTTTTACCTTTACAAGAAAATTTGTTTTTACAGTGATGTATAAAATAATACAAATAATTATAGCTGCATCATAAGTTGATGTACTTTCATCTTTACAAAATCACCTACAGATGATTTTGTATTGCTTGGAAAATTATATGATGCACATTGGATCTCTCCTGTAAATAATAAAATGTAATTAATTCTTTTATATTCCTTTGTAAAAATTCAAAAATATTTTTCATGGATTAAGTATCTTGCATATTGGTTAAACATGAGAATATTTTAAACTACGTCTAGAGTGATTTTATAAACACTAAGGGGGGTGTATTCAACCGAGAGTTTTAGGTGATTTGTATTAAAATGACAAATCCACTGTTATTCAAACATGAATTTTAAAAACTCATTTAAAATCCACTGTTATTGAACTTGACATTTCGTAAAGTACTCTGAAATCCACTGTTATTGAAAATATTTTAAGTTGTGGAGTTTTAAAGTTTTGAGGTGATTTTAGGGTGTTTGGGTGGAGTTTCTTAGTTAAAAAAATTAAAACTCAAATCCCATGGTTTTAAGTGATATTCTAGAGTACTTTAACAAAAATCACTTAAATCTCTGCAACTTATTAAAATCATCTAAAACTTCATTAATAATCAAATCACATCAAATGTTAAATTGAATACATCCTCCTAAGTACATCAACAATAAGATGTAACTAACTATAACTATTTCTATTATTAAAGGTAAATATCTCGTATATTTGTTTTTTTTAACTTGATAATAATTCTTCTTTTTTTAAAAAATGGATTGGTGTTTCTGACTTTATTTTTTATAAGAAACATAGAAAAATGAATGTTTTATTCCTCAAGTATTTTCAGTTCTTAAATATTTTTATCCGCATATTAATTCCTCAACTGATCATTGACTGTGCAAAATCATGATTAGAAGAGTTAACCATTAAAAAGTTGAGGGAAATAACCAATTAACGATTGACTATTTTGTTTCTAATTTTGCACAGGTAACTATTAGCTGATGAATAATTTTTTGTAATCAATATTTAAGTACTAAAATAAATATTTGGAGAATAATATGCTCATTTTCCCTTGTTTTTTTTTGTTTTGCTTAAGAATTTTTTTTCTTTTTTAAATTATGAATGCATAATGAATTCTATCGAGTAGTCTATAGTCTTTTTTTTCTTTGCTAAAGAGTAGTCTATAGTCTCCAATGAGAATGCTAAGTTTTACACACACACACAAAAAAAAAAAACTTATCCTAAAAATCATAAAAACAAGGGGAATTTTCAAAAATACCACTTTCAATGTACCATTATTCATCTTTACCACCACTAAAGACACATTTTCAATAATACCTTATTTATTAAAATGGTAAAAACTCTTATATTTTTGTTTTTATATGTTTTTCAAAATTCTAATCCCAAATTCTAATTCCTAAACTTCCAATTCTAAACCCTGAACCCAAAATCTTCAAATCTAAACCCTAAACCCTAAACTATATACCCTAAATTTAATATCCTAAACCCTAAACCCTAAAGTCTAAACTATAAACCCTAAATCCTTAACTCTAAACCCTAAATCTTAAACTTTAAACCCTAAACTATATACCTTAAACCCTAAAACATCAAATCTAAACCCTAAATCCTAAACCTTTAAATCTAGACCCTTCATTAAAAGTAGTGGTAAAAGTGGTTAGTGTAAACATGAAAAGTGGTACTATGAAAATGGTATTTTTGGCAATTTCTCTAAAAACAATGGTCACCTCACATAATAATCTGACTAACAAAATACAATGCTTATCACGCCCGCGAGTCCATGCTGCAGCATAGCCGGATTACTCTTTTCCCGGCAGTTTCTTCGAATAACCAAAACACCATCACGCACAAACTCGAATACCCGTACAACCATTTCAACCGTTCCCACGAAGACGAGAGCTTCCAAGCCGTCGTTACGGTGCGGTGCTCGGAGAAGGGTTAGAGACGACGGAGAAGATGAAGACGAATCTTACGGATACAACGAGGAGATAGCGATGCTGGAGACTTATAGCCAGTCGTGTAGATCAGAAGCGCTCATTGTGACTGCCACTGTTGACGGTGAAGAGGTCGAAGTTCTCATCTTTAAAGGATTCTCTTCGTGCCTGAGCGGAGAGACGGCGGTGGACCCCGCGAGGAGTGTCTTACCGGAGAGAGCAGTGATTAGAAAGATAGATAGAGTGAGAGGTCCTTTTGATCCTTCAGAGATTCATTACATTCAGAAAGGACTCTCTTTTGAAGTCTTTAAGGAGACGATGATCACGTTCAAGTAATATTCTATCGATATGCACTATTTATTTAGAGTGTTATGGTCAATGAATGTTGCATTTGGATTACCAAAGAGAAGAATGCTAATTTAAGTGAATGATCTCAGTCCTTTATATATAAGCGTTGGTTTCTTTAACTTTCAATATGAAATTTCATCTCATATTAAACTTCATTTTCTCTCAATTCAAAATTAGTTGCCAGCGAGTGGATTAACAGACACATCTTTACATATTAGTGTTGACTATTTAAAATTGTGAGGTAAAATCTCAACAATTAATCAGAAATTTGAGTGAAATGGTCAACATTCAATATTTCACACCTCTTCTCCTGAGCTAATATTAGGATTTGCAACAATCCTTGTAAGTTCTGCGTTGGACAGACAAGTAGTATCCAGTTGTGAGAAACCAAACTACTTAGCACTATGTTAAGTTTGGTGTCTGAAGGTTTGAAGCAATGCTACACATTCATTTTGTGTTGGGAGTGTGTTATGGTCAATGAATGTTGTGTTTGGATTAATAAAGAATGCTCTAATGTGATAATTTCAGGATTTGCAAAAATTATGTAAACTCTGCGTTGATAAGACAAGCAGTAGCTAGTTGTGAGAAACCAAACTACTTGCCGCTATGTTATGTTTAAGATCTGAAGGTTAAGATCTGAAGGTATTGAAGTTTCTTCAACTTAAACATTATCTTAAACCCAAAAATGCATAGTTTTTTTTTTGTCTAATATCCAATTTATGTATAAAAGTTATAAGAAAAATGGACAGAGGTAAAAGACAAATAAAACAAATCACACAAGAAGCTTAATACCGTAGTTAAAAAACACACAGGATAACTCTTTTCTGTATTATACTATAAGATAAGTAAAACAAAATAAACATAACCAGCACAAAGAAGATTAGCAATCTTACTATGTTAGAGAAGCACACAAACCTTCTCAATTGCAATTCTACATTTGTGTGCTTTTTAATATCATCCTTCAATATATTAACCACTGATTAAGATTGAAATTTAGCTCGTGGAATAGACTTCCTTTCTAGTTACTTCTTTTGATTACTGCGTGCTCCTTGTCATCCCCATTCGTCCTGACCCTCTGCTAAAACACCAATTATGCGATCAGATTCAGATCATTGACGTATAAGTTGAAAAAAACTAATATAACCACTTGGTCATGATTCGTATTGGATTTAAGTACCTTCCAGAGAGTAAATGTGCAGTAGTTGTTGAAGATCCCCTTGAGTTAGTAGTAGCAGTAGAGAGACGTCTTGTTCTACTATCTGGTCCTTTATTATCCACACGCATGGCTGAAACTTCTTTCTCCATTGCAGCTACTTCTCTCCTCATCTTCTTTGCCTCTACCTCCATCGCCTTTGTTAATGTCTCAACCTTCTTGGCCAACATCTAACCAAACAGTTTTTTGTCATCAGAGTTTTTTTTCACCAGAGACTATATAAAGGGTTAAAAAACACTAAACTGACCTCAATAGCTTCGTCCTTATCTCTTATGCTTTGATCTTTATCATGAGCAGCTTTTCTTAAAGTTATCACCTCCTTTTGAAGCAAATCATGCAAGACTCCTGGGACACTATCATTACCCGTTCCTCCTACAGGCTTCTCTGACTCTTCTTGTTTTGTTGAATTAGGTGACTCGCTTCCGCTGGTTCCTTCAGAAGATTGGTTCAATGGAAACTTATTCGAGCCACGTTCGTTTGTTAGCACTTTACTCCTATCTAAAGATCTGCTGCCTCCGTCGAATGATTTGGATGTTCCTCTAGCATGCTTCAGTACTGTACTTGCACTAGAACTCAGAGATCTGAACTGAGAACTCGGTGTTCTCTTGGAGAAGAATCCATTTGAGGTCAGTTTTGGTATGACATCAGCTCCGCCTAGTGATTGTCTCCGAGAAGGCCCGTTGCTAATACTTCTTCCTTCCGGTGTCGTTCTGTTGCCACCGCTTGGAGGCCCTCTTAAACTCTCTTCTAAGACCTTAAGCCGCAGTTGAAATTTCTCCTGCGAAAACAAAAGAACCCGTTTTGAACTAGAGCATGAAACAAAAGGACCTAAAGAAGACTTGAAGAAGATATGGTTGTTTGTAGCTAAGATTATTATACCTTCAGCTGAGCTTCAGATTTTGCAGCTCGGTCAGCTATGGCAAGTTTGTCACGTAGTTGTTGCATTTCTCCCTGATAATGGTATGCACGTATATTAGTTGCTATAAATATGAATTAGACAATTTAGAGAAGCCAAACAAAAAGAAAAGATAAGTGACCTGCAGAAACCTCCGTTCTTCGAGCCATTGCTTCACAGGCATCACTTTGTCGCTACCGTCTTTCCACTCATTTGCCACTACAGTTGCAACCCTGCTTGCGCTTACCTTTGCACGGGCTAGCTCCCGGTCAAGGACTCTCCTCTCTTCCTGAGATAAACAACAGTGGCAACAGTTATGATCAGCAGAGGAATTTTACTCTCTAAGAAACAATGAAAACAAGAAGCTATTGAGGCGCTACGAAAGTAAAATGTGATTACATTCATTTCTTGGAATTTCCTCTGGTAATCTCTAACTGCATTTGCAGCTGCACCACCAGCAAGAACAGCTTCTTCTAGCTCTCGCACAGTCTGTGTAAACTTTTCAACTTCTGCAACCTTTTGCCTGTGCATTCTGTCCAGAATCCTGTTCTCTTCCTGGTATAAACAATCGGTAAACAAGGCATGCTCAGAAAAAACCGAAGGAAGGAAATGAAATCCAAAGATTCGCCTAATAAAGCAATATATACCTGACAAATCTCTATCTGTTTCATTAACTCTTGGTTTTTGTTCTGGAGATCATCAACCATAGAAGCCTTGGCAAGAGCAGTCTCGACAGTTCTTTCGGCATCCAGCAAAGCTGCCTCCTTTGATTTAGTTAGACGGTCCAATGCTCTGTTATCTTCTTGAAGTTTAGCAATCTACAAATGAAGAATGCAAATCCAACATTTTCAACAGGTTCTAGGACTCAATAATATATATATATATTTGGTTAGAAATAGAGTAAAAATACTTCATGTCTCGCCAACTTGAGTTCAGCCTCTAGAGGGGCAAGAATGGCTTCAATAGGAGGCATATCGTCATCCTTTTGAGCAGCGTGGACCCTTCGAAGAGTAGCTTCTGCTGCAAACTGAGCTGCCATGGAAGCCCTTTTTTCTTCGTTTATTTTCTTGATTTCAAGGTTCTGTGACAACATTGTGATCTTTCATCAGAAAAAAAGATCCAAAATCAATGGCAAAATGAAATGCAACCGAGGAAACATCGCAAGCATACTTTACTCTGGACAAGGTTCTCAGCCAGTTTGAGCTTCTCCGACATCTTTCCCAACTCTTCGGTAAGCTTTATCAATAGAAGTTCGAAGTAGAACGTCAGTGTAGACAAAGATGGAAAATAAACAATTTATTAAAGTAATAGAATAGATAAACTACATATACATGTGACTTTCACTGGCACTATATCAGACAGCAATTCAAAAATCTAGCTACCAATCATAACGTTTTTCTGGGGCACAAGGACTTAAGAATATGTGTATGTATGCTTCATAGAACAACTGGTGACAGGTGAAAGAAGAGTGAAGGCATGTCTACAAAGTACTACGACCACCTATATGAAAACTAATTAAGCCAGATTTAGAAACCAACGCAAAATTTATTGATTCAGCAAGTTGTACTACCTCACAAAGAACTTGAGCAGAAACTACTAGCCTAAGGATATAATAGTTTTTAAGTAAATCTTGAAATATCAAATTATGTTTCACACATATAACCCTCTTCCTGGCCATTAATATAACCCAAAACAAAACAAAACATAAGGAACCCAAATATGTCAGTTATATTCCTGTTAATGTGAAGAACTAAGTCGACTCAGTCTCAATGCACAATCCAAACAACCTTACAGAACATGGTGAAAAGTAAGGGGAAAGCACAGAACAGAAGAGCTCCAGATAATTAGTTATATTGCCGCTAACAAGACTTGTCCATCAATCTCGAGTTAAAAAATGGAAAGAAAGTAAACTCACTGAGAAAATTATGGTAACAAAAAGGTAACTAATAAGGGAAAGTAACTAACCTCTTCAACAGCCTTCTCTCTTTGGCGTTCAGACAACCTCAAAGCCTTGATCTCAGCTTGGGATTCAGACAATTCCCGATCTTTATCTGCACACCAAAAGTCAAATGTTTCAAAACCCAAAACACAATGACACGCATGCACGTAAGGGCATATAAAAAAAAATTGTCAACGGAAACTTGAATCAACCAATAAGAATAAAGAGATGGTGAGAGTAACGTTATTATTGTACCTCTGACTTCATTCTCGAGCCTACTGAGCTCGATTCTCACCGGATCTGAGCCATGGAGTAACGTAATGAACTCGTCGTCGGCGGTGGCACTCGGCTTCACTGACCTCCGTCCTTTGCTTCCTCCTCCTTCACGAACAGACGACGACTTCGTCAATGACGGTCTCTGCGGCGAAGAGTTTCTCCGAGAACTCCCAAACTCACTCCGGCCATTGTTAACCTCATACGCATATCCTCTTTCCTCCATCGTTTCCCCCAAATCTAAAACCCTAATTTCAAATTCCAGAAAAAGGAAAAAAAATCAAGATCTCAAATTCCACAAGTGAAATTCAGGTAGACCACTACCACAGTAGAAACTAAACACACATACTTAAATCAGTACATTCTCGTATAATCGAGCACAAATCGAAAAAATCGAAAATAAAAAACAAAAAAGGAAATGCAGAAAGACCTGAGATCGTGAAGGAGACTTCTCGTAATCCAAAAGGGTTTGGGTTTGGTTCTCGTTGCAATATAGCTTAGAGATGCAGAAATGAGAGAAATGGGAAGTTTGTTTGTTTGTTTGTTTGTTTATATGTTTTCGGAAAGAAGAATGAAGGATTTTAAAGAGGTTTATGGCTAAATGTTTTTTTTTTATTTTTATGTTTTAAATAAATAATAAGTGTTAGCTAAAAGAAGACAGATGATTGCGTCACAATGGTACAGGATTACGTTTAATTAGTTTAGGGTTTCCAAATTGGGATTTAGTACTAATTTACCATCATATTATTTTATAAGTGTTCTGTAAAAAAAAAGTTGTTTCTTATTAAAATACTTTCTGATTCTTTTTAGTGGCAAAGTGATATAACTTTTTTTTAAACAACAGTGGGCAAGGTGATAGTTTATATCTCCATTAAACAAAATTTTCCGTTGACAAAAAAAAAAAACAAACTTTTCCAATATGTGTTCTTTAAACAAAATGAACGTATTTTCTGTTGGGAAAATGTGATACTTTGTGTCACTAAATAAAGTTGTGTTGTTCACAATAATCATTTTTAACAACTATCAAGTTACTAAAGCAAATTTATAAAAATTAATAATGTTAAAATTATAATATTTTATTAATTTATAGAGTTATTAGTTTACAAAAGTTTAGATCGCTTTATGTTAAAATGTTATAAAATAAGAAAATAGAAATTTAATTTTCATATTTTTACTATGTTAGTTGGTGAATATGAAATATGCTTTATAGAATATAAATAAAATTTTAAATATACTTTTACGATACATTATCCAAATATATTGAATTGTTAAAGAAAAGAACTCTTGTGAATAAAAATAAACAATAAAATATTTTGTTTGTGTTTTATACAAACTATAAATAATAAATATACTTTTTTGAGGAAGTTATTGGTCCTAATTAAGTTCATAATTTTGTTGGACCAATGACAAAAACCGGTTAACATAAATTATTAATGAGACTATTTATTTATATAGGATTTATAAAAAAAATATTATCTTACCGATTTGTATTATATTCTGAAATAATTCATTTTTTTGTCAGCAAACAATTCAATTCAAAACTGATTAAATTTGTTAACTTACCAAAAGTATTAATTTATAGAATTTCAAGTGTCTCTAAGTCGTGTGCTTCCTTGTTGATAGTTTAGGGATCATGGACCATGTTAATTTTATTCGAAAGTGGAGAATCAATATAGGCTATAGCCATTGACAAGTATATATTGATCCGCCCATTCTTTAGATTTTCATTATCAACCATCCAATCTGTCCTCACGTGTAGCGATAGAAACACTACAAATCACGTCCTCCAATACTCGAAAATCTTATTAGATTTTTTTCGAAAAGTCATTGTTCTCTTCACACGGTTTTGTAGTTATATGTGTATGTTCACAAGTCACGATTCTTACTTCATACGTTACATAATGTAACAAAATATTCATATTGTTAATTTTGGTTAGGGGACATTGGATTCTAATTTGATGGTTTGAGCGATTTTATATTAAAAACTGGGGCTGCTTCTTACCATTTATTAGTAAGCAATCAACGTATGTTACCTAACGAATTTAATACAGGTTTGCAGGCCAATCATATGTATTTCCTTATAATTTATGTTAGGCGCAAATAATTTCACTCTAAGATGAATGAAACATAGACAAATTAGTTGAGAATCAAAAAGACCTTTTTTTCTCTCTCGCGAAATACAGATTGACTTTTGCAGAAGCTCCGGCGTTGGTAGCGCATGCGAACGCGTGACGACGTCGGAGGCATCCGACTTCAACAGTCCTTTTTCTTTTCTTTGTTGCTACCCGATCCCCACCATCTCTACCGACATGGTTTTAGGGTTTGTTACGGAGATCGCTAGTCTCACGATGAGCGTGGATTCGGTGGCCTCTCCCCTTCTTCTGGTATCGTGGCGAGGTTGTTGATGTCTGGATTCGTAGTGGTGGTCGGCTTTTAATTTTGTTTCCGTGTCAGATCTCGTTTTCCTTGTCGTAGATCTTGGCTCCAGTTGTTTCGATGTCAGCGTGTGAGGTTTGGAATCAGGACCTACCCTCTGTTTTTTCTTTGGGACTAACAGTAGTGACCTTTGTAGAGGGAGTTCTCGGAGCTTTGGCAGGGTTGAATGGTAAGTAAACACTCTTGTCGGTTTGAGAGGAGTGCTAGAGGAGTTGGCCTTTTATGCTACTGAAGCTTTGATGCTCGGCCGTAATTGAGTTTGTGTGTTATTGGTTTCGGAATGGTTAGTCTCCGATTTCCGGCTGTATTAATAAGACGTTTTCGGAAAGCTGTTCTTAGCTTGGCCGTGGGATGGTGGTGCGCTGAAAGCGCGGGGTGAGCCTGTTACAAGGTCCAATGGCAAGACTTTAGTTGGAATTGTAGGGTATTTACAGCGACGGGTCCGGGTACTAGCTGATTCTGGATATTATCTGCTTGTTTCTCGCATGAGAGTGTCAAGATGGTTTCCTGTCTCCTTTCAGTGTGCTTTTTCGGTGTTGTGTTCTTGCCCTTTGGTTTGTCTGTGAGTAAGCGATTGAGCTCTCCCTTTGTCTAGGTCTTTGGTTCTGGCTTGATCTTATGCCTTAATGTTTATTAAGTTTTGTGTTCGGTAGGATTGTGTTTTTTCTGTTTGGTTATGTCTCTGGAAGGACTTTGGTTCTTGCCGGCTCTTGGTTTTGGAGGGAATGTATTCCCTGCCAACTGTTGTAGTTCAACCTTTGTTTCCTTAAGTTAATCTAATAGATGACAAAAAAAAAAGATGAATGAAACATTGTTTCAAGACGGTGTCTTTAGAACCAAACCATCTCAACATTAACAAATTAACCAAAACCGAAGAAACCAAATCAAACCAAATTACAGAAAGCTAATACATATATTAGTTCACATATATCTGAAATATCACAACCAAAAATCAAATGAGCATTGAATAGAACTTAACCTAAAATTGTTAGTTAAATATATATTTAAAATGATTAAATGTCTTTATAACAATATTCAAAATATTTAAAGAAATTGAATTACCCAAAATTGTTAAATTATTTATAATTGACTAAACATATTATCCAAAATATTTTAAATAATACAAATTACCTGATACTTTATTTTAAAAGCAAACTATTTATTATCCAAATTATCCGAATTATACTCGTTCTGTTTCACAAAAATTATGTTCTAAAGTTTTAATACACATTAGTAAGACATACTAAATTTTGGTTATAAATACATTATTTCCGTTAACAAATTTTTTTATTTTTATGATTAACTATTTTTCATAACTTTTAGTCAATAAATATAATTAATTTGTAAAATTTTATAATTCACCACTATTATTTTGATAAAATGCATTGAAATGTAACGAACTTATATCTTTTATAAACAAATAACATTTCTAAAACATGGATATTGTTTTTTGCAACAGTATATAGTATTATTTTGATAAGAATGATGAACGCGTATTTCAAGTTCGGGTGCCTGAAGACTGCTGTTTAAGTGAAAGCTAATGATATATTATTATCTACACTGCTTATTGACGCTTTGTGCAGAGGAGTTTCAGAAACTCTTAAGCAAACTTTGAGAGGCTGTACTTGTTCCAGATATGCTTCATGTACACTTTTTGGATAGCTGGTCTGGTCTGTATAAGGAAAGGGAATTTGGTTTGATGCGTTTAAGTTAAAAAACCAAAAGGGTTCAACAGGGTCTATCGAGCTCGACTTGTTAACCTAGACTACATTGATTTACAGGTTAGCTAGCAAGGGTTTGATGGTAGTGGCTAGACAAGTTTTAGATGAAATGGTGAGAAAAAAGATAGTCCTGATGCAGCTGGTTTTGCTCTCTAGGCTATCATCACTGGTAACTGAACAAGTGACAACGAAGTGAGCTGTACTTGAACTTAGAGATGATATGTAAAATGTGATCTTTTACAGTTAAAACGGGTTACCTTTAACAATAGATACATGATTTTTCATTGTTTATATAAACAAAATATTTTAACTTGAGGAAATGGAGCTTGTGTCTATGCTTTATTAAATATATATGTCTTCAAGATTGGTCAGTGGTTCCTTTAAGGATGTTGTGTTTGCAGAGAGGACACGTTGCTCTCATCTTTAGCCATTTAACGATACAGTTGGAATGGAAATGGTGGTTGCAAGGAAGAGTATGAAGCTCTGCTCCGTCCTCATAAGAGCTCAGACATATACAACAGTCCTGCAGATAAGAAATCAAACTTTACAAAACAGAGTTTGTCACTAACAACTTCTTATTAATAACAGATTGGCTTTTACCGCATCCTCAGCAAGTAATGTTCTTTCAGTTGCTGCTAAGCATAAACCATCAGTCGGAACAGGAACCATTTTACCAGCTCCGGTATTGCTCTTCTCGTTGCTATAAAAAGCCTGAAACTTGTACATCGGAAGCACACCTAGCTCCGCCTCTGATACACCTTCCTGTATAAAACAAGTTGTAATAATCTTTAAAGAGGACAAACGTGGATGTTTTTTTTTGAGAGATTATTCATGCTCATACCGTCCCTGCGACGGCATAAAGAAGAGCGATGATGCAGGGGAGGCAACAGCAGAGAGCTATTCCAACAAGGCAAGCCAAAACAACACAGAAAATGGCAAAGAACACATCAATCGCCAGTAAAATCACCGACAACCAGTAAAGGTTAGGAGCATCTCCTAAAAGCCTATCTCCACCTTGAACAACCCAGTAGAATCCAAGTATCCACCATATGAATGATATCACAGTGTTTATCGACTCACATCTTTTCGCAAAACTAACATTCATCACAATGCATCATAGTAAAAAGACAAGAACACACTAAATCAAAATCATCATCATCATTAAGACCAAACCTGTAGGTTGTTGAATTGTCACCGTCTTCTTCTTCTTCTTCATGACCATACTCACTGTTGTAATAACCTACACTCCCTTCGAGACCGTCACCGGACTCCAAATCTCTATCTCTACGCCTCGTGTTTCTCCTCCAGTACTCGGACCAAACCAACGCCACGTGGATCAAACACTGCAGCCCGTATCCGCAGATCCAAACCCTGATCGGTTCGTTAGGCCTTTCTTCGACGGTGCCGACAACCATAACCGCCGACGCAGCCACGAGAGCGACGTTCCAGAGTATGTCAGCGGCGACGACGGGCTTTGAGTAGCCCCAGTCGATGCGTCTCTCCTCGAAAGCACGCGCCGCCGTCTCTCTTACGAGCATCGACGGCGCGTGGTGGCCGGTGATCCGGCCCAAGAGAACGGCGAGAGCTGTAGGCCGGGCTGACGGAGAGGCGTCCTGAGGCGGGGGGAGGAGTGGTGTTTGTTGATCACGCGCCGCCGTGGAATCTGAAGTAGAAGAGGATGACATTGGTTTTTTTTTTCTTAACGGACCAAGAGAATTGTGATTCTGCTTTAACTCTTACCTCTCTCTCTAGAAAACGCTAAGCTATTGGCGGACAATTTAAAATTGGGTTTAATCTAAATAATTAGAGTTAAGTAAACTTGGATAAATAAACATACTAACAATTACTCCCTCTGTTTCATAATAAGTGTCACTCTGAGCTCATTTTCTTGTTACACAAAAAGTGTTACTTTACAATTCCAATGTAAATTATACTAACTTTCAGAAAAATTAATTATAAATTGCATTGATTTCATAAATAATTTTATTTATCTAAAATACTATTGGTCAAAAATGTATAATTAATTACAACTTACATATATTTCAACAACTTTCTTAATCTGTGTGAAAAATGTCACAACGACACTTTTTAAGAAACGGAGGGAGTACTAGTCAGAGTCATACCTATTAATTATCATTTAAGAGTGAGTTACCAAATAAGACACTTTGTTCTTTTTTTTAACACTATAAGACACTTATTGCTGGAAAAGCACATTGTTGATGTGCTGTCTTTATTTGTGACCAGAATGCCCTTTGCTGGTGGATCTGAAAAAATGACAGAGAGTGTGTTGTTTTGTGACTCTCTTTATCTCTGCTTTTTTTACGAAGTGTTTACTTTTTTGAAAAGTTATCATGTATGGTTTCCTTTCAAATTATATTAGACAGTGTCACATTATACATGAATTTATTTTTTTGGACAAAATATATCGATTTATTTTATATTAAACTTTTGTTATTTGTTAAATAAACATACAATCAAAAGATTGCTTTTACAACTTTTTCACAAATCATATGATTTATTATTTATTTCTAATTTGAAGTAGGAAAATGTTTCAGTGGCAAAGTTCTAAATCATACGAAAATGTAAGTAAATGTAATTTGACCACTCATCTGAGTTTTCTTTACAAAATGAAATATGTGGATTAAAGAAACATGGACACACACACAAAAAAACGTGGACACAAAAGATGTGGACAAATGTGGACACAAGTTCATGTGAGTGAACAAATGTGGACACTTCCATCTTTCTTTCCTATTTAGAAAAAAGACAGACTTTAAACTAAATCACATCCATTCGAATCTAAAATGCTAGTAGGTGAATGTAGTTTGACCACTCATCTGAGTTTTCTTTACAAAATGGAATATGTGGATTGAAGAAACTGGACATACACACACACACAAAACGTGGACAGAAAAGATGTGGACAAATATGGACACAAGTTCATGTGAGTGAACAAATGTGGACACTGCCTATGTGGACACTTCCATATTTCTTTCCTGTTTAGAAAAAAAACATACTTTAAACTAAATCACATCCATTTGAATCTAAAACACTAGCTAAAGTGTATCGATCTTTAAGTTTTTATTTGCAATAAGAGCAAGAGATTTGACTAACCATAGGGGACATGCTCACAGATTCTGACAGAGCTTGGAAACAGAGCTTTAGTTTCTCCATCGAAACAGAGCTTGGCAACAGAGCTTTAGTTCCTCCATCGCAAAGAAGAGTTGTAAGCTTGAGACCAAAAAAGATCCGACCTTGGTTGTCAGAAGGATCCTCAGATGCGATTCGGGGTTTCTTGTTCTTCATAGTAGGAAAATCTGGATCTGATTGTTTGTCACCTATTTGAGAGAGAAGGACTTCAAAATCAGTTAAAATCGAAAAAGGTATGAAATTGGAAGAGATGGAGACAAAAAAGATCTGACCTTGATTGTCGTTGACGACTTACAGGTGCCAGATTTATAATATTTTGCTGGTAATTTGAGTTTCTTGTTTTTCATCGATTAGGAAGTCTTGAAGTTTTGGAAGGGATGGAAAGGTTTCTGGTTTTTGATTCAAAATTAGATTTTTGAGAAAAGGAATTGGGAAAAAGTATTGACTTGAAGTCACATGTTTCGTTGAAGTCTCAAGTTTGAGGGTATATATGACAAAATACACATAGAAAGTGTGTCTCAGGCATAAAGTGCCTAAATGTGTAATACTAAAGTTGAAATGTGTCTTAGAAGGTAAAAAAATCATCATTTAATGACCGTCTGATATATTGCCATGTTTGTTAGCTAGAAACTGGCGCTAAAGTACTAAAGCTGCTTATTTTTTTTGAGTGATTTACCCATTCAGACACATTCTTCTCTTTCATTACATTAAAGAACACAATCCACTTGACACACACATTATGTGGGAGAGAGAAGAAATTTTAGACGTTAAAGCCCTTCTTTTTTTTCCTCTAGGAAAAGAGACTAACGAGATTGGAATAAAGACAACAGAGAAGAAATTTGTCATGAGAACCATTTATCAGTTTCTTTTTATTTTTTTATTTCTTTATCTTTATTTTTCTCTCTTCTCTCACAAAAAAAAATCATCATCTTTCTTTTTCTTTTCTCATTTACTTTATTTTCTGCAATTTCTTTAACTTCTTTGATCTCATATCCCTTCCTTTTTATCATCTTCTTATTTCTTTCTTCTACAATCTCTTGTTTAGATCTATTTTATCTTTGTAGATCTGTCTTTTGTTTGTAAAAAAATATTGTCATTGCTGATTTTTTACCACGTCGCCATTTCTTCGAAGACCACCACTGCGACATAAATTTGTGGATGCGGTTTTCTGGGATTTGGGAGGAATAGATGATGTTGTTGTGGACAGAGAATATGTGGATGTGGTTACCAGCAAAAGCGAGGTGTAGATGTGGATGTGGTTACCAGCAAAAACGAGGTGTGGATGTGGATGTAGCTGCTGGGGATTTGGGAAGTGTGGATGTAGAGGTTTTTTTTATGGACGGTGTTGACAGTAGCGCTATGAACCAAACAAATCCATTTGAGGAAGTAGTAATGTAATCACACATACACATGATTCATACGCAATTTATACCAAATCTGAAATCTTGTCTTTCAATTCAAGGTCCAAAATTACAGAGTTATTTATTCAAAAAATATGGATTTGAACAAGTAGCAGATAAGTACATATATAGAGAACTTAAGCAATTAAAGCTTGTACCAAAATTAACTTTTTCAATGTTTTGTCATTGAGTTCAAGGCTAGACTTTTGATTTAGAAATTCCACATCCACTATTTCAAAAAAAAATTCATAACATATGTTCCTGCAATGTCACTCAAATAATATTGGAGTTCATCCATCTCGTATTCTGTCACAGAGGATGATGACTTGAGTTGCGTCACCACCATCATCAACAATCCGATCTGGACCACCATCTGAACCCCAGTCAAAGAGAATGCTTTGTGCACCACCAGTACTCATGGAGAGCCATCTGACTTCTGTTCAAACGGTGGTTTGAGTTTCAATGAGGACTGCGGTTTGGATGGTTACGTGGAAAGATCTGGATCTTGTTCACAGTCACTCGTGATTAAAAAATAGATTGGGTTGATGAATCTAGTGGATTGTTAAGAATGGTCTTTAATTTAATTGAGAATAAAAAGAGGGTGTAAAGAATTTTCGAAAGAGGAGATAGGGTTATTGAGCTTCATTGTGTCTGGGAGAAAAAAAAGACAGTTTTAATGGTCTGGTAATTGGAATCGTAAAGAAGAAAAGAGTTCGTTTTCTAGTTAAAAGGATATTAAAGTCTTTCTCTCATGAGAAAGTGTGTGACAAGCACAAAGTGTCTTTTAGTGAAATTGAAAAGTGGAAAAGTGTCTGTCAATGTAATTTTTTCATTTTTTTTTGTCTCTGGTCAAAAATATTTTTTTGTAACATTAAACTGTTTGCTTCAAATGCACTGCGATTGCAACAGCAATGCAAAAAGAAAAAGAAAAAAAAAACTGCAAAGTGGCCTCTTGGATGTACTATCTAAAAATGGGCTTATAAGTAGTGAAGAGGCCACTATTAGCTATACTAATGATTCTCGGGGCCCATGAAGTTAAAACGATAACGTCTCATGTCATCTAAAACAAGAGGCCTCTTGGATGTACTATCTAAAAATGGGCTTATAAGTAGTGGAGAGGCCACTATTAGCTATAACAAATGATTCTCGCGGCACATGAAGTCAAAACGATAACGTTCCATCCCTAAAATCGTAAAAGACTTTTGGAGTTGACTGGATCGGATTGTTCCTTCCTCCTCACAGTCACTTCGCCGGCCAACACGATCCTTTCGATTCTCGCTGCCTCTTTTCTTCACCGGTCTGTAACTGACTGCCTCCTCTTTCCCGATCCTAACAGATTGCCAATGTGCTCTGTTGGTTTTAATGAGGTTTTTGTTGTTAGTGCAGTGACGACAAAATGGCTGCTCGTATCTGGATCTTCTTCGCCGTAGTCGCAGCTCTATTCTTGTCTCTTCCATCATCTTCCTCCGCTCAGGATCTCCAGATCGTCAATGCCGAGCGAAGGGTATCTATCTTCTCTCTCACTTACCTTTATGGATCCGTTTCTACTTTTAATTGAAACTTCGAGTCAATGAAGGTTATGTTGGCCTTGTACAATTAGTGTGTTGTTTGTGATCATGTATAGGCCTCTCAACTTTATGTATATTGGACAGATAATCTACTTTTAATTTCATTAATCTGATCTGTATGTATAAATGATACATTGATGTTCGCAGAATATCCTTTCTTGAAAGTGGTGTTTTGATTCTAAAATGCTCCCCCCATTGTGCTTGTTTATCTCTCTGCAGATTGATTTAAGCTCACATATCGTTAAGGCCTTCTTGACTCTTAAGGTATCATCTCTCTCTCTCTCTCTCTCTATGGGATTTGAACCCTTTGTAGATATTTCTTTCTCTCAGATCTATTTGAAGGTAACGGTTCTCTTGTCTGGATTGTTTCTTTAGGTCGAAAACATTGGGAAAGATCCTGCTGCAGATATGCTTCTTGCTTTCCCACCTACCCAGATCAAGAATCTGGCCATGGTCCAAGCCCTGGCAGTTACGGGCAAGAAGAAGAAGAAAACCTACTTGCCTCTAGATGTGAAACCAACTCAACAGCCTGATGATGCACCAAACGACGCTGGCTACTTCCTTGTTTCCTTTGCTACCCCCTTAGGCCCCGGTGAAACTGTTACACTCGAGGTGCTCTACATATTGACTCATTCCTTGGAACCTTTCCCTGTGGAGATAACCCAGTCAGAGTCTCAGCTGGTTTACTACCGTGATAGTGCTGTGGTTCTGTCACCGTATCGTATCAAGCAACAGACAACTTTCTTTAAGACTCCTAGTACTAGAGTTGAGTCGTTCACTAGCGTCAAACCTGCTAACCGAGCTGGGAAAGAGATCAAATATGGACCGTATGAGGATCGTGCTCCGTACTCCTACGCACCTGTTATCGTGCACTTTGAGAATAACAGCCCGTTTGCTGTTGTTGAGGAACTCGTGCGTGAGATTGAGATCTCACACTGGGGTAGCCTTCAGATTACAGAGAATTACAGGTTGACCCATGGCGGAGCTCGGCATAAGGGTGTTTTCTCAAGGTATGTAATGGTCTTAATCGTGTGTACGTAGGAGGTGACCTGGCCTCTGAATATGTTTTTGAGCTAATTGTTATGGTTCTTTTTTCTGCCAATAGCTATGTATGATTTTTAATACGTATCCCAATCTTCTGAAATTGTTTTTTGTCTTTTTGTAGGGTTGAATATCAATCTAGACGTTCTATCAGTGGTTCATCCTCTTTCAATGCGCTCCTTGCAGTACTTCCTCCCAGAGTTAACTCTGTCTACTACAGGGATGACATTGGAAACATCTCAACTTCACATTTGCGTACAGGCTTTAAGAAGGTATACTTGTGTTGCCCTCTTCTATTGATTCTATGGCAATTTAGGCAGTAATATATATTCCATTTCCTACAATATTCTCCCTAAGGTTATAACTATTCAACGGTATGGTCTTTGCAGTCAGAACTTGAATTTGAACCGCGATACCCATTATTTGGAGGGTGGAGAGCAACCTTTGTCATCGGCTATCGAGTCCCATTGGAGGACTATCTCTTTGAAGCACCCGATGGCAGACGTTACTTGAACTTTACCTTTGGCTGCCCGCTCGTTGAAACTATAGTTAACAAGTTGACTCTCAAAGTGGGTTTTGTTAGCATTTTCTACCAATCGTTATCATATTGTTTTTCTTTAATCCGAGCTCTCTGTTTTTAGCAATCACTCGCTAACACAGGAAGATTTTGTTTCAGGTCGTGCTCCCTGAAGGATCAAAGGACCCTTCTGCTGTTTTGCCCTTTACAGTGAATCAAGACTTACAGGTGCATAACCAACTGCACAGATACATGACCTGCATTTGCAAACTTAAGGTTAACATGTATCTATAAATGGTCTTGTGTCAGGTCAAATACTCATACCTTGACATCGTGGGGAGAACCGTGGTTGTGTTGCAAAAGGATAATGTAGTTCCCACTCACAACGTACCTTTCCAGGTAAAAAAATATTTATCTAGATTAGATCATCATGATGTTCTTGTTATGTGTTTTAATAGACGCATAACTCTGGGAACCTTGGTGCCCAATAGTGTTAGTAGCAATATGCTCAAAACTGAATTTGTTGCATGAGTTTACAAACTGCTGTTGCAAAACTGACTAACGTTTCACGGTTTATGGCAGGTGTACTATACGTTCAAACCAATATACATGCTTGCGGAACCACTCATGCTTGTATCAGCCTTCTTCTTTGTCTTTGTTGCTTCTCTTGCGTATGTACACATCGATCTCAATATCGTCAAGAAGTAGAAATCTCAGAGAAAAGTCCTTCACTTGCATTTAATAGAGAGTCCTAAAAGAATAGACGTTTTATAATAACTTTTCTTTTCCCTTTTTTTTGTTCAAAAACAAAAGAGTTTTGTAGTTGCTGTTGCCTTTTGTAGCTGTACCTGTATCTTTGACCCTTCTGTTTCTAGTGAACTGATGGTATTTCGCTCTCGTATGCATAAGAAAAAAGTATTTCGCTCTCGAATCTTGATTTCCACCAAGTGAAGACAATGAATGGCACTATTTTCATATTCAATGTTCAGTAGCTGAGTAGTAAACTGTTTACTTATTATATTTACTAAACTAAAACATATTATTATTGTCAAAACATGTTTTTTACTTATTATAATTTACAGGTAAATGTAAATTATAACGTATTTTATTATTAGTAAGATAGATATGTTTTTGTCAAAAGATATTTATGGTTATATGTTTCTATACTATTAAACTAGATGATGGCATGTGCGGACTAATATATATCCATCTAATTCAAATTTTAATATTTTAATTTAATTTATTTAATTAGTTTCAAATATTAAATTAATCAAAATATATAATTTATCCTTTTTATTACAACACAACATAGCTAATAGTTTGGTACTTATAAAATATTTCAGTTATTCTATCATCAAAAAATCACACATGTAAAAGATATCATCAACATAATAACTTAATAAAGTTTTGTTAATACTGATAGGTAACATAAAAAATAAATCTATAAAAACTTATGAAATCAATCCTCCTTTTATCAAAATCTTACTGCATTTTTATGAATTTCTTTTATCAGAATTTATACTGACAACTATTAACAAAATCTACAATAATTAAAAACATATTTCTATTTAACTAAAATTTTATAAACTAAAAGTAATAAATGATATATGTCTAGTAAAAGCTGGATTTGTTTTAAATTTTTAACGAAGAAAAATTATATTCTCTGGACTCATTTTTTTGATTGGTATGATAATTCAGTAATATAAAAGAGAAACAATCTTCTTTTTAAAAAATAGTTAATAAACAATATTAAATGATTTAATATTACTAAAATAAACATAGATGAACAAAACTACAATAATAATTATCCTGAGTATAATAAAAATATTTATTAAATAATCCCTAAAATGTTTTAAGACTAACAATTCAAAAAGTTAATTATTACAAATAATGAGTCCACCTAAATCATGGAATATAGCAAATAAGTTTGTAAAAAATAATAAATCATGAAAAATAAGCAAAATAGTCTAAAATCGTGGAGTGTACGACAACTAAGCAAATCTAAAATTACCACCTAAAACTATTAAAAATATGACAACTAAATAAAATTACCAACTAAAATTATTAAGAATATGAAAATAGATAAATAACTTAAATTATGGAAAATATGTCAAATAAAAAAACTAAAAATATTAAAAATATTAAAAATAAGTAAATTACTTAAAATTATGAAAATGATAAATAGAAAATAAAAAATGACAAATAATCAAAATCACCTAAAAATATCGAAAATATAAGCAATAAGCAATAAACAATGACAAATAAATAAAACTAGCTAAAATTATGAAGAATATGCAAATAAAAAAAATTAGCAAAACAATTTGTAAGAATAACAAAACATGAAAATGAGCAAAATAACCTAAAATCATGGAGCGTATGATAAGTAAGCAAATTTATAATTACCAATTAAAATTATTAAGAATATGACAAATAAATAAATAACTTAAATTATGGAAAATATGATAAATAAACCACACTAAAATTATTAAAAATAAAAAAATACGTAATTTGCTTAAAATTATGGAAAATATGATAAATAAAAATAAACAATGACAAATAAGTAAAATTGCCTAAAATATGGAAAATATAAGCAATAAAGAATAAACAATGACAAATAAGCAAAATCACCTAAAAATATGGACAATAAGCAATAAGCAATAAACAATGACAAATAAATAAAATTAGCTAAAATTATGAAGAGCATGACAATTAAGCAAAAAAATGGCAAATAAGTTTGTAAGAATAACAAAACATGGAAAATAAACAAAATAACCTAAAATCATGGAGTGTATGACAAGTAAGCAAATCTAAAATTACCAACTAGAATTATTAAGAATATGACAAATAAATAAATAATTTAAATTATGGAAAATGTGATAAATAAACCACATTAAAATTATTAAAAATATAAAAATATGTAATTTACTTAAAAATATGGAAAACATAAGCAATAAACAATGACAAATAAGTAAAAATTAGCTAAAATTGTGGAGAATATGACGAGTAAGCAAAATCACTTCATAAATAATAGTGTAGATACATAAATATTATTAAATATAAGAACTACAGTTGACTCCAAAATCTAGCGGAATCAAATGGGGAAAAAATTAAAATTTAAGTAAAAGATCGGTTTAACAAAACTGCATGCCATTTGATTAAAAATTGAATGCATATGTAACTTTAACAGAAAACCGGTGTTACCTCTCTTGGCTAGCCTCTAAAAATTATAAATATGAAAAATTTTCTAAAAAAATATAAAACAAACATATATTTGTCATTTGAATGACGGATCAAAATCTAGTTCCTACTATTAAAATATAATTACAAGGCAGACCTAATATGGTTATAAGTAATTTATTTTAATTATAGTATATATCAGTTCTATTAAAATAGAATCACAGAGTTAGACTGAATTTGCTTCTAGATAATTTAAAAAAAAACTATACTCCCTGCGTTTCTAATTAATCCAAGTTTTAGATAAAAATTGTTTTAAAAAGATGTATTTTTTACTTTCTCAATGTAATTTTTAATAGATAATAATGATAAATTGTTGATTTAAAAAAAATAATTGTATTTACTAAATTTTGATTGGTTGAAAGTTATGGGAAAATGTTAATCACAAAAAATTATACATTTAATACTATGATTTAATGTATTTTATTAATAAGTGTGCAAAATCCAAAACATATATTAATTTGAAACAGAGGAATAGTATATAATCAAAAGCAACAACAACATTATTCTCTAATCCAACACATTTATATTGATAACAAAAAAACAGTCTAAAATCTCACTAGGATCGAATATTACATAAGATCTTAAATTGATAAATTTAAGGAATGTATTAAATTGTTCGAATATTGGCCATAAACTTTCTATTTTCCGAATTTACAGTATTTTAGCTGACTTTCTAATATATAATTTAGTTGACTTTCTAATATATAATTAGGATTTGTTTCATTTAAAATATAGTGCATGTATTTAGAATGAAATTTTAATGGAAAATATATTATATTTAGACCACTGAATATTCAGTTTCCGTAGTTCAAAAAAGAAAATTCAGTTTCCATTAAATGTATAAATTAACTCTCTCATGATAATCTTTATTTTGAATGGAAAATTTTTATGGTCCTTTCCTTTGCAACGTAAAGTGATGTACGATGCTTCAGTGATATACAATAAAAAATTCTTAAATACATTTAGTTTTTTGAACAAAAAAAAATATATTTAGTTTTAATTTGTGTTAGCAGTTGTTTTTAGGCCTTTTCTGTATTTTGTAAACACTTTTTATATTAATATAATAGTTTTCTCGGAAAAAGATGATTCTAAAATTTAAATGTTTAAAAGATGTAAAATAATAAAACTTTTTTAGAAAGTTAATTAGAGGTAATCATTATATATATATGATTACTGTTTGTGTTTGGTAACATATGTGTCTAACAATTCATGACATATCTTTATTTCTAAAATTGGTTGATTGTCTGGTAACTGATATCAGTATATGCATTAAGTACTTGTCTTTTGGAATAGAATCAAATAATTAAAAAATATCAACCAATGAAATCATAATAACTAATCTGAAAAAAAACTATTTATAAGTGACAGTGTGTGTTCAGAAAAAGAAAACACAGTGAAGAAACAAGGAAGAAAAGTCGACAGAAGAAAAAAAAAGCAGTTGTAAAAGACAAAAGCAAAGAGAAAAGGTAATAATCAAAAATGGTATTTGCCCGGAAACTATAACAACTGGTAAGAGCCATAGATGACTTCCTCCTCCGTGTTTTTGACCAGATCCGTGCAAAAGAAGTTAGAATAGTAATCCGCCCTTCATTCTTCTTCTTCTGATAAATCGCGAACTATTTAGGGTTTCATCTGACATGTCAGACGCTCTTTCCTTGATTCCGGCCGCCGTGCAACGCAATCTCTCCGATAAACTCTACGAGAAGCGCAAATCTGCTGCTCTTGAGGTTCTCACTTCTCTCTTCTTCCCTTTCATTCTCTGATTATGATTTGTTACTGTTTCGCCTCCGTAGATTGAGAACACTGTGAAGAATTTAGCTTCAGCTGGTGACCATGAGAAGCTCTCCAAAGTCATTGACATGTTGGTCAAGGAGTTCGCCAAATCTCCTCAACCTAATCATCGCAAGGTTTTTGCTATTTCATTCTTTTTTTTTCCTTTTTTGCATTTTCTTGCTCTTGACTATGATCTCAGGGTTTATCTTTAATCATAGGGTGGAGTTCTTGCCTTAGCTGCTGTTACTGTTGGTTTGTCTTCAGAAGCTCCTCAATACCTTGAGGTATCTATTTAAATGACTCTCAATTGTTTAAACCTTTACTCAGGGCAGGGGCCTATGTGTCTATTTCTATGTAATTTTCTTCAAAAAAGTTGGGGGCAAATAGTTTATGAACGTTTCTCTGCAGCTTACAGTTTATGAACGTTATGTTTTACTATAATTTATAAATATATCAATTATAAGATGTGTTTTCTGATTCTTTCTTTTGATTTATGAAACATGAAGCAAATAGTGCCACCTGTTATAAACTCCTTTCTTGATCAAGATAGCAAAGTTCGGTACTATGCTTGCGAAGCTCTCTATAACATTGCAAAGGTATATAACACTCTACTAGTATAACATTTACCATTGTTGTGCTACTGGCACTGATGCTCCACCATCTCATTTATCTCTCTGGTTTACTACAGATTGTCAGAGGCGAGTTCATTTTTTTCTTCAATGACATCTTTGATGCTTTATGCAAGCTCTCAGCAGATTCTGATCCCAGTGTCCAAAGTGCTGCTCATGTCTTAGATGGCCTTGTTAAGGTATCAATATTCTCTCTTTCACACGACTGCTATATTGATTTTTTTATATCGTATGCTGATTTAGAGTTATACCTTCTGGTTTCAGGATATTGTGACGGAAAGTGATGAGTTCAGGTATGTGTGTGTGTCAAAGATAACTCTGTTACTATTTACTTAAAATAGACTTGATTCTCCTGATTCACTTTGTTGGTTTCTTGGATTTTTCAGCGTTGAGGAATTCGTACCTTTGTTAAAAGAACGAATGAACGTTTTAAACCCTTATGTTCGACGGTTTCTCGTAGAATGGATCACTGTTCTTGACAGTGTTCCAGACTTTGATATGCTCGGATTTCTGCCAGACTTTCTTGATGGTAATTACAATTTCAGCTTGATACCTTGACCTTATTTAAGTATAGTTGATTTGTGATATGTTCAGCTGAACTAACTTTTGTCAATAAGTTTTCAGGGTTATTCAATATGTTGAGCGACTCTAGTCATGAAATACGACAGCAGGCTGTTTCTGCTCTTTCAGAGTTTCTTCAAGAGATTAAAAACTCACCAGTATGGTTTCTGTCTTGTTTAGTTAGTGTGCCTTTTCAAGATTTCATAGGTAAATTTCTGACTGGAGCTAGGCAACTGTTGAAAGTCTGTAGATTATGGTCGCATGGCTGAAATACTGGTGCAGAGGGCTTCGTCTCCTGATGAATTCACTCGGTTAACAGCCATCACATGGGTAAGAAGAAGAAAAAAGCATTCTTCTGCTTGGCAGTTACATATGTGGGAGCTACTTTGTCTTGCCAGTAGGTCTTTTAATAGAAAAAAAAATGTACTTGTGTAGATAAACGAGTTTGTGAAACTTGGGGGTGACCAGCTCGTGCGCTACTATACTGATATTCTTGGAGCTATCTTGCCTTGCATATCTGACAAAAATGAAGAAATTAGGGAGGTAGGTTTGGTTCCTCATCCTTAGTGATGGAAACTGTTGGTCTCTTCTTGCAACATTTTCACTTTCTTTGTGTTTCTTTACTTGCATAAGGTTGCTCGTGAAACCAATGAAGAACTTCGTTCAATCCATGTTGAACCCTCAGATGGTTTTGATGTTGGTGCTATTCTCTCTGTAGCAAAGAGGTTTGTCTTCTTTGTTTTTTGGTCCTTTCGGAATGCTATCAATGTTTGCCTGATTTTGGTTGATCTGTGTCTTCTTGCTTCGACCAGGCAGCTATCAAGCGATCATGAGGCTACTCGAATTGAAGGATTGAATTGGATATTAACACAATTAAACAAGCATCGTAATGAGGTGAAAAGAGACCAGTTTTTGTTTAGGCATCATTCTTTATTTTCCAAATGACCCCTTTTGTTCATCGCTTTAAAGCTTTAAGTGGTAATATTGTAACAGGTCATGTGCTTCCTGTATGACATATTTGACACACTGCTAAATGCATTATCTGATTCTTCTGATGACGTAAGCTTTTATCTCCCTGAATGTGTTTTTTTGGTGAATTTTTATGCTGTATAGGTTTGGTTTGGTCTAGTAACTAATTTATGTGATATTGAACTATCTGATCAAAGGTGGTGCTCTTGGTTCTGGAAGTTCATGCTGGTATAGCAAAAGATCCGCAACACTTTCGCCATCTCATTTGTCTTTCTAATCCACAATTTCGAGCTGATAATTCTCTATTGGAAAGGTTAGTCCCATTTTATAATCTGTTCAAGTTTCCAGAAAAGAACATATTATTTAGTTAGTCAAAAAACCTATCTTGTTTAGGCGTGGTGCCCTTATAATCCGGAGACTGTGTGTACTTTTGGATGCCGAAAGAGTCTATCGAGAGCTCTCAACTATATTAGAGGGAGAAGATAATCTTGACTTTGCTTCAACCATGGTTCAGGTGTTTCTCCTTTCCTAAGTTTTATTCACTTAACGAATGTTTGAGGTTTAAGACTGTTAGATGATTGATTTAGTTTGCATGCTTTGCTTGGGGCCTTTCTTTGGCAGGCTCTTTATTCGTTTATGTTATTTATCACTTTGTTTTGTCTAATGACTTGACTTTGACTGTCTTCTCATGTTTTCTAGGCATTGAATTTGATTTTGCTTACATCCTCGGAGTTATCAAAACTAAGAAATCTTCTGAGAGGTTCGCTCGTCAATCGTGAAGGGAAAGAACTTTTTGTTGCCTTGTACGCTTCCTGGTGCCACTCACCTATTGCAATTATAAGCCTCTGCTTATTATCTCAGGTAATCACAGAAACATTTTCTTTTTTTATATTTTTTTAAAATATCACCATCTGATGTTGACCATCAGCAAATGGAATTATGAACAGGCTTACCAACACGCGAGCGTCGTGATTCAATCATTGGTAGAAGAAGACATGAACGTCAAATTTTTCGTACAGCTTGACAAATTGATCCGTCTTCTTGAAACTCCAATCTTTACTTACCTTAGATTGCAGGTTTGGCTTGATTTATCTCAACCCAGAGAGCTTCTTCTGTGAACTGTTATTGAAACCTTTTCTCTTTTCCAGCTTCTGGAACCAGGAAGGTACCCATGGTTGCTGAAAACACTTTATGGTCTTCTAATGTTACTTCCTCAGGTAAGAAAACCAACAAAAAGAAAAAAAGAATAGAACAACACTTGTTCGGTTTATCGCAAAAAAAAAATGGTGGTGTTTGATAGTGCCTGGTTTATTTTCTTCTGTTTGCAGCAAAGTGCGGCGTTTAGGATACTTGAGACGAGGCTCAAAACAGTCCCAACGTACTCTATCAGGGGCGGTGGAGACCAAATAAGCAGAGCATTTTCAGGAGTTTCTTTCTCTCAGTATATGCATCATCAACAGGACGGTGATGCAGAAGACTATAATATTAACAGTTCTCACCAGGGAATCAACTTTTCTGCACGGTTACAACAATTTGAGAACGTGCAGAATCAGCATCGTGGCCAGGCAAGGAATGAAGTGAACTACTCATATAACACTTCCTCTTCGTCTACATCAGAGGTTGGTACACGCAACACAACATATTTTTTATCGAAATGCTTTGATTTAATACCAGTTGCACAATATTTGCCAAAATAAAAAATTTATGTGTAGTCATATCTTCATCATTTATAATTTATCTTGGATTGGTTAGATTGTGAAAATGCTGTATTTTTGTTCTTTCATTTTCTGCGCTTGTTTGAATTTACTGACGCTACCCAATTGGAGTAGTCTGTTAAGGGGTTGATTCAGACATAAACTAATATCACTGTATTTTAATTGATGTGTTAGGAGGTGAGTACATCTCAAGAACAACAGAAACCATCGCCTTCATTGACATCATCATCAGTTCCAGAAAACGATCGACCTCCAGCAAGATCCTCAAGAAAAGGCTCTGGTCAATTACAGCTATAAACCTACTGGTATTTAAACCACTTGATCACTTGTCTCCTGTAAAGTTTTATATCTCTCTCTCTGTCGGGTGTTTTATTTACGACAGATTCGTCAGGCTACCCATTATTGTGGTATTGAATTTGCTTCATTGTTGTTTTTTCTAAAAAAGGGGAGATTATTTGTTACCCTTTGTGGATGGAAAAAAACAAGTCATCATGTGGTTTTATGTTGTTTTTCTAAAGAAACTGGAAAACCATATGAAAGGATTATTAATGTTGAATGATATGCTTCACTTTGATCTAAAAACACGGTTGTCGTATACTTCTGCAAAGCTCTTTATGACTTCTCTTTTTCACAATGATATAGTTGTACAGAAGTTTGCAGCGTTGAGTAGGTCCGAGCATTGCTTCAAGAATTTGACTGTAATCCAAGTAAAAGAGTTATTTCTATTTTTACCATATGCGAAGAAAGTGTCATTGTATTAATTGGCTGACATGTAAGCCAAGTTCTCTGGTTTAGGTAAGGGATGCGCGTTGGTTACATGAGTCAGTTCGTTGTAAATCGACCAATTATAAATTTGACAACTCATCTCTTATCTTCTCTTAATGGTAAGATTTTGAGTTTGAAGTTCACCCTCAAGAGAACAAAAAGACTGTTTCAGTTACATCCATTGTGATTACTTTCTTTTGTCCATTAGTAGTGACCATAACACTCGATCATCATCTTCTGCAACGATCTATCGACCATAATTGACCAAAATTAGAAAACAGAAAACCAATCAGAGATTCCATCCTCAGATTAGAAAAAAAGAAAAAGAAAGTACCTTTTGCTCATCAGGAGGAACAAAAGTGATGGAGAAAATCTGATACTGTAGAACCTGCCAGAGAAACATGACCAAAAGCATTCTACTTTTATGTCGGAAAATAAACTTAAATTTGATTCGGACACACGGATATGTATTGCAAGAAAGAAACCTCGAGACTGTCTTCTGTGTTGTAGTCAATTTCAAAGCTCGAATCATCGTGGAGGTTGACAAACTTTCGAGCAACCATTTTTCTCAGAGATAAAACTGATCTCTTTCTTCTTCTTAACAGAGAAGAAAACAGAAAAGTCTTTCGAGTTTCGAATGAAGACGAGGACTTGGTTTACTTAATAAACCTTGAACCGGCCGGTTCAGTTGTACCATTGGGTTTGTTATGAATTGATGAATGAAGACGAGGGCTTGATTAAAGATTCATTTTCTTTTTTCTCTAAGTAGATTCACATAAACAAAAAGACATGATTTTGTACTTTGAAACTGTGAATACAAAAAAAAAACATATGAACTGAGAATTTTCATCATTAGTAATCCAGATGGAAGCTGAACCGGTTTGGTTTCAATCAGTTCCCACAAATTAATATGAAAACATGATCAAGGTCAAACCGGAACCCTTAATTACATCGTTGAAAGACAGATCTCAAAGGCAACAATACTCAACCTACTCTTACACATAATCGTGGGTGTTATTACATAAAAAGAAAGTAATCACAAGTTACTAATAAAGCTTCTTATCTTTCAGACAGCAGCAACTGTGGTTAACCTAGTTGAAATAATCAGAAAACTGGAGATTGTCTTCATCCAAAGCTCTGTTCTGAAACACAAAAGCTTCCTCTTTAAAATCATAGATCATATGATATGGATTCATCGTGGAGACTTCAGTAGCAGCTTCACCCCAAGCTTCTTCCACGTCTTCAACACCACCTTCAGACACAGAGATGGGAGGACTTGGATTTGTAGAGACATCATGAGCAGCAGCAGCAGCTTCAAATTTCATCAAAAGACTTCCCTGAAGCTCTTGAGTGCTATCCAAGACACCACCATCGAATATCGAACTTTCATAAGTAGTAGAATCTATCAGTTCATCAACATCCATCTCTTGATAATTGTACACATCCAAGCTTCCACTTAAACCGTTCATGTTGTTGTTGCTATCCTCCTTGGCACAAAAACTATCACAAATAGACAGGATCTCATCTTGCTCTTCAGTGATCTTGTCAAAACCATCATCGCCAGGGACGCAACAAACTGCTTGGAGATTTAGGGTTTCATCGGCGACGTCGCTCTTCGCCATGATCTCGTTGCTCTTGATCAGGTCTTCATCATTATGATCACTACTAGCAAACTCTCCAGAACGCAGTCTACTCAACATCCTCTCAATGGCTTTGATCGCGTCCATCAACTCTCGAGGATCCTTCGATCTAGCAAGACTCTCCTTCTCCCACCAACACTCTAACCCTAGCTCCTTGCGAGCCATGCAGACACCGATATCCTCCTCCATCGGCTCTTCCCGCACGGGAGCGAGACGCTGTCCCGTGAGATACGCGTTCACGACGGCGTCCACGGAAGAGTGACCGAAGGAGAAGAAAGAGACGTTGGAGTGCGTAGAAGGAGGGGTGGCCAGTATCGCTATCTGCGCGTCGTCGGCGAGAAGACAGAGCTGCGCGGCTTTGCTGTGGAGTCCGGAACAGCGTTTGGTGAAAGTAGTCGCGCGATACTCTCTCTTCGGGATCTTTTCCATCTTGTCGATCTTTCTCTTAGTGCCTCCTCCTCCTCCGCTTTTCACCATTCTCGTTTTCGTTCGCCTACAGTGAGAAAAGATTGAGACTTTTCTTTCTTTCTTTCTTTCTTTTTTTAGGGTGTGTGTAATTTGTTTTGCGTGTGATGTGATCTCTCTGTGGCCTCTCCCCTCTTTATATAGATTGTGTGTGGATTATTTATTTACAAAAACAAAGGAAATAGACTCGAAAATCCAATCTTCACGCTGTAACCCTAATTAATTTAACCGGTTTCGGTTTAACTTAAAATCAAATTATATAGCCAGTTTCAAGTCAAACACCACGACTTGGTTTCTCGAGTTATTAAATATTCCAGATTTTTTCAACCACTTTAAATATTCCAGATTTAAACCACTTTTCCGGTTAGTTAAAGTTCTCTCTCTAAACACAAAAGCTCCCGTATCTCTCTAGCGACGTTTCCCTAACTCCGGCCCGGTTTAATCCGGTGCCGGAGACCTCCTCCTTCTCCCTTTACTCCTTTTTCTTTTGCTTCCTTCCTTCCTACTCAATCCTGGTCGAGATGCTCGATGCTCTGGTTCCGGAAACCCACTGCAAGTTTCGATTTTGAGACAGAGGGTGGTTAGTTCCGATAAGATCTGGAGTAGCGGTGAGGCCAACGAGACAGTGGAGAGGAGGGGAGTCGGTTTTTAGGGCTTACGGAGAAACCAGATCTGATTTTCCCTTTTTAGATCTCCGGTGACTCCGGTTCAGCATCGGCGCGTGGTTCCGGGAGATCCCCTCTCCACCTTGGATCTACGATCCCTCACGACGGTGAGATAAACGGAGAAGATTTTTGACGGGAAGCGGACAGAGTATGATTCTCAGGCGCTAAGTACCGTCGGAGGTCACTCGAACTTCGACTCACGCAGACAACGTGCACAACAAGAGATTATCCTAGCGGCGGTTCGTGGTGGTGGCTCTACCCAGCGCTGAAAGCTTCAACCGGCGACATGAGCACCACCTCTCTGAAAGCGCAATTAGTTACACCGACCCGCGTTTTTCGAAGCTGAAACCCGATTTTCATTCGGATTTTATGTCCGTTTTAGGCTGAGGGGCACAATGTGTGAAGACCAGCAGAACAAGTCTCTCTCGACAGTGCACCTAAGGTGAAGAAGCTAACTAACCATGAACTTTGAAGCCGAGCAATAGGGTCAGTTAGTTTGTGTTAATTGGTTTTTGAGTGTAGTTCTTTGTTCCTGTTGTGTTAGTAGTCATTGTTGTACCATGAGGTCGATTTTTAGGTGGTTGAAGGGGTGGATTGCTTCGGGTCGTGAAGTGGTTTCACCCCACTGTGGTTGAAAAATACAGTGAAGGATGTTAGGTTGCGTTGGTTCCATCTAGTGAATCAGGGTGTAACTAGACTACTTCATTGTATATGTGGTAGAAACTTGTGTGGTCATAAGCTTTGTACCAAGAATGGGTGAAATGAATTTGTTGTTGAGTCAAAAAAAAAAAAAAAAAAAAAAAAAATATTCCAGATTTTACAGTCTAAACAAGACCGATTGAATTTCAGTTTGTTCGGTTTACATAATTACTAAACCGATTAAACCATATATAAGTCGATCCATAACAGATATTAGAAATTTAATTGGCGCCAAAACTCCGGTCGGTCAAATTAATAGGAGTTTGAATCCGAAATCATCACACCTAGACAAATCAAGTTTTTCTATATGTATATTAGATCTTTTTAAAATCGCACTTTTGATGATTAATGAAATACAGCTTTATGTACCATACACAAACATGTGTAGTTACTGGAGCTTTATGTTTCATGTAGGTCTGGATACTAAAAAATCTACAAATATTTTTTTCCTAAGGAACACTAAATTTCCAAATTGGTAGAGACTAAGATCAAGGAACCACTAAATTTCATGCAATTAGGCAACAAAATCCACTGACAGTGAAGCTTAATGCGTTTTAAAATATGCTACTCTTAGTAGAAAAAAAATTCAAGCTTGTACTATTTATGAACGAAAAAGTATCAAACTCATGTTTAATTTCTTTTGAAAAATGGTACAAGCTTTTATCCATGTTGATATAGTATGAAACAATTCTGATCTGAGTTTTTGTCATTGCTTCTTCCTTTTCACTTCTTGCTTGCTGATGCTACTAGTGTTAGTGGCCTAGTGCTGCCAATACATTCACAACTTATCAAAGTTTTAATAAAGAAAATACATTAACAACTTTGGAAACCGGCTCTCAGCAATATTATATATATCATCTTGTGCCAGTCATCATGCTATTTTCTTAGTCAGAATGTGATTTTGTTACATATTATGTAAAATATTTTTTTGTTAAATACTCCTTCTATTCTTTTAAAGATGTATGTTTTGGAGTTTTCACACATATTAAGAAAACACATTAATCATGCATTGTTTTTAGAAATTATCAAATTTCAATGCATTTTAACCAATAGTCTTTCAATAAATTCAATTAATTTTATTGAAAATTGTAATTTTTATATAGAAAACATAAAAAATACATCTTTTGAAACAAATATTTTTTTCAGAACATGCATCTTTTAAAACCGGAGGGAGTATTATGTAAAATATAATTTTGTTATTTTTCAGATAAAAATGTAATATTTTCTTAACCTCAAATTGTTATCATGTTTTGACGAAAAGTTAGTATAGTTTTGATTTGGTGGATTTTAGAGAAATTTCATTTCTAAAAAGAAATTTTACTTTTCAAATTTTATTTTCCATTTGAAAAATAAAAAATGTTGCCGTTGTAGATAAGAAAGCTAGGGATTATGAATGTATACATATGTGGGAAGTCAACGATTTTTTTCTTTATAATACCCTCCATTTTTAGCCAAAATCTTTTCATATATATTCTACTTAGTAATCAAATAAAAATATCAACAAAATGTCAACATTTCAGTCTTTTCATTCTTGTGTTTTTCTAGCCAAAAGCTTTTTATACATATTCCAAAGAATTTCTTGTGTTCTTTTTATCCAAAGGTTTGGTGGAGTTTCTGAAGTGGCCACGATGTCTGATCAACTTGGTCATGGTGTTGACAAGGACGAAAGATACGCTATAACTATAGTCTATACAAGATGAACAGTATATGAAATCTATGCAACAGCCAAGAAAAAAGAGGAGCTCAACTTAAAATCTTTCTAACATAACGGTGAATGAAGATGAGATTGCCACTGACTATCCTCTCCCATCTTATTACAGCTATTCCCAACAAGCAACAGATGAATGTGCACTGTATAATGCTGGATATTTGGTCCAGCTGCCTCGCAGGATTCTTCACAATCGGGCTCTGTACAACTACGATTTAAGGTTTATATCCCTGGAGCTTCTTCCTATGATGAGGTCTTGCCTTGGTACTGATGTAACCATCTTTGGATCTGGTGTTGAAATCTATGCAACATCCATTAGAAGTGAGATCAATCTCATCCGATAACACTCGATCATCATCTTCTGCAACGATCTATGCAACATCCATTAGAAGTGAGTAAAATACTCAACTACGAATAAGATTATATATATTCTGTTTATTTATTTTCTACGAATACAGCATTATTTTTTTCTAATGTTACAACAACATTACATTTTCATCTTTTTACCAAAAATACATCACAAACATGGAAAAGAAAAAGAAAAGAAAAAGAGACGATCCCTTCTCTCTCTCCACTATACAAAGAAGAGGAAGCCAATTTCAAAGAGCGATAATCTTCTCGAAATCAGACTCATCTTCAAAGTCAGAAACATGATGAGAGTAAGACCAAGAGAAGGATCTACTCCCACTCCCTCTCCTTATCCTCCTCTGCGAATCATTACCACTCCTAAACCTCTGCCTAAACACAAAATAACACATGCTCGCCAACGTCCCCACCAGTATCGGCATCCCAAGCACCGTCACCGTGATCGCCATCCACGCGTTCCCTTTCCCCACAACCGCAAACGCGATCGCCAAAAACGCCCCGAACGTACACGCGCAAGCCGCCCACATCAGCTTATTCACCACCGACACAACTTTCTTCTGCGCACGTGTGTCCCACGCCACCAACGTTATCTGAACCACCACGACCGCCAACGATATAAACAGCGACGTCGCGTTCAAAAGACAGAACACTCTGAACCCCGTGCTCCCCGAGATCTCCGCCTTCCCCGCTCGCGACCCGTCGGTGAAGTACTGACCGGGTAAGTTGAATATCGCTAAAAACGCGATGGACGCGAACAGAACCGCCACGACCGTTATCGAGTTAGTTGTGTTCTGCACCGCTTCTCTGTGGAGTTTTCTCAGCTCTTTGGCGATCCCGGAGACGCGACGGTTTGTTTTCTCGTTCTGGAGAAGCTGTGACTGAACCTCGTGTTTGATATCGCTCACTGCTCGCTTCAAGGCTCGAGCCTCGTCTTCGCGGCCGATGAACCTCCCGTGCTTGGCACCTGCTTCTACTAAAGCCTCGTTGATCTCCAATGCTGACTCGCTGTATTGAAGCTTATCAGCCAAGTCCATTGCGGTTTCTTTCTGGTTGTTAACAGCGTTTACTTCAATCGCCGTGAACGTCAGCAACAAGCTCGTTATCTAAAACATAAAAAAAAACACAATCAAGAACATCCTTTCTCAAGAGACACTCGTAATATTCAAATTATTCAGAGTGAAAGGTCCAACCGTTAAAAAATTATTAATTATTAATATTTTATATTTATTATATTAAAAATTTTAGTTTTTAGCTCAGTTGTAAAATTACTCTTTTTGTTGTAAGTATTTTGGTGAACAATAAAAATTAGATAAACAAAAAATTAAACTAAAACTGTGAATTTATATTTATATTCTTGCTGAATTTATCAGATTTGGAGTAATTTATATCAATTTAAACCAATTTAAAACAATTTTAACAGATTTAAACAGTTTATACATATTTGAGTGTTTTTTCTTTGAAAAACAGATTTGAGTTTTATAAATGGGATTTTAAGAATCTTAAATCGTTTTGGCTATGACCAACTTTTGTCTAAACCAAATTTTAGAACATTAGCAATAAGACACTAGAACTAGAGCGGTCTTATAATACCTGTGGTCGGGACTTTCGAGTAGCGATATGAAGAGCAGTGTTCCCTTTACGATCTCTATCGTTCAATATGGTGTAATCAGCCTGCAAAATCTCTTCAACAACTTCCACGCTTTGCCCTTTAACAGCCATGTGAAGAGCGGTCTGACCTTTCTTATCTTTGACACCGACGATCGCTGCGTCTCTCTCAATGAGAGCTCTCACTATCCGAAGAAGACCGTACCTTCCCGCCGTGTGCAGCGATGTTTTCCCGTTCTTTCTAACGATCATGGCGCAGCTCGGATCAGCATCTAGCATTGCCTTTACTATCTCCAAGTGATCTTGAACCGCTGCTGCGTAGAGCGGACTCGTGTTTGAAGCGTCACAGATTCTACAAAGCTCTGGCCATCGTCCTCAGTAGCTCCTCTACTATGCCTGGAGATAATCAGAGCCAAAAGGGTCAAGATTAAAGGCAGTGAAGAACAGAAAAAAAAATTAGCCTATGACCTCCCGGAAATTTAGGAAAATTTTATTTATTTATATATATATAAACCTCAATTTTGTATTAAAAATTTATGTAAACTCTTACTAAATTGTGTATATTCCGTAATCATCTCAGATCAGCCATGGTAAGATTGATTTAGGACTCAAATTAAAGATCTTTGTTTTCTAGTAAACAGTTAGGAGAAACAGAGAGAGATTTAAGGACATTCAGATAAGACAAATATACCCAAGTGTCCTCGCTTGGCGGCGACGTGAAAAGCGTTCATGTCGGATTTGGATCTGATCTTAACAGTTTCCAAACTAGAAAACGGAATCAAGTAACTGAAAACATCTTGCAGATTCTCCGCTGCGGCGATGTACACGGCGGTTTCTCCGGCGTCGTTTTGAACGGACATAAGCTCAGAGACAGCGGAAGACGGTGATGACTCATCGATGAGCTCGTCCCCGGTTAACTTTTCGACTAATTCTTGGAGTTGGTTGATGTCTCCTGATCGAACGGAGGAGAAGAAAGCTTGGTGAGTAAGAAACCTCATCTGCTTCGCCTCCATCTTCGTTTCAAGCTCTCAGCTTTCTTCTCTCTCTCTCTCTAGACGGATAAAGTTCTTCACAGACACTCTCTCTCTCTCTCTAGAAATCTAACGCAGACCCCATAAAATTTACGAGATTGGATCTTCAATAGTTTCAAAAAGACACATCTTTTTGATAGTTATGCTTTGCAATCGAGTTGGGATTCATGTGGAACCGTGTTGGGTTCTTGCTTTTGCTTTAGTTTATTTTTAATTTTATTGTATTATTGACAGAAAAAAAAGTGTTTTTTATTAATAAGAGTTTTGCTTTTGTTGGAGAGTTGACACTGAAAAAGATAATGGGAATCTTTCTCTCAATCAAAACCTGAATGGTCTGTGAATTTTCCCCTTTCAATAATTCATTTCTTTGTATTTTATTCATTTTAAAATGTATGTTTTCCAAATTTGATAAGACGGCAACTATTTTTGTACTAAAACTTATTATTTTATCCGACTTATTTTAGTATTGATAACGAATGATCATGTGGACCGTTGACAGTTTAAGTGATTTTAATTTTGGAAGAATGCAAAATATGCATGTGGTTGTTATTACTTATTTGGATTAATATTCATAAAATCAAATTTATATATGAAGCTATATAAAAATATTACTCGTTTATTATTAAGATTTTAACTTCTGCTATAGAAAAACTGGGAACAATAATATTCTATAATCTAACTAGTGCCATTTTTATCTTTATTTTCCAATTATCCTCTTACCTTAACAGTTTTTTATATAATAATAAATTATTAACAATCAGTAAAAGAAACAGTTTTATAAAAAACATATACGTGTAACAGTTGAGTTAAACAGCCCAAGCCCGAGCAGCCAACCGTAACTCGACTACTTCTATTTAAAAGACTATTAGGCTTGTATAATACAGTGCAAGGATTCTATTTTGCTTTTTAAGCCCATATCTGGTATGAGTAAAAGCCCATTATATTAAACAATCAATATTAAATAAAATACTATATTTATGGTTCAAGATGATGACCTAGCACACCGTCAACGTACCGGTAAAGGAACCCCCCACCGACCTAAATGACCAGCATCACCGCCATTCCATGGTCATCGTTAGCTGACAACTCCAACAGTCTTAGACAAGGCTAGTTTTTTTTTTTTTTTTTTGAGAAAGGCTAGTTATACTACTTATACAAGGCTGGTTTTCAAAATTCATTTTATTGATCGTCCTAGAAAATTAGGAATAGTATAACAACGAGTTTACTTTGAATTATGATTATTTATTTTATCAAAAAGTTGATTATTCTGGTTCGTTTTAGAATTACAAGTAGCTCATTTCTCATTTAAAATTTATGGTTTGTAGTACAAAATTATTATAATTAATCTGGATTAAGAGCCAAAGAAGAAAACTACAACGTAGTAAAGGGATTGGGTGGTAAGTGAGCCACGTCGACAGAAAGTGACTATAGTTTCTTGGATTTTATCCAGAAAACAAACAAATTAAAAGTGAATAAACAAAATTCAATTAATTTAAATTATCATATTGTGGAAATTTATGTGTTCTAGAAAATACTCACTTTTAAAAATGACTTTATTACATTTAATAGATAAGTAAGTCTTCGAAAAAGATGTGTCCTTCAAAGTCGTCCAAATCCTACTCATATCCGCTACATTCAAACCATTTATAAAGTATATAGTTTGTAGTCTCGCAATAAGTCATACTCCCTCTGTTTCATTATAAGTGTCGTTTTAGACTTGTGCACACGAATTAAAAAGACATTTAATTTTGCATATTTTCAATATAAAAACATCATTACCGATACAATTCAACCAATAGAAAAATAGAATGAAGAATAAAGTTAATAAATTTTGCATTGAAACTCTAAAACGACACTTATTTTGCAACGAAAAAAATTCTCTAAAACGACACTTAATATGAAACGGAGGGAGTATAAAACTTTAAATAAAAATATTGCTGGTTTGGAAAAAAAATGAAAATTACGTTAAGGTATTAATTAACTTAAAGTGGCGTATACATACATTATACACTTTCAAAATATATACTATCATCGAATATATGAGTATGCACCACTTTAAAATGGTTAAAAAGTCTTTTTTTTTTACATCTTCAAAAAAAGTCACTTTTTAGATTTTTTTTTAGAAGTCACTTTGAAATATCAGTATGGTATTTCCGTAAACCTTAGAGCAGCTCATACGGTAAGAAACCATAAAAAAAGTTTCTAAAAGTATATATATAAAAAGTATTATAATTACACTATCATGGTTTACTTTTTCTAAACTAACGAAAACATTGATTTTCTCTCGCATGATGACATACTAACAGTTTCTTAAAAAGTCAGAAATGAAAACCTTTAATCTTCGTTTTCTTAATTTCATTATATTTTTATTTAGCAAAAAAAAAAATTCATTATATTTTTTTCTTAGATATTTAGAATCTTCCTTCGTATTCATCGTTGGAACTGTTCTTATCTTAAGTAAGAAAGTGTTGATATTGAGCACCAAATTTTTTTATCGAGAATTATATAGATCGAGATACAAACGACATATTGATAAACAGTCCATTTTGAATTTTTAATAAGTTCGTAAATAATATCATATCTTCAGTTGGCCAAAATGGATCGTTATCATTAGACTATCACTTCTTGTTTAGTTATTGAGCAACTGGTTATAATCAAAACTGATGCATATGCAACTTAAAACTTATCTTCGTTTTTTTTTCTAAAAAAAAAAAACTTATCTTCGTTTAAGATATCTTCTTTTTTTTTTTTTGCTAAAATTTGGTAAGATATCTTCTTGATAATGTATTTTATCTCTATCGTACATTCAGAATGATTTTATGATCATTTCCTATAGTTTATTTCAGTTGCTAAGAGAAATCAAACCAAACTAAATAAATATACGAGGAACTATACGCATTGATATTCGTTTTAGAAGATCTGACATCAATCAATTGTATTATCAGTTAGGTCCGCATTCGTATAAATTTGACTTTAACCATTGTTTTATTGAGTACAGTATTTCCCAGTGTAGTCTTGAATGCCAATATAATTTATAAAATGCTGAGTTTGGTTGATCCAACAAAATTGCCCCCACACCTGTCTACGAGGAGGCCATCAGGTCACATGATGGTACTAATTGAATCTCACTTAAATGTTTCTATAAATAAAAATCGTGTAATCATTATAAATGTTGGAGGGTTACCATACACTGAAAACATGTTCATATAATTAGATGGAAAAAACCTTAGTTATAAATTTATAATTAAAGTGTCCAGATAAATTTACTCTTATAAAACCATTAACGTGTTAGGCGTTACTTAATCCTACTGCTTCTCTAGTTAACGACATGTACTCGAAAACTCTTGAATCTAACACCAAGAATCGAAACTAATTAACTAAAACTGAGAGGTGTCCATAAAAGTAAATTCTGATATAAGTTAGTTAATTCAATCACTAGGATGAACTTGTTGTGGGTTTTTTCAACTTTTTCTGGCATCATTTTAGCATGACATCAATATTGTTAATTTAGATGTATTTCTAATAGCAATAATAATAATAATAAATCTTGAATTTTAGCTATTACTTTTAGTACTAATAGCAATAATAATAATAATAAATCTTGAATTTTAATTATACAAGTTTTTGTAAAGAGTTTATATTCCACATATTCAAATATTATTATGGGATTCAGTTAAAGATCAAAAGGAAATTCCTTTAAAGAATAAACAACACATCTAAACATGTTTTAGTATTTGGCTACAAAAATATGTAAACCTGTTTAAAAGAAAAATATTAAAAATCATAATTTGTCAAATTTATCACAAATGAACAACAATAAAGAAACAATATATATAGAGACTTGGACGAGAGAGAGTTTAATAAGGTGGGCTCGCAAGACGCAAGGTATATTATTAGAGAGGGAAGGAGTGCATGTGGTGTCCGACCATTTCAACTTTCACGACTTGCCCCGGTCTTCCTTTGATGGCGACATCTTCTTTTCCAAATTTTATAATCTATTAAAACGGAAGTACAAATGGGAAATAACCCTTTATTTCTTTAATTATTTACTGATGATTGCCACTGAGATTAATGATATACAAAGCTGCTAAATATTGACTTAAACCATATTCTACACCATATTCAACACAAATCGAAGCCTATTAACATTTTATCGGCCCAAATGTTGTTAGTTTTTATATCTGTAACCATAAAAATTGAACTCATACTCAGAGTTCACATAATCAAAACTTTTATATTTGTATGAAATTGTAAAAAAGATAGTGTTTAATACATTGCCTAATTCACATTCGAATAGCCTTACAACCAAAACTAATACATAACTATAATATTGTATCTCTAAATAACATTACTCAATCGAATTTATGTTTTAGATGATATATATCTATATTATTAAAACTGAAGTACATTTCAGGTTTGTTTAGAAATATAGATAACAATTTTAAAAAGATATTTGTTTGGAAATTTTGATAGCAGTTTAAAAATAGGTTTATTTGGAAATATAAATATCAGTTTAAAAAAATAGGTATTTTTATAAACATGAATAGCAGTATAAAAATGGATATACTGTTGTTTGGAATAGTATATAGTAGTCTATTAAGAAAATAATGAATTATGTTATTAAAAAAAAAATCTATTATATTACGAGAAACTATCTATTTGGGTCAACTTTAAAATATACGAAAATAAGCTAATCTAATTATCTAAAATTATCATTTGTCTAAAATAATCATAAAACAAAATTTAAACTTTATATATATATTTCAAATAAAAATAATAATTTAAAGTTGATTTATATCAAAAATTGATTCAAAATATACATATATTCAAAAAAAAATTACTAAAATATTTTCCAATAACCATTATTAAAAAATAGTTTCAGTATACATAAGAAAAATACAATAAAAAGTCAAATTTCATATACAAACTTAAATTATGATTTCTATATTTCACATTAAATTTTAAAAATATAATATATGTGATTATTTATATGATAGTATGTATAAAATACTATTAATTATATGTTTGTTGTGTTTTTAAAAGAAAAATATATTGTGAACTAGGGGTGGGCGTTCAGGTACTCACTCGGGTTTGGTTTGAGTCTGTTTGGGTTTCGGGTTTCTCGGGTCAAAGATTTCAGTCCCATTCGGATATTTCTAAATTTTGGTTCGGATTTGATTCAGATATTTGCGTGTTTGTTCGGTTCGGATAATTCATTTAAATTATTTTTAAAATTCATTTTTATACTTTAAATTTCTCAATATATATAAACAAAATAATATATTACATATAAATTTGAATAAAATATATCATAATACCTGAACTTAACATATAAATTGGTTTGATTAAAATATTTAGATAGATAATCAATAATTAAATACTTATAAGTACCATATATATTCTGGACGTTTTATATACATTAAATCTAAAAATAATATATATATAAATCTATTTCGAATACATTCGGGTATAAAAGTACTTCAGTTCGGATCAGATTCGGTTTTAGTTCTCTAAATATCAAAATTTTGATATTAAATCAATTTTGATCCGAGTTTGATACTTCTTTTTGGATCGGGATCGGTTCAATTTTTTGGATTCGGGTTTTTTGATCAATTTTTAATATTGACATGAAAAATAACATATTTTATAAAAATATACACCCGCACGGACGTGCGGATCAAAATCTAGTTTTCCTTAAAAATGTTCCCAAAAAGTCTAGAGTATATATAGGTAATTAAGTCTAGAGTATATATAGGTAATTATTAATTATTACATAGTGCGGTAGGAAAGTTAAAAAAATGATGCGAGATCAGTTTCCACTCATGCAACCATCCCCTTTTTATAGATTTAATGAAGCTTTTAACGATTAAATTTTTACTTGATGTTTGATTAACAGAAATTTCATTGCTGATGTGGCAATTTCATATCTCTTTTCAATCCAATTATTTAAAATGACCATAATTTATTAAAGTATTTATTATGAAATGCTATTGGACAAAATTGTTACAATACTTGTTGTATCATATTTTACAAGACATACGGAATGACCGAATTATAATCAAACGAATAAATTTATTGACTTCAGTTAACCAAACAAATTTCAGATAGACCATACATTATGGTTTAGTATAAATATATCATATATATTTGATATATGTAGTGATAATATATAAGCACATAATATATATTTTATTATCACTACATAAATTTTAATATTTTATACGTAATATATTTTTTGTATCAGATTAAAACATGTAGTGATAATATATGTTTTATATATCAACTTCCGTATACATATGTATTTTAGTATAAATATATTATGTATCATTTGATATACTTTTTTTTTTGCTAAAATCATTTGATATACTTTTGATATACATTTGATATACTCTTTATCTTAGCACATAATATACATTTTAATATTTGATCAGACACTGAATAAATATATGAATGTTTTACCTATCCTTTATATATTTTACATGTTTAGTCTGACACATAATAAATATACAAATTGATATACTTATCGTTTAAGTTTAGTTACGCTTTATATATTCTGTATGTTTTAAGCTGAGCACAGAATAAACATATGAATTGATATATAATTTTATCATTGGTCATGAATACATTATAACGATGCCGGATGCCGGTAGTGTCAATTCAAACTTATAATATTTTTAGCCATTTTAATGATTCATATGTTTATTCAAATTTATAATATTCAGAACTAAAAGTAATTGATCTTCTTTCCCATCAAGCAAAAGTAATTAGTCTTATTTCTATATAATAATTGATATACTCTTATCAATTTAGAATATTTTGAATTATACATCTAATGACTAATGTCGTATATCAAGTCAATTTTACACATACACTTAAAGGGAAATGCATTGATTATAGACTATGTATACTATATACTTTTCTTAATTCTGATTGTGTTTATTATTTACTCCCTCCGTCCCACTTTAAGTGAAGTTTTAGGGAAATTTTTTTGTTCCACTTTAGGTGATGTTTTCAAGTTTCTAGATAAAAAATAAAGCATTTTAATATTTTTAATTATTTATATTCTGTAGTATAATTGTTTATTGGTTGAAATTACTTTAATCATTATTGTTTTTAGGTAAACGAGAAAAATAGAATAAAAGTTTGTAATTTCTTAATCAACGTGCAAAAACCTCAAAACTCACTTATTTTGGAACATAGGGAGTATATTTTAAAGAAGTTTTAAATTAATTTCAGCGCAATTTTTGGGACATTAATTTTAAGGACTATTTTCTCTCTATATATATATATATATGACCACACCCACGATTAACTATTTCATTTTCGGAAGACGGTGGAATCCCTCTGTCTTTTGTTCCACAACCTTCTTGGCAAACCTTCATTACAAACTCAAACACCAAATCAAAACATTAATGGAGCACCATAGATGTTCTATTTGCTCAAAAAGTTGTTCTACATAACTATAATTTAACATTTTCGGGACATTGAAAAAGATCCGATTTAGAAACGAGAACAAAAAAATATCATATTGTCCATTTTATTATTATGTTCTATAAATCTATATTAACCTTACCAATATATCTCACATGATGCATAATAGTTAAACAACACAATGATATTTGATGTAAACGATGTATAAACTAAAACATTGGAAATTCTGTGGTAATTCTTTTTTTTGAAATAATGTTCCTATAAAAAATATGATAATGTATAATTTTACCCAAAATATAATATATAATTTCAAATTATAATCTCAATATGCGCAAGGCGCGGATTATACCTAGTTTTTATTAATTTAAACTCATGCAACCATTTTTCATCCTTTATTATGTCATAACATTTAACTGTTTAAAGATGGACATCATTCAACATAATTTTCAAAAAAAAATTTACTCAGAAATTCTGAATAAATATAATATCAGAGACGTTAGTAAGGAGACGAGTTTGAAACACAACACATTTCATGTTTAATTCTTCTGCGCGAATAATGGTGGATCTCGATAATTTTTTACATGTGTCAAATATGAAGATATAACATTGGTTCAAAATCCAAAATACCTACAAACTACAAAGAGAAATCAAAATTTATGGTCATTAGACTCCCTTAGTATTAAATAGGTTCTCTCTTTGTGCAAACTTTAAGTTATATTATTCTAGATATCCATATAGATATAAACATTTGCTTTCGGTCTATTTAAAATTTTGAAAAAGTCTATTCATAGACTTCATCTCCATTTAAAAATTAGTCTCAACTCTTTCATAAATCAAGAATACCGTCCAATTAATAAAATTAATTTTAGAAAGGCTAAGTTTAGGCTTTGTAATAAAATATTGTATTTTTACAACTTTAAGAATATTTCCTTTCTTCTTCTACTGTTGTTATTTATATATAGAAGCAAATAAAAAATGTGAGAATAAGATCAAAACAAAAAGGTGAAAAAGAAAGAGAAATAATAATCTAGAGTAAAACTATATAACTCTGATAAAACTCAGAATTGAATTTGGTGTATTTTTTCCTATTTGACAATTAACTGTTTAGCTCAACTTAGAATTAAATAATGATTTAGGAGTAAAATTTTACTCTATTAATACCTCCAGTCGCACTCGTCCTCAGCAGAAACTACAATCAATGTTTGTGAAACGGCTAAGATTCTAAATTCTAGAAAGTCGCTTTTCCAATTACCTTCTTCTCGAATCTCTTATAAATTTATAATTTTGGATGGGAAAAACCCCAAATCGGATCTCTTGAAGAAAACTTTTGTGGGCAAAGTCTTTATCCTAATATTCTGTTTTCTAGAGACTACAAAAATATTTCTAGAAAAAGAAAAGAAACTTAATTTTCTTCGTAAAATAATATATTTTTGTCAACTAAAATTAATAATATATTTATTATATTCATGCAACATTCACTGTCTATAATACGGATTAAAGACACCAACACATACGATATTACAATATGTACATAAAACTGCACTCTAGAATATATTATTACATGAAAGAAATGTTTTAAAAAAAACTTATTTAATGGGCAATGATGTTCAAAAGTTTATTTATTTATATTGTTAAAAGTTATATGAATTTATGTGTAAATTTATGGTGATTTAAAACATACATCTAAGATTGTACTTTTGCGAAACAGGTGAAACTTGAAAGTATCAACTATAAGAAGTTAGAAAATATAAAAAAATCCAATGCATATATAAATATTATAATAAATTATAGAGGCGCTTTGTTAAATGACAATGATAACGGAAACGTATTGAAAAACTAAGTTCCAAAAGAAAAAACGTATTGAAATCCTAATAATTTGAAAAGATAGTAGTATATAGTTGGGTCCCAATATAGTTTCATCTAATCATTTATTGACGATCCATAAACCCATGATACTCTCGTGGTCGTGTCAATTTCATATATTCTCGGAAAATCTTGTGTATATACCCATAATAAAAGTTAAAATAATAATTTAATCAAAATCTAATCAAATTCGTAAACAAACACTCATGTTTTTGAAGTAAAAAAAGGCCGCGTGGAATCTGTAGTAGAATAAAGAAAATGCGATTGACTAGTGATTATTTAATATTTTGGAAAAGCAAGAAGTGATTATTGATGAATGATTATTAAGAATTTAAGACTCTTTCCTGTCCATATAATTTGCAGGCGATGCCTTTGTGGCTAGGAGAAACATATTGTGCGGCGGTCTCTCTTTCCGACCAATTATTTCGGTCATTTATTCCATTTATTTTGTTTTTTCTTGTCAAATTCCATTTATTTTGTTTATTTTCAGAAACTAGGAGAGTAGCTTTGAATTTTGATAATGTTTCATGTTTTGTGCAGGTGGTTTTGTGGATAACAACATTTAATTAAAAAAAACTATTTACATTTACATCAAAAATAATATCAGAAAAATAGGCCTGGATTTTGGATTGGCCTTGAAACCTTCGCATAGATGTAGAAGTTTGAATAGTATGACACTCTAGTAATAATATATATCACCAAAAGGATATCTATTAATTTTGAACTTGCCAAAAAAAAAGTTTGAACTTGCCTTGTGTACGTATAGTGTTGCGATAAGAAATTAGATAATACCGTGGATCGTCTAATACAATAGGTGAATGTGAAAATATTAGTTGTTTAATACGTATTACTAGTTGATGATCGGCGCTAACGAGGGGGGCGAAATTTTTTAATAATGTTTACTTTGAAAATTTATGTTATATATTACAGTATATAGTATTAGATCTTGGATATATGGTTACTATTTAAAAGATCATTATTAATGTTGAAATAATGATTTTTAAAGCTCATTGTATTTACTATTGGATCTGAATTACAAATTATTAAAATTTGTTTATAAAATAAAAAACACTATATAATTATTATTTTATTAAAAATTAATACGACTTTAAAAATCATTGGAAGCATCGGTGCATATAGATTGTATTTATATATTATATATTTATGTTAATTATAAATCATGCCATATTAAGCTTAACTGAATTATTTCCCAAATAATACAAATTCTTCATATAAGGAATTATAGATTCTTTGTATAATAATATTAATTGCAATTAAGCACATATTTCAAGTCTCCTTACCAAGAAATAATAACCAATAATTAACACCAGTAAAAATCAAATATTATATTGCATTGTTGTATAATGATATACTTTGAATATTTTATATGAAAAATGTTCAAGTCTTGATACATTTTCAATATAAATATTGAAATTAAAAGTATTTATATATTTTATATGTCATGTAGTTTAATATAAACGATATTAAACACAATATATATATATATATATATATATATATATATATATATATATATATATATTGAGTTATACTTCATATTCATATTATTTTATGATTATTTGTATCTTTTTGTAACAAAAAATGTTAAAAAATGTTCTCAAATTTTTCATTGTTAGACTTTTAACATTTTTAGTAATTTAAAGTCGTTTAGAAAATTCAAAATATAACATAAAGGATTAAGGATGGTTATTTAAAATTTTAATAATATAAATTAAACAAAAAGGATTAAGGATGCAAAAGTTATTATCAATTATTTATTATGCAAAATCGTTCATATATATATGTTAATATATTAGGTAATTTCGTAAATTTTATTTAAAACAAATAAAGAATATTTTTTATATATTACTAATCAAATTGATAGTTAATTTAATAAATATATATAATATATATTTAGATGAACCAACATATTTTCCTAAAGATTTTGAAAATCATTTTGGTGATGACACATGACTACATTTAAAGGTTTTAATGCTCCTCAATTAATATACAAAAGATATGTAAACAATGAAAATATCTTCAACTGTTTTTTTAAAATGACATATAATAATAAACATTAGCTATGTTCAGAAAAAAACATTAGCTCAACTTTATTAAGTGATTCATACCAACAAAAATACTTTTATTAGGTGATTAGAAGTTTTTTCTTACTAGAACACATGAACTATGATGGGTGAAAGAAAATACCTTTCGTGGATCTACAGAGGAAATATTCTAAAATGGTGGGCAAAATTTAAATACTAATGGTTGTAGCATTTAAAGAATGACTTCGTAGCCACGTACCACACATTTACAGGAAGTGTCCACATTTGATAAGTCTACGCCTATCTAGTAGTAAGAATAGTTTTATTCAGCATTCAGCAATTATCTAAACTACTTTTGGTATTTGGTTTTCTCTGCATAAAGTTGTTAGATTTTTTTTATCGATAAACCAATATAGCATATTTTGACAAACCCTAATAATCGGTAATCATATTTTGTGCCCATTTGTTCCATGCATGGCACTATATATCAAACAGATGATAAAATGAGCATATTATATATCCATGAGGATGGTATATAATAAGGACAAAATTTGCATTTTCAAAGGAGTTAAATGTCGTGTTAAATAAAGCCCGGTCCAAACGACGCATTATACATTAGCAGTTTTATATTGAATAGTACGATCGAATTACTTTCAATACGTAACTACTGCACCACTCGGGTAAGAAAAATACGAGATACATCTAACAAGCATCAAACGTAGACGCGTCCACAAACCACGATTCAAACACGGACTTGGTCGAGCTTAAGGAAATGATTAGAGGCGTCGATGCACCTGACCATGTCCCTTCCAAAGTCAACAAAAACGTGCCGCGTTAGGATACCGACTTCGTTGTTAAACTACGTTATTAACCTAATTAATGTCTCTCGTTATTAACCAACCAAACCTACAAGCCTAGACCACGAAACGACAGAGAAACCCCTTACATACGTTGACATGGACAACGTCCAATTATTAACTACGTTGAACTATATTATTGGCTAGCTATGCCTTAATCATATTGATTCTCTAACTTCTTAATTTTGTCACTATAAAAATGATTGAATTGCATCACATAAACCACAGCACTAAAATAAATGATACAATTTTGAATTACTTATTTACAAACGAGAGAATATATATATATATATATATATATATATATATATATATATATATATATATATATATATATATATATATATATATATATATAGACTTAGATCAGTTGTAATAACTGATGTAATTATTAGTTAATTTAACATCACTTTAAGCAAATGATACAGTTTCTTTAATTTGTATCGTTTTAATAAAATTGATGTGATTATATAAAATTTCTAACGATTAGTTATTGATGCATTTGTTATTTTGGTTAATATCATTTTCCTCTGTAACTGTCTCACCATAACAAATGTATCTTTTCTTGTCGTGATCTTCAGTACTATTGTGAAACTAAGTGGGGAAACGTGTTTCTGCTTATTAATCTCGACCACATGTCTTACATATATATACATCAGGCCGTGTTTATCCTAAGTGGATAAGTACAATAGTCGATAAGCATTATCTCCTGCGGTCGGTATGGTCCTGGTCGGTCCGGTTATGTCGATCACAATCTGGTACATAACACTCCCCCTTGATCGACACATCCGGTACTGGTTCGTTATATGCTTAATGTTGCCTCATTAAAACCTCTCCTGAAAAACCCCAAAACCAATGTGGCAAAATGGGAAACCATGGACAGGAAAAAGAGTACAACACATGAACTCCCCCTGATGAATGCATCACTGTAGATCTTTGGATGATGCATTCCTATCTGGTCGGTGAGCTTCTTGTAATATTTTGTAATTTCGCCGGCCTTCTGGAACTTCATTTGGACATGGTCAAGACGTGCTCCTTTGATGCTGACCACTCGACAATATCTTCATGTTCTGGTCGGATGGATGATGCTCAATCAGTACTCGGATAGTACTCGACCATTACTTGGATGTACTTTTATCCTGCGATTAAATCTTTCTTGCAAGTCCTCTCATGTCCCACGGTTCCTCTAGTCTCATGGCTTTGCCATACCGTGGATACTTTCATTTTATTATTGACTCAGACATTCTTCTGGTCACTATCTCTGGATGATGTCTCATGACTTCTTTCATTTTGTCGTAGACAATGCTATGTTTTCGAAAACATATATGTTAAGTCATAGACTTTGTCATCACACGCCAATATACTCATATATGGCTAAGGTATTGCAGCCTGGTATAATGATATGGTCGATCTGGTCGGTTCATGATGATACATCAACCAATTCACAAGTATACACTCGGATTTATTGGCTAATTGTGCAGCAATGGTTTATAATTTACCTGAACCAATTCACCACACTACTTTTGGTTATTCTTATTGACGATTGGGATGTATGGAGCTGGATGGTCTTTGGCATGAGAATTAATGGTTCTCTTTGCCTTCTCATGAGACCATCTCACATTACACCATGTAATTGTGGCGTGCTGATCTCAACTCATACACGGCTATGATTTCTAGTCCTATCATATTCTGTCCAAAATCAATCGATAACTTGTATCATTGAAATCATTGAACCATTGAACCTCTCTTTAGGTTGGTTTGATATAAACATAAACACAAGGAATTATAATATCCTCTATAAAGATCTATGGACTGATTGTACTAAGTATTTTCTTAGTCTTTCATTATCATTTGCAGCTGCCTTATTTCAGTCCATGAATAGCTTAGGAACAAAACTATTCTATGAGAATTTCTTTTCTCATCTTTCTGATACTCTTATCATCTTTATCCAGTGATCAATCATGCTGCTTACTATATTTCTCTTTTCTTATATCCAGACCTTTATCATTTTCGAATTTGTAGTAGCATTCACCACATAGGAGTACATCTCCTTATAATTTGTTCCTTGGTCTCTGTGAGTATCCTTGTGTAATCAAGTCATTCCTTGAATGCTTTAAATAGGAATATGAACACCTTAGTCCATGTCTCACGATTTCTTTTCCTTTCCCACACATGACCTATTTTTCACTGGTTTTATCTTATCAGATGGTGTTTCTATATATGGCCAATACACCCATCTCTTTTATAGATTCTTTGAATCTTTCTTTGAACCCCCACAGTTTCCTTTATTCTATGAATGCATTCTTGTATTCTCGTGGGTTCTGATCCTCGCTTATATCTTTTAAACTCAAGTGCTATTTCTTTATGCATCTTTATCTTTTATGTGTCGACACTTCTTTTATAGTGTTCCATTGTGTTCCAGACATGAACTAATCGATTAGAGATTTCATTCTTACTAAGAACCTTTATTTACCTTGCAGTTTGGCGTCCCAAACTACATGGTTTGGTCTCTTAGATGTTTAGCTGCGCAGCCTTATCTCAATGCCTGGTCTGGTTTCCCTTATGACCTCAGATATGTCATTTCTATGCACCTTTCTTTTCATTTCCGAGATTCCTTATCTTATGGAACATATTGGTCTATCTTTAGACTCTATAGTAACTTGATTATGTCTCTTCTAGGACATTAATTTCGTGGTGCTTAAGCTGGTATGACTTAGTCATTCTTTTTCTTTTCTTTTCGGGTCTAATCTGTCTGACATTCTTTTAGCTAGCTTTGTATGATCTTTCTTTGGACGTCTTAAATCATATTCTATGGTCCGAGGATCTTGCCAAGACGAGGATGGTTAATACCATTCCATTTCTTTATACTTGTACCAGCTTATTTCTTTCTCCCCCTGATGTTGGATAGTCGGATTTAATCATGCAATCCGTAAACATGGTCTTAATCTGATCACCCATATATGGCTCAAGGTTTCTTATAAAATCGTGGGAGAAAACATTCTTATATCCAACATATATTCCCAATCTTATCTCATCTTCTTATGAGGTTCCATCCTAGACGGCACATATTATTGTGGTGGTCTATACATAATCTCTTAGGATGGTCTATGTCTGGATCATGACCCTTTATCATTCTTAGATGGGAATATCTATGTTCACTTTATATGGCCTGAGCATATTTTTATTACATGTAAATCCATGTGTTCCCAAGCATTAGCTAGTGATCTTTGTATCACAAAGAATTCGGCCAAGTTCTATCATGGTCATAAACCATGTCACTTGGATTTTTAGTGCTGTTCATGGACCACGGGAGTGTCATTTCTCCCCTCATGAACATGCTATAAATCTTTTAGATGCTTGGAACATTATAGCCTAATGAGTTTCCCTTGTGTACATGTTACACAACGTGAGATTCTTTGGGATAACTCTTTTGTGCCTTTTTCGATATCAATCTTTTGCATCAATTTTAAAGACATGGATGGCTAGTCCAGTCATGCCATAAAGTGTATAAAATTTCGTGGGTCAACCTATCTGGTTACCTAGGCCTTTTGCCTTTATCATACTGATCTTTTAGCATAGTTTAGATCAATCGGGAGTACAGTCTCGACCATTTCTATGCCTTGAGCGATTTTTATTTATAATCTTGAAGGAACTTTTTATTTCCTTTGCCCATTGGTTCAATGTGGAAACCATTCATTTTCAAAAATTTGTAACTCAAATGGGTCTTTTATTTGGGTGAATAATTCATGCCCCCTTTAGGCAGTGTCTTTGGTCGGATGATTTTAATTTACTGTACTCATTTTTAAATTTTCATTTGTCATTTATCAATCAAGAAATTATCAAGCAAATCAAACAAGATAATATAAAACTAAAACAACTCTTATAATAAAATTGTAAATGAAAAACAAATCAAAATATAAAATCAGAATGTCGAAATCTCGATTCTTAGGCAATGTATAAGCCGGCCACTCCTTTTATTATTCTGGACGTGGTTTCTTTGGATTCATCTTTATTCTCTCCAGCCTTATTGGCTTCAGGAAGTCTCATCTCACTGGTTTTGCTTTAGTATCTCATTATTCTTCTCAGCTTGTAATAGATACGAGATCAAATTCGTATAAGTGGTGAAACCTTTTTTCTGTAGGTATACTGTAACAATAGATCCTTTGGATCAGCTGTGAGGAATGTCTTTTCCAGTAAATCTTCATATGTTACCTCTTCACCACATAGTTTCAATTTAGAAACGATTTTGATTAGAGCTGAGTTATATTCATCTACAGACTTAAAGTCCCGGAATCTGAGATTCATCCACTCATGCCTAGCCTTTGGTAATAACACTATTGTGTATCTGGATTTTAACTCTGTACAAAGGTCTAGAGGGTTCTCAATATTTAGATACTAATCTCTGAGATCCTCAGTGAGATGATGGCGAATAATTGTTACTGCCCCATATTTTTCATTTTCAATTGCATATTCGCCTTTGATGATACATCTATCAAGTCCTCTTATCTTCAGGACAATTGGAGTGTTCATTGCCTATTTTAAATAATTATCTCCAGAGAGATTAAAGGCTGGATAATCCAAATTCGACATCTGAAAATATAGATTTCAGAGTCTTACTATTTGACTTATAATCGGATTCAAACAATGCATTATTTGGGTTTCTTTCAACCTTGTAATTATGCAATGTGATTTGGTTTCTTTCAACCTCTAAATTATATAATTCAATCCGATTTATTTTTAGTCAATATAGCAATGCAACTTTGGTTTCTTTCAACCTTTGAGTTTATGCAATGCAATCCGATTTTTCTTTCAATCTAGCAATCTGATTTTCTCATATGATCAATCAATTAAAAAAATTGTTTTATGATACAACCTTAGCAATCATTGTCTACATGATCAAGATGAGCTAAAAAAATTAAATCAGATCAAACTATTGATTCTAAATGATTTAAAAGTAATCGGATTCTAGAGAGAGAAAATAAGGTTTAGGGTTCCGAAAATATGGGGTTTCACTTGTTAATAATTATTTTCGAAACCATTGATCTGAATAATCATTATATGACTTAAAAAAAAAATCAGATCAATCTTAACAATTATAGCATTTTTCTAATCTTTCAAAAGAAAAATGGAAAGTTTCCAGCAAATTATAAAAGACAATTTCTCAAAGACGGAAGTTTTTAGAAAAGTTAATTTTGCATTCTAGCAATCTGGAAACATTAAATTATGGTTTTGAACAAGTTTTAGCAATATTCCATTATTCTAAAACTAATATGAAAATTTTCAGAAACCATAAAAGTCAATTTTCACAAAACCGGAAAGTTTTAGAAAAATTAAAATTTGCAATTTAGCAATCTGGAAAAATCCAAAATTTTTCTAGCAATCTCCAATGATTCAACCAAAATTATAATGAGATCCTAACAATCGTTTCTAGTTGATTCAAACACTTCAAACAATCACACACTTTTTATGCAGTTTTTTCGGTATGAAAAATTACACTATGACTATGTGATTAAAAACGAATCTGATTAAACTAATTATAGGGTTTCTTAGTTAGGATTTATCATGAGTTTTGATGAATTTTAATTAATTTTCGGAATTTATTTGAAGAGGTCAATTTCTGACCAGAAACCGAAAAATCGTTTTCCACATAGTTCCAAACCAATGGGTCAGATTCTGATGATGGAAAACTAACTTTGGGGATTTTTAGGAGATTATCATGAATTTTAATTAATTTTTAGACCATAATACATAATAGGTCATATTTAGGGTTTTAGTTACTTTATAGATCAATAGACCAGGCTATGAAATTCAAAACCATTAGGGTTTCGAGTTTAATTGTTAGAAACAATCTTTGCTGAACTTAAAAGCTCCAACTTACTCAAAGGGTTTTGGGATCTATTATCTTAGGGTATGGGGTTTTGCATTTAGTGGTCTTAAACCTTTATCAATCAACTAAATTCAGTATGAGTTCTCTTTTAGGTTTCAGAATTTTAATTACCTAAACTTTGATGTTTGTAGAATCGGATCACCGAGAGCAGGAACGAGTCGGGTCGCGAACTCCATGACCGGAACGGATCAGGAGTTGGTCGCCTCTTCTTAACCTCCAATTGGGTTGAATGGAATTTATGAATCAAGGATTTGATCTTGGTTAAACCTTAAACACAAGAGTCAAAAACAAGTTAGAATAATGATCAAACACAAATTGTAAAACAAAAAAGTGATTAGGGTTTTAGGGCAGTTGACGGCGCCGGTTGGAACGGAGCGTGAGGGCGCGTTTGAGATCGGATTGATACGAGGTTTGCAGCGATGGATTCGTCTCGTCCAGAACTTCCATTTAATATATTACTCGTCGTCTGGGTCCTTACGGTTTGAGAGAACGAACGGTTTGAAGTTGCGTCGGAAATCAGGGTTTTGTGGTCGCCGGATTTAGCTTAGGGTTTTAAAGTCTCGTGCTGATAACGTATTGTGAAACTAAGTGGGGAAACGTGTTTCTGCTTATTAATCTCGACCACATGTCTTACATATATATACATCAGGTCGTGTTTATCCTAAGTGGATAAGTACAACAGTCGATAAGCATTATCTCCTGCGGTCGGTATGGTCCTGATCGGTCCGGTTATGTCGATCACAATCTGGTACATAATAAGTACTCATTTATAGGTTCTTTTTTCTGAAACCTTTTTATCAGTTAAAATTTATTGTAACAAGCTACTCGAGTAAAAAAAAATTGGATTCTGTTTCTTCTTATTTTGATGAATCTGATGGGATAATTATGACCAGGTATTATTTTCTACATTTTCTTCGTATTCTTTTCATATCTTTTTTTTTTTAAGACTTGTAACTTTTTAGGACATACTCCCTCTGTTTTTAAATAATACATATTTTGAGATTTTCACACTTTTTAATAAAACATATTAAAATTTATTTATTAGTGCATAGTTTTTTGTTATTTTATATTTCCTATATTTCTAAACCAATAAAATTTCAAGAAATGCAATTAATGTTTTTGAGATTCACAATTATTTATAACTAGTTAACAAAAATTACATTGAAAATATGAAAAATACATCTTTTTGAAACAAAAAAAATTCCTAAGACATACATCTTTAAAAAACAGAGGGAGTATGTTATAACAAAACTGATCAGTCTTTGGATCGAGAACGCTCTGAGGTATAAGAGGACAGTAAAAATCTAAGGAATAGTGGTTGGTGGAATATTCTTCGATGAATTCCATTGAATTCACTACAGAGTCGACTTAAGGTCATAGTATCAACGAAGATTGATGACAAATATGAGGATACATAGAACAAGAAGAAAATGAAGATGGAGAATCTGAATTGAAGAAAGTCTTATGGGCAATCAAGTTTGAATGTTTTACTAAAACAATTTCTCTAAATGTATCTTTTTCCGATCTTCCTGATTTTCAAAGTTTATCTTTTTAATTTTTTAAAAATTTTAACACCAGACCGCAAGCACCCAGTTATCATAAATCTATATTTGAAGTGCTATTTAATATATATTCATATTAAAAATATATATATTTTAATATCGTTTAAATTAAACTTTATACTATATTAAATATATAAATACTTTAATTTCAACATTTTAGAAAAAATGTATCATATTTTGAATTTGGTAAATCATTAAAATGAATTTTACATATAGTTTGTTATTATTTAAATAAATATTTTTTTAAACTTATTTAGTTAATAAATATTTTATAAATATCTCATTCGATTATTATCTAGTTATTATATTATACGAATAAGAATATATCAACCTGATTCATTATTTTATAGTGTACGTACCATATTTTGTTAATGTCTATCAACGTCGGCAAATATGTCTCAAGTGAAATGATTTTTTTTTTTCATCTAAAATATTATCATAACCCTGAAATATTTTACAAAGAGGCCCAAACCGGCCCAGAGATATACAAACCGAAAAGCCCAACCAAACAAACGAGCTACAAACCCAACACGGGAAAAACCCGAGACCCAAGCATCACCGATCGCACACGACACCTCATCTCCACGTGTTGACGCCGCAACACCGAAGATACGCGTGGCGACCGCAGAAGCTTCGCCGTCTCGATGGCCAGAGCTCGCCGTCGGAACCGTAAAACCGTCACTTCACCGGTAACTGGAAACACCAACTCCGTCTCAAATGGGGTCGATGCTGAACCGAACAGAACCACAAACTCCGGAAACACCGGGACAAAGACACACGACCGCCACAACCACCCCCAACAACTGTATTAGGGGTATAGGTTGCGGCGTCATTCACATAGGCCCGATCTTCAAAGGTACTCGATCGGAAAACACCACGATTTCCTCCGAATTCGGCCTCCTACCACCAGAATGAAACTTCTTAACCTCAGCTCGATCGCATCCATGAGAACCGAAAGCCGGTGACCAATACCGACGACGATATGGCACAGCTCCAGAATCAAAAGCCGGCGACAACCGGTGGAAGGTCCACCGTTTCCCGGAAAAGCTAGAGCGGCCACCACCGAATAAACAGATGCATGGCCGATATCTAATAAAAAGCAGAGAAAGGGGTAGATATAAACGATGGCCGGACCGGCGGCGGCTAGGAAAGCCGAAACCGCCGGCCGGAGACAGAGTTCTCCGGTTAAAACGCTTAGAGAGAAGGTAGAGAAAAGAAACTTAGAGAGAGAGTCACAAAAGGAAATTCAGGTTTGCTGAAGAAAGACTTTCTCAAGTGAAATGATAACTAAAATCTCTTCCACACTTGCGATACGAATTGTTTTTAGTTACAATCCAAAAAATATTGGTTTGTTTTGTCCTTATTTAATTTTCACACACTTGTCGTTTGGCCCTACTTTGAAATTTACAAATTTCTCGAATCTTTTCATATAAAAATGTGATATATATACAAAGAAAAAATAAAGCACCATCATCATATTTAATGTGGAAATCTTTTTGGTGAAAAGATAAAGCTTAGTCAGCTATTTTTTTTACACAAATTATGGATCAATTTTTTTCAAAAATGACAAAAGAATTGGATAGCTAGACCCGTCTACCAATTTTTTTTTTTGAAATGATACTTTAAAGAATAGATGTAATAAATGTCTGAACATGGGATAGATACTTTTTAAAATATTGGGTTTTTTTGTCAACAAAAAAATATGGGGTTATATTACTCGATCAATAAGCCTGATATCTACGTCAGCAATATTTTTTTCTCTACAACAATTTATTAACATAAACTAACTAAAAAGGGGTATGTTAGAGCGGCCGTTTTTTATATAAACAAGCCAAGCCATTGGAGGTTAAACACAACGCTTTTTGTCTCATCTCCTTCACCTTCTCCTCCTATCTCTCTCTCTCCCTCAAATCTTTTCAGGCATAACTAAATCGAATCATAAGCACTTCAAAGTATAACTAAAACTTCCTGATCTATTCTAGTCCGTTATAGTTGTTTCAAACGACACGGTGAAACCTTTTTTATATAATATCAGACTCCTAGCTACTAATATATCTGGGAAATTAGGGTACTTCTGTGAAACTTTTAAGCTAAAAATGGGTGTTGAAAAAATGGTGTGTTTGGTTTCTCGCACTGGTCGTCAGTTTCAGAGATACAACAAAGGTCGTCGCCAAGTCGTCGGGTATGTTCATATTGGCTACACATGCCGGAACAACATAAGAAACAATTACTTTTGGATCTTTCTTTTTCTGACAAAACAATTACTTTTGGATTTTTTCTGAGTTTCTGAATATGTAAACTTTCTGCAGATGTATTCCGTACAGATTCAAGTTATCAAGCGATGGTAAAATTAGTGACGAGGTAGAAGTTCTTGTTATCTCTTCTCAAAAAGGTCACGCCCTGATGTTCCCTAAGGTATAAATTTTTTATTCAAAAGAAAACAGATTTCATTTTTTTTAAGTTTGATGATTTTGGTATTTTAATGGTTAAGCATTTTTCTGAGTATTAATTGTGTTTGCCAATACTTAATTAATATTTTTAGGGTGGTTGGGAGCTTGATGAATCTGTAGAAGAAGCTGCATCAAGAGAGTCTCTTGAAGAAGCTGGAGTTCTTGGCAACGTAGAGGTATTTTTAAAACAAAAATCTTGTTTTCTGTTTTATTTGATATTATTGTTCTTTCTTTTTATATTAAATTTTTGTTGTTTTCTTGTGTTTTAATTTTGGCAGCATCAGTTAGGAAAATGGGACTTTTTGAGCAAAAGCAGAGGAACATACTATGAAGGACTGATGTTCCCTATGCTTGTAACAGAACAACTTGAGCTTTGGCCTGAACAACATGCTAGGCAAAGAATCTGGGTCAGTAGCTAAACATTTTTTCTCGTATCAATGAATTCTAATATTGGTTGCATTTCTCTAACGATTTTATTTGCTAATTTTTCAGATGAACGTAGTTGACGCCAGAGAAGCCTGTAGAGATTGGTGGATGAAAGAAGCATTAGATGTTTTGGTTGCGAGACTCTCGTCACCGATGATTCAACCAAAGGAAGAGAAGACTCTTTCCATCTCTATTGAAACAATGTGCTGATGACTGCTGATTGTGATGGGAGTTTTTGGACTATTGGGTCTCTGTACATACAAATAGATGGGTTTCAATTAGTATTGAGACTGCTGAAGATCAAAAGAAATGCAGAGCCGGAAAACAAAACTTATGAGTAGATTTTAGGTTTAATTTGGAGCAAAAAATATCATGTGATTTAACAAGTCTTGTATGTCGTGTTTATAATGTTTCTGCAAGATTTGATTAAAGGGACGATGAAGTGTTACGAACCTAAACAATGAAAGCAAGGAAAAACTGTACAACTGTGTTTCCCTCTGTTTTATGTTTTTCATCTCTCTTTGAATTTGCAATGGGAACACTTGATTCACAATGATTTTTGTGTTTGAGAAATATTTAATAATGTAAGGGGTGATACGTGTCACAGTGTGATTGTTTACATGGAAAAGCAGCAATAAGTTACTCCAATCATAAGCTATATTGATACAATATGTAGCGAAAAATTGTCGCTTTCCAAATTCATTATGATAATATCGAAAAGGTTCATGAGTCATTTATCAAAATTGGCTTTATCTTTTACGAAACTGTTGGTTCACATCTTTAACAATTTGTATTTTCTTTTGGGTCCACCTACTTATTCATTGTCACCAAACAACATCTTAGTCATTAGTTAATTGGATATAATAACAATAACACTATTTGTTAGATTGTTTGTTTTTGTAACGATTGTTTGTTTTTCAACAAATGTTCATGCTGCAATTGAAAAGGACAATATTTAGAAGTCTACTAAAGATCGATTATAATACTATAGTTTTTGGAAAATGGGAAGATCCATATCTTTATACTGTATTTATATTTTTGTTTGCTAGTCATTTCATAATACAAAATACATCAAGTTGCGCTTTTAACAGTTAAAAATTGACGTATGAATCGTTTCCTCAAGTTCAAACCAAATCAATTTAGAGGCATTATAAATCCTATTTCTCAAACAACGTGTAAACTTTTTTTTTCGGTCAAACCATAACTTTTCATTAAAGAGATTGAGCCTCACACTAAGTTTAAAGTCCATAATGCTTGTTTGGCTACATGATCGGTATTGGCATTAACCGTTCTAGGAATGAAACTAAACGCGATTAAAATAAATGAAACAGAGAGATGGTAGATATCACGGATGATATTGAATATCTCCAACTGCAATTTCTTCTTGTTGATTATCGAGATGAGAGATTGAGAATCTGAGAGCAATGTGATGGAGTCAAATCCGTAAGAGAGGGCAAAGGTTAAGGCTGATCTAACAGCCAAAGCTTCTGCCATATGGGGCGACGAGACATACAAAGAGGTCGCCGAATGATTGGTAGCCGAAACCCGAGCCCGAAGATGGGTTCCAAGCAGCGCCTGTGTATATGGTTACTCCAGACCGCGTAGGGTTTGGTTCGAGCATGATCAAAGGTTTCGACTGAGGGGTCTTCATGGGTGGCTGCGCCAGGAGCCATTTTGTTGCATCAGTAATGGCTTTTAGGATGGTTTCTTCTGGGGAGAAGTCGCGATTTTGGAACAGAAGATGATTTCTTGCAATCCAGATGTTCCATACAATCGACGTTGCCAGAGTGCCGGCTTCGAGACCCACCGGGGGCAGAGATTGTAGCTTTCTGACTCGCTCCCATCCCTCCAACGTAGAGGTGATGTCTCATGTATCAATTGGTGAGGAGAGAGGAGCAAGTGCCCATACCTGTGAAGCGTAGGGGCAGTGGAACAGCAGATGTGTAATGGATTCAGTGTCATTGCAGCGACGGCAGAGAGGGCTGAGATGGATGTTTCTAATCGCAAACTGTTCTCCAACTGGGAGGCCTTGATGAAGTGTTTTCCAGAGAAAAGTTTTAACCTTTTCCGATGTCTTGACATTCCAGACGTTTGCCGGCCAAACCTTTGATCATGTGGGATATTCATGTGGTTTTGGTCACGTCTTCTGTTTTCATGATTTTTCTTTTAAATTAGAGAGATAGACACTTTTTTGTGTGCACCAACGTATAGACATGTTTTTTTCTGTTGTTAAATGAGATAGAAGACGAGTACATATCATAATTTTAAAATCATATATCCATTGATATTCCATTTTCTTAGAATTACAAGTGCCGGCCCTGGGCTAAAGCCCATAAGACAGGTGCTTTAGGCGCCAGATTCTGTTAAAATATTAGGGGCGCCAAATCTTCAGAATCTTCACTTTAGTCTAGTGTCATGTTAACTTTTAACTAGGCTTCCAGGTAACAGGTTCGAAACTCCCTTTTTCTCCTTTTATAATAATAAATTTCTTTTTCTTGGATTTTGTTACCGTTGTCTTTTCTTCCTTAGATAATAATAATAACTTTTTGTCTGTTTTGATAATCGTCAAAGATGCAGAACAGAAGATTTTATATAAGTTCTTCCACGTTAACGAAAAATGTTTTAACAATTAATTTGAATTATAAATTGAGAATATTCCATGTTTCATTCTGATTGATTTTAGTAGGAATAGCTGTATCTCCTGTTAAATCTTTTTTTATTATTCCTATTTTCTTTCTTCTTCTTTGTAAGTTTTGTTAAAGTTTTAGAAACTTTTGAATTCAAACAAACATAAAATTTATTTAGGGTACTAATACTCTATGAGACCATCAAAACTCGAGAAACTTTACAAAAGTAAAATTGACGTTAAAGTGTGTTTATCAAAATTTTTGCTTATTATAGATATTTTCTATATCTTAATTTGTACAAAAAGACTATCAGAAAATATTTCAAAAATTAGCCAAGTGAAACTGCAAATATAAAAAGAAAAACATATTAAATGAGTTACAAATGATGTCTATTTTTTAAAACAGCTCTAAGTTTTGTAAACAAAAAAAGATTTAAGTTTTAATCATATTTGGTACTATTTTGATTAATATTTAATATATGGTAAAAAAATCAAAAGTGTGGCTAAGATGTTAAGGGGCAAAAAAAATGTGTCCGCTTTAGGTGTCACACATGTCCGGACCGGCACTGATTACAACGCCAGTTTTCTGTATTTCTGCTTGTTAACTTATTTCTGATACGATTATTTTTAAGATGAGTCGCATGTGTACGTATTTTTTGTTTGCGATTTGTTGATAAAAAGCAGTGTTGTTAAACCCGGACCGGACCGGCGGTCGGACAGGGTTCAACCGCGAACCGGACACCTATCCGGGTTGGTTTAATGTCAAAACTCAACTAAAGTTGAACCGGTTAAAAACCCATGTTGAACCGCTAAAAACCTGGGAACCGAGTGACCCAATGAACCGACGAAACCCTGGTTCGCATAAAAATCAAAATTTTGTTAATAAAATAATTATTTTTTCTCCCTTTTTAACATATATACTATTTTGTTTGTCACAAATTGCAACAAAAATAGAGTTTTGTAACTAATGTGTATATAATTTTTATAGGTGATGAAGATTTAGAAGGACAAAGATTTGGAGAATAAACTTTAAGTTTTTTTTTCCTATTGACTTTAGATTTGAACTATTATTTTTTTTATTATTTTTATCACATTTCAATTTGTTATTTTTGAAAGTTTTCTAAACATTATGACTATTTTTTGAAAAAAATATATATAATATTTATAAAATAATAAATTCAGTTTAATCTAATCGACCCCGGTCGAACCAGGTCGAACCACAATGACCCGTGACCCAAATAATTTCCGGTTCGCTCACCGGTCCGGTTTTAAAAACACTGACAAAAAGATATTTGTGATTTGATTATTTGAATAAAGTTTTGGGCTTTGTTATGTTCGTATGGAATTTCATTTGGATGATGCTTGTTAGTTTAAATTTGGGCCGCATCGATATTCCTTGTAAAATTGCAATCAGTTGTCTCTATTTGCTGTTATTGTCATCACTGTACTCTCCGGACTCCGGCCACCAATGATTATACATTTGTAATACTGATGTGGCGCGTAAGACTTCGTATTGTTTTCTTTGTATTCTATTGGAACTTAAGGTTTTGGGTTTTGTTTTGATTTCCTTTTAATTGTTGCTCTTGTCATATGTTTTGATTTCATCACTAGTTTTTAGCATCTACCTACCCGCTGTAGAGATCACTCAATTTTGAATGATTGATAAAAGTATTATTCATTTTTGTACTGGTTTATACTCCCTCTGTTTTTTAAAGATGTATGTTTTAGAGTTTTCACACATATTAAGAAAACATATTAATCATGCATTGTTTTTAGAAATTATCAAATTTCAATGCATTTTAACCAATAGTCTTTCAATAAATTCAATTAATTTTATTGAAAATTACAATTTTTATATAGAAAACATAAAAAAATACATCTTTTTGAAACAAATATTTTTTCCAGAACATGCATCTTTTAAAAACAGAGGGAGTATTACATTTTATAAAAGAGAAATTTATAAAACAACTTTAATTCATCAGATAACCATAAGCTAACTATGGTTAAAATATGCTAGCGATTATTTTTTTAATATGTCTGTTGGAGGATGGGCCATCGGCCCATTCGCGAGTTGGGTATCAACAGAAGAACCCGCTAAAGATCCGCGTCAAGTGGAAAAACATTCGCGGCGCACGCAAGAAACAAGAGCCTCAAAACGTAGCCTGCACCAACCACCGATCATAGACAGAACACCTATGCAAGCAATAGGGAAATGATGAGTGATGAACCAACTACACGACATAAAACCACTACGAAGTGAGAGAGACGCATCCGATCGAGTATAAGTAGAAGGGAGCATTGAATGAAAAGAGAAGACAAGACAAGAGAGAGAGAGAGAGAGACTAGAGAATTAAACAGAGAGAATCTAGTATCTGTCTTTACGACGACGAGTTCATCTTTTGTATTTCCTCATTAAAACGAAATCTTTAGCCCTCAATAATCACATTTACATCTTTGTTTAGTCTATAAATCCTTGTTACCGGATTTAGGATTCAACAATTGGTGCCTACCGTGGGGCTGAAAGGTTTCTAACGCACGAAGTCAGCAAAACGTACGAACACCAAAACGTCCTCCACACCTAGGGGACCGACCCCAAGAACACCGAACGACAACCCCCGAGCACAGAAGCCGAAAAAGACTCGTCCGAAGTAGGAAAAAGCAGCCAAACGGGCACGGGAAACGCCCGACCTCCTACCGGCGCAACCATCGGCGCCATGCTATCAGCGGCAAAAAACGCCTCCTCAACAACGCCCTCCACGGCGCAAACGAATCACCTGTCGAGCCAACGACGAATATAGTACCTCCGACGCAAGCGACCGAGTATCGGAGAAAATTCTCGAGCGTACACGAAAGAAACACGCCAAGCGCCGACCTGACGACGATGTTGCAAACCCTACTAGAAAAAGTCAACAACCTCATCCGCGCAAGAGCAGGAGTTGAACAACCACGGTCCAGATTCCACTCAAGATCAAGAGGAGGAAGTAGCCAACTTACGGAATGTCAGACGCATACCCGCAGAACTAGTAGCACAAATCCAAAGAGACCTCTTCGGAGATTCGGAAACGCCGACACAGAGGCAAGCAACGCCCAATATGGTTTAATATGTATTCTTAGATATTTTTGATTCAAAAGACTTTCAATTAAGTTTTCTAATAGAAAACATCTTAGAAAACTTATTTGAAAGTGCATTATTTTTTGGTACACTTAAATCATTTGAACTCTTAACTCAAAATAACTAACTAACTAACCAAACATTTCATAAAACTTAAATTCAACTTTAAAAGTGTTTAATATACACAAAAATAAAAACATATAAATCAAAAGATTAATTTTTCAAAAAGAAATTAAACTTCCAAAATCTAACCTAAGAATACATACAGTACTAAAACATATATTATCAAACCCTTAACCAAAGAATACCATGACATACTACATTAACTCATCTATGTTGAAAATAATTCAATTTTACTAGATCTTAATTTATATTATTTACATATGTTTATAGTTACGTGATTTCAATTTTTTCACATCAAAGTTTTTTATAAAGTTTAGAAATTATTTTTAAGATCTACTATATGAGAAGATTTCTAAAAAGTTATATAAAAGATTTACAAAACCACAAAATACTTACAAAATTTCTGAAGACTTTACGGTATTATATTCGTAAAAAGTAAATTCTATTTTTTTTTATTTGGTCATAAAAAAAATTGATTGTAATTTTACTACTATTTTGGATTGTTTTTGCATTTGATTCAAGTTTGGATATACTTTGGGGTTAAAAGAAAATTTTGAGTCATATTTGACAAATTTCTCATAGTATATAATTATAATCCCTTGTTTTGAAAATACATATCAAAATTTAGTTTATATTACAAAACAATAGCTAGATCATTGAATGCTATGCTCGTCTATTAGATTCTTAGGGTATCTCCAACTATAAACTTTTTACTATATGATTACTATATGTTATGCACTTATGCTCATTTATTTTGGATTTAGTCTAGTTGATTTGTAGGGAAATAATTTCAGATGTTGTGTAAATTCCGGTATATATGTTATTTTAACTCAAAAACAGCATTAATATATAAATTACCAAGTAAAATAATGTTGACAATAACACTATAGTAACCAAATAACTAAAAAGTGTAAACATTTTGATTTCATAATTAATAAATGTAACAACGCACCAAGCATAAAAAGTTGCTTATTCTCATATTTTCTTGTAGAGTCACTACCACACACACACACACACACAGTCATGTTCTCCACAAAAACGCTTCTCTTTATCACCGTCCTGTTCCTTCTCGGAGCATTCACATTCGCCGCCGTCGATACTTTTGTCTACGGTGGCTGCTCGCAAACAAAATACTTTCCTGGATCGCCTTACGAGTCTAACGTCAACTCTCTCCTCACCTCCTTCGTCAGCTCAGCTTCTCTCTACACATACAACAACTTCACCGTCAACGGAATCTCCGGCGGCGACGGTTCCGTCTACGGCTTGTACCAGTGTCCGCGGCGATCCTCTCTTTAGGCTCCGGCGACTGCGCTAGGTGCGTCGCTCGAGCCGTCAGCCGTCTCGGGAGTCTCTGCTCCGGCGCGACCGGTGGCGCCTTGCAGCTCGAAGGATGTTTCGTGAAGTATGACAACTCAACGTTCCTCGGCGTTGAGGATAAGACGGTGGTCGTTAGACGGTGCGGATCACCGGTTGGGTATAACTCGGACGAGCTGACTCGGAGAGACTCGGTGGTTGGTTATTTAACGGCGAGTAGCGGTGGGTCCTACAGAGTGGGAGTGTCGGGGGAGCTGCAAGGTGTGGCGCAGTGCACCGGAGATCTCAGTGCGAGCGAGTGTCAAGGACTGTTTGATGGAAGCGATCGGACGGCTTGAAATCTGATTGTGGCACCGCCGCTTGGGGTGACGTTTACTTAGCCAAGTGCTACGCGCGGTACTCTGGGCGCGGTGGACACTCGCGAGCCAACGGCTACGGTAAAGCCCCTTCTCTGTCTCCGTTGCTTTTGTTTCTCTTGATTTGTGTTTAAGAGTTAGTTAATTATTTAAGCATATTCGTGAATCCAAATTGTCCATGCATAATCATATCATATAATTAATTATGCATGCAATATTTGATAAACGTTTTGGGATTAAGGTGGGAATCGTGACAATAATGACGATGAGATACAGAAGACACTTGCAATCATAGTTGGCTTAATTGCTGGAGTTACGTTACTCGTCGTTTTACTTTCTTTTATGTCAAAATCAGTGCGAGAGAGTTAAAGGTAAATGACTCATCCCTAACTCCTTTTCCTTTTTTATATATACGTAATGGAATGGAACACAATCATCATAATCAAATGTTTTTATGATAAACGGATCAATTTTATGTGATGCATGGACCCCAAGATAAAGGCACACTATATGGTGGATCCGAATTTGTTACATTCTTTATTTGTTTATTTGTTATTTTGTTTTCAGGTGGAAAATAAACTGCATTATGGGCTTTTGCTTCTCGACTCTTGTATCATCAAATATATCAAGAAAAAAAAAGAATTTAATGCGTAAAGGAGAAAGAAAAGCGAAGAGATTCTTCATATTCTCCACTCAAATGTTTCCTTTTTGACCCACTTTAAGTCTTTAATTCAAGTCTTGATCAAATGTATATGAATTTTACGCCGTTTATAGACTTGTATCCGTGTCTTCGTATAATAACGTTTTATAAAGTGGCGCATGCAATTCTTTTGATATCTCACTATTTATCATAATATATAGATCCATAAATCACTTAATATGTCGATAAAGCAGCGTATGGTATGTGTGATTGTCTTAACTATAGCTTCACATTTTTTTTGGTCAACAGCTACACATTTTTCTATTCCGGTAAACAATAGTAAATATTTTGTCCAATCGCGACTATAATAGCTACACATTTTTCTTTAAATATTAATATTACCCGCTGTTACGGAGCGGAACGGGTGAAAAAAAAACATGAGGTTAGATTTGAAAGATATGCTTTAAAATTATAGTAAAAGAAAAGGTAGTAATCAAAATCAGATGGTGGGTATGGTAATCATGCCATAACATTAGATTTATCTAGTAAAAAGAAGTTTACAAAGTGGTCAGATAATATCATTATGTTTTCAAACAAAAGTAGGGGAATAAAAGCATAATAGGTGGAACCATTGGCTTACGTGATACATTCTCTGTCATCAATTATCGCCCTAGTTTATAAAAAAATAAAAAATATTTCTTCTAAAATGTCTTCTACTTCTTTATTTTATTTTTCATATTCTGATTTCTACCCTATCCTAGGCCAAAAAGATGCGTCTACGGAATCTATATATATATATATATATATATATATTTGACTAAAAATGGAATCTATATTTTTTTTATATTTTCATTCTAATAGAACACGTAATATGTTATATATATGTATGTAATTTATAGTATATTTTTATAATATAAGTAACCTTACAAATATTTTTTTGTTTTAAAATATAAGTAGCTTTTAACATTTAAATGCAAATTTTATATTTATTAAAATTTTGTAACTAATAAAACAATTTATATTTTTAATTGATTGAACTTATATATATATATATATTAAATGATATTTTTTAAAAATAACAATTTTCTTAATATTAGTAGTTTTAGCTAAAATTACTTACATTTTAAAACGAGAGAATAGTTGCGTAGACTTTATGAGTAGCAAAATGTATTACTGTTTCCAAGCACAAATGTTCTAAATGTTCATTCTTCTGTTCTGTTATAAGTAGTTTTTTTTAACAAAGTGGCTACTTTAATAGTTATAGGTATAAATTCGAATTCAATTTCTAATTTATAGATTGATGAGATACAATGTGGAGAAGAAGATGACGTGGCATTGGATCAAAATAATGGTTTCAAACATTTATCTTTATTTAGTATTTTGTTTAGTGGAAAGGTGTAGTGGATGTGTTAGTTGTGCATGTTCACATAGTAGTTAGTTTATTTCTAGTCTTGTATTTAAGCATGAATTGGGAAGATAACGAAGAGGAAGAGAAAATTGTGGTAACTTGTTTTGTTCATTTAGTTTGTTCTTTTACAAACTCTCTTAGCTTTGAGGAGGGGTCTTAATTGGCATCAAAGCAAACTTGTGTTAAGGTATCAAAGGGGTGATTGAGTTCACTCTTAACAATTTGGTATCAGAGCACGTTTTATCCTGCGAATTCATTTCACCGATTTGATCCGGACCACTTTATTGTGGTATCAAGTCAAAACACTCCGCAAAAAAAAAGTTACGTAATGGATGTACGGGAAAACATTGGCAATCTAAAAGAAGAAATGGCCAATATGAAGCTGGATCTAACCAAGGGGGTGGCCAAGATGACGTTGGATCTAAAAGAGGAGATGACCAAGATGAGGCTAGATATGGGAGATCAATTCCAACACCTTATCGCCTCCATCAACCGGCTCAAAGAAAGATTTAAGAGTTTCCGAGAAGGGTTAAACACATGTCGATGTGATCACAACTTCGATAAGACAAAATCAAAGAGTCAAAAAGCTCTTGGGAATCAAAGCGTCATGAAGACAACAAAGAAAAGTGAGCCTTCAACCGGACTGGTCAAGAAGCCTCAACATTACTATCCCGGAGTCGTTATTATTCTCAAGACGACGAGAAGAAATGAGCCTAGCACTAAAGGAGACGGTAAGTCTTTTCGTTTATGTTCCAGAACGACTCCTATCCATGATGATGATATCCTTACCTTTCAAAAGTGTAAGGGGTTGGTAATACGAAAGTCTTCCTTTCAACGTCTTGTTCATGAGCGTGGTGGAGATATTGTTCTGCATGAAACACAAATGAAAGGACAAGAATTGCCAGTAGATGAGAGGACTTGGCAGATCATGAATCGGTTTCAACACTGTTCTCCATTGTTGAACCTTGAGGACAAGGTTCATTTCGAGGGCGGTAGTATTGATGAGATACAATGTGGAGAAGAAGATAATGTGGCCTTGGATCAAAATAATGGTTTCAAACATTTATCTTTATTTAGTATTTTGTTTAGTGGAAAGGTGTAGTGGATGTGTTAGTTGTGCATGTTCACGTAGTAGTTAGTTTATTTCTAGTCTTGTATTTAAGCATGAATTGGGAAGATAATGAAGAGGAAGAGAAAATTGTGGTAACTTGTTTTGTTCATTTAGTTTGTTCTTTTAGGGCATCTCCATTAGTGAACCTCATAAGAGGAGTTCACAAAGTTTTTTTTTTTTTTAAATAGTAATAATCGGACCAATCGTGGGCGACCACGTGTCGTGGAGCCCACGAACTAATCATGAACCCGTTTCATCCGAGAGAGGCTTTGCGAGACTGAATTCTTCCCTGTATATTATTAAAATATTTTTTTTTCTTGTGAGCAGTGTGATACTCTCTCTTGAGATTCCAATGGAGATGGCCTTACAAACTCTCTTAGCTTTGAGGAGGGGCCTTAATTGGCATCAAAGCAAACTTGTGTTAAGGTATCAAAGGGGTGATTGAGTTCACTCCTAACAATGACCAAAGCTAAACTCACGAGAGAACAATGTCACTTGGGCATAGTGGACGTACTTTCTAGAAAACTTTGGTTGCATTTTCCCCACAAACAAAATAAAATTTCTAAGAACATAACTCCAAATACAAGAGATGAGAGGGAACATAAGGTCTACGGGAAATCGGGAATCGATCGCACTGTAATGTATGATCTCTAATGCCTTCAGTTACTCGTTTATAACTCAAAGTTCCCGCCTCAAGCCAAAATAACTTAATTATACGTATTCTAGAAAACCCATCGGACATGTATAATCAGAACTATTTTGAAACACCAGTTTTGAGTGCACTATTGAGTGCACTATTTTGAAACACCAGTTTTGTCTCGTTTGAATTGGTACTTGATTGATAAACGCTATGTGTCTAAAAACTCTTTAGCAGTTGCTCTTTTAGCCATATGCATGAAAACTGCATATTCTCGAACTATGTTATTATTACTGTTTGTTGACATATTCTTTTTTTTCTTGAACTTAATGTTGACATATTGATTCTTCTAATCATTTTTATGGCCACATTATTTATTTATATTTTGGGACATTAAATTTTGTTATTTACAAAAAAGCTATAAAAAACTTGGACAAATAGTAATCATTTTACGTTTTTGATTATTTTACATAAAGAATAATTACTGCTACTCAAAATTAGAAAGAAACATTTACACAATATGTCACATTACCTCTTCTTTATTACAATCTAAGACATTTTCTTCCCCTGAAACATTTTTTCTTTAACTTTCCCTTGTTTCCTAACTAATCTAGTTACCTCCTTTTAGAAAATATATCTAACTAAACTTGCATCAACTAATAAAGTCACGTCAATTTGCTATAAACCATTAATTTAGTTACATGTTGGATGGTCAAGATTTATTTCTCTCTCTTTTCTCCATGAATTTCAGCCGTCGTCAACATCATCGAAGCCCTCATCAAAACTCTATGTCGCGAATATGATTGAATCACGAGCTCGAATATGGGTAACCCTAACCACAGTGAGCTTCTTTGCTTGAGCCACTGCACTCGTCGTCAATGGTCACGAAAAAGCTTCTAGTTCTGCCATGTATCTGCCAATGAGATAACAATCCTCAAATTTTCTGCAAAATTCGTAACCTCAAGAGGCTGGAAAAAAAGATGACATAATTACGATGATACTATTAATAAATTAATATTAAAAAGTGCATTTACATGTGTGCATGGTGTACATATTATTAAAAAATGTACAACTCTCAAAAATATATTTACATTATGAAAATGTACATGTGTTTAATAATATGTACATACCATGCAAACATGTAAATATGTACATATGAACACATGGAATTCTCGACCATTGTTTTTCATCGGAAATTTTTCAGCGGCATCTTCCGTCGAAAGTTCATAGCGAAAAAACTAGTTAGAAATAAGTGAGTTAGTCACAATGAAATGTTAGCAACTATAGATTTTGTAAATGGTTAGTGGGCTGCTGGTTAAGATAAAAAATATTTAAGTATGACGAAACCAGGGACCATTTACTGCTTTCCTGTGGATAGCTAACTACGATAGACTCCCCACCAGGTCAAGACTAGTCTCATGGGGCTTACCTATCACTGCTACCTGTCCGTTTTGTTCCAACTATGACGAAACCAGGGACCATTTACTGCTTTCCTGTGAGTACAGCCTCTCTATCTGGAGGGAGACCTTTCACAGATGCCATCCGCCAACTGTACCCTTCGCAAACTGGGCTGAGCTTCTCTCATGGATCAGAGCACCTTCCTCCCCCAAGCTTTCTCTGCTTCGAAAGTTAGCTACACAAACTGTGGTCTATCATCTTTGGAAGCAAAGAAACAATTTGATACACAACCAGATTTCCATCCCAGCTGCTACTGTGTTTCGAGGCATTGACAGGGAGCTAAGAAACATCATCTCAGCAAGGAGACACATGAAGCTCTTTCACCCACTCATGTCTATGTGGTTGAGATAAATATTTTCTTTCTTAGGAAGTTTGGGATCCATCTTGTTTTTTATTTGTCTTTTTGTCATGATGAATTCAATGTTTTAGTTTCTGCTTTTGTAAGAACTCTTCTTTCATATATGATATTTACTGCTTTAGCAAAAAAAAAATATTTAAGTAGATCTTCATCAATCAGAGTACATGTGGACTTTTATTATCCGGTGTACATATAGATAAAAAAATGTAGTGTACATTTGAATCGTTGTACAATCGCCCTCTTGAGTAATGAAGAAGGAGGTTAGTCCCCGAAAATGTCCGTTAATAAAAAGGTTGGGAAGTGTGTACAACATATCATGTACATGTTAGTACATACATATATCACTACTACAACAACATACAAAAGAAATGGCTCATACCTTATGGAAAGACAGAGACCTTCTATAAAACCAGATTTATGTTACTCATTTTCCACAAAACATCCCGAACAAATAACAATTAATTACACATCGAGTATACTAAGTTCTTTAGTCTGGTGGTCAAAAACGGTTAATCTTTGCACTCAAGACACGGATTCGACGCATGAACAACACATTTTAGCTTTTTAAAGTTTTCTTTAATGAGTGACATTTTCATAATTTTACTTCATCTTCCCAAAATCAATTAGGGTTTCTGCAAAAAAATTCTACTGCTGACAGCCATTATCTTCACCTTACCAATCATTTTTTTTCATTTTATAAGTTAAAGCTTGTAGAATTGTCATTTAAGATTCTATTTCAAGCTTTTAAACTCGGAAAAGTCAAATTTTTTATTTTTTTTCCGATTTAGTGCTGAGTTGGACCAAAACGCGCCACGATGTAACTCGATTGCGGAGCTTGACGGAGCATCTTTTAGTAATTAATGTTTTCAGTTTGAAAGCTTTTAGTCAAAAAATTAGTAATCATGACTATTGAGAGTTACTAAACAATTATTTTCTAAGATAACTAATCCGCATATTGTTCTAATCCTAGTGTTCTTGCTTAAGAACTAATCGAACCAAAGAGAGAGAGAGAGAGATCGGATGCTTTGTTTGTGAAAGAATGAGATGTATTATTCCATGAGTAATGAGATCCTTATATAGGATTACATAGCTTGTAGACCAAGTCTAATAACTTGGAGTAGGGAACAAGTAAATCTAGAACATTCCATACTAGACATCACACAATATTCATAACACTTCCCCTTGATGTCCATTATGCGTGCAAGATGCTATCTCGTTAAAAACCGAAATTGTAATGCCATAACCGTCTAGAGTTTGTAATGCGTTTGGAATACTGCCTCGTTAAAACCTTTCCATGGTAAACCCAAAAACCCAATGTGGTAAAAACGGGAAGCCATGGATAGGAAAAAGAGTACAGCCGCATTACTTCCCCTGAAATGAACATCACTGAAGGCTTCTCAGTGATCGCATACCAATCTGCTGCATAAGCTTCCTGAGCGTGCATGTTGGTAATGCCTTAGTGAAGAGGTCGGCTGAGTTCTCGCTTGATCTGACTTGGAGTACCTTGACCTCTCCTTCCTTCTGTAGATCATGGGTGAAGAAGAACTTGGGGAGAACGTGCTTAGTCTTGTCACCCTTGATGTATCCATCCTTGAGCTGAGCTATGCAGGCCGCATTGTCTTCATAAAGAATGGTCGGCTCGTCTTTACCATCCGTGATTCCACATGCTGTCCAAATATGGTGTGTCATGAGTCTCAACCAGACACACTCTCTACTTGCTTCATGGATCGCCAATATCTCCGAGTGATTGGATGATGTGGCTGATATAGTCTGCTTGACTGATCTCCATGAAATGGCCGTGCCTCCATATGTGAAAACATAGCCGGTCTGGGACTTAGCACTGTGTGGGTCGGACTGGTAACCTGCATCAGCAAAACCAACCAAATCTTCTTTGTTTTGGTTAGCATAAAATAAACCTACATCCTTAGTTCCTTGTAGGTATCTTAGAATGTGTTTGATCCCATTCCAATGCCTCATGGTCGGACATGAACTGAATCTGGACAATAGGCTCACAGCAAAACAGATGTCCGGCCTAGTATGTGTAGTCAAGTACATCAAGGCGCCAATGGCACTGAGGTAAGGATACTCTGGACCAAGGACCTCTTCATCCTCAGCCTTAGGTCTAAACGGATCAGTGTCTAGACCAAGGGATCTTACAACCATGGGACTACTAAGTGGATGACACTTATCCATGTTGAACCTTTTAAGAACCTTTTCAGTATAGGTCTTTTGATGCACAAGGATTCCATCTTTAAGATGTTCAATCTGTAGTCCCAAGCAAAACTTGGTTTTTCCCAAATCTTTCATCTCAAACTCTTTCTTGAGATACTCAACTGTTTGGGAAATCTCTTTGGCCGTTCCAAGTATGTTTAGATCATCAACATACACGGCTATGATCACATAGCCTTGGCCGGATTTCTTAATGAATATACATGGGCTTACTTGATCATTCTTGTAGCCTTCTTTCAGTAAGTACTCACTCAATCTGTTGTACCACATACGACCAGATTGTTTCAATCCGTACAAAGCTTTGTTAAGCTTGATGCAATGCTGTTCTCGAGAACCTTTAGCATCCTTAGGTATTTCAATACCATCTGGTACTTTCATGTATATGTCATTGTCCAGTGGTCCATAAAGATATGCGGTTACTACATCCATTAACCGTAAATCAAGATTTTCTCTTATGGCCAGACTTATAAGGAATCTGAATGTTGTTGCATCCACCACGGGAGAATAAGTCTCCTCATAATCGATTCCTGGTCTCTGTGAGAATCCTTGTGCAACAAGTCGGGCCTTATACCTCACGACTTCACCATTCTCATTTCTCTTTCTCACAAAGACCCATTTGTAACCCACTGGTTTTAGATTGTGTGGTGTTAGGAGTATTGGTCCAAAAACACCTCTCTTCTTGAAAGAGTTTAACTCCACGTTTATGGCTTCTTTCCACTTAAGCCAATCTTTTCTTTGCATGCATTCATAAATGGACGTGGGTTCTAGATCCTCATCATTTTCAATGATCTCAAGTGCTACATGATATGCAAATAAATCATCCATGTCGACATGTTTTCTGTTCCATTGTTTTCCAGACATGACATAGTTTATTGAGATCTCTTCATTGTCAGGTGGTTCAGAACCCTGAGTTTTGGCGTCCCAAATCTCATTAGGCCCCTTAGCAACCGTGCCAATGTTCATGTCTGAGGATGCTGGTACGCCCGGCCCATGTCCGGACGTTGGTTCGTCCATGTCCCGGTCCTTTTGGACGGACAGATCGACCACATCGACCAGCTCCTTCATCCCCTCGCCCACGGTCTGTTTAGCACCTTTCTTACTTATGCGGGGGTTCTTATCTTTGGAACCAATTGGTCTACCACGTTTCAGACGTGTCTTAGACTCTGTAGCAACTTGATTTTGTCCCTTTTGGACATTAATTCTTATTGGTGCATTAGCAGCTGGTATATATGACTTGGTCATTCTATTTGGGTCAGCAAAGGAATCTGGCAATTTATTAGCTAGCTCTTGAAGATGTATAATCTTCTGAACTTCAAGATCACAGACTTGAGTTCGAGGATCTTGCCATGCTTGGGATGTATGATTCCATGTAATTTCTTTTACCAGCTTGCTATTATTTCCTCCCAATGTTGGATACTCAGATTCCACAAAATGGCAATCTGCATACCTGGCCTTAAATAAATCACCCGTGGTTGGCTCGAGGTATTTTATAATTGAGGGAGAATCATATCCAACATATATTCCCATCCTTCTCTGAGCTCCCATCTTTGTTCTTTGTGGTGGAGCTATTGGATAATAAACAGCACATCCAAAAGTCTTAAGATGGGAGATGTCTGGCTCTCGACCCATGAGGAGTTGGGATGGTGAATATCTATGTTCACTAGATGGTCTGATGCGTATTAATTCCGCAGCATGCAATACTGCATGTCCCCAGGCTGTGACTGGAAGATTACTTTTCATGAGTAAAGGTCTAGCAATCATCTGAATCCTTTTGATAAAGGACTCGGCTAGGCCGTTCTGTGTATGGACATGTGCCACAGAGTGTTCAACTGTCACCCCCATGGACATACAGTACTCATAAAAGGCTTGGGAAGTGAATTCACCAGCATTATCAAGACGTATAGTCTTCAAAGGAAAGTCTGGAAAGTGTGCTTTCAATCTGATGATTTGAGCAAGAAGTCTAGCTAAGGCTAGATTCCGTGTGGATAATAGGCACACATGGGACCATCTTGTGGACGCATCAATGAGTACCATGAAGTACCTAAACGTCCCACTTGGTGGGTGTATTGGTCCACAGATGTCACCTTGTATTCTTTCCAGAAAACCTATGGTTTCCTTTGTCACTTTGACTGGTGATGGTCGGACTTGGAGTTTTCCTTGTGCACAAGGTACACATGTATGGATCTTAGGAACAACTCGTCTACCTTTAAGGTTATGACCATTAGAATTTAGAATAAGTCTACGCATCATAGATGTTCCTGGATGCCCTAGCCGGTCGTGCCACAAAGCAAAGTTCTCCTTGAACTCTTTGCTTATTGTTATAGCATTGGCTTCGACCGCACTGATCTGAGCATGGTAAAGACCAGTGGATACAGCTGGTATCATTTCCAAGACCTTCTTATGGTCTTGGTCGAGCTCAAAGATGTTTAAGAACTCTTTGGCTCCTTCTCCACTCGTTTGAATATGAAGACCATTCTTGCGAATGTCTTTAAAGCTCAACAGGCTTCTTTTAGAGTTTGGAGAATACAATGCTTCATCTATTTCTAGATGTGTCCCATTTGGTAACAAGACATAAGCTTGGCCGTGGCCTTTGATTAGTGATGATACACCAGCTATTGTGCTCACATTGGCATCTTTCAATGTTAGATTAACAAAGAATTTCTTATCTTTAAGAATCGTGTGGCTTGTCCCACTATCAACCACAAGTGTGTCCATACTTCCTTTCATTCTAGACAATAAAAATATAATCTGAATCATTCATATTATTATTGAAAATGAAAGTAAACATAGTTTATTCTTAAAATAAAACATAGAATGCAAAAGCACTTAAAAAAAAATTCTCAAAGCCTAAAAATACCAAAAGCATTCAAACACAAATCGTTTGATGCATCACATTATTCGACTGGATCATCATTCAGCATAGTGAGTATGTCTGAAGTCTCAAAGTCCATGAGGTCGTCCTTGTCATGATCAAAATCGTCCTCACCATCCTTGTACACCATGTGTGCTTCCGGATTCTTGCCCTTAAGACTCTCTTGATAGAGGTCGACCAGATGCTTGGCTGTGCGGCAATTCTTTGCCCAATGATTCATCATTCCGCATCTATGGCAAGGTGAGCTTGCAGGATTTTGTGGCTTCGAAGAAGTCCCATTGCCTCTGCCTTTACCTTGTCCATTATTGGACTGGTTTGGACGGTCATAAGGGGTGCTACGCCCTTTGCTGTTGCCACCTTGTCCACGTCCTCGCCCATGACCTTTACGGCCACGTCCTCTTCCATATGAGGATCCGCGGCCCTTATGGTCATACCGGACATGGTTGGCTTCAGCACCATCATTAGGCTCATTTGAGGTATGATTTGCCTCAGGGACAGGCTTAGATCCAGGTGGTCTAAGCTCACTGTTCTTCAAGAGCAGCTCGTTGTTCTGTTCTGCAAGCAATAGACATGAGATGAGCTCACTATAGGTCTTAAAACCTTTCTGTCTGTATTGTTGCTGAAGCAACATATTGCTTGAGGACATTGTCTGGAAAGTCTTTTCCAACAACTGCTTATCAGTTACAGTCTCGCCACATAGCCTCAGTTTTGAGACTATCTTAAATAAGGCTGAGTTGTACTCATTCACAGATTTAAAGTCTTGAATCCTGAGATGAATCCACTCATAAGTGGCACCCGGAAGAATCAAGGTCTTCTGGTGATCATATCTCATCTGAAGCTCTTTCCATAACTCATATGGATCACTCACTGTGAGGTATTGAGCTTTCAAACTCTCCTCAATGTGATGACGGATGATCATGAGGGTCTGAGAGTTCTCTTTCTTAGTAGCTTCGTTCTGAGGAACGATGCAATGCTCTAGGCCTTTGGCTCCAAGAGAAATCTCAACATCTAGTGCCCATTGTAGGTAATTGTCACCCCTCACACTTAGAGGTGCAAAATCCAAATTTGCGATTTTGGCCATCTGAAACAAAGATCAGAGTGTTTTAGGTCTTTAGAAAATTTTATTTTCTTATAATTCATCCATCAACTTGGTTTAAAATAAGATGGATGAGAGCATGGTCTTGGTCGTACCTAGGGTACACTTCATTGATTCATGCAGCCTGTGGGCTAGCTGTACCGGAAGGTACTTCGTCGACCAATACGGCCTGTGGTCTAGTCGTACCGGAAGGTACACATCATCGACCATGGTCTATCATTGACCTTATTGTCTAGCCATACTAAGTAGTATGGATCATTGACTAAAAATTCAAGATCTAACCACACAATGGTGTGGATCATTGATCAAAAATGTGGAAACATAAGACTAATTTTGTTTTAGACATATAGCGTATCATCCTTTAATAAGGGGTATCACTTGTTGTCTTATACAAAATGAAAGTCATGTTATCACATGCTTAAAAAAAATTTCTTATGATTTAAATTTCCTTTTAATCTGATATTAACTTTAAGGATTAGATTTTAAAGATTTAAATCAGATTTTAAGTTTTGGTTAAACATAGACTTTATGTTTTGATTTAGACATATAGCGTGTCATCCTTAGAAGGGGTATCGCTTGTTGTCTATTACAAAACTAAAGTTATGAGGGATTTTAGGGTTTTGAGATCCGAAATTTTAGGGTTTAGGTTTAGAATTTCGGATCTGATCAAATATGATCTAATAGAGTTTATAAGATTTTATAAAATCGATTTATATGTTTTTAAACAAGAACTGGATCAACTTTTAAAATCGGATTCAAAAATAAGAAAGATGAAACCGAAAATAAACTTGAGTTGCAAGTAAAAATTAGGGTTTTGAGATCTAACCTTTTACTTTGCCGATTATTCTCCTTGGTTCCTTTCTTAGAAACCTTAATCAATCAAACAAAGAAAAGGATTCAAAGTATGATTAGTTTAAGATCTAAGAAACAACTGAATGTAAAAGATCTTAGAGAGAGAAGTGGTTGGCGGCGGCTAGAGTTTATGATGGTCTCCGAGTTGGTTGATCTTGAGCAAGATCGTGCTGATAACGTGTTCTAATCCTAGTGTTCTTGCTTAAGAACTAATCGAACCAAAGAGAGAGAGAGAGAGATCGGATGCTTTGTTTGTGAAAGAATGAGATGTATTATTCCATGAGTAATGAGATCCTTATATAGGATTACATAGCTTGTAAACCAAGTCTAATAACTTGGAGTAGGGAACAAGTAAATCTAGAACATTCCATACTAGACATCACACAATATTCATAACACATATGAATTTAATTCACGATATCCTAGTTGAAACTCGCTGTCACAGACGTACCACACCCAAATCACCAACTACAAATTGCTTTATCGAAGGTCTGGAGCCAATGTGGGGGCAATATACTATACACAGTAAAACTTTATAAATTAATAATGTTGAAACTATGGTATTTTATTAATTTATACAGTTATTAATTCACAAAAAAATCTCTAATTTTCTTTAAATTTTTGAATATTTTATTTATAAAATAAGAAATATTTTATGTATAAAATAAGAAAATAGTTGATTTTATAGAATATAATTTAATTAAATTTTAAAAATTTTACTTTTATATTGTTTTATTATAATATTTGGTATATATTTTTATGTTTCATAGAATTTAAATGTGGTTTTAGATATAATTTTACTAAATATTATTAAAATATATTGAATTTTAAAGAAAAATAGAAATAATTTTATTATAAATATAAAACTTACTCTGTAATGTTTAGTTTATACTTATATAAAATGTATATGTAGATAGATTATTAATTTAAGGTCTTAGCGACATCATATATTTACATAGGATTTTCTTAAAAATATTATCTTATTATTTTATGGTTTTGTGATTATTTTGAATCGATCTAATTGGAGAAGAAATTTTTTATTTATAGTATTTATTTATCGAGTTTCTGGTGAACAAAAGAGCAATATTCTGGCTTAAGATTTTTCATTTTTAAGGTTAAAAAGAACTGGCCCGAAAATGATATAAACAAGACAAACAGTCGGCCCAAACCGACCCATCAATAGGAGTTATCGCGCAGCTAAGGTCACATTAACTTTTGGCTTAAGAAAAGAGGGAAAGACAGAACAGAACAAAACCAAACCATTCCTCGACGACCAGAGCAAAAATAAAATCATTCTCTGATCTCTTTCTTCATATGTTCCTGTCGTCATTTTTCTAATCCGATAAGTCTTTTCAGATAGATTTCAAGAGAAAGAAAGAAAGGAAGATGGATGACGTTAAAGATAAGCTAAAAGGATTCATGAAGAAAGTCAATCTCTCTTCTTCCTCCGGCAAATTCAAAGGCTCTGGTCGAGTTCTCGGATCTTCTTCTTCTTCTTCTTCCTCTGCACCCGTTAACCCGATTCAAAACCGGTTTAACCCTCCTCAATCTTCAAATCCGAATCCGACTCCCAGACCTTCCTCTTCTCCTTCTCCATCAGCTGCTCCGTTGCCTGAGAAACCCGTATCTTCCGGGTCACCGAAAAAACAGGATCCTGATCCGGTTCGTGCTCCTCCTCCACAAGACGGGTTCGACCCTTACGGAGCGTTCATCACTTCTTCCAACAGATCTCAAAACGGATACTCTCTCAACATGTTCGAGTGTCCGATCTGCGGCAACCCTTTCAAAACAGAGGAGGAAGTCTCCGTCCACGTGGAGAGCTGTCTCGGTGACACCACCACCACCAACGAAGACGAGCCTGCATCGGAGAAGTCCTCCGAGATGGAGAAGCTTGTGGTTGTGTATCTCTCCGGGAAACCGACGGAGAGTTCGGTTGATGTTTTGCTTAGGTTGTTTAAGAACATAGTGAAAGAGCCTGAGAACGGTAAGTTTAGGAGGGTTAGGATGAGTAATGCTAAGATTAAGGAAGCGATCGGTGATGTTGCGGGAGGCGTTGAGCTTCTCGAGCTTGTTGGGTTTGAATTGAAAGAGGAAAATGACGAGATTTGGGCGGTTATGGATGTTCCCGGAGGAGACCGAACTCAATTGATCAGTGAAGTTGTCGGAATGTTGGAAAAAAGAAAGATTGAAATTAATAGAAGTGATGAGGTTCAAGTGGAACCAGTGGCTCCGAAGAAGATCGATAGAGAGGTAAAAAAAAGTTGTTTGCTTTTTATGACAGAACCTGTTTTAGTTTTTTTGACTATCTTGTTCTTTTTTTTTTTTTGTGTGTTGTGGATTAGATTCGTGTCTTCTTCTCGGTTGCTGAGAACGTAGCGTCGAGAATAGAGGTGCCTGATTCGTTCTATAGCCTCTCTGCGGATGAGATCAAAAGAGAAGCGGATCTGAGGAGGAAAAAGATTGCGGAATCGCAGCTTTTGATCCCGAGATCGTACAAGGAGAAACAAGCGAAAGCAGCTAGAAAGAGATACAAAAGGAGTATGATTAGAGTTCAGTTTCCAGACGGTGTTGTGCTTCAAGGTGTGTTTGCTCCTTGGGAACCAACCATTGCTCTCTATGAGGTTAATAATACTAACTGAATCTTTTTTTCTCTCGAATTAAGACAAAAGTTCTGAAATTTGTGTTTTTTTAATTTTGTTTCTTTTACAGTTTGTGAGCTCTGCTTTGAAAGAGCCAAGTTTGCAGTTCGAGCTTTTGGATCCTGTCTTGGTTAAACGGCGTGTGATTCCGCATACTCCAGCTCCGGGACAGAAACCAAGAACCTTGGAGGATGAAGAGCTTGTTCCTTCAGCGCTAATCAAGTTTAGACCGATTGAGACCGACTCTCTCGTCTACACTGGTCTATGCAATGAACTCCTGGAGATCAGTGAACCACTCACATGATCATTCCGAGTTCCACAGAAAATTTGGCATCAAACGGTTTAAGTTTCTCTATTTTATGTTGTGGTTGGTTGATTATTCTCTGTTTGCGATTCGGACATATTATAGGATTTTATGGAAAATGAATTGTGTAATCTGCACAATAGTTAGAATCAAAATTTGAAGATTCATCATATCTCAAAACAATACATGAAGTTACTAACTTCATGTCTATAACTCAACAACCCATTTTAGAAAACTTGCCCAAGTCCTACTATGGCTGACAAAACAAAAGATCTGGAATTTGCATGGTTACTTAAGTAACAAGTAGCAACACCAACAACTAAACATTCCAACACAGTTTACTACTTAAGCTGCAGTTAGGAGTTCTCCTGTGGTAACAAGCTTGGCTTTCGAAGGATAACTGTTTTTAATTGATATTCCAGATGTTCAATTGCGCTTGTTCCCGTCCTGTAGTTACAAGCTTGGCATACACATAAAATTAGCATCTTAGCCAAGCAAAAATTTCAACTAAAAAAATTGATGGGCTCACTCGGAAGTAAAACCCTCCAAAAATAGGTGTATGCCACTTAGCATGGAGAACACACGGTATTCTTTAGTAAAAGGCGAAAGAATAGTTCGCATTGTGTTCACCACATGGCTGCGTGACTTATAATTCGAAGAGAGAGCCTGTATTTATAACACAACAACTGCTAATCACTCGAAGTCTTCCGATGTGGGAACCAAAATGGCCTTACATATTTTAAACTCATTATGGGCTTTGATGGGCTTCTAATAAGGATTAGACAAGGTTTCAGGAGATGATATATGAGTTGTGTATCAGATGGCATAAGCAGTTGAGTGTCTCACATGTAGTTATGTTGTCTATCCTTATTCCTATCAGTTAGAAGTTTCCCCTTGGTGAGTTGATCACGACTCCCTAATTATAGACACTGCCACTAGCATGAACAATGAATATATGTCGTGTTGTGCTGTAATTTGGTAAAAACACAGCAAAATTACTTGCTTACAACACTGTTAAAATTATTATGAAGCTATTCTGTCAAAATAGTGCCACAGTAGGGTTAAACGATCCGCTTTTGATTCCTGTTATTGGAGGGAAACAAAGAGGTCTAGAAATGAACAATGTCTTTGATATCATTGTTTTTTTGTCATCAAAATAAAGACTCAACTAAGACTCTATAAACCATTATGGTAATTTTGTATTCATATGAACTAGGAATCAAAATTCGAAGATTCATCATATCTAAAAGCTTGCTCTTCTACTAGGACAATACATGACGTTAGTAACTTCATGTTTATTACTCAACAACCCATTTTAGAAAACTTGTGCAAGTCCTACTATGGCTGACAAAACAAAGAATCTGGAATTTGCATGGTTTAAGTAACAAGGAGCAACACCAAGAACTAAAAAATTCCGACACAGTTTACACTTTTGCTGCAATTAGGATAAAACCATTGAAGATTAGTACAAATTAACAGAAATATTCTGATTTAAACGTTTGGCTTTAAGAAATTAAAAACAAACTAAATAATAGTTTTATATTTTATTTATTTGATCTAATCAAATTCATGACGATGTATTCAATTCGAAAAAATATGAAACTCATTAAGACTTGAAATGCCAAGATGATAATAACATAAAAGTAGAAAAATGAGCAACAAGAAAACTGACAAAAGCAACAAAAAAAATTCTAAATAAAAAACTTTTAATACAAACAGGACTCAGGTTTACACGTTGCGTTTGTATTGCCAAGGAAAAAGTTGATAAGAAGGTGCTCCAGGCGTGGCTCTTGTTCGACGTTGATGCATGGTGAAGCGTGTTGTGATGCTGTTGCGCATTCTACTACGCATTCAATGCTTATTACCAGAAGATGGGGAAAGCTTGTGATTTCAAAAGTGTTGCTCCATAACATTCATCACCATATTTTGGAAAGAGATACATTTTGCTCTCTTTCTAGATATGATTTGTGTTGTTCTGATTCTCTATGCAGGCCGAGGATTCTACTTCCTACAAAAGATAAATCAATATTCGAATTAATCAAACTCAAAGAAAATAAAAATTACAAATAGAGAATTGGTTGTTCTTCCTTTATCTTCACTCGTTGTTCTAGTTACTCTCCATGTCCGGCGTTTCTCATGTGTTAATAAACGCCATTAGAGACGAAACCATGTTATGGACAAAGATTGTGGGTGAACCACCGTTGAGTACTTGTATAACCAATGATATTCTATGGGAGTGAAAGGTTAGACGAGAACTCAACGGTGGTACAACAACCACCTTTGTCTATAACAAGTTTTCATCTCTAACTGCCTTTTTGAGCACCAGAGAAACCCTGGACATAGAGAGAAGCTCGGACAAAAAAAACGAAGGTAAGAAGAAGAACAATAGTTAACATCTTTTTAGATATGTCGTATAAAATATCACGTATGTTTGAAGAGAAAAGACAACGTATATGTAGTTATCATATAATTAGCGAAAAAGGAAACAAATATGTCAAAAGTAAAAAAATAAGGATTTCAGGGAAAGGAACTTAATGTGAGTAATAAAATGTGCAGTTATTACTGAGATTTTATATAGAACTATTCTTTAGGAAAGTTAGATTTCTTATTACACAATCGACTACTGGAAATACAATTCCAATGAAACCGACAGAAATACGGAGATTCAATGGAGATTCGGCTACCGTTCTTTATTTTGCGATCGTTGGATGGTATTACGTTAGATAAACATTTGGTCACGCCGCAGCAGTTAATAAACACCATTTCCATTCAAATTTCTACAAAGTTTTTAAGTTTCTTCTTTTGACATCAAACTTTTTGTCTTGTTGTCGACTACAAAAGAAAATTTTAACATCGTCATAGAATGTTATAATGGCACGGAAACGTCTATTTACGTGGAACTGAATCCAATCTTTCAAATTACTGCAAACATTTATATAGTGTCAAGGTTACATCTATCTATACTATTAAAACAGGATCTTATTGGATTTTATACTAAAAATACCCATTTCTTTAATAAAATTGCATATTTTATTAAAAAGCAATCAAGTAATATTAATAACATATCTATATTGGGTCACTTCTTTTAAATCCAGCCTATTACCCACATCATTTCTTTTGGGCCATTTGGGCCGATTAACAAATCAAATTCAATTTTTATTTTTTTCGGATCAGGTTTGAGTCAGATCTTTCCGGGTCCGGGTAGGTTCGGTTCTCATGCATAAGAACCTAAAAATAACCAAATAACCAAAATATCTAAAATGGATTCGGTTATTTATACTCAGAGTAACTAAAGTATTCGATTCGGTTCAAATTTTTGTATCCAAATTACTCAAAAGTAACCAAAAATATTCATTCTATACAATTTTTTGGGTAAACTTTTATCCAAACTATCATATATTATCCAAAAATACTCAAAAGTACTAAAAATGACTACTATAGTTAACTTATGATATTAATTTAAAATATTAAAATAATTATAAATATAATTATAACATATATTTTTAGATATATATTCACATTTCAGGTATCTTCGGGTACTCATTTGGTTTTCGGTTCGCATCGGGTTCGGATCGGGTTCGGATCGGTTCTTCGGATATAGCAATTTAGAATTCATTCGGATATTTACCCCGAGTCTGATCGGGTTCGGGACCCTGATTTTTGGGTCGATTTTGGGTTGGTTCTTCGGGTCCGGATATTGTGATCAGGCCTATATTCATTTAAAATGAAACACGATAAAGAAAGATAAAAAAACTTAAATCTTTTATAAAAAAAACAAATATATGAAAATATGATATTTATTAAATATTTGTCAATTTAAGAAAAAAAGATAAAGCAAAATAAATCCGCGCTTTAAAAGCGCGGGTCAAAATCTAGTATCCATATTAATTGATGATAAGTTACGTATTTTCGGTAGAAAAACAATCAGACGTAAAGAAATCATTTTTTCCTAGTCATTATCAACTTTCGTCCTATGTAGTTGATCAAGTTATGTACAATGTTGCCATAAAAGCCTCAAAAAAATTGTATTCGAATGTATCAAATTCTTCTCTTTTGTTTAGAATTTCTCAACATTTAGCAGTCCTAAAAGCTTAAAAGCAATCAGATACTTGGAAACAACACTTCATTCAGCAATCAGATATTGTAGCAATTTTGAAACAAACATCTCTCCAATTGTGTTTCTTCATTTTAACATGTTACTTGCAACGCTTGAGTGAAAAAAAAAAGAGTTCACTAAAAGGTTTATATCCATTCAATCTTATTATTTTCATTGAGGTCTGTAATTGTTTTATATGTTGAACACTTGTTTATTTTCTATTTATTACACAACGAATGTCTTTGGATTTTACACAATCCAAGTTTTCATGTAAGAACATAAACACAAAGTGCAGAGAACAACAAATGTTTTTAGATATGAAAGTCCATATCTTCTTATTGGCTTAGTAACAAGCTTCGCTTTAAAACGACAAGTGTTTTTAGAATTGATACTCGAGGGGTTCACTTGCGCTTGTTCCTGTCACGTAGTGACAGGCTTGGCATACAAACATAGCCGAATCTGTCGCTGTGTTCTCTTGTCGCAGGCTGCTGTGACATGTGCAGTAGGGTTTGTTGCAGAACCTGCACTTTGGAAGCGCTTGGCAACATCCAAGACACAAAACCTCTCCCCCACACGCTGCTTCTTCAGCCTCATTGTCTGGTCCGAGACACACTGCACACTCCATGCATCTAGTGACGCAATACCAGCATCCCCTGCACTCCCGTTCGTTGCTTCCCTCACGTTTCTTCAACCAAAGGTGAACATTGATGTTAGTTTTAGAGTCTCTAAATCGTTTCTATATTTGTGACAATCTTAATTCCACTTACACATGATTCTCTTGAGCAAGGAGGAATCATCCTGACTTGGTCGCATTGGGGACACACCTCGAGGTCGATTGCTCCCTCTTGAGGAAGGTAAGTCGAAAGTGCTGAGAGATGGTCATTAGTGAATCCAGGGACGCCATTGATGTGAAGTGTCTCCAACTTATGATTGTTCTTCATCAAGCTTTCAACACATGCAATGATTACTTCTGGAGCGAACTCCGTGCATCCCGTCACAATCAACTGAGAAAAAAAAAAGAAAAATCATTCCACTAGAACAAACCGTAAAAAAAACCCTAATTTCGTGATGACCAAGTTACCTTTTTAATCAAAGGGTTTGCGTCAACCACACGGCGAAGCCCTTGGTTGGTGACTCCACTACATTTTCGGAGAATCAACGTGTTCAACTTTCCCGCGGATTTTGAAGTGAACTCCCATAGAATATCGTCGGTTAGACGAGAACTCAAGGGTTGTTCAACAACCACCTTTTCCCACAAAAGGGTTTGTTCTCTAATGGCGTTTCTAAACGCCGGAGTAACGCCGGACATGGATAGGAGCTCGTACAATGAGTGAAGATAGGGAAATACAACCATTAGCATCTTGTGCACCAATTCTGGTCGCCATTGTTCTTTCTCCTCTGACCTCATGTTATCGGCGGTTGACAGTTTCTGAACACCCTTCGTGTTTTTTTATTATTTTTGAACACGCTGCTTCTTCAAGGTCACATACACATGATTCCTCTATTTATAGTTTTGTTTTCTCTTATCCTTTGAAAAGTGAATCATCGCGACTGTTCATACCAAAAAGTGTGTCGCAAAAAACTATTGAGCCCAAGCTCTTCATGGGAATTAGAATACGTTGGGCCTAAAGCCCATATAAAATCCTTATAACTGAATCACAACCGACGAACGGAATGATAAACGATCGCAAGAATGGCATCGACGAATGACTAGTAGGCTAACAAAAATTTCAACTGAAGTTGTTGGGCACACTCAAGCAAGACCCTCTAAAAATGGGCGTATGCCACTTAGCATGGAAAACACACGGTAATCTTTAGTAAAAGGAGAAAAATAAGTTCGTTTTATGTTCACCGCATGGCTACGGGACTTAAGCCATGTTCGTTTGGTTGCCGTCGGTTTCAGCGTCAGTGTCGGCGTCGGTATCGGCGTCAGCGGCTGCGTCAAATTCGTTTATCTGATGTTCGTTTGGTTGCCGCCGACGCTGATGCCGACGCCGACACCGACACTGATTATTGTTCGTTTCGAAGACGCAAGAAATTGACGCAGCCGCATGACGCTGTTTTGGGTTATTCGTTTGATCGACGCTGCGACTATTTTCATTTATTCATATTTTATTTTTAAAAATTTGTAAAATTGTATTTTAAATAAATAAAATGTAGTTTAAATATGTTTACATCCATAAGAATATTATATTTAATTGGTAATAAATTTTTGGTCAAATATTAAAATATAAAAATATTTGATGTCATAAATCATAAGCTAAATAAAAATAAAAATAATACATCAAAATATTACATTTAATTTTCAAAATTATCATTTCAAACAAATAAGGCAAATATGTTTCAAAAAAATAAACTAATCCCACTGATCATTTATAAATATTTATAAATTATTTATAAAAATTTATAAACTCAACTCTACTTCTACGTACTATAATTTTTAAACAATAATCACCAAATTATAAATTTAAATATTAAAATATTTTTAACTAACTGTATTTTGAAAATTAGTATTTACTTTTTTTATTTCAAACAACTTCTCATAGAACTTTAGTTAAACATCAAATAATATAATACATTTTTGCCAAAAATACCACATTTAAAATTGATAATATGAAATATATTATATTATTCCAACTACAGTTGTTTTCATTTTTTTAACATTGGATGCATCATCATATAATTTTTATTTATATTACAAATGATGATAAATTATAACATAAATGATATTAATAGATAAAACTTTCTCCATAACACTAAATAGTTTTGCTTATGATGGACATGCTCTACATAGCATACGACGCCAACGAATAGCTCTACTGGCTACATTTTAAAACACTCGTATAAGTTTGCATCATGTAATCTGTTATAAAAATTTATAAACTGAACTCTACTTCTACGTATTATTTATAATTTATAAATGATTGTGTTCTTTGGAGACATTCATAACTGTATACAATTTCTAGGATATTACATCTTTCAAACATTAAATTTATCGCTGATGAATACATAACTATTTGTTGGCAATTTGGCATGCATGTGGAGGGAGACATGAGAGTGTGAAAATATAATCCATCATATAACGTTACAAACGAATAAACTAAATCTCAGGTCCTGCAATAATATAACTTTCAAGTGAAAAAAAAAAGAGCAGAATATTTGTAGCAAATATAACATTCAAGGAAGTCGATTCGAAAGTATGGCTCTAGTAGAGGTGTTCTTATACACAAATGAACGAAGAGGCCATGTACTCTTTTCAAATTTCTTTAGAACAAAGTTTAAAACTTAGTGAAAACAAACTCTTATTCAACAAAATTAAAGTGCTTTAAGATGAAAACCAGAACTAAACAAGAAGCAACCACAACTTACTAAACAAAAAACAAGCATAAAAGGAAAAGCTCTTACAATAGAGTGAGCGACAAAGCTTTTGGAGACCTTGAGACAAAGCACAGAACACACTTCTTTGCCGCAAGTACTTGTGAGCCTACAAAAAAAGACAGAGAGAGGGAGACAGACACTGAGTGAGTTTCGGTTTGGTTTAAAGAAAAAGCCATGAACTGTGGAAGATGATAACAAGAGGAAATAGAAAAGTCATGAAAAGTCTGATACTTTGTATTCAACACAACCGCAAACACAAACACAAGTAGATGTACACAAATGAAACCCACAAAGCTAGAGAAACCTATGTTACAAGGATAAAAAACACAGCACATGTAACTCAAAGAGGAACTTACGAGAGAGTGAAAGACAGACAAAGCTTAGGAGAGCTTGAGACACACAGACAGAGCCGGAGATGCTATGGAGAAGCCTGAGAGAGCCTGAGATAAAGTAAACACACAACATATTTTATTCTCAGTTTCAGAATAAATCACAAAACAAAAAAAAAAGAACTAATGATGCAGTTGCGTTGAAGTTAAACTGATAAGACATAACATAGTTAGATTGGTTGAACAACAATGGCATCACTAAAATTATCTATAGATTCAGACAAAACAGAACGAAAAAAAAAGAGCAAACTTTGAGAATTTGAAGGAAACTTACAAGCAATCGTCGTCAATAGTGAAGATGTACTTCTTCTTAGACACCATATAACTGAAGCAGCGACAAGCAGAGTACTTGAAGGAGATGCACGAAGCTTGATGGAGAGAGGGTCGAGATGTGGAGAGCCTGAGACAAAGCAAGCACACAACACATTCATCAACATGATCTGTAATAAAAACCTAAAACACAGAAAAACCCATATACACAGACACATCAACACGCAGAGATGGAAGAGAGTTTCACCTGGGTTTGAGATCGAGAGAGAGAGAGCTCTGGAGATGGTGTGAGAGACGAGACGAAGCTTGAAGAAGAGAAAGCTCAAAGGAGAAGAGAAGAGAGCGGCGTCGATGGAGAAGAAGAAGCGTCAATAGATTTATGTGATGGCAAATCTTTTGTAAATATTAAATTAGGTTAGGGGTAAAATTGTAATTGCAGTAAATAGACGCGGATTTACGTCGCCGACGTCGGATTTTATGGCGTCAGACCTGCTGCGTTCGACCGCAGACGCAGACGCCGGTATCCGCGTCAATGAAACGAACAAGCGTCTAAAGAAAACATTGACGCAGTCGCAGCCGCAGATACGTGCGGCGACCAAACGAACAGCGCTTTATATAAAAAGAAGAGAGAGCCTCCATTTATAGCACAACTCCTAGTGCAATTACTCCAGGTTTATTTTCCTATAAAGCAGGCACGGCACTGCTTACAGATCTGGAGTAATTTTTTTTTTAAGTTACAAAAATTACTCCATGTCTGTAAGCAGTGTCATGCCTGCTTTATAGGAAAATAAACTTTCGCAAGGCATCATTTTCTCAAAATGCATTAAATCAAGCATTAGTTGTGTCATGATATACAATATTTATTAATTTTTATATACTGTGTAATCTAGAGGTTTCCATAGCTAGAGGTTTGTAAGTAATCAATATTGTATTCTCGTATTTTGGTGGTTATGATCACTTCTAAGTATAATATATTATTTTCAATATTTTCTCAAATTTGTAGTTATATTTATTGTATAATTTTCAAGTCTGTATAGTAATGTATTTATCTTCGTTTGAATATATCAATTAAAAACATGAATCACTTTATTAATTATATATATAATATGAAGGTCATTTAAAAGGTAGTTTTTTTGAAAATTTATCTATGACTTTTCTAGGATGAATGTAAAAAATTTATATTTTAGAATTATTTTTGCTAATTTAGTTCTTTAGTTGTTTGTTATATATAGAGATTGTTTTTTGTCAACAAAGGATATTATATATGCTCGCACGACTACGTAATATCAAAATGGCTTTTCGTATTTGCAACTCTTTGTGGGCTTTGATGGGTGGGTCTCTACTCTCTAGTAAGAGGAATCGACAAGGTTTCAAAGAGACAATCTATGAGTTGTGTATCATACACAGGAATCATCTCCCATTCTATTAAAATACATAGATCTATCATCAACCAATTTGGATATTTAACCTCTCTCTCCACATCATTTGCTCGCAGTAATTTGTTTTGTCCTACATAAATAGACGGCGCCGTTACAATTTTCTATGAAAATGTTAGAAAAATTTACGCCACAGGACAGTTTCATGTTTTTAATTACAAGATAAAGCAGTTTATACTACTAGAGTAGTTTTTACTAACTAATCCTACTTTTCACTTAAAATCTAACTAAATGAATTTGTAACTAAAGACAATATACTAACTTTTTCTTTCTTTCTCACGAGACTAAACCACAACCACAATAAAGTGGTGGGCCATTTTATTCTTTTATCTTCTTTTTCCTCTTAAGCTTTGCATTTCTTTTTGTAAAATGAAATTTGCTTAGAAAATTCAAATCTGATTCTTAAATTTTTTTTTCTCAATTTTCTTTTATGAAATCGTTTTCTCCATTGCTCGATCTATCTTTTGAAATCCGTGAAGGTGCATCTCCGAGGTTGGTGTACACTTATTTAATGTACACATGTTATTTTGTGTACGTTTTTGACATATACACGTGTACATTCAAAATGAACAAATATATGTGATTAAGTTGTGGACTCCAGTGTACATGTGGACTCCAGTGTACATGTGGACATGTATCGAACTCAAGTGTACATGTGGACATCAAACTCTGATGTACATGTGAATATTGAATTTTGGTGTACATGTGGATAGTGTACTCCGGTGCTTTGAGATGAATTGTGTTGTACATGTATATACCTTGATACATGTATAGCTTCATACATGTAAATACCTTGATACATATTTAAATAAGCGTCAGTAGTGACTAGAAGGTGTGTACACACCAATCGTGCAACTCCAAACAATCTTACAATCTTGAAGAACCCGAGAAACTGTCCATGTGTACACATGATTATTGTACACCAACAATATATGTTTGCTACAACATTATGTACACTGCACTATTTTTACTATTCATTACAACTTTGGTATTTACATCTACTACTATAGCCACTTTCATATTTGAAGTTATCTTTTTAGATATATCAAGCTATATCTCTGATGGTGAGGCGATATCAACAACATGATTTATTCAAGCTTCAACCATGGCGTTGATCTCTTCTTTCTTGTACACCAAAATATATCAGTGTCCCTTCGTGATAGTGGAAGTCATTTGACATAAAAACGTATCAATGCTCATTCATGAAAGTGAAAATCATTTGACACCAGTTTTCAGTATCCATCTTTCACTTTTTCATTTTAATTTAATACATTGTTTTTAGGTTGTTCTATTCGTGAAAGTAGACACTAAAATGTATCAAAGCTGTTTAATTGAATATGCTTAAGTTTATGGTTTGGACTTATCAGTGAGACACGATTCAAATATACATGTACACTAAAAATATATAGTATTGTACATGTATACATCAAATATTCTACAAATGTACATCCATAATCGTACGTCACATAGACACCATCAAAAATATATCAACACCTATGCTATCAAGATCTAAAATAAGTTTCATTCACGACAACGAGAATCTTTTTTATTCACATAAACCACGCTTCCTTGTCCTTATACCTACAAAGACAAATCTCTTCGTAACATATGCATGCATATACTAACATTATGTACACATCCACGTGGTCACCCAATATACTTGTGTACACGAAAAAATGTGTATACACAAAACACAAAAGCAATACTCGTGTACACGAACAAATGTACATACACAAAACAAAAAAGCAATACAAAATTTGTTTACTTAGAAATGTATACATGCAGGTTTTATAAAATGTACATACACAAAATATAAAAGCACGTGTACATGTAGATTTTATAAAAAAAGGAACATAGACTTTGTATAATCATTTTGTTTCAGTGTCCACGAACTTAGGTTGTACACATATACATTAAATTTGTTGTCCATAATTATAATTTTTTAATGAGTGGCAATCTTGTAATTATTTCATCTTTTTGTTCTAGGGTTTTCTGGATTTCCTGCAAATATATCTCAGAGCCGCCATTAATTTTTATCATGCAATATTCATTATATTTTTTGTTCAGAAGGAGTAGACACGAAGATTTTACGATAGATCTGGGTTTCTGTTCAGGTGACGACTGCTTCTTCTTCATCTTCATTCTTTTTAACCATTAAAACCATTGTAACCATTGTAACAGAGAGAGAGAGAGAGAGAGAGAGAGAGAGAGAGAGAGAGAGAGAGAGAGAGAGAGAGAGAGAGAGAGAGAGAGAGAGAGAGAGAGAGAGAGAGAGAGAGAGAGAGAGAGAGAGGCTGTTTCTGTATTACAGAAAAGAAGAAAAAATAAAATTAAAAAATATAGGACCCATTTAGTTTAAAAAATGCACGTAGTTAGGAAATAGTTAGCTTGTAGTTATAGAAAACTACCTTAGGAATCATAACTGTTCTATATTGTAATAAATAACTTAAAACTGTCCTAGAATGAAAATAACTCAAAATGTTAACACTTCCATATGTAGTCGACAACAAACGTAGACAACACGAGTTAAAGATTCGATGCCTAAAAGAGAGGAACAGACTTTGGAGAAATTTGGAAGATGGATGGTGTTTAACTGTTGCGTGCCTGAACATTTTCTTAACGTAATACTTTTGGCATGGCAGATAAAAACACCATCCCACGATCGCATAATAAAGAAAGTAGGCAAATCTCCATGGAATCTGGTGGATACCGTTCGATATTTCTCAGTATTTTCATTTGTCAATTGTGTACATCTTTAAATTATAGAAAGAAAATCTAACTTTCCTAAAAAGAATAGTTATATACAAGATCCCAATATTAATTGCTAGAGAATTTTAGCTTAATCAAAATTGCCTTTTATTACATCCACTGATTTAAGCTCTTTTCCGTGAAGTCCTTATTTTGTTTAATTTGACGGATTTGTTTTCCTTTTTAGCTAACCCTGAAAAAACTACATTCAGTGTTACAATATTATGTTTTCTATGACGATATTGTCCACATATCTAAACCTAACTTTATATATACCAGAACATATCTAAAAGTATAGTTTCATGATCTTAAATTATATTTTGCTTGATACGCTACTGGTCGCCTACATAAGCCCCCAACCATTCAACTAAAATCTTTGTCAAAACAAGGGAATAAAAAAAGAAACTGGAAAAGCAGTGAAAATGGTAAGCAAAAATCTTACGGCGGCGTTTCTCCTCTTCACCACCTTTCTCTTCATTTCCGGATCAACCTCAGCCGTTCATTCCTCTCCACGACTTAACGCAACAACCAAAGATCTAGATTTCATCCGAACAAGCTGCAACGTTACTCAATATCCAGACATCTGCTTCAAGTCTCTCGCCGGCTACGCCTCCACCGTTCATGAAAGTCCTGCGAGGCTAACCAAACTCTCAGTCGATGTGGCGATTACAAAAGCTAAATCAACGGTTGAGTTTCTCTCCAAACTCTCTCAGTCCGCACCCGAAGTCAAAGACTGTGTTTCTTACGTAAGAGACGCAATAGACTCAATGAGGGATTGTCTCCCGATACTACGAAACATTAGCCGTGGAGACGATGTAGCAGCAGCACCGGCTCCGTCAGCGGCAGCTCCACCATCCTCGGAGGTGTTTCGTTGGCAGATGGATGATGTGCTGACGTATATGACTGCAGCGACGACGTATGAGGAAACGTGTACGGACGAATATGAAGACGAAGAAGGAAAGGTCAAGACTATTGTTTGTGATCGGGTGAACAAAGAGAAATTGTTTTCTAGTATTGCTCTTTCGCTTGCTAACAGTCTAGCCAACAATGGACCTTCTCCATGAGATTAGATTATGAAGATTTTTATTTTATTGTGGTTCGTCTGATAATTTGTTCTTATATTGTTAAAGGTTTCTTTTGATAAATTAATAAATTACCGGTTTTAGTTATAAAAATTGTCAGGTCTGTGTGTGAAAAATGACTACTTGCTTCTAAAATATAATAGGGTTCAACGTTTTATGCTTCATCAGATCGTCTCTATGTTGGATATATATAAGATAATTAGTAACGCTTAATTAACGAACATATTAAATTTGGGGTTTTGTTCAATCTGATAAGTTCGATGTGGGTTGACACTAAGCAATATGCTATGTGTATATATATATATATACGGTCAAAATTGTAATAAGAAATTTCACAATTTGTAAGTACTACGAAGCTAAGGCCCCATGTTAAGCTCATCAGGTATGCGAACACCTAAAAGTGTAAATTCGAGCGATTCTCTAGCAAGGTAGAGAGAGACCACCGACACCGAGAAAGATAAGTCACCATAGAAAAAAAATAGCAATTCACAATTTGGTACGGCGTAATCGTAGTTCAAAGACAAATTGACGTTAAATCAGTCTTTACTAGCGTTATCATGCATTAACGTTAGACCGTCGTTTGAGTATATACTGCATGTATTCATAGGAATTTGTATATACGAGAGTGTATCTAGAAAGTAAAGTGCATTCGTCCCCATTCATTAGCTTCTAATTTTTTTTTTAATTTAGTAAATTTCGGATGATTGTAAGTATTAAGTGCATCCACATTAAACACATTATTCGATTCCAAATCGCCATCCACTCGTTTAAAGTTCTTTCCATCCTAAAATTACTACATAAATATTATTATATCTTCTTTCTAGAAGTTAATGTCTAGTGACAAATTGTATGGAGTTGTTTCAAGTTGATTGTTGATTTCAAAATATTTTTACTTGTATTACTTAGGCCCATTAGAGGTCCATTAGATAGATTGTCGGCCCTCTCTTCAAAGTTTTTGTTTCTTTTATATAAGGGGAAGACTAAAATCATTAATCAAACCGCGAATAAATTGTTCATTACTCTCACATAAACCCCAATGGGGGAGATCAAAATATGTTTGAAAAACTCTAGCTCCCGCCTTAAATGGAATAGAACAATTACGAAAATTTTGACACTTGTTAATTTCACACAACATTCACTTGTACCCTCCTTTTTGAACAAGCTTTTCCTGAATCACTCATAATAAAATATTAATTTTTTCAACCAAAGCGTTACTTTAAAAAAAGGGTAAAGAAATACCCGAAATTTATACATCACACCACCACATGCAAACACGAATTACATTCTCTCAGACGACATTTTTTTTTCGCTACTCAACCCCTAAAATTAAAATAACACACAATTAACCATTAAACTCAACTTAGAAAAATACTAATTATTTTAAAAGAACTCTCTTTTTTGTTGCTTAAGCTTCTAATCAAAGCTTATTCGATAATTAGCTCAAGGCTCAACCTCAACAACCAACAGGCACCATCGCAGGCTTCACTTTCGGTGGCCTTCCACGCCCTCGACGCTCACCAGTACTAGCCCGGAGCCGTAGCCTCCGCAGGTTCAACATCGGCTTTAACCGCCTCGGATTCCGTCTTCTGCTTCTTCGGTGGTCCGTCCACGTGGCCTCCCGGAACCCACTCGGTGCTACCACCTTCGCTTCCACCTCCGAAGAAGGATCCTTCGCCTTGGGAGGGACGACCTCTAGGCCTCGGCGAAGTAACGGAAGGAGCTGGTGGTGATGCCGCCACGTGGCTCGAATCTCCCTGTGGTTTCGCCTTCGGAGGACGGCCGCGGCCGCGCTTGGGGGGAGCGTGCGGATCTGGCTTCATGTAGTTGTTCTTCACCATCGCGATCTGGCCGGATTGTTTCATCTGGTTGAGGTGGTAGCTGAGAAGCGTCATGTGAGACGGCGGTAGAGCCGACGGTTTGAGTTGACTCGATGTGCTTCGCGATCGTCGTTTTGTTGCATCCGTTCGCGTCAGCTTGATGCTTCAATCGCCTCCATGATCATCTGATTTCCACAAACAAACAGAATAAATTCAGATCTACGAGATGAAACGGTTAACTATACAATTTCGAGATCTGAACCGGTGCATACCTGAGGATACGGTGGGAGATTGAAGGAGCTCGGCTGCTGCTCCGCCATTGGAGATTGTTGAAGCTCAGAGATCGGTCTCCGTCGTCATGAATTTGCAGGGAGGGAGGGAGTGAGAGAGAGAGAGCAAGGTAGGAGAGAGAGTACTGTTGCTTGAATGGGCGCTGAAGCAATGAGGAGATGTGTGGATTAATTAATAGTGGTTTTCTTTATTATTAAAAATAAATATTGTTTTTGTTCGGAAAGCGGATCCGACGGTTAGGGAGTGAGGGATACGAAAGTTGATCTAACGGCTGCGAGACTGTAAGAATATTATCACGCAGGATTGCTGACATGGATGAAGTTGCGATAAGTGATAGCTTTTGTGAATTTCCCGTTCTCTCCCTGGTTTTGAACTTTACGAAGGATAAACAATTGGGGAATCATTCGGTGATTCGGGTCTTTAAAGTCAGCACGTGTCGATTTTTTACTGGAGACTAAAGAGTTTTAATTCAACCAATAAAATCTCAAGCAGAGCGAAATTTAAGTTTAGACAATAACGGGGAAAAGAAATGAGAAACTGAGGGCCAAGGCCTATTAGAATAAAGGCCCATTGGACTACATTAAATAACAGTTTATAAATAATTTAAATTTTTAATTAAGGGATTTACTCATATATGCATATCCCAGATATAATGTTACTACATGTAATGAACAACAAGAAAAAGGACAGAGATCAAACAAATCAACCATGTTGAGTCTATTACTCACAAACAAAACCCAATGAATAAGATACAAACGTGAAAATACAATCAAAGGAGGCCAGTGCTCCGGAACGGATTATTGTGTTGGTTCACCGCAAAATCACCAAACCCACTGGTATTTGGCTGCTGTGAAACCGGGTTAACCGGAAATCCCCAAAATCACCAAATAGATTATTATTATTATTGGCTGCGGGGTTTGGGAATGCTAGCTGTAGTTGCTGTTGCGGCTGATAAGTTGGCTGATAAGTACCAAATGGGTTGCTGACAGCTGCCTGCAGAGGTGGCGGAGTGCTATTGGATGTTGCAAAAGGATCGTGAACCTCGAATGGGTTGGGAGCTGGTGCACCGTAGACTGGGCGTTGGGAGGCTATGTAGGCTCCATCGTCGTATAGATTGTTCAGTGTGAGCGTGTCTAAGCCTCCAGCCTACAACATTTTGATGATGCACAAACATTATTAGTTTTTGAAAGGGAACTAACCGGTGCTGACATTTTCTATTTTGTGATCTACTGTTTAAAACATATACAAGGAGAATAATGCTTTACCAATTGCCTATCGGTTGCTGCAGAGATGTCGTTGCTTGGTGTTGTTACCAGGGTCAGCTCCCATCCTGAAGGATCATAACCTGTTTGCTTGACCAAAACGAGGTGTTGGAGGATTAACTGGAAACAGAGACAAAAAAAAAATGAGTCATCTTCTTCCCAGATTGGAAGGAGATTGATGGACATGTAACTAAGGATGGTATAGCAAGAAGCTTACCATCAGTTGGGATTATGGCTAAAGCAAGTGCATTTTGGTCCTCAATCGCTGATGCATCAGGAACAGCAGTGTTCAGACCCTATGTAAAAAATTGAACAAAGAGAACATGAGAGTCGAGAATAGCAATGGGAAGCAAAAGTGAAATCAAGACTCATAAAGCAATAGGTAATAGGGGTTTTCACCAGTAGATCATCTGTATCAATGATGTTCTGAGACTGAGTGTTGGCTGAAGGAGGAGGCGGAGGAGAAAATTCAGTCTCTTCAGATACAAGAACGACATCATCCGAAGACAGTACAACTTCACGTTCTTCATGAGACGGTTCAGTCTCATCGGCAAGGAAGTCCATCATCCGGCCTATAAGCTTAGAAGCTGCATGTAGACAAACTTCATTAGCGCATAAATCTCATAGAGAAAAGTTCAAAATGCCAAAATTCTTAGATCACTCATATGAGAAAATAGTTAGAAGCTGCATGTAGACAACTTCATTAGCATACCAGTGGTACTGGGACATCGACAGCACGCGGTGCTTCTTTAATATATTCTTCCACTGTTGTCAGAAAAGACTGTGGGGGCTGAAGAGCACAAAATAACGTAGTGTGTTAAGTAACAGGTACAAGCAAATAACTATCAAATAAATATAGAAAAAGGTTCATCTGGTACCTTCTCTTAACACATGGAACTGAAAATTCCTAGCGAGTTCCAATCCTTTACAGGCTTCATAAAAATCAGATAGGCTACGAGCCTGAAAAGAGTTACAAAATCTCTCGTTAGAGAAGAAAGTGACTGTCTACTAAAGAAAAGAATAGGCCAACAAACAAACATCACCTGCTGACCGGCACGCTTGTATATTTCAAAGGAAGTGATGGCCTCGTGTTTTGGCATTTCAAAGAACTACAATAAATAAATAAATAAAAAACTGAGAAGGGAGAAAGGAAAATGGTGAATATAATGGCCAAAAAAAAAGCAAAGTAGACCTTCTACCTTGTCAATGAGATTAATGATTCCGTCATTGATAGCACAATAAACTTTAAAACTCTCCTTCAACACCTAACATTCCAAACACAAGGAAGGTAAGAAATTTTCGAGCCTTTACAGAGCAAAACACCAACAACTGTGTCGAAAATGTTAATTATAAGATGAGGGATCAGAATCACGTACCAGAGCGAGTGCATATTGTATCACATGATTGTGGTTAGCAGCGCCTTCTGGCTGAAAGGTACAAGACAGTTCGTTGATCAGCAAATGCAGCCAGAAAAAAATCAACTACACAAACAAAAAAAAAGAAAGAAAAAAAAAAGTACCCTGCAACCGATGAGACGATAGAGAAGCTGCTGCAAAGCAGGCAACTGGACCAAGAGCTCTTCACCATCTAAATCCCTGGTTCTACTGTATCCATGCCAATACATAATATGCAGATGATATAAACAAACCATCGAGGAAAAAAGAAAAAGGTTTCTAAGTGAAAGCAAAAAGTTGATGATACCTTGTCCTGGCCAGGGGTAGCCTTAGGAAGACGTTCAGCCTCTGTATCATATCTAAAAACCCTGAAGCATTCAAGCTGTTCCTCAAGAAACAATGCATAAGTACGAACCCAAGCTGAACAATCCCACGCTGTAACAAAGAAAAAGAATGAGCAATAATTAGCAATCTACGTTTTATAAGATGCTCTTTACACAGTGAATTAAAGACTCACCGATAGGGCTTGAATCATCCTTGAAATTAGAAAGTTGCAGAATCCGACCTCTCTGCGAAAAATTAAGAAGCTCCTCTCGAAACGTAGGGTCTCCTTCCCTTAGAAGCTGGTGAATCACAATCAGTGTTTTCAATGCAACCTGTTGGAAGCAAACATCAAATAGAGAAGCGATCAAAGTTCAAAAACAATCCATATGCCGTTATAACTCAAAAACCCTAAGTATCGTATCAAAGGAGAGAGTACCGTCCAATTTCTAGTTCTATACAAGCGGCGGGAGAGAGAGTGAATACAATAGGCAACATCTGCTCGAGCACGAGTCACTGTTGTTGCCACGAAGATTTCTGCGAAAAGTGTGATACAAATAGAGAAATCAATACACAGATCTACGGAGATGGCGATCTTTAGGAGGACACTCCACGTGATTCGTAGCTTTGACTATGGCAACATCTAAATCCTATAAAATTCCCGGAAAAAGTTAAAAAAGAAAAAACAATCGAATTTATCAGAGAGAGAGTTTGTTACGAAGATTAAAGAGAAAAGAATCGGGAAAGCGCGTACGGCGTAATCGCTGTTGACGCGGACAATGCCGACTTTGGTGGTATCTTTTAGGGCTCCATAAGCTTTAACACCATGACTGAAGCGTTCCCATCGGAAGGAGACTCTTTCAGATCTCTTCACTCTCTCCCCCAGAAGAATCCGTAGATTTATTACGTCTCGATGAGTTTTTTCCGGTAAAGTTCACGAGGATTCACAGAGACTAACGAGAAAGAAAAAAGAAGAGAAAACAAAGTGAAGAAGGGACGCGATATTGGTTGGACTCGTTCCCATTTTTCTTTGTATTTTTTTTTCTATTTCAAAGTCAATTTATTCAGACCGGAAATAGCAGAGAAGTCAAATAATTATTTTGAAATTGCTAATTTATTGAATTTTCTGACCACAAAAATGGAAGGAAGGAGTTTTCTGTTGTTTTTTATTTAATCATTGTTTATTATCTGGCCATTTACAGATTTATTTTTAATTGACATGTAATCAAAGAGAAATTCGATTGGTGGGCAAAGAAAAAGAAAGAAAGAAAGAAAAATACAATTCATAAGTTACGTGTCATAAAGGTCACGCAAAAGCATAACTGATAATGATACAACTCTGAAAGTGCAAATGACCCAACTCATAATTCAAATCGGATCTGCTCCTCTGGATTTTTGTTTTTCTGTCTAACAAAAAAAAATAGCTTAAGAAAGAGACTATGGATGTGAGAGTGAGAAACATTGGTGACTTACCAATTTGTAAAATAGCCAGCTTCATGTTCGAAATTAGGACTCACCAAAGAACATTTGGGTCTTCTTTTCACTGCAACAAATTGTGATTTTCATATCGGTATCGATTGTACCTATATCCGAATGGAAAAAGCGTATCAGGCGTTGTGGATCTATCGGATCAAGTGGATAAAGCGGAACAAGAGTGGTTCCAGTGGATCTAGCAGTGCAAGTGTGGATCAAGTGTATCGAGCGGTTAAAAAATATATTTGAATGGTAAAGGCAGATAGAAGATGGTTCAAATTAATGTATGAATCAATAAAATCTTAAAAGAATAAAATGTCTATTTTATGGAATCACAAAATTTGTTATTTCATAAATCTACTAAATACAACAAATTAGTGTTATTTTATTAAAAATAAAAAAAAACATAACACAAATTTAAATACAACATGAGAAAAAATACTACATAATATTTTTATTAGCTCACAATGAATTTGCAATATGTTAACTGATATTTACCATTAAATCTCATTAGTGATATTGGATAATTTAAATTCTTTGGGTAGAATGTATTCTAGTAATTTATATTTTAGGTATTTCAGTTTAGAAATCTATGCTATTATTTGAGAAGTGATTTTCACAACAGAGTTCTCACATTAAAAGTTAGAGCGGTTAATATCGATATATCCTTAATAAATAAACATATAAATTATCCATAAATAAAAAAGAATTTTAATTTTATGATTAGATAAATAATTCAAATTAACAATGATAAGAATTATCCAAAATTTAAAAATATATTTTAAAATAAAAATTAGAGTGATTAATATTGTTTATATCCTTAATGGATAAATATATAAATTATATACAAAATAAAATCAAATTTATTTTATTGTTTACATAAGTAAACAAAATTAATAATGATAAGAATTATCCAAAATCTAAAAATATATTTTAAAATAAAAATTTATATGGGTCAATATCATTTATACCCTTAATGAATAAAACATAAATTAGCGACAAAATAAAAAACGAATTTTAATTTTTTGATTAGATATATTGTTAAAATTAATATTAATAATAATTATCCAAAATCTAAAAATATATATTAAAATAAAACGAACTTATATTAATCATATTATTTAAATAAAAATATATATTGTTTTTATTTCAATCTAACACTAAATATATTGATCCAGCTATTACTTTTTGTAAGTAATTTATTTTTATTTTTTATGTTTAAATAGTATAGATGAGAAAATATAAATAATGGAAAAAATGGAAAATATAAGAAAAATATAAGTAAAATAAGTGTACAAAAAGTGATAACAAAAGTATAAGATTTCAAAATCAAAAATATTTTTAATATGTTAGTGTTTTCAAAAATTTAATAAAATAATAAACATACAAATTTTAATATAATATATAAATTAATAAATATTCGTAAGTGAATTGTGCCCGCATATGCGATAACTCTACTGTGCAACTCGACCACTTTTACTGTTACGTATCAAATCACTATTATTATTAAGAACTGCTTTTGTGTCTAAATATTGTTGGGCTTGGAACTTATGGATTTGGGTTTCTTTTTTATATCATTATGGATATATGATCCATATATCAGACTAAAAGTAGAAATAATGAAACATCTCATCGAGAGAAAAAAAACTTATGTCAATATGTGTATAAAGGTTTTTTTGGTTTGAAACAGTGTATAAGGTTATATTGTACAAATGACAACAAGTTTTTTTCTTTTTGACTAAAACAAATGACAACAAGTTATCAAGTAATGGGCTAAATGGAAATTTAGGAACTATACAAGCTAGAAGTATAGATAGAATCTACACTGGAGGAATTCAAATAACTGTAAACATCAAACCTGGCTTCCTTGCAAACGACTACATGTGTAACCATATTTTGGTGATCATATATTCATATTCATACATGTATAATGTTGAGTCTTAGTGAAGAAGATCAAGAAGAAGATAAAAAGGAAGAAGACGTGAAGAAGAAGTTTCTATTTGTTATGGACAAGACCACGTGAGTTTCTCTATGCAGGACCACAAAGACTAGCCGTTTGCCACAGCTCATAAAAGCAAAAGCAAACTGTTGTTTGTCGGGTTCTGAACAAGCAGATAAGAGAGAGTCGACAGCTAGCTTCCGTACAAGGAGCGTGCTTGGGATTGCATCAAAACGGCATCACAAGAGGCGTCTAGGTCACAAGGTCTTTTCATATAAATAGGTACATTGTATAGAGAGATAGACAAGACAAGTATTAGAACAAGATACAGAGCATAAACTTGTATTGTTGTTCTTGGGAGAAAGGGGTTAGAGAGTGATTCCGAGAGAAGCTTTGTAAGGGGCTTGTGGGTGTCTGAAACTTTCTTGTAAACCTCTGATCTAGTGGATTCCGGGACAACAGCTTCCCGGCCCAGACTAACACCCTTGTTAACGGGTGTAACTGGGTTACCAATCTCTTGTCTCATTCCTGTTTCTTCTGGTTGTTGAAATCTCTGTTCTTTCCTCTGTTCTCTGTTCTGTTTCTCACAGAGTGTGGTCGAGACGTCAAGTTTGAAGCGAGATCTTGAGTGTGTGTTGGTGACTGAGTAACGAAAGGAGACGTCTTTGAGTTGCTGTTGCTTCACATATTGGTATCAGAGCCAGGTTACGAGTAACCGGTGGTGGTTCCTGAAGATCTGTTGGTCAGAAGGGAGCCATGTCGTCGTTGTCGAAGATAAAGCTGGAGAAGTTTGATGGTCATGGGGATTACACACTGTGGAAAGACAAGCTGCTAGCGCAGATAGATCTTCAAGGCTTGAGCAAAGCTTTGGAAGAATCTGGGAAACTGCCAAGTGCAGTCAAAGATCCAGGAGAGTCGAGTGAAGATACAAAAGAAACCGAAGAAAAGGCGGAAGCTTTAGCCGAGAAAGTGAGGAAGGCTAGAAGCACAATCATCTTGAGCGTTACTGACAGGGTTCTGAGGAAGATACGAAAGGAGGAGACGGCTGCTGGAATGATTAGAGCTTTGGACAAGCTCTATCTTGCTAAAGCTCTTCCAAACAGATTCTACCTGAAACAGAAACTGTATGGATTCAAGATGTCAGAAAGCATGTCGATAGAAAGTAACATCGATGAATACTTGCATCTCATAACAGATCTAGAAAACATTGGTGTTACGGTTTCAGACGAAGACCAAGCTATACTGCTGCTCATGTCTCTACCAAGACAGTTTGATCAGCTCCGAGATACGCTGAGATATGGCACAGGAAGAACAACTCTGACGCTTGATGAAGTTGTTGCTGCCGTATATGCCAAGGAACTTGAAACAGGGTTTAACTCTCGTAGTTCCAAAGGGCAAGCTGAGAGTCTCTATGCTAGAGACAAAGGTGATCAAAGAGGAAGGTCTGATAGTAAAGACAGATCGACAAAACAGTCGAAGTCTAGATCAAAGTCTAAGAGCAAGAAAGTGTGCTGGACTTGTGGAGAAGAAGGTCACTTCAGGAGTGCTTGTCCAAACAAGAACAAGTATCAGAACAAGTCCAAGCAACAAGGTAGCAGTAGCAGAGGAGAAGCTGCAATGGTCAAAGACAACAGAAATGATGCTGCAGCAGGGTTATATGTGTCAGAAGCTCTACTGTTGACAGATATAAATCTTGAACACGAGTGGGTAATGGACACAGGATGCAGCTATCATATGACTCACAAGAGAGAGTGGTTCGAAACGCTACAGGAGGATGTCGGAGGCTCTGTTCGTATGGGAAACAAGACTACTTCCAAGGTTAGAGGAGTTGGCAGTGTCAGAATCAGAAATGAAGATGGCTCAACGTTTCTGCTAACTTGTGTCAGATGGATCCCTGAAATGGATAGAAATCTTCTATCTATGGGAACGCTGGAGGAACTTGGTTGCAGTTTTGAATCAAAGAATGGAGTGCTCAGTGTCAAAGATGGAACCAAAGTTCTTATGAGTGGTAAGAGGTACGAGAAGCTCTACATACTTCAAGGCAAGCCAGAGGTGGGTCAGATGTATGCGACAGAGAAGAAGCCAGATGACACCGTACTATGGCACCGAAGGTTGGGTCACATGAGTCAAAAGAACCTTGATCTACTGGTCAGGAAAGGTCTCTTAGACAAGAAGAAAATCTCTGTAATGGAGATGTGTGAAGACTGCGTGTATGGTAAGGCAAAGAGAGTCAGTTTCTCAGTAGCAACTCATGATACTAAAGATCGTCTAGACTACATTCATTCAGACTTATGGGGAGCTCCAAGTGTTCCTCTGTCTTTGGGAAAGTGTCAATATTTCATTTCGTTTATTGATGACTATACAAGGAAGACATGGGTTTACTTCTTGAAGCACAAAGATGAAGCATATGATACGTTTGTGGAATGGAGTATCATGATTGAGAATCAAACCGACAAGAAGGTGAAGATTCTGAGAACTGACAATGGGCTAGAGTTCTGCAACTCTAGATTCAACAATTTCTGTAAAGAAAAGGGGATAGTGAGGCACCGGACTTGTGCATACACTCCTCAGCAAAACGGTATTGCTGAGAGAATGAACCGCACCATAATGGAGAAGGTCAGGAGTATGTTAAGCGACTCAGGGATGCCTCCTACATTTTGGGCAGAAGCAACACAGACAGCAGTAACTTTGATCAACAAGACTCCATCTTCTGCAATTAATTTTGAGATTCCAGACAAGAAGTGGTCAGGAAGATCTCCTAGTTACAGTTACTTGAGAAGATTTGGGTGTGTATGTTTTGCACATACTAGTGACGGGAAGTTATCTCCAAGAGCTAAGAAAGCAGTAATGTTGGGATATCCTCCTGGGATCAAAGGTTACAAGGTTTGGTTGCTGGAAGAGAAGAAGTGTATGATCAGTAGGAACGTCATTTTTCAGGAAAATGCTGTATACAAAGATGTGGTGAAGCGAGGAAAACAGATTCAAGGCAGTCAGTGTGAAGTTTCAGAAGTGGTTTTCAACATCGATCCAACCGGAGATGGAGGCTCTGGTTCAGGTGGAGATCTCTCGGAAGAGACAGGATCCCTGAGAGACTCAACACCTGATGTGAGTACTCCAAGTGAAAACACAGAAGCTGCAGACGAAGGTCATGATCATCTGGATCACCTAGATGAACAAGGAACTGATCAGAATCAAGAAGCTGAGGATTCACCAGACAGTTATCATCTAGTCAGAGACAGAGCACGACGTGAAGTAAGAGCCCCTAGAAGGTTTGATGTGGAGGGGTACTTCAGTGAGGACACTGACGAAGAAGATGACTACTTTGATGCAGAAGCACTCATTACTACAGTTGAAGGTGAAGTAAAGGAACCTGCAAATTATCAGGAAGCAAGGCTTAGTGATGATTGGGAGTTCTGGAATGGTGGTATGGGTGAGGAAATGGTGTCACTGGAGAAGAATCATACATGGACTGTTGTCAAAAGGCCAAAAGGACAACGAGTGATTGGTTGCCGCTGGATTTACAAATATAAATCTGGAATTCCAGGGGTTGAACCACCAAGATTCAAGGGGAGATTAGTAGCAAAAGGATATGCTCAGAGAGAAGGGATTGATTACACTGAGATATTCTCCCCTGTAGTTAGACATGTATCTATAAGGATACTATTGTCTGTAGTAGTCGAAGAGGATTTAGAGCTTGAGCAGTTGGATGTCAAGACAGCCTTCTTGCATGGAGAGCTGAACGAGAAGATATACATGGAAGCTCCTGAAGGTTTCGAAGACAGATTCAAGCCAGATGAAGTGTGTCTCCTGAACAAAGCAATCTATGGTCTTAAGCAAGCACCAAAGATGTGGAATGAAAAATTTGATGGATACATGACTGAGATTGGGTTCACCAAGAGTCTCAGAGACAGTTGTGTCTACGTTAAGGCGCTGAGTGATGGATCAAATGCGTACCTACTCATCTATGTAGATGATATGTTGGTTGCTGCTAAAGACAGAGGAGTGATTGCAGAACTGAAACAGAAGTTGAGCAACAAGTTTGACATGAAGGATCTTGGGCCAGCTAAGAAAATTCTTGGCATGGAGATCAGAAGAGATCGTGTTGCAGGAAAGTTGTGGATGGGTCAAGAAAGTTATCTCAGGAAGGTGTTGGAGTTGTACAAGATGGATAACTCTAACAAAGTGTCAACACCTCTCGGTGCACACTTAAAGCTGCGTGCTGCAACTCCTGAGCAACTGAAAGAGGAAGCTGAGTACATGAAGTCAGTGCCTTACGCCAATGCTGTTGGTAGTATTATGTACTCAATGATTGGAACCAGACCTGATCTAGCCTACCCTGTCGGAATGATCTGTAGATTCATGGGTAATCCTATCAAGGAACATTGGTTAGGAGTGAAGTGGGTCTTGAGATACATTCGGGGTACTCTAGAAACAAAGCTTTGCTACAAGAAGGAGCCAGAATTTGTTCTCAGATGCTACTGTGATTCAGACTACGCCGCTGATGCAGATGGAAGAAGATCAATCAGTGGAGTAGTGTTCACGCTTGGAGGTAACACCATCAGCTGGAAGTCATCACTTCAAGAGGTTGTAGCTCTGTCTACAACTGAAGCTGAATATATGGCCTTGAATGAAGCGGTTAAGGAAGCTCTATGGCTCAAGGGGATCCTAAAGGAGTTTGGTTATGAGCAGAAAGCTGTGGATGTGTTCTGTGATTCACAGAGTGCTATAGCACTGTCCAAGAACAACGTTCATCACGAACGGACCAAACACATCGACACTAAGTTTCACAAGATCAGACAAGTGATTGCGCATGGTCATGTGAATGTGCTGAAGATATCGACGCTACACAATCCAGCGGATATCTTCACCAAAGTTTTGCCTGTCAGTAAGTTCCAGTCTGCATTGGACTTACTGAGAGTCAAGTCTGAGTAATCAACTCAGAAGCCGGGAAGGGAATCCTGTTAACTAGATCATCTATCTATCATCATCTCTATGTTCTATGTCGTCTGGGTTTTATCTGTGATCTGTCTTCGCTAGGTGGAGAATTGTTGAGTCTTAGTGAAGAAGATCAAGAAGAAGATAAAAAGGAAGAAGACGTGAAGAAGAAGTTTCTATTTGTTATGGACAAGACCACGTGAGTTTCTCTATGCAGGACCACAAAGACTAGCCGTTTGCCACAGCTCATAAAAGCAAAAGCAAACTGTTGTTTGTCGGGTTCTGAACAAGCAGATAAGAGAGAGTCGACAGCTAGCTTCCGTACAAGGAGCGTGCTTGGGATTGCATCAAAACGGCATCACAAGAGGCGTCTAGGTCACAAGGTCTTTTCATATAAATAGGTACATTGTATAGAGAGATAGACAAGACAAGTATTAGAACAAGATACAGAGCATAAACTTGTATTGTTGTTCTTGGGAGAAAGGGGTTAGAGAGTGATTCCGAGAGAAGCTTTGTAAGGGGCTTGTGGGTGTCTGAAACTTTCTTGTAAACCTCTGATCTAGTGGATTCCGGGACAACAGCTTCCCGGCCCAGACTAACACCCTTGTTAACGGGTGTAACTGGGTTACCAATCTCTTGTCTCATTCCTGTTTCTTCTGGTTGTTGAAATCTCTGTTCTTTCCTCTGTTCTCTGTTCTGTTTCTCACAGAGTGTGGTCGAGACGTCAAGTTTGAAGCGAGATCTTGAGTGTGTGTTGGTGACTGAGTAACGAAAGGAGACGTCTTTGAGTTGCTGTTGCTTCACATATAACCATTTTTATAAAATTGTATGTTTTACTAATGAAGCATTGCTACCGACGTAACATGATCTATCAACAATATAATTAACAAACTATTTATTCCAAGTTTATAAAAAGAAAAACTAATAATTGTGTATATGTGGCAAGAAGAGAAATTTTTGTACCAATGTTGGCCTATTGGTAAAGGAGTATCTACACTCAGGTTCAACTCTCATTAAGAATAATATTTACATTGTTTGAGTTATCAACAAAGAAATGAAAGATATTCTTTTTACCAAAAATTGAAAAATCTATGAATTAGTCATCTTATGTTACATGGAATTGGAAGAGGATATGTGGAAACGAAATCATATGAAAATGTATGAAAACGTAAAAGCAAAGATTTTTAGAAATTAGAAATTAGATATGTGTTGGAAGCCGATGTCCAAATATATATCATGGGCAAAAAATCGGAACCAAAGAATCGAACCGCAACTGAAATATCTGAACCAGGACCGAACCGAGGACCCTCAAATACTCGAACGGTTCCTATATTTCTATATCCAAAATAACCAAACCGAACGGATACCCGAAAATATAAAATATTAATTATATATACATATAACATAACTAAATGTATATTTATAACTAAATATTTATAAAAGAATTCAAAAATATTTGAAAATAACTACATTACTATAAAATATCAAAACTATCGGAACTATCCAAAAATATCCGGATAATTTTATCCAAAATATCCAAAGTAATCCAAAATATTCAAAGTTTTATCTAAATTATCATAATTATTTGATATTTTATCATAAATAACCAATATTTTATCCGAACTACCCGAATTATCCGAACTTGAACCGGAACCAAATGAGAACCAAAATTATCCGGGTATTTTCTGGTTCCTAATTTTACTATCCAAACCGAACCGAAAATAGGTCAAGTACTCAGTGGATCCTCTAACCCCCTATTCGAACTATCCGAAACCCGAAATACCCGAACCAATACCCAAAATGTCCATGCCTTTAATATATATATATATATACAACATAAAATGACTTTATAAAACTTATGACTCAAAATATATGATTCAGAATAAAATTCACTTATTCATTTTATTAATTTTAATCCATTTAGTTGACTTCATATTTCAATTATAAAAATACTAACACCTTATAAAAATATTATCAAATTAATTATTTTTAATAGTTCACAAATATCTGTCAAAATATATTTGAATATATATGCAAAATATCTTTTGAAAAACTTATTATGCACAAAGATAATTTATAGCATTATTTCATATTTTCATATTTTTATTCTTTCTATTTTAATACTATCAGTTTCGAATTTTATATAAAATAAAACATATTTTTTTATTTTTTATTTATTCATGACACTGAATTTCTTAAGTAGAAGCGAGATTTCTAGATAGAACTATATAAGTTTTCAATGTGTTTTTTTCAAAAAGTACTTTTAGAAACGTATTGAAATCTAGATTTTGGGACTTTCCACAAGTTTTCGTTTCCAGTTTTTGAAGCGGACTTCCGTGCTACTCAAACCGATTGTCCTACAACATATACTATAGTCGACTCCAAATCCTAAATATTTAGACAAATCGAAAATTAAACGGACAACTCGCATAGACCGCATAAACTGCTAACATGCTGCTGACACTTCTGAATTTTCATTCCTAACCCACCCTTAAAATATTTAACGCCACATGAGAAGTGTGTTAAGCGCATAAACGCCGTTTAGGCCTAACACGATTTCGTGGACACCGGAAATAGAAAGTAAAGAGAGTGAAAAGTTTAGGGTTAACGTGTAAACCTGCTACAACATTGTGGTGTTTTACGTGTGAATAAAGTCAAAATTTGGTCACTAGAATAAGCCTTCTTCTTACATTATAACAAAAGAAGAAAGGTGTGTTTAACTATCCTTACTTTCGTAATGACTTAAAAATGGTTCATTTAGTCATTAAACATACAACTATCGTTTTCTCACGCCTAATCGTTCTAAACCAAACCCCAGCCACTCTTAAACAACATTATCAAATCATTGAAAAGGGAATCATAATAAGAACACAACAGAACAAATGATCCCATCATTACAAAGAAGAAGCTTCTAGCTATTACGTAAACCCACCAAAGAGAACCATTAGATAAAATGGCAGATTCTGATATAGAGACCAACAGCAACCACAATAGCAACAGTATCAGCAACCATTCAACTGCATCAACCACTAGCGTTCATGTTTCAGCTCTCGACGGGATAGTCAACGCAAATTCACTCTTCACAGTTGCAGTCTTTGTCGGAATCACTTTCGACCAACCACGTGACCTCAACCTCGCGGACAGGAACGGAGTGCAACGCGGGAATTGACGTGGAACGTGACCTCGTTGTTTTCGAAGTCATCTCATTTGCATTCTTCCTCTTCTCCTCCCTCGTGGCTCAAGGGCTGAAGCTAACAATCAACTTGTTGAACAGCAAAGAAACGGACGAGGTTTTTAAAGCTAATATCAACAGTGATCTGCTTCGTCTCGGTGTGGTTGGTGCAGCCGGTGGATCCATCTTGGGCTGTGTGTTCCTTCTAGTTATCAATGGTTGAAGTTATTCAGCTACGTCTGGGGCTGCTCTCTTGTGGTACCTCATTGGCGATTCATACCGTGTTGGCGCTGGTGGTCTTGGTCTCCTCTGCTCTGAGTGTTTATATTTTCACTGTGTTTTACTCTTTCAGGAAATGATTGATTCTCTTTTTTACATATATTAAAAACCTGATAGTTATAATTTTATAAAGTAACATAGTTGTCAAATTAGTGATACTTGTATCTTGGAACCTACGTAAACAGAAAATAATGTTTCACAAACATAAGCAAATATTTATGTTTCGGTTAATTTGTCCTTAGAGCAACATTAACCCAAAACTCTTAGATTTAGGTTCTTAATTAACTTTTTTATCTTTATTTTATTTTCTGTTGGATTTTTTTTTAATTAAAATTGATCAATCGCGGGCCGCCACATGTCGTGAAATCCGCGAAAAGCCATAAGAGCTTCGACCATTTGCCTCTTAGAAAAGAGGTGAGAGAAGAGAGTTTTTAAAAATTAGCGGACCCCACAAATATTTTATAAATTTTTTTTTAAATCCTAACTTAAGAGTGAGGGTTAATGTTGCTCTTAGAGACTGCAGTTAAGAGCATACAAACTTTTTAGCTTAGAATAAAGCAATGGGTGAAACTATTGATAAACAAGAGCTCGAAAGTGTAGACTAATGAAATCAAGAAACAAATTAATTAAGCGTTTACAAACTGACACTCACCAATTAACATAATATTATTATCTAAAGCTTCGTTCTTCAAAATTACTAATTAACATGATTGTGACATGTGTTAATAAATTTTGTATGATTGTGACATGTGTTAATCTATTTTCATAACTATACATATACTAAGATAATAACAAAAACAAATTTTGTTAAAATGGTTTACCAATTTTTTTTTGTTAAAATGTAATTGTAAGTATTATCTAATAGTAATTTTTCATTTTAAAATTCTAAACAAAATACTAACTCGTATCGTTTTAGACCAGGATACAGAATCCTATCTTATAAATATTTATAATTAGTTATTTTATAATTTATTTAAAAAAATGTATACGCGATCGTGTTAATTAGTACTTTTGAAAAACCAAGTTTTATATAAAAAGATACTTGCCAATTTGTAAAGAAAATTTACTAATAAGGTAAAATATGGTCAAAACATATTTGTCAATAAAATTTACTGATAAGGTAAGATATTATTTGGTAGTTTAAAATAAAAAACCTTTCACACCATTTTTTTATAAATACTAGACAATAATGCTTTGTCTTCCACTCATAATCATTAGATAAACAAAAATGAAACACCTCGTACTTTTTATTTTAGTAACTACATACTTTAGGCTACACGAAGCCTGCGTGAAAAATCGTGTTGTACTTCATAACGAACTCGGTCCGGGTAAAATTTTAGAGTTCCGTTGTGATTCTGTAAACGATGATTTAGGCGTCAAAAACTTAAACTTCAATGCTACTCCATATGTCATCAAGTTCCATGACAATGTGCTTTATAGAACAACATGGGATTGTTTGTTAAGGCAAGGAGCTAACATGGAGTACTTTTATGAAGTTGAAGTATACAGAGCAGGAAGTGATATTATCCCTAAATGTGGCCAGATACGTGTATGGACGGCCAAACTTGATGGAATATACTTCTCAAGAAACCTTGATACAACTCCCGTTTTAGCACTACGATGGAATAAAGCATAATGTATTTATATTTCTTTCATGAAACTATAAGCTATATCAAGATATTATCATTTTGAAGTTTTTTTTATTAAAATTAGTCATTTTGGCACCTTATAATAAGCTCTTTTATCAAAAAGAAAAATCAAAATATTATATTAACATTATGTGATATATATATATATATGTTTGTCTGCTAAATCTCTGAGGAGGTTCGGAAATGTCTCATATCTCTGGTATTGTCTTATCCATTTCGAATGTTTTAGCAACTGTTATCTTATATACAGGGCCGGCCCTGAGCAATGCGTAATGAAACATTTGCAACAGGCCCCCACAAATTTTGAAGAAAATTATATTGACATAAGCCCCCAAAAATTTTTTTTAAGCCTCCAATTTGTTTTTTTACACAGACAATGCAATAGGCCCCCAAAATCTCAGGGTCGGCACTGCTTATATATGGTCACATTCTTACATTGTTATACATGAGTCTGAAAGCCACCGTGTGTGTACTCTGTATTAGGATCAGTGGAGAGCTGAAATAATGATATGAAAAAGTTTAAATCAAAGGAATGATAGCATCATGCACCCGAAATCATGGAAAGATTAACTAAACTGCAGAAAAATAATTAAATTAAGTACACTTTAAAAATATTGTGAATAAAAATATCAAATGTTTTTTTACGCAATTGGATAAAAAGAATGTGTGATGACAGCTGATATTATTTAGACTACGCTCTCCTCTCCTTTAGTTACTTCAATTTTAAGTCTTCATCATACGTAACGGAGGCAACGAGCAGGGCTGAGTCACTATCATTGATCATGATCTTCTGGGAGTAAGTAGCCAACTCTTTTCTGTACGTGTCATTGAAAGCGGATCTTCAATCGGATTTATATTTTAAAAGTTATGTGTGTTTTATCAAGAGATATTTCTGAATAACACATCTGAATAGTATAGAGAAAGTCAGGAACGGATTATCAAACCATTGAATTTTGACGCCACACTTTCATGGTAAGTTCTCAACTCACAGATCTTCCTATAGTAGAAAGCGGATCATCATTTGGAATTTTGGTTGAAATGTAATGATTGTTTATTTGGGACTGATCTCTGCAGAACGAATCCACGAACAGTTAACTTCATAAGCGTTTTCCCGTTCATAAGCCTAGATTCGAAACATCTTCCGTCTCTGTGAATCGAGTCTATTTGAGAGTGTTGTTTGTTTTTACTGGAGATAGGTAATTACATGATTCAACTGTTGATTGATTTGTCTGATGTTAAAAGACGGTTATATATAAGTATATATAGTATAATTGGTTAGCCGGATACATGGAAGTACTTCTGTATCGGCCTATTTGTGTTGAGATTATGGGGCGTACATGGAAGCACTTCTGTACTACGTATGAGCTGTGGGAGTACAGGTAAACACTTATGTACTACGTAGCAATTGTTTGTGTGAGATTGCGGGGTGTACATGGAAGTACTTATGTACCACGCATAAGCTGTGGGAGTATAGAGAAGCACATTTATACTACGTAGCATTGTGTATGAGGAGAATGCAGAAATACATGGAAGCATTTCTGTACTCCGCATACTTTTGGTATACATGAATATTTATATATTTATATCCGTATGAGGAGAATGCGGGGTGCAACAAACAACTATGTTTTGACCATATCTTACCTTATTAGTAAAATTTCTTTACAAATTGGCAAGTATCTTTTTATATAAAGCTTGGTTCTTCAAAGTTACTAGTTAACACGATCGCGACACATGGCAATCATAACTTTAAGATTGTGACATGTGTTAAAATACATATATATTTTATTATATAATCTTGGTTTTTCAAAGTTACTAATTAACACGATCACGACACATGACAATTATAACTTTAAGATTGTGACATGTGTTAAAATACATATAAGTAAATAAAATCAATCTTATCTTTTTAAAGATTAAACCAAAAATATTTAAAATATTGTTTAATAACATGATCGTGACATGTGTTAATAAATTTTGTATAATTACGACATATGTTAATCTAGTTTTATCTTTTCACTAACTTCTTGTTGCATTCGATGTAAAAACATTTTTTTGGATGAATAAAATTTTACATTTATTTTAGAAAAATAATAATAAAACCAAAAGCCCCTGGAGCAAACCTTCCAGACGTGGGCCATTAAACGTTTTAACTCATATGTAGAGAGCTCGACGTGCCATGGATGATGAAGTGCCAAATATAATAAGATTACGCTTGCGCACATACCATGAGTCACCTGATGAGCATAACTCCCCACCATAACCAAAAAGAAACCTTTATCCATTCCATGGACATTCCAATACCATTGAAGAACCATACCAGTAAAAAACACCACCAAAAAACCAATGATTTCCAAAAAAAAAGAAAACACCAAATCAAAACCTGTTCTGTGTTGCTCACAGAAAATACATATAGACCCAGAGCTTCTATCCAAGCAAAACCAGAAAACAAGGCTTTTTCACTGAATCTGTTTTCTTTATCCAAAAAACCACAAACGTAGCTAGTACAAGTTTCACCCATGATAAGCAAATTATACAGGAGAGTAAATAAGATTCCACTGCCATTCTTGGGACTACTCTATCATCGACCTGTATCCCCTTTAACAAACACCTTCTAGCCTTTTCCATATCTGTATCTCTTCTCTGTAACTGGTTTGATGAGACCAAGTTAAGAGTTTGCAGTGCTGTAAATAAGACAGATAAAAAGATCCAGCCTCTCAGAGAACTCCAGTTGACCCACCCATTTCCAATCCTCCCACTTCGTCTCCACCATATGACCAAACACCAATATAAGCCTTTCCGCATTCATTTCAAAGATCCTAATGATGATACACTCCCTTCACTCCCAGTATTTGCTCGGACCCACAAAATCCTTTTTCGAACCGAAAAAACCATAATTGCCAAATGGTAGAGATCTGATCGATTCCGTGTTATCCCTTGAGAACCCGGATCCCATCTTCGAAAGAGCATGAAAACCCTAAAAAGCTATGTCCTACATTACATGTTAGACATTCAACACCTTCTTGATCAAATGAAACTGTTCTTTCAATTTTGACAATTTTGACATTGTGTATGTTTTATATGATTTAATATTTCAGTTAATTTTTCTTATTAAAATTATTTGATATAATAAAAAATATTAATATAATAATGATTTCAAATAAAACCAAATATCAAATAACTAAAAAGAAAAATTTTCTGTTCAAGAATAAAATGTTATAATAAATTTTACTATTATATAATAAATAGTTTATAGTTATATATATAATACATCAAATTTTATAAAAATGAAAATATAATAAAATATAATAAAAACCATTTAACCATATTCTATAAGTAATCAATAACAATTGTTTTGAAAATTGTAATCGGTTATTTGAAGTAGATGGTCTACTTGATCTAAAATATTAAAACATAAAAAAATATTTGTTATGAATAATTGATTATGTGGATGTCCAGCCCATTAGTTTATGTACTTGTAGTCTTGGCCTATTCATGGCCTTTATGTATTAACCCATAATCGACATGTATTTCCTATATAAGGAACACTTTGATTCAATAATAAAACACACTTTCACAACACTGTTGTTATCAGCACGATACGTTCTCTAAAACCCGAACTACCCAAAACCACCAAAAACCCTAAAAACGGTGCATCTTAAAATCGCTCTATCTCTCCAACCGTAAGGATCCAGACGACGAGCCACATATCAAATCGAAGCTCTCGACGAACCAAACCAACGCCGTAAACCTCGTGTCAATCCGATATCAAACACGCCCTCACGCTTCGTTATAACCGGCGCCGTCAACTGCCATAGAAACCCTAATCTCTTCTTTTGTTTTACAATTTGTGTTTGATCATTATTCTAACTTGTTTTTGACTCCTGTGTTTAAGGTTTAACCAAGATCAAATCCTTCATTCATAAATTTCATTCAACCCAATTGGAGGTTAAGAAGAGACGACCAATTCCTGATCCGTTCCGGTCATACAGTTCGCGACCCGACTCGTTCCTGCTCTCGGTGGTCCGATTCTACAAACATCAAAGTTTAGGTAATTAAAATTCTGAAACCTAAAAGAGAACCCATACTGAATTTAGTTGATTGTTAAAGGTTTAAGACCACTAAAATTTGCAAAACCCCAAACCCTAAGATAATAGATCCCAAAACCCTTTTGAGTAAGTTGGAGCTTTTAAGTTCAACAGAGATTGTTTCTAACAATTAAACTAAAAACCCTAATGGTTTTTAATTTCATAGCCTGATCTATTGATCTATAAAGTAATTAAAACCCTAAATATGACCTATTATGTATTATGGTCTAAAAATTAATTAAAATTCATGATAATCTCCTAAAAATCCCCAAAGTTAGTTTTCCATTATCAGAATCCAATCCATTGGTCTGGAACTATGTGGAAAATGATTTTTCGGTTTCTGGTCAAAAATTGACCTCTTCAAATAAATTTCGAAAAATTAATTAAAATTCACCAAAACTCATGATAAATCCTAACTAAGAAACTCTATAAGTAGTTTCATCAAATTCGTTTTTAATCACATAGGCATAGTGTAAATTTTTCATACCGAAAAACTGCATAAAAAGCATGTGATTGTATGAAGTGTTTGAATCACCTAGAAATGATTGTTAGGATCTCATTCTGATTTTGGTTGAATCATTAGAGATTGCTAGAAAAATTTCAGATGTTTCCAGATTCCTAGAATGCAAAATTAACTTTTCTAAAAACTTTCGTTCTTTGCGAAAATGTCTTTTATAAGTTGCTGGAAACTTTCCATTTTTCTTTTGAAAGATTAGAAAAATGCTATAATTGTTAAGATTGATCTGATTTTTTTAAGTCATATAATGACTATTCAGATCAATGGTTTCGAAAATGACTATTCAGATTAAAAAAAAGTGGAACCCCATATTTTCGAAACCCTAAACCCTATTTTCTCTCTCTAGAATCCGATTACTTTTAAATCATCTAGAATCAATAGTTTGATCTGAATTAAATTTTTTTTTTTTAGCTCATCTTGATCATGTAGACAATGAGAAAATCAGATTGCTAGATTGAATGGAAAATCGGATTGCATTGCATAAATTCAAAGGTTAAAAGAAACCAAAGTTGCATTGCTATATTGACTAAAAATAAATCAGATTGAATTATATAATTTAGAGGTTGAAAGAAACCAAATCACATTGCATAATTACAAGGTTGAAAGAAACCCAAAAATGCATTGTTCGAATCCGATTATAAGTCAAATAATAAGACTCTAAAATCTATATTTTTAGATGTCGAATTTGGATTATCCAGCCCTTAATCTCTCTGGAGATAATTATTTAAAATGGGCCATGAACACTGCAATTGTCCTGAAGATAAGAGGACTTGACAGATGTATCATCAAAGGCGAGTATGCAACAGAAAATGAAAAATATGGGGCAGTAACAATTATTCGCCAACATCTCACTGAGGATCTCAGAGATCAGTATCTAAATATTGCAAACCCTCTAGACCTTTGGACAGAGTTACAATCCAGATACACAATAGTGTTATTACCAAAGGCTAGGTATGAGTGGATAAATCTCAGATTTCAGGACTTTAAGTCCGTAGATGAATATAACTCAGCTCTAATCAAAATCGTTTCTAAATTGAAACTATGTGGTGAAGAGGTAACAGAGGAAAATTTACTGGAAAAGACATTCCTCACAGTTGATCCAAGGGATCTATTGTTACAATATACCTACAGAAAAAGGGTTTCACCACTTATACGAATTTGATCTTGTATCTATTACAAGCTGAGAAGAATAATGAGATACTAAAGCGAAACCAGTGAGATGAGACTTCCTGAAGCCAATAAGGCTGGAGAGAACAAGGATGAATCCAAAGAAGCCACGTCCAGAATAATAAAAGGAGTGGCCAGCATATACATTGCTTAAGAATCGAGATTTCGACATTCTGATTTTATGTTTTGATTTTTTGTCATTTATGATTTTTTTTTATATAATAAGAGTTGTTTTAGTTTTATATTATCATGTTTGACTTGCTTGATAATTTTTTGATTGATAAATGACAAATGAAAATTTAAAAATGAGTATAGTAATTAAAAATCATCCGACCAAAGGCATTGCCTAAAAGGGGCATGAATTATTCACCCAAATAAAAGTCCCATTTGAGTTATACAATTTTGAAAAATGAATGGTTTCCACATTGAACCAATGGGCAAAGGAAATATAAGTCCCTTAAGATTATAAAGAAAGTAAAAATCGCCCAAGGCATAAAAAGGGTCGAAACTGTACTCCCAACTGATCTAAACTATGCTAAAAGATCAGTATGATAAAGGCAAAAGGCCTAGGTAACCAGATAGGTTGACCACAAAATTTTATACACTTTATGGCATGACTGGACTAGCCATCGAGGTCTTTATATGCAAAGATTGATATAAAAAAAGGCACAAAAGAGTTATCTCATAGAATCTCACGTTGTGTAACATGTACACAAGGGAAAATCAATAGGCTATAATGTTCCAAGCATCTAAACAGATTTATAGCATGTTCATGAGGGGGAGAAATGACACTCCCGTCGTCCATGAACAACACTAAAAATCCGAGTGACATTGTCTATGACCATGATAGAACTTGGCCGAATTCTTTGTGATACAAAGATCACTAGCTAATGTTTGGGAACACATGGATTTACATGTAATAAAAATATGCATCAGGCCATATAAAGTGAGCATAGATATTCTCATCTAAGAATGATAAAGGGTCATGATCCAGACATAGACCATCCTAAGAGATTATGTATAGACCACCACAATAATATGTGCCGTCTAGGATGGAACCTCATAAGAAGATGATATAAGATTGGGAATATATGTTGGATATGAGAATGCTTTTTCCCACGATTTTATAAGAAACCTTGGGCCAAATATGGGTGATCAGATTAAGGCCAGGTTTACGGATTGCATGATTAAATCCGACTATCCAACATCAGGGGGAGAAAGAAATAAGCTGGTACAAGTATAAAGAAATGGAATGGTACAAGTATAAAGAAATGGAATGGTATCAACCATCCTTGTCTTGGCAAGATCCTCGGACCAGAGAATATGATTTAAGACGTCCAAAGAAAGATCATACAAACCTAGCTAAAAGAATGCCAGACATATTAGACCCGAAAAGAAAAGAAAAAGAATGACTAAGTCATACCAGCTTAAGCACCACGAAATTAATGTCCTAGAAGAGACATAATCAAGTTGCTATAGAGTCTAAAGATAGACCAATATGTTCCATAAGATAAGGAACCTCGGAAATGAAAAGAAAGGTGCATAGAAATGACATATCCGAGGTCATAAGGGAAACCAGACCAGACATTGAGATAAGGCTGCGCATCTAACATCTAAGGTACAAGACCATGTAGTTTGGGACGCCAAACTGCAAGGTAAATGAAGGTTCTTAGTAAGAATGAAATCTCTAATCGATTAGTTCATGTCTGGAACACAATGGAACACTATAAAAGAAGTGTCGACACATAAAAGATAAAGATGCATAAGGAAATAGCACTTGAGTTTAAAAGATATAAGCGAGGATCAGAACCCATGAGAATACAAGAATGCATTCATAGACTAAAAGAAACTGTGGGGGTTTAAGAAAGATTCAAAGAATCTATAAAAGAGATGGGTGTATTGGCCATATATAGAAACACCATCTGATAAGATAAAACCAGTGAAAAATGGGTCTTGTGTGGGAAAGGAAAAGAAATCGTGAGACATGGACTAAGGTGTTCATATTCCTATTTAAAGCATTCAAGGAATGGCTTTATTACACAAGGATATTCACAAAGACCAAAGAACAGATTATAAGGAGATATACTCCTATGTGGTGGATGCTACTACAAATCCGAAAGTGATAAAGGTCTGGATATAAGAAAAGAGAAATGTAGTAAGCAGCATGATTGATCACTGGATAAAGAAATGATAAAAGTATCAAAAAGATGAGAAAAGAAATTCTCATAGAATAGTTTTGTTCCTAAGCTATTTATGGACTGAAATGAAAGGCAGCTGCGTATAAGGCATATAATGCATATAAAGGATAAGACTAAGTGATACTTAGTAAAAGGAGTTCTATAAGAATGATCCAGATCAGTCCATGCATATAGTATATAAAGAAAATCCTTTGTGTATTGAGATTACTGGTCCAACGAATTGAGAATGGGAAAATGAGATGGTTATAAGAGAAAATGAAACCATCCGATCCAAGCCAAAGGTCCATATCGACCAAGGCATGTTCTGCCTCGTTCCGGCCCCATTTCGATTTGTCCTCCTTGGTCTTGTTCCGGTCCAAACCGTCCAAATGGGACGAACAGCTTGTTGACCCAAAAGAGGCTTAGTTTTGAGAAACATCAAAACTATAATATGGTTGTTATTCATAAAAGTTATGGACGGGACACACAGTGGACAACTGTATGATCCAAATGGACCATGAATCTCTGAAAGAATTTATATGGTCGAGATCCATGCATGGTAGATGGATGAGAATAAATGTAATACTCCCATGTATAGAAAGTCCATATGTTCTGGTCAAGAACCATAGAACAAGTCCGACCATATTTATGAAATGGACGAAAGATTTTGGTTTATTTATACTAATCAAACAAAGAGAATTTGGTTAGTTTTTACTGATGCAGGATATCTTTCAGACCCCCACCAGGCAAGTCGCGAGGTCGTTTGGTTATGGTCCATGACCAACCAAATCCGTGTGCCAGTCAAGTGTCATCCGTCCATAGAGTGATCAGCAACAAGAAGGTACATCCTGACCACATCTTAATGGAGTTCCAGAAGACATAAAGACGTTCATGAAGCTACCAGTTCATTCAAAGAAGAATTCAGCTGATCCCTTCACCGAGACACTACCGACCGCGACGTTCGAGGAGCATGTGCACCAGATTAGGATGCACAAGTTCAGAGACCCACACGGAGGTCCAAACCAGGGGGAGTAGTGTGTGCTGTACTCTTTTTCCTTCACTTCGGTTTTGTCCCACTGGGTTTTCCGAGTAAGGTTTTAACGAGGCAGCATTAGCACACTACGAGCTCTATATGGTTCTGGCATCCAAGGGGGAGTGTTATGAATAATTGATTATGTGGATGTCCAGCCCATTAGTTTATGTACTTGTAGTCTTGGCCCATTCATGGCCTTTATGTATTAACCCATAACCGACATGTATTTCCTATATAAGGAACACTTTGATTCAATAATAAAACACACTTTCACAACAGTATTAATATTTTTAATAGTATCAACAGTAGTGCGATGCGTTTTGTAAACATTTTAACCTTTATTTATTATATTCTAATACAGTAGATCAATTATTATTTTATTATTTTGATTGTAAATTAAATTTAAAATAAAATGTCAACGGAAAATGAAATATCTATAATAATAAAGTTGCATTTATTTTTGTTTATTTTTATTGTTGTTGTTTTAATTTTTTTTTTTGATCTAAGTAATCCTTCCCTCCTGATATGACGGCCTGTGAAATATCTATAAACTTCATCCCTCTAAAACAACAACTAAAAACGAAGGTTTTTGGACATGTGGAAACTTCTGAATCTGCAACTTATTTCTTCGGTGATGAAAGCTAGATGGGCCGTGTACTTATAAAATCTGAAAGTTGCAACAATGGAACCTATGCTCTCTTACTTGGGGTCATATTTTCCATTTCCGCTGCGTTGATCAATGGCTTCGTACAAACATAAGTTGTTTCATATGTAAGGAAAGTCAACTATGATTCATCATTATTACAATTTATAATGGAATTTCTTATTTTCCAATTTTCAGTTTCATTTACAAACTGTTTTTGATTTTCGTTATTATTTTAAAAAAAGATATAAACGTTTTTCGTCATTAATTAATATGTTCCATTGCCAGTGTTAGTTTCATACAATAAGAAGAATATATGAACACAACTTCATTATTCACGTTTAAATTCAGATTAATTTCTAAGTAACTGAGTCCATTAGTCACAACCATTTATGATATCCGGCCCACTTTGAAATAAGTAACTTCAAAACAAAGTAATACACCATAAACACTAACTAATATCAAATGAGTCAGAAAAATATTATTCTCTTTCGACGTATTTTCTTTTTTCATATTTTAGAACATATTTTGTATTCTAAAACCATAAAATAAATTATAAATTCATTTAAGAAAGAAACATAAGAACCCGGCGCGTAGACACCTATATGGAGTTATGTATCTCTTTGGTTGACCATTCAATAAAACTCAATAGTGTACCGAGGAAATGATACATTCCATCATTAGTTGGATCCAGTGATGATCAAACCCATCTTAGAAAGTAGCTCTTGAATAAAAATCCATTCAATCCTATCATATGTCTTACTCATATCCGTCTTTTAATGCCATAAGTTTGTCCTGCGATGATTTGTTAGTCCTCAATCCATTAAATATCTCCTGAGCTAGGAGGCTATTATCATAGATCAATTTTCCAGGCACAAACGCCAATTGTGTTTCCGAAATAAATGAGGGAAGATCTCTTATACAATACCTTAGATATAATCTTGTATCTTACAGTACATAAATTTATATGTCTGAGTTATAAATATGTAACTAAACATTTTTAAATATATTATTTACATTTTATTGTTATATATAGTATAACTCTATAATCTTATTGTCTTAAGTTTCATATATGACATTATTAATAGTATGATAATGATTTGTTTATGCATTAAACTTTGTTATTAATAATTATTACATACTAATATATTTCTAGTTCAATACGATAAATTCATAATTTGAAATAATCAAACAGAGAATCAAGTACAAAATATGTTTTTTTATTTCAACAGTTTACACACAACATATTTTAAAAATTTATTTAGTTATACTATAGAAATGATATATGTTTAATTAATATTAATTTATAATAATATTATATTACTAATCATGAAATTAATTAATACATTTTTTATACATAATATTTACAAATTTTGGTGAGATCTTACTAATTTTTTCTCAACAGGTTTTGTTATAACTAAAAATAAAATCTAGTTTATAGTTGAATTAATTTATTATTAATATCCTTATTAATTATTAAGATATTTTAAAATTAATATATTTTTGATTGATTAATGTAAAAATCAAATATATCATATTAAATAACTAATGAAATGGTCTTAACATGACTTTTGTACGGCATATTTTTTATACTTCTCTAATAGACAAGATATTAACTTATATGGCGTTTAAACAATCGACCATTGCTAAATCATTTGATCTAGGGTCACTAATTTAAAACAAACCCCCTTTCACGGTAACTCATATACTAATCAAATTTTTATCATCAATTTTATTGGTTAATTATCATCAAGCATGCGTAATTTCTGATATCTCATGTTTTTATAAGTTTTTAGATTCATATTTTAGATTATTGTGATCATTTTAAGTTGCATTAAGGTGTATATATTGCATTAGTGTGCATTTACATAACAAGGTTTAGATTGCACAATTATGAAGTTATGGGCGAAAATCAAGGGCTAATCTGCAAATTTACGAAGTTTTGGGCTCGAGTTGAAAGTAATCAAAAGATCAGGCACTGGTTTTGAAAATATTCTGAAATTCACCATTGGAGCTCGTGGTCAAGCTTTCACCGCGATTCAGAGATCTCGATCTCCATTGGCAACGACGGCGAGCCTGTTCCGGTGTGGAGAGCACGGCGGATTGATGAGCAGAAGCGACACAGCAATGAGGGTCACGGTCCGAAAGTCTCGAGGTGGTTGATGATTGGAAATTGCGGAGTATGAGAGCTCGGAGATGGAGAAGACTCATGGCGGAGAAGCGGCGAATCCGGAGCTTCAGGACATGCTGTCACGGTTCGAGCTGAGATCACGACACCAAGGAGGAGGTGATCTTGACCGCGGAAACGAAGCTCTACGACGGCGAGATTGAGATTGAGCCCGACAAGGTGAAGAAGAAGAAGTCAGAGCTCACCTCTCTCCAGGTCTGCAGCGATTCAATGGCAGCGGGCACTGGACGTCGCTCAGAAAGACGCGACCTCAATAGCGGTTTAGTGAAACGGGATGCATAACCCGCTCGGGAGAAGACAAAGGCACGAAATCAAATGGTTGACCGGTTACTTCCGGTTTGACTCGGTTTAATTTAATTAAACCAGCTCGATTTTCACTATCTTATAAATAGATTTAAACCTCAAAACCCTAATGTATCTCATTTTCTCTCAAGACTTTGTTTTATCTTGTAAAAGTTTGAACCTTTTAATCATTTTAAAAAAGTTCTTCATCTTAAATCTTGTTTCTCCTTCTCATAAACATGATTAGCCTTGAATCTCACATAGATTTAAGGTTTCTCATAAAGATTAGAGAGTAGACACACTTTGGATTCATGGGCTAGGGTGATTAAATGAAAATCTAGGGTGTTTAGTGTTAGATCTCTTGTTTCTTTACTTGTCTACTACTCTTAATGCTAGATTTAAGTTGGCCTCTTTAATCTAGAGCTCTAGACATTTCCCACCCACAAAGTGTTTGATGAAATGTCTGAACCAAGTAGAACTTGCTCTAAACTTGCCTTACACAAAGACCATTGTGTTAAAGGAGTTTAGATAGTTAATAGACTCATCCCTAATGATTGCTTAGATCTTTTAGGCTCAAAGACCTTTGGTGTCTAGTTGATTAAAGCAAATGAACATTCTTCTTGACCATAGAGCTTGTTTATCTTAGTGTTCTAGACTTAAGGAAGTGTTTGATTGTTAGCTTGCCACTCTAGCTCGGATCTTAGTCACTCAAATTCAAGTTCCTAGTCCCATGGATTCTACCTTAACATTTGATTGAAAGTTTAGTTCTTGCACTTATTTCTTGATAAGATTTGAGATCACCTTTGTTTATATTTCTAGGATCTTAGCTTGTTACAATCATCCATCTTCTTATTTGCTTAGATTAAGATAATTTGTGTATTCTTGGTGTTATAGATCTCTAGTTCTCTGTGGTTCGACAACCTTTCTATACTATCATTTGACTTGGGAGCCTTGAAAACTTCCAATATCAATTTCAAATCCTACTAACCTCTAAATATATCTTGTATAAATTTTCATTGACTAAGGAATAAAAACACACTGATTAGTTCATTCAATCACTTCATCGAACTCCTTCAGGACATAAAATGCCTAAAATCTACATTCATGATTTTTCAATTTTAATCTAGCATTAAACAAACCACTCAAACGAATATCGTATTTATTAAACACATATCATCATTTATTAAACATTAATCACCCTAATTTACCAAATCCAAAAGCTCCAAAACTCACTAATTTCCATGAAAATACCTTAACTCATAATAAATTTATGTATTAGCAAGAGATTAGAGAAAAATAAAAAATTCTGTAAACAAAAGCAAGATTCACAAAAGTTTAAAGTTCAAAATCAAAAATAAACTAAGTAAAATATATGTTTTTTTGTGCCATCTGATATTTATTAAAGGGACTAAGCCCAACAAAGAATAGAGCCCAAAATTTTACTAACACAAGAAGCCCAAAAATAAAAAGGCAAACTAAAAGTAACACTTGGACCGTAAGCCAACCATACTAAAATCTTAACAGAAGAGGCACCGCTCGACCACACGTCGAAAGATTTGCAAGGATGGGAACACGTATTGAAACCCTCAACAACGAGGACACACGTCACAAGGACCGTCATATCTTCACCACCTAGGGTTAACACCGGAGAACCAAACGTCGATACACCGGGACACTCTGAAACACGCTGGAAAAATAAACTACGACACATTCAACTTCATCATCTTTAATCCTTCTACCAGGGAGCGTCAATCGAGTATCCTCGAGATCTCATCCAAACACGGGGCCACCACAATAACTTGAGCTTGGAACACCTCACCTTTTATGCCTGAGCTCTTTTTCCAACAGAGAACATCCATCGAGCTATCTCGAGATCTCATCCAGAGCCACCAAAACTCCCACTAATAAAATTAAAATCCTCAACCTATCTCTTACATCTTCGCCGTCTAAGCCTCTTTAATGGAGAGCATCGATCAACCTAGGTCGAGATCTCATTCGAAGAGCGAAGCCAAACAAACGACGACAAAAAAGCCTAAATCGGAAAAAAACAAAGCCGACCGCCCATCCTCGGAGAAAAAGGCAAAGATGTCAAAGATAAAAGCCCGATAACCACCGAAGATAAGCACGACGCCGGAATCAAAGCCGGTCAAAAAATATCGGAACCTGTCATCAGAACAAAGGTCCGACTGATGTTGCGGCTAAAGAAATCCTGCCGACGTTAGTCAGATTGCGTAAATGCTTAATCAGAAATCTAGAGAGTCGTATAGTGAGAAACATACATCTATGGTAAGCGAAATATATGTTTATGTAGCTTAGAGTTTTTCATCCCTTGAAATGTTTAGATAGTTATTATAGGTTTTAAAAACGAACCGGATTGACCTACAAAAAAATTGGATAAAAAGTTAGTCAAAGGATTCAGTGTAGAAATATGCATATTTTCTATATATTGTCATGACCACTACGCATGATCGTTACGAAACACAATTATATGTATAGAGACCACTAGAAGTTGCTATGACCTGGCTCGCTATAATATTTAGACTAAAAATTCGTCTATGCCTCATTACTTTTTTCTACTCCAAAATAATTACTTTTAAATCCACCAAATAAGTTTTCTTTTTTTTGTCAACTTTTTATATTATTAAGATAATAAAATTACAAGAGATGTAGAGTTTTATCACGACCAAGATACAATATAAGAAGCATTAGTAATTCTTGCATGATATGCTAACCTATCTGCTCTATCATTCAATATTCTTTTTATATGTTTGAATATATAGATGACTTATAGATTTTTTATAATTTTAGTGATTTTTATCAATTTAATAACCTTAAGATCTAATCCAACTATGTGACCGATTTTTTTTACTGGTTTATAGTTCCATAAATGTATTCACCTGTTCTCCAGTCTTAGTGTCACTTCCCAGTCTCTCTACCAACCATTCCATGTAATCAGTAGTCTTAAAATTGAAACAAGATGACATAATTGCGTTTACCCCTTCGAAGCCCAATACGGCTGTTGAATGTTGATGTAGGTCCAGCGATAAATTTCACGCGTCGTTACATCAGGTCGTCACGACAAGACTGGTATTGACATTTTCAATCCACGTTACAGATATGATTTATTAAGACAATTTGATTACATGTCATGATGAATTCTATATTTGGTAAATCCAAAGTGCTTCTGATTTCTTTGGATTTTAAAATACTTTACCAAAAGAAGAAGCTAGTTATCAAATCATGTATGACTTTCGTGCATAATGAATTTACTAGATGTTTAGTAAAGTAGGGTATTATTGTTTGTTATCATTCTTTTGACGTATAAATTATTGTTTTTATATTTTTAAAAATTTGTTTCGTTTTGCTTTGTTAATTTGTTACCATTAGAAGTTTAAACTAATTGATTTTAGTCAAAAGAAAAAAGTTTGAACTAATTGATGTTGTGGTTTAACCCTTCTGGTCTCTTTGAACTTGGGTTCGGATATTAATTCCAAGCCTACTCCACGTGTACACCATACCATTGAGATCCAGCTGGAAAAGTCACATACAAATACATGTAGTTTTTGAAAGACAAGCGTTCGAATACGAGTCTAAGAAAATCAAACGATCACTGCACAACATAGCTTGTTTGGTAACTGAAAGTAAATATATTTTTCTTAAATGTATTCTTGTATTCACTCCCAATATATACAAGATACAGTTACATCAGTTGAGAAATATACTTTAACTAAGATAAAATCCGCACCTTACGCGGAATGAAGTTGTTATTTTTAATATGTTTTGGAGAATGAAACAATAGTTCGGTTTCACTTGGATTATTGGTGTTCAATCCGAATATCGGGTTGATTTTGGTTCGGTTCAGTTTCTTCGGTATTTTGGTTAGTAAATATAATTACTATTCTAAATCCATATTTATTTCGGTTCGATTTGGTTTATATACCATCGTTTTCAGTTTACTCGAATTTTATACCAAAAACATAATTATTTAGTTTGAGATATATTATATGTTATATGAATTTTAGAGTCATGTTGTCAAAAAGTTGTTTAACTAAAAGATATTATATATTTAAATAAAAGAATAAAAAACAAAAAAATGCTACTATCATCTAATAAAATAATTAAATAATATCAAAGCTTTAAATTTTGAAAATAAAAATAAAACAAAACAAAACAGAAGCATAAAAAAAATTATATTCTTCTATATTTAGTGTTCATCTTTTTTATTAATGTGATTGTTTAATATCTTTTAATAATATAAAATTTGAAAAAAAGAACAAAGATACAAAAATTGTTATCAAATATTTATTATTCATAATAATTAATTTTCATATATAAGTTAATCATATTAGGTAATTTCGTAGCTTTTATTTAAGGAAAGTGCAATATTGTTTTTTGTACATTATTTATCAATTCGATAGTTAATTTAATAAAAGTGAAATATAAGTTAAGATAGACCAACCTACTTTTTCTAAGAATAATATATTTATATATTAGTTATTTATTAAATGAGACTTCATAGTCATACAGTTCTATTATCATTCATTAAATGAGACTTTGTAATTAAGGTCCCGTGATTTATATAATAATTACACTTTCTATATTCTCAGCTCACGGAGTATACATAATTATATAAGATTTAAATGAAATTATATATTCTCACTAATGGTTATTCCAAAATTTAATAGTTATTTATTAAATGTGACTTAATAGTCATACGGTTCTATTTAAAATATAACACATACGGAAAAACCTAAATTTTTATTATTAATTTATTTTAATAAGTTAATTTTCATAAAAAATGATAAAGGATACTCTATTCTAATTTTTATCAAATTTTTATTATTCAAAATTATTAATTGTCATATATATACTTTAGTTATATTAGAAAATTCTGTAATTTTATTTAAGGAAATAATGAAGAGCATTAATAATTAATTTATTGTTAGTTTAATAAAAAACTTATTATATATTCATATGGACCAACATATTTCTCTAATGATTCTAAGAAGCATTATGGTGATGACACATGGCTACACCAAATGTTATAATGCTTCTCTTTTAATATATATGGAGATTTATCAGTAATATTTTTGTCTTAGTTTACAAACGATAAAAATATTCCCTTTTATTTATTACTTTCCCTCAGCTCTAGCATCGGATGAAACCACACCTATATTGATCATGAATCTGATAAACAGAGTCGTTGGTAGACTTTTAGTGAAAATATATGCATGCTGAAGAGATGGTGGAATATGAAAAATGTGCACTTGACCCTTCGCAACCTTCTCAAACAAAATGAATATCAATTTCTACATGTTTCATCCTCTGATGCTGAACATGATTACAAGAGAGATAGACTGCACTAAAATTATCGCAATACACCACAATAGCCTTTTGTAGGGGACAATATATTTCCAGGAGCAAGTTATTGATTCCACATGACTCAGCTACTGCATTTGCTATACCTTTGTATTCAGCCTCAGCATTGTCTGTTGTCTCTTAGCTGACCATGAGACAAGGTTGTCTCTGAGATATATGCAAAAGCCTGAGGTTGATTGTCGAGTGGTGGGACAACCAGCCTAATCTGCGTCTGAGTAAACATTCATGGTGTTGCTCTCTGGTTTCGTAGAAGCTGAACTCCATGTACTCGTATACCCTCAATATATATGAGAAGGCGACGGAGTGTCTGTCGATGTGGCTCTCTGGGATCGTGCATAAACAAACATATTTGTTATACACCGCATGAACGTCATGTACATGTAAATCACATGCTAGACTATTATATGCCATTGGATTTGTGACTTGTTTGCCTTCTTTCTCAGCCAATTTAGACTGAAAATCTATTGGCGCCGAGCAAGAATTGCAATTCTGCATATATGCACGCAATAAGATCATCTTCTGCATTTTTGGACTGATTCAAGAATAAACCAGAGTTGTTGATCTTCGCTGAGATGATGAGGAATAAGTTCAGGATCCCCATATCAATCATCGAAAATTCAGCCTTCAATGCTGTGATGATCTTCATCTTTAGATGATCTGAAGATGCTGTAACAATAATGTCATCTACGTATAATAAGAGATATGCCAAATCAGTGTCGTCTTTGTAAACAAACAGGTAGCCGTCAATTTTCCTTTCCAGGAAACCGTGTTGTGTAATGAACTCTACAAACCTACCATTCCATGTGCATGGTGCATGTTTCAGTCCGTATATGAAACGATTGAGTTTACAAAAAAAATTCGGTTTGGCTTTATCTACGAAATCAGGAGGCTGGAACATGTAGACAATTTCACCAAGATTTCCATGTAGAAAGGAATTTAGGACGTCTAGCTGATTGATTGACCAACCTCGACTTAGAGCTAGATGGAGAACGGTCCTGACAGTCACCGGTTTAACATATGGACTGAAGGTCTCTGAGAAATCAATACCTTTCTTCTTGTGTTTTTCCATTGCTTATGAGACGTGGTTTGTGCTTCTTACAAACACCTCCTGCATCAAATTTATTCTTATGCAGCCACATTAAGTGAATTATATCAGCATTCTCTGGTCTAGGCACCAGATTACTAAGTCCCAGATTTGATTATGGCATTCGTACTCGTCATACATAGAGGGATTCCTCTTTGGGTCCTCAAGAGCTTTGATAAGTTTTTTGGTAAGGAAGATTGAGTTCCAATAAGAAGGGATAAAAGTTGTTTTTTTGTGGATGCCAAGTTTCCTACCAAGCTGTCATTGGGTGCCTAGAAACCTCAGTTACCGTCAGAAGCAATACGATTTGGCTGTTGTATAACACCAGGTACAACTGGAGAAAGAGGAGTAGTGTTTTTGTTTGAAGAATTTGTTAAAATATAGAAGATGGTACTGACAATGTGTTTAGGAAATTGTATGCAGACTCTGTTTTAGATGAGTCTTTACGGGAAAGATGACTCGTCAAAGTGAATGTTCGTTGAGATGATAATCTTTTTGGTTGAGAGATCAAAGCATATGTATCCACAGTGGCTTTGAGGATAACCAAGGAACATACACTTTGTGGAACGAGGAGATAATTTAGAAGTGGTGGCATGATTTTAATTCGGATAGCACAAACAACCGAAAACTTGAAGATGAGAGTAGTTTGCCGGTTTGTTGAAAAGAGTTGTGAAAGTAATTTTGTTTTGGATAACTTTTGAAGGAAGGAGATTAAGGACATGAACATCTGGGCGAAGAGCTTCTACCCAGAAGGATGGTGGTAGTTTAACTCGGAATAGAAGACCACGCACATTATTGTTGATAGTGTGAATCATTCTTTCAGATCTGCTATTTTGTTGGCTGGTGTAATGACAAGAGAAGTGAATGTCATCCCTTTTTTTGCAAAGAATTCATGGAATTGAGCATTGTTGTACTCAGAACCACTATCACATTGCAAAGAGCGTATGCATTTATGAAATTGTGTTTTGACATACCTATGGAAGTGAAGAAACTTGAAGAAAATATATGATTTGCTTCTTAAGGTATAGGACCCATAGAAAGTGAGAAAATTGGTCGAGAAAAAGATATAATATTTGATACTAGAGAGACTTTGTATGGGAGATGTCCATAAATCAGAGTTGACGAATTTCAAAGATATTGGAAACATGATAAGTAAAAGTAGTGAAAGGTTATTTTATTTGCTTGCCTGATTGGAATGAATCACAAAGAGGAGACAATTCTATTTTATTACATTGCAAAGCAGGTGAAGAGAGAATAGAACTAAGAGTTTGATTGCTTGGATGGGCGAGCTTGTTATGCCAAGTGGTCGCGAAGTTGAAAGAAAAGCGGAAGGAGATTGAGACGTTTTATTCATGAGAGAAGACCGGATAAAGATATACTGGGATGTCACTGCAGAGAACGTTCCTCCGTTTTTGAAGATCCTTCACAATAAAATCAAGATGATCAAATTCAATAGAGCAGTGATTATCTTTAATGAAATGTCTAACAAAAATGAGATATGGTATTATGGAAGGTGTAACCAAAACATAGTTTAAATGAAGAGGACGACTTTGGCTCCTTTTTGCTACGTTTACAGACTTTACGGTGCCTAAATTAAACAGTACCACTGGTTATCTGCATCACCAAACAGATCCATCGTGTTGAATGCATAGGCAAAGTCCTTGGCTTGATAAGCTGGAGCAACATTATGTTGAGCAAGGCGTTGCGGAGACACATGTTGAGCAACATGCCTTGAGCCTAGATACCCTTGCTGCATGAATTGTTGTATCCAGGATGGTTCCAAGGAACGTATTGCTGAGCAGGCCACATCAGATAGTTGTTACCCCATAACGGTGCATTCCACTATTGTGTTACAGATCCTTGATTATAGTAGTCACCTCCTCTGCCGCGGATTGACCTACCACGACCTTGATTGTTTTGTTCCTTTATTGCGGTTGTTGATGGTGCTAACATCGCTGATCTAATGTGTTTGTCGTGGCAACCAGAACCTTCTTTGCTGAAGAGGTATCTTTGTGAACAAGAGAGGACTGATGTTCTTTGTTGAGGCGGTCTTCTTCCAGAACTAGCATTGAACGATCTTCATCAAAGGCGGGGAAGGGTTGTCTGTGTTTGACGACATATCATTGGTAAGGAGATCTGCAATGGAACTGATATATTGGCAGTATGTCTGAATGTTCAGATCTCTTATTTCCTTTGTCCTGAGACCGTGATCGAGTTGACCAACAACATCAAAGGATTGACAATGGTTGAGGAAGAGTTCTCTCCATGCATTCGTAGTTGTGGTCATCGGTGTCCAAGAGAATCGGGATATGGGATTTTATATTCGTAACCCCATAGGCATGTTCCAGTGCTGGCGGTGCACCAGCTATTGACATGAAGAGGAAGAAAAAAATGAGATGAGAAGAGGAGTTTTAAATATTTAAAAATGATTAAAGATGATGAACCCTCTGATACCATGAAAATAAAGATATTTTCCTTTGAATGTACTTTTGTATTCACTCCTCAGTATATACAAGATACGGTCACATCAGTTGAGAAATATACTATAACTTATCACTAATATCTTTGACTTAGTTTACAAATGTAAATGATAAAAATATTCTCTTTTATCTATTAGTAATCACTGTTGTGAATGCTAAATCTTTTGAGTCTTATTTCGATCTAACTATAATTACATACTCATTAATTTCTTCACTGGCTGACCCATTTGATAGTTGTAAATCTTTTAATATTTTTTAATATATTTATACATAGTTTTGACTCTAGTTAATTTTTTTCTTGAAATTTAGTAGTAAATTTTGTTTCTATCTTCGCCGCTGATTTCGACATTATAAATATGTGTTTCATATCTATTTTTTATCTTGATGATCAAACAATAGAGTAATACTTTAATACCAAATATTACAATGTTCTAAAATATGCTAAGCTGTTACTAAGCGTTTGATGAGAATTAGCGAATAAGCGGATTATTCAGGACTTATTCGAGGTCCATACGTTTGCAAATTATTGATTTATTTTATATACGTTATACATTTATGTGACATAATTTTGTTTTAGGTTTAATTATAAAATTATTTTAATGAATTATCAAAATTAGATATACAAAATATAAGATATTAGACAAATTTATAGATTTATAATAATATTATTACTTAATTTAACATACTTAGATAAATTTAGATTGATTTAAGTTGATTTTAACCGATTTATAACAATTTAAATTCATTTGAATAGTATAAAGCAGATTTTAGAAAAATCGTTTCAAATAGAATCGAGTTGCCATCTAGGTGCTGTCTTTTTTAGAACCTTACCAAATAAGCTGACCCGTTACTGTGGGTTAATTGACTATCCAATTTGTTGTTGGTTTCTAATCAGTTTGGTTTAGCTTTAATTGGGTCCACTTGTTTACGTAACAAATGGAAGGCAGTTATTTCTATAATACTATGAAATGGTAAAAATAAACTTTACAACTTAATACACCCCAGAGGGAGACAGTAAAAAAATGTGTGTATTTCTTTTTTACTTAGAGGAATCCCCTTTTCTTGTGATCAACTTACTTAGAGCAATCCCAATAGAGGGTTTTCAATCTAAGATTCTATATATATTGCTCTTGTAGAGTTGTTTTGATATTTATGAATGAATTCGTAATTCGTGTGTGGTTGATCTTGGTTAGAAGCATTTTCAGACGGAAGGCTCAAACAGTTATCGTCTCACATTATCCACACATGCTAAACAGTGAAGTGATAAACCATATCATGAAAAATAATAACGGAGGAAGATAGGGTCAGATCTCGTAATGAAAAGATTCCGAATCTTATCAAATAGATTTGCGCATGTCGCCTTCTCGGGCCGCAATCTATCTACATGTCTCATGTCTGCATGTCGGCAAAACTGCCTTTAATTCATTCATACCCGCTTTCATTACTTTCGCTCAGCATAATAATAAATAATATATACTATTACTACCTTTGGTTGACAAAAAAAATACTACTACCTTTTATGATGTAATAAAATTAGTTTTGTTGAGACGATGACCAGTCGCTATCTTTGATTTCCCAGTAGAAAAATACAGCGGATATTATTAGTAGAGATATCTGAAACCAACGAAAGCAAATTTGGCTTTCCTCCTTGTTATCTATTTCCTACGTCGTCGTTTCATAAAGCAAGTTGAAGATGACAGTACAAAAAAATTTTGTATATATAATTATTTGGTATCACTCATTTTGGGGTCGCAGATCTCAAATCTTATCAACTCAGAGCACTGTGTATCACCCCTTTTGGGCTCTGGCCAATCGATGCTTCACATTTTTTGTTACCTTGCACGTGTAGTTTCATGCAGTACGTACATGATTAATCAATTACACTGCCTATTACTCGTTTATTTTAGATCATACATATACTTAGGCCAAGTCCAATCGGACTGTATAACACCAAAATAGTGCAATGTTTGATGATTTCTCTCTCCAATCAGACGGTAAAAGCAACACCATTTTGGTGTGATTCTCTTTCTTGCTACAGTGTCACACCAAATTTGGTGCAACACTGTAGCAACGGCAAACACCTTTTTTTTTTTTTTTTTTTCCAAAACTGTTTAATTCAATGTTATTTGACCAAAAAGTATTGTTTAATTATATTTCACTATACCTCCATTGTAGTATTATTTTATAATTAGATCTAATGTTAAATCAAAATAAATATACTTTTTTTGTCAGCATAAATATACCATATTTCCTTTTTATCTTTAACATTTATTAAAAAATATATTTAATTTATATGAAAACAAATAAAAACTAAATTAAAATACATAACACAGTTTAATTCAAATACAAGAAATTTAAACTTCAAAATTAAAACTAAAAAAGAAAAATTGCATACAACAAAAGATCGGGAAGCTCATTTCGAACTTCGAAATGCATTGATTGAACATTTGTGGTTTGAATATTCGAATTCTTAAATTTAGTATAATGTAATTTAGCTTTTCTTATGTGTTTTCAATTGTTTAATGTAAAAGTTTGTTTCCATAATAATATTTTAATATAATTTTGTCATATAATATATTCATATTTGAATTATAAATATGTTTTAGAAAGTGAATTAGAAATTTATTTTAATTCCAAATTTAATTTTAATTAATATTTGTTAGTTATAGAATAATAAATATTTACTAAACTATTAATAACAAAAGATTCCTTTTAATAATTTAATAATGAAAAATATTCTTTTTAGTGCAAGATTTGGTGTTGTGGTTGGAGAGCCAAAAAGTTTTGGTGCTAAAACTACACTAAAATGGTGTAATTTTAACACTAAAATAGTGTTATGGGTTGGAGATGCCCTTAGGTCGTGTGTATATCGGGAAACGAAGTTTTGAGATGTGAATGTGAAGTTCACATGGGCATTGTTTGTTCCGACTTTTGCATAGATTCCATGAATTGGAACTTCTTGGAAATTATGGATAGGACGCTTTTTTAAAACTCATAAATGGTAAAATAATCAGGTACACAAAAATATAACGTTTTCTTTTTGACAAAAAAATGTAAACGATCCAATGTTGGTCTTTCCCATATGTATTACTTTTCCGTTTCAAACTAACTATCATTCTAGAGTTTTGTATACAAATTAAAATTAATTAAATATTGAAATTCACCTTTGTTTGACAGTTAAAATTGCATAACATTTATTTTTTATACTAGTATAACTAGAGGTAAAAAAAAGATAGACCAATAGAAAAAATTGTATTAAAATCATAAAACAACATTTTTGTTGCAGCGAAAATTTAATGCTACAAACAAAAAGTTTAAACGGAATGAATATATTGATTACTTAACCTGGTTAACTTTATTTTACTAATACAAAACAATCAATTTTATTAGCATTGCCAAAATGTATTTTTTTTTTGGAAAACATGTCCTTCAAAATGTTTAGCAGACCACTTAACTAAAACAAAATTGCCCAAAATGATCACAAACTATAGATAATGTCAGTGAAATCTATATTTCATTGATTTTATTAAGGACTTTATATCGCAATAATCCTAAAGGTCGCACCAAGACATTCACACTCCAATAGTAATGCCCCAGGTTCTAAAACGCGCCCGCGGAGTCCGATTAAGCGGCGGTGCAATGTTCGGCGGTGGTTCACCGTGGCGATTTCAACCTCTGCGGCCAAGAAATCAGATTGATTAAAAAAGTCATTATTTTTGAAGTTTTAAGTGTCCAAATCGCATTCTGAAAGGTATATCTATGAATTTGATGCATAAACAACAAGAAAAGCTCAAAAAATATTTGGATTTTGACAAGTTTGTCTTGACGGCGGAAAAAAAATTACAGTAAACCTAAGAAAAAACACGACGAAAAAGGTGATATAATTACAGTATACCACTCTCTTAAAAATCGCTTAAAAATAACTTAAAATGTGTCTAGTCGGCTTCAAACCTAACTTCGGATACACTGACACAAGCACAATAACCAATGGACCACATTACTTTTACTTGTTTCCTCCCATATCTTTGTATATCTAGACATATAATTATTTTAAACTTAAAATAATAATTAAAATTACTCTCCGATTAAACTACGATTAATCTCCGAATTAATGATAAATCGCTAGGCCAGGACGGCCGTCCGAAACTACGCCATGGGTAATGCCCAACGAATTTTTAAATACTGTCTGATTTGATTAAACAATAAGTAATGCCATATAAACTTTTATTATTTTATTATACATTTTTAATATTCAGTAGTATTTCTTTCCTGTGGGATTATTTTTGAATGTGTTATTTCCGTTATATTTTTCAGCAGTTTTCCATTAAAATACGTGATAATTGAAAGGTGCTCACTTTCATTCTTACACGACACGCATGTGATTTCGAGGCTGTCTAAAGCTTCCGTACATTCACCCGACTTTCTCTCTTTTGTACAACACGCGCCGCCGCTTGATTTAGTTTCATTTCATCCAATTATTTTGATTTTCAGTGGTTCTGAACTACCATTTTTTTTTTTTGGCTTAGAAAAAATTCTAGAACTCTCTCTAGCTTTACCTGTTCTGACCTCTCAGTATAAACTTACCGTATCTCTCTGTTTTTGGCCGACGGTTTTGGCCACTGCCACCGCCGGTCCGACTCCCTTTGTTTTTCCTTTTCTTTCTTTGTTAAGTATGCGGTTTTTGGAGGAAAAAGGATTCTTGAGTCCTTTTTGCTTTCGTTTTCTTAGGCTACGGGATGAGGAGGTGTCTTCAGTTCTTTCATTGCCGGCCTTTTCTTTTTCCAGATTCCGGCGTTGCATCTACTGCATGGTGGACGGTCGGTTTAGCTTCCGGCGTTGCACCTTTCCGATGACGGTGAACGGTCGGCTCTATGTTTCTGTGTCACACGGTCTTTATGGTGTTGACGGCGGCTTTGGTTGGATTCCGGTTTCCGACAGCAACTTGGTGGTGTGTACGGCTTTGCTTCAGAAGGATCGAGGGTATTCTCTGGTGAAAAAAGCAATGGAATAGAAGAAGACGACTTTGCCGGCTCTAGATGAGATCTCGGAATTGGCTCCGACGATGCTCTCCGGTCAAAGAGTCCAGGCGAAGATGAGAGGTGAAGTTTCTGTCTCCGGCGTATTCCAGAGGACAAGTCTCAGGTGATTGGATTCGGATTGTTTCGACAAAACGAGAGATAGATCGGGTTCCCGGCGTTGCTCCGTCGTGTGGTCGGCCATGAAGTTGCGCTCGTGACACGTGCTCCTGTGGGGCGGTGCTTTCTTACACGTGTGCGGCTGGAGGAGATTTAGACGCGTGGAATCGCAGCACATCGGTTTGGGTTGAATTGTGGGCCTAATTTTTCGGTTTGGTTTAGGCCTTACGGGCTTAGTTTTTTCGGGTTGTGTTTTTTATGTTTGGACCTGTAATATGTTCAGACCCTTTGGGTTTTAATAAAATATCTTTAGATGGCAAAAAAAAAACTACCGTTTTTCTTTTTAATGTATAAGAGCATTTCTAAGAAAGAATACAGAATTTATTTTTATGATTTTAGTATAAATAAATTATAATCACTAAACTTTATATAGATAAATAATACATACATATCGAAAATATCAAGCACAATATTTATAAATAAAGTTTATTACAACACAGAAGTACGTAAATAGTAATATATAAACACACATTATTTCATAAAATTTTGAAAATACAAATTACTCACTATTGTATTTCCATAGTGTTTCCATACAAATTATTCACTATTTTATAATCTCTCTGTTTCATATTATGTGTCACTGTAGCGAAAATTTTTGGTTGTCAAATAAGTGTTGATTTAGCATTTTAATGTAAAATTTATTAATTTTATCATCCAGATTATTTTTATTGGTTGAAATATGAATAGATGTACTGATAATGATGTTTTATAGAAATATATAAAATTAAATAATTTATTAAACACTGTGTACAAATCTAAAGTGACACTTATTAAATAGAGAGAGTATTAGTTTTTATTTTATTTTAACATATTTACATATTATATGTAACAATACATATGTAAATAAAATATATATTTGAATACTCAAGTGAACTATAGTTATAAGGATTCAAATATTTAAAAATTTAGTACTAGTACAGTTATATATAAGTTATAAAATAGAAAGATTAAAATAGAAAATAAATAGTATTCTGAGAGTCCGAATAGTAAAATCTCAAATTTAAGATTTCATTATTTATACTCTCAAAATTTAAGAATTTAAAGAGTTTTTGAAGAGCAAAAAATCTCAAAATTTGGAAATTTGAGAATCTCTTCGAGATGCTCTGAAGTGAATGTAAATCATATATTTTTATATAAATTTTCCTAGCATCCCAAATTATATTAGTGAATTGCAACATTTTACTGTCCTCCATTTTGTGGTCGAATCGTCTTTGTTTTTGTTCTGTTCTACCATTCAAATCCTAGTTTACCACTTTGCTTGTTTTTGTATCGAATATTTCTAAATTTAACATGTTGATAAAATGCAAACTAAGTTGACTTTAACAAACTTCAAGATATATATTAGATAATACTCTCTCCGTTTCATATTACTTGTCGTTATAGGTTTATGCACACAGATAAAAAAAACATTTAATTTTACATATTTTCAAAATAAAAATACTATTTCCAATTCACCTAACCATATATCAACTAATAGAAAAATAGAGTAGAAAATATTGTCAATAAATTTTGCATTGAAAACCGAAAACGATATTTATTTTAAAACGAAAATTCTACTCTAAAACGACAAGTAATTTGAAACGGATGGAGTATCAGGTAAAATAAAACTAGATTTTGATGGGACAAAAAAACCCACAAATAAGATGGAAACTCAATTCAATGATCTTTTTCTTAAACACTCAATTGAATGCATGTAATTTTGGGTTGTTTTCGACCGATATACGTTGTTATGAGTATTAATGACCGCCTCAAGACCAGGGCTCGTGTTTATTAGTCATACTAGGTGATTTTTTCGTGCTCATGCACGAGTATAAATATTTATAAAATAAATATACTATAATAATTAATTTTTATTTACTTTTATTTTAAAATTAATTTATAATTTGTATGCAATTTATATTAATAATATCATATTACTTTAATTAGACATATTATTTTAGATATGTTATATCTAGTCGGTTTTATCGTTTTTACAGTCAATTGAGTTATCATTTGAGTATATTGGATTGCTTATATTTCTCTGAATTCAACTATAATGTTTTAATATTAAATATATTAAAATTATGCATAATTTTATTATTTACATTTACATTGGTTGTTGTCTTAGATATGTAAATATATTTGAGGAAGATTATGTATAACTTAAGATATATTTTGCTTATAATGAAATAAAAAATAAATTAAAGTGTCTTATTCCAAATTACATAAATTAATATAATGATAATACTCTACAGTATCATGCATATATATAAATTTTACAAAGAAAAACTAAATTGTAACAATGGGTTAATACTTTATTTTTCATTTGTAAATATGTTTTGAGTCATTCTATAATTTAAATTTTTTTTAAAAATTATTATTATAAAATTATATATTCTTATTTTAGTTAAATATATGATTTTAGATATAAGTTAGATTACTCGAGTAGCTTATGTTGTGAGCCTTGTTCAAAAACGCGGCCGCGTTAACGATTTTGCGGCCGGTTAAACGCTACACGGATGGCTAACGTAGCGATTTTGCTTGATTCGGTTGGACTGAACAGTAACACGCGTAATTCCGAGTTACAGCGTTGAATAAGAAACTCGTCCGTTGAATTACCAAAACTTCATTTTGCCCGAATCATGGAAACACTAAAAGAAACTCAGATTTTGTTAATTTTGGATCAGAAACACGTTAATAGTATGTGTTTTACTATGTAAATGCTAAAACTAATTGATTATGTGAATCGTCAGAAGCTTGAGTGAAACAATGGCGGCCGGGACAGAAGAACAAAAATTAGGTCTGGGATGAAGATGACCACGTAATTACGATTGTGCCACTATTAAATGAAATGAGTAAAAAAGATTGAAAACAGCATTCTGTGAGTTTCGATCTCGGACCAATGCCCAGTTTTCTATGTCGCAGTGACCGTTTTGGCAGCAATGACTCATTGTACAAACACGTCCATGCTTACTTATATAGCTAAATATTCTTATTCATCCCACTAAAAGTGAACGAACCCTTCCTTGCATAATTTACAATGTAGTAATAACAACTTTGGCTACTTAAATGTTTTTTACAAGTATGTAATCATAACTATATAGTGATTATAATTTAAATATTAATTTATGTGTATAAAACATGGTATTATACATAAAAAAGTATAAAAAATTCATTCCCGCGTACTCCCCGACTTTTTCCCGCTTTTTCAATAAATCGCTAGGCGCTGGTGTGCCGCACGCGTAGCGCCTAACGAGTTTCCGAACAAGGGTTGTGAGTATATTGAGTTACATACATTTTTTCAAATTCAACTGAACTATAATTATTTTTATTATAATTAAGTAAAATCAAATTAATTTTAATTATCATTTAAATGTGCATGTATTTTAATAATATTATCAAATTATATGTTGATATACAAAATAAATATTAGAAAATGAAGCGAAAAGCAATAGGAAGTTACATATATAAGTAACTAATACTTTTAGGAAACTCATGAACACATATGAATATTTAAAATAGTTAAAATATTTTAAATAATTTTATGCTTTATATTTATTAAATGGTAAAATGAAATTTATTTTAAATAATTTTAAAAATGAGAATTCAGATTTGCTTTGGTATTTTGGTTATAGTTATATGAAGTTCCACAAACATAGAAATATAAAATTTAAAAGCAAATTTAATTTTAGGAAAAAATAATAAATTTAATAATGATAAAATATAAATATCTACCTTGTTAAAATATATAGTGTTATTTTAAAATATTTTGTAATTATTTGATATGTTTATTGTTAACTTTTTTATTTTTAATCTCTTAAAATAATCAGTTTACAAAAATTATGTGATTGTATTTTAGAAATCATATTATATAAATTAAATATAATTTATAAAAAATTCTTTAATTTAAAGATATTATAGTCAAATAAATATTTGAAAATAAATAAAACATTTAAATAATACTAATTAATTATAAAATATTCTGAGTTAATCAAACATATATCAGTTTGTGTTACTTAATTTATTTTATGTAATCATCAAAGAAAATAGTTACATATATAAAAAATATATTTAGTACTCCGAAAAAATAATATTTTTTGTATAGTTTAAAATTATGTTTTAAGAGAAATAATATTTTTTCTAATATCAAGATTATCTGTGTGAATTTTGTTTTATGAAATCACATTATACATATATATATATATATATTTCATCTAAGAAAATATAGATATAAAGAAATATTTTATTATTTCAAAAGTATATATACATTTTTTAAATGAAATATTTCTATTTTGTGACTTTCTTTTTTTTAATGAAATCATATTATATATACATATATTTTCGTTTTTAAATTTGTTCTCTAAACTTTATAAATGTTTCATTTTTATTATATATGTTATCTGGAAAAGTTTAAAACGGAAACTAAATAAAAATTCAATAATAGTATTTAAATTTAATACTTTTAATTCATTAAAATTATCAATGTAATCAACCATCGTAAAAATTAACATGAACGCAACACATAGAAAACTAACTTCTCAAATAATATTATAGAGATATATACGTTGTTGTGAGTATTAATGATCGCCTCAAACTCTCACCTTTTTCTTAAGTTCTTAAATGATTAAAAGGTTTCTCACGAGAAAAATAAATCTATACTGTCTTGATAAACTAAGAAAAAGGAATAATTCTAATTCTGGAATTCATGCAATTTAGGTGCCCCTCCCAACTATGAGTGGTCTCCCTGCCACCTCAAATCAATTGATGGCAATTCACATTTTATTTATTTATATTTTTTTTCAATTATTGTAGCTTTTTTGGGTATGCTTTAAAATAATATATATTTTGTATGTTTTGCTACAAAAACACTAATTTGTTGTGACAGATGATTTGATACCATTTTCATTTCCTGTCTTCCACCAACTTGACTGCAATCAATAAAACAGAACTATAGGCTGATTTTCTTTATGGACTGTGATTTATGATCTTAACTGTTAATGATTTCTTATAAGTTTGGACATTTTATCCGGATACGAACATCTGAATTAGAACTAACTTAAAAAAAACTATGGCGGATCATGTTCGGATAATGTTATTTACTCTATTGGGTTTTGTTATTGGTTTGATCTGACTCAAAACTCGAAAGAACATTCGAATATACAATTTTAACTGGTTTTAGGTCCAAAAAATTATCAAACTTCGCTATATTATAATCCTTTTAAAATCCAACACTTGAAATAAAATTCCAATTAAAATACCATTATACCACATTAAAGCACTAGTAACCATTATATAAAATAACTAATACATGGATATCTATATGAAAATTCTAAAAATGTACAAAATTAAAATTTTGAACCAATTCGAATCCGATATGAACCGACATGACAAATTTTAATTATTCTATAGAATCTAAATATCAAAGATCCGAATTGATCCATATCCACCGAAAGATCTAGTGGAATCCAAATCGACAAATTTTAATTATTATTATACTGAATCTAATTATCTAAAATCTAAAAGATGTGGATCCGACAAAATCCAAGCAAATCCAATTTATGGTTCCAGTGTCCATGTTTAGTTTTTATAATCTTAAACTTTAGTTTGATTAGAGTAATATGAAGTAAAATTGAAATAGTAAAAAAGAAATGAAAATAAATTGATAAAAAAGAGAAAAAATGGAATAAATAGTATTAGTCTAGCAAAATTTAGAATAAAAGTAAATATACATTTTTCTATTAAAACAGTAACTAGAGTAAATATCAGAAAACTATTTTTATTTGATTGATAATATTTTATTAAAAATATAATAACTTAAAAATTAGAATAATGTAGTATATATTGTACATAACCATAAAGTCACACCTTTAATGTATTTTATATTTAACATGATCTTAACGATTTATTAGCTGTAAACAATACTGGTCAAAAACACATATAGTAGAATGAAGTAAATTTAAAAAAGTAAAAAAAAAATGAAAATAAAATGATAAGAAATAAAAACAGAAAATGGAATAAATAGTAGAAAAATTTAGAACAAAATTTATACATTTTCTATTAAAACACTAACTAGAGTAAAAATTAGAAAACTATTTTTTATTTGATTGATAATATTTTAATACAACCTATAATAACTTAAAATTAGAATAATATATAGAAATTTCTAATTTATATTATATATAACCATAAATTCACATCTTTAGTATCTTTTATATTCAAAATGATCTTGACGAATTATTAATTGTAAACAATATTGATCAAAAACACATATCACTCCAAATATCTTTACCGCTTGTAAAATGTCGTATGATTCAAAAATTTTATATTACAACGTAATTGCTATGTTTTGAATGAATATTAAATTTATTTATAAGAAGTATATATAAACATTGAGTGCAAGTGTATATATAATTGCTATGTTTTGAAAGTATATTAAATTTATATATAAGAAGTAAAATGTCGTATTAAATTTATTTATAAGAAGTATATATAAACATCGAGTGCAAGTTGATATATGATGTTTTACGCATTACATATAAGGCTGAATATGTGTACTAAGCCCAAAAACAAATTAAATGAATTACTTAAATATATTTATATATATTCTGTTTCAGGAAAAAAATTACGAAGACTTATAACTGGCAAATTTAGCAACTGATTTTATAACATCCCGGGTTTGTGGTACATGGAAAGGTTTAAGAGAATTGATTTGGCTACCTATATTACTAAAGTTGACTTGCCTTTTCCGGAGCACATCTTGAAAGAACTCCAAAGTTAAGCGTGTTTGAACTGGAGTAGTGGAAGGATGGGTGACCTATCGGAAAGTGATTCGCGATAGCGTGCGAGTGAGGCCAAAGCACGGGGAAAGATCGGGTGGTGATTGCAGGATCAGTAAACAATGATTTCGAGCCTTGGAAAATTAACGACAGACCGTCGGATGGGATGGGGCCCACGGGCCTAGAGAGCGGGTGTGGGTGGCCCATTAGCCGTGGACGAGTCGGGGCGTTACAAGTAGTATCAGAGCTGGTTAGCCGTCTCAGTTCTGACCTGAGAGGCGTCTTGAGACCTGTCGTGGGGCGCAACGAGGACGTTGCGTTCTTTGAGAGGGGGTGAATTATAACATCCCGGGTTTGTGGTACATGGAAAGGCTTAAGAGAATTGATTTGGCTACCTATATCAACAAAGTTGACTTACCTTTTCTGGAGCACATCCTGAAAGAACTCCAGAGTTAAGCGTGCTTGAACTGGAGTAGTGGAAGGATGAGTGACCTATCGGAAAATGATTCGCGATAGCGTGCAAGTGAGGCCAAAGCACGGGGAAAGGTCGGGTGGTTATTGTAGGGTTAGTAAACAATGATTTCGAGCCTTAGAAAATTAACGACCGACCGTCGGATAGGATGGAATCCACGGGCCTAGAGAGCGGGCGTGGAGCGTTACAGATTTGATACTATTCCCCATATTGGAGTGATTTTTTTTCTAAATCTGAATACAAATAGGTGGACCTGATCATAATAGCTATACTTAACTTATGTAAGGTTTATCTCTATACAGCGGTTTTCGCAAGGGAAAGTATGAATTTAACCCAGATTTGAAGCAAATAAAAATACTAAGAAAGTGACGTGACATTATAACATGTAACCATGAAGTTAAAAAGGATAGAGATGAAAAAAGGACCAAAGTAAGTGGACCCGTGAAAACGGCCGTCAACGGAAGCAAACATAGGGCTTACCTTTAAATCTATGGAAATAGGACACGTGTTTACTCACATGAATTGTAGGGACCACAAATTGAACGGCGCTCAGTTAATGAATACCGTTTAATGGAGGGCGGGACCAGTTACACGTGGAGGAATCGTGTGCTGTCAGTTCGAGTTTGCCGAAGGTACGAATACATCTTTAACAAATTCTAATTTTTAACAGCTGATAATGAAACGGGCCGTTATTAACGGCGTTAAGCAATGAACGGGAACCTCCTTTTTATTAGTTAATAGTTTCTCATGAATGATTTGACATTGACGGACGCGGCCGTTTTGCTTAAAACCGGGTTTTGCTGTCGCACGATGGGTTCTGAGTCCGGTTTAATGTTGTCAATGGTTCGAGAGAGGATTGTGAAAAGTTACTTCATCTAATGTTTGCGGTTATAATTCGCATTCAATAAATACTTCATCTAATTTAGAAAACCCTATACTAAAGTTTCCATGCTTGATACTACTTTTTTTTTTTTGTCAATGCTTGATACTACTTTATAATGTTGAAACTTTTTTTTTTTTTTTTGGGCAACTTATAATGTTGAAACTTAAAACAAACAAATTTCATAGATTAATAACTGCATGTGTATGTAGATGTTAATTAAATAGCTTCTGGTAAAAAAAAAAGCTAGACAATTTCTTGTTGTCTTCGTAATTTAAAACTGATATTGTATATAATAGGCTAACAGTAATGGTAGATTAGCATGTTCACTACTAAAATAAAAATATGTCTACTTATAACTTTTCATGTAAAAAATAGCCTAGACAAGTGATCGTATTTTAACTATACGCATTTGCAATGTTGTCAAAAAACAAAAACTATACGCATTTTAAATACTAGAGAATAATTATAAGCCTGGTTCGATTCAAAAATTTTAAACGACTCGAAAATAGAAACACCTATGTGCGGTGACTTCCAAAACCCAAATGCAGAATCTCTTTTAGAGATATGAATTTCTGCATATAATTACTGACGTACTGGATATATATGTACGTGCATTAGTACTATTGCTTAATGTTTATGTGAATTATTATATTGTTGTAACAGAAAAATTTCTATGGGACTTTTTTCTGATCGCACGCATTTGATGTTTTCGATGACTGGGTTAGCAAATCTACTGGAAGAAGTAACAAAAGAAATCTACTGAGTTCATTATTGCGGAGTTTAAAGTATTTTAAGTTTGTAGCCTTTTCTGTGTTAAACCCTGTCTTCGTGAATTTGTTTTAGTATTTTTAACCCCAAGACATGGTTGGTTGAATTACTATTTCCATCGAACCTGGGAACTTAAAACAGTGTATCATGAAAGTTCAGCTTTTTAAGTGAATTATAATTATCCACTGGAAAGCATCTTCAGTTCTTCATCGAAAGAATCAACTAAAAAGCCCTAAATCTGCATTTAAAGATTTTGAACACTATAGAAATATCAGTTTAAAATCAATACAAGCAAATTTTACTAGTCTATCAGGTCTTGTGACTTAAATTTGACATCTGAGCTACCAATGATAGCATAAATGAAAATAACTAATTCTTCAAAATGAAAAGTTAAACAGAAGTAAATTTTCTTTTTTTGTGACACCGTTTATGTTTATTTTAGAGTTCTTTATTACGGAACTATGTTAAAGTTATGCTGTACTACAAAATTAAATATTTGTATAAACTCAACCTTATCGGTTTCGAGGTGTAGATGTTGGCCCTCCTCTGGTACATGATTTATCGGCGGTCGAGCCCATCAGCACCACTCTTTTATTTATTTATTTAATTTTTATCTATTTTAAATAAATATCTTCGATTTCTCAGGTAAATATTTTTTTTATAAATTATTTTTAGTATGAATGATCGATCATTGAAGCGGTAGTCGCAGTGAAAAACAAAGCAATCCCCACCCAATGCTCGATTGCTTAAGATTCTTCACCTTATTAGTCACATGCTCCTCCTCCTCTTCCTCACCCCAAAAAAAAAAAAAACTTAAAAAGCAAACCCTAGATCCAAGACCAGAACCCAAAACCAGACCGATCTGAAATCAACTATCTAACCAGATCAGAAATGAAGAGAGATCTTCACCAGTTTCAAGCTCCCAACCACGGGACATCAATCGCCGGTTCCTCCACCTCCTCCCCTGCCGTGTTCGGCAAAGACAAGATGATGATGGTGAAGGAAGAAGAAGAAGAAGACGACGAGCTTCTAGGAGTCTTAGGTTACAAGGTCCGGTCTTCCGAGATGGCTGAGGTCGCGTTGAAACTCGAGCAGCTAGAGACGATGATGGGTAGCGTTCAAGAAGATGGTTTAGCTCATCTCGCCACGGATACTGTTCATTACAACCCCGCCGAGCTCTACTCGTGGCTTGATAACATGCTCACGGAGCTTAACCCACCCGCCGCGACTGGGTCTAATGGTTTGAATCAGATTAACAACTCGTTTTTCACCGGAGGTGGGGACTACGACCTCAAAGCCATCCCCGGAAGCGCGATTTGCCAGAGATCTAATTCTTCCTCTACTCCGAATCAATACAACAAGCGTTTGAAACCGTGCCCTAGCCCTGACTCGATGGTTACATCTCCATCACCTGCTGTTCAGATAGGTGGAATCGTGGGAACGACTGTAACCACAACAACGGTTAGCGAGTCAACTCGTCCGTTAATCCTGGTGGACTCGCAAGACAACGGTGTGCGTCTAGTCCACGCGCTTATGGCCTGCGCGGAGGCCGTGCAGAGCAGCAACCTGACTCTAGCGGAGGCTCTCGTCAAGCAGATCGGTTTCTTGGCAGTCTCTCAAGCCGGAGCCATGAGGAAAGTTGCCACCTACTTCGCCGAAGCTCTCGCGCGGCGGATCTACCGTCTCTCTCCGCCGCAGACTCAGATCGACCACTCCCTCTCCGACACTCTCCAGATGCACTTCTACGAGACTTGCCCTTACCTCAAGTTCGCTCACTTCACGGCGAACCAAGCGATTCTTGAAGCCTTCGAAGGGAAGAAGAGGGTCCACGTCATCGATTTCTCGATGAACCAGGGGCTTCAGTGGCCAGCGCTTATGCAAGCCCTCGCGTTGAGAGAAGGAGGTCCTCCGAGTTTCAGGTTAACCGGAATCGGTCCTCCCGCGGCGGATAACTCCGATCATCTCCACGAGGTTGGTTGTAAGTTGGCTCAGCTCGCGGAAGCGATACACGTGGAGTTTGAGTACCGTGGCTTCGTGGCGAATAGCTTAGCCGATCTCGACGCCGCGATGCTCGAGCTTAGACCGAGCGAAACGGAAGCTGTGGCGGTTAACTCTGTTTTCGAGCTGCACAAGCTTCTAGGCCGTCCCGGGGCGGTTGAGAAAGTCTTCGGCGTTGTGAAACAGATTAAACCGGTGATTTTCACGGTGGTTGAGCAAGAATCGAGCCATAACGGACCGGTTTTCTTAGACCGGTTTACCGAGTCGCTGCATTATTATTCGACCTTGTTTGATTCTTTGGAAGGTGCTCCGAGTAGCCAAGACAAGGTCATGTCGGAAGTTTACTTAGGGAAACAGATTTGCAATCTGGTGGCTTGCGAAGGTGCGGACCGTGTCGAGAGACACGAGACACTGAGTCAATGGTCGAACCGGTTCGGTTCGTCCGGTTTTGCGCCGGCGCATCTGGGGTCTAACGCGTTTAAGCAAGCGAGTACGCTTTTGGCTTTGTTTAATGGCGGCGAAGGTTATCGTGTGGAGGAGAATAATGGGTGTTTGATGTTGGGTTGGCACACTCGACCGCTCATAACAACCTCCGCTTGGAAGCTCTCGGCGGTGCACTGAGTTGGCTCGATGTCGATGTTGGTGGTATGGTGATTTGACTCGAAGTCGACTGTGGTTCTGTGGTGAGTTGACCCGAAGCCGACGGTGGTGGTAAGGTGAGCTAGCTCGGCTATTTGGGCTGAAATCAGTGGACCGGTGATGAGATATGTTCGGACCAGACCCAAGCTGACCTGAATCGAACCGTTTTGCCTTTTATTTATTTAATTTCACCTGTTTAAAATTGTTATATCGTTTTGATAGATCATTTTTAATATATGCTTTTTTGGGGTGGGGGGGGGATGGGGTAAGTCAATATGCAGAGTATGTATTTAATGGTATTTTATAATAAACCTAAGTTTGTTCGCAATTTAATGGTAAAATAACAAAAAAAATAACGGCCGGAAAATTTCTGTTAACTTAACAGTAAATCAAATACCTAGTGATATTAGATATTTATAATTTGTTAACAAGTTTTCAATGTAAAGTTGATAAAGAAAAAGGATTGAGAGCGATATATATTTATTTATTACAACGAATGCTAACTACTAAGGGATACTTTCATTAAAAAAAACTTTGTGAAACTTTATTAATGTATTGTTTGATGTAAAGATTTCTTGCTTACAGAAGACTAATTTCTTATTGGCTCTGGTCCGAATACCACATTTCATATCTGTTTATTGATATTTTTAACAGTAGTATTTAATTAGATCTACAAAGCAACTATTGGATACGATGTTTTTATATCTTTTATAATGTAAAAACATTTTGTTTGCATGGCTCTGTACCTTATTAACGTGTTTCCTTTTCTTTTTATATAAGGAATAAAGGAACTCTCGTACACAAACCTACGGGATATTTTTTTTTTTTTCGTTTTTTAGATTAACTCACGAAAGGAGCAAACCTACGGGATATATATTTATTTATTACAACGAATGCTAACTACTAAGGGATACTTTCATTAAAAAAAACTTTGTGAAACTTTATTAATGTAGTGTTTGATGTAAAGATTTCTTGCTTACAGAAGACCAATTTCTTATTGGCTCTGGTCCGAATACCACATTTCATATCTATTTATTGATATTTTTAACAGTAGTATTTAATTAGATCTACAAAGCAACTATTAGATACGATGTTTTTATATCTTTTATAATGTAAAAACATTTTGTTTGCATGGCTCTGTACCTTATTAACGTGTTTCCTTTTCTTTTTATATAAGGAATAAAGGAACTCTCGTACACAAACCTACGGGATATTTTTTTTTTTTTCGTTTTTTAGATTAACTCACGAAAGGAGCAAACCTACGGGATATATATTACTAATATGTGTTTTAAGTGTTCTACCTAAGTTTTATAAAAAAGTGTTCTGCCTACATGTATCTTTTAGAAATCTCAAATCTGGTAGATACATAATTTATGTTGAAGTACATAATTTTATATTAAACCGCCGGAACAATTGAAAAGATAGACGTGGTTATAATTATTTAAAATGTAAACACGCATTATGAGCTTGATGTTCTTAAAAAATACTCAAAATGTATTGAGTTATTTTTGTTAGGTATATGATTAGTAAAGTAAGGTTTCAAATAGATTGAACCGACGCATATCATTACTTTCAACAGTTTATTGCATAATTATCTTCGCTAACAATGAGTAATAGCCCACACAACTTTCACTGATGTAGAGTTAAGTTATCAATTGCAAAATGCAATAATTTATTTTAGTTTGATACAAAGGAAGGTCCCATATGCATGAAATGTTTTTTATCCACCGAGTTGCCAACTTGCATGTGTGTGCAAATTCTACTTTGACCCCGTCGAGTTCTCCTTTTCACAGATTGTTCTTTTTTTTTCTTCTATCACATCGAGTTCTAATATTATATTAAGGTCCATATATTAATCGATCATCGTCCTCTCAAATATTTCATCGCAGTACTTTATTATAATTTTAAATACGTCTAACCATACAGAAACATTGAATTTCTGCAATGTCTGCAAGATTCGATATTTATTTACAACTTTTATAATAGTGCGAATCGAATTTGCATTTCCCACATTCTCTACTATTATTTTTGGCAGCTTACACAATGCGTGCTTGAACCCAAATAAATCCCTTTACCACATAAAAAGAGTCGGACCGGACCTAAACCGCAAAGTAAAACATATCGAGATCAGTACGCAATTATATATTTATAGTTCTGCATTAAAAAGTTAATATATAATATATTCGGTCCATTCATTTGTATCACGTCAGAATATATAATATATTCGGTCCATTCAAAGGAGGTGTTTCAAAAAAAAAAAAAAAAAAAATATCAAAGGAGGCACTGAAAATCAAACCGAAATTATACTACTCACCTTTATTTATAATTTTGTCAACTTTGATTTCTAACTTTTTGACACCACGATATTATATAGTTACATTTATACACAACTTCGTAACAGGGTGAGATGGTTTAATTACATGTGAATACATTTCCATGCTTTATTTTACAGAATTTTTATTCTTACTCTTTAGATTTTCTAAGGATACATTTCGTATAGGACAGCCATTTATTCTTCATTTCAAAATTTTCTATTTCACCAATTTCTTTAGTTGTTTTAAACTTATTTTAAGCAAATTATTGCTTTCGTCTAAGCTCCGGTATTCGGTGTCCGTTTAAATTTGGTTAGGTTAATTCAAAATTTTGGATTTTCAGTAGTATGCTTAAAAGTCATATTTGAGTTTACTAACTTGCAAGTTGGGTTTGGTTCATTTTATATGTACCAGAAAATAAGAAAAAATCTGGAAAGAAAAAAAATTCAAAATTTGTTATACAATGATTTAGTATTTCTTCATTCATCCCATGAAATAAAAAAAAGTTTATTTTTTGATTCACAAGACTCGTTTTAGTTATTTTATAAATTCTTTGACAATTTTGAATTTTAGTTTTAATATTTTTTATTCTTAGTATCAAATTCAATATTTACTTTTTTTTTTCTAAACAAAAGTTGAGAATTCTCCAATCCAAATATTTACTATGCCGAATTTCCCTTATACTCCGAATATTATATTTTTCTAGAAAACAAGAGACTAAAGAATTTTCTAAGCATGTACACATATCAAAAACAATTATGCAGAATGAATATATTTGTAGCAAAAATGAGTTAGCCTCACAAAAAGAATATATATAGAATCATTTTTGAAATTCTGTTTATCTTTTGGATTGAAAAATGAGTTACCCTCACAAAAAAATTATTTTTGTAATTATCAAAACAATTTTTTTCGTATGAATCCACTTTGTTTAAACTTGGATTTAGAACGAGAGAGAGAGTCTAAGTTTATTTATTTTTTATTTGTAGGTTACTAATCTGGTCCATGCAACCTGAGGTAAATTATATTGAGAATGACTTCGTAACCAGTTTTCCATTGATTTATTTCGGATTTGGAAAGTGTTTTAACTTTCCATTCATAATGAAAGATTCTTTGTTCTTGGAAAAAAATCCTTTATTTGATTCTTAGCAAAAAAATAATGTTATGTCTATCTTATATTCAAAAAAGACTTCAATTTAGAAAAGTTACTAACTTGAATTTGTGACAATTTGTAAAATATATATGCTTGTGATAAAGAGCATAAGTCATAACTCTTTTCTTTTATATGAATTTTTTTATAGTCGAAATAAAATAAATTGTATTTTTCTCCATTTTCCTCATTCTTGTTATATCGATCAATAATTTTTTTTTTTGAACCAACAAAAAGTTGTGTAGTAATTCTTGGAATATTAATGATACCTAGAAAAATAGTCATAGACAGTTGTTCAACACAAAATTTTATAAAAAAAATATATTTACGAATTAATCGAGTACTTTTTTTTAAATGTTTGCCAACTTTTTTTGATGACTCAATTATTTTAAATCATAATGCATTTTTTACAAGCATATAATCAATTCGATTCTCTGATTCGATTCTCGATTCGATCAGGGGAAAACGCCAACGAAAAGATCACTTGGATTTAGTAGCAATCCAACACTTTAGTCAGACTCGAACATCTCTCCTAATCAAAAAGGGGTACTTATTAGGTTTCATACACAAAAATGACTTAAAAAGACTTTCTTCCACTTTATTCTTAAATCTTTTTTTTTACGATTATTTTAAACAAGGAGTGGAGACGAATATAAATCAATATGTTATTTTCCTTTTATTTATATAATAAATAGAGACAAATTGTATATTAATATATGAATTTAATTATTAATATAAAATTATTAAGGGTATATACATGATAACTCTTTCCGTATAGGCCAGAAAACATCTTACTTAGAGAAAGACTTACTCTCCTATGTGTGATGAAGAAAATCTTGACTAGGGTGGAGATTTCAAGGATATAGTCAAGATGTATTAGACTAATATGGGATACAAGAGACGCTAAAAGATTCAGAGTCTTTAAGTCTACGTTTGGTTCAACTAAAGGCTCAGGTTATTTCCGGTTCAATTGTAGTTGCTCTGGATGAAGACACATATGCCATATCGCGTGTAGTTATAAAGTCTCAGTCTCTTGTTGATTGTGAGATGAGTTGATAGAGTTGTAAGTTGTAACAGAAAGAAAGAGAGAACGATTCTCTATCCGTTCGGTGGCTTAAGTTTTCAAGTCACCGAAGTTTAGTGTATTGCCGCAACAGTCCAGCCCAACGAGTATAGGAACTTCTCCGTCTTAGAAGAGTGTGGTCACCGGGTAAACATTCCTTGTGTCTTTACTTTCTTGCTTACACATGGGTGATCGATTAGAGAGAGAGATTGAAAGAGATGTAAGATCGTACTTTAACAAGTCAATATATGTGTAATTCCCGAAGTCAATATGGGTACCACTCTTTTCATGAAGTCATGCTACACGTTTTCTTATTGTTAATTCATGTGCATTGAGTAACTTTCTTAACAATATGATGAGACTTTCGTAACCTAAAAGATGATGTCCCTTCCTTACTGTTGTCATTTTAGCTAGAGTTTGACCTGTCTATCCATGTGGGTATTATTTTTTTTTTTTAAAATGAAATGCTTGCAGCAGGATAATTATATTAATTAAATGGAATCTAAACTGATATGCAAGATTGAACTGATAAATGTGACCTCTAATTTGGAAAGTGGATTAAACTTTATGGTAGAAAAAATCAAATTAAATAAATAGCTCTGGTTATATTTTGGACATGAATTATTAAATTTATCTGGATTTGAATTATTTATTAGATAAAACGTGAAAAAGAAGTTAAAAACTCTTAAGTAATCAGTTAGAAAAAAGACAAAAAGTTTTTTGTATTTTTATTTTAATAAAATAGATGTATGTAAAGAAAATCGAAACAAAATTCCAACCACACTATAAATACATTATTTGCAACTAATTTTAAATTATTGATTATAGGTCACTAACAGATAACACAAAATTTAGTTTATACAAAAGAAAATGAAAACAGTATTCCAAATACAAAATTATTTGGTTGGAATTTTAGATAGTTGATTTAGATTCGTTGTATTACTTTTAATCAGTTTAAAACAAAAAGGCAAATGGTGGAGTTCGAAAACTTGATTGTAGCCATTTGACTTGCCGAATATAAACGTTAATTTCCTGTAATCTACGGTAAGTCAGTAAGTGTAAATGTTTTAATTACATGCCAGCCCAATAAGAACAAATGGGCCGAGACAAAAAAGCCTCAAATAACAATTAACAGATCTTGTCATCTTGCGCCTTCTTTCTCTCTCTCACTCCAGATTAACCTTTGTTATCAGAATCTCTTTTCCCTTCTCCAAGAACTCACGACTCAGATCGCAGAGAATGGAAACTCTTCCTCTTCCTCTTCCCGGCGGTTGTAAGAGCAAGGAGGAGTTCTCGGCATACGTAAGATTTCATCAAATCCAATCCAAGAACCAAACGTTGGAATCACGAAACCTTTTCACTAGTCTCTATCTCTCTCTCTGCTCTGTTTCAGATTCATCGCAGAATCGAAGAATGCATGAAAGACGATAAGAGCAAGGAAGAAACTATGCAACATCTAAGGGATCATTTTTAAATCCCACATGATCTGACCAGCATAGGTACGTAGTAGTAGACAGACAAGACTCCTTTTGCTTTTGCACCGAGTCATCAATCAATGTATCTAATAATTAAAGGCAAAATGTATCTTTTATTTTCGGTAGTTTGGGATCTTCTTGAAGCAACGTATCCAGAGCATTTCAGATCCCACTATGAATCGTGCGAGGCTTATCGGACGATCCGTGAAGGTTCAATGATACACAGCTACCAACTTATACCTAGGTGGTTCAGAGATAAAAGAGAGATGAAATCAACAACGCCGCCCTGCTAATATCCAGAGAGATGGCTTTAAGAGCGTGGAGGAGTTCTCATATTACGTAAGATTCCCATCAATTCATTTCATCAATCAATCAGAAGTTACATTATTATTATTAATCTCTTAGCTCTTTTTTGTTCTCTTCTCTGTTTCAGGTTCACGGCAGGATCATGGGATGTATGAGAAACTACAAGAGCAAGGAAGAAACTGTAGAACATCTGTTGGATCAATATGGGATCGCACCTGAATCTACCAAAACCGGTGAGTAGATTTCTTTTCATAGAACCCATTTATGGGTCTTGAGGCAAAACGTTTCAAGAATTCGAAATATATGTTTTTTTTTTTTTTTTTAGTTTGGGATCGTCTTGAACAGGGGTATTCAGATTGCTTTAGATCTTACTATGAAGCTTGCGAGAAGGAACGGAAGTTACGTGAACAAGAAGCACCAAGTAAACAAATTAAAAACCTCAAGCCCTTAGTTTTCTTGTCACGCAAGGACTTATCTGATAAAAAGCTTCTTTTTCTGTTCGTTTCGTCTTGGTGGGACTCGTGAAGAAGTAACGGCTAATGCTCAGATCACAGCAGAAACTAGTTCTTGTAAGTCTTCCAAGCGAGTGTGTTATAAACAGGATAAAACAGAACAGATTTTGAGTTTTTTTTTTTTTTTCATGACTGTGATCGTTGTGCAGCTTCAGTGGCTAGTAAGACACTCATAATTATTAGGGGCTTAAAGGATATGAAGGTGAAAAAGAAAGAGGAACAACGTACATGTCCTCCTGGTAACTAAGCTTATCCTTTTTCCTCGAGTTTCTCTCACTGTGTGGGTCCTAAAAGTTTGTTGGCATGGTCTTTTGCTTCTGTCAGTAATGGAGACTGGTCCATCATCAAAGGTGCCTCGTTCTCAAGCTAATGGACAGAAGGCCATGAATTTGGAGCACCTTCTTCTACTGCTGAGTTCCTCAAGAGCGGTGCATAAGGAGCAAGTGAGAGGTGACAACGAAGAAGCATAGAACCTGCATGATCAGAATCAATAACTGCTAGAGAAACATATTAGATGATCGAGGAAGAGATGAGATTCTCACTTTTAGGATAGTTTTGTGGTTACCAGAAAATATTTGCAGAGACATATGCTTCTATGATATGCTTTCTTAATCTCATAGTGTACTCACTAACTACTAGCTAAATCAACTTATATTCATTGTATCATTTTAAAGAACATATTAATTCTATCAAAATGTGGAGAAGAGATAAACATGTTACAAGTTAGGAGGAACATACACTCATTCTATCAAACTTCTAATCCATTTATTAGTGTGACAAAATACAACAAAAATCTGAAGCACAAGTGTTTGTAATGCTTATTCCTCTTGACAAGAAAACCAAAAAGAGAATTGTACGTAGAACCCCATAAGCATATGATCTAGTGAGAAGGAACCATTAGTCCTAGAGACTTGTTGAGCCAATGCCTTCCATTTCCCAGAGGTCTTCCTGATTGTTGTTGTTGATGTGTCCACAGAACCTCCAAGATTTTGTGTTTCTAACTTCTTAGACAGAACAAAGTTCCTGGATCCGGTTGAACCAATCTTTCCCCATGGATTGAATGCTGTAAATGATCCAAAAAAATTAAATATAATAATCAAAACCATTAATGAGCAAAACACATATGGTAGTAAAAAAAGTCACAACTCACCTTCAACTGCATAGTAAGGAGAGTAGAGGAGGAAAAAGCTAGAATCAGAACCGAGTAGTGGAAGCCTGCCTTCACGAGCATAGCATTTGAGAGCATAGTCAATGACATTTGAAACAGTTTCATCTTCTTTGACAACAAAACGAATGGGTCCAGCACTTCCTAAGAAACTGATGCTAACGAGGAACCTGTTAATCTTGGACTTGTGTGTTTTCTTCTGCTTGTTGTTGTTGTTGTACAGCAACATCTTTAACAATAAACGCCAAAAAAACAGAAAATAAGACTTTTGATGGGAGTTTGGGTTGCTTCAAGGGTCGACACCGATGCAACGGAAGTACCAGGATTCCTTGCAAGAGCCAAAAGTGGAGGAGAGAGGGAGGAGAAAGCTCGCCCTTGCGGTGGTGCAATGGGAGAGCATAAATTCTCTGGTTCTCGGAGTTGTTTCTACCATTCAAGACGCTGCTTCAGAGAGAGAGAGAGGGATCGATGAAATGAGATGGTGAAGGATGTATGTGAATAAGAAAAGACAGAGTCTCTGATGGTGAAGATAGGTTTCAGAATCTAAAAGGAAGAAAGAGAGAGTTTTGAGATGGAGGCCGAGATGTCTGAGGGTTCGGGTGGTGGAGAGGGTTAAAATAGGGTTTGATAGAGAGAAAGGGAGGATGAGCGATTCTTCATCCGCAAGCAAAGCAAACCCTTTAAAGCACCGAAACTATCTCCCTACTCGTCCGTCAATTCGGTATTTTTGTTTTCTTTGGCACGACAGAAAAATAAGTTCGTTAATGATATCCTCAAGCTCATTATTAGAGCACCATTATTAATGGTTCCTCACAATTAGTATCTCACGGATCTGAACATAAAATAAACTATAAGTATCTCAAATGTTTAGATATTCCGTCAAAAATATCTCAAATGAGATACTTTATACATTTTTGACCGGAATATCTCAAAAGTTTTTTTAAACAATTTATATTATAAAAGTTTGAAGTATTTAAAAATTAATCTATTCTAAAATAAAATCAGGAGAAATATCCAATGTGTGTTCTTTTTAGTCACAACCTACACTTTATAAATATTCAAACTTTTATAATATAAGTTGTTTAAAAAAACTCTTCAAAATATAAATTTTCTTCACATTTTATGCATTTTTTACATTTACTTAAATATTATAAGCCAATTGTAAGTCATGTAATATTTAATGATTTGTTTGACTATATTTAATATACCTAATTTTCTGAATATATAATTTAGATTAAATTTTTTATATTATAAAATAGTTTCACTAACAAAAACGAGAATAAGATTTTATTATTTCTCTTTTAACAACAAACTAGGTCTTGACCCGCATAACTGTGCGGGTTTTTACTTTTTATATACTATAACATTTTAGTTCTTATAACAAAATATCACTAAATCAATGTAAATTATATGTATTATATAACTATAAAATGCCTATATTTTTGTGGCTTATAATGTTACTACAATAAATTTTTAAATCTTGTAAAAAATTGAGAATATTAAGTAACAATACCATTTTACATAATTTGGTTTCATCTCTAAATTTGAAATGTATATGGAAGTCAAATTAAATTGGATATACGTAACAGACATACATTTAATATTTTGAGATACTGTTAAACCAACATTTTAAAAAAAAATTACAAAAATATTTTTAAAGAGAAATTATAATATATTGTACTTGCATTATAATTTTGCAGTAAATATCTTATTTGAAAATTGATTAAAATACACTAAGTTGGATAAGATTTTTTTTTTTGTAATCAAAAAGAAAACAGACTCATATAGACTCCGTAATCCAGTTAGGTAACTCATCATCCATGTTGAAACGGAAATGAATATTCTTTTTAACAAAATATTTTAGAGATCTTTATAAAATGTATTTTTGAAAATTAATCAATTTAAATTGTTATTATCATTAAGATATAATTAATATATACATGCTTTTAGTTTTCGTTCATAAATCAAAAACAAATTTATTTTGAAACTGTAATTATATTCTATGATAAAAATTATTTTTGGAAGTAAGTTTTAAAATGATTTTGAAAAGATTATTTTTAGAGGATGGTCCATTTAAAAGATTATTAATATATACATGCTTTTAGTTTTCGTTCATAAATGTTTTGGTGTTATATTTTCGAAATCTAGTTTAACAGTTTTCAAAAGTTTGACAAAAGATATCTTTAAATTTAAACCAAATTTTTTAAAATTAAATACAGTTAGAAAAGATCTTTGGCCATTGTGTCATAGATCCAGAGTTTGAGTGATTATTAAGATGAAATTAATTTTACATGATATAGTTTTAGGTTTGGGCGGATTACTAGGGCTCGACTTCTGTCCTGTCTGGTATTCAATTTTATAAAAAATACATAGGGGATTTAGTCTTTACAACAATTAAATATTGTTCTTTTTCAAAAAAAAAAAACAATTAAATATTATTAGTCTATATACAAATGGATTAGAGCATCAGGGATAATCTCTCAACATGAGTTTCTTTTGTATTTAACACTAACATAATTGATTCTATAATTAAATTTTAAACAAAAAAGAAAACAGACCAATTACAAATGAACACATAAATAGGAGAGTCTCTACCGTGTTTTTGTTGGTCCCTCAAAGACCAGATGATTCTCTATCATTTTTCTTGTTTGGATTTTTAATGTTAAAACCCCTCAACTAAGTTTGTTTTGGGTAAAAACCCCCAAACTAAGTATTTAATGCATAAACCCCCAAATTAACTTTATTTAATGAATTAAACCTTATTCGGTCATAATTACCGGTACTACCGGTATTTTTTTAGTTTAGGGGTTTCTACATTAAACAAAACATAAGTGAGGGGTTTTACCATTAGAAATAAAAAAAGAAAAAAAAATTATCTAAAAATTAATAACTTTAATATTCCAAAATTAGCATTTTTAAAAACTTTCTGTAAAATATATGAGTAGTGTTTTTTAAATCAACATTATATATGTATAAATTAAAAATGTAAAAACCCATAAAATATAACAAAAATTATCTAAAGATTTATCTATTTTCTTGTTTTTACATTTTTAACTTTTAATTAATTTTTATTACTGGTAAATCTTAAGATGATTTTTATTATATTTTCTGGTTTTTTACATTTTTAATTTATTCATATATAATGTTGATTTAAAAAAAACCTAGACTCATATATTTTACAGATATTTTTTAAAAACTAATTTTGGAATATTAAAGTTATTAATTTTTGGATAATGTTATTATATTTTGAATTTTTTTATTTCTAATGGTAAAACCCCTCACTTATATTTTTTTTAATGTAGAAACCCCTAGACTAAAAATTTACCGATAGTACTGGTAATTATGACTGGAAAGGATTTAATTTATTAAATAAAATTAATTTGGGAGTTTATTCATTAAATACTTAGTTTGGGAGTTTTTACCCAAAACAAACTTAATTGAGAGATTTTAAGGTTAAAAATCCTTCTTGTTTCACTTCCTCTCTCTTCCTTTTTCAGTTTAATATATTATTATAATCTTCAGAAACTTTGTGACATACCCTCAGCATTGGGACATATTTTGGATAACGTCTTACACTTTACCCTCTTTTTTTTCACAAGCAATTGCTGTAATCTGGAAAGAATACTCGGTTTACTTAGAGCATTTCCATCGGGTAGTATGTTCCCATGGATATCTAACCGATTTAATAATGATCGTTTTAATATGATTCAATTATTGATTAAATTTTAAATCAATAAATAAAATAAACCAAACATATAAAGACAGACACAGAAACAAGTACCCAACTTTTTTTTGTTGGAGTTCTTAAAGCACAACCTCTTTTTACCTTTTATCACTTTTCTATTTTTATTACCTTTTAATATGTAAATAGTGCTCTGAAAACTCCTTTAGATCCCACCGATAATGTTACATTTATGCTCTTTCTTTCTGTGTTCCACTAGGGATACTCCATCAACTCTTTTAATTTCAACAAGATACTGTCAAAAAATGGTAATCAACAATTAAAGATGAAACTATCATTTCAAAAACGAAAAACAAATGAAAAGTGTGACAGCAGAAAGTGTGATGATTGCTTACCCTCATCTTCTACATCTTCTTGAAACCTTAGTTCTCCTCTCAAATATGAAAGTTGATCAACTACTACATCTAGGCTTTTTTGGTCTACATATTTTTGTTGGAAGGTCCTATTAGGTTATACGTAACCAAGCTCGTGTCGTCACAGATTTCTTGCATGGCAAGGTACTAGTTCTTCTTTCTTTTGAGTGGACTCTGAAGACCATGATCATCATGCTCTTTATGTTTTCAATAGAACATAGAACCAGAGATAAGCTATATATCTAATCCCACCTCAATATCCTTCCCAGTCCTGGTCATACCTATGTCATGTCTATCACTGACATGTGTAGATTTATTGGACGCGGGAGTGGCAAAGAGAGACATATGATGAGCTCCTTGTATACTCCCTGTCAGGTCCCTTATAACGAGGGAAGAACTGATATGACAGTGATTTTGTTCCTGGTTAATTAATTTGAAATTTAGAATTTCTAACTTTAAAATATATTATCATTATTATTTAGAGTAATCAATTATTTATAGAGAAATTTAGATGTAATTATAACCAATCGCATTAATTGTTATAAAACTGTTTTTTACGACCAAAAAACTATTATATTACTTTTAGGTTGGTCACCAAATTGTTATAAATGGTTAAAACTAGAAGACGTGAATTTTATATAATAAATATTTTCTGGACTATATAATCGTTAATGTAATATTATAAAATAAACAAAAAAATTAATATTAATAAAAGTAATTATATTTTACTAATAAATAATTAACTTGCAAAAAAATTCTCTCTTTTTAAAAGAAAATAATTTAAAAAACGAAAAAAAAACGCAAATTATTTGGTTTAATAAATTCGAATTCCGGTTCAAAAGCTTGACAAATGATATCGTTGAAAATCAAGCAAAAGTTTCTGAATTTAATATTGGTAGTCTTTTCTTCATATAGTTTAGTCTTCTCAAAAAAAAAAAAGAATAGAATGAGCAAATTGTGGGAAAGAACGTGTTGAATAGTTTGGGGGGATAACATTAAACACTTTATTTCTTCTAATCAATTAATCATCATCATCATCATCCCCAAGTCTTTTTCCTTTTCCCAATCATTCATCGTTATCTCCAAAGCTTCGTTGATTATCTCCCATCTTCTGAAAAAGTCCAATGGATCAAAGGCCTCTGGGATTGCTAACGATCCACGTCAAAAAAGGTATTAATCTCGCCATTCGCGACCACAGAAGCAGCGATCCTTACTGTTGTTATCACCGTCGCCGACCAGGTTCCTCTCTTCTTGATATCATCCTCTCAGCTTCCTTTTTGTCATTCTTATTTCTTTCCCCTCCAAATTAATTTGTTAATAAAGATTAACAATTGTATGATTCGTCGTCGTTTTAAAGTCTCTGTTTTAATTAAATGCGCAGACATTGAAGACGCGTGTGGTGAAGAAAAACTGCAATCCTGTATGGAACGAAGAGATGACCGTTGCTATCAAAGATCCCAATGTTCCCATCCGCTTGGTAACACAACTCTCGGAATTATTATTTTTTTTGATTCAGACAATTCTTATGTCTCTCTCTCTGTTCATTGGTGTTGATATTATTGATTTTTTTTTTTTGTTCAGACAGTGTTTGACTGGGACAAGTTTACTGGAGATGACAAAATGGGAGATGCAAACTTAGACATACAACCCTACTTAGAATCTCTAAAAATGGGAATGGAGCTTTTGAAGCTACCTAATGGATGCGCTATCAAAAGGGTTCAGCCCGTCCAGGCACAACTGTTTATCTGATGAAGCAGCATCGTGTGGAACAATGGTAAAGATCACGCAAGACATGATACTTAGGCTCAACAATGTCGAGTGCGGCGAGATTGAGATCATGCTTGAATGGCATGAAGGTGCTGGTTGCAGAGGTATCACTTCCAAAGGAGTAGGTGAGGGCTCTTCTTACTCTACCTAAAAAAAAGAATATGCTTGTTCTTCTTGTTGAATGAATGAATGAATGATCGATTTGTTGTTTCCATATGTATTAGATAAATCGTGTATTTCTTTGATGACCATACTAACCGAGAAACAATCTCGAAACTTTTTTTTTTGTATCTCTTCTTCCATTTGAATGTCTTTTGAATTTCGATTGTGTATTGCAATTATTGTTTTGGGATCTTTTACATTTCAGATGGGCTAAAATTTTCATGCAAGTTGGGCGCATGTCATGTGTCTTTTTTTCTTTTTTTTTTCATGTGTCTACAAACAATGGATTTAAATAAAAAGAAGAAGATGCAATTGTTGCATGATGAAATACTATACAAAGAATGAATGGAGTATAAATGAGAATTGTTTAAACAAAATGATTTATTAATATATATAGTTTATCTTTGTGATTCTTGTACAAGCGAGTTTTTACATGGAACTAAACAGTATTTAAGACTTGCTTTCAACATCTAAGTAAAACCATTTTATACAAAATTCTTCCATAAACATAAAGTAAGAAGCAAGCACTTCAACTTGACACATCTGAGTTTCAATAAGCTTTGAGATTCTTGGCATTGGTTGTGCCTAAAGACGTGAAGTTCAACTTAATCACCAGGGGCTGTTGCATTGTAACATCTTCGAGTTCTTCCACTTCCACTTCTACATTGGAGAATGCATCTTTACTTGGAAGTTGTGACTGAGATTGCATTTTTACTTGAAACCTGCTCAACCAATTGATTTCTGAGACCAAAGCTGTCTTCAACCTCCTCAGTTTCTTGACTATAAAGAAGCCTGAGGAGTGGCTAGCTTCTCCACTGGATGACTCTCTCCTACAGATATAGAATGATCTTCACCATTCTCACATGCCCCGAGACGGCAACGCGTTTTGAGTTCCTTGACTGACCGGTTGAGTGTCTCATCACCTCCCAGCTTTCTCTTCTTCCCAGCTTTACTTTCACTACTAGTAATAGTAGATGAACTTCCTGTCAATCTCTTCTCTGAACTGCGTTTGCTGTCACATGTTCCTTTCGAGTTATGCTTCTTCGCATTACATTGCTGACACTAACCGTAACCAGTTTTTTTAAACTCCTCAAATGTTTTTAAACTTGAAGGCCTAATGAAGAACCTTCATCAATAGAGCAAACAAGGATGGGATTGGGCCAACGCCGTTGAGTGTAGACTCTAAAGAAACGAGACACCAACATGTTTGGTAAGACGTTAGGATAAAGCTGACAGATCCTTGCCAGAGACGTTAGCGTATACTCCACACGAAACTTAACTTCGGTCCATGGAGCACCATTAAAAGTTTGATCTCTTGTTCTAGATTAATCACACATAGTTTGGTAACTTCTTTAAAAATAACTAAACAAGACGAAATTTTCCATTCTAAAGCCACAACGTAAAGTTTGAAAATCGATACAAAGACGCGTTTATAATCTCATAGATACTATATACGCCAGGTCAATAGAAATTCACTTGTAAAATGGACTGCTTCAATCTGTAAAAACATGATTAATATTTTCCAAGTTTTTAGCATATACAATATAATGATAAGAAGTAGAACTGACATATATTCACCACTGTCCCAATCATCCATCACAAAAAAAATAATAAGCAAAGTATAACTAATGAATTATATGATATCGATCTATGTGTTACTGGAAGTCTACCTCCACCGGATGAAGATATGATGGATGCAATTTTTTGCGAACGATGGGTAAGAATTTACTCTTTTGAAATCATTAATTAATTAACAAGGATACATATATTCAACTGCTAGGCTGAAAATATATAAAACCTCGAGATTTATCACACGTAATTAACAACATCAAAGCATATCAAAATACCCATAACAACAATATATTGAAACTTGATGAACCATACAAGAGCCCCATTTATTATAACATAATACAAAGGCGCGCGCACACAAACACACACAAAGGCAAGCCATATATAACGGTGGGGGATCTGGTGATGATGGTTTGAAACGGACTTAGGATTTGATAACGTGGTGATCCATGTCCGCAGCGAGGCTCTTGACGAACTTCATGTAGTTGATGGGTTCAGGCGAGTCATCGGTTCGCTTCTCCCATATCATAGTGACCTTGCAGACTATATCACTAGGCGACTTTTGAATGAACTGAAAGGATGACGTCATACACTTTAAGCTGCTCCATTACGTGACCTTCGAGCCCTTTGAGCGTTACCGCCATATTCTCATCGTCATTCTCTCTCCTCTCCTTGAACACCTCTTGTTTCCCATCTTCATAAATATATAATTACATATGTTCATTCAGTTAAGTTAGCACCACTCAATGTTTAAAAGAAAAAAAACTAGCACCACATATGTTTGGATGATTCAGTAGTATAAAAATGGAAGTATCGTTACCGCATGTGTAGTTCCAAATCTTGATGGATCCATGAGAGTCCCATTCACCATCGTGGACGGTGACACCTTGAATGAGGTGGCCAATGGCGTCGGGGAAGAGATGGTTCTCATTCTTCCACCTCTTGTAGTGTTTCTCCGCCGATCCTTTCAAAGGAACCTCCGTCACATATGTTCCTGACGTCGCCATCTCTGATCTTTCTTTTTTTTTGTTTTTGTTCTTTTGGCTTTTGAATGAATTATTTCCCTTGTTTTCTTCTTCATTTATATAGAGAGCGTCACGGTTAAAACGTAAATACACGGTGTGTCTTTCATTTGACGGAAAAAGAAGAGTTGGTGGCATGCTGCCATGCATATTATTTAGGGCTGGGCATTTTATCCGTTAAATTTGATTCGATTCGTTATCCGTTGTTATTTGATCCGAAAATTTCGAATATCCGTAAGCTTTCGAAGCAAAGCAAATACTAAAATTCAATATCCGTCAAAATCGAAGCAAATCACAAATATTAAAATTTTGGGAAGCGAATATCCGATCCGATCCGTCAATATATAAATACATGTATATTTTAATTATATTTAAAGTTTTAAATGTATAAAATTATATAATTATTATTCTAATATATTATTTGATAGATTCTATTCATATTATTACTTATATAAAAGTATTACATAAAAGGAAGAGAAAATATTTATGACAATTATAATTTTTTCTTAAGTTTTGTGTTATTATAATTTTAACTAAGTTTAAAAATTTACAAAATATGAAGATTCACTACTTCTTTTAATTTTTATCTTTTATATCATGCAAAAAATATATTTTACAGAACAAATTTGTATCAAATTTTTAAGATTATTTGTATTAATCAAAACAAATGAGAGATCCGTAAGTATCCGCGAATATCCGCAAATATCTATTTATTTTCCGGATATCCGTTTTTCCGAATATCCGTATTTTTCCGAAGCAAAGCAAATCGAAAAATCAGATATCCGTAACATTCGAAGCAAATCACAAATACCTTCAAAAACCCGAATATCCGATCCGTGCCCAGGCCTAATATTATTGACGAGCAAGTGTAAATGTGTACTCTGCGTAAAAAAGTTAAAAGATGTATTGTCGCGTAATTCACGTTTACGAAGTCCGTATCATGAATGATAATAATTAGGTTTGACAAAATGCAATAATGCATATGATATGACGACTATCACCGTCATTCGTATCAAGAAATATATATAAATAATCTTAAATGATTATTAGTTTAGAATTCGAACGTATGCAATATTTATTTGGGTAGAATATCATAATCAAGCAATGGATAATGAATCATAATATTTTAGTGAGGCCAGTAAACAATCCCTTTCTTCTTTCCTCAAAAGTGGAAATAGGTGAATCCGACAGGAAACCTGGTTGAAACTGACATCTTCCTAAAATATATTGTTGTTTTATTTTATTGTTTACATCTTTTTTTTTCTTGTTTACATCTTTTAAAAAGTGTTTTGGAGACGTAAAATGCCATATAGGATTTGTCTTCACAGATTGGTTTTTTAAAAAGACTGTCTTCACAGATTGGTTTAGAGAAAGGACTGTATTCACAGATAATCAATAAGTCATTGGGAATTTTGTTAATAATAGACAACTGATCTAACTTATTGTCATCGTAGAACAAACCGTATTTTGTCATTTTTGGACTATTCTTACATTTTATAAAAATTATATCAATATATTAAGAAGCAAAAAAAAAAAATACGATACTAACATGCATGTGAATTTAGAAAAATTAATTTTATGATGAAATTATTTTGGGAAGATTAATTTCAAAATTGGTCTAAAGTATCGGTAAATCTGATTTACTATCTATGAAGTCGTCGAATTGAGAATCTACTTAAAACACAATATCTACTAGAAGTAGAATATATATATAATATTCCAAATATATCTACTACGGCAGAATACTGAATCCTCAATTCATTCTATATTTTGAAATGTATCAGATCAAAACGTCTAAACATTAACAGTCTATCTACTATTTCCAGAATTTACATTATAATCTTCCAGTAGAAACTTTCATCAAATTACTCGATATATATATATATACAATTTATACGCTTTCATCTATTTTCTAAGTCATTTAGAATATGATTTCTACTAAATTTTAAGTCAATATCTAAAAATCTAAGCTAAATGGTTAGAAAATATTCTAGAAAATTTTCAAATGGTTTTATTTCTTTTTTTTAATTATTTTACCAAAAGTAGACAATTCTTTTTCTTCCTCAATGTTTTTTTTTTCATTTCTTCATGTCTATTGCCAATCTGAGAATGAATAAGTAGTTGAGAATGTATTATGTGGTATTAATGATCAGAAAGAAAAGTTGAGAATAAACATGTAAGAATTGAGAATGTATCATCTTATGTGGTATTAGTGATCAGAAAGAAAAGTTGAGAATGAATAGGTAAGATGTTGAGAATGTATCATCTTATGTGGTATTAGCGATCAGAAAGAAAAAGTGAACATGTAATCTTTTCATTTTTAGCTACTCTAAATCATGCATTAACTTTTATAAACAAAATTATTCATGGTTTTTAACCGAGTATAACACCAGGGATAGTTTCGAGAATCTTTTGCTTGTAAAGTTTCTAAAGTGGAAAAAATTTGGAAATTGTCAAAACTACCACATTCATAAGTACCACTTTTCATGTTTACACTAACTAATTTTATCCTCATTTTTAATGAATGGTAAAACACATTTATAACCATATGAGAAGGATTTACTAATCCTAACTTGTGGTGAGGAGGAGATTGTGAAAGAGACTAGGAATTGTTTTCCCAAATGGATTACAGAAGAACGAAGTAACAGATGTCTCCTTCTTTCGAGAACTACATGTTTCTTACAATAAAATGTCGGATTAAACCAACAAAAACTAAATAAATATTAAAACATTTAATGAAATAAGAGCGCGATCAAAAGAGTTTATGATTTAAAAAGAAAATACATTTAAATCGAAAAGTTTCATAAAACCAAAATAAAATCGCAAAAATTCCAAAACACCAGACCGTTCAGATATCTAAATAACCGGCGTGACTGTAAATCGTGAGACTAAATTCTACGAGCCTCTGCTGTTGATGTGATGTCAACGGATAAAACCTCATTGATATTGCATCAATAATCTTGGAATATTAGGATTTGCATAGACCAATGTATCATGGACTACAATTGATTGATTTCACTGCAGCCTTAAGAAAATGTAAAAATGGATAAAATGTAATTAAAATAAACACAGAAAATTTAACCTCTGTAAATTTAAACAAATGTGAAAAGGTAATAAAAATTAATATATAAAAAATTTTCAATTATTTTTTTTCTAGAATTTTTAATTGTATAATTAGAGGATCATGATGGGATCAAAATTAATATTATTTCTAAGCGGATAAGAGCCTATAAAATGATTCTAAAGAGAACAATGTGTGAGTTTTTTTTTTGTTTCTTATTGGGAAATCTTCCTCAGTTATTTGATTAAAGTAGGTCTTGACATTTTATTCAAAAGTTCAAACCAGAACCGGTCCAAAATACAGGTCTGATTCCTGATCCATGTCTTTGCTTAAGTACTATTGGGTCTTTATATTTTGGATTCGGATTTTGGTTCGGGTCCGAATCCTTACCCAAAATTCAATCAGGTATCCAAAGTACCCAAAACCGAGATCCGTAAATCCAAAATACCTAGTTGAATTCAAATGTTTAGTATTTGAAAGAACCGACCGAACCTGAGCTGAGAACCCGAATTCCCAGACTGTGGATTGCAATTAGTTACGGTTGATAATATCTAAAATCTATTATAGCATGTTTCATGTTCCAGTCATGATTTGTTGTTGATAAAAGTTTCACTTGAATCACCCATCATTTTCCAGTTAGGATTTGTTGTTTGTTGATAGCCAAAATATTTTCTAAAATCGCAATATATATGATTAGTTTAATTCAGATTTTTTTCCTAATTTATGATTTGTAATCACAGAAATAATCTTTATATATAAAGAAAGGTTGGATCCCTCCTGCTGACACGTCAGCATACAGCTAGATAATTAGCTCTTTCTCGCGTCAACACGTGGCATCTCTGTATGAAACTCGGCGTTTCATTAAACCAGAAGTCGTGTTGGGCTTTGTGTGTTTTGTGTATTGTGATATATTTGGTCAGGGGCTTTCCGTGTGTATTGCCTAATGGACTCAGGCTTTTGTCACTTTCTCCTCTCCTCTAACCCTAACTGCACGTTTTTTTTCTTCACTTTGACTCTACGGCGGCGTCGTCTGAGCTCCCTCTCCATTCCTGAAACGTCCGACGTTGAAACTTCATGTTTAATCCAATTGATTCCATCGTCCACTACGATGTATTCAATGCGCATGTCGTTGCTCCTAAGCGATGTGTAATCTTTTGCTATAAATATGGAGTTCTCCTCATCTCGAATTCATCATATCTTTCTATGTCTTTTGCTAAATAAAATCGTGTTCTTATGGCTAATACAAGAGTTTTTTTCTCAGATTTGAGGTCCGGCCTATGCACCTCCGTCGTCGAGGCGAGAAACATCAAGTGGGTGGAAATGCTACTGGTTGACGTAAATGTAAGTTCTTTTTCCAGAACTCTATAGATCTGTCTTCAATTATTCAGTCGAATTTCTCTGCGTTTATTTAATCTGATAAAAATCAAAACTTTTTTTTTAAAAAATCAAAACTTTTTGCAGGCTACTATAATGCAAGTGACCATCTACGTTAACCGGCTTCCAACATTCCAGCGTAAACTTGCCGCCGGGATGATGTAAACCATCTCCTGAAGAAGGCTTCCGGTTCTGTAATCAAACAGAGCTGGTTGGATTGGCTAACAGGAATACACAGCTTCCGGGTAAAGTAGTATTGTTTAGATTTGGGTTTTGTATTCCTAGACATCATGTACTGATATGGATCTACATTTTTTCTGTAGACATCATTGGTTAGATCACTGCGGTTAAGAGTATTGTGACAGAGCCGCCGAAGATAATAACCGCGTTATGGTGACGATCAAACTGGAAGGGTATTTATCATCTATTAGTTTTTTTTATTATGGTTATCTCGCACTTTTTGATCTTCTGCTTGCTGATGCAAAATGTGCAGTGATGTGGCTGTTACACTTAGCCTGTTTGACGCTCAGGCAGTTTCCTTTCACAAAAAACTGGAAGACATGACTCATGATCCAAAGGTGATTGTTGCCACTAGCATAAATCCAAATATTGTTGGAGGTATGAGTTGTTCTATCCCGTACGGTATTACCTGATATAATGGAAATCGTATTTCTAAAAATCTTTATCTTGATGCGTAGGTCATTTGTTCCTCAATGCAACATCAGGAACCCATGTTTATTTTGACAAAGAAACGAATGCAGGAGAATCCTGTTTCTACAAGTAAGCTGATCTGCTACTGTATGTATATGTGTATATCGACATATCTACGCTACTTACATCGTGTGTTTGTACATATTGGTGGCTAGGGACACTTGACTTCCCTCTGCCGCACCCCTTCTAAAGAGATATGCAAAGGTTGAGCCTGTGATAATTGTTGAGCTCAACAATTTTGTCATCACTGCTCCCTCACAGCTATCTGCATGTGATGTTGGTGTAAAAATGTAGGAGATTGACTTCCTATGCACTGGGAGAGTTTCACGCCAGATGGGATGTCAGTTCGTGAAACATTGCATCCGGAAAGGACAGTGGTGAGGCATCAGAGAATGTTGGAAAGGAGCCACTCGGGAGCAGTAGGGAGACATCAGAGAATGCTGGAAAGGAGCCAGTTGGTGATGCACAGAATACGGCTTCCACGTCTTCTGAGTGGTCAAGAAGGGACGTGTTGCTTAAGATTGAGCATCAGTAGTTATGTTTTGATGCTATGAGCTTTAATAACGTTTATGCATTTCATTCCGTCTCGCGTTTCGCGTTTAAGCTTTCTACAAGGGTTTTTTTTTTTCCTAAGTTTTTTAAAAAATATTACTGTCTTTAATTGGTTGGAGACAAGTTTTTAAATATTAGCTTTTTATACGTTGACAATCTTCGTATTATAACTCTTTGTCTACTATTCAGTTTGCTAATCTAAAAACCAAAAAAAAAATACTATTACGATAAAAACATTAAGTTTATACAACTTTATGGAGTTTATTAGTTGACCATTAGTTAACGATTTTATAGTTTATATGTAATAGGACTGTATTTTGCAGTTCACATGTTTTTTTTTAAAGGTAATATTCTGAATTTCATGTTACAAATAAAATATTATTAAGAAATATTAATTCCGTCAAGGGACTCACTAATGTTTTGAATTTCAGCAATGAAGAGTCTTCTTCTCCAGCAAAAAAGAAGCTTACAAAAGAAAGAAAATGATCCAGGTTGTTTAAACGTTTCTGTGGTAGTTTGTTTGTTTGTTTTTGTCGTCGGTAATTTGTTTAAAAGGTTTATCATTTAGTTTGGTTTTTGTCGTATTTTTCATTTGTAAAATTTTGAAAGTTCATGAAGAATAGCCATAAATTATCAAACACCAAACACATAAAATAAAAATAAAAATCTAAATCCCCACGCCTCCATGATGATCAAACTATGATAACATAATATACATCAAAATATAGGGCTGATGTAGCATTCATCGAAACCAAATCTACAAAAAAATGTCAAACCAACTCAATTACAAACTGTCTCAAATTCATATTGAGTTGTATCAAGACCGTAACATGAAAATTTATTTAAAAGAACAGATAAACGAATCATCCGAGTCCAAAACAAAATAAACAACAAGTTATTTCCATAATTATGATTTAATTTCTTTTTAAAAAATAAATAAATCGAATACTAAAATTGAACTACCATAACTCCATGAATAAACTAAATAATTTAACCCACATATAATCCATCTCCGATCAAACCATTGACCATACTTAAAAACATAAATAATTTTCATACGTACCACTTTGATTCACCATTTTGACACACAAACAACAAGATCAAAAAACAAATATACAAACTAAAATAACCAAAAAAAAATCAGATCCCGCCCGTAGGGCGGGCCGACCCTAGTATAGTATATACTAGAGTCTAGCTCCCGAGTCCATGCGGACATTGGTTTTTACTTTTTCTTTATAAATTGTTTAGTGCTATTTTTGAACATGTAGGTGTTTTGTTCATTTTTATGTTCCTACGCACCAGAACCGAATCCATCTGGACTTGGAAAGATCCGACTCGAATTCCACCTAAAATTTATAATATTTGAACAAAACTTAATTTAAAAATTCAAAAAATCTTGACACCCGAAAGAACCGATCCGTACCTGAACGTATACCAGAATACCTATACCTAATTGATTATGTAAACACATAAAAAGTAAAAGGAAAATAATATAATATATAGATTTACATATATAAAAATTTTAATTTAATAAAATCATATGAAGATAAGAAAATACCTAGGAGTCTTAAAATATATACATTTATATACGAAAACATAACTTAAAGACTAAATATTTGTTTCTAAAAGAAAAAATAAAGTATTTTACTATGAATATATTTTGATCAAACAGTTAAGAAAACAATTAAAAAATTAATAGCAAAGTTGATGATCTAATATCACATTAAAAAGAAGAAAAGGTGTTGGTCCAATAGTTAATGGGTTCCGACTGGAATTACTGTTATATAGGTTCAATTCGCACTGGAAAAAACTATTTACAATTTTTGGGTTCCGATTATATATAATTCTACAAAACTATTTTTACAAATCCAAAATAATAAAGCAAACTAATTGCAAGTAATAAAATTAATCTGGTTTAGCCAGAAGCTTATTTTATTTTATTTTTTTGACAACAAATGAAAATTAATAACTATGATGTATGCGCACCGGACTCAGAGAACCAAGCCGGAGGCATAGAATCAACATAGAACATAGCTGAAGGAGAACGTCTAGTACCTTGTGCCAGAATCAGAAAAGCGTTCAACTGGAAGGAATAAATATAATGCAATATACAAAAATAAAACCAAACCAGTCCTTATTTATAGGCAAAATTATATCATCTATTTTAAAAATATCTCTTATTTATTTGTCATACATACAAATTATAAAAGGATTAAGATTTACAAAACTAAAAACAAAATAATAATAAATTGTTATGATTTAGATATTTTGTAAAAATATTTATTCCCGTGCAAGTGTGTGGACTGAGTAGACAAACAGACACTATCAAAGAATGCAAATTGCAGTTTGGAGAAAATCCAATGATATCAGAAACAAGGATTATCTAAACGTGTTTCACGTTTTTGCTGTCCCATTCGATAGAAAACCAATAAAAGCAAACTCTATTATTGTTTGATGATATCTTCCATAAAAGTCGTCAATAAAAAGTTAAAAAACTCATACTCCACAGGTCGAAAACACATTCACACGCTTAAGAAGTCGAAGATTAGATAGACAATAAAAATGGTATTGCCTTTCTGGGTCACTGGATTTTTCGGCCCATAGTGGGCTTAAGAATACGACTATTAGGCCTTTTGTAGATATTGGGCCCTTTTGTAGATATTGGGCTTTATGAAAATAATGGAATAGTTATTTACACTTTAAGGTCCGTCGAAAGTAAGATTACAGAAGGAAAGAAGAAAATGATTGCGAAACAAACGCCATTAACAAAACAAATGCTCTCCAAGCTATTACAAACAAGCTCTTCAAAGCCGAAGCATCTCAAAAAGATCCACGCCCTTGTACTAACGTCCGGTTTATCTGTCAAAAACAGCCTCTTAACCCAGCTGCTAGAGAATCTCATACTCGTAGGGCGACATGTGTTACGCACGCAAGGTGTTCGACGAAATGCACAAGCCGAGGGTCTTTCTATGGAACACTCTTTTCAAAGGGTACGTCAAAAACAAGCTCCCTTTCGAAAGTGTCACGCTTTATAAGAAAATGCGTGGTCTTGATGTCCGTCCTGATGAGTTTACTTACCCGTTTGTGGTGAAGGCCATCTCTCAGCTGGGTGTTTGCCCCTCTGGCTTTGCCTTTCATGCCCACGTGGTGAAACATGGTTTCGAGACTCTTGGGATCGTTGCAACTGAGTTAGTGATGATGTACATGAAGTTTGGTGAGATGAGGTCGGCTCAGTGCTTGTTTGAGTCTATGCAAGGCAAAGATTTAGTGGCGTGGAATGCGTTTATTGCGGTTTGTGTCCAAACGGGAAACTCGGCTTTAGCTCTTGAGTGTTATCACAAAATGTGTGCGGATGATGATGTTCTGTTTGATTCTTTCACAGTCGTGAGTATGCTTCTCTGCTTGTGGCCAGCTAGGCTCTTTGGAGATTGGTAAAGAAATATACGATCGTGCGAGGAAAGAAGGTATAGATTGTAACGTAATCGTCGAGAACGCAAGGCTTGATATGTACGTAAAGTGTGGTAGCACTGAAGATGCGAGGGTGTTGTTCGAAGAAATGGAACAGAGGAATGTAGTTTCTTGGAGCACGATGATCGTAGGGTATGCAATGAACTGGAGATAGCGATGAAGCCTTGGCATTGTTCGATACGGATGCAGAACGAGGGGCTAAGACCGAACTACGTGACCTTTCTAGGGGTCCTGTCTGCTTGTAGCCACTGCTGGGCTAGTGGATGAAGGCAAAAGGTATTTCAGTCATCATGGCTAGATCGAGTGATAGGAATCTTGAGCCGAGGAAAGAGCATTACGCAGTGTATGGTTGATCTATTAGGACGCTCTGGTCTTCTAGAGGAGGCTTATGAATTTATCGAGAAAATGCCAATGGAACCTGATGCAGGTATCTGGGGAGCCTTGTTGGGTGCTTGTGTGGTTCATCGTGATGTGAAACTGGGCCAGAAAGTAGGCAGACCTACTTGTAGAGACAGCTCCGGACATTGGTGCGTACCAAGTGCTGCTGTCTAATATATATGCAGCTGCTGGTAAATGGGATTGTGTTGACAAATTGAGGAGTAAAATGAGGAAGCTCGGCACTAAGAAGGTTGCTGCGTATAGCTCAGTTGAATTTGATGGCAAAATCCATTATTTTAATAGGGGAGATAAATCACATCAGCAGACAAAGGCGATATATGAGAAACTGGAGGAAGTATTGAAGAAGATAAGGAACATGGGGTATGTTCCCCAGACTGGTTCGGTGTATCATGATGTGGAAACAGAGGAGAAAGAGTCTTCTCTCAGCCATCACAGTGAGAAGCTAGCGATTGCATTTGGACTCATTAATGGGAGAGGGGAAGATCCTATAAGGGTTATGAAGAACTTGAGAACCTGTGAAGATTGCCACGTTTTCGCCAAGTTTGTTTCCAAGCTTACTTCGAGAGACATCATCATGAGAGACAAGAACAGGTTTCACCACTTCAGGAATGGTGATTGCTCTTGCAGAGAGTTCTGGTGACTTCACTTATTCACATGTTCTGATTTGATAAAATAGATATCGTCGACAGATTTTGAATATACACAAAAGACCAGTTGATAACAAAACCATGTTCTTGATATGGCAAGAAATCGTGAAGCTCTTGGTTTCATCCTTGATGCAGTCAGATGCCTGAAACAGAGAGACTCTATTGAATAAGGTAGACTAAAAGCTACTGTCAGTTTGTACATTAGTCTCATTATTGCTTACTTAGATATTTAATACTAGTTCATTATTATGTAGTACACTTCTTTTGCCTGCATCACGTTTTGACAATTAATTAATTTTGGTATCTTACTTAAGAAATGTCATTGATTTCTACAGGTCTATCTGTATTGTTTCTCTGGTGAAGTAACATACAGCTGAGATTAAACTACCTTGATACCTTTTTGCATGGATTTTAACGAGGGTCAAATTTTGTGAAATTAGAATTTAATGTTCATGTCAGTCAATTAGATCAAAAACTGAGTCTGCCTCTGTTTATGGATATCCTCTGAGAAGTTGAAAAAAGCATTGGACATGAAAGAAGCAGGAAAGACAAAAAGCTCTCTTCTGAAAGACAGACCAAGAATGAAAAGATGAGATGGACAAAAAAAGAGAACAGAGGTTATATCACTTGTCGTCAAGACATGTGAAGCAACAAAATTTCTGCAACTAGGGGTTATTTTAACTTAATTAGTAAAGAACAATTCGTACTTGTACATTAGATAATCAATACATATAGTATCTCCCTTCTCTCTCTCCTCTCAGAAAACATAAATTCGATATTATTTTCCCCGGAGACAGCGGCTATTAATACTGAAATGTACATACACTGCACCATCTCCAAGCACAATGGCAGAATCTAATATTTTAAATTTATGCAGAGAGAACAATTAAAGCATTTTGGAGGTGAGATAAAAAGACTATACTAGATCTGAGTAGTACAGATATGAGAAGGTTCTCCCAGGAATCAAGGGTCAAGATCGTTTGATAAGACCCATAAGATAAAAGAAAAAAATATAGAACACAGAGAGCTAATTCAATAAAATAAATTAATATCTTTCCAAATTTGTTTCTCTTCCTTCTTCTCTTTCTCACTATCCAAAGAAGTCCAAGACAAATCTTTTTGTTACTTAGACTTCACTCAAAGAAAGAAAAAAAGAGTTTTATCTTTTGGGTTTATCCTCTAGTTACTAGTCCAAAGTTATCACCTTTTTCTTCTTAAAAGAACTACAATTATAGTTAAGTGACTTAAGTCTTAAACCCATTTTTCTCATCTGTTTCTTGAACCCAAACCTGCTCTGCACTACCAGACACCCGACAAAAAGGGAAGGTAGCTTCTTTCAGAAGAAAACAGAAACATACTCAAATATTTTCACTACCTCATAGGCTTCTCATAAAACCTTTTCTTTTCATTCATATCAAACTGCCATGGAAGATTTTGTACGGAAAGAGCGTGACAAAAGAAGAAGAAGAAGAAGACGAGCAGCCGTCTCCACCATGTTCTTGTGGGGAATCTTGTTCTTCGCTCAGTTTTGTTTGTCTTCTTCATCAGCTCTGTCTCCTGATCAATATAATCACCAATCCTTCCCTTCACCAAGGAAGGCCGGTCCTTTCCACAAAACGGCTTCCGTTTAAGTCCCCCAGAGCGTCAGTGTCGTTCATGAGTCCACGTCGAGAAGAAGAAAACATTGATGATTTTTATAATGACGACAAGAGATTAGTTCACACAGGTCCAAATCCTCTCCACAACTAAAAACTAGTTAAGCATCACAGTGTCTGGTTTCTTTTGAGCAATCGCCTGCAATATCTGCTTTTGAAATGTCTCCTTACTTCGGGAGAGTTTTTATAATGTAATTTTTTTGTTGTCAATATGAGATATAGATCATTATTGTTGGCTTTCTGGTCCCTTAATTAGGCAAGAAGTAATGATCTTGTGTCTTTGTTGTAACTCCTTTGCTTCAATGGTAACCATCGACCTTCAATGATCCAAGAATTACTGAAAACAGTTTTTTAATTTACTTATTTATTTAAATCAGAATGTTTAGAAGTTCCATAAGTAAACACTAAACAGTAGTCTGAAGATTCGGATGCATGGATTTCTTCGAAGGATCATGTTCTTTTGCATAAAAGAAGGTTGTCTTTTTGTGACAAGTGATTAAGTTAGTGCTATATGTATGTATTTTATTGTTTTCTAACACTTGATGTTAGATCTGTTCAAAGATTCCAAACTCCTAAACTATATAGTACTAAGTAAAGTTGATGTTAATCGTATAGTTAAACGTCCATTTTAAAATTTATAAATGAACATGGAAGCTGTTGACTGCTTCTTAAGGCTCTTGAAAGAGGGAGAGCCAAAGACTTGAAATTTGGTGAATTTCATGCATAATCACTATTTTAATCATAAGAGATGAGCTGCCCATTGTTTTGGATTTTGGATTTTTCATTATAAAAGAAATTACTACATACTTTTAGGTGGTGCATTAAGTATTAGATGTGTGTGGGTGTACTGACATGGATGTAAATTGTCTACTTATATATGCTGAATGATATATATACTACATCGAAACCCTAATAATAGAATAGTCGGTAAAGAATTACATATCATAAAATTAATATTTTTTGAATTAATAATTATTCATATTATTTACTCACTCCGTTTCGTAAAGTTACATATTAGAAAAAAATATTTGTTTCAAAAATATAAATTTTTTACATTTTCAATGCATGTTTTATTTACTAGTTGTAAATTTCAGAAAACTTTAATTACATTTATTAAATTTTTATTGGCTTAAAATTATAGAAAAAAACTAATTACAAAAAATTGTGTATATAAGATTTAATATATTTTATTAATACGTGTGAAAATTTTAAAATATAGTATAATATTTTGAAACATAGTGAATACTCCCTCTGTTTTTTAAAGATGTATGTTTTAGGAATTTGTTTTGTTTCAAAAAGATGTATTTTCATATTTTCAATGTAATTTTTGTCAACTAATTATGAATAATTGTGAATCTCAAAAACATTAATTGCATTTCTTGAAATTTTATTGGTTTAGAAATATAGGAAATATAAAATAACAAAAAACTATGCACTAATAAGTAAATTTTAATATGTTTTATTAAAAAGTGTGAAAATCTCAAAACATGTATTATTTAAAAACAGAGAAAGTATATGAATAGGCCATTGATGATTTAGCTTTAATGGTTTTTATTAATTTGTTTGTGTTTGAACTTTGAACTTAATGCTTCTCGATGGTGATGCATGCCTGTCCCCAGTGACCTCTATATTTATTTTCTCACGATTATATACTTACAAAACACATTTAATGCTCACATGAATACCAGTACTTGATTAATGATTCTCTTTGGCTAAGTAGACCTAAATGCAGAATTTCAAATCAACCGCATTAAAATTACAAATTGCTGAGGCAAAAAGAATCAATTGTTGACAAAAAAGTTAAAAAATTAATTTTCCTTTACAATAAAGAAAACATTGATTTGAAATAAGACACATCAAAATTGCATAAATGAGAAAAATCAAAGTAAAATGTAAAGTTTGTTAGCCTGCCTTATACTTTATATAGCTTCATTTAGTTAAAGAGGAATATCCTTCGAGAGAGATAGAAGTTGGTGCATGTAGAATGAATGTTTTTGCACAGTGGGAGCCATAAATGGAGAGATTTAAGGAGCTATGGTGATCATTCAACTACCCCCATTCCATCTCCATATTTTATTTTTTACATTCCATTTTTTACATTCCATTTTTAATGATAAATTTGGAAATTTATATATTGATTTGTTGAATTCTGCGGAAACCAAGATTTCCAAAAATATTATTTTGTTTATAATTCGGTGTATATTTTTTTCTTTTAAAAAAAAAATTATCTGGAAGATGTCTAGGTATGGCTGGGAAAATAGTCATGGGCTATATGTAGATCTGGTCAAATTTAAAGTCCATCTTAGGTGGAGTCTCCACCGTGGAGAAGAGAAGGGATCAACCCACGAGCGTGTATTGGGCTCAATGTTGATTTTCTAAAATGCTACAAGCGCGAGTATTGCGCGTGGGGTTTTTTTACCTAAACTGCTCTCAGCTTGTAAGCAATGCTTAAAAAAACAGATTGTTTTGCACGAGTTGCAATTTTTTTCTCTTTTTGAAAAATGGCATTCTATTATTGGCGTAGAAGATTATAACACGTGGAGAAATGTTGGTTGTTGTTTTTTGGATTTCGTTTTTGTGGGCTTCAGATCCGTTTTGTGTTTAGTGGATAGTTTCTGGGTTTTGTGCGATTTATAAGTTTGCGGGCTTTGGTGCGATTTATAAGTTTGCGGGCTTTGGTGTAATGAGTTTAACCTATAATTTTGGGTTTTAGGCCATTTTTTAAATAATAATTTGTGAAAAAAAAAAAAAAACTGCTTTGTTTTATAATTGTGCGTATCCTGATGAAAAGTTTTGTGGGGATTAATCTGAGTTTACAGCCAGAGATCTTTCGGAGTAAAAAAAAACTGTTTTAGACACTTTCCCGCCTATAATCGTGCGTACCCAGATGGAAAGCTTTGCAGGAATTATTAGTTTGGGCTTACCGCCTGAGTTCTCCAACAGTTAAAAAAAAAAGAAACTGTTTTGACCATTTTTCCGCTTATAACCGTGCGTGTCTGGATGGAAGATCTCGTGGGAATTAGTCTGGGTTTACCGTGCCGGGGATCCCCATCATTAATTAAAAAAAAACTGTCTCTTTGAGACACACGAAGATGGATGACGAACGCTTCCTGAAGACATTTACGCACAAAGCATTTATAACTTCGACCATAACTCTTTATTTGCGAGTTGTTCTTTCTGCACCTAAAAAGATCAGTCCCACCTCCCACGTTTTATTTTGCTGGTGCAATTACGACACGGACTAGAGATATGTTTTGTCAATTTCTCAAATTAACGTTAATCGTCTTTGACAATTAGAGAAAGAAAAACTGTATCCAATGGTCAATTGTTTCTCAAATTTTTCTTCTACCTCTGTTTATGATATCTAGATACTTCTTACGTCTTTCTCGATGTGAAATTACTTTGAACTCATATCTATAATCACAGACAAACATCAAGTAATCACTGCCACACTTTACTGAACTTAATCTAAAGAAAGAACTACATCGACCAAGCAGAAACAAAGTGGGAGTAAAATAAAGAATCAAATCAATATTGAGAATTTATTCTTAAACAAGATTCACCTCACAGGATCGTAAGAATATGATGGAAACAATTAAAACCCTGTGAACAAAAGAATTCAATAAAACCCCCCAAAAAGACACGATGGTCTCTCTAACCAAACCAATGTACAAAACTTTCGAGGCAGCTTCTTCTCTCCTCCTGCCCGTCTCTACATATCTCCTAACACCAAAGACTCTCACGTATGCGTTTACACAATGTACAAAAACGCAAACGCTTCAAATCACAAAACACCAAAAGAAAACAATATCCAAACGCTGTCCTAATCTTTGCCCAGTAGCAGCAGTCAGGGATTGAACTAAACCATCCTTTTCTCTCCTGTTAGTTTCATCAGCTTTTAAATGTGTCAAAACGTATCAAACAATGTCGGTGGCTGTTACTCCTTGGCCACCCTTCCTGGAGATAAATAGACGATTTTGCAGCCCCTCCAGCTGCTTTCCCCTAAAACTATGTGACAGGCCAAGTCCCCAAGTCCACTCTGATTTGAAAGAATTAAAATTACAAGGAATGAAAACCACTCTGCCGCCAATTAAATGAATTGTGTGTTTTCAGGACGTAGAAGGTGGCCTAGTATCTGGGGTCGTTGTTTTGTTCCTATGGGACATGCAGTCAGGGCAAGGGAATGTGTAAATAGAGTCATTAGGTCGTTTTAGCTCAAACCCCTTTGAGTCACTATGAGACCTCATATTTAGCATCTGACGTTTAAAACTCCTCCATCTGCCAGGAGAAATCACATCAAAAAACAGGGAAAATAATGGGACAGAGTTTAACGTTTGCAGATGAAAGCAAACGCAAAAAAGGCTCGGAAGAGGTGAGTACCCACCCAATGTTGGGATTGTCAAAGATGATTGCTAACTTTCGCTTGTCTGGTCTAATAGTTTTGGAATGTCCTCCAAACAAGTATCTTCGATGACCCATGAGAAAGTGAGGAAAGTTTCCACCTTGTGTGGTTACAAATACCTCACTGTGGAGACAGACCGTGTAATCTACGGCAGCCATTCTGGAAGAGAAGTTCTAAACACAGAGTTCATGTCAGAACTCAGAAAATAATTGACCACACAAGTAGTACTTTGGAACAAACAGCGGGAAAAAAAGGCAGACCTTATATGGAGAAAGTTCCTCCTCTGAGGCAAGCATCTCCTTTGTTTGTAAATTCGGGAACATCTCTAGTAGTGGGGCCATTGTTCTATTAGCATTATATATCTGACCAGATGCAAGGTATATATATGTGCTTTTGTTGAAACCCATTCCTCTCAGCATTAACCCCACCTGAACAGGTTTACAAGAAAAGTATAAACCAAACAGGACAACTAACACCTAGTGCTTACCCAACAGAACACGTCACAATTATTGCTCACAAGGATTTGTGGAGCAATTCTAATGGATGATTTAACATCTGAAGATCCGAGAATGCTATAAGAGCAGTGTCCAGAAACAAACAAAAATTGATGAGTACCTCTAAAGGAGTTAAGGGGCATTTCCCATTTTGCCTGATAGCACCATGGTCGAATAACACGGCCTGGTTTTGTGAATTTTCCTTTCCATCCTCGTTCTCTTGCTGCAATCATATCTTGTTTTTCTTGGTTGCCACCATCAAATACACAACAGGAGAAAGCTACCATGTCCTGAAACATGAATAAATAGCTTATTATATTTCTCATCCTTAGACAAAAAAAGTCATTCAAAATTGTTATAGACATGATAAAGACCAGTGGGGATTCTTGAGAAGTCTCTCCTTTACATGGAACAAACCTCTTCAAAGCGCAGATGTACAGATACGTACTTTGTTCCGTGGTCTGCACTTTGCTCCTTCATTCTCTTCACCAGCGTCTTCTCCTAGGGTTAGAATGGGTTCTGAAAACCTCAGGGCTTCGTAATTCGCCAAACATCTAAGTCTCTGGACAGCTTTAGGAGCATCAAACGAAAGTCTATTCGCAAATGGTGAGATTCGTATAACCCTGTGCCATGTAAAGATAACAAGTCTTCAATGAAAAGGGCTATACAGCCCTAGCATGTGAAACCATCTTCAAAAGAATAAACTGAAACTTACTGCTCCTCAAGTAGCTTGGGCAAGATGGAGTCCCGATAATATTGAATAGGTGACCAAGCTTTAACTCTGAAGTTGTAGACATTTGTCATGTTATAGTCAAATCGCTCCATTATATATTCAGGAATCGTGTCAACCACCCGCACATCATTAGCTAAGGTACTGACAAAGAACTCTTCATCGTAGATAGTCCCCAAATTTACTGAAAGAAAACTCTCTATTAGGAAGCAGTCTTACAAAAAGATTGGACAAACAAAGTTTTCAAAAGAAAGCATTATAATATAACCTAGGATCTCTCCATATGCTGTGATAGTGAAAGTTAGGAATCACTAGAGTTGCATTAAGATAGCCAGCGACAGCAACCGCATTGCATATCTGAGAATAACATGGTAGAGAAGAAGAAGTCAACAACAAGATTCATAGACATGATTGAGCGAAATGCATTCATGAAAAGATCAACAAACCTACCGATGTCCTCTGCTGATTCAATCCCCCGTTTGCCTCCACATATATGTAACCGTTTGAGTCCGGCAAGGCTACAGTTGAAAAAAAAAACAGATTATGATCCAATAAACAGGCTAACTCTAACAATAAATAATTCAAAAACTACAAAAAAAAAGAATCTACCTCCAGTGGACTTGTTAACGTACGGCTTCCACTCCCCACCTTTATACGAATGCTTCCAAATGGTTGATATCTGAGAGGTATACGATAATAGTGGTTTGTGACTTAAACCATATAACACACGTGGCATAGCATTCATGATATAACGGTTCACCTAGGTTTCCTAATCTAATCAAACACTAACTAAGCATCACGAACCTATAACTAAAATGGTACGCCTTTGTTCCACATCCAAAGATATAAAAACTAACCGCATCAGCCGAGGAGTTATCGGCGTCCATGTCAGGGCGGAGCTTGGCGTAAAGCTGGGGGCTTTTGTAGACGGATCCAGGCGGAGACCGATGCCTTATGATGGGGCCAACATCGAACGAGACGGTTCCCATGTAAAGCAGCATACACGAGATGTAGATCAGAGGAGCGAACAGGAAGACCCCCTGGCGCCGGAGGAGAACCGATACGACGAGCCACGAGAGGCGATGAGCGAGCGTCCGATTCGGCTGACCGGCGGCGGGGAATCGGCCCGAGGCTTTCGACCGTCGGTAACGAGGAGAACGGCGGGGTGACCCCGGAGGTGATGGTGTCGTGTGGCCGCTTCCCGGCAGCCGGTTCTTCGCGAGCATTTGAAATCGACAGATCTCAATCAGAGCATTACGTAGTAAGTCAGCTGATGCGGTGAGAAGGTCGCGAATCGTAGAGATTCGGGGAATTTGTGTACCTCACGGCGGAGGCTGCGGCGGAGCGCGGTTGCGAAATTTGAACTAAATCGCCGGAAGAGAGAGAGGGAGGGAGAGAGAGTCTGTGGACCTTTTTTTTTTTCCTTCTCTTTTACGGTGGAGGCTTGATCACATGCGCACCCTTTCCTTTTTATTTTGCCCTTTAGATTTCAAATTTTTATTATTATTTATTATAAGCATTTTTCTTTATTTGGGATTTTTTTTTTTTAAAAACGATGTTTTTATATTAAATATTCTGGATGAACAAGCTTTTATAAGCTAAATTCCATTATTTTAAGACATTCTAAAAAGTATTTTATTTTTGTACTAAAGTAAATTCATTCAGTTTTTAGGATGTTGTGAGGTGTGTTTCTTTGTTCTACTTTTGATAGTTCGCATAAGAAATGGAAAAAACATCCAACAAGAAATCTCTTCTTGTCATGTTCTGGATTATGGACAACATTATGCATGTTCTACATACAATCAACGTTTTCTCCATCTATATTTGTGGATTCCTTTCAAGAAAAAGTAAAACTACGAATATCCAAAATAACATGCATGGTCCTTTTCTTTTGTATATTTGTTTTTTTATCTAGGATTGGGCAAATAAATAGACCCCAACAATCCGAACCGAATTTGATCTGATAAAATTGAATCTGAACCGATCCGAATCCGACATAAATACCGAATAAATGTTTTATGGTGTTTCGGGTTATAAATATTATCCAAACCAAACCCGAACCAAAATGAATATCTGATAGAACTCGAAATATTCAAAACCCCAAAATGATCTTGTACCAAATATGATCTCAATTTTTAATATGTATCCAAGACACACTAAGATATATTAAACATCTAAAATTACATTAAGGTTTATGGTTTTATTACATGAAGATTTGATGGTTGAAGGTGGTGATTGAAACCTGGTTTTATATTTTGAATTTGTTTTCACTGAACAATGTTTTTTCGTTCCATGAGAATTTATTTTCGTTTTATACTTTCATTTATTTGGTTTTGTTTTTTTTGTTTTTTTTTCTAACGCTTGTGTAATATTGTAAAAATCCAAGTAAGATTCGTACATAGCCAAAAGCCAACAAAAACACATGTAAAGATAACAAAAATTGTAACAAAACAATATACCAGTAGGTACCATGTACAAGCAAACTCCATGGAGTCAAAGAGAAGGCCTCAGTAACATAAAGTGAGGATCTATAGATGGTTAGCTATCGAAACATTCAGTGACTTTTAGAAGAGCGTAGCCTAAACTCAAGCCATTATAATATCACACGATGAAGTGACAACTCCAAGCAGCATAACCAAAGTAACAAAAATAGGTTGACACATCATGTCGAACAAGTTCACACTATGCAAGAATCAGACCGAAAGAAGGTACCACGGAAAATATAACCCCGAAAAAGCTTGACCAACCAAAAAAGTGGAATATAACTAGAAGAATGCGAGCCAGACAACCAAACAGTCGTCAACTACGACCCCAAACCAACCAACGCTAGTCCAAAAGCAGAAGAGATCGGTCATCAATGGCGGAGTGGCATGCGGGATCTGTAATAGCTAGCCCACAGATAAAATCTATGAAAACCTTCATGGAAACAAGCAATTTCTAAATCAAAACAAAGCTGAAGACGAGAATCCTCTCCGGTACCGTTGAGGAACGGTAGACACCGGAGAGGCGTAGATCTACCGATGAAGACTTGACAGCGCATAAAATGTTAGAGAGAAACCTATAAGATATTATTTAGGAGGATGTATTCAATTTATCATTTGATGTGATTTGATTTTTAATGGAGTTTTAGATGATTTTAATAAGTTGCAGAGATTTAGGTGATTTTTGTTAAAATACTCTAGAATATCACCTAAAACAATGAGATTTGAGTTTTATTTATTTTAACTAAGAAACTCCATTCAAACACCCTAAAATCACCTCAAAACTTTAAAATCCCACAACTTAAAATATTTTCAATAACAATGGATTTTAGAGTACTTTACGAAATATCAAATGCAATAACAGTGGATTTTAAATGAGTTTTTAAAATTCATGTTCGAATAACAGTGGATTTGTCATTTTAATACAAATCACCTGAAACTCTCAGTTGAATACATCCCCCTTAGTGTTTTTGAACCGAAATTTTGAATTTTTTGAACTATTTGGTTTTCTTTCTATCTATAAATATGTTTACGATTCATTTGATTTTGAATTATCATAGTTGATTCTCTTTTCTTATTTTTGAATCGATTTTATTTATATTTTGGTTACAAAATAGGTACAAATCAGATATTTTAAAACCGAAGAACCAATTTTATTTATATTCTGGTTGCAGAGTAGGTACATATCAGATACTTTTAAACCGAAGAATCGATTGAGACCCGAATCCGAAAGTATATCGGTTGCCAGTTCTTTGAAGATTTACTAACTCCGACCTGAACCCGATAGAATCCGGACTGGTCCCAAACCAAACTTTTATATTACCCAAATGTGGCTGATTTTGATAAACCTAAAAAAATCAAAATCCAATTGGATAAAACCAAAACCCGTTTGGGACCGCGAATACCGAGACCTAATTTTGTCTACACATGCGAGAACAATCATGTTACAAATATTAATTATTAAATTTACAAGATTGATATTTTTACATAATTAATATTTTATTTCTTAGTTTTGCTATTATATGATTAAAATATTTTCTGATAATAATATATGCAGGAATTATCTTTTTAAAATAACTTTTTGCACAATTAATATAGTAATTCATAAACAATTATCTCATAAAATCACTCTAATTTCTAGAATGAGAGTTCAAATGTAAAAATCAATTTCAAAATAACATTACTAGAATTGACAAAAAGAAAACTTACTTAATTATTCTTTATACGTTATTTATTTCTTAGTTTAGTTTTCTTTGATAAAAAAATATTTTTGGATATATGTAAGAATTATATTTTTTAAATAATTATGTTTTTTTAATATATATATATAAATTCTCAATAATAATCTAATAAAAATTAATTATTTATTATTCATTAAAGATGTCATTTATATGTTTTAGAATTCGGTGTCAATATCACATACAAAATCATTTATATCTTCTGGTATTGTTAATAAGTGTACATTCAGAACCTATAAGAGCACCCCCATTGAAGGTTTATGGGGAAAGTTTACACAGAAATCAAGAAAAAAAATATAACTCAATCACATGAACCTCTCTCTCCTAAAGCTCTCTCGGCTAACCCCTCTCTCCTAAAGTTCATCATTGTAGCAGCGGACCCCACGTGTCGTGGCGGCCCGCGACTGGTCTAGTTTTTTTTTTTATAAAAAAAATCAAAAAGAAAAAGAAAAAAATTAATAATAAAAATTGAAAAGATAACCCCAAAAGAAGGTTCATTGATAGGAGTGCTCTAAGGGCCATTTGGCAAAAAATTCTCTTTTAGTCCCTTCAATTATTAAAAAAATATTTTAGCATGATTTTTAAAATATTATAGTACATAAAATGTTATAAACTTTAAATATGAAAATATTTCAAATATTTTTTTTAAAAAATACATGAATATTTGTTTTTGTTTCTAATATCATGAACTTCGAGGCGGTCGTACTGCTCGCCCTCCTAACTGAGCCAGCACTGATCTTCCCCAACTGAGAATATTATGTTGCAAAAGTAACACTAAACAGTCTTAGATTCCTCATACATTCCATTGCCCAAATGAGCGCCTTTATCTCCGAATGAAGGGGCGACTGAGTCACTCTTGTATTTCTCACTCTCATTAAACCGTCAAATCCTTCCAGTGTACTATACCACCCTTGTCCATAATAAGTTTCCTGATTTTTCCATGATCCATCCGTAAAACACCGTCTACCTGGGATAGACGGTAGCACTGCTACTATTGGTAGTCGAGTTTGATCACTTGAAAGTATCTCTAGGATCAATATCCAAATTGCTAATACCTTGTTATTTTTTCCTTTCCATATATACCATAAATTCATGCAAATTGATGATCATCCAATTCCGGAGAAACCCTCCAAAATAAATGATCCATATTTGCAAAGAATAATTGAGTGGAAAAATGTGTGGATTCGATGGAATTCCTGAGAGTGCCCAAACCTGAACCGCTGGTGGACATTCAAAAACATATGATTTATGGATTCTTCATATGCACCACATCGTGCACAAATTTTATCCCCTTGTATTTCTCTTACTTTTAAATTTTTCTTAACCGTATGCATCATGATAACAATTGACATAAAAAAATGTTTCATTTTGGGTGGATAATATACTTTCCAACAGAAATCTTTTAGTGGAACAACTGAAAGACCATACTCTGGTAGCATTCCTTCTCTTTCTAGAGTTACTAGGAAATAAATTTGTGTAGAATTTGTGAATTTTAAAAGTTGATGAATTTTTAAGTTATATGTATTAATAAAATATATATACGTTGATTTATAAAATTTAATCATGACTTTTGTAAATTGCTATTTCATGAATTTATGTTGTGTGTTTTAGATCATTCATTTTGTAAATTTAATATATGATTAAGAAATTTATAATTTTAAATAATTATAAAAATAAGTAATTAAAAAATTAAAATAAAAATTTAAAATAGTTTTAAAAAGAATTTTAAAATTTTAAAATAAAATTTTGAATTTTTGTTTTGTAAAAATTGAAAACAAAATTGTAGAAAATGAAATCAAAAATAATTTCAAAAGAAAAATATAAAAAATTTGAATTCAAATACGTATAATTCGAAAAATATAAAATTTTTATTTTTATTTAATGATAAAACAATAAAATATAATTATAAATTCAGAAAGTAATTATATGTAATGAATTATAATTTTGGTTTAAGTGCAAAAGATATTTGGCAAGAATGATTATTTTGTTTTCTAGACTTTTCTATCACATAGATTTTATATATCTCATAAATACACATGATATTTTGAAAGTCATGTCTTATTAGTAAAAATAGAAATAATTTATGTTCCAATAAAAATATACTTATTTAGAATTAGACAATCAACAATAACAAAGCTTTTTGGATGACAAAAGATTTTAATGAATTTTTAAAATGTCAAACCAATAACAAGAAATTCTACAAAGATTGTTAAAATCAATAAACTAATAACAATGAATCTCAAAAATTTTAAAGTTGATGAGAATTCATTTGTCAATAAATCCCGTAAAAGTATCATTCAAAAAATTAGTTTCCATTATCCACGATTCATCTTTGTAGTAATTCCCTTTCAACTTGCATCTTTTCTAGACGATGCATATGCTCTTTCTCAACCGAGTCTTCCGCAGAGATCACTTATTCTGTGATATGTGTATAACTTGCTTTCGATGGTGTTCTCCCACAATAATATGTACTCTTTTTTCTTTTTATTAGTTTTCTATTATTTTAGTTTGAGAGCACTAGTGAGAGCATTTGTTAGAGTTTATCATTGCTGATGCTCTAATTAGCATGCACACTTGATAAAGATATATAATTCTCTTATATATATATGATCATCAAACATCTAAACAACGATGTTGTCAGTAAAGACCACAATACAAAGCTTTTGAACTTAGTTCTTTATTATAGCTATTTTAATCAACAAAAGTTATAGAACATAATAGTTTTATGTGAATATGATTATGACTAGTGTTTAAAATTGATTCTTATGTATTTTATAAAATAAATATAAATGGCCAGCAACATAAATGTGGTTGAGATATAGCAAAAATATAATATCTCAAAGACATGCCTGCGTGTATACTCGGGAGGCTCATCTAATAGGCATTTTTTTTCATTTGGGGCCCAAAATATAGAAGTTAATAATTCTAATTAACTTTTTCAACTTATTTTTTCATTTATTACATCTCCAATGATCATACTTATTGTTATCATAATTTGACAATAACATAATTTGAAAACTTATTTAATCATTACTATGAATCACATCATAATTTATTATAAATATATATGAATTTGGTTGTCAATAAACTAGACATTAAGATCATTTTGGACATGGAACATGACACGCACATTTGTTTCCTGAGGTGCACCAACTGCTTATTTGTTGCATCCCTAACCCTTTTGTCCTCGTCTTACACGCAGATAGGCAAGCTGCTTTATTGTTACAACTTCCAGACTTTTGGTTATCTAGATATATGGGACATATATTTTTTTATTTTTATTTTCTTGGCCCATCGTTCCAGCCACTGTTATATATAAAACATAAATCTCAGTGTATGTAATGAAAAATGTTTTCAGCAAATTTTGAATACTGAAAAAATATTTTAGATAATGTTTATTGAGTTTTAAAATCATTGATTATTTGAGGTATATAAAACATGTAACTAATATGATATGAAGATATTTATAAGTATCATGCAAATTTCCTTGTAAATGATAAATCAACTTTATTTCTTATTCAAAAACCATACCTTGCATATTTATATACTCAGGAAACATGAATCTGAAGTATTGAAGAAAAGGTGTTTGTTGAATCAATTTGGATTAAAAATAATTGTTCATAATATATTAAAACCATATATCTAGACAGAATATATTTTGGATATCAGTTTCATAGATTTATCACAAAACTACTGTATATAATTTTAGAGGTTTAGATATTATGCAATTTCATAGTGTAAATGTACTATAACCAAATGTTTGCAACAACTTAGCTTATTAAAAATAAAGTAATACATTGCAGAGAAAAATAAAATAAAGACATTCTAATTTTTTCCTTTTAAGGATAAATGTAATATATATTACAAAAGTATGGACACAAAATTAGTAATATGAATGAATTGATTATGTTTTTTTATCAGAAAATTTGTTGTGTGCAAAGAACAAGAAAGAAACAAGAAAATATATGTATATATAAGAAGTCAAATTTATCCTATGTTACGATATATCTAATTTAAGCTATTTACCTCCTTTAATTTAGATAAAAGGATGTGGTTTTGCATAATTCCAGATTCTGTTTTACTTATTTGGTATATGAATGCATTAGACCCGATCATATTTTACCAAAAATAGATATCTAATTCACAATCTATATATTTTCGGTAAAAAAATAAGGCAATCCACAAATAAAATTTGAGAAGACTTCTCAAGAAGTCTTTTCATTAATATTAAATATTTTACTATTATTTTTTATTTGCAAAAATAAACCACGCAGACTTCTTTCGACAATGAGAAGACTTTGGAAAGATTTAGAAGTTTTTTCCGAGAAGTCTTCTATAAAAAGTCAAATTTCTGACAAACTTCGGTTAATTGCAAAACTAACATGTTTATTCGAGAAGTCTTCTCCGAAATTTTTGTTTTTATGTTAACAAAGGAAAATTAGAATACTTTGAGATAAGTCTTCTTGATGCAAAAGACATCTAGCGAAGTCTTCTGAACCAAAAAAATGATGACTTTACGAAATGCTAAATGCTAAGCTCACTCCAATTCAACATATTGAAATTATCATTTTTTACCTGAAAAAAGTAGTCACTGAAATGTAATGGGCATAGCAATTATAACAGAAAAAAATATATCTTAATCTGGCCAGAACATCTTCGTTACAACTCACTAAGACAATTCAATTTGAACAACCAATGGCCAAAAGTAGAGTGCCCACCAAATCATAAAGCTCGTTGTGTGCAAGGGTAACAAAACAAGTCAAGAAGAAACAAAGGGCCAGAGTAAAATGAACTTGCCTTCGGATGGATGTTCAAATCCAGAGTCAACAATAGCTCGGAGAAGCTCCGGCTGAATCCTGAACTGTTTATCCCCACGTAGCCTCTGCCACAAAGAGAAGAAAAAAAAGCTATTAATTTCCAGGAATTAATTAATAAAAGAACTTAAAAACTGCTACAAGCATGGAAGCCTTCGTAATCTCAGAACAACCTCAAATCCAGTTAGCCAGTGTTCTCACGAAACAGATCGAAAAGCAATTAAAAACTCACTCCTTCACTGCTTCGCCTTTAACTTTAGTTGCAGAATCTGGGGCTTTCTCGTCCTCTTCCTTGTAGTCAAGAGCTCCTCCTCGTAGGCTTCGTTGTCTCCAGGATCTTCCATACTCCACAAGTTCGAAGATTATTAAAAATTAGATTCGTCGGGAGTTATTATAAGCAAATAGTGTTATTAAACACTAATCATGATGAATTCAATAACTGAGAAAAATTGGAGAAGGGAGAGAAACAATATCGGGAAAGAAGACTTTGTCAAGAGTGATAATTTCTCACGTGTGAAAACAACTCAAAGGAGGTAATGGCAATTTGATCAATATGTTATTTGGGCAAAGTATGTTACGTCTTTTCCTTTTTTTTTTTTTTTTTTTTTTTGTCAAACGTTACGTCTTTTCCAAAAGACTTGCATAGGATCAAATAGTACCCGCGACCCATTTAGTAAATAAAAACTTCTGCTGACCCAAAATCCAAATTAAAAACTTGTCTTCGACCCATATTTAATCTTCATAAATCTAGTTTAATTTCAGGAAGTCTACAAAAACATTTGGATTCAACCGAAGTCTACCTATTATTTGGAGACATAATGTAAGTCTACAAACTCAAAATTTGGAAGCAGACAGAAATTTGTAGACTTCAAGCTAGTCTACCAAACATCCATAAAACAAGAGTAAATCTGTAAAATTGATTTTTAAAGTCTACTAAAATCTTTTAAATTTCATGACAGTCTATCAAGCGTCTGTAGACTTAAATTTTAATCTACCAAAAACTTGTAGATTTTGTTAAACTCCACTGAATATATAGACTAAATATAAATCTGCAAAAGTAGTTTCTCAAGTCTACTAAATTTTGAAGATTCGCTAAACATCGGTTAATAATTGTGTCCCGACCGCCCACAACTAATGGGCCATCCACGTCCATTTTCTTGGCCCGTGGACTCCATCCCATCCGACGGTCGGTCGTTAATTTTTCAAGGCTTGAAATCATTGTTTACTGACCTTTCAATCACCACCCGACCTTTTCTCGTGCTTTGGCCTCACTTACGCGGTATCGTGAATCACTTCCCGATAGGTTACTCATCATTTCTCTACTCCAGTCCAAGCGCGCTTAACTCTGGAGTTCTAAACGGATGTGTGACGGAAAAAGTAAGTCAACTTTGGTAACATAGGTAGTCAAATCAATTCTCTTAAGCCTTTTCACATATCACAACTGGGGATGTTACAATTCACTCCCTCTCAAAGAACGCAACGTCCTCGTCCCACGACAGGTTTCAAGATGCCTCTGAGGTCAGAACTGAGACGGTTGACCAGCTCTAATACCACTTGTAACTCCCCGGCCGCCCACGGCTAATGGGCCATCCACGCCCGCTCTCTCAGCCCGTAAGCTCCATCCCATCCGACGGTCGTTCGTTAATTTTCCAAAGCTCAAAATCATTGTTTACTGACCTTGCAATCACCACCCGACCTTTTTCCGTGCTTTGGCCTCACTTACACGGTATCGCGTATCACTTCCCGATAGGTCACCCATCCTTTCACTACTCCAGCCCAAGCACGCTCAACTCTGGAGTTCTAAACGGATGTGTGACGGAAAAGGTAAGTCAACTTTGGTGACATAAGTAGCCAAATTAATTCTTTTAAGCCTTTTCACATATCACAACTCGGGATATTACAAATTGACTCTTAATAATTGCAGACCTTTTTTGATCAACGAATTATTGCAGACTTAACACAAATCTACCTATGAATTATAGCAAGCACACATAGTTCAAAGTCCTCCGAGCTATGTAACATGGATCTCTATAAATAATGAATCATGAAATTGAGGGTCCGTTCTTGTTCTTTTATTGCCATAATGTTTTATATGCAGGGCTTATTTGTGTTATGACCAAAAATAAAGTGAAATTAATCTTGTAGAGAGAGAGTAGAGAGAAATAGGAAGAGAAAAGAGGAGAAAGGATGTGATTTTGGTTAGATAATGTATTATGGATTTTTGTTTGGTTATCTCACCTAATTTTCCTTATATGTAAACATGATGGTAAAATTGAGTTTTAGGATAACTACATATGATGGACTTGATCTTTCATGCTTTTTCTCTCTCTTTTTAACAAGTTAGTACTTAGAAACTTAGCACGTAGATGGGTGAACAAAGAAAAGATTATAAACCAACGACATTGATTTTCAAAAAAATGTTTTGCTTTTTTTAAAAGACTACTGATTTGTTTTTAATGTGATTTATTTAAGTTGATTTATCTCCATTTTAGTTAATTTCATTTTCTAAAATTAAGCTAATTGATAAGAATATATTTGTAATTAAAATATTTAATATTTATGGTAAAAACTCAAGGATAATATTGTAAATTTGTTTTACAAAACTCTTGACAAAGCTAGATAGGTTATTCTAGTTATTTTTCATATTTTTAGAGTTATTATAGCAAATGTCCCCTTAAATAAATGATAAGTCATGTCTTATATCTTGTAACCGGATTCTGTTATATGTCGGAACGAGCGACTCATGAATGCTGCCGGGTCGGACGAGCCCTTGTGGATGGATGCAATCCATCTCCTACAATCTCTCATGGCTTTCATACAAACTCTGGTTGCCGTCGAACCAGAGCTGGTTTTCAAGACTTTTGCTGCTAATCCATCAAGATTTTAATCTCCGAGATCATCGGATCCACAACTAAGCTCAGCAAAAACCCTCTCCTAAACTGCGCCGGAATCACCGTATTGCATCGATGAAAATGTTTGGGATTTGATCAGTTTAGGCTCAAGCATAGCCAGCATTGTTGTAGCGGCTGTGGCGGCTAACGAGATATTCGGATGGAATTAAGGGAAGAAGCATTGGTAGCTGCTGTGTTAGAAGGAGACACGGTGATGATCCGGAAGGCTTTGTTTTGATTCTAGGGATGGAAGCTGGTGCGTTTGGATGTTCGATTAGTGGAGCTGGGCCAAGAGAAGATGGGGGAAGCTTTTATGAATTAGGTAGAAACTTGAAAGTTGTTGATTATATGAAGAAGCTTAATAAGATTGGCTCTAGCTGCCATTTATTTGACTTTTTTGTTCTTTATCAGGAGGGATACTCGTTAAATAAAACATGTATGAAAGCTATAATTGTAAACCATAATCAAATTTATGGAAGGTTTGGTTTATATATTTCTCTTAGTATAGACTATAGATATGATTGTTCTTTATTTTTTCAGGAAACATCTTAAAGTTTCAACTAAAACCTGAAATAATTTTTCATTATCTTCATTTAAGTAATCATCCCCCAAGTTGGAGACTGATCACGTCCACTACTCTCCGTGTTCCTCGAATGGACCTCTTAGTTGTTGAGAAGGTTGCTCAAAGGCAGTATATAGAGCTAGCATACTATTTTTCAGTCTGGATCACAACAAGCTGAAAGTGTTAACTCCATGTTGCCTTGACCATGACTGTTTTTAAGGTAGCGCACAACGCGAAAAGCTGCATTCCAATAATCTTCTTGGAATAGTGTGTTTCATAATGGTAATAAAAAAGGCAAGTTGAAATAAGGAGTTATTAGTTAGTGAAGTTAGGAAGTTAACTGGTGATAGTTCAACAAAGGATAATTAAGGTTTCCATCACGTGGATTCCATACACATACAGAATCCGTTCTTGATTACTGAAAGAACTTGAGTTTTAACTGTGAAGTTCTACTAGTTTTAACTGTGAGTTCTAACATCGACTTAAAATGAACATACATGCTTTTATTGAAACACAATAGCACACAATATAACATATGTTTAATTGAAACACAATATAACCCATGCTTTTTCTAATGTGTTCGGTTTTGGATCAAAGCCTAATTAAGTATACACTACGATAGGACTTCTCACAGTGTGTGATCCGTCCGACCAAACCAAAGAGGCAGACACAATACCAGAAATACCCGTAAGACTCTTGCCAGAGACTGTAACCGTGAAAGATTTCTTCTCCCCTGATGATTTGAAAGAGAGTGTTTCAGGATCAACCTTGATGTGGAGTTTAGGATCCCCAGCCATTTTTGCCTTGTAAGTAGATCCGTTTTTCCCAACATTTGTGACCGTTCTTGAAAATGTGATATCTGAAGATGAAGAAGCTGAAACTTTGGCTGTCATTGAAGGGTAGTTGAGATCTCTCACGCTGAGCTTTGATTTCTTGGAACAAGTAAAGGCTCCACCAGCGAGATTAGTAATGCCTTTGGCTGAGTAGTCCAAAGAGCAGAGCATGTTTAAGTAATCCTCTTTGGATATGTCGTAAACAAGCCCTGGATCAACTGCCCCTTTAGGGTTAACATGTCCAGATCCGTATGCAAACTCAGCTTCTGCATTTTTGGATGCGTTCATTGCCCAAGCTGCAACAAAATTAAGCAAAAAAAAGGCTCACATTACTATACATTCTTCTTTCTTGAGGGAAATAAATATATTGGTCTGATAATGATAATTACCAGTAGTCATGATAGCAGATTTGACAGCAGAAGCAGACCAATCAGGATGGAATGTTTTGATGTAAGCCGCTACACCTCCGACATGAGGGCAAGCCATGGATGTTCCGGACATGAAATAGTAATCCATGCTTTGTCCAGGAACTGCAGTTGGAGTCATTGGTGAATATGCTGCCAATATATTCACTCCTGGAGCCGTAATGTCAGGCTGCATGTATATAAACCTTATAATGTCAAAGACTTTGATCATTAACTGCTCCCAATTATGTGAATATTGTTAATTAGGAGTGGTAAGTACCTTCATGATATCGCTAAAGAGAATGTTTGGACCACGAGAAGAGAAGGAAGCAACGATGGGAGCATCGTTGTCCTTAACTGTCTCACTCCTCAATATAGTTCCTCGAGGGTTCCTGTTTCATATAGAAGAATGTGGTTAACGAAACTAATAAACCAAAGAATGTTTAATTAATTATAGAAGAGTTTCTTACGGTGAGGTGAGCACGTAAGATCTGAATGCTTCGTAATTGGTATCATCTAAGACTGCGACCGGAATTGGATCAGGACCAGGAATATTAACATTATTTATGTGAAGAATGGTTCCAACTGCACCCGCTTCTCTAGATTCCATAACATTATTCCAAGTATCACACACAACGATCTTACCCTGCACCGTGTTCAGGCAACCACTAGCGCATCCCCTTGAAATACAATACAAGAAGATCAAGTTATATCCATATCGTGACGTTTTCATCTGTTTCTTATACCAAAAGCTAGGTCACTATGAAAATTCTTGAGCGACAAGTAAGGGCTCAAGCCTTGGGTCACAAGTTACCTTGCTTGTTCCTCTGTACAGTTATTTGAAGCAGTTTTCCCGTACGCCAAAGGATACTTTTGTCCCTCTAAGTCAAAGTTATTGATCGATTTTCCCTGTATGGTTAATTACTTAAATCATCAGACTGAACAGATTAACCTAAAAGAAGTTTAAAAAACTTCATACAAGTAAGGGTATGCCATCTCCATTAACAACAGTAGTAACAAATTTTCGATCAGTTGAACCGGCAGCCACTGATATGACCCAGGGTGCAACGTTGTCAGCAGTTCCAAGTTTAGGGCCATCGTTCCCAGAAGCAGCTGTCGTGACAATCCCTTTGGTCATCGCATGAAATGATCCAATAGAGATAGGATCAACATCGACTTTAGGAACACCAGCACCTCCAATGGAAATGGTTATAACATCAACCCCATCGGCAATAGCATCGTCAAATGCAGCTAACAATGATACGGTATTGCAACCTGCTGGCTCACAAACTCGGTAAATAGCTATTCTACCTAAAGGCACACCGCCTCTGGCAGTTCCTTTGGCCAAACCCTTCATACTGACTCCTTTTACTATGTTTCCGGCAGCAGTTGAAGCCGTGTGTGACCCGTGTGAAGCATTGTCCCTTGCTGAGTCTTGCACATAATGTCGTGCTCCAATCACTTTCCTGTAAAATTTAGATTAGGTTAGTTAACCTTCATTATGTCTTAATCCTTTCTTTTCGCTCAAGAAACATGGAGAAGAAAAATTGAAAATGTTGTTGACCTATTGCATGTGAAATTAGTTCCTCCAGCGCAAATTCCTTTCCATTTTTTGGGTATTTGGCCAATGCCTTCGTCTGAAAAGCTCTTGGATTCAGGCCAGATTCCGCCGTCAATCACACCAACTATTATATCAGTCTCGATGTTAGGGACATGCTTGCTCTTGTCACCAAGTCCCATGAACTCGTAAGATCTTGTCGTAAGAAGCTTATAAACGGTGTTTGGGAAAACCGAAACCACACCTTCCATGCCTTCACATCACACATAAAATCATCAAGCCATAAATAATAGTGAGTTACCTAATCTTGTTTTATATAAACATATATCTCACCAGCAAGCTTGTCTCTTTCAGATTCAGTGAGTTTGGCTGCAAAACCGTTGAAACTTCTTCCATAGCTTCTGACCAAATAATCTTCTACGGAACTTCGATCGGAACAAAAAGAAAAGACCAGTGAGAGACGATGACATAAACAACAAGAAACAAAGCTGAGAGAGGTTTAAGTCATATATGTCTTAAAACCTTAATTCGATAATTTCTTGAAGGATATTCTGATGGTGAGACAAAGGAGAGTAATTAGAAGCTTTTTCAGGAAGAGCTCCCATGTAAGCGATATACACCTGCATGCGTAAAAAATAAAATGATATGACGATGAATAGGCTAAAACAAAGACAAACATAGATAGTTAAATATGGTACGATCGAGACATATATAACAGCAATGACTTGCCTTTCTATCATCTTCAATAGCTGTAGGAAGCTGACACAGGCTCATTAGAAGAACCGAGGAAAGATAGAGGATCAAGCCAAGTGAAGCCATTATGGATACGTATTATTTGCCAATATGAGTTCTCAATACGTGAAGTGTGAATATATATACATGTCTGTATTACATATATGTTATCCAGATATTTATTTCATTTTATGGCCAGATTTATGTATTTGATCAGTGTTTTCATATTTATCTTATTTATTTTGTAATGATCTTTAATATAATAAACAATAGTTACATATAATGGTTTTGGCTAGGTATTATATATTGGTAAGGAAATAAATATTGTGTTTAAGAAGATTATGATATATTGTTATATATTTTTTATTAAAAGGGTGACTTAGGAAAATGACCCAGATTTTTGGTCAAATAGCAGGTTTACAGATTTTCACCTTACCTTGTTTTGCTATTTTCCTATATCATATATAACATATCAAGTCATTCAGGAAAAAAATTATTTATTTTATTTTCGACAACAAACTAATATCTCAAATAAATTTTAATTTTAAAGAATGGGATAATATAATTACAATGTATCTTTAGTTAGCTTTACTCACAAAGCATTTTATTTATATATAAGGATTTATCCATTTATTTATTTATTTATCTAATTATTTATTTTGAAATGATCTTTAGTATAATACACAATAGTTATATAGAATGGTTTGGGCTATGTATTATATAAAACAATATCTAATTCTTAGTCTCTCACAAAATAATATCAGTATAATTTATATTGGTAAGGAATGGAATCTTGTGTTTAAGAGATTATGATATATTGTTATCAATTGCATTGGGTATATTGCTATTAATTGCAGGGTGACTTGGAAAATGACCCAACTTTTTGGTCAAATAGAAGATTTATTCTTCCCCATTACCTTATTTTGCCATTTTATCCTATATCATCTATAACGTATCAAATCATTTAAGAAAAATATCATTTTATCTATTTTCTACAACATACAAATATTTCAAATAAAATTTTCTTAAAAAAGGGATAGTATCACTAGATTATATCTTTAGTTAACTTACTCACAAAACAAGAATTTATAACTGTAGGAAAATAATTTATATTGTTAAAGAAATGGATCTTGTATTTAAAAGAACGTCATGATATATTTATCTTACTTGCATTTGGATAACCTGCAAAAATGAATCTTGCGTTTAAAAGTACATTATGATATATTGTTTTTTCACCTCACTATATTTTGCCATTTTCAGCCTATACCATCTCTAACATATCAAGCTATTCAAGAAAATCTTATTTTGTCTAATTTTTTCAAGAAAACCAAAATAATTTCTCAAATAACTATAACTCCTTTAATTATTTACGTAAAATACCATCACCGTTAATTTTTACAATTACTATGAACAGCCAATATTGATGCCCTAAATTCTCTAAATCGTTTTTTGGTTCTTCTTCTCTTATTATTTACACACACAACTCCCTTATCTTTTATTTCTTCTTTCATTTCATCCTAAGCTTTTCAATTTTTTCTTTCAAAATCACATTTTCTTTAAACACATCAAAGTATGAGTTTGATGTGATTTTTGGTCATTAGCGTATCTTTCATTCAACTGAAATTTAAAATTCTAAGTGTCTGAAGAAGCTAAATATGAACTCTCACCAAATTTGAATAACTATTCACTTATTTTTTTTTCTTTTTCAGATATGTATCGCGGAAGTAGATTTCGAATGAAATCTTCTCCTCCAAAAAGATTTCATGTCAAGTCTCATGATCAATGCATATGTAAGTTTTGTGATTGACCATTTTGTGTGTGTGTTTTAGTGCAGACTTCACATGAAGTTGTTATCAACATATATGTGTTTGTATTACATATACTATCCATATTTATGTAATTGCTTATATATTGATATCTATTTCATTTTATGGCCACGTATTTGAGGGGGTGGGGATTTGATTGATTATTATTTTCATATTTTTTTAAGTATCACTGCTTTTTAGTATATCTAAATTTCTATATGTGTGTGTGTATATATATATATATATATATATGGAGTTATATATCCATTTATTTATTTATTTATTTGTGTTTTATTTATTTATTTATATATTTTGTAATGATCTTTAGTATAATTCAAAATAGTTACATCGAATGGTTTTGGCTAGGTACTATATAATATCATTATAAATTATATTGGTAAGGAAATGAATCTTGTGTTTAAAAATATTATGATGTATTGTTATTAATTGCAGGATGACTTGGAAAAATGACCCAAAGCTTTGGTTAAATAATAAATTTACTGTTTTCACCTTACCTTATTTTGATATTTTCCTATATCATCTATAAGACATCAAGTAATTGAGGAAAAATATCATTTTGTCTATTTTTTTGGACGACAAAAAAGAATCTCAAATATTCTTTTTTAATAAATGGGACAATATCATTTAACAAAACTAAAAGTTCTGATTCCTCAACAAAGAGTGTATCCACATCAACAGATTAATTCGAGTCAAGCAGATTCTACATATATGCCATGTCAGCACGACTTAAATCTTCCCTGCAAATTTGTCAATCGACATCCCAGTTGAAACAAATCATCTGCTCACCCCGTTACAGTCTCTCTATCTCATTTTCAGTTCTACTCACAATTCTCTTTATTTTAGCAATAAAAAATTCTCAGACAATGAAAAAGAAAGGTGGCTACTCGGCTCCTACATCAGAATTGAAAATACTCGCCATTAATCAACTATTAACTGCACTACGATGTTTAGGGTTTGAGTTATTCTTTAGCTATGGTGGATTTGGGGTTTAACATGTAGTCATCAAATCTAATGACTTCCTTGAAATCTCATTACAGGGAGAAGATCGTTGCTCCTCATAGGAATAGGAAGTCAGTCAACTTCTCCCCTGTCTTTCTTCATCAATCTATGGCTTCACATCTTACTGCATCTTGTTTTTTGAAGGGAGGAGAAAATCAGAAGAAAAAGTACAGAGACTGTACCGTAGAATCAAAATCCTGCTTAGGATCTCTCGGAGATGGTTCATGTTTCTGCTTTCTCTGTAATATCCTTCTCTTTTGATATTATTCTCTAACTTTCTATTTTGTGCTTTGTTAGTGCTTCTGATGCACTGAAGCTCTCTATTGAGAACAACAGGTATCTTGGAGGTTTGTGCTAGGCTTTGTAACTCTTCAAATCGTTTTGTTATCTATCTTTTATTGCTCTTTTCCTGATGTGCATACAATGAGTGAAATTATTGCTAAGTGATGTTGAACTTACCCGGTCAGTTTACCAGAGAATTGTCAAGCGTCAGACAATTGTCTAATTAGGTGTGCCCTACTGGACTGGTAGAATGACATATGGTAATGGTTTTTTTCCCTCTTTGCTAAGGCTGATTAAAATTCAGTTTCATTACATATTCTCGTATCATTGTTTTGTGACCATATTCTCAAACGCTAGTTAATATATGTCCTTAAACTTGGGATCTATATGATTCATTTTGTTTGTTTACAAGAGACGTTTTCAGTTACTGTCATTTAAGTTTAAATGTATGCTGGTATATTTAAATTGTGAGCTGATGTTTCTTGGCAAGTTTGTGCTACAGAGAGAAGATGAGTTTTCGTCACTGGTGGAAAGAGTATTCAGATTGCAGCCAAGGCCCTATACCACAAGTTGTTCCTTAAAACAAAGGGAAATTAGATCCTATAACCTTCAAACAATTAATAATTCACCTTTTATCTAAAAATCCTATTCCTCTGATATATCTTCTAAATAATATATATATTAGTCATAATGCCCTTCAAATGAAACCGGGAAACCGTCTGCCATTTAAACTGTTTTTTTATTTTCAATAACTGTTCCGCCCACGTCGTGGCCTATCCCGTTTCAGCAATTAAAGTAACTGTTCCCTTATTAAACGTGGCCTTTCAGTTTTCACCCAATATAATATTTTACTTTTAACTATCTACTTTATTGGTTACGGTGAATAGTTCGTCTTCTTCCCCAAACCTCTCTCTCGAAATCGAAGATTTCTCCCGAATTTGCCTTCACACTCCACCACCCTCCGTTGTACGAGTAGTCTCCGGCATCTCCAATTAGTATTTCGTGGTTGCAATCGGAAATAGTTCCGTCCGGTGGTCGCGTAAAAACTCGACGGAGAGTTTTTATTTTCTCGGTACTAAATCTCATTCTCTCTTTAGTGTTCTTTTCGGAGGTTTACACTTCAGTTGCATGTGTACTCTGGTTTTATAATCCGTTGAATTATACTACTCTATATACCCATTTAATCGATTGTTTAAGCTATCAAGTGTCTGTTAGACTTGTAAATGTTATCCACATATTTACTTCAAACAAGCTACTATATACGGTGAGATTAAGTGTGATGTGGCTGATTACTATCCCTCAGCTATCAACAGTGGACAGTTAATTGGGTCCATAATTATCTTAGGCGACGTGGCCTTCCCCTCTTCCACCGACGTGGATGAAACCTTCTTTTTGAATAAATATCTAACTTGATTTCTTCCATTGAGTAACTTGCTACCTGCTCCCTTGAGGGTTATTACCGGATGAAACCAGCCATTTATGTTAGATATTTAATTATGTCAACGTCATGTACATGCAGTTAATAAACTCCACAAACTTGGTCATCTCGCAAATTCACCCTAAAACAAATTGAATAAGCAGTTAACTGAAACTCCTTTAGAAGCTTGTGTCTTCTACTCTACATGAAGTTGAAGAGGAGAGAGTTGGTGTACCTGTTAAGCGTGGGCTATATGAGGTACCATCGTTCTTTGCAGTGTTGTATAATTTTCATTTAAATGATAACATGTTAAACCTTTAGAGTCCTTGTATCTAACTTCAAATTTTATCTATTGAAGTTTTTAACTTCCTTTTCAGCTAAATTTATAATTATGCCATTGTACAAATTTTATCAAAAACTTCAATATGTTTTCTATAGATTTTTTGTATTATGATAAAAATACTCATTTTTCCAAAATAAAAAATTCAAAAACTTCAATAGTTTTTGTTTAACTCCCACAAGTATTGATTCTCGAAAATATTTAGTTTCATAAATAAACCATTAACTATGTTAAGTAAGGCATCAAGAATTTAACACAGTTTTCTAATTTCTATAAAATATTGGCAAACAACAAACTAGTCAGGTACCTTATTACAACAAAAATGATGAATTAAAAACCAAAGCAATGGAAACTAAATTATATAATCAATAGACAAGAAGGTAAAGGAAAAAAATTGGATAAAAAAAGTATAGAATAACTAAAATGTGAAATTGGAACAAGAGAAAAAAACTATTTCGTGACTAATTTTTATTTAGGATTTTAATTTTAACTATAATTTAAAACAGAAATATGCTATTTCTTATTAATAATAAATTTAACTTTAAGAAATTTATATAAATATTTTTGAGAAGTTCATAAACTTTATTCTTACTAATAGTGATCAGTAAGTAATATTTAGCTAACTTTTTTTTACAATTTTATTTGTCTATAAATTTTTTTTTTAAAAAAATTATGCCCTTTTCATTTGGATGCCCTAATCGTCGGTTTTGATGGCTTGTCCTCTGGGCCGGTCCTCATTTTGGTCTATGATTTTTTAATTCATGAACAGAAATTCAACTTAATTTGAACGTCTTCCCCTCATTAGTACGACTTTTACAATTATCACACGCAAAAAGAAATCTTTAGGCTTATACACATGTTCGTCATATTGTTGGTGCTAATGCTAAAATCAGTAAAACAACTTTTATATGATTATGATAAAAACATGACGGTTTCTGTTCACTTTCTCTGAGTTGGGAGTAAACAACTGATTGATTGATGATTTGGTACATTTTTAATTTTCCAAAAAGGAATTATTTAGCTATGTAACGATTACAATATTAAGGTTTTTGTGAAAACTCGTTCCTATCCGTCGGATCCCAGATTTCACAGTCCTATAGGGCACCGACTCCAACCCTTCCATTATGAGTTTTCATTAATTTCATAATTAGGTTTTTTGTGAGTCTCGAATCTAAGATTTCACCTTTTAACAATTCTCCATAAGACAAACTGTCACCAATTAAAAAATATATATTTTAAAATTTTAATAGTTTATTTTAAATTATTTTGTAAGATTTTAGAAATATATGACATATTTTGACTAAATTTGATGAATTTGTGTATTTTTTGGTTTTTTTAGATTTTAAATACCTAAACCCGATCCGGATCTGAAAAATTATAGATATTTTACAAGTATTTTAATTATAGACCTAAACTTGGACCCGAGAAAAACTGATATGGATCCGACTGGAAAACTCGAACGTCCAAGCCTACTAGAGACAACAATGTAATCGCCTTGAATTTTTTTTTTTGATTTAAAAAGGTAAAGAATGGGTGTCAAAGGGCAGTGAACTCGGGTTAAGAGGGGTCAAACTAATCGTCTTGAATTTCACCGGAGAATTTCTAACCCGAATCCAGAACGCTGAAAAGCGGCCATGTGGCAAACAAAATATGAACACGTTAAATTACAGTGTTTCTTTTATGATATATAGAAGATATAATCAAATAAATTCAATAAATTATTTTAAATCTTTCGACTTAAACATCACAAACTAAAAATAAATTTCGACTCGTGAACCGGACGTAACAAGTTAGCTGTGATTAAACCGATAAATGATGACCGACCATAACTGAGAAGAACCAAATCGTACAAACAACAAAAATGGTCTAACCTTGGTGGGTGGATGTCTCCGGAAGAAGAAGAATACCGGTTTCGGTTTGCGCTGTTATACTGGGCCTCGCATCTTAGAGTATGGGCCTTTTAAATGCTAAAAATGAAGTTGGCCCACTACAGTTTCTAACTGTATTATGTACGCAAACAACAACACCTCGTGCGTGTCTCAACGAATCAGAGAAGGAAGACTTGGTTGGCATTAAAGCTCGCTCGAGAAGGAAGAGGAGCAATGGCGAATACGCAGACTTACGGCTTCCCGATCTACGCCGCAGACTGGATCCCGGAAGAAACCGTTAGATCGAAAATCGATAAGGATAAGGAGAATTCCGAAGATGGCAGCTCGTCGTCGTCGTCGTCGTCGTCGTCGTCCTCCCGGAGCTGCATCGTGTTGGCCGGCGGAGGAGGAGAGGGGCGAAGCGGGATCCCTAACGTCATAGTAATCTGTCGTGTTGATCTCGAATCCAATTCTCTCTTGGAACAACCTGTAAGTGTGAACTGAACGTTTCTCTCAGGATCAGATCGGCAAGGATTTGTAATTTGCTTTTTTTTTTTTAATGATTCAGGTGGGTAGGGTTGTGGTCACTGGTCTTCCTTATAGAATGGCTGTTCATCCTCGGGAAGGGAGTCTTATCTGTGCATTGCCAGAGAGTTGCAAGTATGTGATCTTGTAAAGCTCATTTTCAATCGAGAATCTCTTTAGGTTTTTGTAAATAGAATATGAGTTTTAACGTTAATTTCTGTGGATTTGAGTAGAGAAGAAACTTGAATGGATGTGTGATAGTTACTTGTTGATACGCAGACGGTTTGATTTGGAAAACATTATGAGGCCAAGAGAGGGTGAGGAGTTAGAGGAAGTGGTTAACGAGTTAGAAGATGTTGGACTACAGTTAGCTCTGGCGTTTAATCAGGAGGGCTCTGTGCTTGCTGCTGGTGGGGAGGTAGGAGATCTCTTTTGTATATCAGAGAAGGGGGTTTTAGTGGTTCTTATTCTTTTTGTTTTTGTTTTGATGCAGTACAGGATGGAACTTTGAGGATTTTCGAATGGCCTAGTATGAAAACGTTACTTAATGAATCCAAGGCACATGCAGAAGTTAAAAACCTAACTTTCAGGTGTGCTTTCTCTTATCAAATGAGGAAACTTTGCTATCTTCAGAAAGTGGTTCATTCTATTCTTGAGAAATGATTCATTTTCGAACAAACAATGATTGTAAAACAAATTGCCTGATAGTGATGAATTTTGGGGTTGTAGTGAAAGTGGTAAGTTTCTTGTATCGCTTGGAGGTCCACTTTGTCGGGTTTGGGACGTAAATGCTTCTACTGCCGTTGCTAGTCTCTCAAAAGAAAAGGTCTGTGTGGGGGGTTGGTTTTTGCTCTTTTAACTTTGTATACATTCTTGTATTATACTCTGATGAGTTCGAATATTATAATGCAGGAAGAGATGTTTGCCTCCTGCAGATTCTCCGTCGATAATGCAGGCAATGAAGTTCTTTACATTGCTGCAAAACTGGTAAACATACATTCTGACAGCGCAAGAACATATTTCCTTTTCTTTTCTCTGTCACGGCCAACGATTATACTGATTTTGTTTTGAGTAGAACGTGGTGGGAGTATCATAACATGGGATACAACATCATGGAAAAGAAGACATTCAAAGCTTTTGAAAAACTACTCTATCTCGGCCTTTAATGTCTCACCTGATGGCAGATTTCTTGCGTTGTAAGTTTCTTTTTTTTCCGCACTTTTGGGACTAAACAGATGAATGTAATACTATTATCCTAGTTTTCGTTGTCGTCATACTATTATCTTAATGCAGCGGAACCCTTGAAGGAGATGTTTTGATAATTGGTTCAACAAAAATGAAGACTCATCAATTTGTAAAGAAAGCTCATCTCGGTTTGGTCACCGCACTGACTTTCTCCCCTGATTCAAGGTTTTATTCTATACTCATTGAGTATCTAGCTTTTATTGTTTAGCTACAGCTTCAATGATCATGCTTAAAATTCTAAGCAAACAAATAGATAAAAATGATGAAGAAAATATGAACTCACACTCAAAAGTTTTTTTTTGGTTATGCAGGTGTTTAGTGTCAGTATCTATTGACTCAAGGGCAAAGCTAACCGTCATTGAACAGAAGGCTGAAACAAGTACGTATATTCTGCCATTTCTCTTCTTATCTCTCCATCTTATTACCTTTCCTAGACTTTTAACCAAAACTGTATCAAGAAACCAGGCATGAATTTTTAACTTCAAAACTAAAACTGTGTTTTGTTAATAAAATTGCAGATGGAATAGACTGGCCGGTGGTGGTTTTGATGTTTGTGTTGCTATTAGTGGTTTCTTATTATTTCTTGATTTTAAAGGGGATCATAGGTGAAGAATAGCCTCTCTAAGTGACCCCACGAGACGATACATCCGAAAGCCTTGAAACCAACATATGCTCTTGCGTTTGTGTTATGAGAAAAAAATGCGAAACTTGAATGCTTTTATATATCATAGAAATAGAAATGTAAACTAAGATTTGAAGAAAATGAACCAGAAAGCAGAAGAATATCTTACAACAGCAAAACAAATGTCCAAAGACTGTCTGATTTCTGGGTGCAACGCGTATAAGATTGATCTAAACAGCAATGAGATGTTAAAAATACGCTTCATAAGATAACAAAGGCAACAGCCATTTGAAAGAGAATACTTCATCATATGCTAAGACAGTGATTACTGAGCATACCACACTCTTCAGAAACTTGAAGCCACATCTGGTACCAGTCTCCGGGTAAATTGCAGGCAGTTTTGTTCTTCGATTAGCTATGTCAGCAATCTTCTGCAAACGAAGCAGGAGAAGATTATTCACTCCTATAAAACTTTACACTAAGGCTGACAGATTACGTTATCCTTACATTCCAAACCAAAGCGTTATCCTTTTTCATGGGCCAGTGGTTTGAGGTCCAAAACGTAATTATGAGTTTTTTTTTTAACAAACGTAATTATGAGTTATCCGGACAAATGCTTGAAACTCGCCTCAATAAATATCAAATCTATTTCAAACTAAACAAAAAAAAACTCTATTAGTATTGATTTATGAGTGTAGTAAATATATGATTTATGTCCTTGTCATGTCCCGTACATTCTCTTCCGTCAATCTGGAAACTTTTAATAACAGCTGTTATTTTTTGTAAAATGTCACTTTCAGGTCAGGTCAGCTGGCTTGTGTAACTTGATTTTGTAACAAGATTTTATGACGTACCAAGGGTGCTGTTAGGCTTTCATTTATCTAAGATATGAATAATTTGAATGATTATGAAAGCTTGTCACTATTAATTAATGAATATTGACTTTCGATACAAAACAAATAAGTTACATATATATTGATAAAAAAAGCTCCATATATAAGGTATTAGGCATCAGATTTTGAACAAACAGAATTCGATGAACCAAGATCAGAACGATATTTTGGTTAAAAGTTTGGTTCGATTCGGTAGGTCTTTTAAAAAAAATTGGTTTCTGATTCAGTTCGATTCAGCAGTAGATCATTTTAATTTTCTTCTTTTTTAAAAAGATAAAATTATATCCAAATTACAACAAAAAACTTGAACCGAACTAATCGAACTAATCAAATTATGAATTGATCTAACCAAAATAACCAAAAACGTAACTGAAAATTAAAAAAACTTCGGTTGAAAGTTTTAAAGCCAAACTAACAGAATACCAAATTAAATCGAACCAAACTTTAGTTCAGGTTAATTTGGTAACATTTATGGCGAACGAATTAATCAAAAACCAAACTACTTGAATCAAATTACATGAACTAACCGAACCTATAGTCCTAAAAGATATAATCGGAATATTAACAAAGTAGACTAAATAGCTAGTGAACATATTCTATAAGTTTTATGTGGCTCATTTTATTTTATGTGTGTATTAGTTTTGATCTTTTTATTTTTTTTTGAACTTAAGTTTTTGATCTTTTTTAAATGCGTAGGTTTGAGAAGATCCTAACAATATACCGTATATGGATATCTTAAAAACTCTTAAATATGATCGAATTATTATAGTGAAAATAACACATTCAAGACCGATGGTTGGACCTGGACATGTTAAATAATGGTAGATTAAATAAACAACCCATAATTGTGGTTGAGATATAGCAAATATAATATCTCAAAGACATGCCTGCGTGTATACGCTCATCTAATAGGCGTATTTTTTTCTAATTAACTTTTCCAACTTATTTTGTCATTTATTACATCTCCAAATGATCATATTTTATTGTTATCATAATTTGACAATAACATAATTTCACAAATTATTTAATTATTACTATGAATCACATCATAATTTATTATAATTATATATGAATTTGGTTGTCAATAAACTAGACATTAAGATCATTTTGGACATGGGACATAGCATGCACATTTGTTTCCTGAAACGCACCCAGTGGTTACTTGTTGCATGCCTAACCCTTTTGTCTTCGTCTTGCATGCAGCTAGGCAAGCTGGCTTGTTGTTACAACTTCCAGGCTGTTGGTTATCTAAATATATGGGACATGTCTCCTGTTTATTTTTATTTCCTTGCCCCATCGTTCCAGCCACAGTTATATATAAAACATAAATCTCAGTGTATGTAATAAAAAATGTTTTCAGCAAATTTCGAATACTGAAAAAATATTTTATATAGTGTTTATTTAGTTTTAAAATCATTGATTATTTGAGGTATATAAAACATGTAACTAATCTGATATAAAGATATTTATAAGTATCATGCAAATTTCCTTGTAAAATGATACATCAACTTTATTTCTTAAACAAAAGCTATAGCTTTGCATATTTATTTACTCAGGAAACATGAATTTGAAGTATTGAAGAAAAGGTGTTTGTTGAATCAATTTGGATTAAAAACAATTCTTCGTAATATATTAAAACCATATATCTAGACATAATACTTTTTGGATATCAGTTGCATAGATTTATCACCAAACTACTGTATATAATTTTAGACGTTTAGATATTATGCAATTTCATAGTGTAAATGTACAATAATTAAAAGCCTGCAACAACTTAGCTTATTAAATATCAAGTAATACATTGCAGAGAAAACGAAAATAAAGACATTCTAAATTTTTTTCTTTTAAGAATAAATGTAATATATATTACAAAGTAATGGACACAAACCTAGTACAAGAATGATGAGGAGAGTTAAAACATTAAATGAAAATATAAGTGATTTTTTCATCTTTAGTATTATGAATGAATTGATTATGTTTTTTTACAAGAAAATTTGTTGTGTGTAAAGAACAAAAAAGAAACAAGAAAATATATGTATATATAAGAAGTCAAATGTATCATATATGTTACGATATATCTAATTTAAGCTATTTACCTCTTTTAATTTAGATAAAAGGATGTGGTTTTGCATAATTCCAGATTCTGTTTTACTTATTTGGTATAATAATGCATTAGACCCGCTCATATTTTACCAAAAATAGATATCTAATTTACAGTCTATATCTTTTTCGGTAAAAAAATAAGGTAACCCACTAATAAAATTTGAGAAGATTTCTCAAGAAGTCTTCTCATTAATATTAAATATTTTACTATTATTTTCAATTGAAAAAGTAACCCACGCAGATTTCCCAAGAAGTCTTCTATAAAAAGTAAAATTTATGACAAACTTTGGTCAATTGCAAAAGTAACATGTTTATCCGAGAAGTTTTTCGAAAAGCTTTCTCCGGGATTTTTGTTTTTTTTTTTAACAAAAGGAAAGTTAGAAGACTTCTAGGGAAGTCTTCTCGGTGAAGAACACATCTAACGAAGTTATCTGAAAGTCTTCGCGAATATGTCTGAAAAAAAAAACGATTTCATACCTTGAATCTGTGAGATGAGTTCTTTAACTTCTCCAAGCACCCATAAATTCACTACAAAATCTACCAACTTGTTAATGACCAAGAATCATGAGCTTCAATGTTTCTATGAACCTTATAAAGCTTGGAATCAAAATCTTGATTTTTTAAATAAATTTAAAGAAAAATTGAAAGAGATGTGATTTGTGTGCATAAGCAATGAGATATGAGTTCTTGGACTGGGAGAATGAGTTCAAGAAAAAATCAGGAAGATAATGAGTTCATGGACTGGGAGAATGATTTGTCTTATATGCCATTCATAGAAAAAATCATGAAGATAATGAGTTCTTGCATCAGGAGGTTTCTATCACATGCAGGTCGGTTACAGCTTATCAGATCAGTTATAACGAGCCTAGCTAATTTATGGATGACAACTTTCAAATTGCCTAGTAGCTGCTTAAAATATATTGAAAGGTTATGCTCAGGTTTCTTATGGTCAGGTCCTGATCTCAAGAATACAAAGCGAAAGTAAGTTGGAAAGGATGTGTGTCTTCCAAAAAATGAAGGAGGTTGGGGCTTAGACCATTAAAGGAAATCAACACAGTGCATAGCTTGAAGCTTATATGGAGATTGTGTTCTGAATCGTCATTATGTGTTAGATGGATTCAGTGTTATTTGATTAAAAAGAACACTTTCTGGTCAGTAATTATATACCATACATTTTATCCACTTTTACCTATGGTATATGAGTGTTTTAGAATATATTTATTATTTATTGGAGTCTATTTAGAGTATTTACAGGTTCGTGGACGATTTGGAGGAAAATGGTGATTTTGGTGTCTTTTTGAGTGCAGAACTGCACAGACGTATCAGATGTTTAGCTGTGGATGAAGACCTTCTCACCGTTATATTTCTCTCATATGAAAGCTTGTCACTATTAATTAATGAATATTGACTTTCGATACAAAACAAATAAGTTTCATATATATTGATAAAAAAAAGCTCCATATATAAGGTATTAGGCATGAGATTTTGAACAAACAGAATTCGATGAACCAAAATCAGAACGATATTTTGGTTAAAAGTTTGGTTCGATTCGGTAGGTCTTTTTAAAAAAATTCGTTTCTGATTCAGTTCGATTCAGCAGTAGATCACTTTGATTTTCTTCTTTTTTAAAAAGATAAAATTATATCCAAATTACAACAAAAAACTTGAACCGAACTAATCGAACTAATCAAATTATGAATTGATCTAACCAAAATAACCAAAAACATAACAGAAAATTAAAAAACTTCGGTTGAAAGTTTTAAAGCCAAACTAACAGAATACCAAATTAAATCGAACCAAACTTTAGTTCGGGTTAATTTGGTAACATTTATGGCGAACGAATTAATCAAAAACCAAACTACTTGAATCAAATTACATGAACTAACCGAACCTATAGTCCTAAAAGATATAATCGGAATATTAACAGAGTAGACTAAATCACTAGTGAACAATATTCTATAAGTTTTATGTGGCTCATTTTATTTTATGTGTGTATTAGTTTTGATCTTTTTATTTTTTTTTTGAACTTAAGTTTTTGATCTTTTTTAAATGCGTAGGTTTGAGAAGATCCTAACAATATACCGTATATGGATATCTTAAAAAATCTTAAATATGATAGAATTATTATAGTGAAAATAACACATTCGAGACCGATGGTTGGACCTGGACATGTTAAATAATGGTAGATTAAATAAACAACCCATAAATGTGGTTGAGATATAGCAAATATAATATCTCAAAGACATGCCTGCGTGTATACGCTCATCTAATAGGCGTATTTTTTTCTAATTAACTTTTCCAACTTATTTTGTCATTTATTACATCTCCAAATGATCATATTTTATTGTTATCATAATTTGACAATAACATAATTTCACAAATTATTTAATTATTACTATGAATCACATCATAATTTATTATAAGTATATATGAATTTGGTTGTCAATAAACTAGACATTAAGATCATTTTGGACATGGGACATAGCATGCGCATTTGTTTCCTGAAACGCACCCAGTGGTTACTTGTTGCATGCCTAACCCTTTTGTCTTCGTCTTGCATGCAGCTAGGCAAGCTGGCTTGTTGTTACAACTTCCAGGCTGTTGGTTATCTAAATATATGGGACATGTCTCCTTTTTATTTTTATTTCCTTGCCCCATCGTTCCAGCCACTGTTATATATAAAACATAAATCTCAGTGTATGTAATAAAAAATGTTTTCAGCAAATTTCGAATACTGAAAAAATATTTTATATAGTGTTTATTTAGTTTTAAAATCATTGATTATTTGAGGTATATAAAACATGTAACTAATCTGATATAAAGATATTTATAAGTATCATGCAAATTTCCTTGTAAAATGATACATCAACTTTATTTCTTAAACAAAAACTATAGCTTTGCATATTTATTTACTCAGGAAACATGAATTTGAAGTATTGAAGAAAAGGTGTTTGTTGAATCAATTTGGATTAAAAACAATTCTTCGTAATATATTAAAACCATATATCTAGACATAATACTTTTTGGATATCAGTTGCATAGATTTATCACCAAACTACTGTATATAATTTTAGACGTTTAGATATTATGCAATTTCATAGTGTAAATGTACAATAATTAAATGCCTGCAACAACTTAGCTTATTAAATATCAAGTAATACATTGCAGAGAAAACGAAAATAAAGACATTCTAAATTTTTTTCTTTTAAGAATAAATGTAATATATATTACAAAGTAATGGACACAAACCTAGTACAAGAATGATGAGGAGAGTTAAAATATTAAATGAAAATATAAGTGATTTTTTCATCTTTAGTAATATGAATGAATTGATTATGTTTTTTTACAAGAAAATTTGTTGTGTGTAAAGAACAAAAAAGAAACAAGAAAATATATGTATATATAAGAAGTCAAATGTATCATATATGTTACGATATATCTAATTTAAGCTATTTACCTCTTTTAATTTAGATAAAAGGATGTGGTTTTGCATAATTCCAGATTCTGTTTTACTTATTTGGTATAATAATGCATTAGACCCGCTCATATTTAACCAAAAATAGATATCTAATTTACAGTCTATATCTTTTTCGGTAAAAAAATAAGGTAACCCACTAATAAAATTTGAGAAGATTTCTCAAGAAGTCTTCTCATTAATATTAAATATTTTACTATTATTTTTCAATTGAAAAAGTAATCCACGCAGATTTCCCAAGAAGTCTCCTATAAAAAGTAAAATTTATGACAAACTTTGGTCAATTGCAAAACTAACATGTTTATCCGAGAAGTTTTTCGAAAAGCTTTCTCCGGGATTTTCGTTTTGTTTTTTTTTAACAAAAGGAAAGTTAGAAGACTTCTAGGGAAGTCTTCTCGGTGAAGAACACATCTAACGAAGTTATCTGAAAGTCTTCGCGAATATGTCTGAAAAAAAAACGATTTCATACATTGAATCTGTGAGATGAGTTCTTTAACTTCTCCAAGCACCCATAAATTCACTACAAAATCTACCAACTTGTTAATGACCAAGAATCATGAGCTTCAATGTTTCTATGAACCTTATAAAGTTTGGAATCAAAATCTTGATAATAAATTTAAAGAAAAATTGAAAGAGATGTGATTTGTGTGCATAAGCAATGAGATATGAGTTCTTAGACTGGGAGAATGAGTTCAAGTAAAAATCAGGAAGATAATGAGTTCATGGACTGGGAGAATGATTTGTCTTAGACTATATGCCATTCGTAGAAAAAATCATGAAGATAATGAGTTCTTGCATCAGGAGGTTTCTATCACATGCAGGTCGGTTACAGCTTATCAGATCAGTTATAACGAGCCTAGCTAATTTATGGATGGCAGCTTTCAAATTGCCTAGTAGCTGCTTAAAATAGATTGAAAGGTTATGCTCAGATTTCTTATGGTCAGGTCCTGATCTCAAGAATACAAAGCGAAAGTAAGTTGGAAAGGATGTGTGCCTTCCAAAAAATGAAGGAGGTTGGGGCTTAGACCATTAAAGGAAATCAACACAGTGCATAGCTTGAAGCTTATATGGAGATTGTGTTCTGAATCGTCATTATGTGTTAGATGGATTCAGTGTTATTTGATTAAAAAGAACACTTTCTGGTCAGTAATTATATACCATACATTTTATCCACTTTTACCTATGGTATATGAGTGTTTTAGAATATATTTATTATTTATTGGAGTCTATTTAGAGTATTTACAGGTTCGTGGACGATTTGGAGGAAAATGGTGATTTTGGTGTCTTTTTGAGTGCAGAACTGCACAGACGTATCATATGTTTAGCTGTGGATGAAGACCTTCTCACCGTTATATTTCTCTCATATGAAAGCTTGTCACTATTAATTAATGAATATTGACTTTCGATACAGAACAAATAAGTTACATATATATTGATAAAAAAAAGCTCCATATATAAGGTATTAGGCATGAGATTCTGAACAAACAGAATTCGATGAACCAAAATCAGAACGATATTTTGGTTAAAAGTTTGGTTCGATTCGGTAGGTCTTTTTAAAAAAATTCGTATCTGATTCAGTTCGATTCAGCAGTAGATCACTTTGATTTTCTTCTTTTTTAAAAAGATAAAATTATATCCAAATTACAACAAAAAACTTGAACCGAACTAATCGAACTAATCAAATTATGAATTGATCTAACCAAAATAACCAAAAATGTAACAGAAAATTAAAAAACTTCGGTTGAAAGTTTTAAAGCCAAACTAACAGAATACCAAATTAAATCGAACCAAACTTTAGTTCGGGTTAATTTGGTAACATTTATGGCGAACGAATTAATCAAAAACCAAACTACTTGAATCAAATTACATGAACTAACCGAACCTATAGTCCTAAAAGATATAATCGGAATATTAACAGAGTAGACTAAATCACTAGTGAACAATATTCTATAAGTTTTATGTGGCTCATTTTATTTTATGTGTGTATTAGTTTTGATCTTTTTATTTTTTTTTGAACTTAAGTTTTTGATCTTTTTTAAATGCGTAGGTTTGAGAAGATCCTAACAATATACCGTATATGGGTATCTTAAAAACTCTTAAATATGATAGAATTATTATAGTGAAAATAACACATTCGAGACCGATGGTTGGACCTGGACATGTTAAATAATGGTAGATTAAATAAACAACCCATAAATGTGGTTGAGATATAGCAAATATAATATCTCAAAGACATGCCTGCGTGTATACGCTCATCTAATAGGCGTATTTTTTTTCTAATTAACTTTTCCAACTTATTTTGTCATTTATTACATCTCCAAATGATCATATTTTATTGTTATCATAATTTGACAATAACATAATTTCACAAATTATTTAATTATTACTATGAATCACATCATAATTTATTATAAGTATATATGAATTTGGTTGTCAATAAACTAGACATTAAGATCATTTTGGACATGGGACATAGCATGCGCATTTGTTTCCTGAAACGCACCCAGTGGTTACTTGTTGTATGCCTAACCCTTTTGTCTTCGTCTTGCATGCAGCTAGGCAAGCTGGCTTGTTGTTACAACTTCCAGGCTGTTGGTTATCTAAATATATGGGACATGTCTCCTTTTTATTTTTATTTCCTTGCCCCATCGTTCCAGCCACTGTTATATATAAAACATAAATCTCAGTGTATGTAATAAAAAATGTTTTCAGCAAATTTCGAATACTGAAAAAATATTTTATATAGTGTTTATTTAGTTTTAAAATCATTGATTATTTGAGATATATAAAACATGTAACTAATCTGATATAAAGATATTTATAAGTATCATGCAAATTTCCTTGTAAAATGATACATCAACTTTATTTCTTAAACAAAAACTATAGCTTTGCATATTTATTTACTCACGAAACATGAATTTGAAGTATTGAAGAAAAGGTGTTTGTTAAATCAATTTGGATTAAAAACAATTCTTCGTAGTATATTAAAACCATATATCTAGACATAATACTTTTTGGATATCAGTTGCATAGATTTATCACCAAACTACTGTATATAATTTTAGACGTTTAGATATTATGCAATTTCATAGTGTAAATGTACAATAATTAAATGCCTGCAACAACTTAGCTTATTAAATATCAAGTAATACATTGCAGAGAAAACGAAAATAAAGACATTCTAAATTTTTTTCTTTTAAGAATAAATGTAATATATATTACAAAGTAATGGACACAAACCTAGTACAAGAATGATGAGGAGAGTTAAAACATTAAATGAAAATATAAGTGATTTTTTCATCTTTAGTAATATGAATGAATTGATTATGTTTTTTTACAAGAAAATTTGTTGTGTGTAAAGAACAAAAAAGAAACAAGAAAATATATGTATATATAAGAAGTCCAATGTATCATATATGTTACGATATATCTAATTTAAGCTATTTACCTCTTTTAATTTAGATAAAAGGATGTGGTTTTGCATAATTCCAGATTCTGTTTTACTTATTTGGTATAATAATGCATTAGACCCGCTCATATTTTACCAAAAATAGATATCTAATTTACAGTCTATATCTTTTTCGGTAAAAAAATAAGGTAACCCACTAATAAAATTTGAGAAGATTTCTCTAGAAGTCTTCTCATTAATATTAAATATTTTACTATTATTTTTCAATTGAAAAAGTAACCCACGCAGATTTCCCAAGAAGTCTTCTATAAAAAGTAAAATTTATGACAAACTTTGGTCAATTGCAAAACTAACATGTTTATCCGAGAAGTTTTTCGAAAAGCTTTCTCCGGGATTTTTGTTTTGTTTTTTTTTTAACAAAAGGAAAGTTAGAAGACCTCAAGGGAAGTCTTCTCGGTGAAGAACACATCTAACGAAGTTATCTGAAAGTCTTCGCGAATATGTCTGAAAAAAAAACGATTTCATACCTTGAATCTGTGAGATGAGTTCTTTAACTTCTCCAAGCACCCATAAATTCACTACAAAATCTACCAACTTGTTAATGACCAAGAATCATGAGCTTCAATGTTTCTATGAACCTTATAAAGCTTGGAATCAAAATCTTGATTTTTTAAAAAAATTTAAAGAAAAATTGAAAGAGATATGATTTGTGTGCATAAGCAATGAGATATGAGTTCTTGGACTGGGAGAATGAGTTCAAGAAAAAATCAGGAAGATAATGAGTTCATGGACTGGGAGAATGATTTGTCTTAGACTATATGCCATTCGTAGAAAAAATCATGAAGATAATGAGTTCTTGCATCAGGAGGTTTCTATCACATGCAGGTCGGTTACAGCTTATCAGATCAGTTATAACGAGCCTAGCTAATTTATGGATGGCAGCTTTCAAATTGCCTAGTAGCTGCTTAAAATAGATTGAAAGGTTATGCTCAGATTTCTTATGATCAGGTCGTGATCTCAAGAATACAAAGCGAAAGTAAGTTGGAAAGGATGTGGGCCTTCCAAAAAATGAAGGAGGTTGGGGCTTAGACCATTAAAGGAAATCAACACAGTGCATAGCTTGAAGCTTATATGGAGATTGTGTTCTGAATCGTTATGTGTTAGATGGATTCAGTGTTATTTGATTAAAAAGAACACTTTCTGGTCAGTAATTATATACCATACATTTTATCCACTTTTACCTATGGTATATGAGTGTTTTAGAATATATTTATTATTTATTGGAGCCTATTTAGAGTATTTACAGGTTCGTGGACGATTTGGAGGAAAATGGTGATTTTGGTGTCTTTTTGAGTGCAGAACTGCACAGACGTATCAGATGTTTAGCTGTGGATGAAGACCTTCTCACCGTTATATTTCTCTCATATGAAACCTTGTCACTATTGATTAATGAATATTGACTTTCGATACAAAACAAATAAGTTTCATATATATTGATAAAAAAAAGCTCCATATATAAGGTATTAGGCATGAGATTTTGAACAAACAGAATTCGATGAACCAAAATCAGAACGATATTTTGGTTAAAAGTTTGGTTCGATTCGGTAGGTCTTTTTAAAAAAATTCGTTTCTGATTCAGTTCGATTCAGCAGTAGATCACTTTGATTTTCTTCTTTTTTAAAAAGATAAAATTATATCTAAATTACAACAAAAAACTTGAACCGAACTAATCAAACTAATCAAATTATGAATTGATCTAACCAAAATAACCAAAAACGTAACTGAAAATTAAAAAACTTCGGTTGAAAGTTTTAAAGCCAAACTAACAGAATAACAAATTAAATCGAACCAAACTTTAGTTCGGGTTAATTTGGTAACATTTATGGCGAACGAATTAATCAAAAACCAAACTACTTGAATCAAATTACATGAACTAACCGAACCTATAGTCCTAAAAGATATAATCGGAATATTAACAGAGTAGACTAAGTCACTAGTGAACAATATTCTATAAGTTTTATGTGGCTCATTTTATTTTATGTGTGTATTAGTTTTGATCTTTTTATTTTTTTTTGAACTTATGTTTTTGATCTTTTTTAAATGCGTAGGTTTGAGAAGATCCTAACAATATACCGTATATGGGTATCTTAAGAACTCTTAAATATGATAGAATTATTATAGTGAAAATAACACATTCGAGACCGATGGTTGGACCTGGACATGTTAAATAATGGTAGATTAAATAAACAACCCATAAATGTGGTTGAGATATAGCAAATATAATATCTCAAAGACATGCCTGCGTGTATACGCTCATCTAATAGGCGTATTTTTTTCTAATTAACTTTTCCAACTTATTTTGTCATTTATTACATCTCCAAATGATCATATTTTATTGTTATCATAATTTGACAATAACATAATTTCACAAATTATTTAATTATTACTATGAATCACATCATAATTTATTATAGGGATATATGAATTTGGTTGTCAATAAACTAGACATTAAGATCATTTTGGACATGGGACATAGCATGCGCATTTGTTTCCTGAAACGCACCCAGTGGTTACTTGTTGCATGCCTAACCCTTTTGTCTTCGTCTTGCATGCAGTTAGGCAAGCTGGCTTGTTGTTACAACTTCCAGGCTGTTGGTTATCTAAATATATGGGACATGTCTCCTTTTTATTTTTATTTCCTTGCCCCATCGTTCCAGCCACTGTTATATATAAAACATAAATCTCAGTGTATGTAATAAAAAATGTTTTCAGCAAATTTCGAATACTGAAAAAATATTTTATATAGTGTTTATTTAGTTTTAAAATCATTGATTATTTGAGGTATATAAAACATGTAACTAATCTGATATAAAGATATTTATAAGTATCATGCAAATTTCCTTGTAAAATGATACATCAACTTAATTTCTTAAACAAAAACTATAGCTTTGCATATTTATTTACTCACGAAACATGAATTTGAAGTATTGAAGAAAAGGTGTTTGTTGAATCAATTTGGATTAAAAACAATTCTTCGTAATATATTAAAACCATATATCTAGACATAATACTTTTTGGATATCAGTTGCATAGATTTATCACCAAACTACTGTATATAATTTTAGACGTTTAGATATTATGCAATTTCATAGTGTAAATGTCCAATTATTAAATGCCTGCAACAACTTAGCTTATTAAATATCAAGTAATACATTGCAGAGAAAACGAAAAATAAAGACATTCTAAATTTTTTTCTTTTAAGAATAAATGTAATATATATTACAAAGTAATGGACACAAACCTAGTACAAGAATGATGAGGAGAGTTAAAACATTAAATGAAAATATAAGTGATTTTTTCATCTTTAGTAATATGAATGAATTGATTATGTTTTTTTACAAGAAAATTTGTTGTGTGTAAAGAACAAAAAAGAAACAAGAAAATATATGTATATATAAGAAGTCAAATGTATCATATATGTTCGATATATCTAATTTAAGCTATTTACCTCTTTTAATTTAGATAAAAGGATGTGGTTTTGCATAATTCCAGATTCTGTTTTACTTATTTGGTATAATAATGCATTAGACCCGCTCATATTTTACCAAAAATAGATATCTAATTTACAGTCTATATCTTTTTCGGTAAAAAAATAAGGTAACCCACTAATAAAATTTGAGAAGATTTCTAAAGAAGTCTTCTCATTAATATTAAATATTTTACTATTATTTTTCAATTGAAAAATAAACCCACGCAGATTTCCCAAGAAGTCTTCTATAAAAAGTAAAATTTATGACAAACTTTGGTCAATTGCAAAACTAACATGTTTATCCGAGAAGTTTTTCGAAAAGCTTTCTCCGGGATTTTTGTTTTGTTTTTGTTAACAAAAAGAAAGTTAGAAGACTTTTAGGGAAGTCTTCTCGGTGAAGAACACATCTAACGAAGTTATCTGAAAGTCTTCGCGAATATGTCTGAAAAAAAAACGATTTCATACCTTGAATCTGTGAGATGAGTTCTTTAACTTTTCCAAACACCCAGAAATTCACTACAAAATCTACCAACTTGTTAATGACCAAGAATCATGAGCTTCAATGTTTCTATGAACCTTATAAAGCTTGGAATCAAAATCTTGATTTTTAAATAAATTTAAAGAAAAATTGAAAGAGATGTGATTTGTGTGCATAAACAATGAGATATGAGTTCTTGGACTGGGAGAATGAGATCAAGAAAAAATCAGGAAGATAATGAGTTCAAGGACTGGGAGAATGATTTGTCTCAGACTATATGCCATTCGTAGAAAAAATCATGAAGATAATGAGTTCTTGCATCAGGAGGTTTCTATCACATGCAGGTCGGTTACAGCTTATCAGATCAGTTATAACGAGCCTAGCTAATTTATGGATGGCAGCTTTCAAATTGCCTAGTAGCTGCTTAAAATAGATTGAAAGGTTATGCTCAGATTTCTTATGGTCAGGTCCTGATCTCAAGAATACAAAGCGAAAGTAAGTTGGAAAGGATGTGTGCCTTCCAAAAAATGAAGGAGGATTGGGGCTTAGACCATTAAAGGAAATCAACACAGTGCATAGCTTGAAGCTTATATGGAAATTGTGTTCTGAATCGTCATTATGGGTTATAAATAATCACATCTATTATATTGTTAAAGTTTAATTTGAAATATAAAAACCATAATTTGAGTTGGTATATGACATTAATCTTTTTGTTATATTTTTCTTATATATATAGAAAACATTTTTTAATAATGGTTATTGGAAAATATTTTAGTAAAAATAAAATTTTGAATATATGCATATTTTAAATCAATTTTTGATATAAATCAACTTTAAATTATTATTTTGATTTGAAATATGTTTATAAAATTTAAATTTTATTTTATGATTATTTTAGACAAAACAATGTTTTTAGGTAATTAGATTAGTCCATTTTGTATATTTTAAAACTGATATACTTTTATTCATGTTTCAAAATTTTAATCTTTTGCATTAGTTTTCTATGAATTATTATTAATTTTATGATATTTTTTTGAAAATAGAACTCTTAAAATTTTTATATTTGACTAAAATAAATAAGATAATAATATTGTTTTTAAAAATTGTTTTATATAATATACTATTTATATTTCAGTTTATGTTTTTATTTTCACCGTAAAGAATTGTAAATAAAAAGAATTGTAAATATATTGATAGAATTGTAAACAAAAAGAAATATAGAAAGAAGGTTGTTTAATTTATTGTAAAAACAATTGCTAAATGTTTAAATAAAAAGAAGTATTAAATATGTTATTCATGTTTTTAAACAATTCTCATTGTTATTAATTTATTGAAAATACAATAGCTAAATGTGTAAATTAAAAAAAAGTACACATTTCTACTATCCATGTTGCCAAACATATTTCATTTAATGTAATATTCATGTTTCCAAATTCCAAACATATCTCATTTATTCTACTATTTTTGTTTCCAAACAATTCAATCATGTACTTCAACTTTAATTTTTTTTTAATAATATAGATAATATAGATGGGTTTTGATAGCAGTAGAAGATAACGTTTTTTGCGTTTCTGATATGGTTCACAGAATAAATCGCTAAGAGTTTAATTCCGAATCACAACCGATAAATTTTAGTTTTTCAAAAATGTATTTTTTTTTGTTGGTCAGTTGTTTAGTGTTAGTTCCACAATCCACATTCTCACTTAAATTGACTATATATTGTTTTTAAAATATTTATGTCTTAAAGTATAATTGGTTTATAATTTTTATCTTTTGTCTGCCAGTTGTGATTCTTTTTTTTTGTCAACTTCTTTTCCATTGATATTGGTTACAAGAAGTTTAGAAAGAAACCCAGGATATTACATAATTTTGATGATTTATCCTGGCTTTCTTAGCAAGTTGATCTACATGATGAGTACAATTTCTACTAACATAAGAGAAAGTGAAATCTCTGTTTTTTGAAAGCTCGCAAATGTCCCAAAGTATAGGTGTACTCTCATTTATGTCAAACTTTTTACCTTGATCATTTGAAGACTGCATTTTTTGCAAGCTTCTCATGAGTATTTCACAATCTCCTATCAAGTGAACCTTCTTGTACGACAGCCTGATTAGTTGTTGAATTGCAGATAAGAGTGCTGTGGCCTCTGCTATCAATGGAGAGTTTGTAGGGCTGACTGCAGAGCTTCCTTGAATACGGAGAGTGACTTCTTTGCTGAATAAGGACCACCCAATGCCACACATTTCTGTTGGCGATATCCAAGAAGCATCTACAAGACAGTAATCTGTGGTGTCTGCTAGCAAGACGTCTAGGATGGATTTAGGTCTGGAGCTTTGAATAGCTTGGTCTTCTTTACTATTGTGAGTACTTATCGCCTCCATCCACATCTTCTGATCCAAGCAAGCTGAGTTGATCACAGAAACAATGTGATCTCTTTTATTCTCAAATAAGAGCTTGTTTCTCATTTTCCATATTCTCCATCCAAGAAACAAGGGGAGATTGTCCATCTGGTCTCTTACATTCAATTCTAGGAGTTCTTGTATAATGTTGAAAATATTATCCGACTGATCAATATGAAGATTTACTCCTGCCAGAGACAAAATTTCTCTTGAGACTCGGCATTGGAAGAGGAGATGACCATGACTTTCTATTTTTTCTCCACATAACTGACAATCTAAATGTATCTTAATTCCTCTTCTACTTAAATTCTCAGCAACTGGTAAACCATTATGAAGAATCTTCCACCAGAAAATTCTAATCTTAGGTGGAATACTAAGCTTCCAGATCTTAGTTGCTAAGTTATTTCTAAGTATAGTTGATGGAGAAGGATTAACCTGATTGTCATGTTCAGCATTTTTATCCATTTGATGTTGTACATGGTATCCCAATTTCACAGTGTAAACACCCGACTTGCTGTAGATCCACCGCATCCAATCATGGTTTTGAGAAACACTTGGCTTTACTCATGTTATGAGTTTAACATTCTCTTCACAGACCATAGCTCTTAGCTTAACGATGTCCCATACTCTTGTACCTGGTATGAAGAGGTCCCGGACCAATAAGTTATTATTAACATGAAGTTGTGGATTTATTGGAGTAATGTAATCTTTGCTAGGAATCCATTTGTCACTCCAAAATTTCACCTGACTACCATCTCCTACGATCCAGCAGATTCCTTTTTGCAGGAGGGGTTGTGCTTGCAGTATGCTTCTCCATGCATAGCTAGATGTTTGGTAGCTTCTTGCCTCCATAAAGTCTGTCTTCCTGTAGTATTTTGCTTTATACACTCGAGCAAGAAGAGAAGATGGGCAAGTCATCAGGCGCCAAGCTTGTTTTGCTACAAGTGATTTGTTGAATGCTAGCATGTCACGTATTCCCAAACCACCATCCTTCCGAGATTCTGTGATTTTATCCCAAGCTATCCATGGAATCTTGTGTTTATCTTTCCAGGATGGCCACCAAAAATGTCTCATCGCCTTAGTTATTTCCTGCAAAAGAGTCTTTGGTAAAATGAAACATGACATGGTGTACGTCGGGATAGCTGTAATAACTGCCTTAAGTAATACTTCCTTGCCAGCAGGAGACAAAAGCTTGGAATACCAACTATCTAATTTATTTTTTATCCGTTGAATAATGTACTCAAAAACCTCTTTTCTATTTCTGCCAATATGCTCAGGAAGGCCTAGGTATTTGCCAAAACCACCTAACTTTAAAATATTCAATTCCTTCATAATATCTTGTTGGGTTGTAGATGGTGTACCTTTGGCAAACGTGATAGCAGACTTAGAAAAGTTTACTTCCTGTCCAGAAGCTTGTTTATAGACTTGAAGAATCTGATTTAAGTTCTTTGCTTCCTCTGTCATGGCCTTACAGAATACAAGCGAGTCATATGCGAAGAAAAAGATGAGATATTGCTGGGCCACTTCGCGAAGCTTTAAAACCATGTATCTTATTATGCAGAATATCATTCTTAATTAATCTAGACAAGCCTTTTGTACAGATTAGATAGAGGTAAGGTGAAATTGGGTCACTTTGTCGCAATCCTCTTTTTGGTTTGATTTCTCCTGTTGGTTCACCATTGATTAGGACGCTGTAGGTGACCGTACTTATGCACTTCATTATCCACTCCCTCCATATTTGACAAAATCCCATCTTCATCATAACTGCGTCAAGAAATTGCCATTCAACTTTATCGAAAGCCTTTGCTATGTCAAGTTTCAGAGCCATGAACTTGTTCTTTAGATTCTTGGTGTGGAGGGAATGCATTAATTCATGAGCTATCAACACATTATCTGTGATTACTCGGTCAGGGATGAAAGCAGATTGATTTTCAGATATTACACTATGCAGCCAAGGCTTCAATCTCTCAGCCAAAATCTTTGATATTAATTTATAAGCTACGTTAGCTAGGCTAATGGGTCTATAGTCCTTAATGGATGCTGGCTGATCTATCTTGGGAATTAAGCAAATATGGGTGCGATTTAGCCTAGCGTCCAGAAAGCTGTGCTCAAAGAAAAGTTTGACATAAGAGATGACACCTGTTTTTATTGTTTCCCAGTGTTGACGGTAGAAGCCAGCCGTCATCCCGTCTGGACCAGGGGCCTTGTCCGGGTTCATCGCAAACAAGGCACTCTTGATTTCTTCTTCAGACACTGCCCTTGTGAGGCTTCTGTTGATTTCTTCCGCAACTGATTTAGGGATACCATTAAGAAGATGAAGGCTGATGTTAACTCCATTACTCTTATATAAGGACTTAAAATATTTAATAATATGAGATTGGATGTCCTTAGCTTTAGAGTAGGAGCGTCCTTGATCATCTTCTATATGAAGGATTCTGTTACGGTGCCTCCTCCGTTTGGTTTTAGCATGAAGATACTTGGTATTTTTATCACCTGCCTGCAACCAAAGAACCCTACTCTTATTTCTCCAGAATTCCTCTTCCAACCTATATTGCAGCTGAAGCTGAACTTTTAGAGATTCTAAGAGAGAGTAGTCAACATACGGAGCTTCATAAGCTTTTTGAATATCCGTCTTTAATTGGTTTATGATATTCGCTGAGTTGGTGTTGATTTTACTTCTCCAATGTGATATTGCCCTGCAACATCTGGAGAGAATCTGATAGAGGTTAGCCTGTGGTATTCGAGAGCAATCCTGACTCCAAACATCTTTAATCACCTGTTTCAATTCAGGGTATAGCCTCCATCTACTATCTTATCTGAAAAGATTAGATCTCTTCCAATTATTATTCTCTGTATTTAAAAGTATACGCCTATGGTCTGATCCTATCCAAGGTAAAAGAGAGACAGTAGTAAAAGGATACATCTCAGTCCAGTTACAATTCGCTACTGCTCTATCTATTCTAGACATGATAGTATATTTTGATCGTTTTCCCATCCAGGTGTATTTTCCCCCAAACGTTTTGAGATCCTAAAGACCAAGAACTGATAACATCTGGGTAAAAAGATTTAAGGAAGAGACTGACCTCTTCACTCCTCCTAGTTTCTCTGTAGTGCTTTTGATATCATTGAAGTCTCCCATCATCAGTCTTGGTTTATTCTGAAAAAAAAACCCCAAGCTCAGAAGCCATTAACTGTTGCCACTGAAGTTGTCTAAATTTCCGAATTGGATTTCCATAAACATGCGACAACCAAAAGATATTGGATTCATCTTCGACAGTCATATTTGTACAATAAAGATTAGGGTTATCCAAAAAGTGAATCTTAACCCTACCGTTCCAAAAGAAAGCAGCCCCTCCACTACTACCCTTAGATGGCACTACAAAAGAGTTGTTATAACCTAGGTCCTTAGCTAAGTTTTTCACTACATTATATACATTTTTTTGTTTCCATGAGAAGCATAATATCAGGATGATGTGTCTTCCTGATATCCTTAAGATGCGGAATTGTCAAAGAGCTTCCCAATCCTTGACAATTCCAATGTGAAATCTTCATAGCCACTGTGGTGGTTTAAGGATAACCACCAAACCATGCTGAATAACTGATCGTATCTGAAATACTTCTTCTTTCAGAGCGACTACATATTGAGATTGCTTCCTTGCTTCTATAAAAGAATCAAGAGCAACGAAAGAGACAGTCTGAAATACTGAGGATAATCCAGGGATTTTAACATGCTTCTTCATGTTCCAGGGTACTTTAACTGAGTTAAAGCTCATCTTCCGAAGAACATATTTCTCTACTGCAATCAGTGGGACCCACTCTGGAATCATCGAGAACGATTCATTATCCCCGGCTTTACCAGCTATGTTGCTCTGATTCTCCACCACAACTTGACTTCCTGTGACTCTCTGATTTTGAGTTTCCAGCGTAGAGATCTCATCTTTAATCTCCATCAAATCTAATATAATCTTCAGAGTTTGGGAAATCTTCCAATTCTCCTTTTTTGAATTCTTGTATTGATAGTCACTTCGATGTGGGTCTTTGCTTGATTCATCAGCTTGCATATTGTTGAAATTTGATTTAGAAATCAAATCGATGAGAGGATTAATCTTCAAAAGAAACGTCGAGAATCGCCTTGCGAAGTGGAAGTCTCCAGAGAGAAAAGTCGTGTGTGAAAGAGAGTTACTCCCAGTTGTGATTCATATTAATACCATATTTAGTGAAATTTCAGATAACTCCACAGATTATATTTATATAAGAATTTTTTACCCTCTAAGACTTTCCCACTTTCAATTTACACAATCAAACACATGTTGCTGGAGACACACTTTCTATGTGTTGATTGTCTTTTATACCCCTAATTTTGTTTCTCCTCAACATCTCTCCTTTCTCGTAACTAAACATTTCCTAACTAAAACAACAATCTGTCCAATTGAGCACACATCTTTTTTTTTGAACAACTGAACACACATCTCTATGAAAGAAATATATACAAATATTTGAAATCACTTTCATATTTTCTCAAACCTTAATTGCAACGATCCTTATTCATCCTCTACCCCTTAATCTCGTTCAGCGTCAAGAAACCATGGCGAAATTGAAGTCGAAAAAGAAAGGGAATCTCAATAGTCATCCTTCTTCACCGCAAATTGATATCAGAGGTTTCTAATTTGAATTCATTAATTCTTTTTGACTTTCAAGAGTTTTTGAAATCCCTAATTTTGTATGTTTTTCTTATTTTAATTGTTTACTAGATTCTGACTCGCGTTAAAACGCGGATTATGTTTTTCGGTAAATTAAATTATTATGAATGTTAAACCATTAGATTAAATGTTTTGTTGCTTGGACTTGTGTTACTAATGTAGTGAGAAATCATATCTGATTTTATTACTTATGTAGTAAACGTGAAAAATTCAATGAAAGATCACTTGTGTGTGTAATATCATGTGAAGATAACTTATGCATATTAGTTAGAATATACTCAAAATAAATCTCTGATTAATATTCTATAATAATGGATATGGGAAGATATTATTTAATTATAATGAAAATATAGTAAAAAATAAAGGTGAGGTATATTTTCTATTAATTATATTTCCTATAATTAAGTGAAACTTGATGTCTACGTTTTGAAAATAACATCTATCACCAAGGCTATTTTTATATATAGTTTAAATATTTTTAAAAAGAACATATGTTAATAAAAACACACACAAACTTACTAATCAAATTAGTAAATTTATTCGTATATGATCACCATAACATATTTTTGTTGAATAATTTTTAGTCAGACTCATTGTGTTAATTAACAAATTACTTTGATATTTTATCAATTTAGTTAATAACTTAATTTATTATTTTAATATTTTTTTAAAAAACTAAAACTTATACATTTTTACATACTAAAATATATATATATATATATATATATATATATATATATATATATTAAGATAAACATTATCATAAATGTGATATAAATAAACAAAATTTATTTTTTTATAATTTTATTTTAAAGAAATACAGAAATAAAATTTGATATGCTGCAGAAATATAACTTATGAGAGTGATTTATATTTATAGTAAAAAGCTAAAAAAATATTAAAAATATGAAAAGTTCTCGAGAGAGGAGGAGACATTTTAATTTTCCCTTTAAAATGATATATTCTTTGAAATTTATAACCTCCTAGTTTTTTTTTGTTATGAATGATCTTAATGTAACTGAGAGTTAAATCAAACAAATGCTACCAACGGCAAACCACAAGTTTATTCAATGAAATATAGAAGGTTTGGGAGAAAACCCGAATCCGATAAATCGAAGCAAATTTGGTTCAAAAATAGTAACGAATACGAACCGAAAATGGTTAAAGAGTCAAACTTGGTATCTAGAAAATTGGAGTCAAACTCTGATCTGAACTGAAATATCTCAGATATCCAAGTCGGTCATAATCAGATTTTTATACTTAAATATATTAATTATTTTCAGAATTAATATTCAAAATATATTTAAAATATATAATATATTTTGAAATTGACCAAAATACTTGAAAATATATACAAATAGTCAAAATTAAATATATAAAATAGCTAAACAATACCAAAATACCAAAAGTATTCAGAATATCTATTGATTTTCCATCTAAATATTGAATCTAAACTATTTTTATATAAATGTTAGGTACTTGGCATACAATACTTAAATTTATGTGTTATATATTATTTTCTTAAATTTTGAGAAAATTTTAAAAAATATTAATAGATCCAAAATTTATAAGTACTCAAATGAGACTGAAATATTTCACCCAAAAATGTGAAATTCTAATAGATCCAAACCAAACTCGAATGAGTATTCTACATTCATCCATATATATATATATACAAAAAATATATATACACAAATATTTGGACGATATCAGAGTGCACAAACCACGTGGTCAATCTTAGCTCAAATCAAATGTGCACAACCCTAAAACCCTAACTCTCAGGTTTTAGTAGCCTTAGTGGCCCCTCTTCATGCACTCTTTTTTTTCATGATTAATTTAAAAATCTCTGAAGATTGGTTTACTTATAATAGAGTAAATTATTGGTTTAATTTAAGTTGTCTGGTTTTAATTTATTGCATAATATAATTAATTGTAACTAATTCAATATGTTCCATAAATTATGTAACATCCTAACAAACTTAAAACAGTCCAAAATTTAAATGACAACTTCATTGGTAGATAAATTTAGGATTCTATTTTAATAGAATAGATGTTGTAATTTTCCAGTTAAATCGAATCTCTGAGATCTTGTGGACGGAAGAGATGACAATCAGATCCGAGAGCTCCGGTGTGGAGAGGACGACTCTGAGTTCCGGTGTGGAGAGGACGATTCTGAGTTCCGGTGTGGAGAGGACGCGACAACGACAAGCTCTCGTGGTGTGAAGGTTAGCTTCATTTCTTTTTCTACAAAGAGCTCAATTTTGACACTTATAGATTCCAACATCACCTTCCCTTTTCGTATCAGAATCTGAGATTTAAAAGTTGAACACTTCTTCTTTCTATCAGAGATCTGAGAAGTAAAAGGGTTTGGCTTTAGCTAAAACACTTTTTTATTTATCTTTTTTTGGTCTCCCACAATAAGTGTTCTGGATCGATATTTTGATTACATGACTAGATGGCTTTTAGGGCCAAACTTGACATAACCACAGCATGGATGATGCAGAAAAATATTTTGACTACATGACCACATCAAGAGTGTGTCCACAACAACAACGTCCTCAACATCAATCTTGTTCCCACCGATTAAGAGTCCATGGATGATGCAGCTCAACAACTCCTATCCAGACTGCAAAGCATGGTCTATATACTTTCATTCGGTCTTGCATTTCATTACTCTATGTCATAACTACTATAGATAAAACTTGATAAAAGTATGGATGGCAGCGTTTTAGTGTTTGTGGTCAACTTTGTTGTCCATGTCCACATAGTTTATAACTTTGTTGTTGTTTGATTTTGTATATTTCGTCGTCAATGTATATCTGTGTCACCGTAAACATGGTTGGATCAAGTTAATGTAAGCTATGTGTTTTCATTACTTAATAAATTTGTATGCAAAATGTGGACATGGACATGTACTAATTTATTGTGTTTGTGTTTTTTTCATATTCAGATTACAAAAATATAGGAAATGGATCTTAAAATATAGAGAAAAAAAAATATAATTTATGATATCAAATTTCTTTATTTATATTTTTAATATGTTAAAATAATAATATACAGAAATAGAGGGGATTGATAAAGTAGTATTAAAAAGTTTAAGTTTTTAAAAAACTATAATAAACTAATATAACTTTTCTATTAACCCAAACATAATAACTCTATATATCTATCGAAACAAACCGACAAGATTTTAATCACGTGGATCTATCATGTGACTTAGTTTGGCTAAAGGAAGGAATAATTTTTTTGTCCATAATTTCTTCTCCCTCGTCCATAATGTGTGTCACAAGCAGATTGTGTCTTAACATGTCAAAAAAAGTGAATAAAGTGTCTTAAACTGAAACTCACTCTTTATATAAGGAAAAAACTTCAAAAAAAAAAGAACAGAACTATAATTAAGCTGCGACATGAAAGTTGACTATGACAAACGTTGGATTAAGGCCCAATAGAGTAATAAAAGGTCAGAACCAGCAATCAAAACGTCATCGTTAGTTCCATATTAAGCACCGTATAGAAACGACGCCATTTCAAAGATGGTCAACAATGGTGGGAGAAAGTTGGAAGCGCTGAACTAGGGAAGAGACTTCCTCGGGACCTCTGCAAACGGCGTCGTTACATAGGTTAGGTAAAAAATAATGAAAAAAGACAGATCGGCGGCGGGCCGTGACTTCCATTACTACAATATAAATATCTTATCTTCTCTCTCTCTCTCGCTAGCTCGCTCGTTCACATGTCTTGAATTATTCCGAGAAATTGGGGGATCAAAGATAAGATAAGGTATGGGCTCGCATTTTTATTCCCTTGTTTGTTTTCTTTTGTAAAATGATATATATTGATTCTCTGTTTCACGATTGTTTTTTTATAGGTTTTATCTAACCTTGATCCTTTTTGCTGTGAAACTTTTTTCCTTTTACAGTAATTTAAAGAGAAAAAAAAACACGTTTATAAAAATTGATAATCTTGTCATTATATTGAAAAAGGTGTGTGTTAAAATGGAGTAATCACGAAAGCAACAATGAGCTGGTGGTTGTCTTTAAAGCAATTCATTTATATAAATAATTGCGTGTGGCTTCCTCTTTGAATTGCAGACATCCATCAGATCTTCCTCCTTGCAGGCAAGCTTCTTCTTGTGAATTACTCTTTTTCATTCCAAAGATTCATTCATCTAAAGGTCTGACCTTTTTGCCTTTTTCCTCTCTTTCATTTCTATTTTTTTTGTTATATCTTAGGGTTCTTCCTTGTGCTTTTGATGAAAAGCTTTAGGGATTATAGCTTTATGTGTGTTTTGTTTTTTCTGAAACAGTAAAAAAGAATCAAATCATGTTGGAGAAAGAGTTTTTCACAGAGTATGGTGAAGCAAGCCAATACCAGATCCAAGAAGTTGTCGGAAAAGGAAGCTACGGTGTTGTTGCCTCTGCCGAATGTCCCCACACTGGTGGCAAAGTGGCTATCAAGAAGATGACCAATGTCTTTGAACACGTCTCTGACGCCATACGGATACTCAGGGAGATCAAGCTGCTCAGGCTTCTGAAACATCCTGATATCGTGGAGATCAAACATATCATGCTGCCTCCTTGTCGGAAGGAGTTCAAAGATATCTATGTTGTTTTTGAGTTGATGGAGTCGGATCTTCACCATGTCTTAAAGGTAAATGACGACCTCACTCCTCAGCATCATCAATTCTTCTTGTACCAACTTCTTCGTGGCTTAAAATTCATGCACTCAGGTAAGTTTTCTTGGCTTCCCTTCTCTCTCTAACCTGTTGTGTTTATACCTCTTTAAGAGTTTCATCTATATGTATTGAGCTAGATGACAGTGTTCTTATCATCTTTTGGCTCTTTGTTTGTGTGTATAGCGCATGTTTTCCATAGAGATCTGAAGCCTAAGAATATCCTCGCTAATGCTGATTGCAAAATCAAGATCTGTGATTTGGGACTTGCTCGTGTCTCCTTCACTGATTCCCCTTCTGCCGTCTTCTGGACTGTATGAAACTCTATCCATCTCTTTTTACAGTTACTTGTCCATTCATTTAGTATGCAGAGAGTTTGTGAATGCTTAACAATTAGTTAGTTTTATATTCTGCAACAGAGAGGTATGTATGTCTTTATGCAGTTGACTACAAAAGTACAAATGATTTAAGTACTTTTGCTAAGTAACGGATCTTGTCATGTTCTTTTGCAAGGACTATGTTGCTACAAGATGGTACCGTGCTCCAGAGCTCTGTGGTTCCTTCTATTCCAACGTAAAATTCTTGTTCTCTTTCCATATAAGGTGGCCTTATGCTTAAAATGTGAGCTAATGGAACTGGTATGTCTGTGCAGTACACACCAGCGATTGACATGTGGAGCGTTGGCTGCATATTTGCAGAGATGCTAACTGGGAAGCCCTTGTTTCCTGGCAAAAACGTGGTGCACCAGCTTGAACTCGTCACGGATTTACTTGGAACTCCGTCGCCTGTAACTCTCTCCAGGGTTTGTTTTGTTTAAGCTAACTCGCAATACAAGAGGCTTCTCTCTCCCAGATAAACTTGCATTGGTTGCAAGTTTTTTTAAAAAAGTATTGTGTGTCATGAGGCTGTCTGTTTGTAATGGAAATGTAGATTCGGAATGAGAAGGCTAGAAAGTATTTGAGTAACATGAGGAGAAAGGATCCTGTTCCTTTCACTCAAAAATTCCCCAATATCGATCCTGTGGCGCTGAAGTTGCTTCAGCGTTTAGTTGCTTTTGACCCAAAGGACCGTCCCTCTGCTGAAGAGGTAAGAAGAGCAAAAGCTGAAGCTCAGTTTTTCATTTTTTTTTCATGATTCTTGATGCTTTTGGTTTGCTCTTCCTTTTTCAGGCATTGGCTGATCCGTATTTTCAAGGATTGGCAAATGTGGATTACGAACCTTCGAGGCAACCTATCTCGAAGCTCGAGTTTGAGTTTGAAAGGAGGAAGTTGACTCGGGATGATGTGAGGGAGCTCATGTACAGAGAGGTCAGTAAAAACATATGCTTAGAGATAGATTAAGATGGGATTAGAGTTGTAGGAATGAATCTCTTGAAGTGATTAGTTTTCTTTGTGGATATGAAACAGATTTTGGAGTACCATCCACAGATGTTGCAAGAGTATCTACAAGGAGAAGAGAACATCAACTCTCATTTTATGTACCCGAGGTTTGACCTAATTTTTCGAGTAAAAACATGGTTTGTTTGGTAGGTAGAATAAGAAACTATTTGTCTGATTACTGTGAATCGATTTTGACATTTCAGCGGAGTTGACCAGTTCAAACAAGAGTTTGCAAGACTCGAAGAACACGAGGATAATGAAGAGGAACGTAACTCCCCACCAGTCCAGAGGAAGTACACTTCACTTCCAAGGTTAGTTACTTACTTCTTGAAACTGTTGAAGCGAAGAAGGCTATATAACCCTACATTCTTTGGTTTGCTCCAGAGAACGGGTGTGCTCATCAGAGGACGAGGGTGGTGATTCGGTTCACGCCCACGCCCAACCGTCTTCAGCTTCAGTGGTGTTTACACCACCACAGAGTCCAAACACAGAGACTGGGTTATCATCAAAGAAGACAGCACAAGCAGACAAAGCAGCAGCAACTCCGGTTAAACGGTCAGCCTGTCTAGTGAGGAGTGATAGTATTTGTGCTTCCAGATGTGTCGGCGTCTCCTCTGCAGTGTCTTAGTCAAAAAAAAAAGAGAGAAGAAAAAAATGATTCTCAAGTTGTTTAGCAGCAAACCATTGATTGTTCTGCGTTGTTGTATGTTTTTTTCACTTGAACTCTCTCTCCTTCCTCTTTGCTGTTCATCTGGTCATGTTGTGTGTAATGGTTTCTCTTGGAACTTGAATTCATATATATATTGCCTCTCTTTAGAACCTTATGATCTATCTATTAATCTGTTTATGTGATTGTCAGTTCGAGCACAAACCGAATATGGGTTAACAACTTACAAACCTAATATGAATTTTTTTAAAACTTTTTGATTTCTTGCTTTTTTCTGTCAACCCTTTTCGTTTATTGCATCTTAAATTTTCTGGACATTAACAATTTCAAACTGTGTTAAGGAAATATTGCCTAAGTAGGTGTTTTCGATTAACACGTTGAGTGTTATTGAAACTTGAATTTAAAATTGAGTGAACTTGTGATTTAAAATATACAGTTACTAAAAATAGAAATAGAAATAGTGAATTTAAAGAGATCTATTGTGAACTTAAATTATTTTGTGGAACTATACTATTATTTTGCGAAGTGATTTTTCGTTAAAAATTAAAATGGTTAATATTTTTATTTTACATATATATATATATATATAAACGAATTTATTTTTTATTAGATAAGTCATTTAAATTAATAATAATAAAAATTATCCAAAATATTTTTTAAAAATATTTTAAAATTAGAAAACAAGATAATTCATATACATTTTGTTGTTATCTTAAAACTATTTTGATAAAATTTTCAAAACTAAAAAAACAGAAAATACATAACTAAATATTAATCAAGTAAAATTTTAGTTTTATATAACTGAAAAGAGAATATTAAGTAATTTTTAAAATTTATTTATTAACAATAAAATTTTCAAAAAAATTATAATACACAGGAACTTTTAAATGAAAACATATCATTATAATATTTTAAATAATAATACATATATTAATAAGTAACTATAAAATGTTTTTGTCCGTAACACTTAGTTGCGATCATAAAATGTTTCACTAAAATCGTATTAACTTTTCTAATTCACATAAAATATCTTAAATTTTATTAAAAATCAAATGATTTGAAATCCTTTCAACTGTTATATCATATGCACCCTTCTAAATTAATAAAAGTGTAGATTGTTGTGAATGTGTATATCTTATTGATGTCGAATATGAACTCCTTATGTAGGAACAACAAGATGGACCACTAATGGACCAAAACCTAATAAATATCTTTTGGATAAACATCCACCTGGTTCAGTCGGTTCATAACATAGATTATTTTTTTTAATTAACTGAAGATTAAAATTCAATAGACCTTCTTCCTTTCTGGTTCTCTCTGATAGGACTGTATTTTAATGTTCTCTTAATGGACTCTCAATGTAATCTGATATCCTTTGTAATAGCCCATGGGACTTTATCAATGAAATTGGTTGACGAAAAAAAAAAAAAATTCAATAGACTTCAAGTCCATCGGTCTCTCAAAACCTCAGCAAGACTCGAACTTGAACTCGATTCGTGCTCAGTAATCTCTTAAGACTCTCCCAATTCGATTCTCTTCATTTTGATTTATCTATAAAGAATCATCGGAAACCCCTTTTTTCAAACATCAGATGTGGAAAGGTTTCTTCAGACAAGCCATGTTGTGAAATCTAATGGCGGCAGTGACTCTATCCTTGGTGCAACCTCCATGTGGCATGGTACTCACTCACCTGCTTTTACGATTCTGCTTCTCTTCGCACAATGTTCATTTAGTTGTTGTTCGGTCTTTTGATGCCTTCTTCTGAAAAAAAAATTTCTCAGTGTTTCGCGAGTAGAAGATTGAGAAGTGTGATTGTAATCCAAGCTCAGAGAAGAAACTGGTCTAAGATGAGGTATCTTTTCTTGTGATGCTTCTTCATCACTTTCTCTGATTCTTTCTCTTGTTTGTGTTGTTTGATCAATCAAAGCTGGTTTTGTGTTAGGTTTAGTAATCTCTTCTTCTCCTCCAAACTGTGGAAGATAACCTATCGATCGAAGCATAGTTTTCCTGACAATCTTCTCGAACAAGTTGACAAGTGTGCAAACTCTAGGCTCGAAACTCAGTCCAAGTTAATAAGCAAGGTAAATAAAATGCAGTTTGGTATGTGAACTTTGTAACAGTAGTGTGACTCCTTACTCTTACAACACAGGTTGCAGCTTTGATGGAGTATGATGATGATGTGTTTGATCAGAAATCTGATAAGCAAGTTAAGGAAGAGCTTGAATCCGCTTGTAAGAGGTTCCCTGCGATCTCTCTTGGATATTCTCGTCCTGTGGAGTTATACAGCAGGACCAAATCTTTTGAAGAATCAAATAGTATTCTCAAGACGCCAAACGAAAACGGTTTCCTTCCCACTCCCATGCCTGTAGGATGGCTTGATCCCGACAGTCTTTCCGGAACATTGTCTTCCTTCTGTCCAGAGCCTCCTCTGATTAATGTTGATTCTTCCACTAGTCTCGGAGAAGAAATATCTGATGGCTCTTCTTTTACGGTCCATACTGCAACATCTGAAGCTGAAACAACCCCTGAAGAAGAAGAAGAAGAAGAAGAAGAAGATTCTTCCGCTCAGCTTTTCCTTAGTTGTACTATAGGTTCAATGCCTGGGTTAAGTAAGAGGCAGAGTTATCAGCTAGACAGTTGTGGCTTTCACACGGTAGGTGTGTTGATACATGGAAACCGAAAAAAGAATATTTTTTCTTGAGGAAAGGCTCATTTTTTGAAACACTCCTTCAATGCAGATGAGGAAACTGTTGCATCATTTTCCTCGAACCTATGTGGATTTGCAGAACGCACATCTTGATATTGAGGATGGACAGTACTTGATATTTGTTGGCAAAATCGTGTCTTCCAAGTGAGTATCATTCTGCAATTCAGAATGAATGGATTCTGTTACCAGTATTAGTGTTAAGCTGCTTCTACACGTTTTTTAAAAAAATTCAAATATGAACTCTAGGCAATACAATGTGTGCAGGGCAGTCAGAGCTAGCTCATCGTTTTCATTTCTTGAGGTTATTGTCAGCTGTGAAGTCACAGGAAGAGACCAGACTCTGAGTTGTAATGCTGCTGATGATGATAAAGTAGGAAAAACATTTTATCTGCATCTCAAGAGATTTTTTCGCGGTGCTCGCTTTACGTGGCAACCATTTCTCAATAGTATACAAGAGAAACATAGACCTGGGGACTTTGTATGCGTTAGCGGGAAGGTTAGTCTTTCAGCTTCCCTAACCTTGGCTTTGTTATGAACTTGTTATGCCTTACGTAGTATACTTGTTTGTTATACTGCTGCATAAGTCTTTAGCTCTCTCCCTTAGGTAAAATTTTTGAAGCTTGGGCTTGATTTAACTTAAACGATAGAAGACCATTTGAGAATGAGAATTTAAGTGTGTGAAAGTCTTTGGCGAGTTGCTGATTCAATAATATGTTGATAAATTAGGTGAAGGCGTTGCGTGCGGAGAATCATTTTGAAATGAAGGAATACAATATTGATGTACTCAGAGATGAAGACGAGTCATCTCTTTCAGCGCAGGTGAGACCATATCCTATTTACCCGGCAAAAGGAGGCTTATCCGCAAAGTTCCTTAGCGATGTCATCTCCAGGTTTTTGTTTCTCTTCTCTATTTCTTATCTTCACTGGTGATGGATGTTAACTCCAGTTGAGACAATAGTTTTGAAATGCCATGTTAAGGAATTGTTTAGATTTTGAACATGATCATTCTATGTTTCAACTCTTGCATGAGTATAAAGATTGCCCTTGGCATATTATCACATTTCACACACTTTTTTCTTTCTTAGGGCTCTGCGGATTCTCCCTACCAATATGGATCCGCTTCCTAAGGAAATCACTACAATTTTTGGCCTACCATCTCTCCATGATGTGAGTCTTGTTTCTCTGTTTAGACATGCTCTTTGATTAACTTCTTTAAACCACGATGTCCTCCTTAATTGCTCTTCACTTCCACTTAAATGTAGGCCTACATTGGTATTCACGAGCCCAAGAATTTAGATGAGGCCGATTTAGCTCGCAAAAGGCTTATATTCGACGAGTTCTTTTACCTACAGGTAGGCAGCTAGCTTGTTTTCTCAGAAACAGCATTCTTAATCATAACTTTTGTTGGTAAAAAAGAAAAGCTTGAATCCTGTTTTCATACAGTTGGCACGGTTATACCAAATGCTTCAAGGTCTCGGCACAAAACTAGAGAAAGATGTATTGCTGGAAAAGTTTAAAAATCCAGTGCTCAATTCAGTTTATATAGAAGATTGGTCGACTCTCAGCAAGAGTTTTGTAAAGGCTCTACCATATTCCCTTACTCCTAGTCAGCTTAGTGCTGCCTCAGAAATCATATGGGATCTTAAGCGTCCTATTCCAATGAATCGGCTTTTGCAGGTACTTCTTCTTTTTGTTTTATTGGGGCTATAGTTTGTGGTCTCTTAATAGATCAGCTTCCTTTTTAGGGAGATGTTGGATGTGGAAAAACAGTAGTCGCTTTCTTGGCGTGCATGGAGGTCGTAGCATCTGGTTACCAGGTTGGTAAACGAACTCTCTTTACAATCAAATCTTCTTAATTAGATGCGTCATTGACTCGTTGTTGGCATGCCTTTTTTTCTATATGCAGGCAGCTTTCATGGCCCCCACAGAATTACTTGCAATCCAACACTACGAACAGTTGCGTGATCTGCTGGAGAAAATGGAGGGTGTCTCATCCAAGCCAACCATTGGGTTGCTCACAGGTTCAACACCTACAAAACAATCACGAATGATTCGTCAGGTAAGTCTTGAAACTAACAAGTCGCTTTATAATACTATACAGTTTGCCTTCCTTATAGCTGGAAACTGATGACAGGATCTTCAAAGTGGAGCTATATCGATTATAATTGGAACTCACAGCCTGATAGCTGAAAAGATAGAGTACTCTGCATTACGTATTGCCATTGTTGACGAGCAGCAACGGTTTGGTGTAATCCAAAGAGGAAAATTCAACAGCAAGGTCAGGCTTTCTTTAATGATTCTGGTTGAGATATATCATATGATCGGCTCAAGGCATATAATTGATACCAGTTTGCTGTTGCGTGGCTGCTACAGTTATATGGTGCATCTGTTATATCAAAAACTGGCTCAACTGACTCTAATGATACTACCAAAGCTGATCTCAACATGGCTCCACATGTTCTGGCAATGTCAGCCACCCCAATCCCAAGATCACTTGCCTTAGCTTTATACGGAGATATTTCTCTGACTCAAGTACGTGAACTGTTTCCATTTTTAATTCAATTCATTAGGTATAAGCTCACTTGTTAATGACTGAAACTTTTTGTTTATTCAGATTACTGACATGCCAGTTGGGAGAATACCAGTTGAGACGCACATTTTCGAGGGAAGTGAGACTGGCTTCAAGGAGGTCTACTCGGTAATGGCTCCCAACATACAAACAAATCATTCAAGACTTTGCTTTTGATTTTTAAAATTTCAACATATCTAAACCTATTAATCTTTCAATTGTTAGATGATGCTGAAAGACCTGGAGTCTGGAGGGAGAGTATACCTTGTGTATCCTGTTATTGAACAATCAGAGCAACTGCCACAACTCCGTGCTGCCTCTGCTGATCTGGAAGTAATATCCCAAAAGTTCCCAAACTACAGCTGCGGACTGTTACACGGAAGGATGAAGAGTGACGACAAAGAAGAGGCTCTAAGAAAATTCAGAAGCGGAGAGACACAGATACTCCTCTCCACCCAAGTGATAGAGATAGGCGTTGATGTTCCAGACGCTTCAATGATGGTTGTCATGAACGCTGAAAGATTTGGGATCGCTCAGTTACACCAACTCCGAGGACGTGTTGGCCGTGGAACCAGAAAGTCAAAATGCTTACTAATCGGGTCAACTTCTAATAGCCTGAAACGGTTGAACATGTTGGGGAAATCGTCGGATGGGTTTTACTTGGCAAACATAGACCTACTGCTACGTGGACCTGGTGACTTGCTTGGGAAGAAACAGTCTGGTCACTTACCTGAGTTCCCGGTCGCTAGGCTAGAAATGGACGGCAATATGTTGCAGGAAGCCCACGTAGCCGCTTTGGTAAAAAAACATTCATTCTCACCGTTACTGTCATTTTAGAAAAAAACTTTTATGTTATCTGGAATCATATTTTGCCTTTGATGCTCTGTTTCCACAGAAAGTTCTAGGAGATTCTCACGACCTGGAGAAGTTTCCTGCGCTGAAAGCTGAGCTTAGCATGAGACAGCCACTTTGTCTTCTAGGGGACTAAAAGTTTGCACCAGGCCAATGTACATACCATTTTCTTAGTACATACTACTTGGTATGTCGCTTTCCTTTTTAGTATCTCGGTACTACGACACGGCACAACATGTTATTTGTAGTATAGTCTTTTGGGGTCAAGATTATCCTTGTATGGCCATAGTAGAGATCGAGCATGTTCGGTGTCATCTACGCTTTAAATATTGCGTTCTAAAAGAAGGATGCTTGGAGTTAGTGCCTTGTAGAGTATTGTGATCTCATCTTTTAATAGGACTTGAAAACTAATGGGATCTATTAAAGTTTTTAGGAGAGTTTTGTGGAGTGTGAATTATTGTAGAAAAGTGGTAATAGGAATGGTGAGAGGGGGAACCGACAGGAGTTTTTGGGGTTGCAACCAATGGGGAGGGGGACAAAGAGACAAGTGGGGACCCACAAAATGTTTCCTACCCAATCATCAAAGAGTGGGATCCACTAACCTCCTTGTCTCCCTTGTCTTTTGCCCCAACAAAAAAGCTTCTCTTCCATATTGAAAGTTGGAAGTGTTGGTAAGTTGTTTCACTTCTCATGGACACTTGTTGTGCGCAAATCGGTGTGTGCTTCATCATTCTGCGTCTTCTTTGTCACTAGCAGCAAACATGTCCATTTTTTAATCACTTAGCTTCTCTGCAACAAGATCTTAGATCGAATTGATCATTTTGAAAGAATATCAAACATGTTTCAGAAACCAAACATAATCAATAATAGATCATCATTTCAGATAGAACCATACTCCTTCCCTTTCAAAACGATCTATATTATAGGTAAAAAAAATTGTTTTAAAAAATTACATGTTTTATTTTTTCAAAACAATTTTTAATTTCGTTTTATAAAATCTTATTAGTTTTAAAATATAGGAAATATAAATTACAGAAAACTATGCATTTATAATTAAATTTTAATATATTTTATTAAAAAGTGTGAAAATTCTAAAATATGTATTATTTTGAAATAGAGAGAGTATATCTTAACATTTCTTTTGGTGTATGAGCTACAATTGGTGCAAGTCGGCATTATTTTTCATGATGAGTTATGGGATTTTTTACATCATGATATATAGTGCATATTTGTTTATGATGAATTAGCATGGGTGGTGGGGTTAATAACGATGATCATGGTAAGACAATTCTCATGTTTGATTTGAACACCACAAGACCAAAAGCTTTCACACATCTATGACGGCTTTATAACCCTTGCTTTGTTCACAAAAATTAAACAATTTCTTATTCTATCTATTTCAGATGTTGTCTAAAACTACCAAAATTTTACTTTTAACAAAAGTATATATAAATAAAAATAATTTATTAAATCATAAAAATGGTATAATTTGTTGAATAATTTTAACAAAATTAAAGTAAATACAAAAATATCAAAGCACCTACATTTTGAAACACCAATATTTCTAAAATAACAAATATTATGAAACATATAGAGTATTATTCATAATGTATCTGAATTAATGTTACTGATGATTGTCTTTTGTGTGCGAACTGAAAGTAAAATGAAATGTGTGTTTGGATCCAAAGAGTAGAAGACAATGATTATGAGACAAGACAAAACTTTGTTGACTTTAGAAGATAGTGATGTCGGAAGATGAATCTGTGTACGTCCCGAGACGAATGATTTTCTCTCATCGGAAGCTACAAAAGCTGTTTGTGCAAATTGGGGATCGATCTCCGTTTTCATTTTCTATAATATATCTTCCATGACTGTAATAATTGAAGCTTTAAATCAACATACTCCATATTGATACTTGCAACCATTGAATCTTGAAAGAGGAGTGGTCAGTGGTCACTTACTACGGTATTGTGTTTATAGCCGTTAACCAAATTCCAGTATTGCTTTATTATGCGTCATGTTCATATGTACAGGTGTTTTCAATAAAAATTACTAGACAATGATTGTAATTGTGTGCGATAAACGCACAAAGAATATGGTGGTCGTGACTACGTAAATGTGGTCTGATATTAACAGATTGCCTTTGTTTTTTGTTTGTTTCTAAACGTAATGAACGCAAATCATCATGCTCAGAGGACCCCTCCACAGCATAGGCAAATGAATAGATAGCTTAAGGTATCACAATTTTAAGCGAAAATTTTAGTTGTATATAGAGCACAAATTTTTTATATGAATAACAAATGCATAAAATTTTAAGTGAACTTAGGACATTAGAAAAGAATTGAAAATGTTGGATTCCGACTCATCAAAGATAACAAATATACTTTTTTTAGATTTACCTAAAAACAATGAATATTTAATCGATATCAATTTATTTTTGTTCTGTTTTGAATTTATTTGGTATGCTGTTCACATATTTGTCATCAGTTTTTTAGTTTTGTCAACATATAACTTGCAGTGTATTACCAAGCTAGGGCAACACTGTTTACGAAAGAAAACAAAAAATGCAGATAAACGCACATAACGGGCCAAACAATCGACCTTGAAATTAGAAGAGCATGAAATATATACAAAGAAAATCGACTAGAGCTTTTTCAGGATATAAACTCGTTCAGTATGAGTTTTTCTTTTTTTTTTTTTGTTAAAACGTTCAATATATAAGAGTTAGTCTTCGGATTCTGACGTCATTGCAATCCAGCACTACCTTTTATTGCATTAGTTTTTTGTGTTATAATTAATTGTTCTTAAGTTACACCTTATTTTCTTTTTTTTCTGAAATTTTAAATTGATTATCAACAAAAAAAAATACAGTCCACTGAGATTTATGTTTTTAGAAATTGAACACAATTTTTTGATAGGAAACAGAAAACTAATTACGTAGGAGCAGTCTTTGCCATCGCTGCATTATGTTGCTGTAGAAGGTTGGCTTCTGGTGGTGAAGAGAAGAGATTCTGTTTTTAATGGTCTTATCAATGAATCGGACCATTTGAGATAAGATGAGCTAAGAAAAGTGCAATGGTGGCGCCTGTTATTTCTCTCCCGCTAGACACTGTGAATTGTTGCTTGGAAAGCAAGTTTTAGAAGGCATGTATCAATCTTTTTCCTGCACGGAGAAAGAAGCAAAGCAATAGTGATAGATTAGTCTAGATTTACCGGAAACCCCATTAGAAATCCTGTTAGATCAAACCACAGCGTAAGACATCTTATTTTCATGTCTGGCGCGAGCTAACAAAACATTCTAGACATGGTGTTTTTTGTGTCAATTGTTTTTTTTTAATGAGCAAAGTAAAAAAAATGTCTCTATACGAGAGAGGCTTCAACAAATTTTTGAAAAGCTATTTCTCCATTTTTGCCACACAAGAAATATATCACATTAATAAATATCTTTTTATAAATACTGTACTTTGAAATATTAAAAAAAAATTAAAGAGATTTATGTGAGTTTCTAACCGATAATGATGCTTTTACATTTAATAATAAAGTGAAACATGAATAAGTAAATTGTTCCGGACGAAATCGGACCCAACACAAATGCTACTATAAGATTATCATAATCACGAAATCGGGATATATACTAATATAATCGTGCACACAACCAAATGATTAAGTTGTCAGTTGAAGAAATGAGTATGATCAATCTCAGTGGCTTATTTTATTATATGCAATAAAACAAATATATGACTCATGCAAGTGACCTAGAATGCACCACAAAAAGTATAGACTGGTCCAGCATGCATGTTATCATATATGTTATATTTATATGTATACACTCCTTTTTAGTTATCTTGAAGTAGCACGTAGGGCTATTAAATTCAACAAATTTATCATGTAGAACTTATATGTTCACATCATTTACATGCTTGACAATTAACGTAAAATTATAATATTTTAATAATTTGCAAAATCATAACTCATATTTAAGTATAGTAAAATGAATGTGAATCGTTGAAAGAACATGCATACAAAAGATGTTTATAACTTGTCATTATTTTAGTGTATCAGGAGCCATTGAGAAGAAAAAAACAAAAGTTAGCAATAGGACCAGGTATTTTATCCGTTAAATTTGATTGGATCCGTTATTTGTTTCAATCTGATCCGAAAAATCTGGATATCCGTAAAAATCAATATCCGTTAAAAGCGAAACAAATCACAAATAATAAAAATTTAGAGACGGTTTTCCGATCTGCTCCAACTATTAGACAAATGAATGTATATCTACAATTATATATAGAGTTATAAATGTATAATATTATATAATTATTATTTAACATATAATTTCTTAAATTTTATTTTAAAAGTTACTTATAAAAATATAAAATTAAAAAGAACATAAAATCTTTATACAAAACTACAATTTTTCTAAGAACATTTGTTTTATAAGTAAAATTATTAATTTGAACATTTTATAAAACATATTGTTTCATTAGTTTTCTACTTTGTATTTTATTATGTAAAAGATATTTCTAAAAAATAAATTGGTATTATTTTTCTAGATTTAGATTTAGTTGTATTGAATAAAGTGGATTAAGTATCCATAAATATCTGTTAATAATCGTAAATATCAAAAACAATTCTAGATATCCAGAAAACTGAATATACGTGTTTTTGCAAAGCAAATAAATTAGAAAATCAGATGTCTGTAAAATACAAAAAAAAAATCCAAAACTGAAAAAATACTAATCTGTGTCCATGCCTAGTTAGCAACATCTTAAAGAATTAACAGTAAAATCAAGTAGTGAAGCGTTACATGGTTCATAGTTAGCCCGTGGACATTGACCACATAGTCATAGAGTTATATAAAGGGGTTTTAGTAATTAAAACCTCTAACTAAAGATGAATCTTAGAAAACCTTCAACTAAAAATCTTACAAAACAAACTTTCAATTTTAGTTTAATTTACCTTCCATCCAAAATATCGTGACGGAGTGTAACAATTTTTAACGGAATTAAAGTTGAGGGTTTATTTTGTAGGATTTTTAGTTGAAGAATTTTATTACGATTCATCTTTAGTTAATGGATTTAATCACTAAAATCATTAAATGTTCTAAAATCTTTGTTATCATTTATGCATTGTTTAAAATTGATTTATAAGCCTTTATATTGTTTAAATTGATTTATACGATTTATTTCTTTTTATAAGATGTTTTAGAAGATGTTTTGTTTCAATTTATATAATGTTTTGAATTTTTTCTATGTAAAACTATTAAAACAAGTGATTAAAATATTAAAAGTAATGTATAGTTTTTTTGTCTTATTTGTTCAGAACATCAATGATTGACTCTTTTTGATATAATCAAGTGTTTTTAACAAAAGTACTATTCTATCTCTTTTTGAATAATTGTCGTTTTAATATTTTATACATTGATTAAGAAAGTGACAGAAATATATATAAATTATTATTAATTACATCTCTCTAATTAATAGTATTTGAGATAAATAAAATTACATAAGATTAATGTAGTTTGCAATTAATTTTTAATTAAAAATAAGTATAATTTGCATTAAAATTGTAAAGTGATACTTTTTGTATAACTAAAAAAAAATGTTAGAATAATACTTATTACAAAATAGAGCATGTAATTTTTTTTCTTAATTTGTGTGTTAATGCTAAAATATCTAATAGAAGAAACAAAGAGAGTATTAAATGCCTGGTCGATAACGATACAAACAAAATCAACAAACCCAAACTAGTGTAGTTATGATTATTGAATATGCGTTTCTGTCTCAATAACTTCAGCCGTTTATATTTTCAGTCTCCAATAACAGGCGTCACCACATATTATTTGTATAAAACTGAAGTAAATATAAATAGGAGTAATAAATTATGCGAGATAATGGAATGTGGAAAAGCATATTGAGTAAGAAGAGTTCAGGGTCTCGGTCACTTTCACAAGCTAATATATGGACCAAATCAGGTTCCTATGGAAAAAAGAAACAAAATATCGATCAAATTTTTGATTTTTTAAAATGAAATAACCGTAAAAAAATATAATTATTATTTATAATTAAATTAATTGTTTATTTCTACTATAAATTTTATAATAATATTACTGATTAATATAAATATTTAATATTTTTTAAAATATACAATTAATTAATAAAAAAATAAAAATACAATTTTACTTTATTTTTTCAAAATTGATGAAATATTAATTAATGACATAAACAAACAGAAAACCTGCTGGTTTAGTCTCCCACATGGAGTCAGCATTTACTTTGCAATGTTTACTGTTTGACACATGTCACTTACGGACGACTCTTCTCATATTCCTTTGACTCGCGGACATCAGTCGAATGCCCCGCGCTCTTGTATTTATTAATCATGACAAAATTTGTTTAAAAACTTTATTTTCTAATTTTATTTAAAACGGCTTAAAATCCATAGTTTAACTATGTAAATTTATTTGATGGACACCTATACATTAGGCAACTTAACTTTTTTCCATTACATTTTACACTTGTTATCCTTTTATGATAAAACTACTATTTACGTCCTTATGACAGTAATATACGAACTTATATACATATAGGACCTACTCTCATATGGATTACGCATGCGTGCGTGTGTATGTATATACAACATACACTTATCTTTAAAAATTTGAGTATGTGTGTTAATATAAATATAAAGGCATCGCCACGGTTCAAGTTTGTCTCTTCATTACTAGTCCCCTCTCTAACTTTACCTTCTCTCTTCTTTCTTAAGAAACCTATATTTTACTGATTTAATGGCGATTATACCGGAACAATCTTCACACTTGGATCTTACTATCTCCGTTCCGGGCTTCTCTTCATCTCCACCCTCCGGTGAGCCCATATATACAATAACATACTATTTATATAAAATGATCATTAGTAAACTATATATGCAAATATATAATACACGGAGGTTGTGTTTGGATTCTATTTTTGTGATGATTAGATTTTATCTTTTCATTTTACAAAGAAAATATATACTAATAAAAACGAGATCTCACGTATGAATAAGAGTAACTATTCATCGCCATGTTTCTATAATATGAAATTGATTATTAAGATACATATATGTTTACTTATTTATCTTTTGATCGTCTTATCTATTTGATCGTGTTCGAATAAAAAATTCTCTCGTTTCATTTAAAATGTTATACATACGATATGTTTCAGATGAAGGAAGTGGCGGAGGAAGAGAGCAGCTAAAGCTAGACATGAATCGATTGCCGTCGTCGTCTGAAGACGATGAAGAACTCAGCCATGGTGGCTCTGCTCCTCCCCGCAAGAAACTCCGTCTAACCAGAGAACAGTCTCGTCTTCTTGAAGATAGTTTCAGACAGAATCATACTCTTAATCCCGTAATTACCATTCCCTACAAATATTATAGAGTTTTTTTAGTTTTCTTGAATATATAATAATGATGTTAAAAGTATATATTCCTCTATTTTTCTGTAACATGTAGAAACAAAAGGAAGCACTTGCAAAGCATTTGATGCTACGGCCAAGACAAATTGAAGTTTGGTTCCAAAACCGCAGAGCAAGGTACCGTTTCTTTTTCATTTGTTTTTCACCTTTTTTACATATTACTGTAGTAAATAAATATCTGACTATAATAAGGTTAAACAATAAAAAGTTAAAAACAAGGTTAAACAATAAGAGATGGTTGATTTGAGAGTTAACATATATAAGCGTTAAACGTTGACAGAATATAAAATAAAGTAAAAATTAAAATCTGAATCGGATTCGACCCACCCCGTTAACACATAAGTCGTACCCTTAAATAATAAAAAGGTAATGCTGTCTTTTTCATTTATATCTCATTCATCTATCAAATATTTATTTTATAATGTTTTCTTTATAGGTTCTTCTTAAATTCTCCAAGAGTTATATACCGTAAATGAATCACCACTTGCTACATATATAAAAAGAAAATTTTAGCTGACCTAAACTTATATGAAGTCAAAAACTTACAGAAAGAAAATAACAGCCACTCAATTAAATACACATATTAATTAAAGATAATATATTAATGTTGAAGTAGTTTTTTTGGTCGAAATGTTAAATAATGTTGAAGTAGTTATATAGTATATATGTCACATCACGTATATATGTGTTGTTGCATGGTTATTTTCACAAGTGACAACAGCATTTTGAAGCCCTCGATTGTGATAACATCAACACGTTTTTTAGTGTTTGATGTAACTTGGAGTAAGTTGTGTTTCAAAAATACTTTAGCTCGGGTACGTCATATACGTGTGTGTATACATAAGTGCGTATACCTGTATTCACGTGTCAGTGTCACACCGTTTCATACAGTCATCTAATGTTAATACCTTTTCTTGTAGCGTAGTACAGTTCTATCGTTTCTGCATGTTTAAACATATAGAATTAATTAATCAATGAACCGTTGGTAATTGTTGAAAAGGAAAACTTGTTACTCATATTATCATATAACTACTCCATAAAATAAAATATTAAATTCAGAACCCTCAATAATTGTGAACAGATGGGAAAAGTATGGTGCAATAAATAATAGTAAGAGTTTCAACATCAGTCGTATTACTATTATAGCATTATGATGATTTCCGAAAATGTAACAATTATCATGACCACACCCTTATTGTAATAGCTAGGAGTGTTTTCTAGCCTTTTTATTTTTAAATAATCCTATGTTTTTAATTATATTTATTAAACTAGTTTCCAAGTAAATCAATCAATGTGTTTTCATTCTTCTGCCTCGTGTACTCACTTTCTCATCAATGCCATTTGACTCATAATTCGTTTGGCCGTTCATGCGTTTTTATTTTCCATAATTTTATATTGTAATATATTTATTTGCATAGTCGACACGCATTTGATCATAAATTAACAACTTGTATAAACTATAAAGCATCTTTGTATTTATTTTCTTTTACATCGATAAAATTATCAACTCGTACTGTGCTGATTTGGATTTGTGTTTGTTTAGGAGCAAATTGAAGCAAACTGAGATGGAATGCGAGTATCTTAAAAGGTGGTTTGGTTCGTTAACCGAGCAAAACTATAGGCTCCACAGAGAAGTAGAAGAGCTCAGGGCCATGAAGGTGGGACCAGCCACGGTGACCTCCGCCTCGAGCCTCACCATGTGTCCTCGCTGCGAGCGAGTCACCACTGCAGCCAGCCCCTCGCTGGCGGTTCCTTCCCAGAAAACGCTTCCGCCGAAAGAGAGTGAGCATTGATTTATGTATTTTAGTTATTTTTGGATATGGTTTAGAAATCAAAGAAATGTAACACGTGCATGAGCCAAGAACAAAAACTGATGATAACATGATTTCGTGTAAATATAGTACTTAGGGATTATATGCGCGCACGCACGGCGAATCTTTGTAGATATTACTACTTATTTGATCAGAAATCCAATCCCCTTACTTTTGTTTGGAGATATAAATATAGGTAGTTTTGAAATATAACATTTCAAGTTTGGGACTCTTAGAGCATGATCAGCAAAGGGCTCGTACTCATTTCATCAGAAACCCAATCCCCTTAATTACTTTTGTTTGGAGATATAAATATATGTTTTAAGAATATAACATTTCAAGTTTGGGAATCTTAGAGCATGAGCAGCAATTGGCTCCTAGTTTATGAGGCATTAAATTAAAAAAATAGAAAAGTTATAAGAAAGAAAAGAAGAGAGAATAAGAAGCAGTTCTTTATTTGAAAACTTTTGGTAGAAAAACAGGAGACTGTCTTTAACTCTTTATAACATGATTACCAAAACTTTTGTGATTTCTCTCCCCTTAAATTCTCTCTAAAAAAAAAGAAAGAAATCCTTTCTCCAGTGAGTGGTGGTTACTCTACCGTCACCGGTGGCCTCCTCTCCTCCTCTTCTCCTGTTTTTTCTTTGCCTTTCTCTCAACTCTCTGATCCATTGCCGAGATGCCGATCCCCTAGAGTTCTCATCGGATTTTAGCGTCTATGGTCTGGGGCCAAGTTCTAGATTTAAAAGAGTGTGTTTCTCCGGTGGTTAGACGATACTACAGTGAGAAGGGAAGAGGCTGAGTCGGCTTTTTGAGTAGCGGGACCTGGTGGGCGATTTTCAGATCCTTCTGCTTCATCGGATCTTGCTCAAGCTGGGTGGTGCGTGTGAGTTGGTGTCAATTCTTCCGGCTTGGATCTGATCTCTCTGGGTCTATGTTGGCGTGGAGAGGTGGTTGTCTTCGTTTCCTATGTCGCCTTGGTGTCTTGGCTTTGGAGGTGTTTCAACCTTTTCTCAAGATGAGTTTGTAGGTATCAGCCTTCAAGACGAGCCACGGTGGTTACCTCTCTGGCGGTGTCAGTTCCGGTGCTCCTTTGGCTCGGGAAGATCTCTGGATTCTTCGACAAGTGGGTTGTCTGTGCTTACAACTCGAATATCCGGTTGTCTTCCTTGGTCTTTGTCTTCTCCAGACTACGGCTTCTGTTCATAGAGCACCCATTTTGGATTTGCGCACATCCGCCTTGAGTCTTCGGGTTTGGTTTTTATAGTCATTATCATCTGTCTCTGATTACTTTTTTTGTTGTATCAATGATTCACTCTCTAGTTCTTAAAGGTGAGACGTGCAGAAGGAGTTGCAGCTTCGATTGGTCGTTGTTGTGACTTCCCTTTCGAGATGGAACGTTTGGATTCTGGCCATCTCAGTGCCGGTTAGGCTGTGGTTTTTCTCAGCAGGTTGGGTCTTATCATTGATTTGCAGGTACTCGAGTCTCCATGTGCTTTGGCTGCCTCAGCTCAGCTCAACTTCCAGCGTTTCGTTCTCTTTCTGTATTTCCAATCGAGCTTCATTTTCACTGTTGCTTACCTTGTCGAGGAAAATTGGATGCTATAAGCTCTTACCTGGATTAACAAGAACTGCGAGTTCAAGAGGATGTTTGCCTCCGAAGTTTTGTCTGAGACTCGCCTGTGTTTTACTACCTCCGGAGTTTTGCTCGAGACTCGTCTGTGACTATCGAAATCAAAGCCATCGTTCATGGTTGTACCAATTTTATTCAAATTTCTCTGTAAGCAATTATGTGTAATTTTTCCAATATTTTAGGATTTTAATGGAAATATTAAAAAGGAGAAAAACATGATTACCAAAAAGAGTCTGTCTTGATCATTATGTGTCAAGTAATAAGCGATCCAACTATATTTTGTTTAATTGTTATTTATTTAGTCTAGTGATATTGTTTTATTATATGTTAAAGAAATTATACGAAGAAATATTTTTTCTGAAAGAATAAGAAATTATTCATCCATAAATATGCTCTTTTAGGATCGAAACTGGTCTGTAATAAAATGAGATTTCAAGTTTCTTGTAGTTCAATTTTTATTACAAATTAATGATATTTACATTTTTTGCGAAAAATACATTTCAATATCTGTAACATTCACCTTAAAATTAATCAGTAAACTCTGGTATAAGCAATAAAATGCTATATTTTCAATTTAGGATAAATATTTTCAATTCATTATATGGAACTGTAGTTTTTGTTTTATCCTACAGTAGAATCTTGAAAATGAAAGAACTTATGTCGTTTTTAGAAGAATAATCCATTTATTCTTAAATATAATATATTTTAGGTAATTAAAGATACATATATTAATAAAATTACTCTAAATAATTTAAAGTATAAATAAAAAGGTATTCAATGAATTACAAAATAGACTATAAAATATAGCTTGCTATATAGGGAAGGAGTAACAAAATAATAGTAATGGTTTTTTTTTATAACTTCTCACTTTCATTTAATCAAAATCGTGAAGCTACATAGTCTTTATGTAGAAGACTTGTGATAAACATTGGTACATAATGATGATACGAAAATGAAACCATAGATGGTAGTCTTGTAGTGGCCCGTTTATCTGATATTTTATTTGCTTCTCTTCTTGCCCATTGAAATATGTTGGCTCATCAAATTTATGAGACCACCATCTTATTTCATGGATCCAATTCAAAAGATCAATCACCTTCTTATTATCATTTTTGATAATTATCCTGCGATGTCCTCTGGACCAACAATGCTACATTTCCATCAAGATGGCTTGTTACTCCACTTCCATTGCATTACTCACTTTCCTTTCTATAGCTTGAACTGAATATAGATAGAACCCATCTGCATCATGCAGTATCCAACCTGCTGAAGCGTCTGTGTCTGTGTTGTAAACGATCCATCAAGATTCCATTTAAGCCATCCTAATGGAGGTCTTCTCCAAGTATGGTTGTTCCTCTGGGATGTATGAAAATCTGGCATCAATATAGGATCAGACTCCTCTTGAACCTCCACCATTTTCCATTCATTGACATCACTTTTGGCATACTTTAGAACAGCCTTCCAATGAATCTATTTCTGTTGAAAAATAAGCTTATTTCAGCTTCTCCATAACCCCCTTGAGAATCCAAAGGGGAAGCTCTTGATAAAGACCGATGATGAATACTGGAAACACGCATCCATTTTCCCATGAATTGTCCTTGTGAGCTATAAAGTATTGGATTTGCAATCCCATCAGCCCTCCAAATTTGTTGAGCATAACCACAATAAAAAAACAAATGCTCCTCTGTTTCCTCATCTTGATAACAGCGTTAACAAATTGTGTCATTTGTAATATGTTTTCTCTTCAAGTTACTACCACTCGCTAAACTACGAGATAACAGCCTCCAAAAGAAATGCTTGATCTTTGATGATACCTTAGTCTTTCATACCTTGCGCTTTAAATTTACATCTACATAAGCTGGACGTATAAATTTTTGATCTGGTAAGTGAGTAGCTAACCAGTAGCCAAATTTTACTGTGTAAATCCCATCGTCATTATAGTGCTATCCCACTAAATTTTTTTGAGCTTTTGAACTAATACATAGCGCTATAATCCTCCCAACATATTCATCAACAACATCTTCTCTAAGCTTCTCCATATCCCACTCATTTACAAAGCATATTATTCGATTTATGTTCTTTATATATGTAACATTTTATTGACCGGTTGAGCATACATTCATATTTTAATCACTTTCGTATATATAAAGTGGATCATGTGTTTTATACTATGAATATCAAAATATACATTTTGTACAATTATGAAATTCTTGGTCTTCTTATGTGTGTTTATACTATATAATATTAGAATGTCAAATTATTGCCCTTTACGTTTTATAGAATACAATTTAACCATTTCAATCTAATGTATTATATGACAGTTCACATATGTTAATAAAACATCATATATCATATTACAATGAACATAGTTTACATCACAAATTTAGTCATCTTTTTAACATCAATATACATAGATAACAAAAAAACATATGTACTTATTACGAATTTAGAATGGTCATATATATCAAATTATCTTTTCAATCATGGTACACTATCTCGCTATTAAACAATGAGCCATAAACAATCCTTGAATATTCTCATAGTTATACAACAAAACAAAAGAAAAATTAATCCAGTAAATGCAAATATTGGTTGTTTAATAGATGATATTTCTGAAATCTAATCTAAATTATGGAATTTTGTAATTTCTACTTCATCTCATGATATTCGAAAAATGTAAATATTCGTTATGAGCCTAAAGATAATATTGACACACAATATTTACGTTATATATTTACATTGTATAGATTGTACTCATAACATACATTTTTTAACTATTACTCTATAACAAAATTAATATATTAACAGCATGTTTTTCCCACATTATCCTTGGCTAATTTCAATTTTAAATAAAAATATTAGAAAATTTGAGGTTTTCAGTTTAAATATTTAAACAAAAATATCGTATAATTTGGATAATCTTTAATACTTTCAAAAATGTTTTGGGTAATTCGTTTTATAAAAAAAAAATTAAGATATTTGGTCATTTAGAAATTGAATATAATTAATATTTGAGAGCATATAATTTGTATTTTAAACATTCAGGTACCCATTTGGTTCTTTGATATTAATGAAATTCAGTTCAAATTTAGTTTGTTTGTTTTTTCCATTTTGGTACGGTTCGATTCAGTTCACAGATCCGGATATTTGTCAAAACTAATAAAATATTTTATATAAAAATTCATTTAAAAAATTTACTTAATTTTGAAATAAATCCACGTCTTCCAAACGCGGATAGAAAGCGTATCAAAATCTAGTTAAAACTATTAAAAAGAAAAGTAAGAAAGAGAACCAAAACATAGAAAAGGGAAAATCAATTGGTAGTTCAGAAGCAATGCGGAGGGAGAGGGAAGAGACTTCAAAGATACATGTCACTCTCTAAATAATTCAACTGATTTAAAAAAAATCAAACATAATTTAATGATTAAAATAATATTGTTGAGGGACTGTTAGATTCTCTTCGATTAGGATGCTCTGAGCATCATTAACCATGGAGACCCATTAGGTTTCTTAATCAATATTTATATGGTTCAACTTCCGGTCCGGTTTTAAAACACTAAAATTAATGGAATAATTCATTTCATACTATATCATTTCAAAAATCAACAATCAGATGCAGCCTAAAATAATTTTGACTGTTTGTGACTGATAAAATTATGTTTTCTTCCTTACAAGACAAATGTGTTTGTTTTCAGTTCAATGGTTCAAAAGCGCTTCGACCAAACAATAGTGACAGTTGTTCTTCTTGTAAGTTTTTTTTTGTCGCTGCTCTGTAGCAACAAAGACTTTTTTCAACTTTATTTGGATTTGAAATTCATACTTAATACTTTATCTAAATGATTAGATATACTGATACAACGTATCATTCAAAATAGCTGTTTGTCAAGAAGATAACAAAAGAAAATCGCGGTTTCTCGCAACTTTATTAAAGTTTGGGAACTTCACCACCATTTTGTATTATGGCTCGCAGTCAGATGGTAGCGAAAGCAGTCATAGCATGCACCACTATTCCATATAAACTGTCCATGTCCCGCCAGAAACTCACCCACATGTGGTTTACCACGTGTTTTCCTTCAACTACACAACTCATAAACGTAACTAATCGTGTGTCACTCACTGCCTCTCAACGTCTATATATGGAAGGCCTCCCAAATCATCCCCTTCTAAAATTAGTATATTTCCCTCTCTAACGGTTTTATTTTATTCGTCACGTTTTACCCTTGTACTTTAGCCAACCGACTCACCGGGAAATGATTACGTGGCATGACTTGTACACCGTTCTGACAGCGGTTGTGCCTCTCTACGTCGCCATGATTCTAGCCTACGGCTCCGTCCGGTGGTGGAAAATATTCTCCTCAGACCAGTGCTCCGGGATCAACCGCTTCGTCGCCATTTTCGCAGTCCCTCTCCTCTCTTTCCACTTCATCTCCACAAACAATCCATACGCCATGAATCTCCGGTTCATCGCCGCCGACACGCTTCAGAAGATCATCATGCTCTTCTTACTCGGCCTATGGGCAAACCTAACGAAGAAAGGAAGCTTGGAGTGGATGATCACCATCTTCTCTCTCAGCACCCTTCCCAACACTCTCGTCATGGGAATACCTTTACTGATCGCTATGTACGGTAACGAAGCAGGCTCTCTCATGGTTCAGGTCGTTGTTCTTCAGTGTATCATTTGGTACACTCTCCTTCTCTTCCTCTTCGAGTACCGTGGCGCTAAGCTTCTCATCATGGAGCAGTTCCCGGAGACGGCTGGGGCTATTGTCTCCTTTAAAGTTGAATCCGACGTCGTTTCCCTCGACGGCCATGATTTTCTTGAGACGGATGCTGCGGTAGGAAACGACGGGAAGCTTCACGTCACGGTGAGGAAATCAAACGCTTCGAGGCGGTCACTGATGATGACGCCTCGGCACTCGAATCTTACCGGAGCAGAGATATATAGTATGAGCTCGACTCCGAGAGGTTCAAACTTTAACAACTCTGATTTTTACTCGGTGATGGGGTTTCCCGGTGGGAGGCTATCTAACTTCGGTCCGGCGGATCTCTACTCCGCTCAGTCTTCCCAAGGTCCGACTCCACAAGCACCAGCCGGGTCTTACCCGGCTCCGAACCCGGAGTTGGGTTTAACTAAACCGAACAAATCACCTAAAGAAAACCAACAGCTGGAAAAGAAAGGGAGCCATGACGCCAAGGAGCTTCACACGTTTGTTTGGAGCTCGAGCACTTCGCCGGTTTCCGACGTGTTCCGCGGAGGTGAACACGTGGCAACGGAGCAATCTGAAGACGGTGCTAAGGAGATCCGGATGGTTGTGTCTGATCAACCTCGAAAGAGTGATGTTAGAGGTTTGAATTAAATAATTTTATTTGAACTTAAAACTAGTTATAGTTTATGTATTTGATCCTGATTCTGGTTTTGCCAGGTGGTGATTATATCGACTGTGTGGAGGTTGAGAAAGAGATAGAGAGAGCTAACAAGGTGGACTTATGTTCCACGGCGGAGTTAGAAGCAGCCGGTGGAGGCACCGGAACACATATGCCGCCGACAAGTGTGATTACGCGTCTGATTCTGATAATGGTGTGGCGAAAACTCATCAGAAACCCAAATACTTACTCCAGTCTTATTGGTCTCATCTGGGCTCTTGTTTCTTACCGGTCAGTCCTATCAATATATCTTTATTAACTGACTATGGATACTTATATATTGTAGCTACGGAATAATTGTAATTAATATGGACTAATTGGGTATGTGTTTTTATGGAAGAAGGTGGCATGTGGCTATGCCCAAATTAATACAACAATCCATTTCCATACTCTCAGATGCTGGTCTCGGAATGGCTATGTTCAGCTTAGGTAATAAAATACTACGAATCTTCTTGTTAGAGTATAATAACAATAGTACAAAATCAAGATTTAATGATGTAATCTTGGATCCAATTGCTTCTTTTCTTATCTTTAAAGTTCCAATTAATGTTAAAGGTTCGTCTGTTCATTTTGGTTAGTAGTAATTGTCCAGTTCGTAATTGGTAAAATTCATATATGGACCCTATGACCTTTGTGACCAAGACATGTTGGTTGATCCGGTCCCCACAGCGAGCTAGTAGCTGACCTAACTTTTGCTGTCAGTTCCTTAAATTCCTCTGATTGATTTAGGGGTTTATTATTTTTATATTTTTTTTGGTTTTACTTTTTGTAAAAGGTTTGTTCATGGCACTTCAACCCAAAATCATTGCATGTGGGAACTCAGTCGCCACGTTCGCCATGGTCGTCAGATTTATTACTGGTCCTGCCATCATGGCTGTTGCTTCGCTCGCCATTGGTCTACATGGCGACCTCCTTCGTATAGCCATCGTTCAGGTGTAAAAATATACTGTTGATCCCGTCATATGATTTAGGTACTCTTAATAATACATGAGGCTGATGATGTTGATTGTCTATATAGGCTGCGTTGCCTCAAGGAATAGTTCCGTTTGTGTTTGCAAAAGAGTACAACGTGCATCCCACGATTCTCAGCACTGCGTAAGTTCCAAACTTATTATGTTACTTTTGGTCATATAACATGTAGAGGATCCAAATAACATAGGCTGTTGTTGTTATGGTGAAAATGCATGCAGGGTTATATTTGGTATGTTAATAGCCTTACCAATAACTCTGGTCTACTATATTCTTCTTGGCCTTTAAATTGGTTCTTCACACGCCTTCAACTAGCTTCTGAGCAAGCCTCGAAGATTGGGTTATTTCTCGGTAACCATGAAATAAACAAAGGCTTCAAATTCGTGGAAAAGAGTAGAAAGTTAAGAAAGAAGATATGCCTTCGGTTCTTGGTTTCAAGATTTTTTTTTTTTTTTTTAAGCTTCTTCTTTATTCTTGGTTTCAAGATTTGTGGAACACAACAAAAGTTCGTAGGATTTTGTGAACAAGATTGCATGGAGCAAGGATCTTGTCTTCATTACGCGCCAACAAAAGCCTCTCTTTCATCGATCTTATTTTTTTTTGTTAATTATTTATTTGTAGATTTTCGCTAAGCAAATGTAATGCATTATATACTATATATACACCCGTGTGTGTGTCTGCACGTTTTATTAATAGAGTGTTTGCACCTTAGACCATCATTATCAGTGGCCCTTAGGGGCAGCTCTTATGTTTTTTTGGTCAAAAATAAATCAAAAATCAGTAAAGCCATCCCGAACGGGCTTAAAATAAGGGCTCATTTCTTTGGTCCTTAAGGCAACGTGGCAAAACGTGATTGAGCCTAAAATAAGGGCTTTTATGTCTGCTCTCGTTCTCTTGTCGCCTCCTCTTCTCGTCGACTCGCGATCATCCCTAATCAGTGTCACTCTTCTCTTCCTGTTCCGACCTTACACACAAGGTTATTTCATACTCCTCCAATGAAGTTTATTGATTAAAAGCTGTGTTTTTTTTGTTTTTTTAATTGTTCGATTATCTATCAATTAGAGGGTGTTCTGTATGAATGAGTTTCTAATAACGTTAGCACTGAGAAAGTTTTTTACTTTTTTATCCGTGTGGTTTTTCCATGTATGTGTGTGAGAGAGAGAGAGAGCTTAGGATAAGAATATGGTTGGAAAAGGAGTTTAGTTTTATATTGAATTTTCATGTGTTGCGTAGATTTGGGTGACCTGACCAAAGTGTTACTCTTTTGGTGATGTTTTTAGTAGGGTTACGTTTGCAGAGGTACTACTACTTATTCATTGAAGAAGAATTCTCCGGTTTGGGGACATCACCTCTATCACCACACCACCTCTGTTGTTGAGGTTTCCACTTTACCCCTCCCTGTATTTACTTACAACATTATTTCCATTGAATCATCATGTCATGATGAGCTTATACTTTGATCCTCTCTTGTGGAAGAAAAAAAAAACCAACTGTTTGATTTTTTTTTTATTGTTTGTTTCTCATCTGATTGAGAATTTGGTTATTTTAAAATGTAATTTATAAAGTTTCTATGAATTGAATAAAATGTTTGTTTCCTTTTTTTATTATGATGTTTGTGATGTTTTTTTTTTTTTGTAATTTGTTTAAGTTATCAATTTTAATGTTGAATTTGAGTTTTATATGTTTTATATAAACCTTCTCTTTCATATATCATTATTTATTTAAATAAACACTTAAATTATTAAGGGACAAAATAAATTTCTTACCAATAATCAGTATTTTTAAAAGTGCCCTTAACTAAGTCCCTTAACACACCAATTATAATAAAAAATATCTAAGGGCCCAAAATCATGGGACACCTATAATGATGCTCTTATGAGCATCACTGTTCAGTGAATACAACCAAAACTAGCTTATTAAAGCTTTAAAAATGATCTGTATAAGTGATGATATCAATAGCATACTTGTGCCGATGCGTGAGTTATATTATATTATGTTTTCAAATAAATAGTTAAAAATAAATAAAAACAGTTGTAGTTGCAATTTTTTTTTTTAATAAAAACTCTAAATCCAAAGTATTAAACCATAAATCCTAAATACTAAACCCTAAACCCTTAACCCTTGGGAAATCCAGAATCCTTGGGTAAACTCTAAACCGTTTGGATGAATCATAGTTTTAAAAATTAAAAAAAAATTCTTTTTTTCAATTACTACTATTTTTATTTATTTTTAATTATTTATTTTAAAAACATAATATAATTTAACAAAATTTTATTTCCTTTTTAAAAAGATATTAAATAAAAAATACTTGATTCCTATTGGTTGGTGAAAAGTTCACCCTAGGGAGTGAACCCAAGAATAAGTCATTTAGTATTAGTTATACATTTGGTCTTATAACAAAGTATCGCTTTACGACCAAAGCAATCTTTTAATTTCTCTAATTAACTTAATCATATATATCATCATAAGATGCATGTTACGGTCCTACGTGTTTCTTAAACATCATTTAGAACCTCCTGACTAGTACTTTACATGTATATATAGCGATTGTGAGTGCATGTGAATGGTTACAGTTTCAACGTTATAAAGCAATTTACGATCAATCTCATTCCCAGAATGCAGATGCCAGTTTAATTTGAAAAGTTAAACTAAGGGCCAATCTAGAAAAATTATTTACTGGATGCATTACTGACACAAAAACACCTTTTTGAGAAAAAAACACCTTGAGAATCAAATTTGAGATCGGACTTCGACATTAAAGGAACAATTTCATCACTACATCAGCATCTCTTCAGAATTCTCATGATGATTCCACCTCGACGATGCGAAGAACTCCTTCGAGTCGTTGCTCTAGACAAAGTACTAGAACCACCTGACATTTTCTTCTCCAAGAGTCAATTGCGGACCATACTTGGTTTAGGGTTCTTGATGGAAATTGATTTGGGGGTGGGTTTTCTTCTATCAGGTATTTTTTGGTTTTGGTTTTGTTTTCATCGGTTTATTTTTGAAATTTAAGATTTTAAATTCAGTTTCAAAAATCGTGAATAAATAAAGAATGGTGGAGAACAAGTTTTGAACTTTGTTTTCGGGGAAAAATAGCACATGATCATATTTTGATGTACATTTAGTGGTATATCATATTTTTCGTAGGAAAATAGATCTGTCTTTCCGAATTGAAATGAAAAGTAGATATGAAGAAAATTCAATAAAGCATATATACGATCGACCAACATGCAGTTGCAGATGCATGCAGTCTTGTCTTCCTACCAAAACAGCGAAGCCCGCTTAACGACAAATAGTATCCTTTTAACTATTTTTTGCAACTAAACCTTTTTTTCTCGTTTACAGCTCCGATCGGTAGGCATCAAAAACTGGACCACACCTTTACTCGAATTTCAATTGTTCACAGAACACCCGAAATTGAAGTTCTTAAAAGGAAGTTTTTAGAAAAAAATAATTAGATAATCAGTAGATCTTACCAAAAATTAAAGATTCAATCCTTAAAAATTCTTAAATAAGGATTCGTTCTTAGTGATTCTTGCACTATTTGCAAGTCTCCACGAAATGTAGCGGTCTACGATTGGTTGATATTTTTTTTTAATTCTGAAAAAGAAAAAATAATAATTAAAAAATAATAAAAAAAACTTTTTCTAAGGATTCTGGTAATTATACCATTACTGGTGCTCGAAGCTATAAATAGTTTCGTGGAACTAATCGACAGTTAAGACGTCGATTTTATCATATTTCAACATATTATCGGGAATATAATGAAAAATATTTCTAGTTTTTTTTGTAACTTGAAGATATTTCTAGTTTGTTCGTAGCTAAATAAACTAAACAAACTTCGATCACGCATCCACTCAGAAAAACAGCAGACCTTTGCTAATTCTATTTAGTTGTCTAATTCTTTGTATATGAAACGCGTGACAGATTTTTATTTTCATTCTTTGTCTAATCAATTAGGATATTGTTTTTTTTCTCTTCCCTTTTGTTCAGTTTCTTTGTTTTTCATGGAGGTGAAGCTATTGAGTCTATTTTATGTGTGTACAGTTAGGGTTAAGAAATAATATTTTTATTGAATCAAGTCAAGTCTCCCCACAACGATAGAAATAAATAGAAAAACACACACTATTTTGAAAATAAACTAAAGAACAAAAACGAGCGAGAAAACAAAAACACTAATAAGCTAAGCTCAAAACAAAACAAAACAAAACAAAACAAAACAAAACAAAAAGGAACGAAATTCTTAGTGATGGGGGTGGGGTCTGAAGGAATCATGTAGCCACTTGATGAGACGGTCGAAAGGTGACAACTGCGTCTTCTTCGGAACACTTTTGGATAGTGGTCGCACCACAACTCGAAGCTTAAGCCCAGCCTCACAATGACCAATCTTTGAGGTAATAAAATAGTAGATTCCTGGTTTCGTTAGCCTTATGAGATCTTGTCCTCCGTTGTGGACGGCAACAGGAGAAGTAGTGTCGCAAGATTTGAACTCAAGATCACTGTTGATTTCTAGGACGTCATCGACTTGGTCGTTGTAGTAGAAAAGAAGATTGTCTCCCACATGAAACTGTTTCTCCTCACTCCACTTGGAATAGAAGTCACTCTCTTCGGGAACCCTCCATTCGTTGGAGTCACCGACCTTGTAATCTTTTCCGAAAGGAAGCATCTTTCTCGGTGGCGGAGGTGGAGGAATCGGATGGTCATGGACGACAAAAACGACTAGTTTCTGTCCGGCTAGGCATTGAGAATGATTTGAGCTGATGAGAGTGAGAGCGCCCTTCGTGCTTCTGAAGAATCAAACTGGAGGGATGTCTCTCCGTCAAAGATGGGCAGGTCGCCTACTAAATCAGTGGATACTCAAAATGTTGGCTCTCCATCACGGTTTGCAATTTTAAATACTGATGAACCCGAGGAAACAGAGGAGGATACAAGTCCCTCTCCAATACAAAATGATGATCCCGGAACAGAGATAGACCCTACCTCTGAGAAGGATGATGGCGAGAGCGAGGAGGGAGAGATTGTTGAGATTTCATCCAACCCCGCAGACACGCTAAACAAAGAAGATGCGCCACCTGTTGAGGATCAAAGTATAAGGAGAACCTCTAGCAGAGCCACAAAAGGCATCAATAGGAATTCAGCAGAATCTTTCGCCCAAAGCACTAAGGAAACTCTTCCTCGTGCAGCGGGTAAAAGACGTCACCACAAAAAACAATAATATGTCGGGTTTCTTCTGGAATGTTCGGGGATTTAACAAACCAAAAAAGCATTCCGTAGTGAAGAAATGGGTGACAGAGAAGGGATTTAGTTTTGGCGCCTTGCTTGAAACTAGAGTGAAAGAAGGAAGTAGTAGCAGAATTGCATCAAAGGTCTTCTCAGACTGGTCGATGTTATCGAATTATGAATACAACGCGTTGGGACGGATTTGGTTGGTGTGGCAACCTGACGTGTGTGTTACTCCATTTTTTAAGAGTGATCAGCTGATCACAGTCTCAATACAGCTAGACACGGGAGGAGAGGAGTTTTTCTTTTCAGTGGTCTATGCCCATAATACAAGTACAGAGCGTATGGAGCTATGGCGAGATCTAAAAGCTCACCAAGACTCGCCTATCATCCGAAACAAACCATGGATTGTCGTCGGAGATTTTAACGAGACACTGGCTATGGAGGAACACTCCTCTTACCAGAACTCGCCTACTGTAACACAGGGAATGAAAGACTTCCAGGATGTTACTCAATATTGTTCTTTTCTGGATTTAGCTTCGCATGGTCCCCTCTTCACATGGTGTAATAAACGGGGCGACGGTCAGATATCAAAGAAGCTAGACCGTGTGTTGTTCAATGACCACTGGCTGGGTATGTTTAGGCACTCGTATAGTGTCTTTGAAGGAGGTGGATGCTCTGACCATCTTCGATGCCGAATACAGTTGCACTCGGAAGTGCCACAACCAAAACGTCCTTTCAAATTTGTCAATGCAACGGCAAAACTGGAGGGCTTTAAGCCAACGGTTGATCAGTATTGGAGAGACACGGAGCCCATTCATCTATCGACTTCGTCACTCTTCAGGTTCTCGAAGAAACTGAAAGGCTTAAAACCAGTAATCAGAGTCCTAGCAAAGGAGGGGCTAGGCAACCTAACGAAGAAGACCAAGGAAGCTTTCGTCACTCTCTGTGACAAACAGACTGTGAATATGGCAAATCCTACTCAGCAAAATATGGAGGCTGAAAACGAAGCCTATAAAAGATGGGATCGGGTGTCTGACTTGGAAGAGAGCTTCTTGAAACAAAAATCAAAAATGCACTGGCTAGACAAAGGGGATAAGAATAACAAGTCTTTTCATAGAGCTGCCACAATCCGGGAGATTAGGAACTCTATAAAAGAGGTTCACACTGAAGATGGTACTATTCTATCGAGTGCAGAAGATATAAAGACTGAAGCAGAGCGCTTTTTTCGGGAGTTCCTCCAGCATAAGCCGAGTGACTACTCTGGTATTACAGAGGAGGAGTTGAGTGAATTGCTGCCCTATCGATGTAGTGATGCTGAGCAGATGAGATTGACAAAAGAGGTAACACCAGAGGAGGTTCGGAAAGTCCTATTTGCCATGCCAAATGAGAAGTCACCAGGACCTGATGGATTCACATCAGAATTTTTTAAAGAGGCTTGGGAGATTGTTGGTGGCGAATTCACCATTGCTATCCAGTCCTTTTTCACTAAAGGTTTTCTACCTAAAGGGGTGAACACAACAATCCTAGCCCTCATCCCCAAGAAACTTGAGGCTCGTCACATGAAGGACTATCGTCCGATATCCTGTTGCAACGTAATCTATAAAGTTATTTCGAAGATTATTGCTAATCGGCTGAAAGAAACTTTACCAGATTTCATTAGCCTCAATCAATCTGCTTTTGTTAAAGACAGACTACTTATTGAAAATCTGCTTCTAGCGACAGAGCTGGTCAAAGATTACCACAAGGAATCGATTTCTCAGAGATGTGCCATCAAGATTGACATATCAAAAGCCTTTGACTCCGTGCAGTGGACGTTTCTGCTGAATACTCTTAAGGCGATGCGGTTTCCTTCGGTATTCATTCACTGGATCACACTATGCATCACTACAGCTTCCTTCTCAGTCCAGGTGAATGGGGAGCTTGCAGGATTTTTTAAAAGTGATAGAGGCTTACGTCAAGGATGTGCCCTCTCACCATATTTGTTTGTCATAAGCATGAATGTTCTCTCTAAACTTCTGGACAAAGCAGCTCTGGAACGGAAGATTGGGTTCCATCCAAAGTGTAAGAATCTAGGATTAACCCACTTGAGTTTTGCCGACGATATTATGGTTTTCACAGATGGAACTGTCCACTCCATTGATAGTATTGTGACGGTATTTGACCACTTTGCAAAAATCTCTGGTCTTCGTATCAGCATGGAAAAGTCTACGATCTATTATGCGGGTGTACAGGAGACCACTCGCCTAGCAGTGCACACGCAATATCATTTTGAATCAGGCGAGCTCCCTGTTCGTTATTTGGGCCTTCCCCTCCTAACTAAACAAATGGGTGTTCAAGACTATCAACCATTGCTTGAGCAGATCAGGAAACGCATAAGCCTCTGGACCAACCGCTTCTTATCGATGGCTGGTCGTTTTCAACTAATATGTTCGGTACTTGTCAGCATCACCAACTTCTGGATGTCCTCATTTCGACTACCAGGAGAATGCCTCAAGGAAATTGATCGCATCTGCTCATCTTTCCTGTGGTCAGGCCCTGCCTTGAATCCTAGAAAATCTAAGATATCATGGGAGGTAGTTTGTACGCCAAAGAAAGAAGGGGGATTGGGTTTAAGACCGCTAAAGGAAGCAAACATGGTCAGCTGTCTGAAACTTGTGTGGCGACTAACCTCACAGAAATCGTCATTATGGGTTCAGTGGGTTCGGGGAAATCTCTTGCAGAACAAAAACTTCTGGACGGTGAAAGAAACTACTTCTTTGGGATCCTGGATGTGGCGGAAATTGTTGAAATATAGAGACAAAGCAAAGGCTTTTCACAAGATGAATGTGCAGAATGGACTATCAACTTCGTTTTGGTATGACTCCTGGACAGACATGGGACGTCTGATTGATTTGGTTGGAGCACAGGGAAGTATCGAGATGGGTATCAGAGATTCAGCTTCAGTGGCTTCTGCTGTAGCACGACGAAAGCGTAGTCACCGGGTTGATCTATATAACTTATTTGAGGAGGCCTTGGAGAACCAAAGACAGAAGATGACAGATAGAGAAGACGTCTCTCTATGGAAATATAGTGATGACAGCCACCGGCCAGTATTTAATACTAAAAGAACCTGGAGTCTCATTCGGCAAGTACACCCCGAGGTCCAATGGCACTCTGGGATTTGGTTTCAATATGCAACCCCAAAGTACGCTTTTTGCACCTGGTTAGCGACTCATAATAGACTCACCACGGGTGATCGTATGGCTGCCTGGAGTAGTACTATCAACCCTTTATGCATCTTCTGCAACCAAGAGATAGAAACAAGAGACCACCTCTTTTTTGACTGCGTGTTCTCCACGGAAGTGTGGTATCAACTGACGAAAGGGCTGCTACGCACCAGTTTTACTACAACCTGGGGCGAGATACTCCAAATGGCAACAGACACGACTCTGGATACGAAGGCTAGATTCTTGCTGCGGTACACTATGCAGGCCTCGGTTCATTCCGTATGGAGGGAAAGAAACGATCGACGTCATGGCGCAACACCTACGAGTCCAGCCTGTTTGGTCAAGATGATTGACAAACAAATTCGTAACTGGTGTCTGACAGTTTCAGCTAAGGGACACCAAAACTATGAAGCTTTGTTACAACGTTGGTTTGCTGTGAGGGAGTAAGCTCTGTTTTCAAACTCTCTGTTTTCTTGGGTTTAATGTAAAAGGCATAAAGACCTAAACAAATATGCTTGATGTAAAAACGTTGATTTTCTTTGAATAAATTTTACAAATATTCAAAAAAAAAAAAAAGAAGTGATAACCTGGTTCCGTGAGAGTCACGACATCGTGTCCTGTGTTGTATACAGCTTTGGGAGAAAGAGAGTTGCAGAATTGGTATTCCAAACGACTGGAAACTTGAGTGACGTCATTGACGTGGCCATCGTATTCGAACATCAGAGAATCCCCCACTTGGAATTCCTTACGCTTAGCCCATTCATAATAGGTCCCTTCATTCGCTCTCCATCCCTTCGAGTCTCCCACTTTGTATATTTTTGCTGAGCAGCAACTTCCCATTAGAACCATCACGAGCACGAAGCAGAACGTTCTTGTTGTTGTTGTCGCCATTAGTAATAGATACCAGAGATCGTTAATGAGTATGTTGTGAGTAAGAAGAAACAAGACCGTAGCTCTCTTTTTATAACACCTTTTACCGAACCTAATACTTGCCGTTTAAGGATTTTTCTTACCATTCATTAAGATGAATTTGATTATTTAATTTATAATCCTGTTTGTGATATGTATGTTTCTTTTTTCCTTTTTGAATGATCTCTTCAAATCCTTTTGTAATTAGGTTTGTGTTTGATTTTCATTAAGCTGAGTTTGTTATTCTAATAACTGTTTTGGAATATATGTCCTTTTTTCCCTTTTTCAACTTAAAATTTACCTAGACCAGAAGCAAGTTAAAAAAATTGCCTCTTTTACAAGATTCGAATTCAGATTGGCCTAAATGAGTTTGTAGCTTTCAGATTATACCACAAGACTAAAGAAAAATTTTGAGATTTTGTGACCGAAATTCTATCTATAATTATGTGGCGGGAAGCCATTGCTTCCTTGGTTTGGCCTAAGAGCAGATCTTGAAAAGGTTTTTTTTGTCAAATAACTTAGAAGCCTTTTCCTGCATTTTGATTATGTATAATCAGATCCAGTTCAATGTTATAAAAATATATGAAACAAAAGTTAAATAATACGGACCTTTTTAATCAAGAAACAAAAACACATTTTAGACTTTTTTCCTTAGAGAATACTACATGGTGGGACAGTTTTTGATTTATTAATAACATTTTATGTCACTTTTTTATACCAACACCCTTTTTTTTGTTTCGATACACATTTTCTAACTTTTGTTTCATTTTAATTTAATTCTAATAACTAAAACAGAACTATATTTTAACTAATAAGTCTTACTTTTCTTATTTTTCTTAAGTTTAGTTCTTTTTCCCAATCTGTATTTTAGCTACCGTCGTGCTCATCTCGTGAACCACTTGATCATGAGGATCAAGAGTACATTTTCGGTGGCTTACCTGAAGATTACAAACAGACGGTTGGTCAGCTAGAAGCTCGAGACACATCACCCTCTGTTGCGCATTTTGATGACTCAATATTAGTTGTAAGTGTGCATCAACAAATACAAAACTACAATAACATTAATCGTTTTTATAGTTAAATCATTAAAATGTTATTTAAATTTACCTGTTCATTATATTAACTAATAAATTTATTTTTACCAGTTTAACGTTTAACTAAAACAAACAAAAATCCTAAATTTATTTTTAGGAGTAGCTACGAAAAGGAAAAAGAGACCACAAATTTTTTTGGCAACAATAGCTAAACTTCGATATATGTTTTACCGGTTCGGAAAGTCAAACTATAGGATGGAATCAACATAAAACACAGCTGAAGGAAAGTTCTGAGCATCTCGTGTAAACTTGTCCGCCACTAGATTAGTTGCTCTTGGTATATGTCAAATTTTGAAGGAAGAAAAGAAAGTTTTACTATGTCGAAACTCTTCCAAGTGAGGACACCATCTTTTCTAATTGAGAACAATATGTCGCAAAAACTACGTCTGAATAATCAAAGGTCTTCACATACTCCATAGCTCATCTCAAATCAGGTGAGGATACTATCTTTTCCAATTGAGAACAGTCTGTCGCAAAAACTACGTCTGAATAATCAAAGGTTTTCATATCAAAGATTTACATTCTGCATGTAAAGCTGATAAACTTCTTCGTAGATTCATCCGCCCCATCATCTTCTCGTCGAAACCCACGGCTCTACAGAACCATCCCTGCCCCGAAGATTTATCATTTTTCTTCCACACACCATCTATAAAACAGATTCTCGAATGTCCTCATGATTGTTAGTCAAAGGCCTGTAGAACCATTAATTACCTTTTTGGGATTGTGAGCTGAGCCTCTTCCCATACCTCATCTTTCACTTCAGCAATTTTAAAAATTTCCTCAGAATTTCCATTTTTATTATTGAAAACTTTATTGTTTCTCTTTTCTAATTATACCACAATATTTATGGAAAATTACAAAAATCATACTCTTTTGGCAATTTTCAAAAAATGTCATCCATATTGATAAAATCCAAATTTACGAAGCTGGAAGATATTCAAATAAAACATAATTAATTAATTGACTCCTCTTCCGCACTACAAATACTATACTGCATCGAATATCACAATTGATGTATTGTGTTTTTAGATTTTTCGCAACCGGTATAATACCGGAAATAACTTGCTAAACAAAATAGACGAATTACACAAGATAAATGTGCGACTGGGCATGATTATCTATTAAATGATCCTGAGCCAACTACTCACATTGTTAATGCGATTGAGAATTTGATTACCTTGAAAAGTGGAGTAAAATTTATGTAGCATGCCCAAATAATTGATCAAAGAAACGGTAGAAACCATATTCTTACCGTCACATTCACTATATAAATCAGGAGACGACAAGAGTTATTTCATCGACCAAACCAAAATAGAGTCAAGGCGAGAGGACGAAATGGCCACGTCGGGAACATACGTGACCGAGGTTCCTTTAAAAGGGACGGCGGAGAAACACTACAAGAGGTGGAAGAGCGAGAACATATCTTCCCTGATACCATCGGCCACCACATTCAAAATGTCACCGTTCGTGACGGCTAATGGGACTCTCACGTGGGTATCAAGCTTTGGAACTACACATTGGTTATTCATTTACTTATACCTTCTCAATTTTCTCTCTATACTAACATTTTGTATACACAACATAGCTGAGGTTATATACAGGCTAAAGCAGCTAAATGTGTCACGGTTTTGGTAGTACTATATGTATAGTGCTCAAGTTATAATCCTGATTTTGAAAGTTTATTGCAGCATTGCATATGAATATGGCCCAAATTTAACTAATGAATACATGCATGCATGTAAAGATGGAAAAGCAAGAGGTATACAAGGAAAAGAGAGAGATAGACGATGAGAATAAAACAATGACGGCTATAGAACTTGAAGGTCACGTGAACTTCAAGGTTTGTGTAAGACAATCACGGCTACAGTTTGTGACCTCATCTTCCAGTTTACTCCTAATACTGATGATAGTTGCGTATGCAAAATCTGGGAGAAGCGCAACGATGAAGTCCCCGAACCAAGCAGCTACATGAAACTCCTCAAGACCATGGTTGCTGAAATGGAGGACCACGTCCTCAGAGCTTAATCAACATCTACATCACCATCACCATCAAGTCATCAGTATGACAATATCTCAGATTAATTATTAAGTTGCTTTCAATATAATAATGAATAAGTGGTCTTGTACGTGGAATTTCGTTTCTGTGAAATCGTTTGGTTTTTGTATATGGTTTAAGTATCGAGTTCTATATAGCGATGCTTAAGAATAATGTATAACGTCGGTCGTCTTTGACTTATTTACAAATTTCAACATACACACATATTTAGTGACTAGTTATGTGTATACAGTCAGTATTAAGGAAGAATACTTTTATTGAATCAATTCTCCACAACGATAGAAATAAATAGAAACACACTATTTGGAAAATAAACTAATTAAAGAACAAAAACGAGTGAGAAAACAAAAACACAGATAAGCTAAATTAAGCTCAAATAATAAAAAAAGGAACGAAATTCTTAGTGATGGGGGTGGGGTCTGAAGGAATCATGTAGCCACTTGATGAGACGGTCGAAAGGTGACAACTGCGTCTTCTTCGGAACACTTTTGGATAGTGGTCGCACCACAACTCGAAGCTTAAGCCCAGCCTCACAATGACCAATCTTTGAGGTAATAAAATAGTAGATTCCTGGTTTCGTTAGCCTTATGAGATCTTGTCCTCCGTTGTGGACGGCAACAGGAGAAGTAGTGTCGCAAGATTTGAACTCAAGATCACTGTTGATTTCTAGGACGTCATCGACTTGGTCGTTGTAGTAGAAAAGAAGATTGTCTCCCACATGAAACTGTTTCTTCTCACTCCACTTGGAATAGAAGTCACTCTCTTCGGGAACCCTCCATTCGTTGGAGTCACCGACCTTGTAATCTTTTCCGAAAGGAAGCATCTTTCTCGGTGGCGGCGGTGGAGGAATCGGATGGTCATGGACGACAAAAACGACTAGTTTCTGTCCGGCTAGGCATTGAGAATGATTTGAGCTGATGAAGAAGTGATAACCTGGTTCCGTGAGAGTCACGACATCGTGTCCTGTGTTGTATACAGCTTTGGGAGAAAGAGAGTTGCAGAATTGGTATTCCAAACGACTGGAAACTTGAGTGACGTCATTGACGTGGCCATCGTATTCGAACATCAGAGAATCCCCCACTTGGAATTCCTTACGCTTAGCCCATTCATAATAGGTCCCTTCCTTCGCTCTCCATCCCTTCGAGTCTCCCACTTTGTATATTTTTGCTGAGCAGCAACTTCCCATTAGAACCATCACGAGCACGAAGCAGAACGTTCTTGTTGTTGTTGTCGCCATTAGTAATAGATACCAGAGATCGTTGATGAGTATGTTGTGAGTAAGAAGAAACAAGACCGTAGCTCTCTTTTTATAACACCTTTTACCGAACCTAATACTTGCCGTTTAAGGATTTTTCTTACCATTCATTAAGATGAATTTGATTATTTAATTTATAATCCTGTTTGTGATATGTATGTTTCTTTTTTCCTTTTTGAATGATCTCTTCAAATCCTTTTGTAATTAGGTTTGTGTTTGATTTTCATTAAGCTGAGTTTGTTATTCTAATAACTGTTTTGGAATATATGTCCTTTTTTCCCTTTTTCAACTTAAAATTTACCTAGACCAGAAACAAGTTAAAAAAATTGCCTCTTTTACAAGATTCGAATTTAACCTCCTCTTAAATTTTAATGTAATGATAGATAACTGATTCTGATTGAGTGCGAGTTTGTGGAAAAAAATACCAATTAATCAATTTATACGTCGCCTCGCTTTGAAAATAAAGAGTGTTTTCATAAGTTAATTACTATTATCATCTACTAGTAATATAGTTGTTAATATATGTGTACTAATATTATATTTATCTATTTAGTCTTCACCTTTGTTATTAAACTATTTTCTTTTTATTAATATTTTCTTAGGAAAAGAAATACTCCTTTTCTTCCAAACATGCAAATGTTTTAATAATTTTTTTATTATTTTATTTTATTTGATATGAATTCTTTAATGATAATAGAAAATTTCTTAATACTTTATTTAGTAAAAAGATTTCTTTTTTGTATTATAAAAGTTTGTAGATTGTTTGTGATTTTTACTAACTATTTTAACATTATTTTATCATTTTATTTGGGATAAAATGTATTTTGAATTAATTATACCTACTAAGATGATTTTTGTTAATGTTTTTATTTTGAATTTCTATTTTACTATAATAGTTAGTATTTTAATAAAGTTTTCAAATGCTAATATTTATTTTATTATTTTAAGTTATATGTAATAGTATTTCCGTTTTATTTTATAGTAAATGTTTATAGATTTTGTGTGTTTGTTAATTTTACTATTTTAACATTAATTTACTATATTATAAAATATATTTTAATTTATTATACCTAAGAAGAAATATTTTTTTGTTAATATTACTACTTTTCTTTTGATTTTCCATTTTACTCTGATAATTAGTATTTTTAAGTAAGTTATCAAATGTGAAAATCCTTCATAACACCAAAATTTAATTGGGTTGTTTATTTATTTTTATTAGCGGTATAACTATTTTGATCATATTTTTCTTAGAATTAATTTAATGTTAATATCTCTTAAATAAAACCAAATGTTTCTTATTTTACTCATATTTTTCTTAGAGTTCTTGCTATATATAAAACTAACAATGATTATTTTAACCAGATATAAACTGAATAAAATTAAATAGCTAAAAAGAAATAAATCATTAGAAAAATATGAGCAAAATACGAGTAAAAAATACTAAGTATAATAAGTTATATCAGTATATAAATCTATACTTTATAAAAGTTGAGACTATAAGTAACTGAAATCATTCACATATTATTTGAAACAACCAATCAAAATATTAAAATTCTTAATATATTTCCAAAAAATATATTTTATAAACGAATTTAATATTACATATAAGTTAAACTAACAAAATGAATATACAATTGCATAACTTACTTAAAATTCTAACTATTAAAGTAAAATAGAAAATCAAAAGCAATTTACAAAACAAATAAAGTTAAAATACTTTTTATACAAAGTTAAAATGGTAAATTAATGTTAATTTTTTTTAAATTAACAAACACAAAAAATCTATAAACATTTATAGTTAAATAAAACGAAATTAGTATTACATATACCTTAAACTAATAAAAATAATAACAGAGAAACTAATTAACATAGAAATTAATAAAAAAATAATTATAGGAGATTTTCCAAAAAAAAAGACATATACAAATCTATACCCAATATTAAGTGAAATGAAAAACAATAACATAAGAATAATTAAATTACAAATCTTATTATGAACAAACATGAAAAAGTGTTTATAATTATAATCTTAAGAAGTCTTAAAATAGGTTTTGTCAAAAAAGGGTTTTAAAATAGTTTATATATAACATATGAAATAAATGGATAAAGATGGTTTTTTATGAGTTATATAAAGATATTTAAAGAACACTGATTATAAGATATATAGATCAAAACTAAAAGTCTAAAACAGGTATCAAATAAGTTAATTGGAATTCTAACAAAATGTAAGAAATATTGTTATAGCATGAACAATACCATAAAAATGATATGGACAATAGAGAATATTCATTTATTAAGATAATAATAGATTATCTAAATATGGTGATAAACAAAATTTATCTTACCATAAATTTATATTTACTTTCTATGTATTGTAAGGGTTATACATTAACAAAATATTTACTTCTATAAAATATAGTTATTTAGATCAGGAATGCTGGGAAAACAAAATAGAATAAATCTAATACTAGATATTCTTTATATTATTATTTATATAAGTTAAATATTAATTAACATTAGTTTCCAGTTAAGAAAATTATTTAACATTAGTTAAAAGTTTTTTTATATTTATTTTCATTATAAAACTATTTAACAAAGGATATTTAATATTAATTAAAACTCGTAATATTATTAATGATGATTAATTTTAAAAAGCCTACCCAAGAAACAATGAACAAAATGAGTATGATCAACTAAAACAACATAACTATGTCAAAAATATTATTTAAACAGATTTTGAACTAAATATAAACTGAATAAAACTAAATAACTAAAAAGAAGTAAATAATTAGAAAAATATGAGCAAATACGAGTTAAAATACTAACTCAAAATACCAATGCATCAGAACAATTTAGGAAAACTGCTAAAAATAAGAATTAGTTATAATTTAACTGATGGTTTTAAATCATATATGGACAATGGGCTATACCTGAACCAAATAAAAATGCGATTAGTATACTCAAAAATAAATTATCTAAGTAAAATTATTAAGAGTTTCTATTATTGATCGGATCAATCTAAATTTTTATACTTAAAATCAATGGTCTTACACTAATACGTCAACATATTATTATCTATGGTAATATTTATTTATTTTTATACATATAAATTAAATGACTCAAAATTTATAAATTAATAAGATTATATTATTAACCAATTATTTTAATATTGAGTTTGTTTTGTAGAATTTATATATGTCAGTGAGCTTTCAACATATTATTGTTATTCTCATATTTTTATGTAACTCTGAAACAATCATACTTTAAAACTATTCAATTTGATAAAGAAAACTTTAAACTAATCCTATAAATTATTCAAATTTAATAATTATACTAACCATCGATGTATTAAATTCTAATTTTTATTCATGGAGTGTAAATTTTGGAAAAAAATCTTCTCTCTAATAATAAGTAAACTATCATTAGGCAACTTGAAGTTGAAACCAAATATTTACTGTAGTTATGGAATGAAAATAATCTCATCGATATTAAAAGCATTGAAAACAGTCACGGCTCATAAATTATCAACAGAAATAACAATGGCCTGTAAACATCATATATTATCAACAATTTAGATGTTATAAACTTTGAGAAAATTTATAGAACATTACCTCTTTGTTCTCTTAGATTATATTTATATTGTGCTTATTATTTGTTAATTTATTTTATGTTATTTAATATTTTTATCATAGTTTTCTTGTTTCTTTGTATTTAGAGTATACTTTAATAAGTTTCACTTTTTATATTTTATAGGTTATTTATTATTTGATTATAAATATATTATTGTGATAATTTGTTTATGATTTTGATTATAAATTTGACGTTATCATGTATAAATGCGAATTTATTTATATTAGTTAGGAATCTGATTATTTATATTAAAAATATATAAATATTTAGCAAAATATATAATTTATATATCATATATTTTAATGATTTTTAACTTATTTATTACCGATGAGATTAAATATAATATAAATTTAAATGCTTAATAAAATATTTTATCCCACAAATAGTTAATTATAACTTAGTAGAATGTCTTTATTTTGCGATGATGTCTTTTGGAGGTCTTATAATTCACAATCTGACCAATAACATATATAATACAAAATATTAGAAAAAAAAATTGATGATCAAGTAGTACATAAATTAATAGGATACACCAATTTTTTAAAGAAAAAATACTAAGATCTAAAAATTCATCGACTAAAGGTTCTTTCTCATACTGGTATCTAAATGTTTATTTTCAACTGTTAAGAAATTATTTTCAACTCTTAGGAGAAATCATCACAAAAAATTATTTTGATGGTTTTAACCGGTAGTTATCATTATATATTATGTGGTATAGTCAATGATAGTAAACTTATTCATAACAAAAGAATCCCTTTGAAATAATTTAGATTGAAAAGTATAAAAAATATTTATAAAAAAGGATATAAACCCTGAAAAAATAAATTTACAAATAATTGATTAACATCCAATTGTTTAATTTTATTTAATATTTTTATTTTAGTTTTTATGTCTTTTAATATATCTAGTGACTTCCACTGGATGCACATCGTCTTTCCACTGGATGCACATTGTCATTTGGTTATGTAATGAAATGGAAGCTATTGATTCTCACATTGCAACCCAAAGGCTTTGTTGTTAGAGTTGGAGAGGTGGAGGAAGAAAAAGAAGAAATAGATTAGGGTTTAAGCCTTTCTATATGTCTCCGGACTTGGCTCAGACTCTCTAAAGTTTTTCTTCTCTTCTTTTTTCTCCCTACTCGAGCTTCTGCTAAGGAGAAAGTTGTAACTCCAGCTGTTAATTAGAGGATCGTGTTTGTTTTGGAAATGTATTTGGAATCAAGGACTTGAGGCTTCTGGGGTTGCTTAATGTTTGCTTCAAGTAAAGATGGCAAAAAAGTCATCAGAGCTCTTGTGTACAAACTAGGAAACTGATGCTTACACAGACTCAATACCAATCTTCTTGCATTAGACCGTTGAAACAGCAGGAACAATGAGACTATAATCATAATTTTGTCAAACAATCCAATGTGGAAGTCATGAATAAATATAAAAGATTCTGGCTTCACATTCATATACGCAGAAATCATATTTGCTTCCCAAAATTCATCAGCACACACGCAAATAGAGAGACTCGAAGAAGCTACAAAAAGCCAAAAAGGTAAAAAATTACAACAAATCATTGACGACTCCATTAAAATTAGTGAATTTCACTATTTGGAAGCATGTAACACATGATTTTGTGGGATTCATTGTCGTCCCCTGATCAAAGATCCCTAATAAATAAACCTCAACTAAACTACCTCAAATCATTAGCATATATATTAGAGAGCACACCTTTTTCTTCTAGAAAGGAAAAAAACCTAATTCAATACAAATTAGGTGCTTTGAGATATTGTACAAACCTGAGGAGACCCTACCCTTGTGGCTAATTGGGTTCGTTTAAACATGTATGTTGACTTCACCTGCAATTAGATTACAGATTTCTAGCAAACAGAAGATCACAGACTCTCTCTTCTACATCAACATTTTCCCGGAAACGGCCATTAGCAACAAGACTCTTCTTCTCCTTCTTCAGTGACGCTGCTTCTCTCTGGAAGTCACTGGTTTTCTCAAGACCAGACAACAGAACATTGTATGTCCCCAGCGAAGGCACGATCTCACGTTCTCTCATCTCTTCAAATATCTTCATTGCTTTCTCTGGACTCCCTGCTGAGATATAAACATCCATCAGTGCAGTGTAAGCAGCTACGCCCTTTTGATCACCTGGAAGCAAGTCAAAAACTTCTGCGGCTAAGCGAGGTCTCCTGCCAAACCCAAGCCTGTGGATCAACGTTGCTCCTTGGTACACACCAAGTGAGTGATGGGCTTTCACCATCTCCTTGACTGCTTCGATAACTTTAGCAAGCTCGTTTTCTCTCAGAAAGCAACCAACCAACGCAAGATACGCTGACTTCTCCAGATGAATCCCCATTTCCGAGCTGTAATCAAGAGCCAACGAAGCTCCCTCCGTTCTACAACGGCCACAGTTTGTTTCAACGATTGCTGAAACAACGAAAGAATCCAACTTTATGCTTTTATCTTTCATCTGGTTAAGTAGATGATCAACTGCAACAAGACTCTGCTTCATCAAGAGAACGGAGCTGATAATTCTACTATCATCTGAACTTCCCATATCATCAACTTCGGCTTCAACGGTCTCGTTGGAGCACACAGATTCAGTAGTAATATGCGAATTGACTTCCCTTAACAGATTTTCACTTTTTCCTGAGGCTCTCAGAGTCTCTAAAGCCTCGAGAAATACAGGGTAACGAAGGACCACCCCGTTTTCTTTCATGTATACAAGAATCCGAGCCATGAAAGACATTTCGCCGAGCTTACAAGCTTTCCCAATCAGAATATTACAAGCTGCTTTATCTGGCTGCACACCAATCTCTTGCATTTTACAGAAAATGTCTAAAGCTTCCTCACATTTTCCTGCAAAAATCACATTTTAAAAAAACTAAGATATCATCTTCATAGCTACATAATCCAGAAAAAAAGATGCACATACTAACACAACATTCATATAAATTAAATAGATAACGGTAAACTATATACTAACACTAATTAAAAAAATTCACTTAGGAATATTAACAAACAGTTGGTGTGCTTATAGAGCAAAACTCACCAGAGCCGACAAGAAACTCCATCAACACCGTATAAGTGTGACAATTCGGAGAAACCCTCGACCGTAACATCTCCTTATACACCTCCGTCGCTTCATCAACCCTCCCGACATCGAAAAGCATCTTCATGTAAGCCGTGTAAGACACGACGGTAGGCTCGCACCCACCATCCCTCATCTCCTTCCACAGCCTCATCGCTTCGTCCACGTCACCCGAGCTCGAAACCCAGTGAATCAGCGAAGTATACGTCACCGTATCGATCGCCACGCCCTTCTCCTTCATAAGGTGGAAAACAGAGTACATTGACTGGATCCGACCCGCTTCGCCGAAGATGTCGAGCATGGTGGTGTAGGTGAAGTGGTCGTGTTTGAAGCCTCTGATGTCGGAAGCCCAGTTGAAAAAGAGCCAGGCTTTCTGCATCGGAGGGTGGGATTTCAAGACGCGGTTGATTATGTGAGAGTCCCATTTGATCGGGAGGTGCGGGAGCTGGGACAGAGCGGATTCCCAGGTTGAGTACTTGAGGATGTTGTAGATGTTGGATACTGTGTCTCTTGTGTAAACCTTGGCTTCTGGGGTTCGTGTTTTGACGAGTTTTGGTTTTTGGAAGAATCTTCTGGGTTTTGGTCGGGGAAGAGAGTGGAGTAGCTTGACGGAGCTTTGGAGATGGACTGGGGATCTGCGGAAAAGGGTGGAGAAGCGCATGTATTTGCGGACACGTTCATCCAAATTAAATTGAACAAAGCTCCCTATCCACTCTTGCTTGCTTCGTCTAAATCTACAACTCGACAGTCCTCCTTTGGTTCTGGTTCTATTTAGCTCTAATAAACCCTTTTGAGACTTTAGCTCTCTGACTATTTAGTTTCTGTCCTATGAATTCTTGGGTGGGCTTTATTCTTGGATGGGCTTTATTTTCTCTCCCGATTAACATCCACATAGCGGTTACTGATGCTACTGTTGTTAGATAATAATAGGGAAAATCACTTGAGATTGTCACTTACTAAGTTACTATCTTTAAAATGACATTTGTATCATAAAAACTTCCAAAATAAAAAATTTGCCATGTTTAACAGATAAAAAATTATATGTCAGCTTTTTTTCAAATATAAATATTTACTTAATAAAATAAAGAAAAAAATAAGTAAATAAAAATTGAAAATTTAATAAAATTCATAAAAATCAAAACAAAAATCAGAAAATTATAGAAAATCGAAAAATTTAATAAAAATTTCAGAAAATAAAAAAACAAAAAATAACAAAATTCAAAAATAAATGAGATCATTTAATGTCAACAGGTTAAGTAGAAAAATTCAAAAGGAAAACGTGTAAAGTTTTCTGAGGAAAGAAACGTAAGAATTCTAGAAAATATAATTTTTATTATCTTTTGATATATGATGTATTTAAAATTAAGTTATTAACTATGAGTTTTTGTTATTTGTAGTCTAAGATTGCCCTTCCAGTTGGGATTGGAGAAACTATAAGGGAATAATTAGTAATGTCATCCACCAACATCATCACTGTAAGTTCTTAGGATTATATTAATAATTAATAAAGGTTGTTAAGTTAGTATATGCTTGGTAGGATATAAATTCGAGTCGATTATATTGTGGACACAATGTGTCTTTTTCTTTGACACATAGCACATGTGAAGCACTTTTACTTAGACAGTATATGTGTGCTATTGACATCGATGTCCCTTAAAGAGAGACTCGGTTAATTTATGAAGCAAAAAGGAGCGCCGGTTATAGGAAATGTGATTTTTTTTACTTTAGTTTTATTTTCTAATTTGTTTACTATTGTTATTGTTTCATATTGTAATTTATAAATATAAATATCTAATGAGCAGGAAGATTTATAACTTTTTTTCTTCTACATTTTGAGATCCATATTATATATGTTTTGATATTTTAGAAATTACAACCTTTCAAAATTGAATTGTGTGATGGTACATGATGAATTATATAATATAAATAAATTGTGGACATAAAAATTGTGGACAAAGATATTAAGAAAAAAAATATTTGTGGATGAATGAGTAGTATATAAGAAAATTATTATGGATGACACTTTTTTGTGGACGGGTTTTTGAAAGAACATACTCATTTTCATCTAAAAAACAATATTTCATTTTATTTTCGTGGACGAGAGGGGTGATGTGGGTGGTGTGTGGATGGTTGATGTGGGGATGATAAATGTGGATGTGGTCAATTGACCGTAGAAGGCTCACCTGCATCCACTTCACAAACAAAACATCACAAGAAGTCATCCCACTAGTCCTCAGAGATCATATCCCCACAATGATCTAGATTTTTATTTTCTAAAGTCTTGAGAAATTAAAATGTTTTTTCAATAGAGAGTTATGGTTATTGTAAAACAGAGAGATCCTAACATTATAGTACATTTGAGATATGTGTGGATCTGAGAAAAAATAGCGTTTTAGATAAAAGTGAGAAAAAAAGATAAGAGTGGAAAGAACATGTGTTCAAATTTTGTCACAAATCAATAGTTTCTATTTATTTTTAGATAGAGAGTATGAATGTCTTTCACACACAATAAATTATCTTGCAAGTGTAATGTGATCATATGTGTAATTGAAAAGTGATAATGTGCCTCCTAGTATAATTTTTTCTCTAAATTCAATGACAATCTTATTATATAGAGAATAGAAAACTCTTATTATATAAGGAATCTAGTATATTAGGTAATTATGTAGATATATTCACTTTATAGAGTCAAGGATTCTAAACCTACAAGTCTCTTTCTCTCCACCATTCACTATATCCAATCTCTGTTTTTTCTAGCTTTCTCATTCTTTTTTTCTTCTCTTTTTTTTTCATCTCAACCAAATGTAATCTATTTGCAGTGATTTGTTGGGCAATTGCTTTCATTCGATCAGTTGAATCACTCTACAACATCGGCTAGAGAGTTGATGAACAAAGGTCGTTCTCCATTCAACACCTTGTAAACAACGTTAAAGTTGGGAAGCTGGGAATGGAACATCGAAGAACCCCGGAGATTTTGTTCAGCGAAATATTTTGTTAGATGAAGCAGAATGCCCATATAGACGGGCCAAAGGGACATGTGGCCATGGAAATGGAAGAGTCAAGACAGAGGTATGTGTGTGTGTTAGAAAGAAATAACGGAAGATGTGTGATTAAAAAATCCAATGTCGTTGTGCAAGCTTTGGGCAATGTTACGACTGAGACAGCACACAAAGATAGGATAGAATGTTATATTCATTAGCAGGTTAGTTCTCAAGAACACTCTCAAAGTTGTATGTCTTTTGATACAAGTTTTTGTTGGGATTGTTAAAGCCTATTTCCAACTCTTTATTCTCTGATTAGTATGATATTGTCCATTTTGGGCTTTAATGACAAGTCCGCATGGATTTATTTATGGTTTTCATCCCAAAAAGTCTCGTACTATTAGAGTTTGACATCTCTTTATATATTAGACACTCTTTGTCTAATTCTCCAATGTGGGACTTAGTTTGTTATCTCACATTCTCCCCCTCAAACTAAAGATCACATTCATCTCATGTCCCACAACTGACATCCAGGATCTTTTGACCTGATCTTTGCCTCACACACACATCTCATTCCTAACTCATAGGATATACCATTCATCTCTCGAAGGGTATTTAGATCTTCTTGCAGATTTCTCGTCAACCGCTCTGATACCAATTTTTGGGATTGTTAAAGTCTATGTCCAACTCTTTATTCTCTGATTAGTACAATATTGTCCACTTTGGTCTTTAATGACAAATATGCATGGATTTACTTTTGGTTTTCATCCTAAAAGACCTCGTATTATTAGAGTTGGACATCTCTCTATATATTAGACACTCTTTGTCTAATTCTCCAATATGAGACTTAATTTATTATCTCACAGTTTTGGTTTTTTCATGGGATGAAACTGAGAGAAGTGATGATGCAGTGGAGCCCATATGCATTCGGTTAAAGCATTGGACATATCTCTGAAAATCAATACAGAGTTGGCTCTTGAGGTTGGAAGATATTGGCCATTCTTTAAATATTTCTACCATAGTTGCCAAATTTCTTATTGAAATTAAAATATATTTTCAATTTTAGTGATGGATTTAACTCACACCTAAAAGCTACCTCAAGTGTGGAGGATTACCCATACATATATATATATATGCCAAGGACCACACATTAACGATGTGGAACTCTAGTAGCCCCTTTCGAGACGTGGATGGAAACAGTCCAACGGAAACAGCCCAAACCCAACATCTCAGACATACCAAAGCTATATGGGCCATTTATATAGGCTACATAGGTAGACAATTAGCTTTTGAGTGTGAGTTAGGTTCATCACTAATATGGTATCAGAGCCCATGGTGAAAGTCCGTCAGATGATTTCTCATATAAATAGTTGCCTACCTATATAGTTCTATACAAATGACCTGTCTTATTGTGGTATGTCCGAGATGTTAGGCTTGGACTATCTCCGTTTGACCGTTTCCCACCCATATCTCGAGAGAGGCTATTAGAGTCCCACATCGATAATGATGTGTGGTCCTTGGACATATATATGTGTATGGGCAATCCTCCACTTTTGAGCTAGCTTTTGAGTGTGAGTTAGTCTCATCACTAATACATGTCATTCTTTAAATATTTCTACCATAGTTGCCAAATCTATCTTTATTAAAGCTGAAGTACATTTTAGAGTTGTTTGGAAACAAAGATAGTAGTAAAAAAATATAATGTTGTTTGGAAACATATATAACACTATACTAAAGAAAAATAATAATGGACTTAATTTGAATCATAGATCATTATGGCCCAAAATACAATTAATATTTATTCTTAGGTTTTGTATGTGTTATTAGAATTATATATAATTTCATTTTAAGGATTTTTGAATAAATAAAGAACAAAATATAATCTATATAATTTATATTCGGTATTGTCACTTTCTGTTTTCATATATTTTAATTATCTTTCCCAAATTTTTTTGATATATAATTAAACAAATACATTATAATTATAAGTTATTCACCTCATGAGTTATTCTGTGTATTTAAGAATGATACATTTTTATTAAGTTAAAAATATTAAATTACATTAAGTATATATATTTGTAAAATTCTTACTAAAGTATTTACGGTTTGCATTATTTTACGGATGCTCCTATTACACGACATAAAATACGTAATTTAAACAATAAAAATAGTAAAACTGAAACCGTAATATTTTTAATTTCTAAAATTTGTATCTACTAGGTATATATTTTAAATTTCTAAAATTTGTATATACTAGGTATATATTGTAAAACATGCACCCACACAGTTATGCGGGTCAATATCTAGTTTCTTATTGAAATTAAACTATATTTTCAATTTTAGTATCAATTTTATTATATTTAATGACTTTTATATTCTATAATTGGTTTTATAGTTATTACTCATCTGTGTTTATGCAAATAAATATTGATGTTTTTATTGAAAAAATCTTGATTGTATGTTCAAGCATATATATGCGAAAGGGCCATTTTTGACCCCATCGTGCTACTGCTTATTTAGACCCAAATAAAATAGAAGTGCCAAATCATACCTGAACTAAGATTTGTTTTAAATTTCCGACCCAAACTTTACTCCGTAACACAAAATCATACCTTGACAAACACTAACGTTAGTCAACCGTTATGTTAGATAAAACGAGGTCGTTTTACTACAGAAAATATTTTAAAAATTGCACTTGTGGTGAATCAAATCCGGATCTGATGAATAATACACTCTTACTAACCATTGTGCTAGAATGATTCAATTGATCTCTTATTAGATTTTAAAGATCTATATTTTGATTTGTATATATGAAGAGAAAAATTATTTTTGTTTACAAATTTTATTTAGTACAAATTATAATTGTATCAATAAGTTATATATTTCAACTTTTTAAACTCTTACAGTACTAAATAAAACAAAATTTGATATTTCATAAATTATTCAATCTAATTTCAAATGAAAAATTTCAAATACTTATCTAATTTTAAATATCTAAATTAAAAAAATACATATAATAGTGATTATAATTTTTTTATTAAAAATCAAAACTTAACTTTTAAAATAAAAAATGCACACAAATCTAAATAAAATTATATACAACTTAAAAAATTATGTTTATTTTATATAAACATTTATATAATAAATAATAGGTTTATATAATTAAAATTATATAGATTTATATAAAATTATATAATAAACGTAACTTTTTATTTTAAATTTATAAAAAGTTATAAATATTACATAGTTTATATAACTAAACTACACATTTTTATATAATTAAAATCACTGTATAGTTATATAATAAAAAGTACCTTTTTATTTTAAAGTTATAAACGATTATAAAATATATAGTTTATATAAATATCACTAATATATATAATTTGTACTAAATAAAATTTGTAAACAAAAGTAATTTTTCCCTTAGAATATACAAATCAAAATATAGATGTTTTAAATCTAAAAAGAAAGCAATTGAATCATTGTAGCACGGTGGTTATTTAGAGTGTACTTGACGTAAGTCACGTAACCAGGTTACTTGTGCTGTCTTTTGTTTTATGCACCAATAGAAATAAAGAACAAATTTTAATTTTAATTTTACAATTTATTAAAGATATGTGTGAAGAAAAAGTCTATTGCGGTGACTTTCAAATACAATTGTAAAGAAGAAAGATTTAGTAACATTTTTAATAAACATGCCTGGGCCTTCGGGGAACATTCCCTAAAACTGCAAACTATAACGTCAGGATGGACGTCTTAAGATTCCGATCCAACCAAACTTCGCATTAGATTACACTAACCGAAATTAGTTCCCGGCCCTGATTAAACAAGTAAATGAGAGCCTCCTCTTGGGAGAAAGTCAGATGCCAATCAGAAGGGAGCATGTGACGTCTGGTCCAAACATCCTCGGATCTTGTATCCAGTGTGTACATTTTATTTCTAAACAAAAGTATTTTTTTGAACGAAATATCCTGTTTTGAACAAAAGGATTTAAAAAAAGAAATATCTCAAGCCGTCACAAGATTCAACCTTGTCATCAAATTCTGCTCCTATCAGTGCTGAAATCCCTACTGTGGATATTGATGTTATCTTGCATCAATGTAATAACTCTACCTCATCGTCAGAAACAATCCATCAAAAGGATCAAAAGACCACAGAAAATATCTCACCCACTGCCTTAGAATCTGCTGCCCCCTGTGGTTTAGATTCTTATTTAGTAACCGCACTGACTTGGAATTGTGGATGAAACTGAGACAGAGCTTTCTAGCTCGTTCAGTTTGACAAGAGATGGGAGAAAAACAAAACCTCCTATCAAATACAAAGACAGAGAATAGAATAGGTTCGAAGGAGAAGAAAACGTGACCGTTGGTTCTTATCACTAGTTATTGTTTTTCATTACATTGTTATGTTTCTAGTCTTTACATTTGTTGTTTTATAGGTATGAGATTCGATCTTTCATGAAATTTGTTTCATGCAAATTTTCTGAAATTATAAGACTTTTAGTCTTATTTTGTAATAGTCATGTTTTTAAATTGGAAGTCTTTTAGTCAAAAAAAATTGGTTCTTAGTGCGATTATACAAATAAAACCATGGGATATCAATAATTTAATTATTACACTCCCATGGTTTTTTTTTTTGAACATATATTATACTCCCATGGTTTTTTTTAACCATGGGAGTGTAATAATTAAATTATTGATATCCCAAATAATGGTCACCGACTTGTGCGCTTTTTCAGGTGTCATTACATAAACAAACGGGAGGTCAATTCTGTTATAATGAATGGATATAATATAATACTATCCTACATAGTTTTTAAATGTTTTGGAAAAGAGCAACTAATCAATGTATGCATTGGCACATCATGTGCATATCATTAATGGAGGCTTCTTAGCTCAATTTCACTTCACTTTCCAAATGCCCTGGCCGTGTTTCCTAAACCAGCAAGCTCTAATGTTTTACGTACCGTAGAGGAGGTTTCGCAGTGCATACCTTTGTCAAATCACTTGCAATAGAAAAGTCGTCTTTTTCAAGAAAAAAGACTTCGTAATAGAAGGTTAAGAAACGACAGGTGGAAATGAAAATGACGTGGAATAGAAGAAAATGTGGCCCATTGATGAAATCGAAACTACCAGGAGGCAACGCGGTAATCAATAATCATATTATATCCCCACTTTTTTTTTTTATTATATCCAAATATTTCGGTTATAAATATATTTCCACTTGTCCATCATCTTTTTCAAGCAACCAACAACAAAGATCTCTTTCAAACATTATACATTCACGTTAAACAATCTTACAAAACCAGTCTCATAACAATGGAAGCTACACTAATCTCTTCACCAGCTACGACTTCACCAGCTACGACTTCACCAGTCCGGTTCCACCCATTAGTGTTTTCTCCGAATAAAATGACGACGTGGAGGACACACAAGAAGAAGATAATGAACGTTTCTGCTGCTGCGTCTTCAGGGAATGACCATTACTACAGAGGAGAGAGATTAGTGGACGAGAACATGATAGTCCTGAGGAAACGCATCCACGAGATGAAGATGGTTGAGCGAAACTACGAGCCGCCTTCTCACTGGATGGATTGGGAGAAGCGTTCCTACAGTAGCTACGACTCTGTGATCTGCTATTCCGTTGGTCTTCTCCAGAGCTTTCTCATGAACTCTCGCCCCACCGTCGCAATCGCAACGCTGCTTCTCCTTCTTGTCAGCGTTCCCGTTTCTTCCTCTGTTCTTGCGTTAGGCCTTCTTGACCTCCTCCACTAGGCTCTCCCCGCCGAAACGTCGGGCCATGTGGGCTAATTTGCTCGGCCCGTTTCATTGTTTCCTTTCACTTGCCCACAATTGTTTTCTTTGTATATACACATAGAGATTCTTTTATTATTTTTATCTGATATTTATTTTAGCTTAAAATATGTTCAAAATTCCGTTATTAATTTATTCCTTTATGGGATGTATTTATATGTCCATGTGACAAAAGATAGTAGATTCCGATGACATGATTTTTTAATAACTTAAGAGGAGTTTAATTTTCGTTCTCATGTTTCTTATCTCTATCATTTTTGTTGATAGTTTTGTTTTGAGGTTGTTTTCCTTTAAGAAGCGACAGTGAACTACTAGTAGAACGGCGTCTTTTTTTTTGTTTCTTTCATCATATTTCGTGTTTATCCCAAAGTAATTTCGTTACAAATTACAATGTTTTTTTCTACAAAATAAATATGAAAAATCAATGTCTAGTAAAAAAGAAATCTTTATTAGGAAAACAGAGGAGGTACAAGAGAGAAGTACCAAATTTAGATTTTGGATAAAGTTTGTGTAATTTATGTAAATAAAAACAAAATACGGGAAAATACGTAAATCAAATACGTAAGATTCGGGTTTGTCTATTCTCGGAAGTGAAGCGTGCGTCTTGATTCGTTTGTTCTAACCCTATCTTCAGTAGTCTTCACTTTCATGCTCCGCCACCACACAAACATATTCTTTCTTTCTTCTTCTTCTTACAGTATTATTTTTCTTCGTAATTTCGTATTTCGTACTCTCTATTTATACAAACATTTCATTCGACCTTTCTCTATTCATTGCCTCCTCCCAATACTTTCTCCAAAATATTGTCTTTTTTCTTCTCATTCCACAAAAAAATCCTTCTTCTGGGTTCCTAAATTTGATTCACATTCATCTCGTCGTCTTTTTTTCTTACCCTCATTGATTTGATTTATCTATTGAATTTGTAGTAGAGGAAGTTTCCAATGGCTCTTGCCTATGATCCTCTCTTCATTACATCCGACAAATCCCCCATTGATATCACCTCTCGCACCCAAAGCGAGAATCACACCACTAGACCAAACGCCATGTTTAATCGATTTGTTGTTTATTGTGCTGTGCTATTTATTTAGTCACCTAGACTCCTAGCTATCGTTATTGTGGATAAGTTTAGTTCAAAAATTGTTAATTGGGCTATAAAAGTGAGAGATTAAAAAGCCAATTAAATCGACTAGGGTAAGAGTCATTCTACCTGCTGATCGCCGCATATAAGCCAACTACTCCTCCGTCCCCAACCGTCTCTCTCTCTCTCGGCGGTTCTTGGAGAAGCGAAGGTATGTTTCTCTCACTGTCTTAAAACTTAATTTCTCGCTTATCTTCGTTTTATATTCAGGCCAGTTGATTAGTATACGTATTCATTTGGTTTGCAATCAAATAATATGTAGTGAAGAACAAACAGTGAGCTGATCGGCTATATAGATAATAAACTTAATCTGAGTTTACGTGTTGATAATGATATACTCAGGAACAGAGAAAAAGACATTAGAAATGTCGGAGAAGAAGGGAAGGAAAGAGGAGGTGGTGACTAGAGAGTACACCATTAACCTTCACCGACGCCTTCATAGCGGTTAGTTTTCCGACATAAAATTAACCTTCTATGCATCTGTTTGTTTTTGTTTGTTCAAATATTGTAAGCTGTTTGATGGTTTCATCAGTTCATTAGCAGTTTGATGGAATCTACTTATTAAGCTATTAAGTTTAATTCAAGTTGTGCACTCAATTTTAAAAGGGAATTTGCTTTGAATGAGTTGTAACTTTGTGGTTTTGCTGTGTGATAAACCAGTACCTTCAAGAAGAAGGCTCCAAAGGCAATCAAGAAGATAAGGAAGTTTGCAGAGAAGGCAATGGGGACAAAGGATGTGAGAGTAGATGTGAAGCTGAACAAGCAGATTTGGAGCAGAGGTATCAGAGGTCCTCCTAGAAGGATCAGAGTCCGAGTTGCTCGTAAGAGAAACGATGACGAAGATGCAAAGGAAGAGTTCTTCTCCCTTGTCACTGTCGCTGAAATCCCCGCCGAAGGTCTCTCCGGTCTTGGTACTAAAGTCATCGATGAAGAGGATTGAACAATCATTTTGTAACCACTTTTTATCAGATTATTTCAAGTTTTGTTTACCTTTTCAACTTTGCACTGACGCAGTTATTGTGAGAACATTTATCTTCTTGAGGTCCTCATTCCATGTTCATGAAATAGACCATGTCATGAACAAAGTCTAATTCTTGGGTGATATCATAAATATGATAACTCAGTCAGATTCGATTTATGATTTGATAATGCACCATTGTCGTGAGATACTTTATTACACATGGATCAATCAAGAGCTGACCTGCATGAATTGGAAACTGCTTCATGTCGCCTTTGAGACCTGGAATCTTTAGTTTGTGTGTCAATCACGAGAGATGTTCAAGGGGAACCTTAGTGTTTCCATTCTGTTTTTTTTTTACGTCTGGATCGATTATTATCGATTAATTATGCTATTACAATGATGGAAATATTACAAAGACGATTCTACAGCCGACAATTCTACCATCCTGTGGGATTACACGCCTGACTGCACCACTCTGAGCCGTCCTATAAGATCCATGTTTGATGGTACGCCCTGCACCAAGCTGAAGATCTCATGTAACCTGCTTCTCCATAATCTGCATAATTTGGTATTTTCTGGGGTTTGAATCCCAGACCTCCGGGTGTAGAAGCAATTGAACCCTTAGTCAAACCACTGGACCAAGTGGGCTTCCACTTTCGATTCTGTTTAGTACTACTATTGTATATAGGCAGAGCCGGTCCTAGGAATTTAAAGACCGGAAGCAAATAAAAGAAAATTGGCCGTTTTTACAAGGAAAAAAAATTAAAATAGAAAAAAGGTTAAAATGCAGATTGAGAGATTCGAACCCTGGTTGTTCATATATCAAGGAATACTGATTACCAATAGGCTAATGTAAATCAGTAAACATTTGTGGCCGACAAAAATTTATAAAACAAAAGACTGGAAGCAGCTGCTTCCTTTGCTTCAACCAAGGGCCGGCACTGTATATAAGAAAAAAAAGAATGTTTTCTTTAGAAGAAGATAAGAGTCAAAACTTGCACTCTTGCTATCACAGATTTACTCAGAAGTGAAGTGTATTGGGATTTGACTTTTTGCTCTACCTTGCTTTATATGCATATACATAGACTTCCTTAGTTCACTTGTTCGGATGATTCCTCCAGTAGATGGTCCACGTATAGACAAGTTCCCGCTCCGCTTCAAATTCAAAGTACAGTAAGTTGATACAAACATTAGAAGGCTCACGTACACACATATACAGTAAGTTGATACAAACATTAGAAGGATAATGGTACTAAAAAGTTGCATAATAATAATAATAATCTATAAACCGGCGGGGCATCTGTTGAGCTATATATAAACTGAGACTAATTGCACTTGCGCTCTGACTTCTCTTCAATCTAAATTGTAGTTTAATTATGGATATATGTGGTAATGCTTCGCTTGGTACTGTGCAGGTGAGATCGTTGGAAGAGGCTTCACTTTCACCGGCTACTTACCCTTGAAGTAACTCTCCCATGAACAAACATGCCTTTGTAGATTTCTCTTTTATAAAAAGGAAGAAAATCTCATTGCATCTAGTCATCCTTTAATAGGAGACCTATCAATGATCCATTTGAGATAACAGAAACAAGATACATCGTGCAACAAAGTTTGGCAATTATTAAACTCTGTTTGATAAGATATCTCATTCATGATGTTGATACACTGAATAAAATGCCTTTTGGCACGCCTTTTTGTAGATTCTTCTATTTATAGAAGGAAGCAAATCTGATTGTGACAAATGTTCGGTGAAACATGCATTGTAGTTAAAGATCTGAAACTAAGACTTGAGCACTCTGGTACTGTGCCTTCCTCACTGAACTATCTTATTTATCTTTCACTGTTTTACTGCAAGTTAAGCATGTGCTACCTTCAGTCACGAGTTGCATCCCGGTTACAGGTCACATGTGGACCATAAGCATCTTTTCCCTAGTTCTACAATTTTGGCATTTTGGCATTTTGGCAACTTTTCCCTAGTTCTACCTCTTAATTTTCTCTCTCGTACGTGTCATTATTGCCGTATTTGCTAAGAGTCCTTGTACTTGAAGGTGACATTTCTAAACCTTAGCTCACCTTTTAGTCCTTGTTTTCAATTCTCTTAAATTCTACGGCAGGGGATATTATCACATAACCCTCTTCTCTCTCTCTCTCTCTCTCTCTCTCTCTCTCTCTCTCTCTCTCTCTCTCTCTCTCTCTCTCTCTCTCTCTCTCTCTCTCTCTCTCTCTCTCTCTCTCTCTCTCTCTCTCTCTCACATCGTATTTCGGTATTAATTTTCTTATCATTCTTTTCGTCGATCTCCTGAACGGTTTTGGATCATGTGTCGTTGTAGTTGTCATTTCCTGTTGACCATCGTAGTTTGATCAACGGTGGAAAATGTTGATGGTCGACTTGAATGGTTGGTCTGTTCAATTGGTTTAGAAACTTTGTTTCAGATAGGCAAAAAAGGTTCATATGTCATATCGAACATGTGTCTATATAAACAAGAATATTTAACTCTTTTGTCTTCTGCATAATGTCTTAAATCATTTGTATGGTTACTTATCGATATTATCTCATAACCCTTTTCAATGCATAATGTTTAAATTCTACGGCAGGGGATATTATCTCATAACCCTTTTCATATGTCATATCGAACATGTATCTAAACAAGAATATTGTAACTCTTTTGTCTTCTGCATAATGTCTTAAATCATTTGTATGGTTACTTATCTATGTCAATGTTCCTTGGTCAGGTAACTTGAGTCACAGTATATTATCTCATAACCCTTTTCACTGCATAATGTTTAAATTCTACGGCAGGGGATATTATCTCATAACCCTTTTCATATGTCATATCGAACCTATGTCTATATAAACAAGAATATTGTAACTCTTTTGTCTTCTGCATAATGTCTTAAATCATTTATATGGCTACTTATCGATATTATTTCATAACCCTTTTCACTGCATAATGTTTAAATTCTACGGCAGGAGATATTATCTCATAACCCTTTTCATTGTCTCAGGTAATTTCTTCTCTCTCTCGATCGTTTTTCGGTATTAATTTTCTTATCATTCTTTTCGTCGATCTCCTGAACGGTTTTGGATCATGTGTCGTTGTAGTTGTCATTTCCTGTTTGACAATCGTAGTTTGATCAACGGTAGAAAATGTTGATGGTCGACTTGAATGGTTGGTCTGTTCAATTGGTTTAGAAACTTTGTTTCAGATAGGCAAAAAAAGTTCATATGTCATATCGAACATGTGTCTATATAAACAAGAATATTGTAACTCTTTTGTCTTCTGCATAATGTCTTAAATCATTTGTATGGTTACTTATCTACGGCAGGGGATATTATCTCATAACCCTTTTCACTGTCTCAAGTGCTTTCTTCTATCTCTCGATCGTTCTTCGGTATTAATTTTCTTATCATTCTTTTCGTCGATCTCCTGAACGGTTTTGTATCATGTGTCTTTGTAGTTATCATTTCCTGTTTGACAGGGGATATTATCTCATAACCCTTTTCACTGTCTCATGGGATATTATCTCATAACCCTTTTCACTGTCTCAGGTGCTTTCTTCTCTCTCTCGATCGTTCTTCGGTATTAATTTTCTTATCATTCTTTTCGTCGATCTCCTGAACGGTTTTGGATCATGTGTCGTTGTAGTTGTCATTTCCTGTTTGACCATTGTAGTTTGATCAACGGTAGAAAATGTTGATGGTCGACTTGAATGGTTGGTCTGTTCAATTGATCTAGAAACTTTGTTTCAGATAGGTAAAAAGGTTCATATGTCATACCGAACTTGTGTCTATATAAACAATAATATTGTAACTCTTTTGTCTTCTGCTTTACCTTGATATATTAAGACCGTCAACTTTTTTTCAAAAGAAAGTTGTAGATTTCACTTAAAAACAACAAGGAACACATTTTCTGCATAATGTCTTAAATCATTTGTATGGTTACTTATCTTATGTCAATGTTCCTTGGCCAGGTAACTTGAGTGTGGGGAAGAAAACTGCGATTACAAATGGCTAAGGCATCAGATTACTCCACGGGATTTCTCCGGAGTGAAGAGCTCTACAAAGTTGTGTCCCCATACATATTTACATCACTACGGTTTTTTTCTCTCACACTTTCTGATAACTTTCTTTTAAAAAAAAATGTGTGCAGTTCCCTCTTGTTCTGCTTTTCATCCTCACGGTCACAGTAAGTGCGGCTGCAAATCCTGATGATGAGAAAGCGCCATTTTCTCTGTCTCAGGTGCTTTCTTCTCTCTCTCGATCGTTCTTCGGTATTAATTTTCTTATCATTCTTTTCGTCGATCTCCTGAACGGTTTTGGATCATGTGTCGTTGTAGTTGTCATTTCCTGTTTGACAGGGGATATTATCTCATAACCCTTTTCACTGTCTCAGGTGCTTTCTTCTCTCTCTCGATCGTTCTTCGGTATTAATTTTCTTCTCATTCTTTTCGTCGATCTCCTGAACGGTTTTGGATCATGTGTCGTTATAGTTGTCATTTCCTGTTTGACCATGGTAGTTTGATCAACGGTAGAAAATTTTGATGGTCGACTTGAATGGTTGGTCTATTCAATTGGTTTAGAAACTTTGTTTCAGATAGGCAAAAAAGGTTCATATGTCATATCGAATATGTGTCTATATAAACAAAAATATTGTAACTCTTTTGTCTTCTGCATAATGTCTTAAATCATTTGTATCGTTACTTATCTACGGCATGGGATATTTCTCATATCCCTTTTCACTATCTCAGGTGCTTTCTTCTCTCTCTCGATCGTTCTTCGGTATTAATTTTCTTATCATTCTTTTCGTCGATCTCCTGAACGGTTTTGGATCATGTGTCGTTGTAGTTGTCATTTCCTGTTTGACCATCGTAGTTTGATCAACGGTAGAAAATGTTGATGGTCAACTTGAATGGTTGGTCTGTTCAATTGGTTTAGAAACTTTGTTTCAGATAGGCAAAAAAAGTTCATATGTCATATCGAACCTGTGTCTATATAAACAAGAATATTGTAACTCTTTTGTCTTCTGCATAATGTCTTAAATCATTTGTATGGTTACTTATCGATATTATCTCATAACCCTTTTCACTGCATAATGTTTAAATTCTACGGCAGGGGATATTATCTTATAACCATTTTCATATGTCATATCGAACCTGTGTTTATATAAACAAGAATATTGTAACTCTTTTGTCTTCTGCATAATGTCTTAAATCATTTGTATGGTTACTTATCTATGTCAATGTTCCTTGGCCAGGTAACTTGAGTCACAGTATATTATCTCATAACCTTTTTCACTGAATAATGATTAAATTCTACGGCAGGGGATATTATCTCATAACCCTTTTCATATGTCATATCGAACATGTGTCTATTTAAACAAGAATATTCTTTTGTCTTCTGCATAATATCTTAAATCATTTGTATGGTTACTTATCGATATTATCTCATAACCTTTTTCACTGCATAATGTTTAAATTCTACGGCAGGGGATATTATCTCATAACCCTTTTCACTGTCTCAGGTGCTTTCTTCTCTCTCTCGATCGTTCTTCGGTATTAAATTTCTTATCATTCTTTTCGTCGATCTCCTGAACGGTTTTGGATCATGTGTCGTTGTAGTTGTCATTTCCTGTTTGACCATCGTAGTTTGATCAACGGTAGAAAATGTTGATGGTCGACTTGAATGGTTGGTCTGTTCAATTGGTTTAGAAACTTTATTTCAGATAGGCAAAAAATGTTCATATGTCATATCGAACCTGTGTCTATATAAACAAGAATATTGTAACTCTTTTGTCTTATGCATAATGTCTTAAATCATTTGTATGGTTACTTATCTATGTCAATGTTCCTTGGCTAGGTAACTTGAGTGTGGGGAAGAAAACTACGATTACAAATGGCTAAGGCATCAGATTACTCCACGGGATTGCTCCGGAGCGAAGAGCTCTACAAAGTTGTGTCCCCATACATATTTACATCACTACGGTTTTTTTCTCTCACACTTTCTGATAACTTTTTTTTTAAATGTGTGCAGTTCCCTCTTATTCTTCTTTTCATCCTCACAGTCACAGTAGGTGCCGCTGCAAATCCTGATGATGAGAAAGCACCATTTCCCCGGTGGTGTCTCCCAAAAAAATGGCGACGTGGAGGACACACAAGAAGAAAATGATGAGCGTTTCTTCTGCTGCGTCTTCAGGGAAGGACCAATACTACAGAGGAGGGAGATTAGTGGACGAGAACATGATAGTCCTGAGGAAACGCATCCACGAGATGAAGATGGTTGAGCGAAACTACGAGCCGCCTTCTCACTGGATGGATTGGGAGAAGCGTTCCTACAGTAGCTAAGACTTTGTGATCTGCTATTCCGTTGGTCTTCTCCAGAGCTTTCTCATGAACTCTCGCCCCACCGTCGCAATCGCAACGCTGCTTCTCCTTCTTGTCAGCGTTCCCGTTTCTTCCTCTGTTCTTGCATTTGGCCTTCTTGACCTCCACTAGGCTCTCTCTGCCGCAACGGGGCCATGTGGGCTATTTTGCTCGGCCCGTTTCATTCATTCTTTTCAGTTGCCTACATTTTGTTTTGTATATATACACATTTTTTTATTATTTATCTTATTTTTTACTTTAGCTTAAAATATGTTCGAAATTGTTATTAATTTATTATTTATTTCATGAATATGTAGTTTTTTTTTTGTTTATATGTCAATGTGACAAAAACAATATATTCTGATGATAGTATTTCAAGTTACTGGAGTTTAATTTGTGTTCTCATGTTTCATTTGTGCTGATAATTTTGTTTTCTGATTTGTTTTGCCTTTAAGAAACGACAGTGAACAGTAGAACGGCGTCTTTGGTATGTTTGCCCCCTTTTGGACCCAGTATATTTTTTACTTGGTCATATTTCCAATTTTCTATGATCATATTTCGTGTTTATCCCAAAAGTAATAAAACGTGTGAGTTTAACCCAGGCTGCTATTTCCAATCTTCGATTGATGAAAAAAGTTGTCAAATTTCTTTAATTGACCCACTATCTATATCTATATATAATAGCAAACCTGTTTTTTCAGCAGTTGATGTCATCTTTTTATTATAGGAAAAAAAAAACAAAATCTAACGGTGAGAAAAATTAGGAAAATCTAATCTAAGGGATATAATTTTGTTTAGGATAAAAGGTATGACGTCATGATTCATATTAGCAAACGACGCATTCATTGTATCTCCTCGAAGGCGTCCCAATTGCAGAACCATCGTACCCTTTAAAAATTGTTATCTTTTCACACTCAGTTTTTTGGTGAACCGTCGCCATCTTAGAAATTGTGTCTTTTCAGAATACTATATATTGAAGAGATTTTATATATTTTCAGACGTTTATACATTACGTAGCCAACATTACCGTAACGATAGGCTACGGAAGCATCAGTTCAGGTATATCGGCAGAGGATCTCTTCTTGCGGTTGCTGGTTAAAGGGATCTGTGTGGACATACCTAGTTATTAAAAAAGAAATATCATTTTAAAATATTTCTTTGTTTTTAGTGTTATTTACAATGACATTCCACTGAAAATTAAATTGATTTTCTATTTTAATATTTGTTTTTTTAGTTAGATTAATGTGTTTTTTTCTATTTTAATACTTGTTTTCAGTTAGGTTAATGAGTTTTTTTCTTTTCTATTTTAATGTTTGTCTTTTCGGTTAGATTAAATGTATTTTGTTTTTTTCTTCAACAGTTTATGTTATTTTAAAATTAACTTTTTGTCAATTTAAAGTTGACTAAAGTATTTGAAAATAAAAAGAATAGTCAAAAGTAAAAATATAAAGTAGATAAACAATAATCAAAACACCAAATATATTTAAAATATATATTTATTCTCCATCTAAATATTGAAGTTCAACTTGTTTTATTTAATTTAGGTATTTTGGCTTAAATTAGTCAAATTTATATATTTTGAGAAATCTAAAATATATATAAATTTTGAAAATTTTAAAATAATTCAAATGGTTTATCCGTATCCGAACCGAACCTGTAAAGATCCGAATCAAACCGAAACCAATATTGATAAATATACGAATGTTGCTGAAATCTTTAAACTCGAGAAGCTCAAATTCAAATAGATTTTAACTGAATCAGTAGGTATCCAAATACACATTCCTAACGTAGTCAATGTAAAACAATCAAATATTACAAATACATCATTTATTATAAATAAATAAAAACTAAAACAGAAAATTAATATCCTTGCGGTCGTACGAATCAACATCTAGTTCCCTATTATAATTTGTAGCATTAAAAATTTTATTTCCTACAGAAGTAAAAATGAAAAATCAATATCTAGTAAAAGTGAGGAGAAGACTTCAACAAAAGGATCTACAATAGAGAAGAGAAGTAGATTTTGGGTAAAGTTTGGGGTATTTTACATAAATAAAAACAAATAAGGGACAGAAATCAAATCCGTAAGATTCGGGTTTGTCTATTCTCTGGAAAGTGAAGCGTGTGTCTTGATTCGTTTGTTCTTCCACAAACCCTATCTTCAGTAGTCTTTCACTTTCCATTCTCCGCCACCACACAAACATATTCTTTCTTCTTCTTCTTCTTCTTCTTCTTCTATTATTCTTCTTCGTAATTTCGTATTTCGTACTCTCTATTTATACAAACATTTCATTCGACCGTTCTCTATTCATTGCCTCCTCCCAATACTTTCTCCAAAATATTATATTTTTTCTTCTCATTCCACAAAAAAAAATCCTTCTTCTGGGTTCCTAAATTTGATTCACATTCATCTCGTCGTCTTTTTTTCTTACCCTCATTGATTGATTTGAATTTGTAGTAGAGGAAAATTTCCAATGGCTCTTGCCTATGATCCTCTCTTCATTACATCCGACAAGTCCCCCATTGATATCACCTCTCCTCCTCCTCCTTCTTCGATGATACTAACCCAAGACGAGCTCAAACGAATCGCCGCTTACAAAGCCGTAGACTTCGTCAAATCCGGCATGGTCCTCGGCCTCGGCACCGGCTCCACCCCCAAACACGCCGTCGACCGAATCGGCGAGCTTCTCCGTCGAGGCGAGCTCGAGAACATCGTCGGGATACCCACGTCCAAGAAGACGGAGGAGCAGGCTCTCTCCCTCGGCATCCCTCTCTCCGACCTCGACGCCCACCCCGTCATCGACCTCTCCATCGACGGCGCCGACGAGGTCGACCCTCGTCTCAACCTCGTGAAAGGCCGAGGAGGGTCTCTGCTCCGGGAGAAGATGATCGAGGGAGCTTCCAAGAAGTTCGTGGTGATCGTCGACGAGTCGAAGATGGTGAGACATATCGGTGGGAGCAAGCTGGCTCTTCCGGTGGAGATTGTTCCTTTCTGCTGGAAGTTCACGGCGGAGAGGCTCAGGGGGGTGATGGAGGGGTACGGCGGGTGCGAGGCGAAGCTGAGGTTTGGAGAGAATGGGAAGGCTTTTGTGACGGACAATGGGAATTATATTGTGGATATGTATTTGGAGAAGGATATGGGAGATTTGTGGGTGGTTAGTGATGAGATTTTGAGGCTGCCTGGAGTTGTGGAGCATGGGATGTTTCTTGATATGGCTTCTACTGTTATTATTGCAGGTGAGCTTGGTGTTAAGATCAAGAACAAACACAGCTCTTGTTGTTGTTGATTTTCTTGTTTTTTTGGGTGGGTATTTAGGATAAAGAGAGGGATTATTGTGATCGGTTAAGACGGAACTAATGATCTAGAGATAATAGATAGGTTTTGGAATGATTGTTGTTATGATGTCATTTGTGAGGAGATTTGACTTATCATAGAGTTTTGGATGCTTGATCATCATCTTAATCTTAGTTCCTAAATATATATAAACTGCATTTTTTTGTTTCATTGCTTTTGAGTCTTTCTAAAATGGGCCTATGTATTATTATATGTTGGGCTTTGCTCTGTTAAATACCCTGATCGATATTGACAGGCTTTCTTACTACCACAATAAATCAATAACTTTTTGAGTCTCATAACTTTTATAGCGCTTTTGTTGATGAACACCCGATCGTCGACATGCGATAAATTAGGTGAATATTTCGATGTAATCATTAACGCAAAAGAATGAGATGGGGTGTGCTGATTTCAACTTTTAATTGGTTTTGGTAGAACGGTTGGCCTAAAAGACCAATTAAAAAACACTATTAACAAAAAAACTAATAGTACGTGGTTAGTTAATCAACCTGTCAAATCCCCTTAGTATTAAAAGAGAAGCAAAAAATAAGAGTAACCTTCAAATAGTAACATATTTTCGGAATTGCCATTATTGACGACGTGTCGGCACGAGGTTCCTTCTCAGCCTCTTTTTGAAAGAAGGCTTAAGTATCTAAGAATATTACGGTTTATGCCATTGGACAAACATGCATATTCGTATAAGTATGATTCATAGTTTCATGTCGGCATGTGTATATAAGGAAATAATTAAGTTTCGTGATTCTAGCATTTATGTTTACGTGATTTTTGTAACTATTGATGCATTCTATATTTGTCCTGATTTTTAATGAGATTTATATTGTTCTTTTGTATATGGAAACCCAATTATTAGTCCTATTAAATAGAGAGTGGAAAGTGCTTATTTTTTGGCAATGAGAATCGAACTATTAGAGATGATACTGAATTTATAATTTGAATAATAATTGAGTACTTTATGTTTTGAAGATAATCACAGAAAAGCGGTTGACAAGTCGTTTTTTTCAATATCTATTACTCTCTGTCTTATTATTGTTTTATTTTTACCACCCTATTACCGTTTTCTTTGATGAACATTTTTTATTTTGATTTTATTGACTATCTATTGCTAGATTGTTTTACTTTGTTATTTTTATGCATGTATCCCCTTAATATTAAAAAAGAAGCAAAAAACAAGAGTAACCTTAAAATTGATAATTATTTACTTGACTGCCATAATGACGACGTGTCGCTCTGAGAATCCTTCTCAACCCTGTTTTTTTAAAACCCTTTGTAAACTAGATATATTACAGCTTCTGCCATTGGTAAGTTAAGTCATATATATGTTAAGATAAAGTATAAAGCATGATCCGCTTATCTTTCGGATATTACTCGCCTCCCTGTAATAAATTCATTGTAAACCGATTGGTTAACACAAGAAACCTGATTAGAGATTCATCGGTGTTATCAATTTAGAATTTTTTTTTTAAATCCAAATTCGAATAAATGACTTTGTTCTGTTTTTTATTTTTTTTGTAAATCCAACATTAATTTGTTTTGTAGTTTTATATAATATACAGTGTCGAATTTTATTATATTCTTTTCAAATAATATTACTTACGTGCATGACATTAGAGTTGAACGAAGATGTGTTTTTTTGTATAATATACAGTTTCTAATTTCAATTTCAAATTTAAATTTAAATGAAATTTCTTAAGTGCATCACATTAGAGATGAACCAAGAACAGTTTTTTGTATATCAAATAGTTTTGAATTTAAAATTCAAAATAAATATTCAAAGTTCACGTAATTAGGGTCCCATGATTTGTGTCAAATGAATACATGACAATCAAGCGAATGCTTAGGTATAGAAACTTCATGTAATCAGTGTCCCGTGATTTGTACAATAATAACACTTTCTATATTCTCACCTCACTGACTATACATAATTATATAGGATTTGAATGAATTTTAATGATATTTATATAGGATCCGAAATTAGATATCCCTATAATCATTTTGTCACAATCAATTTATTCTCGTGATTATGGTAGATTGCAGGAGAATATTGGGCTAATCACACATTTATAGAAAGGACAACTATTTTACATGTATGTCATATCAAAATCTACCATAATTGATATAAATTAAATATTGATGTAAATATTGATATCAAGATTGAGTGATTTATGAGTCGTATATTATTCATTAATTACTAAATGTGTACTGTTATGTGTATATTTAGGAGTCTACATCTAGAGCAAATATGCATTCTAAAGTCAGTATCATCTCTAAAACTCAGACTCAGTGCAAAACGTAAACAATGAACAGCAGAATTCAGTTTTCATTAATTAATATGCAGTATGTATTCTTATTCATTTTTTTGTACAAGGCTCGAGTACTAACTTAGATTGAATACTAACTAAGACCCATTATTATACTATTCTCCGGTTCACACAGAACAAGTGTGTGGCCTATGGAACTATTGCTCAACAGTTACATGATTTCTAGACCTCTAATGATCTTTATGTTGTACTTTGTGTTTTACAGTTCTGGCGAATTGATTGAGGAGAAGGTAACTTACTGACCGATTTCTTACAGAGTGATTATGTATCATATATAAAATTAATTTGTTAATCAATCTAAAGAATTTTTTTTATATGCAAAGGTGGCTTCAGGAATGTGACTAACATTGAAGGGATTTCCAAAATTCTGTTCGACCCTGAAGATGTTCAAGAAATATAGGCTTTCGGGAAGAGGTAAGTGCCATATAAAAGAGCACAAGTCTATCCGCTTTATAATATTAAATAATTTTTGATTAGTTTTTTTTCTTTCTTTTATTTTATCTTATCAAGATTCCAAACATTGCTTTCTGAAGACATCTCTGTAGACATCTTCCAGAGGCTTATATTGTTATTTCTACTATTTCCAGCAGTTTATTTCTTTTCTATTAAACATTTTTATTTTATCTTATTATTGAGTATTTCCTTGAATTAAGCTTTGTTCACCCGTCAAGTTACGTGAAGAAAGATTCAATTGTTTTCTCAATTTTATTTTTTTCTCAATCAGTCGTTTAGTTATTATTATATTAAGGTGATTTCAAATTGACAAACTGATCGTACTATCACAAAAGCATCTCCTTAATATTCTACCTGCCTATTTTTTACAGCAAACTATATTATCATTACTTGATGAACGAAGTATATTTGATTGGTTTCTAAGTTCTATTAGTACCTGTAATAATCAGTGACCACCAATTAGATTGTTGGGAAGCAGAACCGTCAAGCACAAAGATGATGTCGTTTCGGGAGAAGATTCCGAGGAGTCCCAAATCGACTCTACGGAGGAGACGCGCGAGCTGGATCGGGTAATGGCTCAACCACCCCACAACATCGTTCAAGGAAGTCGTCTCCGCCGTCATCCAGGCCCAGTCACCAAGATCCACCAATATCTGCAACAATTTTGATCGCCTGTAAATAAATTGAGAATCAAACCAAAAGAAGACAAATAAGGAATAATCAAATCTCACATGTACTAATCGGTGAGAGTACAGCATTTATCTTCTTTGAAAACTGGTACAATTAATATTTATGTTCTATCGATTGAAGAACAACGACAACCCTAATCCTCTTTTGTATTTTTTTATTAAACCGAAAAATATGAGGATGACGATATGCTTTTTCTCTATTCAAATGCCGTGAAACAATAATGAGACATTCGTTTTCGCACATGTCAGTTATTGGGTTTTGTTTATGTAGCACATCAGTTCAAACACGACTTTCGGCTCATCACAATGTTTATAGTTTTACAAATAATCGTTTTCACTTTGGTCCATATATTTCATGTTTAGTTTTGAAAATTGTAAAATGTGTAATGTATTATATACTTTAAATTATTTTTCATTATAATTTATGTTACACTTAACATTTACTAATTCTTTACCGCAAAACTTATTTCAATATTGTAAATATTTTTTAATAATGGTCGTTTCTAATAAACTGATTATTAAAATCTAAACCAAAATCTAAATTTAAATTTTAAAGTCAAATGTAATATTATTATTTTTTAATTGTATAGTTTCACTCCGCGCAGGGCGCGGGTCTCAACCTAGTGATCAATGATTCCACCAGCTTGAACTGACGCACTCACACGAATCATCATTCAGTCCAATAAAAGAAAGTATGAATATACCTCGGTGGTCATTTGTTAATCACCTAATTAATTACGGTTTGAAAATTATTATATCTCATCTAATTGTTTTAGGCATTGTATCTTTTTAGTTTAGATGTTTTCCCATGGTTAGCTATTTTGAGTCTTTTTTGACCATGGTATATAGTATTAGATAATATTACAATAAAAGTGACCACGTGTATGTATAATGTATTGTACATCTACATAAATGTTCCATATACTATACGATGCGACTCCCATGATAATGATATTTTGGAGATAAAGTATAGTAGTAGTCATAAGATTCAAGAATCTATACTCCATCTCTTTGCTTCATCTGTAAACACACATAAGTTTATTTGTTTTAATCTCCTGAATAATTCGTGGAGTTCAGAGAGAAAGAAAGGAAGCTTTATTAAAGGCTTTAGCCTTTAGCTTCAGGAAAAGACAGATTCTATTCTTTTAAGTCTCCTCTTTCTTCGCTTTTCCACTTCTTCTTTCTCCTTTCGGACAAAATAAGAAGTTAAACGGTACAAACCTCTTTCTCTCTTCTCCTTGTTCCTGTCCTAAATTTTTGGTATGCCTCTCGATTCTCCCTATCTTTTAGGTTCTTTTTTTCTCTCTCATATTTCGATCTATATGTCTCTATGAATTCGTCTGTGTGTGTTTTTTTATTTTCTTTCTATTTTTCGGTTTCCCTTTCTCTAGCTTTTTTCTTTTCAAGTAAATTTCAAGTAAACCGTTTCGACAAACTTCTTGCGCAGATAACAAAATAAAACTTTTACAGCTTTTATGTTCTGGTAACCAACCAGCTTTGGGTTCATACCGTGGCTCTCAAATCCAGAAAAAAAAAATGTTTGCTTGATTTAAAACGTCTGTTTTTTTCAAAGATATTATTAATTTTCAGCAATTTCATTAATGAGCAGCTTCTAATTCACATGTTAACGTTGCGTATCACATCACCTTAAGCATTGAATGCGAATGCTCCTTTGTTAAATGATTCTGACCCCAAACCCCATTTTCATCATCAATTCTCAGCATTAAGAAAGAAAGGGGGAGAAGAATCTAATACTAATATAAATAGGGGACATACTTTCTTCAGCTGCAAGTCATGGGAGATCATTTCGTGCTGTTTGTTGATCGTCTGATAACAGAAGCGACCATTGAGGAAGCCATCCAGAGCAGGAACCGTATGCTGCAAGCCAACGCACCCGTCGAGGAGGAATGCAGTAGAGTCCTCGACGAGAAAACACTCGAGAAGCTGCGTAACGGAGATCTGTCGATGGTTCTGTGCAGGATTTGTCACGACGAGGATTTGGATTCAAACATGGAGACTCCTTGTTCTTGCAGCGGCAGCTTGAAGGTAACACGACAAACCTAAAAACATTTCAGATTCAAAGAGATGTGACATGTTGTTGTTTGGCACAGTATGCGCATAGGAGGTGCGTGCAGAGATGGTGTAACGAGAAAGGAAACACAAACTGCGAGATTTGCCATCAGGGATTCAAGCCGGATTATACAGCGCCAGCTCCGTTGTTGGAGTTGGGACATGTTCCTCTTCATTTCAGGGGAAACTGGGCGATATCTCAACGCGAGCATCGTTTCATCACAGTTGTACCTGCTGATCCCACTTTCATCCACGATCATCAATATCCTCTTTCTTCCACCACAAGCTTCATCTGTTGCCGTTCCCTTGTTCTCATCGTACGCACGCACACGACAAAGCTCCTCTCCTCTCCTCTTTTACCTTTCTTTATTACTCATGTGTCCTGTTTTTTGCAATCTTGCAGTTTATGGCTCTTCTCATTCTCCGACACACCCTTCCCTTAGTCCTTACCGGATCAAACCTCCATGTCTTCCCTTTATTCATGGTGAAGATTAGATTCCATTTCCAGGAAGTGATTCAATGATGAAACTCTAAAATTGTTTAATTTTTGGTTTTTTTCAGTTGTTGTTTCTGAGAATACTGGGGATCATGCTACCCATCTATATCGTCACCAAAGCAGTCGCTACCTGTCGCCGCCATTCTCAGACTATGGAAACCTCTGACTCTGAAGATTCATCTGATGAAGAAGCAGAGTTGTGGCGCTTGCCTCAAACGCAATCTTACATCATAGGCGTCCCATGATCATCACTGTTTATTTCGTTTCACATACATAACAAGACGATCTCTTTGTAAATATACACTCTCACTACTTATACATGTAAAAATGGTTGAATTTGATTAACAGATTGAAGTTGAACAAAAGCAAAACGTATATAACCGGCAAAGCTCTCTTTCTCATAGTAGAGAGAGATAATATTCTTCTTGAATTCTTCCACAACAACTCAAACCATGTGGCCAGGATATAAAATTATAATTAATATATTTTCTATAAAAGATCTCAAAACTCACAAGTGTCTGAAGAGAAGAAGCTGTACGTACACTCTTTGAGAATAAGAGACAAAAGCTAATAGGAAAGAACCTGACGCAAGCAACTTGGAATCTCAACTCCAAGCAAGAGAGCCCTCGTGTTTGTGTTGTCTGTAAGTTATGAAAACATCAAAAGCTTGTAGTGTAATTCAGTTCCGGCTTCTCCTCGGCCTGAAAAGAAAAATGGAACATAAGAGGTAAGAAACCATGTGAAAAAGTTGGTGATATCAGTAGGTCTGAGTAGATAGATAGGAGAACTGGAGAAGCTACTTGCGGTTCTTCTGCTGCGTCCTCCAGTAACAGGCAAGCGCACCAAATGCACAGCTGGCGACGGCTATTGTCAATGCAGCTCCAATCGGCACCAACCAGCGCGTTGGTGGCTACCGTCAAGTCTTCTGTGGCTGAGATGGTTTCTTCCTTGCCCCTAATGACACTCTTTTCCTTGCAAAGGGAGACGAGCTGGGGACCGTAGTAGTTCTTTAAGAACTCGTGAACATTGTCGTGGCCCCACAATCCGCAGCTACAATCAAGCATTTGAGGAACACTTGAGATACTAGTGAGGCAATCTGAACTGAAGGATGGTAGTATGAAATTTTGAAAAATCGAATACAGTAGCTGGATCCATTGCACAACAATCATCTCTCGAATCCAGGATGTATTGCGTCTGGTCCATTGAAGAGCCTCGCGACCTTCTCTTAACGAGGCTGTATAGAGTACTACCTTAGTGTTTGATCTGTTCCTTTATTTGTGCCTCTTGCCTCTGTTCTTTGTGTTTGATCTGTTCCTCATGGAGCTTAGCAGTCATGAGAAGGCTACAAACGCAATCTTATTACTACTACAACAGACACAGCAACGGCTTTGCATCCATTCTTGAAGAAGGAGAAGCTTTAGCGGTTTCAAGTGAATTATAAAAAAAAATATATATATTAAAACTATTTTCCTCTCTGAGTAAATAAGAGAGTGTAACTCTGAGTTGCACACAAAACATTATTCCTCATGAAAATGGACAAGGATGGTGTGATATCCCTTCAAGTTCCTTGTGGTCAAAAGCAAAGATACACACACTCATTATTGCTTTCGCGTGTAGCAAGAACACAGAGACAACAGAGTAAGTCCGATGCTCAACTGTCCTACGTCAAGGCAAACTCATTCAACTACGGATCAGGGCATATCAGACTAAACCAAGCAGGAAATGGCCGGACTAGTCTATGACTTGACAGTTCAAACTCCCCAAGGAAGCAAGTGTAGTAGACTTGAACTATCCATCCATCACAGTGTCAAATCTCACAGGTTCTGTGGCCGTGAACCGGAAACCAAAGAAGGTATGATCCACATGCACTTATGGGGCAAGAGTCCAGGAGCCCTATAGAATGTCCTTTAAAGTTGAGCCATATGTGTAATGGTTTTGGAGATCTCACATGGAGTGATGATGACAAACATTATGTTAGAACTTCTATTGTTGTCTCTACCGTATAGATGACAGAGATCCATCAGATTTTCTCAAGTCTTTTCTCTTCTACTCTTGGTTGTATATCTAGTATTTACTATATTCAGTGAACAGTCTCATTCTTGAGTTTTAAGACGTTGAGTTCAAGAAAGTGTATATGCCCAACTAAACTTGTGTCGGTTTAATTGATCTAGTGAGCTGTATGTTTATTGAATCAGAACCACACAATTCTCTTTTCTTAAAACATCTTTATCAGATTATTAAACATCATATAAGTTAGGTACTGAAACCAAAGACAAGCGAAGAATCTACTGAAACCTCCCCTCCCGTCCATTGAGTAATGTAGCTTTGTGATATATAATTACGGACGACGTCGCATTAGTTTTATGGGTCTTGTTGGACTTATCCAGAACAGCGTCATATTGTATCCACTACTCACCGCCTTTTTTCTTAATGGGCTTAACTCTTAAAATGATTTTAGACCTTATTGGGCTTATCTATTTCAAATTTCCTTTTTTCTGCCACACGTATTTCCTTTTTTTCAACTCCGTGATTTCCTTTTTGTTGTAAATCGCTATATATACAGAGAGATGTGTGGACTACCGATAGCTTTTAGCAAATCAATTCGTAGTGTGAGTACTACCTGAGATCGTTAAGTGCCTCGACTGTCTCTGCTATTCGCTCGATTCTGTTCGTTTGTGTTGCTCATCGCTCGAATTAGGGTTTCCAAGGTTATTCTTGAAGAAGAGGATATGAACAAAATAAGAAGATCGATGGCTACTAGTGTCGAGCAAAACAGACAAATTAGGTATGGTATTACAGAACCCATCTCTTTAGGAGGACCAACGGAGCTTGACGTAATCAAGACAAAAGCCCTAGAGAAGTACTTGCAAGACGCTGGATTATACGAAGGAAACGAGGAAGCTGTTAGAAGAGAGGAGGTTCTTGGAAGACTAGACGAGATCGTCAAAACATGGATCAAAAAAATAAGCCGCGAGAAAGGGTTAAGCGAAGAGACGCTTGAAGAAGCGAACGCCAAGATATTCACTTTCGGTTCTTATCGGTTGAAAGTACATGGACCTGGTGCTGATATCGACACTCTATGCGTTGGTCCTAGATACGCAACAAGAGGGGATGATTTCTTTGGGGAGTTGCACAGAATGCTTTCGGAGTTGCCTGAAGTGACAGAGCTTCACTCTGTTCCCGATGCTTATGTTCCTTTGATGGGTTTCAAACTTAATGGTGTTTCTCTTGATCTTCTCTACGCACAGCTTCCTTTATGGACTATCCCCGAGGACTTGGATTTGTCAGATGATTATGTTCTACAGAATGCTGATGAGCAAACTGTTAGAAGTCTCAACGGTTGTAGAGTCACAGACCAGATCTTTCGCCTGGTTCCTAACATTCAGAGTTTCAGGACAACGTTGAGATGCATTAGGTTTTGGGCCAAGAAGCGTGGAGTGTACTCTAACGTCTCTGGTTTTCTTGGTGGTATAAACTGGGCGTTGCTTGTAGCTAGGATCTGTCAGCTTTATCCTAACGCCTTGCCAAACATGTTGGTGTCTCGGTTCTTTAGAGTCTACACTCAATGGCGTTGGCCCAATCCTATTCTTCTTTGCTCTATAGATGAAGGTTCCTCCTTAGGTCTTCAAGTTTGGGATCCTAGAAGAAACCCTAAAGATTGTTTGCACAAGATGCCTATCATTACTCCTGCTTATCCGTGTATGAACTCGAGTTACAACGTCTCTGCAAGTACGTTGAGGATTATGACAGGAGAGTTTCAGAGAGGGAAAGATATATGTGCGGCTATGGAAGCTAACGAAGCTGATCAATGGGAGACTCTTTTTGAGCCGTTTGCGTTCTTTGAAGCGTATAAGAACTATCTTCAGATAAACATCTCTGCTTCTAACGTGGACGATCTGAAAAAGTGGAGAGGATGGGCGGAGTCGCGTTTCAGACAGCTGACGTTGACGATTGAGAGGCATACGTATGACATGCTTCAGTGCCACCCTCATCCACATGGTTTCCAAGACGATTCAAGACCGCTACATTGTTCTCTATTCATGGGTTTGCAACGTAAACAGGGAGTTCCAGCAGCAGGAGGATGTGGAGCGTTTGATATCAGAAGAACTATTGAGGAGTTTAAACACACTGTTTACTGTTACATGATGTGGGTTCCTGGGATGGAGATTAGTGTCAGCCATGTAATGCGAAGAAACATACCTAGCTTTGTGTTTCCTGGTGGTGTTAGAACTTTGCATCACTCAAAAGACAGCAAACGCAGTTCAGAGCTACCAATAACATCTACAGGAAGTTCATCTACTATTACTAGTTCTGAAAGTAAAGCTGGGAAGAAGAGAAAGTTGAGAGATGATGAGACACTCACGGGTCAGTCGAGGAGCTCTAAACGCGTTGCAGTTTCAGTGCATGTAGAGAATGCCGAAGACGGGAGTCCAGATTCATCTGTCGAATCTATTTGTTCTGCTCCTGTGAAAGATCATTTTGCAAAGGTTAAATCTGATCCCATCAGTGAGGATGCACGAGAGAGCCATCCAGTAGAGAAGATAGTCGCTCCTCAAGCTTCTCTTAGTCAAGAAAGTGAAGAGGTTGAAGATAACTTTGGCTTGGGAAAGCAAGTGGTAGAGCAGGTTTCAAGTAACAATGCATTCTCCAATGGAGCAGTGGATGAACTCGAAGATGTTCCAACGCAACAGCCTGTGGTGACGCATAAAGCTTCAGTGCAACTGCGGAAACCGATAATCAAGTTGAACTTCACGTCTCTAAGCACGATCAATGCCACGAACCTCATAGCTTGTTGAAACTCAGAGGTGTCAAGTTGAAGACTTTCTTCTTAGTTTATGTTTATGGAAGATTGAAGATGTTGTAAGCAAGTCTTAAATACTATGTGTAGTTCGATGTAAAAACTCGTTAATTTGTTCAAGAATCGCAAAAATGTATGTTAATAAATCATTTTGTTTAATAATTCCCACCACTTCTACTATATTTCTGCTTTGTATAGTATTTCATCAGGCAGCAATTATAGTGTGTGGATCATATGCACATGATATGATGATTTAATAACTGCAGAATGCAGATAAACGTGTACATGAAATTTTTGAGATTGATTTTCACTTCACTTGTACTAAACCCCTGTGAATCTCCACTAGTTCTCTAAAGAATGATGAATGTTCATGTTATGATACCTTTTTTGTTGCTGCTGTCAATGTCTTTTACCTTAATGAAACTCACTAATACATGTAGGAAGAAATACATACATTTGTTGAATATATCTACAGTTTTTGACTCGTATTAACTAAACTGCATTAGCCAAAACAAGAAGAAGACAAAATATATCCATATGCTTTAACTTTTTTTTTGATCCAAAATATATCCATAGGCTTTAACTATTAGGCTTTAACTATTGCAGCTTGACAATGCACGAAATGCAGACTAGTAACAAATGGGCCTATGGGCTTATCAGGCCCATTAATTTTTCTGCTTAACCCTAATTTAGAGTGTGGGATATATAAAGTGATCGCTCCTCGCCGCAGTGAATGTCGTCGTCTTGTTTGATTGATCTTTAGAAATCGGAAATGGCAGAGTCGAGGGTTGTAGTTCCGGAGTCAGTCCTGAAGAAGAGGAAGAGAGAGGAGGAGTGGGCTCTCGAGAAGAAGCAGAGCGCTGAAGCCGCCAAGAAGACGAACGCCGCCAACAGGAAAGTTATCTACAAAAGAGCCGAACAGTACGCCAAGGAGTATGCCGAGAAGGTAAACTTGTTTAGAATCCAAATCCGAATCAGAAAGATAGTAACGCTAGTTTAGATCCATTGTTCATTGGTGGGGCGTAAATGAGTGATCTTTCTTCTTTCTTGTTTAACAGGAGAAGGAGTTGATCTCATTGAAACGTGAGGCTAAGCTTAAGGGAGGTTTCTATGTTGACCCTGAAGCGAAGCTATTGTTCATCATCCGTATTCGTGGGTATGTTTTGTTATTCTTTTATCTTTATATTACATTCGTGTTTTTCTTATCTATCTGTTACTTGAATTTACAGTATCAATGCCATTGACCCGAAGACTAAGAAGATTCTTCAGCTCTTGCGTTTGAGACAGGTCTGTTTTCATTTTGTCTAATTAGACCACGTTATTGTCATTAGTTTTTTTTTTACACTCAGACATTAGATTAGACAGCTGTATAGATCACATAACGACATTACTAGACCTAAGCATATCTGATTTTTGTTCCCTGTAATTGTCAAGTAAAGCTTATAATTTGGGATATGTTAATGCAGATATTCAACGGTGTGTTTCTCAAAGTTAACAAGGCTACAATGAACATGCTTCGTCGTGTTGAGCCATATGTGACTTACGGGTATAAAGCTCAATTCTTAAAATCGTATGTACGTCGTTGAACATATTTAACTCAATTCAACTCTTATTGTTATGCAGGTTCCCCAATTTGAAGAGTGTTAAGGAATTGATCTACAAGAGAGGATACGGAAAGCTTAACCACCAGAGGGTGGCTTTGACTGACAACTCTATCGTAGAGCAGGTTTAGAAATCAGTCTCTTATAGTCCCTAGCTTCTTCAGTGTTGTTCTAATATGAATGTTTTAAGTGATTTATTTTTTTCATCTGTCAAACAACAACAGGCTCTAGGTAAACATGGGATCATCTGCACTGAGGATTTGATCCACGAGATTCTAACTGTTGGACCTCATTTCAAGGAGGCCAACAACTTCTTGTGGCCATTCCAACTCAAGGCACCGCTCGGTGGCCTTAAGAAGAAGAGAAACCACTACGTTGAAGGTGGTGATGCTGGAAACCGTGAAAACTTCATCAACGAGCTTATCAGGAGAATGAATTAGATGTTTTCCTTTCCAATCACAGTCTCTTTTTTATCTATGTTGTCTTCACCAAATGCTTCCTCCTGGATTTTGATATTTTTGTTCAAGTTAAAAGATATTTTGAGCTTTCTCTTTTATCGTCTTTGGGTATTAGTTTGGGCTACTGATTCCTCGAGCAGTTCGAAATTTTCTTCTCGAGGTTCTAAGAACTATTATTACCACATTAAAATCTTTTGAATTGAATTGTTGTTCAAAAAAAAAAAATCTTTTGAATTGATGCATTTTCAGTTTTCCAGAGTACATATTGTTTGGTGCTCGTTTAATTGTAGGGAGTTGAGAGATCTTACTAAGGAGTCAAATTTATATAAATTAAGAAATCTTGAAAACTATTTCAAAGATATCTCCATACAGTGTATTGGTTTCAAGAAAACGGCAGTATTGTATTTCTTTGGAAATTATTGATATACTTATTTCTGGAGAGTACATCATCAATTATTGAGAGACTTATTTCTCATATGTGTATGTAAAGGGTCTGTAACTATAAAACGCAACAATTATTCTAACTCCATACCATGAAAATGTTGACAACTTCTCGCCGCATCGTTTTTGTTTTTTTTCATTTATCTCCTTGCTCGACCTCTTCGTTATCAGTTTCACGCTTCCTCTTATCAACACCACCCCCTTGTTTATTTCTTAGCTCTGTAGAGGATATATTCATCCGGAATTTCTCTTCTGGAATTGACTCAAACATGTCTTTTATCTTCTCTGGAATATCAAGATCTTCTAGAACCTGCAGCGGAGAAAATGATAAGGACACAAGGCCTATAACAATCTCGCATACGGAGACGAAATTATATTGCTCGAGATCAAACCTTAAATACGCCATCGACTTCCCGGCCACCAACAAGGAACTTGCAGTCTGCTCTCATGCAATCACCCAGTATCTCCAACATCCTTTCGTAACCTCCTTCATAGTATATTGGCTGCAACCAGTTAAAAATCCTTAATCATTCTTCTCTTATAACGTGGAACCCGAAGATAATAGTGAAGTTTTTAAGTAGCTACTCACCACATCGTAACATACACAAATCTAACTGTAGAGTTTAGGAAATAAACAAGAAAACAGGCTCAAGTAGTTAGTTTATACATACATTAACAAGCCTTGCTGCAGTGTCAGCGCCAATTACAAAACTGCTTCTTGGAAAGAGTTCAGCTTTCTTGTAAAATAACGGCTGATTTGAGACTATTACCGTCTTTCCTGCAAACCCCAATAATATTTAACCAATATCAAAAGATGGCACGAGTAAAAATGAACATGAACTTGCATTGTAGCTCGAATATGGATCACAAAATTGATTGTTTCATTCCCTTGTTTGAAACACAATCTAAATCATACGAACGTTGTAACACAGATATGCCAAAAAAGTGGTGCACAAGATTGAAAACATGAATAAACAGTAAGTTGAAATCATACGATCGTTGTAACACAGAGATGCCAAAGCGGTGGTGCAACAGATTGAAAACATGAATAAACAGTAAGTTGAAAGTAAAGATTCCACAAAAAAAAGTAAAGATTCCACCTACCAGCTTCTTCAAATTTTTTGACACGCTTTTTAATCTCTTCAACTGAAAGCGGTGGTTTGTCAGCATTTACGGCGGATAATTCAAAACATGGGTACCCGCTTCCACACACACTGCATCAACAAATCAGCTTGTGAGATTGTTTACTTTTATTTCACAGAGAAAAAAAAAAGACAGTCTGTTTGGAGATAATAAAATGCGAAGAGACCTCTCCAAATGCAACAACGGAATCAATTTATATAGCATAGCAAAAAAACAACCACTAACTAATTACTCTGCATTACATAGCCTATCAGATTTAACTAGAAAACATAGAGTCAGTAAAAGAGTGAAAGACATTAAAAGATACACAGTAGTATAAGCAAGTACTCATTACACATAGAGGCATACTCAGCGTACCTACCTCATAGCAACTTCCAAGAGCTTGAGATGCCCGTCATGTAATGGGTTAAAAGAACCAGACAGTATAATCTTTCTGTCTTTATCCGGCTCCAACCCGTATGCTTCTGCCATAATAATAGAACTACATCGTTAATGGCAACAAAATGCAAGTTTAGGTTTTTAGAAAAATCTAAAATTTTCTTTTAATCTTACCCTTAAAAAATGGATACATCTTAAAGCACACTTGTCCTGTGATAACCTGCTCTAGTTCTTCGTCTTCACTAAATTGGGTTTCCGACTCGTTATGCACCTCAGACTCGGTCAAGCCAGAGTCAAGTGAGTCAAGTGTCCCAGAAACTTGGCATGCCTTGGCCATAGCCTAAGATAAAAAATGAACCAAAAAAGGGTTCTAAGAAGTCAGTCCATGTATAATGCTTATAAAGAAGAAGCTATGCGAACTGAGGATGTTCATGCTTGTAATAACGTTAAACTAACTTTTTCAGATAGTAACTTGTAAAAAAAAAGGTTTACCAAACACACCTGAATCAGTACACGGCTTGACACCTTATCTTCTTCCTCTCGGATTCGTAGGTCCTAAGAAAGCAGATGAGTAGTTGAAATTAAAGACCAAAGAAAGAAAGAAAGAAAGACAGGATAAAAACAATCTCAACAACCTTTGTTAAAGTGACTGAAGTTTCCCAGATCCGGTCGGATGCCCTCATAGACAAATGGAACCTACACACAGCAAAAAAAAAAAAAGAAAAAAAAACTAGGATTATTATGGAAAGCAAAAGCAGGCAGTGCGAGAAAATCTAAACCACCTGATATGGTTGTATTATGTATAAGACACATCACTGGTAGCTTACAGTTGAAGCAAACAGTTTTTTTTAAATTTTATATTCAAACCTGTGAGGACCCTTCTTTGGAGAAGAACTTTTCAATGCTCCCGTAAAACCCACACCAATCACCGGTAATCCTATCAAAAACCAAACATACACAAAGTTACACCCTGATGTCGAAGAAGATGGACTTAATTTAAATTAAACCTGGTTTAGAAAGCTTAAGCGCACGGTTATATGCTAATAAAGCCATGTCGTTCGCCGTCGCTTGGCTACAGTATGGGCTCGGATTCTGATTAAATCGAGAAAGATAAAAAGTCAAAACGGGAACGAGGGGAGGGGGCCATTGATTTGAGGATTTGGAACAAAACAAACCTTGCCGAGTAATTGGGTCATCGATTTCATCGAATAAGGAACCACGGCTTCTAGAAGCGTGTTCGAAGCTCCTGGAACCGACATCAACCAACCTAATGCCTGCCCAAATTTATAGAAATTCTAATCGAGTGAGACTCACTCGGTCCAGTTACAATCGCATAAGTAAACAGAGAGAGAAGGAAACCACGGAGGCGCCGCCGGAAAGATACACGACGGCTTGCGTCGGAGATGAGTGAATCGCTTCGACGATGGTGCGGATCATAGCCTCTCCCATTCTTTGGTTGGTTTGACGTTGACTTCTCTAGTTCAGTCCCAATCGTGCCAGAAAAGCAACATTTTCAATCTTTCACTTATTTATAGTTTCTCCCCCTAAGTTATCTTATATGACGCTAAAACCGCAATTGTTTTTACTTATTCAATTTGCCCCCTATGCACCTCGGAGTCGTCGCCGGTGTGAGTCACTGAGTCCCCGTGACCAAGACGATACAAAAAGGAGGAAATTGGGCCCACTGTCTGCGTTTAGGTTTAGGGCTTTTGTCCTAAAAGGCTAAACTACGAATGATCACACTTTCACAAATTGGACTTATTGTTGGGAAAAATAGCGGATAATTGTTTCTTTGAAAGGTTAAGATGGAAAGTAGACGGCTAGTGTTTGTTGTAGCCTTCAAATGTTAGAAAGGGATTTTCTACTAAGACTTGTGTTTGGAGATTCTTTTAGAAAGCTTATTTAGAACTCTTTGTGAAATGTTTTCTTTCTATTGCTTTCTTGATTTTTTGGGATTTCCTTGATTATATTACAAATGAACTCTACGCTCTTATTTATACTAGTGGAAAAGTAACTTTAAGTTAATTCTAGAGACTTCTACACATTTCTTCCTCTACACACTTCATTTTCTACACTCTTCCATTTCTACATACTTCTTCATCTTTCTCTACTTTTCTCTAGATATTTTTTCCTCTTCGGCTAAGGCTTGATTATGATTTAATTAGTTTTGGGCTTAAGGAGGGAAATCCAACAAATCTCCCCCTTCCCGACTTAACCCGAAACTGTTGTCATGCCGGTGCCTTTGCAGCAATTTTCAAACTTCTTAATCGGCAATACCTTGGTCATAAAATCTGACCAGTTTTCATCTGTGTGTACCTTGTTGAGATGTAGGAGCTTCTCTTCAAGAACTTCTCGAATCCAATGATGACGAATGTCGATGTGCTTCGAGCGAGAGTGAAACGTTGGATTCTTTGCTAGGTGAATAGCGCTTTGGTTGTCACATAGCATGGTGTACTTGTCTTGTTTTATTCCCAACTCAAGTAAGAAGTTCTTCATCCATAACATCTCCTTGCACGCTTCCGTTGCTGCGATGTATTCAGCTTCCGTGGTAGATAAGGAAACACACTTTTGTAGCTTCGATTGCCAGGAAACAGCTCCCCCTGCAAAAATAGTCACAAATCCTGAAGTTGATTTTCTCGAATCTTTATCACCAGCCCAATCTGCATCGGTGTATCCGCTCAACTCGAGTTTTCCATTGCCGAAACATAGACACTTCTTCGTTGTGCCTCGTAGATAGCGTAGGATCCACTTAACTGCTTTCCAATGCTCTTTTCCTGGATTGGCTAGAAAGCGACTTACAACTCCTACTGCATAGGCAATGTCGGGTCTGGTACACACCATAGCATACATGAGACTTCCTACTGCTGATGCATATGGGGTAGTCTTCATTTCCTCTTTCTCCTTCTCACTTGTTGGACTTTGCTTCGAACTTAGTTTGAAATGTCCACCAAGTGGAGTGCTCACTGGCTTTGCTTTGTGCATGTTGAATCTTTCTAGCACCCTTTCAACATACCTTTCTTGAGATAACCATAAAAGCTTCTTTGGTCTATCCCGCGTGATCTTCATTCCAAGAATTTGTCTTGCTTGCCCCAAGTCTTTCATTGCAAAAGACTCTCCTAAGTCTTTCTTCAATGCAGCTATCTTGTTGCGATCTTGGCCCACAATCAACATATCGTCAACATAAAGCAATAGTATGAGAAAGTCGCCACTTGCATACCTCTTTATGAAAACACAATGATCATTCTTGGTTTTCTCGAAGTTATGATCCGCCATAAAAGAGTCAAACTTCTTGTACCATTGTCTTGGGGCTTGCTTGAGGCCATAAAGACTCTTCTTTAATCGGCACACCAAGTCTTCTTTTCCTGGAACCTTGAAACCTTCGGGTTGCTCCATATAGATCTCCTCCTCGAGTTCACCATGTAGGAAGGCTGTCTTGACATCGAGTTGTTCAATCTCCAAGTCTAGAACCGCTGCTAGACCAAGAACCACTCGGATAGAGGACATCTTCACCACTGGAGAGAATATTTCTTCAAAGTCTATGCCTTTCTTCTGGTTGAATCCTTTCACAACCAATCGAGCTTTGTATCTTGGATTTGAGCTTCTCTCCTCATACTTTAACTTGTACACCCACTTGTTCTTCAAGGCTCTCTTTCCTTTTGGTAGCTTCACTATCTCATAAGTGTGATTATCATGCAAGGATTGCATTTCATCTTGCATAGCTTCAACCCATTCATCTCTATGAATGTCTCCTATGGCCTCCTCATAGCTTTGAGGCTCCCCCTTATCTGTAAGATTAATATACTCATCTCGATAGTATCTTACAGACGGTCTTGTCTCTCTTCCGGACCTTCTTGGCTCATGTTCTTCCTCTGGCTCCACTTGATCTTCTTCACTTTCATCACCATTTTGATCCATGATAGGATCTCATGCTTCTGGGTTAGTGCCATCATCTCCAATCACTTGTTCATGATCTTGGGGATTATGAGAATCTTCATTCCTTACAACCCTTAGCTTTGGTTTCTTTGATTTGTTGATGTCTTCGATTGTTTGATCTTCGAAGAAAACAACATCTCTACTCCGGATAACTTTTCTTTTAACCGGATCCCAAAGACGATAGCCGAATTCATCTCTTGGTGACCCAAGATAGATGCATTCTTTTGTCTTAGAGTCTAGTTTGGATCGTTCATCTTTAGGAATATGTACGAACGCTCTGCACCCGAACACCTTCAAGTGGTTGTAAGAAACCTTCTTTCCCGACCAAATTTCCTCCGGGACATCGCCTTCCAAAGGAACTGATGGTGTAAGATTTATGATGTCCACTGCGGTCTTTATAGCTTCTCCCCAAAAAGATTTAGGTAGTTTAGCATGAGAGAGCATGCACCGAACTCTTTCTGTGATAGTTCGATTCATTCTTTCAGCTAACCCATTCAGTTGTGGCGTCTTTGGTGGTGTCTTCTCCATCCTGATTCCGTGAGCTTTGCAAAACGCTTCAAAGGGACCCCGGTACTCTCCACCATTGTCTGATCGAACACACTTGAGTTTTTGACCTGTACTTCGTTCTGCTTGGGCTACAAACTCCTTGAAAGCATCTAGAACTTGATCTTTTGTCCTCAAAAGGTGTATCCATACCTTTCTTGAATGGTCATCAATAAAGGTGACGAAATATGATGCACCTCCAATGGATTTCTCAGTCATGGAGCATACATCAGTATGCACTAGATCAAGGATATGCTTCCTTCTCATAGGTGTAGATGATCTTCGGAAAGCGACTCTATGTTGTTTCCCGGCTAAGCAATCATGACATGGTGTGAGATAGGTACCTCTCATTTCAGGAAGGATTTTCTTGCGAGAAAGTATTGTTAGACCTTTCTCACTCATATGCCCGAGTCTTCGGTGCCATGTATCAATGTCTTCACTTGCGACATTTACTTCCTCCTTGCAAAGCTTAGCTTGTGTAACATATAATGAGCCTTCTTTTCTTCCTCGAGCCATGATCAAACTCCCATTGGTTAACTTCCATTTGCCACTACCAAAGTGGCTGTCCAAACCGGCATCATCAAGCTTCCCAGTTGATATGAGATTAAGTCTCATGTCGGGAACATGCCTCACATCCTTGAGGACTATCTTACATCCAGTGTTTGATGTAAGAATAACGTCTCCCTTTCCAACAATCTTGCTTCTTCCTTGATTTCCCATTTGAACATTACCAAAATCACCACTTTGGTAGGTTGTGAAGAAGCTTCCATGAGGGGTGACGTGAAAAGAAGCACCAGAATCAACGATCCATGAGCTATCATCAGAGCTAAGATTACATTCGCCAACGAGATATAAGTCTTCGCTCTGGTCTTCAACAATGGTGGTAGTCTTGTCTTCATGCTTCTTCGGAGGATTGAACCGATCTGGTTTGATGTTACCGGCTTGTTGATCTTTCTTGAAAAACCGACACTCCGACTTCACGTGGCCCGGCTTGCCACAATAGTAGCAGGTAACTCTTGGACGTGACTTGGATCTTCTTCGATATTGGTCTCGTCCTCTGCTTCTGTGAACACGAGTCTCCTCTCTACCTCGTCTATCAGCAATGTTCGCTTCTGAGTAAGAACTCGAACCTCGCTCCTTCCTGCGAACTTCTTCGTTCACAAGGCTATCAGTGACGGTGTCCATGGTGAGCTTTCCCTCCGGTGCTGAATTGCTTAGAGTGACAACGAGTGTGTCCCAACTCTCCGGCAGTGAACTGAGGAGTAACAGGGCTTGCATTTCATCTTCAACCTTCATATCAACTTTGTTAAGTTGATTTACGAGCCCCTTGAAATTGTTCAAGTGCTCCATCATGCTCTCGCCATCCTTATACTCCAACTTTACCAACCGTCGAACAAGAAGAGCTTTGTTTCGAGGTGTTTTCTTTTGAATCATGGATTCAAGTTTTGTCCATAATTCAAAAGCATTTGTGTAGGTGGAGACGTGTTCAAATAAAGATCGGTCGACGTACTTGCGTATTACTGCAACCGCCTTTCTATTAAGAATCTCCCATGCCTTATCATCCTTTCCTTCGGGCTTATCTTTCATGATAATGGGCTCATGCAAATCCTTGCAATAAAGGTGATCTTCCATCATCGGTTTCCAGTAAGAAAAGTTGTCCGTCGTGAGCTTGAACATGTCACCTTCAAAGGTAACGGTAGCCTCCATCTTTACTTCTTCAAAGATAACGGTAACGTAGCTCTGATACCAGCTGTTGGGAAAAATAGCGGATAATTGTTTCTTTGAAAGGTTAAGATGGAAAATAGACGGCTAGTGTTTGTTGTAGCCTTCAAATGTTAGAAAGGGATTTTCTACTAAGACTTGTGTTTGGAGATTCTTTTAGAAAGCTTATTTAGAACTCTTTGTGAAATGTTTTCTTTCTATTGCTTTCTTGATTTTTTGGGATTTCCTTGATTATATTACAAATGAACTCTACGCTCTTATTTATACTAGTGGAAGAGTAACTTTAAGTTAATTCTAGAGACTTCTACACATTTCTTCCTCTACACACTTCATTTTCTACACTCTTCCATTTCTACATACTTCTTCATCTTTCTCTACTTTTCTCTAGATATTTCTTCCTCTTGGGCTAAGGCTTGATTATGATTTAATTAGTTTTGGGCTTAAGGAGGGAAATCCAACACTTATCGACATATCGCGATAACGATAATAACGACGACTAGGGCCGGACAAAGTGAGACAGTCACACGTCTCCTGTCTCTTGTTTAATCAATGGTGCCAGCGCAATCAGTGCTTGTATCCGTTGGATGAACCTCACTATTTGACTCGTTAAATCTGATCCGTCGATACTGCAGATAGTATTTGTGATTACTTAAACTTGAGACTTTAACTGAGAAATCAATTTCGTTTAGAAACATATGATTCTTGTTATGTTCGTCTTTTTCGCTAGCGATTTAATGTCATTACGTTTATCCGATGAAAACAAGTTATTGTTAAAATGTTTGGAAAAGAGACATTATGAGCTGTGATGTCATTGTTAATTGATATATAGCTATATGGGTAAAAGTAAAGATGGAGAAAGATATGATAATGTAAAAGAAGCCTCGGGGAATAAACAAAGGAGCGTGGCATCTTATGACGACTTTCACGAGTAATATCAAACTCTAATCTTAATAAATTACCCACCTTTAGATCTGTCTTTATCGCCAATCAGTAAGCTGAATACAGATTTTTATACTCCATTTTAGCTTGAAATATCACATTTTTAAATGGTTTTAACTCGAATTAATATTGACTAATCAATGCACGGTTTAGGACAATGTAGCAGTTGGTATTTTGCGGGGTTTCGTGCTAACAGCAGCATCTATGAGTTAGTACGAAATTACATTAATGGTAATTACAGATGAACATAATAATCTATTTGGAAACTTTAGAAGATAGATGAATAGAAAAGGACAAACACTCACTGTAAATGTTACCTACATTGACACTTGACATATCAATAAACCAAATGCTACACATTTCACCAATAAAATACTTTTTCAGAATAAAACAATAATCCTGACAAAAGTTATATAAAAGTGATGTAACTACTTGAAAAAAGGTTCTAAAATTGCACTTTTTAAATAACGAAATTAGGATAAGTTTTGTCAAAAATACTTATTTATTACTCTTTATTTCAAAAATAATTACATTCTAATGTTTTCACCCATATTAACAAAATATATTAAAACTTAATTATAAATATATTATATTTTGTGATTTGATTATTTTTACAAATTTTAGTGATGCAAAATTAATAAACGCAGCTAGTTTTATTAAAATTTATAATTTCTCATTATTAACTAACGAAAAATACATTTAGAATATAAAAAATGTATTTACAAATATTTTTTTATAAAAAATGATCATTTTAAAATGAGGTAAAAATGATCATTTTAAAATGAGGGAGTAGTTAAAAATGGGATCAGTGGAAGCTTGTGACAAATCAACGGTATGGATTAAATCGCCATTACTTCTCTTTTGTCCAAGTTTCACCTCTTTTTTGTTGATTCTCTTCTCCCAATGTTTCATTTTTTTTTTTTTTTTTTTTTTTGTCATCCGCCCATCTCTGTAGATCAATTGGTGGTCAGTCGGGCGACCCTCCGTAGAGTGTCTCCATCTGAACGGGTCTGATCTATATGGGAGAAGATATGACCTATGTTCCTTGCTTCCTTTGCTAGCGTATCAGCTCGAACGTTCCGGTTTCGAGGAATATGAGTAAGTCTCACATCCATGAAATCCTCTTGGAGCTTCCGGTAGATCTCTATCTCAGTCGAGAAAATAGGCCACTCCATCGGGTTTATGATCATGTCCACCAGATCCGAGCAGTCCGTCTCAATATGTATCGAGGTGATCCTCCTATCTCTCAGACATGAAGTTGCCCAGAGTAGCCCCTCCATTTCCGCATGTAACGCTGATAGGCTCCTGATGCATGCCCGCAGTCCAAAAATCTCTGAGCCCGTCTGGTCCTTCAGACTCCACCCTAATCCACTTACCATGCCATTATCGGTCCATGACGCATCGATTTGGCAGGTAGGGATTTGGGGTATCGTGGTGAACTGGATCGCTGACTCCACTCCCGTGATGGCAGATTCATCATGATCCTCCTCTGTTTCTTCTCTCTCATTTGCTTTCCTCCAACCTTCTGCTTCTAGAGTCGCATGTTGAAGAGTGTCCATAGGTGAAACGACCTTCCCATTAAAGAGCTTGTCGTTTCTCGCCTTCCATATGTACCAACAGATCCATGGGAAGGTATCGAATTGTGGCCTCATTGGGGCCACTTCTTTTCTCTCCCAAAACAGAAAATTCATGTTTTGGTATATCGAAGTACTCGGGAAGTCACCCGGAATGGACGGATAGTCCGATAATGCCCAGACTTGTAGCGCTGGGGGGCATTCAAAGAGGAGATGGTTGATCGACTCCACTGGGTCAGCACATCTAGGACAGCTCCTATCGTTGCCCAGGTGTCTATAGGTGAGACTTTCTGCCGTAGCTACGCAGCCCGAGATAGCCTGCCATAGAAAGTGTTTCATCTTGCTCGGGGCCTTTATCTTCCATATATGTTTTTGGAGCCTCGTGATGCTTGGTTCAAGAACCCGGTCATCCATCAAGCCTAGGTTGTTCGAGCATAGTACTTCATAACCTGTCTTAACCGAGTATACTCCTGACTTCGTATGGTTCCACACATATCCATCTGGAGCTAAAGACCGAGAAGGTTTCAGGCCAAGGATAAAGGGAATATCCTCTGGATGAAAGAATTCCCGTAAAAGCTGTATATCCCACTCCTTGGTATCATCCCTAATAAAGGAGTGAACAAGGAGTTGGGGTAATCTGTAAACAATATGTTCCGCTGGTCTAGGTGGTCGGGCCACCGTATCGGGGATCCATGGCTCACTCCACACCCTCGTTTCGCGTCCTGTGCCAATCGTTTTCCGTAAACCCATCTTAAGCAGGGGCCGTGCAGCCATGATACTACGCCATCCATATGATGGTGAGTATGACCTCCGGTCCTCGTCTAGGGGAGAAGAATGGTTGTAGTATCGTCCTTTCAAGACCCGTGCTAGCAGTGAATCCGGGTACTGTATGAGCCTCCATAGTTGTTTTGCAAGAAGTGCAATATTGAAAACATGGAGATCACGAAAACCTAGTCCCCCCGAATCTTTCGGAGTGCAGATCTTATCCCATGATATCCAATGCATGCCTCTGCTGTTTTGCTTTGAACTCCACCAAAAATTAGAAGTGGTGCTCTTCAGTTTATCCGTAATGCCTTGTGGAAGAAGGTAGCAGGACATCACATACGTTGGGACTGCTTGCGCCACCGACTTAATTTGTACTTCTTTGCCGCCTTTGGACAGAAGTCTTGATGACCAAGTGTTGACTCGTCCATTAAGCCGATCTTGTACAAAAGAAAAAACTTTCATCTTGGAGCCGCAAATTTGTTCTGGTAATCCGAGATACATCCCCATACCTCCTTCCGTAGAGAAGCCAAGGACATTTTTTATATTTCGTTTTGTTGAAGCTGGTACTTTATTTCCAAAAAACATCGAAGATTTTGATAAATTTAGTCTTTGCCCTGATGCTTTTCCATACATATCTAGGGTGTCTATTATCTCCTTGCATTGGCTTATATCGGCCTTGCAGAAGAAGAGACTATCATCCGCAAAGAGTAAATGTGTTACTCTCGGGCTCCCTCTTGCTACTCGGAGTCCGACTATCTTTTGTTCTGCTTCCGCTCCTTTCAACAGTGAGATCAAAGCCTCAGTACATAGAATAAAAAGAAAAGGGGACAGCGGGTCTCCTTGTCTCAAACCCCTCCTCGGTAGGATTCGTCCCCTTGGTTGTCCGTTGATAAGAATCTGATATGAGACCGACGTGACACAGCACATAATGAGGTCAACAAGTCTTTCATCAAATCCCATCTTTATCATCAGGGCAGCGAGGAAATTCCATTCTACTCTATCATACGCTTTGCTCATGTCTGTTTTAATAGCCATGAATTCTTCCCTACATCTTTGGTTCGTCCGGAGCGCATGAAAATTTTCTTGTGCTATCAAAATATTATCCGTAATCAATCGTTTTGCCACAAAGGCCGATTGTGTCTCCGAGATTAGCTTTGGGGTGACCCTCTTAAGTCTCTTACAAATAAGCTTGGATATAATCTTGTAGCTAACATTGCAGAGGCTAATGGGTCTGAATTCGGTCATGTCTCGCGGTTTCTTTTTCTTGGGGATGAGGCATATGTTTGTCTGATTCAACAACGGGTCAAAACTGCCCGTTGTGAAAAAGTCTCGCACCAATCTTATTATATCCTGGCCCATCTCCTTCCAAAATTTCTGGAACAGTTTACTAGTCATACCATCCGGTCCTGGTGCTTTGTCCGGGTTTATATCGAAAAGAGCTCTTTTGATTTCTTGTTCCGACGGTACCTCTAAGAGTAACCTATTGTCGGCGTGAGTTACCTTCTCTGAGATAAACCGGAGAGGAGTATCTAGCTCAGTGGGTGAAGAAGTTGAGAAAAGGTCCCGAAAGTATTGAACAGCCACGTTCTCCACTTCGATCTCACTTTCTACCAACTTCCCATGTTTGTCTTTAATACTGACAATCCGGTTATGTGCTCTCCTCTGTTTGGTCAAGGCATGATGGAATTTTGTGTTTCTGTCCCCATCCTTATGCCACTGGTCTCGACTTTTTTGTTCCCAATAAGAGTTTTCCTCTTTAAACGCTGATATTAATTGTCGTCTCAGGGCCTCCACTTCTTCTGTGGTAGTGTTATCATCATCTTGTGCTCTGTCTATTTTTGATTTTAATTCTTCAATAAGTATGGCGGAGTTAGTAGGGTTTTGTTTTCTCCATGTACTAATTTTATTTCGACATGAGGTGATTTTTTGATGAAAATTCCGAATTGGAACCTCATCAAACTTTCCCCATCCTGAAATTACTGCATCTTTAAATCCTGGTTTTCCCAGCCATCTCTTGTCGAATCTAAAATTTTTTTTCCTGGTCCTCCTAGCTCGGGATTGAATCCTTGCTAGGACGGGTCTATGATCTGAGCCCCAAAGTTTCAGAAATTCCACCATTGAGTGTGCAAACAAGGCATGCCATTCTTCGTTTGCCACGGCTCTGTCTAACTTGCATTTGACTTTACCGGTTTTTCTCCTTCCCACCCATGAGAATGAATTCCCTTTATATGGAAAATCAAGCATACCGCAATTCTCTAACATGGTACGGAAAGGGAGGAAAGAGCTCTCTAACCGACGTCTTCCTCCCCTCTTTTCATGATTTCCGGTTATCTCATTAAAATCTCCAATCATAAACCAAGCATTATCTCGTGTAGTACTCATGCGTGACAATCGTTCCCAAACATGGTCCCGACGTCCTACTACAGGGTCACCATACACGAAAGTCATGAAGATTTGATGTCCTTCAAGTCTAGTCTCAATGTCAATCATATGTTTGTCCGTATACAAAATAGTAACTGACGGATCATCCATATAAAAAAGTGCTAAACCGCCACTGCGCCCAACCGGGTCAACGGTACAAACATGATCAAATCCAAAAGAAACTTGCACATCTTGCAAAACATCCCGATTGTTTTTTGTCTCCGAGAGAAAAAGAAATTTAGGTAAACAACAATGATAAAGCTCCGTAAGGTGATCCTTAGTAAGATCGGCCCCTACGCCTTGACAATTCCACGAGATGATGTTCATTTGGGGACCTTGGGTGGCTTGATCCCCCCCTTTGCAATTTTGTTCTTGATTGCGATTGTATTCCAATGTTTCATAGGGTCCAAAAAACAGAGCTCCTCTCTCTCTACTAGCTTTTGTATTCTTTCTTCCTACTTTTTTCTTCAACAAGAGTATCTTTTTATTCTGCTTTCCAACTTTACTCTTTAGTCTTTTCTTTACTCTATCACTATCACTCATCTCTCTTTCACTCTCTATGTACAAAGCTTAACACTCAAGTCTTTCTCTTCAAGCTATTCATCTCAAAATGTTGACCCCATTGCTCATCTTCTTCACTCTTTTCTGCAACCACATCCCTGTAAACGCCTTAAACGACGAGGGCTTCGCGCTCTTGACGTTCAAGCAGAGCGTCCACGAAGATCCCACAGGCTCTCTAACCAATTGGAACTCATCCGACGAAGACGCTTGCTCCTGGAACGGTGTCACTTGCAAAGAACTCAAGGTGGTCTCTCTAAGCATCCCAAGGAAGAACCTTTACGGCTCCCTCCCTTCCTCTCTAGGGTTTCTCTCCAGCCTCCGTCACTTGAACCTCCGTAGCAACAGGTTCCAAGGCCCTTTACCCGTTCAGCTCTTCGACCTTCAGGGACTTCAAAGTTTAGTCCTTTACGGCAATTCCTTTGACGGGTCGGTTTCAGACGAGATCGGTCGGCTCAAGCTTCTTCAGACATTGGATTTGTCGGAGAACCTCTTCTCCGGTTCTTTACCCTCTTCGCTTCTGCAATGCACCAGGCTGAGAACGCTTGATGTGAGTCGAAACAACTTCTCTGGTTCTTTACCCGATGGGTTCGGCTCAGCGTTCGTCTCTCTCGAGAAGCTAGACCTAGGTTTCAACCAGTTCAACGGCTCTATCCCTAGCGACGTAGGGAACCTCTCGAGCTTACAAGGAACTGCTGACTTCTCTCATAACCACTTCTCTGGCTTGATCCCGCCTGCGTTGGGTGAACTCCCTGAGAAGGTTTACATTGACCTCACTTTTAACAACCTCTCCGGTCCGATTCCTCAGACCGGTGCTCTTATGAACAGAGGACCAACGGCGTTTATCGGCAATGTAGGGCTGTGTGGTCCTCCGTTGAAGGATCTTTGTCAAGGTGATGAGCTTGGGTTTAATGCCTCTTACCCTTTCATCCCAAGCAACAACCGTCCAGATGGTGGTGATTCTGAAACCAAACAGAAGTCGTCAAGTGGTTTGAGCAAAACAGCAGTCGTTGCCATTGTTCTCTGCGATGTAGTCGGTATCTGCCTCGTGGGTTTGCTTTTCACTTACTGCTACTCAAAGTTCTGCGCTTGTAATAACAGAGATAAAGACTCCAAGAAAAGGGGTCTTTGTTTCAGGAAAGACGAGTCTGAAACGCTGTCTGAAAACGTGGAGCATTGCGATATCGTGGCTCTTGATGCTCAGGTGGCGTTTAACCTCGAGGAGCTGCTAAAGGCGTCGGCTTTCGTACTGGGGAAGAGCGGGATTGGCATTGTGTACAAAGTGGTTTTGGAGAACGGGCTCACGTTGGCCGTTAGGAGATTAGGTGAAGGAGGGTCTCAGAGATTCAAGGAGTTTCAGACAGAGGTTGAAGCTATAGGGAAACTAAGGCACCCAAACATTGCTAGTCTAAGAGCTTATTATTGGTCTGTTGATGAGAAGCTTCTCATCTATGACTATGTTCCAAACGGTAACCTCGCAACCGCTCTCCACGGTGAGTCTCTCTTCTCTCATTTCATGTAGCATCATTCAGTTACATTAGTTATAAAATGTATGTGTGTGTGTACAGGCAAGCCAGGTATGGTGAGTGTAGCTCCGTTGACATGGTCTGAACGTTTGAGGGTAGCCAAAGGGATTGCCACAGGTCTTGTTCATCTGCACGAGTTCAGTCCCAAGAAATACGTCCATGGAGATATCAAGCCCAGCAACATCCTCATGGGACAAGACATGGAACCTAAGATCTCTGATTTCGGACTAGCACGGTTGGCTAACATTGCTGGAGGCTCATCTCCAACGATACAGTCAAACAGAATCATCCAAACGGAAGAGAGGCAGCACCATCACAAGAGCATATCTTCGGAGTTCACTGCTCACTCTTCCTCTGGCTCATACTATCAGGCGCCAGAGACTCTCAAAACGGTCAAACCGTCTCAGAAGTGGGATGTATACTCTTATGGAGTCATTTTACTGGAGTTGATAGCTGGTAGGTCTCCGGTGTTAGAGGTGGGGACGTCGGAGATAGATCTAGTACGGTGGATACAGGTGTGCATCGAGGAGAAGAAGCCGTTGTGTGATGTTCTTGATCCTTGTTTGGCTCCTGAGGCTGATAAGGAAGATGAGATTGTTGCTGTTCTTAAGGTTGCAATCAGTTGCGTGAGTAGCAGTCCAGAGAAAAGGCCTACCATGAGGCATGTTTCGGATACTCTCGACAGATTACCAATGGCTGGCGACTGAGAGATTTGCACATAGATTAGAACATAACGCTTTTTTTTTAAGAGATGAGAATGAGACTAATGTTGTTTTTTTTTTTTGTTTGTCATGTCTTGTTGGTGGTAGTTATTAAGATGTCGCTTTCTTTATAATCGTATTTAAAAAGCTTCTGTTACATCAGATGTTGAAAACTAGAATCACATGTGATGTGAGAGCTCATTTAGATAAAAGAGAAGCTTTTGATTTCAAAGCTTTAGTAGGGAAGAAGAGCATTGTTTCTTCTTGCGATTCTCATCCGATTCACACTTGCAACAAACTCCCTGTCAAGTTTCATGCAAATTGCAAAATGTGGTTTTAGTTAAAATTTAGTTAAAAAGGAAAGGTTATGTAAATAGAAAGTATAAAGACTTGTGGTAAGAGCTTACTTCCATGGAACATCACCAACATTCCTCCAGAGACCTTCTCTGTCTCTGTAGAGCAAAGAGAACTCAGACTCATCCTGGAACAACTTCAATCCTGACTCGGTCTGCATCCCTGAAAATTCAAGTTGATATGACTAGACCTTCTTAAGACATACTTGTAGCTGGAAGGTTCAGACTCAAAGAGCACACTAACTTACCGAACATATTGTCAAGCTGAAGAGCAAGAGTTGAGTAGTTTCCTTGATCAAGGATGCAAACCTTGCGGCCTACGACTGAGCCATCCATATTTACCTTCACATAATAAGCCATTTTTCCTCTACCCTCTTCTCCATCATTGTAATACTGTTGGGCAAGTCTTTGGTTTACCGGCTCCTCGCTCTTCAGCTGTGTATTGCTGCTATAGCTGCGTTGCGACCAGTCTATAAGCTCACCATACCCGTCCAGACCTATCACTTTGATTTGCATATACATATTGAAGATAGTAAGTGAGGTTAAGTAAACTAAGGCTGAGGTCAAAGCAGCAAAGAAACTCACTTTGAGTCGATGGGAGGTAAGTTTCATGTTGAATGGTCCTAAGGCTGAGGCCTAGATCGATTACGCCGCCGCCTCCACCACTACCCTTCTTGGTCTGCGAGTAATACGTATGAAAGTTTGAAGACCCATGAGAAAATTCTGCAGGTGTGTTTTGGTCCATTGTTGCTTTTTCTTAATGATCTACAGATAAGAGGAAGTGGGTTGAGAAAGAGAGCTCTTTGATAAGGATTTTATAGCCTGAAGCTGAGACTGAAAGTGTCTCAGAAGAGTCAAGGAGAAAAGGACTTATTTGCAGACAGGATAGAGACAGAAGACAAGAAGAACCCATCAAGATTTTTAGTTTGTGGCCTTCTTGGTTTGATATCACTGAGTGCAAGGGATGGGGAGCTGACAACAGATAGATCAGTTTCAGATTTTGTACAGGTTAGCAGTGCTTCACTGCAAAAGATCACAGTCAGGATCTGAATCACGGAACATTTCCAATTGGTGAGCTCTGTGATAAAATCATCTGAGAGTAGTGACAACTCATTTTAAGGAGAGGCTCTCTGTTGCTAGCGAGAGTGAAAGAGTAACCTAGTGCAAGAATTCAAAATCATGAGCGGAGAGTATGGTTAGAGTTGGGTTTTGGTGTTTACGTGATAGGGATGCATATGCTTTCTCTTTCAAAGGAGAAAAGTTATGTTGCTAGATTGCTAGACAAAGCGATTTTGTCACCACCTTTTTCTCCCACACCTTGTCTGAGAAGTTGTAGGGTTGTGTGAAGGGTGGATCCAAGACCAGACCAGACACATGGATCCCGATCTGTACATATGCTCCCCAGGGACAAGATTGAAGCAATGGAGAGGAAGACATACATTCTTCCAAATATTAAATGTTTTACTAACATGTCGAGTGTCTTCTAACTCTTACAATATTAGAGGATTCAAATCTCCACCAACACCAAGTAAGACGAGAACGATAAAGAGAGATGACTAAGAAAATGAAAAGAGTCATTTACAATATAAATGAATGATAATAATAATAATATGATATAATATCCATGCAAAGCACCAATATCCGTCGACTATAAAATGTAAAATTCAAAAGCAGCAGCATTACTCCCTTATTCTCTCTACTTACTCACACAACACTTTTTGACATAAGTCCATAAATACCAAAACCAACATGACGCCAGAGACTTACTTGATGAAGCAGCAACAACTGATAAAAGATAAAGAGAAAAGTAATTATATATTTATGTTTCAAATACCAACTGGGATTTTCTTCCTCCAAAACTGTGTTCCATCTTACTTGTGACTTGTGGGTCACAACGGCTGTGAATTCCGAATCTGTTGAGTCATGTTCTCAGCTGGAAGCTTAGCAGCAGCAGCAGAGCCATCAGGCAATACCATGGCAGGTGGAGGACCGGTCATTGTCTGGTACTGTGCGTGTCCCACAGGTTGCGTGTAGAACATCTGCTTGTGAGCATTGTCAGCGTATTCATATCCGTAGTTGGGAATCGCCGCTGAACCAGACTGAGGTGGGTGGTGGATCTGCGAGTAGCCCATGAATTGCTGCTGGCTTGTAGGGATCTGGTGAACCATCTGAGCACCGGGCATACCTTGTGGTGTTGTATAAACCCCAGCCTCAGGTTTGCCACCAGGAACACTTCTCAGCTGGTTGTTAGGAGGAGGTGGAGGCATCATGGTGGAATTAAGAGGTGGCTGAGGATGGTTAGAAGGGACAGACCCTGGAGCCTCGCTCACACTACCAGATTGTGGCACACCCATACTGTAAGGCCTAGGTGGGACCGGGGAAGTGACATAGTAAACAGCAGGATAAGGCTGCTGTTGATCCAGTTGACCGGGGTGCCTGTGGAAGGACTGCTGCGGCTGCTGCGAAGGGTAAACTTGGATGTACTGGAGGGGAACGCCACCAGAGGGATGGTGATGCATGTATTGAGGTGGAGCAGCAGCGTGTATGAACTGCTGCTGCTGCTGTTGATGTGGCTGAGATGGTGCAGATTGTTGCTCGAACTGGGGGTGGAGGATGTATCCAGGGTCCTGATTCTGCATATGGTTCTGAGGTAAGAGTGTGTTTGGATCTGAAGGGTTGATCATACCAGTAACCACAGTAGAACCAGGAGGCATCTGAGACATGGGCTCTTGGTACACAGATGGTCTTTGTTGATACACTGGATTGTTCATGCTGCTATCACTGAGTCATATTAACAAAACACATCAGTAAATCTAAACAAGTCTTAGTTCTACACCATCAAAGTTAAGACATTTGAAAGGTACCTGGATACGGAATGAGGTGAAGGCAGCTCATGTCCACCGCTGTTTGACTTCCCGTGATGAACCTGCTGAGGAGGCAGATTCTGCGGCTGAGAACGTGGAGTCGGTGGCTTCCTGTATCCAACCGGGACGCCGTGATCAGATCTCTCATCATCGGAGAAGACTCTCGTCTGGAACTCACTCGAGACATTCGCTGCTGCATTCACCGGAGCAGCGGGAAGTGAGATCGTCACAGGCAACGGAGGTGGAGGCGACGAGATCGCCGCGAATCCATCCTCCTGCTGGACCTGCTGTTGCTTGTTGTTCCCGACGTTGAACCTAGCGAACTGTTCTTCGATTCCCATCCTCTGATCCTGCATCCCCTTAACCCCACCAGCTTCCTCCACGTGGACACGAATCGGAGGAAGATTCGCAGGTAAAGGAGAAGAGGAAGTTGACCCGAAGGAAGACGATGTATCAAGCATCGGAGAATCAGGCATGCTGTGCACATCTTGACCTCCTTGCTGCTGCTGCTGAGGCTGAGGCTGAGACGGAATCTCCTGGATCTGTTGCTGCTTACCGCTTTTAACGGAACCGTCATCATCTTTAACGGAGGAGTCAAGATTATCTCCGTTATCTCCGGGAATAGAGCGAAGAGTATTATCATCCAAGCCAAGTAAGCGATTAACGTTAGCATCCGAATCTGAGAACCCTCTGTTGAGGAGCCCCGCGCTGTTGAGAGCGTTGAGGAACCAATCGTCACTCTTGGCAGAGCTCTCGAGGATCTGACCCATCGATTGAGTAGCTTCCGGCTTCGGCGTGAAGAGAAACAAACGGAGACGCGAGGGTTTCGCGGAATTGGGGGCGGAGATCGTGCGGTCGTACTCCTCGATCATGTTCTCGAGATCCTCATCGGTCGTGACGGAGATTAGCGAATCGAGATCCTCGCTCGGGAGCTGGTACTTGAGCGTGAAGGAGCGTCCGTCGAGGAGTTTGCTGGAGAGGCGAGCGACGAGGGAGGAGAGAGACGAGCTGCGGTCCGCGACGACGATGCGAGTGTCGCCGCCCATGTAGCAGAGGGATTTATCGTGAGGGCGAGGGAGGATGTGGCCGCCGTAGCTGCACATGAGGCGGAGTTTGGAGGAGACGGCGGAGGGAGCGTGGAGATCGTCCCAGCCGTCTGTGGTGCGTGACCTGGGGGAGGAGTCTAGAGACTCGGGGTAAGAGGTTGGGGGAGGGGGAACGGGTACGGTGGTTGTTGGGACGACGGTAGAGGCCACCGCTGTGGAGGAGAGAGAAGGCGGCGGCGGTTCCATAGGAGAGAGAAAGAGAGAAACGAAATTGAAAATTAAAAAAAGGGCAAAATTGAGTGGGGAGTTGAGAGAGAGAGTTATAGCGAGTCCATGACTTGTAAACCACAGCTGTTTTCTTTTCTTTCTTTTATTTTTTTTATTTTTTTTACCACTTTTGTAGTTTATGGTAAATATTTTTTTACGGCTGTACCGATTTACTCAAATAATAGTCAAGTTATTTTCTATTCCAAAATCATTTCTTTCTTTTACTTCCTCAAAATATTAATAAATGATCTTTATATAGAAAGTTAGAAGATCGAGATATTTCCTGAAATTTTCTATTGGCTGTGAAAAGCATAATATCGAATATAATCAATTTATCTGATTTATTGCTAAATATGTATTTATTTGCTAAGAGTTCTAATAAAATATACGAACAATGATATTCATGTAATTTGTTTGAAAATATGTGAAAATGTATCAAAGTTATCTAAATATGCTTAGTACAGTAAATCTCGTAACTATGGTTATCTTGGATATTGTTGGATATCGATCACTAAAGAGTAGTTAAGTATACACTAAAAGATACTAAAATGAAAAAAAAATTACAGAATTTTGTGAAGATTCTTTACCGTTTATGAAAAAATGGTGTTAAGTTATAAAGGAAGCGCATAAGATGCCCTGCATCATGCGTAGAGGAGTGTGTAAATGTGTATCTTTCTGCAATCATGTATGTATTCTTCTACTTCTCATATATATATATATATATATATATATATATATATATATATATATTTATTTATTTATTTTAAATCACGAAATATTAAATATAATTATTGCATAATCATGGCTGTATATTTAAACATTAATAATTGCAGTAACTAAAAAAACTATAGCAGTTCAAAAAAGAAAATTGTTATCAGTAAATATTCTCTTATTTTAAAATAAAAGTTTTTATTATTAATTAATCAAATGTACATCGAATACTTAAGAGATTTTCTCTTCAAATATCAAAATGCTACAAAATATATTTTCTTAGAAATAGACAAAATGTTATTTTGAAAAGAACAGACGGTTTTTAGACATGCAGTGTGTTGATTCATAACTATAAGATCGTCTCACGTAGGGTCAAAATCACGAATTCTAATTATCAACATACAATTCTCTACCAGTGTTGTTAAACCCGGACCGAACCGGCGGTCGGACAGGGTTCAACCGTGAACCGGACACCAAATCGAGTTGGGTTAATGCTAAGCCCCAACTAAAATTGAACCGGTTAAAAACTCATATTGAACCGTTAAAAATCCGGGAACCGACGACCCAACAAACCGGCAAAACCCTGGTTCATGGAAAAAACAAAAAAATATTAATAAAATAATTAGTTTTAAAAATGAAATAAAAACAGAGTTCGTGACAAACTGTAATTCACAAGGTATAGTTATTTTTGACTTTTTTTTTCTTTTTGAGTTTGTGACGTCTACAAAACTGTAATTCACAACGTATTTTATACTTTTGTATTTGATGTTTTTGCAAAACTTTTGCGATGTACTAAGCAATAGAAGAGAATCATCAATAAATTTAATTTCCACCAAATTCAAACACAGAAAATCAATAACTGTCATAATGAAAATCAACAACCGTCGTAACGTTGCACTAATGTGTATAATTTTTTTTTAAAATGATAAAAATTTATAGTGACCTGGAGAGTAAACTTTAAATGTGGTTTTTTCTATTGATTTAGATTTGAACTATTAAATTTTTTATTTTTTATTACATTTCAGTTTACTTTTTTCTAAAATATGTATATTATATATAAAATATTATTAAATTCAGTTTAATACATCAAACCCGGTCGAACCCAACCAAAGGTCGAACCACATTGATCATGACCCAAAATATTTCTGGTGCGGTCGCCGGTCCGGTTTTAAAAACACTGCTCTCTACTGAAAACAATATTTGGTGATACATAAACCATATATGTGACAGAGATAATCAATACTATTAAAACAAATAAGAAATACTTTTTATTTACTTACAAATATTGTAGATTGAGCAATTATATTTATTTAACTTCCTGCTTTTTTTTTACAGTTAACTTAGTTATTATTAAATATATATCATATCTAACCAAATTATTTTAATATTTTCAAAATAAGATATCAAAAAAAACATTCTTAAACATAAAATATATTTTTCTAAGATTGTATTCTGATAATATCTTTAATATATTATATCTAAAATGTAAATACACATTACTTTTTAATATTTACTTTTTTATCAAATATGAGATGGGTTGAATGCTAATTGTTATTTATATAATAATGCTTACAAAAAATATAGTAATAAAATAAAAATTTATCAATATAAAAACTAAAATGAAAAATTTACTATAATTTAAAATTTTAAAATATAAGTAAAACTAATATGAGGTGGATATATAAATGAATTACATTATTTTTATAAAATTATATTCATTTAAATTGTAAGCTAGTTATATATACTTAAAATGTTTTTATAATTTTTTAGTAAATAAGTTTCCGAATAAAAATTAATCTCGCGCTTTAAAGCACGTATCAAAATCTAATAATAAAAGTTATTATTAGGTGTATAGTAAAAATATATAAGAAAATTAAAATTAATAAATTTTTAATTTTAATATGATTAATTAAGTTTAAAATTCAAAATTCAAAATGAAAAAAAAAAACAAAATGTCAAAAAAATTCAAATAACATATGAACAATAAAAGTGAACTAAATAAAAAATAAACTATTATATTTATTTCAAACTTAAATCACTAAATTGTAATAATCGTATATGCATAGGACTCTCTTATATATATTTATATTTTAGTATGCATCCTCTTAAATATTTATCCATTACGCTTACGACAAAATGATAAATTAATTTGACTAAAAGTTTATAAGACTAAATTTTCTAAAATTGAAACATCACTTTCATAATATATCTATTATTCATCTATACATCCACGAATTAGAATATTTTAAATATGATAATTTAATAAAGTTTATTATATAGTAGACTACCCATTGGTTCAACCAGTAATTGATCTCACGTTTTAACAGTTTTTTTGCGGGTTTTATAAAATATTTAAATAACAAGTTTCTTTTTAAAACCAAACCGCATATATAGTCACCGGGTTTGCCGGTTTACACGCGGATCTGAATCGGATCTCGGAACACTAAATATAACGCTCAATGTGTAACTTTTGAATATAGATACACAACAAAAATATAAATTTATATCATATATATAAATTTAGTTTGTTTCAAAAATAATATACACTTTGAAATCATTGATCAAAATCTAGTAGTTATCTTAATTCTTAAACACCATCAATACATTACCAAGAACTAAATTCATTTTTTCTTCTCATTTTCAGTACTGATCTTTTCTCCTTTCTCGTTTTGCTGTAATGTTTACTTGCTTATTGTAACCTTCTAATTTGAAATTAATGAACATCCTAAAAAAATTCTAAAAAACTTGATAACTAAATCGAAGTGCTAATTCTGATGAATAAAAATAGATATTTGCAAAAAAAAGTTACAAAGTTTTCTATAAATTTTCAGTTATTTAATAGTAGTAAACCATTATTTTTGTAAATTATTTTTTACTAAATTGCTACTAGTTTAATTTTGTTGAAAATTGGTCACAGAAAATGATGCATTTATGATATAATTTAAATATGTACTTTTAGTTTGTTTGAAAAATAAAAATAAAAATATGTTGACATCATAAGAAAATAAAAATATTTATAGAACAAATGGAATATTCTCTATAATTTAAAATATTTTTGTGTAGATCACTCTTCTCGTGAGTGGAAATCCTATTACTAATTTTTGGGGTCAGAAATCCTATAATTTCTTATTTATGAAATATATGAGATAATCCATGAAAAATATTCCAAGTATCTTTCAATTGTCAAATAGATCATCGATATTATAAAAGGCTGATTTCATAAGAAAATTACGTATTTGATGCTATTTGAAAGAGCTAAAATTTGCAGTGAATTTGATGCTCCACAGCTCTTGCATCACATATCGACATTTATCCTTTTAGCTTATAAATTCGTTATTACTAAAACACACCATAAAATAAATTTGCCAAATAATATACTGTTGTTATTTTTTTATCAAAAAAATCGTGTAATTATTTAAGATCCCGTTTATAAAGTTGTACATTCAGAAATGTATATGGATGGATACATGTTTATAATATATTGCAGCTATAACCTTAGCACATGTTATGATGTGTTTTCGTTTATCAAAATCATAACTACTAACTTGTTTTCAATAACATGGTTTTCATAAAGTTGTTATTTTCGGGGTTTTATAAGTTGAACCAACTGATCTTATATATTAAAACAGAATTCACGAAATTCTTTCATGTATAATTTTTTAATTTGGACCATCTTTTAATTTTTATTAAATATATTTTATCAAAACTAATAATATATAAAATATTTTAACTACTTTAATCATAATATATTTTGATATATTTTTATTTTAAACATAAATATATATTTTAAACATTCCAATAAAACTTTTTAAAAGATTTAATAATATTCAAATATTTTCACTAATTTCGAAATTAGTTATGGAATATTATTATACATTAATATATTTTATAAAATTATAAATACAATTTAATCATATTATCTATTGTATAATCATAATCAATCATTATAAGAGAAAATTATTATATCGAACTAAATATGATAAATTTTATTAAATTGTTAAATTTTTATATTTTATTTTATTAACATTAGCAAACTATATAATACATGTATAAAAATTAACAGTTGTTTCATTAAATCCAATAATATAAAATATTTTAATAATGATATCTTTCATTTTAAATATAAATATATATTTTAAAAATCTGTTGAAAAATATTTTAACATTATATTAATTTTCAAAAAGTTTATGTAAATATTTCAGCTAATTTAGTAATTAGCAATGAACTATTATTATACATTAATATATATTCATTTATCATTTATAAAATGAAAAACAAATTTATCTTAGTTTTGTCTATTTTATAATAAAATAAAATTATTATATTGAACTAAATATGATAAAGTTATATTAAGTTGATAAATTTTATAAATTTTCTTTTCATGAATATAAATATAAATATTTGTGCTAAAAATATAATACATGACATAACGATTTAACAGTCACAAACTATATAATACATGTATAAAAACTGACATATCTTAGATTTTGTATATATAATAATATATTATCTTAAATGAATAAATGTAAAAAATATTCCTAATATGAAATTAAGTTTTGAAGGTCGGTGTCAAAATGAACATAAATTTAATACAAATTTATTTTGAATATGTTGTTTAATGCATATATTAATTTGTTCTATAAATAAATGCAAATACAATCAAATACATATATAATAAAAACAACAAATACATGTGAAAGTTTTAAATAATTGATTAATTATAACATGTAAACTATAAAATTATTGCATTTGAAATAGTTATATAAACATATAAATTTAATGTTAAAAATGTATTTCACTAAAAGTATAAATTAATATATATTTATATAAAACTGAGAAAAAACATCTACACGATTGCACGGATCACTATTCTGGTCTCCGGTTATTGCATAAAGACTAGAACATAATTCTCTTTTGGTCTCACTAAACATTAATAACTCGGTTCAGTAAGAGACACTATATTTATTAATATATAGAATTATTAATTTATAAAATTTCCATTTTCTGTATTTTTACCTGTTTTAGAATGTAATTTTTTAAATAAACAAAATAATTGATTTTACCTTATATACATTAATTTATTTTTTGAAATCGAATTTCACTTATCTTTATTGTATTAGTGGTATATATAAAATATTTTTTATAAAATTTAAATGTGGTTTAGATATTATTTTACAAAATATTAACAAAATATATTGAAGTGTTAAGAAAATATATAGATAATTCTACTGTGAAATAAAACAAATAATATCATTGTTTTGTTGTACTTATATAAAGTATATATAAAACTATTAATTTATGATTTTAACGAGACTATACATTTATATAAAATTTTAGATATTTTTATTTTATTAATTATCGATTTGTGTTGTATTTTAAATCAATTTAATTCAAAATCAGTTAAATTTATTAATTTATATAGTTTTTATCGTACATGAGATCTATTCATTTTCCAAACACTTTCCTTTCCAACATTTAAAAGGCTAAAAACAGATTACTGTAGTATAAAATAGTGTGATTATTTGAGTAGCTAATTTGAATTGTTTTCAAAAATATTTTGTGGTTAATAAAGGTGAGAGAGTTGCAAATTAGTACTAATAAGGAATCTAAACAACCTGTGTCAGTGTCACTTGTTTGACATAACCTGTGGACGGGACACATTGTTTGACAGCAGGTCTACTGATTGGCTCCACGCTGGATTCGCAGGCCAAAGAGGTGGCCAAATCCTCTGTGTCATCCTCCATTTGCTCCCACTACGATTCTATCCGTTGGATTCATTTGTATATGCGATTAGATTTCATCTAACGGCCCTCCAGGTTTGGTGTTCTATACAGCTGTAAAACGAAAACACCGCAATAAAAAAAATACAAAAGGAATATAACTTTCACGACTTTTAAATTAAACCCCAGACTTTACGTTCAATTTAATATTCATCTTATGCAATGTTAATAATATTATTATTCTTTTTTATAAATATTATAATTATCGCTGTTTTTCCTCTTTAATTAAATTTAAAGGATTCTTTCGAGTGAGTAATAATCCCATATAAATAAAAATGTATTATGAGGACTGAGGATTACTACCATAAGAGCTTTTTTTCTGCTTAACAACCTGCATATTGCAATTCTGTTTTAAATAAAAGCAAATCTTAAACTTCTAATTCGTACGTACATACATGTATGCACATATTTATTAATAACTTATAGCATCTTTACTATAGAATATGAAAGTGGTGGATATTACTACCAAATGCGTAGATGGTAATTATATTGCTCGATAATAGGTTTGTGAATTGGATTAAAAACCCACAAGTTAATGGTCGGATAGTATATAGCGTTCCAGGATTTTTGAAGTACTTGAGTTTGAATCCGTTGTCACTCAGATTACTATGACTTGTACACGCGGATATAGTCTATGCTTTCGGCCCAATAAAAAATTTGGAAAAAGATCTATTTGTTAGCTGCATCTCTATTTAGAGATATTCCAGATAAAAAGAAAAATAATTAAATTAAAGATTTAAAAAAAAATTAACATTGACTAAATCCAAAGAAATCTAAGATTTAGCTGGTAAAGAAAAAAATTGTCAACCAGCACTACGGTAACTTAAAATTCTAAACGATAATTATTTAATTTTATTTTAATTATTTATTTTCGAAAATAATTCATCATCCTGGAGTTATTTTTCCTCAAGACCTCTCCTGTGAAAGTATGAACCTCTTCAAACATAACTTATTACTATTGATTCTATTTATATAATTAAAATAATATAAACATTTATAATATATAATTTTGAAGAAAATTATTTTTTCATTTCTTCCAAAAAATTGCGGTTCGGTGAATACATGTAATCCAAATTAGTCATGGGATTTACTATCCAGAATT